>CM056590.1:52650951-53910951 GCA_029721435.1 Gymnothorax reevesii
TTTGAATTTTTCAGAAATCATTTAAACGATGGACCTTTCCTAACCTGTTGACACACCAGAGTGACTCAGCGCACATATCATGAAACACTGTAAAATACAGAATATCGCTCATAAAAGGATAGCTGGTTGTCTTGTCCAGTAGAGGCTTGAGGTTATAATGGCTGGTCAGACTGAAGTGGTCGCTTTCATTGACCAGAGAGGGAGGGAAGGTGCATGGTACAATGGTTCTCGACTCATCTAGTCACTGATGCATCAACAGTGGGCCATAATCTCCTGCGCGCGTAACGGCATTTCTACCCATCTAACGCCCTCCATTCGATCAAGGACATTACAGCAACGAGACGGCCCACAATCACATTAAAGGCTGCCTTCGCCTGCATCTGTTTGTGTGGCCTGTCTGTCTGTCAGACGTCACCGCCAAGACACAGCCCCCGCAGAGGAGGAAGTTTTGGGGGAAAGAGAAATAAACTGCCATGAAAAGTGTCAAAAGTAATAAGATAAAGACACAGGAATAAGTGCTGTTTTGATGGTACCGAGTTGTGATTGAATGTGCGGCTGTTTTGAAAGCCTGCCTTCCGGCTTTTTCTGGGAATACGAGCAGCTTCTCTGAGTCTCTCGCCCTGAGGCCCAGGACTCCTGGAGACTTTATCACCCCAAAATTTAGTGCCGGACTCTAAAATGCCGCCACGGGCTGCCAATCAACATCAAAGAGGATGGAGAGGCATATTTTCTGTCCGCGAAGAGAGATGGTTCCTCGTAAGAAAGCAGAGCGACTTTTAAAATCGAACCTGAAATGGGCAAAATGCCAGTACACCAAATCTAGTAATGTTTGTCCATTTAGGTAAGTAAAGTTTTAAAAGGAAAATAAAGATTAAAGAAGAGTCATATTTCATGTGTTTATACAATAAATACACTTTATTATTATTATTAGTAGTAGTAGTAGTAGTAAAACAGCAAATAAAAGAAAAATTCTTCTTATGATCATCACCTTCATTGACTCTTCTATGAACAGTCAAAAAAGTTAATGTTATATTTATTTTAAAATCTTACTTCAACTGGTTCCACACAACAGAATTATGTAACTTCTGATTAATTTGACTCATTAAATTGGACAAAAAGTGAGGCTGTAATGAGAGGCTGAGAGCAGATCGTGCGGCAGATGTGTGGGCTGCGTCTCGGACAGGTGAGCGGTCGGACGTGCGTTTGCATAATCAGCAAGGCCCACACAGAGACCGCAGAAATCAATCACCCTAATCGTCATCATCCCTTCCACAATTAAGCGCAGTCATTACGCCCGGCCCGGCCAAATCAAGGTTACGGCCAACATCTCGCCGAGAAAATCTAATTCATCCGGCGTCTGGACCCAGCCAATAGCGCTCTGGCCCCAACACGGCCTCTGCAGTAAACCGGCCATTTCCTCTCGACTCCTGACAAAACATTTCAAGGTTATCGTCACTGCCATCTCATTTTCTCGGAGCAGAATTCAATATTTTCAATACAACATAACAGAGAACAGGCCATTCGGCCCAGCATAGTTCACCCTTTTCCTAACAGCAAAAAGTACGTAACTCTTAGAATATTTAAGTACTTAAGAGTGTATAGCGCTAAAGCGAGCCTGGTTTTTAAAAATGCCAGAAATTCTACTTGTACTCCGCATCCTCAAGCAGCACTGAAGATAAGAACAGGAGAACGCTTTTCGCGTCTCGCCGCAAATTATTCCTTCTCCTATATTGTGCTTCTTGCCTTTCTTCTATTTTACAACATCCCGGATCTGATAGCGCAGCTTCTACATGTGCAATCTCCCCTGATCTGCGTTGATATCTCTCAGGGGCCTGAAGTACGAAAGCTAATGTAGCGCTGGTGTGTCGCGCTGCAATGCGAGCAGCAATCAAAGGACAGGGTTTGTCTTTTTTTTTTTTTTTTAAACAAATTCCGACACAAATTGGATGCATTTAGTAAAGCGTAATTTCAAAGGGCACGTTGTGTATGAGCAAATTAACCCTTTGAGCGCCGAATAAATTTCCAAGGAATTAAGAGTGTAAGTATCCTGAGCTGTTGAAAACCTATCATGTGGCAACTTGTTTAAAAGAACGCAAGGGAGCTCTTTTGAAGAAGTTGCCACATGTTAGGTTTTCAACAGCATCTGACCTTGATATCTTGCATCATTGGGCCAGCGCTGAAAGGGTTAATAAAAGAAAAATACCTTTTTTTTAACCACTTTCCCCGCCATAACGCCCAGCCTGATCTCGGAAACATAACGGCCCAGTGTGCTGTTTCAGAGCCATCCTGTTGTGTCGAATCAAAAGGCGGAGAATGACTCACTCTTACCAGCTGAGAGCAGCCATTTTCACACATCAAGCATCACTTTCAAGAACTGAAAAGATATTCATGAAAGAAATAAAAAAAAATAAATCAATAAATGTTAAAAGATCGTCTGGGGACTGAACATTCTCTTTACGGGGATTTTAGTGGATTTGGTTTTTTTCTGCCTTATTTTGATACCTTTGTTTGTAACTAGACTTTATGATTTTATGATTTGTGTCAGTCGCCTTCGTGCCCAGACTTAACCCTGTGACGGGATGGAAAATTGTCCAGGGTTAAGAGTGAAACTGTGGCCTTTATTAGCAGATGAGCTTGGAAATATGCTCCCTCATAAAAAGGATCCCAATCATAAATTGCCTCAATATACTTTCCATGCATTCAGCCGCTTCATACAGCAGCATGTTAATTGATTTCAATCCATCCATTTTCTATACCGCTACTGCTTCTCTAGGGTCGCAGGGGATCTGTAGTGTATCTCAGCTGAATATGGGCGAAAGGCAGGGACCCACCCTGGGTTGCGTTTCCCGAAATCGCAGAAGCTAACTTACACAGTTGGACCCATTGACTGAAAATGGACGAACTATGTAAGTTGCTGACTTAGTTAACAGCTACGCTTTTGGGAAACGCTCCCCTGTACAGCTCGCCAATCCATTGCAGGGCGCACACACCATTCACATGCCATTCACACACACACTCACACACACTCATACCTACAGGTGAGTTAGATTCTCCAGTCAGCCTGACCTGCATGTCTGTGGTCTGTGGGAGGAAAGCCACACAAACCTGAACATGCAAACCCACAACCTTCTTGCTGTGAGGCGGTGGCACCACCCACCACCGCTTGATGTTTATTTATCTGCTAATTAATTAATTGATATCATTTAGGTCCACCATGTCAAAATGGCAGCTCGGCGCCTGGAATCCACACTTCGGATTTGCATTCAAAGTACCTTATTTCTGGAAAGAGTGAGAGCGATAAAATAAGAGGGTTCGAGAAGAGAGAGGGGAAATAGAGGGCATTTCATTACAATCGATTTCACGCTCGTGTGAGCCGAATCTGCAGCGGACGGCCATTTTGCTGTTTTCCCGGAAGCAAGAGTTTGAGGAGGATGTTCGGCAGGAAGTTCGCCAGCTCTTAACTGCTCAGTCCTCATGACCTCATGCGATCGCCAGGCCGCTGCGAGGTGCACGGACTCCTTATACAGGCATTCAACCGATTAATGTATTTTTGCACTGCAAAGAAAAATAATAATAATAACAAAGCGTAAACAGGTTATCACACTGTGCCTCCAAAACAACGAGCTGAGGTATTTTTTTTTTTTTAAACCCAATTTCAACCAAAAAATGAAATATGCCGTCTCAGGTAATTGGGCAGAATTCCTAATCTCGAAGAACTGGATGGTCTATGTAGGTCGTCCCTGCGGGGCGCCTGAGCATCGTGAGCTCTTGAGTGCCAAAGTGCTGTTGATTTTGCCGTAGAATGCAAATAAAAAACACTATAGATTATGAAGATGTTCTATTGCCAGCCAGTACATGAAGGAGTAAGGCAGGCGCTGTTTCAGTCAACACGAGATTTTGAAACGCGGCGACTAACAAAGCCGATAAACCGCAGGGCACAGATGCGAGTAAAATAAACAGGGACAAAACCGAAACAAAAAAGGAATGAGAAAACTGCAGCAGAGACTTTAAAAGAGAAAATAAAATGATAATGAAACGCATAATACTGACAATAAAACATGAATACAAAAATTTGACGTGTGTGGGGGTGGTCAGGTAGAGCATGCGGTCAGTTCAGGTGATGTGTCTTGCTGACGGGGTGGAGTGCGGTGTCCCTGGCCGCGGGCTGGATGATAGAGCCCTGAGTTACTGCACTGCCAGCGCCTCCGCAGCAGCGTTAGAGCAGGGTCATGCCCTGAACACGCGTAGTGTCTGCATGGAAGTGTTTAGAGCATCTAGACTGCAGCTATGTTTCCCAGGCTAAAGTAATGCCAAACGTTGGCCACAGTTATGTTTTATACTAAAATGACCCCCACTGGGTAAACACGAGATTCAGCAGGAAAAATCAACGGAAAATGAGCTTGTTTGGTGTAGAGCCACATCTGATTGGAGGTGATGTAATAAGTATCGTGCACATGAGAATGGTAGATCGTATCAGCGCAGCCAGCGTGATGGGTAAAGTTTGAGAAGGGAGGGGGGTTAGAGTATTTTTTGATTTACACATTAAAGTTGAAATCAGGAGGAAATAATCAGTGGAGTGAGAGGATTAAGGTAGTGCTGAGGTAACGCTGCACGAGCCAGAGATTTGCATTCCTGACAGAGCTGTACGTGGCACCTGTACGCGGCTGAATTCATTTTCATAATGAGAGACTTTTCAGACGATACATTTTTCAGCAAGTGAACTTCAGGCTTTTTTTTTTTTTGAATAGTGTTGAAATGACACAGAGGGGAGAGTTTGGGAGCCCTGAACGAGGTTTAGATCATCAGGGCCAGCTTTGCTCAGCGGAGCGAGGCGAGCGGAAGGGCGAGTCGGGGGGTACCCCCGTCACTACGGCTATCTCAGGCCTGAACTTAATTAACATTTAAGTCGTTCCTGTTGTTTTAATTCCGCAGAAATCAGATAATGAGAGCTGGGCTCTCGTTGGTTTCCGGCCAATGAGCTGCGAGTGGGGGGGCAGAGTTCACGATAAGGACACTGTGAGGTCACTGTGAAGTCAGTCCGCCAGGACCATGGAGACCCTTGGGCATTCAAGTATTGGCAGACATGCATAAAAATTCAGTCGTGACTAAACACGGAACGTACCATAGATGGCCAAAAGTATGCGGACACGTAAGCTGCATCCGAATTCTCCAAACAGGAAGGAATCTTCCTCGTAAGCGGGAAGTAATTTGGCTGGTAGCCATGACAAGGAATGTCGAGTGATCTATTTCATGTAGAAAAGGAGCCGATTATCTCCTTTGTTGCTTCCTTTCAGCTAGGAAGCACGGGACCCCACCTTTGAAGAAAGGAAAGATCGAATATGGACCACAGTCCTTTGCAGCTGTGGTAACTCCAAAAGTCATTCTTCTCCTAAAGTTTTCTGATAAATTGCTGAGGCTAACTTTGCCACTGATGTATTCAAAGACCGGACGATTTTTCACAAAAATGCCCAAGGCACCTAAGAAGTCTGCCTACAACTATCCCTTCACCTGAGTGAGGATTTCTAGCGAGGACAAGGAAAAGTGGAGAGGAAATGAGAAAGGCCACTTATTGAAGATAATTTGGATGCCGCCCCAGTCGCTTCATATTTCTTTCCGAAATCCTGGGCATTGATATGGAGACATTACCTTCTCTTTGCAGTGAAGACAGCATAAACTCCTGCAGGAAGGATTTCACTAGATGTTAGAACGTTGCAGTGGGGATTTGCCTCCCGTCCAACCACAAACGCAATCAGTGAGTTCAGGCAATAATGTCACTGTATGCCATAGCGTCAAGTTTCTTTGGAGGAATGAAGAGGCCCAGTTCAAAACAGAAAAAGAGCCCCGAACCACAAAGGGTCCACATATCTTTGCCCACTCTGCATCTCAAAGACTTCAAACATGAGAGAGTTTTACAGATGTGACAGAGGTGTAACTCGCTTCACACATGGCAACAGTATATGAATTCCATATACAAATGATACGTATGAATACCAGTACAAATGATCATCGCGAATGAAAACGACCTGCAGATAAAGTATGTTTCCATCATAAAATGCCCTGAGTGGAGAAGACTTTGTACAACAGAGTGCCGTTTCTCTATTACATGCTGACTGTGATGACGCCTTGCATCTGGCCGGTCATAATCTGAGTCAGGCGTTTTCTTAGCGTTCAGAGGAGCTGAGGTCACTCTCCCACTGTAACAGATGGGCCCTGCGTCATTAACTGAGCTTGGGTTATTAGTGCCCCAGGGCCCCATTCTGAAACCCTAACCTTTTTAATGTGTTCCTAAGGATCCCGCTTTCACTGTAGGTTAGCAAAACCTGAGATGAACACAAGTCGTCCTCCAGTTGGGATCCATAAAAAAAACGTTTTTAAAACACCTCAGGTGCAGCGAACTCAACTTCAAATGGGGGTTTTCATACCTTTAAAGTCTAACACATACATGTGCGTGTGTGCATGCGCGCGTGTGTGTGTGTGTGTGTGTGTGTGTGTGTGCGTGCGTTTCTGTGTGTGTTGTGTCTCTGTGGTATGTGGTGTGTGTGCGTCTTTGTGTGTTTGCGTTTGTTTGCGTGTGTGTGTCTGCGTGTGTGTGTGTGTGCATATGCATGTGTGAGTGTGTGTGTACATGTGTGTGTTTGCTTGTGCGTGTGAATGTGTGTGTGATGTTTGAGTGTGTCTCATTGCAGCCAGATATCACTGTCAAAATCAACACCTGTCTAATCTCATGTGTTGAATACAAGAGCCATACTATCGCACATATTAAAAATAAACCTTTCAACACACTCAGAAATATCGACTGAACATGTGTGTCATTCAATTATCCGTCGACTGTGAGTCACAGGAGCACAAACCCTCCTCTTGCACAGGGAGTGAAGACGCCTGGGCTCAGGTTTTTTTGGGTTGGCTGCACGCCCCCCACATTACCCAAGGTCACAAGGGTCTGCCCTCTTTGTCCTGTCCTTCCTGTTCTCCATCCTCTGAAGAGGAAGAAGAGGATCTTTTAATAGAAAGTCCCCGCTGGGCGCGAGGCACCTGAAGTTGGCGGGTGGGCTATGGCCGAAGGTCAAAATTCTAGGCGTTCGAACGCAAGAAGGCAAGCATTCTATCTGTGTGCTTGTAATCACTTTAAATGGGTTGTTGTCGTATAAAAGTCCTCTTTTGTAGCGTTAGTTTAATTCCCTCTTTTAAATTTCACATTTGAGTGTAGATCAAAGGTAATGAATTAATGCAGTGATTTGTATTTCTAATGGTGAAATTAAATTGAGCTGCTGGCTGCAGAACAGACTCTGGTGCAGTAATTGTGATGTGCGCAGTCCCTGTAAAATAAACAAAACAAAAGTAAGGTCAGCGCGGACAGGGGTAGCGATCCCAGCCGAACGAGTCGCTACATGGCAGCTGCGACAGGCCTGATAGCAGAGACTATACAGGAGTGAACCCACCGCCGACATACATCCTCCCCTCAAACGTGCTGCCATCCTACATTTCTGGAAACGATCTCACTACATGAAAATGAAATCTGCTGTAACATATTTTCTGAGAAAATATGTAAACTTTAAAAAAAAATACAATTAGGAATTGAGTGTATTGGCAGTTTACAGACTCAAGAATATTTTAGGGCATGGGTAATATGGATATTTTTTTTAAATATGGCACTATGAGATACATATTTTACTATTGTAAACACATTCATTGCTCTTCAGGACCCTCCGCCCCCTCACCCAGTTTTGAATATGAAGGCCTCCCCTAAATCTGTCACTCATACTTTCATTTTCTCGCACGGAGAAAGAATGGTGGTTGAAGACTGAAAAATAAAACAAGAGACTTGTTTAATACTTTATGTACAGAATTTGAGTTTGAAACTAAACCGTCATTTTACATTTGTCAACTGCACAACGGCAATGACACAAACGTAATGGTCTGTCCCTAGCAAGTACAGTTCAGGTGAATTGACCTGCATCGTCAGTGAGTGGGGGAACCAGCTTCTGATGGAAGACCAGTGGCTTGATATTTATGCTCAGCAGCTCTGCGCAAGAACTCAGTTTAAGCAAGGAGTTTGCTGGACCTTCCACTCAGAGATGCCCAGGGAGTCTGAAAGTGTGTGAGTGTGTGAGAGAGAGAGAGAGATAGAGAGAGAGAGAGATCTGGAATACTTTCTGTATTTCAATGACAAATTTATAGAATGTTATTTACTTTTTAACAGTATTTTTTATCACAATATTTCTTTTCATTCTTATTATTAAGAAATTGATAATAACAATCTTAATAATCTTTTTAAATACTGTTTCACTGATAGCGTATGTTACAATATTGTAATAATAATTGTGCTTGTTCCACTACGCATGGGTAACGTATTTTGAAATATGTCATGCCAATAATGCATTTGAATTGAGCTGAGAGAGAGAGAGAGAGAGAAAGAGAGGGAGATACGATTTGAGTGACAGTATTGTTGTTAATGTTGATTTGAATATGCAAACAGCAGTTTGTAAATTAACAGGACTGCATGTGTGATAATAATCCCTTGAGTTATTCACAGCTCATCTTCAGAAAAAGTCTTTGTTTTGCATTATCTCTTCATAAATGTAATGCATACGGTAGATCAAAGAAGAACCCAGTCCTGCTTTTTTTGTGCGGCCCGTCAAATCATCTAACGGTCCGCTGGAGCCTCACAATCTGTTTTAAAATCTATTTGGGAACCTTATCTTTTTAAGCTCACCTTTATTTTTTTTTCCCCGCTGATATTTATCTTTTATAAAATGTGAAATGCTGCAGCCGTAAGACTTGAGTGTGCAATCACTGAATAAAATAATAGTCTGTAACCTTTGATCAGAGATAAAAGTGAATGTGCATGCGTGATATGCGGTTCCCCTGAATTATAATCATTTCAAAGAACAGACTTCTTCAAAAGTTTACGCAAACTGTGAAATCAGAACACTTAATTATCATAAACTAAATAGTGATGCATGTTATACTGTGTACAAAGGTCTTTCATTCCCTGAAGGATATAATTATCACTATTTATCTCAGATGCAATCATAATTATTATTATTATTGTAGTTGCTGTTGTTGTTGCTCCGCCCCTCCTAACTCTCTTTTGCAGACTGAAACAGCCCTCGTCCCACAAGCGCAGGTGAGGAGGTTCTTAAACAGTCTAATTGCACATTTGCTTTCACTCTGAAAAACAAGTTAAGGCCGAGTTCGTTGTTCGCGAACAGCTGAAGAAAGATGGGAACACACCTGAGTCCAGTCCATCACTCATCGACCAATCAGAACAGCCTAAAACACACTTCCTCCTCCTTCTATAACCCCTGTTCTGTCCAACTCAATCAATATAGCAGCACAGTAACTGTGGTGGCAGTACGAAAAAAAATGTACACAAAATGGCTTCCTCTTCATTGTGTGCGAAGTCTGAACGTCATGGCGGCAGAGGGTGCGATCGTGTTAACGCGATCGCCGCAGCCGCCGAGCTTGCGCTCGCTGTGTCAAAATCAATTTCCCTTCATCAAATTCCCATGCCAGTTTGTTTTGCCGTTCCTGACTAGCCCCACAATTATAAAACATCCCTGACGCACCATAGTCAGTCTTCAAAAATAGCACCCTCTGAGTGTTCCTACCTCAGTGTTTTCACTGTATCAATCACAATCGCACCGCGCTTCCCCGGAGACTTTTAACCGCGGCGCATAGGTTAAATCTAATCGCAAGTCTGCTTCTCTCTTTCTCCCCCACTCATTGTGTAATGGCCGGTAGAATTAGGAGGCCAAGCGCAACGACAGAGAGAAAGAGTCGCACGGACACAGTACAAACACAGAGAATAATACAGACCAAACGAAAGTACTCGCGCTTCCAAAGGACGTAACAATAGTCCAAACCACCGAGGCAAAGTGAGATAGAAAAAGGGAGAAGGAACCCCAATAATCAGAAGATAGAAAGTCACACAAAACCTGACTACAGATATCTTTGGCTATAGTGCAAAGCTAAAAACAGACACTCTAGTGATGGAGGCGTGCCGGACTTCCTGCTTATATACATTTTGGGGAAGCACCACCCCAGCTCAATCAGCCAGCTGGGTAAAGAATCCGATGGCCAAGGAATTCGATATCGTCCCAGGACAAGAGCCGCAAAGAAAAGTCCAAACCACATGCACACCTCACAAACCTTGACACATAGCTCTTTTTTTTTTTTCCTTTGTGTAATTTTTGAAATCTGCGCCAGAAGCCGGCTTTCTTTCTCCAGCTCGTTGCACAGAAGTGCTGATTACCGTGTGCGTAAATGACCCCAGTTTCTGTGGGTCTGACACAATCCCCTTAATGACCCCATCGATAACCGCAATCACAACATTCCCTTATGGAAGCAATAAAAACTAAGCACCCAGATCAAGTATTTATGAGAGCTTAGATCTCAGATAAAAACAGCTCACAAGATGCATTCCCCGCTCCCATGAATACTGTATGCAGAGTGTTATTAATAGAAGAGAAACGTCTTGTTTTACCCATGCAGTTCACAAGCGCACAAATTATTCTGCTTCAGCTGGTAAGATCTGACGTGTCATCAACTTCCCAATGTAAAACAGAAAAAAATAAACAATACACCGGAATACAAGTGGCACATTTTCCCATTATACGATGAAATGTATTGTACAGTTGTTATATGCACATAATGGCAAGAAAATGTATGATTATCTGACATATATTCAGTATGTCATTACGTCAGATCAGGGCTGAGAGAGTTTGGCTTAAATGCCAGTCTTTCTGGCATGCTTACACATAATCTCTGACCTAAATCAGCTCCTCATTTCAACAATTTGCATCCTAAATTGCTGGTAATGATAACATGCCACACTGATTGAGTGTTCCAGCAAGGCCCACTTTATCATTATTATTATTATTATTATTATTATTAATAATTTATTTATTTTTATTTTATTTTTTTAATTTATTTTATTTTAATATATACAGTCAATTGTTTCAAGTAAGTTAGCATCTGTGCTTTTGGGAAACACCAGCATGGGGACATATATGACTTCTCCTTCAGGGCGTCCTGAACAATATTCTGCTGAAAAACGGCTTTCCCTATCCAGGGGCTCGTTTCCCAAAAGTGTAGTTGCTAACTAAGTTAGCAACTTACATAGTTTGTCCATTCACAATCAATGGGCCCAACTATGTAAGTTAGCATCTGTGATTTCGGGAAACTCACCCCAGGTCTGCCAACTAGGCCTTTCTTCTAGATTTGTAATGCAATTATACTGATGCTTGAAAGCTAAATTTTATCATTCTATATTACCCTTTACTCCTATATTACATCATAATAAAGGGAACATACTGTTCCACAATGCTGTATACACATGCACTCACACACAATATATAAATACAGTAAATATTGCATGTAAATGTGAGAGCTGAGTTATGACAAAGATCTGGATTGCGCAACATTACTGAATAAAAGCTCAAAGATGCAGTTTTTATTTGCCTCCATGCCAAATATTTACACATTTCTCCTCCATTAACATACACATGCTGGAGGTTTAATGTGGAGATAAAACCTTGACGTCTTGACATCTGGGCAAAGGCAATAAGGCCACTGTGTGAACACAGACATCCTGTTTTATGTCAGTTTTTTCACTTATTTTACTTCTCATTTTCCCTCCTGTTGTTTTTTTTTCCATGGCGGAAAGGGGTGTAAACGCTCGCACCCTTTTAATTAAGGTGAGAAATCAAGTGCTAAATCCAATTTTCAGCACTGCTCCGCGGTGTGAGTCTTCTCCAGGGCTGCAGCGATTCTGCCCTTCAGGATCCTGCCGAGAAATCAGCGCCGCAAAGAGTACGCGCCGAAGTGTCTCGCGTTTTAATTAACTCCCTCTCCTCTTCAGAGGGGAAAAATATGCAATGCTTACAGCCTGTTTTCATGAAAAACAAAAAATAACTTAATTATGCTGTTGAAGCAATATAGTCATATTAGTGTTTACACACCACAAAACTGGCCTTAGACTATTTTTCTTAAGTCCCTGGGTATTGGTCAGCAGGGATTAAGTGAACCAGTGTGAGCACCTTTGTGATTTTGCATTTTACCTTTCTGATCTGTAATAGACAAGATCAACCCTGTTTGTTGAGGTGACTCTTATTAATCAGGTTAATGCTTCTTTCTCTGTTACTGAATAAGAGGTGCTTACAAATGAATGTACTGTATTGTCATGACATTTTAGAGCAGGGCCCAATTCTGTTCCTGGATGTAAGTTCCTGGAGATCTACCATCCCTTAGAATTCCACTTTAAACCTAATTCAGCATACCTGTCTCTACTAATGAACAGCTCCATAGTATCAGCACCTGTTGAATTAAGTGTGTGTCGCTATAGTGCTGGAGGGAAAAATCAGCAGGATGGTAGATCTCCAGGACAGGGATTGAGCTGCCGTGTTTTAGAGAGTCTCTGATCTTTACCTTGGATGAGGATTTTCAAGATTCAACGTTCAGTTTCAGTAAGTACAATATCAACAGTAGTACTTCAGAATCTGCCTCTTCACTGTGGATATGAGAAGGCCGGTGTGGCAGCAGGGCTGATAGCTCTAAAAAAAGTTCAATGAGTGTGAGATGCCAGCAGTGTAATAATGTTCGTGATGAAATTCAAATGAAAATACTGTACAATCCAGATAATTCTGTTTAGTTAACTCTTAGAGCGCTAAATGCTGCTATTGTTGTTCAATGGGGTAAGATATCAAGATCAAAGTTGTTGAAAACCTATCATGACAGGTTTTCAACTGCACAAGATAATTAAATTTATATTTATTTCAGCGCTCTAAGGGTTAATATGATAATACTTCACTGATCCCAAAAATGTTTCATAGGGTTGGGATCCGTAATGTCTATCCTGATCTCAACACAGCTGTGCATGGACTTCTCATTATGTGAGATTGTCATGCTGAAATAAGTTTGCGCCGTTCCTAAACCCAAACCGAGAGTAACCAAACCCAGCACACGCTTGAGCGCGGTATTTTATTCGCAGTTCCTTCATATACACACTTGCATTGTGCGAGGCATAGTAATGACAGATGAGAATTCACGATCATTCACTCAAATACTGGGGGATAAAGCTGTTCCCATCAGAATTCAACGACCCTAAATAGAATAACAGAACAATCAAATCAGCGGGACTGTGCTGCATGACCCTCTCGCGTGTTGCGGCGGAGTGTTTGTTTTGAGGCTATAGGAAGGGACACAGTGTGACCAGCTGGTCACGGCAGTGGGATAACAGCACAAATTTAAATAATGCCTCCACCATGCAGTGCAGATCTCCTGATACTCCAGGGCACCTATTCTAGTCCCTCTGTTATTTCTTTATACCCCGCCGTTGTGAAGCTCGGAGCGGGAGAATGTAGTATTGGGCTCCGTACGTCTGTCTCTCTGTTCGTTCATTCGTACATACCTATGTCCATCCTGTTGGTGTTATCTCAAAAACCCGTGGACTGATTTTACTCATATTTACCACCAACATGTACTTGGGGGGAGGGGGGGGTCTGAGACAGCAGTCGATTTTGGTGACCTTGAGGTCATTTTCAAGGTCACAGTGCAATTACATAGATTTTTCCTTTGCAAACCTCGCTTACGGAATATTTCAAGAACCAATTTTGCTTATATTTAGCACCAACATGTACATGCTATGGGGAACACGGTCACGTTAGCGACTATTACTTGTTCAGTTTCATTTAGGCTCATTAACGAACACTCCCATTACTCAAACACAGTTGGTTGCTCTGATATCATTGTCTGAATTGTTTTACTCAAACTGCTGTTTTTCTGTTGTATTGATGAAATACAACGTATAATTAAAAAGAGGCTCGTCAGAGCCTGCACTCGGGCCGGGTCTAGACCGGGGCCAATCGCGACCCCGAAAAAAATAAAGAACAGAGCCGAAACTTACGCTCGTGGCCTACTAGCCCAAGTAAAAATATAAGGCTGATAATAAAAAAAAAAGCAGGTCTCAGTGAAAGAAGATGACATACTAACCTTATAATAGCTGTAAACACATGGACATCTTCATGAATTTTTAAAAACAGGGATGTCTTCCTGAATTTTAATCCTTGACTACTGAAAAATAAATTTGTTCATATGTAGTTGGTTTGGTGATCTAACCATTTTTTTTTTTTTTTGCCTTTCTGTCAAAAAATGAATGCCTACTCTGATCTTTCGGCAAGTTTTTGTTGTTGAGAATCTTTTTTTGGGAAATCAACTCATTGTAGTTCTCCAGTAGCTGTCAATTAGACCCTGCCAGACCGGTGATGTCACTGCTACTGTAATTTAGCAATGACTGCGTCCTGGTAACAAAACAACTAACTGAGCTCACAGTTTCCTGTCTCTAGAAGTACCTCATCATTTTTTAATAACCTGAATAACACTGATAGACCGTCATTAATATCAATTATACCTCCTTTTTGGTCTCAATTTCTCTTAAACACTAAGGTGCCAGGGGTTAAATTGTGAAAAAATCATGATTTCCAAAGCATTTACGGATAAATATTTTGGCCTCATTTAACTTCCTGTTTCCGTTTTACCACTATAAAGAGATTAATTCATAATTTTCCCAACTCCATGAACCGAGATAGAAAGTTGTTCCAAGAAATAACGGAGAGTTTCATTTGGGGAGGTCATTCAAAACCAATCTTGTCTGCGGCTCAGTGGTTTCGTTTTAAAGTCTGCTGCATTATTTAAAATGAATTAAAATTAATTCCCTCCACGATAACAGGAAAGTTTCCAGTCAGTGTTATTGAACCAGGGCTTGCTCAATTTCCAAAAAGTTTTGAGAACAAAATTCAGCCTTTTACTTTATTCCTGTGTTTTGAGACCTGACTCCTGATTTGCTGTTTTGGAGAAATTGTTCTTACTCAACAATCACAATATCACAGCCTGACATAAATAAAAAAAAATAATACAACTCAGGATAAGTGAGCTTAACGTTACTCCTTTTGTGTCATAAAGACTGATCTGTCAGCCAAACATCATGTTTCGCAACTAAAACAATGCCATAACATTACACCACCGAACACCACGCACTGGCGGTTTGGGCGAGGTCACACAAATACTTTATTTGCATCAATTGCAGGGTGAATCAGGCATTAATGATGGGAGAAGAGTTAGCCGTTGTTGCGCAATCAGCCACAGAAACAGTTTATTTTTCTCATCGTGGACGTGCGTGTGATCCGAAGAGTCACTTTAGCACAGCCGGGGTACGCAGGCGCAGTCAGTGTTACGAAGGGTCCTCGGACCTCTCTGTGGGACCCTAAGCAGTGCCTGCTCTTATCTGGATTCCATTCTTACTCACAGGGTCTTGCTGCCCATATGTTGAAGGTTTGGAGGACTACAGCCAAAGCAGTGGCCTCATTGACCTTTAGATTAAATTAAATTACTTTAACAGGATATTGCAGGCTCTCGTATCCAGAGCAGTGTATAAGACAGATTGCATCAACAGGAAATACCCAGAGGGTATTTACATTTTAAGTGCCGTAATTGGCCACATGACAGAAATTGGCACAATTCTGGTCCCACTGGAACCTGGTTGGCATCCTCGTCTTGCTTTGGGAACCTACCTACCAAAGTACAGCCAGTTAGACCTCTTTCAAGCAGACACATGCTGCAAATTAGCATTCAAATCAATAGGGAGGAATCTGCACAGATGCTTTTGTAATTGTGGTTTACAGACTTCACAAGATAAAGCAATTTTTTGTCTGAGATGTTTCCAGTACACAGCGCTTGGACTCGATAGAATAACCTGTTGAACAAAAACATCAGTAAAAAAATCCGTTTAGATGACAGAAAGTTAATGTAATGAAAAACAAGTATTGCTAAATTTGAGTTTCAATAGGGCTGAAGTGATTAACTCAGGCATGATGTCTGGATGCCAGTATCATTGGCCGGTGTGTATCAGCCATATTTAGTTTGGGCAGGCTATGTAGGTAGAAGGCCGAACTGCCCATACAATTGTTGACATGGCGTCTTGGGTGGGCAACTGTATGGGCTCATCTGGGCTCTCCCAGACTCTTTACAGAGGAAGTGGAGTCTTCTTGGAAAAACTGTCCTGCACAACATGAATGGGCTGATTTGGTTTGTAAATGAGGTTCGATGAGCCATGAGGCCCAATGAGCCGGATCGCATATTTTTAATCAATCGATGTCAGAGCTGCTTAAAATTTGCAAAATACTGATATGGTTCATTGATATGGCCCAGTCTCCCCTACCCCCCACCGCCCCCCAAACACACGCCCCTGAGAACAGTTGGGTGTTTAAGACCATTAAGGCTCAAGGGCTCAATGGCTACATTATTTTTTTATTTTATTTGTTCATTTTCTTTTTTTTTTTTTTTTGCAGCAGAGCAGTATTTACTTCGGTTTATGTTACTGATCCACTGAAATGACTTCTTTCTTATTGTTATGGACTTACTGATTGCGAATGGGCCATATGTGCCTATTTAGGGAAATTACATTTCCAACTTCTCAAGAGCTGCACCGATGTTCCGCTCTCTGTGACTACTAAGTGAATACGATATAATGTTACAGTATTCCGCATCCGATTACGGTAAGTGAAGAAAATCCGGCATGGAAATGCTCTTTAAACAAAACATGCCCATAAAACCTGGCACTTTATGAACGATTCAGTGATTTGGGCGAATGAGAGAGATCTCGTTGGAAACTTGAAATTTTCTGGGACGATGCAGTTCAGCCTCACGTTAACACGCCACACCCTTCACACAGCAGTGTGTTTGGCACCCAAAATCTGTGGGACACAAAGACTCCAGTGTTTGACAAGTTCTGTCTTGACACGGCTTACTTCTCTTCATACTGAAATAGGTTTCCAATCTGTGGCCCGAGGGCCAGTGTTCGCCTGCCAAAGGCCTTTATTAGGCAGTGAAACAATAAAACAAGTGAAATACAGCGGTGATGTGAGGATTTCAGTGGGAAGAAATGTTGGACTGAATCACACTCATTCAAAATACATCACTTTAAATTACTGATGCAAGACCGGGCAGAGATTCAGTTCTGGGTCAACATGCCCAACGCACTGGACACGCCTGCTAATGACAGGATGCCAGGTGAATAATTCCTAACCTCATCATCAAACATTTCAGCCAAATATACAGTAATTTTTCTATCGCCCACGGACAAGGATGAACTCAGAAAGTTCAGCGGAAGTTGCATATCAATCAGTCATTAGTTTTATTGTGTCTTCAGCGAATACTTCAGTACAGGGGCGGTCATTATCAAAATGAACTGGATAGCATAGCAGCTTTTCACCAAAATCTATTGCACAAGTTTTTCTGATAAATATTTTTTTCTCTTAATGATGATCAGATGTGAAACGATAGAGGCATCCTTATGACAAACTATGGCTGCTGTTTAACCATTCAGATCAAATTTGCACAGTTCATACAAAAGGTGTTAACTATGTTAGCCACATCTAATTATAATAATAATTAGAAGAAGAAGAGGAATTCTCATTAATAACTGACTCTGTGGTTTTAAGTCACTCTCCACATTAGATGCACTATAACAGACAGACACACGTATCACAAGAATTAGGTCTAATTGCTAGTTTTTTTTTTTTTTAGATCGTTTCTGTCATCTAAATGGTGTGGATACTGTGCTCACAGTCCTTTTAACCAATCACTGAAATCCCCATATAGTGGGATGCCATATTGTTTTAAATATACCGCTTTACACACAAAGACTACTGTAATTTAGCTTACTTTCTAAATTTGCTTATCTTTTTTTTTTTTTTGAATGGATAAAATCATTCCAACCAATTGAAACTGATTTCGAACATCACGTTTTTCAGCACCATCTTGCAGACTTTGCAAACTGTTGTATTTTTGTACAAAATTTTGCAGGAGACCACAGGAGCTGTGCGTTAGGACTTGTGCCAGATTCACACCGGCAGACGAGGACATGAGAAGCAGGGGACAGAACGGCATTTAACAGTATTAAAGACAACGCAGACGGAGCCTTCGCTGCACGCGCCAGTCCCTCACACGCCAAACGCAGAGGGGAATGGACTCAAGTTTTGAATTTAGTCCAATTACGAAGTCCCCGGTCCAAGCTTTTAGGAGCTAAAGCGGAGACAGTCAGTCAGACTAATCGCCATTAGAGGGAATAATAGCGGTGAGATGGTAAAAGGTAGGTCACGGGAAACGTAATTTAGCTATTGTGGATGGCGGGATGATTTCAAACGCTCCCGCATTTTAGCCGTACCCATCAATTTTCTCCGCTCTCTGAGCTGTGTGTGTGTGTGTGTGTGTGTGTGCGCGCACGTGTGTAGTGGAAGTTATTTGAAATTCAGAATGGAATCCATATTTCCATGCCATTTTGGATTGACTGTGCCACTGATAATGAAACCACCCGCAGGAAGTGCATAAACTACACATGAAATGAAACACCAGTAGTCACGCAGACATGCACCAGTAGACATGCACTCTGCTGAGTTTATTCTCGGGGTTAGAGCCAACGTAGTCGCTGGGTGTATGTGTAACATTGGGGGCTACTGTAGCTTTTTCTGGTCCAATCATTATGCCGGACTCCCATTCTAAAGATGCACAAGTCAGTATATGTATGGTAAAGTAAGCCCCAAGATAAATATTATCGTATGGGCATTCTAAGATCACACCCTGCGTCAACCCAAAACCCCAGTATCATTCCGAGAGCTTTAGCTCGCCAATTAACCATATTCTCTTCAACTTTTAAACACGCCTTGTTGATGATTTGGTCCTTGCTAGTGAAACATATGGTGCCACCAACAGCTTATTTTCACACCATAGATGACAGCAAGGGTCACAGAGAAGAGTCCAAAGACAATCTTCCACCTGTAGCTTTATCTTATATTCCACAGGGCAAAATCTTTCATCTGTCATAAAAAACATGCACGTTTTTTTACCTACCCAGCTGAACTTGAGATTTATTTTAAGCTTCTGATTAAATTGATTGAAGCAGGTGCTCGTTTTGGCTGAAGTATTGCACAATGCATGCTGGGAAAAAAAAGGCGTGTCACTGGAGTACATCAGTTCCTCTCAGATTCGGTGTATCTGCTCATCACTGTCCTGTTCAATTAAAGTCGAACATCCGACTTACAGGGTCTGAGCTGTTAATACCGCTCTCCTTCCAAACAAAAGTATAAAAATTTGACGACACCCTTCCTTTTGCTCTGGCTGTCAGAGTTTGAATAACCTGTCAGCCGCCTCTCTGAGACGAGCAGCACCGCGGCGTATGGCTGCGGAGGCGAAACTCGGCAGATTGCGGATCTCGGTGTGCTGACATCAGACACATCACACTCTCCTCCGCACGCTGCCCTCGGAGCACTTTGTAAAACACAGCACAGCGTAAATACCGTCCCAGTCTGCAGTCTTCATTCCCACCGTCAGGGAGATATTGCTTATTTATTTATGAATTTATTTATTTCCTGTGCCAGCTGAGCTAAAAAGAAAAAAATAAAAAAGAAAAGGCAGGCGTGTTTATTTTCTTATTTATTTTAAACATCCTTATGTGTTCTGGCATATATTTTCCAAAACAGATTTATGCAAAGACATATACTCCAAAGTGCTCAAAAACTTCCAGCTGTTAAATTACTGAGAAAATATAGTCAGCGCCATTAGAAATGCACCCGTGAAGTATGCGCTGTATTTGTCGCAAATTGAACAATCAATCAGTTTTATTGCTTTGCCGGTGAGATAGGAGTGGAAATAAAAAAAAGTGCGTGGTGCTGTAATCCCGAGGCACGCCACGCGGGTGAGCCGAGCACTTGGGTTGTTTACGATGTGTACAGTGATGCTTGACTTGTTCTTTTGGGTGTGGTCAAAAGCTTGCATAAAGCCAACCAAAAAAAAGAAAAATGTTATGGCATTGCAAAATTGGAACATCTTATGACACAAGAGGAAGCAAGATGTGTTTGTGAAACACTTATGCCCCCGTGCATAACATGCACATGCTAACCATTAAAGGCCTATCATGAGTCAATCAAAGGTTAAAGGTCAAGGTCACAAGGTCAACATTCATTATCTCATCAGAAAGGCCTTATCCTAAGGAATACCTATGCCAGGTATCAAATGCCTAATACTAGCTAATGAAAAGTTATGGCCCATGTTAAAGTTTTTGTCACCAAACGTCATGCTCCAAGGTTAAGGTCACAAGGTCAAAAGTCATGACCCCATCTGAAATGCCTTCTCACAAGCAATGCATATGCCAAGTATCAAAGTCCTATCATGAGCTGATCAAAAGTTATAGCCATGGCAAAATGCGGACAGACGGACGGACGGGCGGACAGACGGACAGGTGAAAAACTATATGCCCCTGTAAACGAAAAGCCATCGACATATTACTGGCAGGCCACAGCCGCTGAGAGGCAGCGCGTCATCTGCACTGTCACTGAGTGGCCGCTTAGGGCAGCCACAAGTGACTACGGTAGCTCAGGAGGGCCACATCTGGTTACAGCCTGAATGTGACAGATTCCAAATAGCAACCCAAACTGGTCACAGGACAAGGGGTCTGCGACCTCAGAGGGTGAGCACAAGTACCATTCTATGCTGCCTATTTGAGCAACACATGCGTGCACGGGTAACAAATGGGTACTAGTGAGGATTCTGGTTACCCCATCAGAGGAGGATATCTAGTTAACTCAGTAAATCCTGCTATTTGTAAAAGGGCCGTGGGGTTTAGAGATGTGTTTGCACTTCAATCCTAACAAAGCATGCCCCATAAAGCTCTGGATGGAGGGATTTTATTTTTTCGGAAGCGAATTAATTGAAGCAGGTGTAACAAATTAGGAGAAAAAAATGAAAGCCCAAAGGATGGTCAAAGTCCAGGAGCAGGGCTGGTTACCACAAGCTCATTCACTGTGGGCCCTGCTGGATTTAATTTTTTTTTCTATGGCTTCTCAGCTATCAATTTTGCTTGAGTGATTGGTAGAGTATCACTCCATCTGTTGTCTTGTATCTAAACTGGTTGTCGTTGATTTTAACCCTTTCAGTGCCGTGGGCAACTATATTGCCCAATGATGTAAGATATTAAAGTCAGACGCTGTTGAAAACCTATCGTGTGGCAACTTGTTTTCTTTTAAACAAGTAACCACATGATAGGTTTTCAACAGCTCAGGATCACAATATTTTTAATTTCTTGAAAATATATTCGGAGCTCAAAGAGTTCAGGCACAAATAGACCCCAGTTGACACTGTACCTCCCTGGGAGAAGGGATGAGATGCCAAGCCGTGGATAAAGCACCGCACCATTCAGCCTCTGCTATTTCCCTGAGCACTGAAGGTAACCCCCACATCAGATCGGACAGATATACCTCCGCCGACTTAAATGAGTAACATCTGAACTTCTTTCGTTAGTACTCTCAGTTCCTGCCTTCATATTTCTTCCTGTTTTAAGAATCTTTCAAAACATCTGTCATCCACCTCCTTTTTGATTGGATGCAATGACTTTTTTTAATCAGAGGAAATGATTACGGTTTTATGGAAGTCGGCCATGATTAAGATCAGGCATGCAGCGCTCTGGCACGTGTCCATGTTCTTATAAACCTGTCGAATGGCAGGCCTTCTCCACACCGTAACAGACAAACTTAACAGGGAGGATTTCAAAGCTTTGTACGCAACTCCATAAAAATCCTAAAAGACTAATAACTCCCTCAGACTGGGCCAATTCTTGTGTCTAGTTACAGTCCTGATTTCTCACTCAACAGTGTATTATCATTCCAGATATTGCAATGCCTTAAAAGGAAATTTGACCCAAAAACCATGCTACACTTGCATGCTAGGGTCTGCCTAACCCTCATATTAAATGGCAGGACCTGCACTCTGTGTGTCTTTGCCAAATGTTTCATCTGCATCTAAAATGTAAGCACTTGCAGAGATGTTGTCACTGAGATACAACTCATAACTTTTATACACTTCAGCTGAACAAGGTCCTTGAACTTCAGATATGTTGGTCCAGGAGATGTGTGGAATTCTACCACGCATCCGGGGGTGACAAATTAGGAAGAAATCCACCTTGGAGACCCATTGGAACTCTCTAGAAAAATGCCTCTTGCTCACTCTCCAAGCATGCAAGTATACTCATTTGTATTTCTCCCAGAGTATCCTGGTAAATAAAAAATCTGCACCTCAGTGACTTTACCCCGGTAAAAAAACAAATAAGACAGTATATTCTTCGGCTGGGAATATACAATCTTGTGTTTAGATGGTTTTCTGATTCTTTATACTTCTGAGGGTGATGTTATTAAATGTGACATTATTAGTGATGTGCGTCACGGTTGGAGGTACGGGAGTAGTTTTATTGGCACTGCCTCCTCCGCTGAGTTATTTCCATCCAGTCTCTTCACTCGAGGACAAGGGAGACGTGATTTTCCAGAGACACCAGTATTCTGGGCGGAGCTCTGTCTGCTCCCAATGCTGTGGGCTAAATCAGCAAACGTGATGCATTTCACTTAGATAATGATTTAGAAATGATGATGATGAGGTCTGACAGCTGATCAGCGTTATTGATCTTGGATGGAGTTCCTCTTTTATAGACTCCATTTCAGCAAACACACCCAGATATGATATAATAGCGTAAGGGCACTACGTGGACAAAAGTGTCGTATTCCAGTCTTTCTGTATTATATTAATTAATTTAATTACTAATTGCTCTTTTTTTTCCTTTAAATCTGCAGTGAGAGATCTCTGGGTGCATGTTACTTACCCAAGTGTGAAACTGACAGCGTTGCACCCTGAGATCTGTGTTTGCAAACCTCTTGGAAAAAGAAAAGAATTTCCCACAACTGTTTGACATTTGGAAAATGTTTATTTTTACGTATCATTTTCATACTGTTCTATCATATACAGTTGTTCCCAGGTTCTTCCTTTGGGTAATTTCATGAATCATTTATATGGAATGTTACTCTCAATGGAGCATTCTTTCATTAGAAACATTGCGTTGGGAGGAGTTTGAAAGATTTCTTGACAGATTGATTGATGGAATGGTTGCTGTACCATCTGTTGCTCGAAAACTTGCTGTAGCACTGTTTTTCCTCTCAGTCCATATTTATGGGTAAATACACACTGTATATATTATATCTATATTCGCATACACATTTACATATCTCCGTTCTCCTGAGCCAGGTATAAATATAGCTTACTGCTAACAGCATGTTTTTATGATGAAGTACACTGTAGGTACGTACTGTGTCCCGCATATATTCTGGCAGTTCTGTAAGCACTTGGACCGAGAAACAATTTTTGGCTTCCAGCTGTGTACTCCAGAAAATGGCTTTGAAAATAATCCATGAGGTCAAAAAGAGAGACTAACTTTTATGTGTGAGTGTGTGTGTGTGTGTGTGTGTGTATATATATATACACACACACACGTGTTGTGTGATACTTGTAGGAATTACTGCCCTTTTTACACGCGGACACTGTCCAAATATTTTCTAACCTGACCGTGATAATGTGTCAGCCAGGAGCGTCCGTGTCTATCCGATTACACCCAAAAGGTCCTAGTTTGGGTGAAATTTTTTGATAGTCTTGCAGTAATGCTGCGTTTATGTCAAATGGCATTTACCATAAATACCAAGTTCAGACTTGTAAACAGTGTTCACAGCAACAACGAACTTGTCATCACAACTAGGAATCTCATATGTTCTGGAAAGCTCTGACTGGAGAGCAAATTAAATTAAAGTACATTACTAGAAAATGGCGTCCTCACATCAGTTGCAACTCACTGTTAAAGGTACTTTTGTAAATAAACCCAATATAATGCTACTTTTTTTAAGGCCTGCTATTTTAACCGCAAAATATTTTGACCTCCTCTTATGTTATTTGTGATTTCGATATTTGTACTCCCAGCACCATTGGAAAAGAGGGCCTATTTTCTCAGTGTGAGCTAAATAAAGTTTGATTTGCAAATGAGCTCTGCCCATCATAGAACGCCACATATTTGTGTTTATTTGACGATCAAACAGCTTTAAGTTTGATATGTCTTACCAGGTCCATCAGAACACAGACCGCGATTACGCTATATCCCGAGGCACTGACGCCCTGTTCGACTTTCAAACTGATGTGAACCCTAACAACACTTTGCAGTGTGAATCTTTCGGCATGGACCACCTTTAAAACAAAAGCCTGCTCCCACAAGAGACTGATGACTCGATGGGATACATGTTTATCCAACCATTTTCACGCTTTGCTCCACATCAGGGCAACAAAGAAAAAAATCAACATCCTCGGTCAACATCTCAAAGTGACAGGAGTTAAAGACAGTTACAGTCTGTCGTTTACCTGTCACACATTCCAGGAAAAATTTCAAAGGATGGTCTCGTCTTCGCTTGCCTGAGGTATCACCGTGGCAACCTCTTATTGCTATTTCCAAACATATTTAATGGGTTGGAACCTCCTTAATGATGGTGGAGCTCAATTGATTTCCGGGTCACGCACAAGGACAGAAAAAAGGAGTGAAAAATAAGAGATCCGTATGAGCCTGCGGACACACACAGCAGTAAAATGGAATCGCCCATGACGAGCGATGAAAGCAGGTGAAGAACGACAAAGAAAAGCCCTGGACCCCCCCGCAGCCCCCATCCCCGTCCTCTTTCCCCTATTTTATGACTTCAAATGAAGTAATTCAATAATTTCCAAAATATTTTTGCCCGGAGCGTGTACAGCCCTCAGACAGCGCACATGCTTAAATTGCACTTAACATTCTTTCGTGCTACTCACTCATTCTCCTCATCATTCGCTCTCTCTCTCTCTCTCTCTCTCTCAAGAATTATTACGTTGACAGAAATGCCAAAATATTGAGGGGAACATTGACAGGCCGGCATATGTTGGAGCCGAGAGGAGATGGGTGTGTTCTGGGGGGGGGGAGGAGTGGAAGATTACGTCCTCTTCCTGTGCAGTCATGCAGCACCTGCGGTCTTCAGGCCGTAACTCTGAGATACTGTGTTCTGACACCGAAAAAACACTGAAACAAGGACAAACGCTTGTGCACATGAACACACAAAACACACACAGATACAGAGGTCGGGGAAAGGAGTCATGACCCCTGTAGAGCCTTAATAATGGAGCTAGCATGCTCCCCGTCAGCAGGAACGCTCCTGGAATGTGCAGGTAGGATATTTATGGGATGAGCGCATTTGATTTTTTTTTTCTTTGTTTTGTTTCTTTATTGTTGAATGACATTTTCAGCAATTTTTTGGATATTTCACTTCACCCACTCTGCTCTTCTAAGCGGATTTAGGAATCAAAGCGCATACTTGTACTTGTAGTTAAAAGCTGTACTTGAATGGGTTATGAATAACAAGCTAGTTCTAAATGTTGGCAAGACAAAAAGTATTGTCTTTGGAACCAAACATATGCTGTTAAACTACGTCTGGTTGTCAAAGACATTAGTGTTGAACAGGTGTGGGTGACAAAACTGCTTGGTGTTGAGATTGACAAGAAACTATCATGGTCAGAACATATTCGTATAGTAGTTCGCAGGATGGGCCAAAGTCTCTCAACGGTAAGAAGATGTTCTCGCATGCTACCTCTCAACATGACAGCAGATGTGATAAAGACCCTTGTGCTGTCGCAGTTAGATTACTGCTCTGAGATTTGGTCATGTGCTGCTGTAACACATATGAAGACCTTACAAACTGTCCAAAATAGAGCAGCTCGATGTGCGCTACGTTGTCCACTCAGGACTAATGTGAACTGGATGCACAACATATTGTCTTGGCTAAAAGTGAAAGAAAGATTTTCGGCCTCATTGCTTAATTTTACTAGAAATATGGATGTGGGTTTTATTTATTTGGTTTTTTTTTTTGGTTTTTTTTTTGTATGTGTTTTGTTGGTGATGTGAGCACTGGTGTAAATGTTTTGCACGGAGCATGTTGAATTGACTCCAGGAAGAGTAGCTGTACTTGTTACAGCTAATGGAGATCAAAATAAATACAAATACAAATCGATTCATGCATGTGGGCAATTTAGAAACTGCTCGTAGCCTGACATGCATGTCGTTGGACTGGGAGAGGAAACTGAAGTACCCGCAGGAAACCCACGCAAAGACGGGGAGAACATGCTAACTCCACACCGAAAGGCCCCAGGCTGGATTCAAACACACAACATTTTTACTCTCCAGCAGCAGTGACACCAACTGCACTACCGTGCTGCGTGTGTCTTTACAAGCATCCGTATTCACACACACGCGTTTTTGTGCGCAGGTTTGTGTGCGGGTGTGTGTAGGTGTGTCCTTGGGTGTAAAAACCAGGCTCGAGAAGAACTGTCCCCCCACTACTTAATTACAATCACCTGCACTGATTTATGAGAGCGATTCATCACTCCTCAGGTAGAACTAATGAGTTTAATCAGCTGGCTGTATCTACTGTGGACGAAACATATGGCTGAGGGTTTATCTTCCGACTCCAGGATTTATCAATCCCTGTGCGCGTCTGGGTGTCAGTGTTGAAGCGTGCGCGTTTATGTGTGTGTGTGCGTGTGTGTGTGTAGGGGATTTGAGGACAGATCATTGTTTTTATTAACACGTTATATAATCTGCTACTTGTTGCTTTGTTATGTTGCCGCAGACTGAAGACGGTTCTCTCTCCCACGGTCTTCTTTTAATCTCATCTCACTCGCATGCACCGGCCGGCGGCCAAAACTCTGCAGAACTACTAACAACTTCCACATTGTCTCTATTAAGGTAGACATTTTAATGTTATCTAAACTACGGCCAACCGACGGAGAGAAGAGAGAGAGAGAAGCTGTCTCACTGGCGACGAGGGTTTAGGGGAATACTGGAACGCTAAGCCCCGCTGATAAGATTCATCCAATTTCTTCTTCTTCTCCCAAAAAAAACAGACAAGTTTTGTTTTGTTTCGAGCTTTCGCAGAATAAAGCAGGCGAGTCAAGAGGAATGTAAGTCAGTAACGGTGAGAGAACACTGCTGCTCCCTCTCAGACAATCTACTTCCTTATTTATTTTTAACTGGAGCCATTATCTTTAAAAATTATGGTGATGAGGGTTGACAATGATGATGATAATGATGGTGATGATGATCGATGATGATGATGATAATTATTATTACTATTATGAGAGTAGTTTGTGAGTACATGTTAAACTGGTGAGTCAGTGGAAATCGCAGTCAGTCTCCTGACTCACGGAGACCATATTTTAAAAAAATAGTTGTGTTGCATCCGTCACATTTGAATTATTCAGAGAAGGACTGGAAGTTTTATTTACTTATTTTTGTTTTTTCATCATAAAAGTTTGAGATCCAACTAGCGCAACAAAACCAAATCACTAGTGCACGTATCAACATGAAGAATCAAAATTTTCTAATCAATAAGTGCAGTGACTGAAAGCCAAACAGACTGTCTGCGAAATAAACTGGGATTCTGAGCATTTCTCTCACTTTCTTGTTTAACGGATTCCTTCAAAATGAAAAAAAAAAAGAAAAAATGACAAAATTTGAGGCGCCAAGGTTTTTCTGAAGCGGGCAGGGATGCCAACCAACTCATTTTTTAATACGGCCTCATCTTAAAATGACTGGAACAGAAAATCACGGGGCGATTGACGGACTGGAAATCACACAGACCACGGCATTCTCTCTAATTTCCGGCACCCCAAAACCGTACGTCTGAACTCAGCCGTGACCCCGAAACAGGAATCTTCAGCTTAGCTACCATTTTGACATCGGTCAGGAGAAATTACTCTTAATCATGGCGTTCCAGGAAGATGGAAAAAATATCCTGTGGCCTCGGCGCTGACCTCAGACTGCAGCTGTGTGCCCTGATCACAGGCAGAGCCCATATAAGCAGTTAAATTAGCTGAATATATTAGTTTTCCGCGGGTAAGGTCTCGCCGGCCGGCTCTAACTGCAGGACTGTTTATTCCCATTTGTGAGAACAAGTCTTACAGCGGCTGAGCCGCAGGATACAGCTCCTCTGGGGAACAGTGCTTAACCCCGGCCAAAATAAGGCCCAATTAGAATACCAGCCAGGATGTGTAATATGGAAATAACGTGAGTCGCATTTGTGTTCGCTCTCTCTTCCTCTTTCCCTCTCTCTCTCTCTCTCTCTCACTCTCTCTCTCTCTCTCTCGCTGTAATTCTGTCATCAATCCCCTTCTATCATCAGTTTCTCTCTTCCATTTTCTGCATTTCTCTCTTTCCCTGCCCCTCATTCCTCCATCTCTCCATCGCTTATTATCTACCTTTTTCATACTCCATCCCTCGCTTAATTTCTCCCTGATCTGTCTCACTCATCTCTCTCTCTCTCTTCTATCTCTCTCTCTCTCTCTCTCTCTCTCTCTCTCTCTCTCAGTGTATGGGGGTGTAGAGGTTAAAGGTTTATCTTCCTCGGTTCACTGTAATTTCCCTGTCAAATCACTTCTCTCTTTCTAATGACCCCTCAATCACTGTAAACATGTAGAATACACACACACACACACACACACACACGGACACACTCACGCACTCAAACACACACACACACACACCACACAAACGTACATGCACACAAACTCACACACTCGCACAAACACACACACGTTCACATAAGTAAGCACAGACAAGCTCGCATTCAAACACATACACAGACACACACACATGCAAACGTGCACACACACACCTGCACACACACATGCTCACTCGCACACACACACACACACACACACGCACGCAAGCACACAGATGCACACACAAGTAACCACAGACATGCATGCATTCAAAAACAAACACACACATACACGGAGACACACACACACCTGCAAGCATACACAAACACACACACATGCTCACTCGCACACACACACACACACACACACACCAGTTGTCAGTACTCAGGTAGTGTATGGATGAGAGACAGCACGTAACCCAGTCTTCAGCAAGCACTTCCTCCCAGTTCAGACATGGCGTCATAATGAACAAGATCGCCATGCAAATGCCACATTTTGAAGGCTTCCTCTTTGAGCATGCAGTTGGAGGTCAAGGGTCAAGCTGTGTGTTCCCTCATTGAGTTTGACTGGCTGCTTTGTAGAGTAAAAATGCCATTATAAGAGTTAGGAGGAGGGCAAGTTAACACAGTGCGACAGGACTCACTGTCTCAGCGATAGACACCCCGTCTGTGTTTCCCATAAATGTTTAGGTCTGCCACTTCAGGGGCCAAATGGCAGAAAACTTTCCCTGGCAGCTTGGGTTCAAAAGGTCACAGAGGAGCCGTCCTTCCCATGGTGCAGGGAGAAGGGGTTTATGTCCCACAAGTACAGCACCACCCCCGCAAACAGGACATGGGTACCCCTCTCTGTACACCCACAAAGATTTGGCAATCTAAATTGCTCATCACTGCTCTGACACTAATTATTTTAATGGAGCACAGACACATCCCGGCCACTAGGGGAGCACTCATAACTACAGTTCCCTCACTGATCCAGTCTTTCCATCTGTCTTCGTTTATTGCAGCTTCTCATAACCAGACCACCAAAAGACACAATGACAATGTTTATAGGGCATGAGATGTTTAAGCACACAGTTATACTGTTAATAAACCGGTTGAATAATTAATTAGAATGGAAATATCAAAGGCAGCGTTATACCATTAAAGTCTCGTATTTTCTTGAATGTTGAAAGCAGAAATTCAGCATGTTTATTTGTCAGGCTTGGTTTCAAAGATGATGAATGATAGGGTATCAAAGGCATGTGGAAGACCATGTGACCTACCACAGGGGGTTCTGGGAACTGCGGCCCATCCACTTCGCCAAAATCCTCCATCTGCTTTCTTTATGACAAAATTGAGGCTGGCTCTCAGTTTATAAAAATACGAATCGTGTGACATTATATTGGCAAACGAGAGGAAGAGAAAGAGAGCGAGAGAAAGCACAAAAAGGAAAAAAGATTAATTTCAAAAGGCTTTAAAAGAAGCTCAGAGAAAGAATCTGGGTCATTTACAGGTCTATGTCAAGCGAAATGTGTTAACACAACCAAAACTCAACGGAGGTGCGAGAGGGCAAGAGAGAGAGAGAGAGAGAGAGAGAGAGTGAGAGAGAGAGAGAGAGATTTTTTTGAATCCTATTTATTGAACCCATTGGTTTAGCAGTGTATTACAGAATGCATCATAAGTAAAACAGCATGTTTAGCGAAAGATTTTTCTTAAACCGAACTAAAACAAGGTGAAAAATAATAAAAAAATAACAGAATATATGCAGATGCAAAAGACTGAAATAAAAATGGCCAAATCAGACAAATTAAAAAATAATGGTAAAAATAAACAGTATTAAAATAAACAGTAAAAAGTGCCGTCAAACAGAACAGATAAAACCTGACCTTCCGATTTTTCAATCTGTTCTTGCGCTTCTAATACCTAAAAACACATTTTATAACCACCTTCATTGCCAATGGAACATACAGCATCATCAACACTCCAGACTTTTTTAAATAGATTAACTAAAATATTAAATTAATAATTCTAAAATGATCCCCTTAAAAAGCAGCAGTGGCTCAGTGACCTGCCCGTCCCGTACCCTGTTTCTCCTGCTCAGCCAGATTGCGAGCGTCGCTCTTCGCCCAAATACCAAACTGACCAAAGTGAATTCATGTTCCTGTTTTACATTATAACCAGGGACCCAGGATAAAATTCTGTCCCAAACCACCCCAGGCCTCCCACAAAGGTCCCTCAGCAAGGTAAAAAGTGCATCAAACGGTTACAATGCAAGAACAGATAAGCAACAGATTCTCCTCCTCCGCAGAAAGGACAGGCCTACCCATGTGGGGGGGGGGGACTTTATTTAGCAAAAAAACTAATGTCATAAGGTCCACTGCACTCTCATAAGTGTGTCATAAGTGTGTTCAGTAGTGGTTCAGATTTAAGAGAGAGTTTCCTCTTTTCACATTCCCTCACTGGACAGACATTGTCCGTGGTGCCAGTGAGATCCAGAATCAGGTTCTGTCCATCTCCAGTGCTGGGAGTTTCAAGCAAATGCTCTGGGGGTGAAGTGCTTTTCTCATGGGAGCGGGGGCAGTGGAAACCCCCGCAGCGCCGAGCCCGATTTTTAACTGCAAAACCATCCCGCCTTCCCTGCCTTTTCACAAGTCATCGAGCCCAATCTAAACCTCATGTAAATGTTATTGGAGAGACAGAGAGAGAACATGAGGGAGAGAGACAGGCTTAGAGAGATTGAGATTTAAATCCTAATTTATGGCGACATTGTTCAAAAACTTCAAAACTTGACAATGCCCGTGAGAAGAGAGAGAGAGAGAGAGAGAGAGAGAGAGAGAGAACAGAAGAAAGGGAGGAGAGCGTGAGTGAGGGAGGCAGAGGGACCATTGTGGAAGGTCAACGGGGGTTGGTAGGGTCACAAAGCAGGATTTTTCAAACTTAAATTAAAATATTTTCATTTTGTTGTTGTTTATTTTTTTCTCAAATATAAGCCAACAGCTTCCTGACCTCGAGAATCCAGGAAGGATGTGACAAGCAGGAAGTGAATGATGCAGGCGAGGCAAACAGCTCAGAAACACTCAGGCTCATCGTGACGTGCAGACCTAGGGGAGACAATTGGTCAGACCTGAGAAAAATTCAACATAGACCAGGCTCCTGATTGGTCAGACCTCAGAAACATTCAAGGTCATTGAGACATGTAAGCTAAACCAGACACCTGATTGGTCAGACCTCATTATTGTCCTCAGTCTACACGATAAGTGTCGGGTGCGAGCAAAGAATACAAATGAGAAACACAGTGAGTGACCCTGTCAAATGACAGGAGGGCAAAAATTTGATTAGCATAAGTCATCGTTATGTTTTATTTTTAATGTGCAAAGCAGTAACTGAAAAAATACCTACCCCATGTTTATGTACGATACATCCATAGGCAATATGCGGGTCAAGACCATTGACAGTATAAAACATGGACGTAGCCTCCGTGACGTCACCCATAGGTTTCTGAATATCCATTTTGAAGCAAATTTGGTCACCATCTTGGCACTTACTTGACTCCGCCTACCTCCCGGATAATCCAAAAAAGGGCAAAAAGGTGGGCTGTTGCTGGAGCCAACGCAAGCCCAGCGGGCAGGCTGAATGGAGCTCGTTTGGTGAAACACGCCCTCCAAGCTCGCAGCTACTAAGCTCACTTTGGCATCCATATTTGACTGAAAACCTCAACCAGCTCGATGCTTCCTGGTTTGCTAAGGCCGAGATGCGAGGTCATATGTGTCCCAGTAACGCAATGGATCCTGCTAAGTCGCTTGCGGTGGCGGGTCGAATGCTGTTTATATCGTTGAAGCGGTTGCAGGGCGAACGTTCGTATCCGTGAGGCAGTAGCGTGACGAACGCTGTACATCGCTGGGAAGCCGAGGTGGTTAGCTCACTGAGTAACAGAATCCTCCCAGAGTGCGAGCGGGTGCTCGTCTTAACTCTTGTATGCAGCTTAGCCCGGTCCCATTAACGGTGGCATGGTCATCCAAACGATAACATTGCACTACCTAACCTTACTGAAATACCTGACGAATCTTTATTTTCCTACCACACTCTCGCACATTCTGATCACAAGTATTATCACCTTACATTTTGACTTCGCTAAATGCTGAATTAATCGGTTGCTGTAGCCAGCATATGTGGGCTCATCAATACTAACACAGCTGGGCGTCTGGCTCGAAGGCTCGATGGATATTTCATTGGTTAGTAGCACTTTTTTGTTGCCGCCTGGCTTAACTGTTGCTTTAATGTGGTTAGCTAGTTTGTGGATGATGGACTTCATGTAGAAACTCTTTTAGCGACAGCTAGCTAGCTTGCTAAAACGTGGGATATGTTAAATTATAGCTAGCAAACTAGCCTTTCTATTTACAATGATAAGGTTTCGTAATTGCACTGAAAATTGAACAAATCCATCGGTGGAGAACGCAATTCTATATGGTACTGCTGTGTGAATCTACGGAGTGTGTAACCACAGCATTCTCCGGTCAAGCCTTCCAAATACTCCGGGGAATCAACTAAGGAGCCCCGTCAATTGGTAGCGTGCTATCGTGGTTCTAATGTAGCTGACCAGCCAGTTACGTTGACAACCTGTTAGGGAAACCTTGACGGTTTTCCAACAACTGACTGACAGGTTTTGTTCAAAAATATGTTAACGCTAAATTCAAACACTTTTCTGTTCCGCCATTACTTCACTGCATGCCTGTGTAATAACTGTGGCAGGCGTACGGGGGGGGGTTACTGTATTCATTGTCTGGCTAGTTGGCTAGATAACGAATTAATGCCACTTCTTGTTCACAGCGAATTTAATATAAAATAATATCAGTATTTCATCGTCTTACAAAATAGACCACAGACTCTTAACCACACAGCAAGACATTATCACCCTGATATTCGATAAAAAAACCTCCAGTCACAAACGCGGCCGATGGATCTAGTTCCGTGACTTGTATGAGCCTAGGAAGGACAATGGCTCACAGACGACTAGAAAAGGCCAAGGGTTAATGGCTAGGCTAGCTGAGCTGTAGTAACCCCCCTCCCTCAGACACAGCAGCTCTGATCACTGCTCCACACTGCTGCTCCGATTACTGCTCCACACTGCTGCTCTCATCACCGTCCCACACTGCTGCTCTCATCACTGCTCCCCACTGCAGCTCTGATCACTGCTCCACACTGCTGCTCTGAGCTATGCTCCACACTGCTGCTCTCATCACCGTCCCACACTGCTGCTCTGATCACTGCTCTACACTGCAGCTCTGATCACTGCTCCACACTGCTGCTCTGATCACTGCTCCACACTGCTGCTCTGATCACTGCTCCACACTGTTGCTCTGATCACTGTTCCACACTGCTGCTCTGATCACTGCTCCACACTGCTGCTCTGATCACTGCTCCACACTGCTGCTCTGATCACTGCTCCACACTGCTGCTCTGATCACTGCTCCGCACTGCTGCTCTGATCACTGCTCCACACTGCTGCTCTGATCACTGCTCCACACTGCTGCTCTGATCACTGTTCCACACTGCTGCTCTGATCACTGCTCCACACTGTTGCTCTGATCACTGCTCCACACTGTTGCTCTGATCACTGCTCCACACTGTTGCTCTGATCACTGCTCCACACTGCTGCTCTGATCACTGCTCCACACTGCCGCTCTGATCACTGCTCCACACTGCTGCTCTGATCACTGCTCCACACTGCTGCTCTGATCTATGCTCCACACTGTTGCTCTGATCACTGCTCCACACTGCTGCTCTGATCTATGCTCCACACTGCTGTTCTGATCACTGCTCCACACTGCCGCTCTGATCACTGCTCCACACTGCAGCTCTGATCACTGCTCCACACTGCTGCCCTGATCACTGCTCCACACTGCAGCTCTGATCACTGCTCCACACTGCTGCTCTGATCACTGTTCCACACTGCAGCTCTGATCACTGTTCTGAACTGCTGCTCTAATCACTGCTCCACACTGCAGCTCTGATCACTGCTCCACACTGCTGCTCTAATCACTGCTCCACACTGCTGGTCTGATCACTGTTCCACACTGCAGCTCTGATCACTGCTCCACACTGCTGCTCTGATCACTGCTCCACACTGCTGCTCTCATCACTGTTCTGCACTGCTGCTCTAATCACTGCTCCACGCTGCTGCTCTGATCACTGCTCCACACTGCTTCTCTGATCACTGCTCCACACTGCAGCTCTGATCACTGCTCCACACTGCTGCTCTAATCACTGCTCCACACTGCTGCTCTGATCACTGCTCCACACTGCTTCTCTGATCACTGCTCCACACTGCAGCTCTGATCACTGCTCCACACTGCTGCTCTAATCACTGCTCCACACTGCTGCTCTCATCACTGTTCTGCACTGCTGCTCTAATCACTGCTCCACACTGCTGCTCTGATCACTGTTCCACACTGCAGCTCTGATCACTGCTCCACACTGCTGCTCTGATTACGGTACAATACCTCTAATTCTATCTCTCTGCATTTGCAGGAATAAACTGAATATTTCACGGCTTGAAGTGGATCATTTCTGTTTGCCGTTGTGGGTTCAATGGGATCACAGAACAATGTAGCTTGATTGCAATCACAGAGGCACTGAATGTGATCCCTGTCAATATCAACAACATGAAATATGGGCATAAACATATTTTATACACAGTTTCATCCTCACGTTGACGTGAAAACACACTTCACCCCCCCCCCTTCCAGCCCTCCCCTCCTCCCACCTCAAATCCCTTTTATAGCCCACACTGTCTGGCATAGTACATTATATCACCACGCTTTCAATTACATGTGAACCGCAATCGCCAACCCCCCCCCCCTTCAGCAAGCCAGTTCCTCCCACGGTGGCACTGCAGCAAAGCTAGCGAAAGCGCTATTAAAATGCGACATGGATTTTTGGGCCTAAAGCCATGTGTGACAGACAGGAACAGTCATCCCTGTGTCTGGCGTGCGATTCCCACCGGCGGGGAGAGAGACGAGAGGCCGCGAGCAGGCTTTCATTACCGCCGCTCCAATGACAGGGAACCCGCCAAACGTCTTTTATTTATTTATGTGGCGAACCTCTAATTCCAGATGATTCATCTCAGCTCTGCATTCTCACTCCTCACCTCCTGCCTCGCTGTTGTGAAACTTCATTAGGAGCGTGGGCGTTACCTCCTTACCTTCTTCTCTGGCTTTTCTCCGAGGCGGTGGGTGTAGTCTGTGCGGTTAGGAGAACAGGGTAAGAGTTTGTGACGTCGGCTGGTCTACCACAGTGAGGTTGCGCCGTCCTCCACGTGGGTTCTGCTTGAGTCGGCAAAGAACGTTCTTTCTACGACCTCGTCAACCATACAACTCACTGTCTCTCCCTCTAATGCTACCACTCTCACTCTTTCTCTGAAGTTCACTCATTCTCTCTCTCTCTCTCTCTCTCTCTCTCTCTCTATATATATATATATATATATATATATATATTATGGCAAGCCAAACAGGAATTATATATTGAACTTTGATATATATACAATGAACTTTGATTATACAATGAACTTTGATATATATACAATGAACTTTGATATATACAATGAACTTTGATATATATGGAATGAACTTTGATATATATATGGAGTGAACTTTGATATATACAATGAACTTTGATATATATGGAATGAACTTTGATATATATGGAGTGAACTTTGATATATATACAATGAACTTTGATATATATATAATGAACTTTGATATATACAATGAACTTTGATATATATGGAATGAACTTTGATATATATGGAGTGAACTTTGATATATATACAATGAACTTTGATATATATGGAATGAACGTTGATATATATATGGAGTGAACTTTGATATATATACAATGAACTTTGATATATATGGAATGAACTTTGATATATATGGAATGAACGTTGATATATATATGGAGTGAACTTTGATATATATACAATGAACTTTGATATATATGGAATGAACTTTGATATATATATTGAGTGAACTTTGATATTTATAGAATGAACTTCGATATATATATATAAAGTAAACTTTGATATATATGGAATGTTATTTTCAGCAAACAGTTTGATTTGCGGAAGTTTTATGTTCCCCACTTCCATTTCCACTCTTCACCAAATACCAGTTTTGATGGTAATTCATGCATTATATCAAGAGTATTTTCTACTCTAATTTACCCATTTGCTTAATGTCAAAACACTTGTACTCTAACAAGCAATTGTAAGTGCTGATCTGGCATAATAGCACCTCATCAAAATCGCGCCCATCACCTTGGCCAAACTACCAACTTCCTTTCCTGTTTATTATGTTTTTTTTTTTTTTCACTAATCAATCACAATTGATCATTATCGCAAATCATTCAAGTTTGCTTGCGTATGTTTCTGAACAAAGTACACATTCATTTTTGTTCAACAAGCCTCGTTATATCATTCCATGTGACGATTATTTGACAGCAAGTACACCATGTAATGTTACTAACGTGATGTCTGCTGTATTTGCGCATTTTATTATTAACTGTGACGGTACAACCGTCGTTTTCCGATCTAGTGATAGCTTGACCGATGTTCAGAAACGTCGCTACCTCCAGGGGGTCAGGCTCATTCTGTCTTCTGTACAGCCCCAAGCATTTTAAAATCCCTCTTGTACGCATACTAATCACAGTGTCGCCCATCGTGCTCAATAATAGCGTAATCTCGCCATGTTTCAAGACAAGCAAGAAGTAGAACTTAATCAAATCATGTGAATGAGCCAAAAGTTTCTTGTCATAATGTGATATTTTCGCGTTGAAATAACGTGAAGATATCTTGTTAAAACGTGAAAATATGTTGTCATAACACGAAAAGGATCTTGTAATAACAAGAAACTTTTTACTCATGCCGTGATTACAGACCCGTTTTTTTTCCGGGAATGGCAGCAATATGCTACCGTAAGTCAGGGACTCTACCACATGACCTTGCCCATTCATAAGTTTCAATGACGATTGACCAATCAGAGGACAAGTAAAATGTGCAATAGACATAATGTTTGGAGAAAAATAATTCGCGGCCCGCCTGCGTCATGAATATCCATGAGAAAATGCGAAATCTGGCCTCGCTTGGTTACGAAAAAAAGACGCTTCCCGCGCTGATAATGCTGGTAGCGAACAGACTGTAAAGAAGTACTCTTGAGGGAGAAGACCCCAAATTGCTGACCAAAGTGGTGCCTTGTAGCAAATCGAAGTTCGATGTATATATATCAATCATTTTCATTCAATATAAATTGAATACTTGGCGTTTTCATGTAAATTTCCCAAATTAATATTTTTTTAGTAGTGAGCGAATGAATATAAATCACTCCCCATTCATTACAACGCTATACAATCTGTCAAATATCTTGCGTTTCATAGCACTGTTGATCACTGTCGAGTTAGAATAATAATTTTAAAAAATTGTAACAAATCTGCGGGAACCTAGTCTACCTTGAAAGCCAACTTACCACGAGAAAGGGGCCCTTGCACTGTTTATTTTTTCCTCTATGTCATTGACATCCACGAGTTCAAGTGTTATATGAAAGTTACAGAGCGAGCAGCGTGAATTTTTCAATCAAAATATATTATCTTTTTCTTTTCATTCAAAATATATCAAAGTTCTCTTTATATATATCAAAGTTCATTCTATAAATATCAAAGTTCATTCCATATACATCAAAGTTCATTCTATAAATATCAAAGTTCACTCCATATATATATATCAATGTTCATTCCATATATATCAAAATTCATTGTATATATCAAAGTTCATTGTATATATATCAAAGTTCACTCCATATATATATATATATATATATCAATGTTCATTCCATATATATCAAAGTTCACTCCATATATATCAAAGTTCATTCTATAAATATCAACATTTACTCTATATATATTAAAGTTCATTCTATATATATCAAAGTTCACTCCATATATATATCAAAGTTCATTGTATATATCAAAGTTCATTCCATATATATTAAAGTTCATTGTATATATCAAAGTTCATTGTATATATATCAAAGTTCATTGTATATATCAAAGTTCATTGTATTTATATCAAAGTTCATTGTATATATATCAAAGTTCAATATATAATTCCTGTTTGGCTTGCCATAATATGTATATATATATATATATGTATATATAATATATATGTATATATAGATGCAATATAATTAGCATGAAGTTCATTTGATTGAACGTATTACCAAAGCACAAATCTCGCACAAATAATTCAATATAAATCCTAAAAATTATAAACACTTTCAATTAAATAGTAAAATAATAAATGGTTCACAATTAAATGGACATAGTGACACCAGTCTTTCTCTCTCTGTCTTTGGAGGTCAAGTTGTGCAAGTCAAAAAAGTGAGCAAAGAGTCTGAGAACATTTTTTCAAGAAGTGAATAAATCAATCAGCCAATCAACACGTTTCTATTTAACCGAGGAACTATTGGATGTGTTTCACAGTTCCCCAGGTTTCGCATTAATGGTAGCACTTCAGAACATGAAACCGGTGAGAGATTTAAGCAGAGTGGATGAAATAAAGTATATGTTTGTTGGAGACGTGCCCAGTGCTTTCGGCCTGTGTGGAGGCCAGGACCATGTCTGTGATGCTGTAGGATGCACATCCATCACGGACAGACACACTGGGCTGCCACTGGTTCTCAATCAAAGATTTAACCCAGACGTGAACCTGGATATGTCTGGATACATCTAAATGACTCACTGCACAGGCAAGGCCGTCGGACACAGGAAAACAGTGATGCAAGTATCACAACAAGGTTATCTGAAGGCCATGACAAAAAAAAATATATATATATATATATATGTTATATACACTGAACAAAAATATAAACGCCCCATGTCAAATATTGATGCCAAATGGACTTAACAACTGTAAGTGAGCATATGCTGGCTTTTACTTGTATAATAGGGATATTTCTCTTGATTTGTGCACCATTTTTTAATCCATCTCTCTGTCAGTGAGCATTTGCTCAGTGATGCAGTGATGTCACTCAGTACATGGGTGTGGCATTTCCAGACAGTGATCAGACAGAATGAGCAGTACCCAGACACTCCTTATACTGGGGACAATAAAAGGCCACCCCAAAATGTCAAATTTTGTCAAAAGTCATCATGCCTCAGATGTCTCAGGTCATGCTGGATGCAGGGATGTCCACCAGAGCGGTCTGCACGCAGTTCCTTGAAGCAGAGCACATTCCAGTTCTGGACTGGCCTGCGTATTCGCCGGACGTATCGCCCATAGAGCATTTTTGGAATGTTCTGCATCGACGTGTCCGCGACTGTGTTCGAGTTCCGGATAATGTGCGCCAGCTCCGTGTGGCCCTCCGGGAAGAATGGAATAACATTCCACAGCCCACGATAGACAACCTGATCAACTCCATGCGAAGGAGATGTGTTACTCTGAGAGACAAAAATGGTGGACACACAAGATATTGAACATTCAATTTCTTCAACCTGACCCCCAATGTGTTCAAAGGATTGTCACTCCTTTGCAGATGCCAATATCAAAATGTAATGGACGGTGATCTGAAGACTAGTCATTAACAAAAATGAATTTTGATTCGCTTCATATATTGCATAACCCTTATGTTAATAAAAACTCAAAAATTTGACATGGGGCGTTTATATTTTTGTTCAGGGCATATATACTCAGCGCCATTAAAAATGCACAGAAGACTGAAGACTGAAAACATTTCATAGGATCTGGCAGCCCATCCTAGACCACCTTACTCAGGATGATAGTGATTGTAGTGATGACTAATGTGTAAAGTTTACCGCCTACCTCTTTCTTTTTTGTATGTAAATCGTTACTTGTGAGGCACAACTGTATTGTTACTTTGATACTCACCCAGCATAATTTTTTATTTTTTTATTTTTTTATTTTTCAATTTTTTTTTTTGATTTATTTATTTTTTCCTTTCTCTCTTTTTTTCCTCTTTTTTTTCTATTTTTGTGTCTGTGTGTGTATACGCTTTCTTTGATGTTGTTGTTTTTTTCTATATTGTTGTACTTTCTGCAAAAATCTGAATAAATATATAATTTAAAAAAAAAAAAAAATGCACAGGTGAGGTCTGCACAGGAGAGAGAAAAAAAGCCTTTGGCATGTTACGGGCAGGTCTCAGCCGCTGAGAGATGGTGCGTCATTTGCACTGTCACCGTTCAGCAATCAGTTGGCTGTCTCTCCGAGAATGGAACACAGGCACTGTCACTGACCGACCCCGCTTAGGGCAGCCACGAGTGACAAAGGCAGCTCAAGAGCGCCACATCTGGTTACAGCCTGTACGTGACAGATTCCAGACAGCAACCAAAACTGATCATGAGCCCAGGAGTCCGAGACGATTGAGGGTGAGCCCAAGTACCATTTGACGCCGTCTACTTGAGCAAAACATGCTGCACATGACCCCTACAGAAAACCCATTTTTTTGCCCATCAACAGGAGCAGGACTCTTCATTTCTGACTGTGGGCACCTGCCTCTGTGTCATTTTTTGGCACTTTATTTCCCTGTGTCTGTCTGAGAATGAATAACAGGGACTGTCGCTGACCGGCCACGGTAAGGGCAGCCATGTGTAAATGGGCACAAACTGGGTTTTTTTAGTTGGGCCTGTGTGCACGCATGTGTTGCTCACATAGACAGTGCCAAACACTACTTGTGCTCACCTTCAATTGTCTCGGACCCCTCATCTAATGATCAGTTTTGGTTGCTAACCAGAATCTGTCACGTACAGGCTGTAACCAGATGTGGTGCTCTTGAGCTGCCACAGTCTCTCATGGCTGCCCTAAGCGGGGTCGGTCAGTGACAGTGTCTGTGTTCCATTCTCGGAGAGACAGCCAACTGATTGCTGAACGGTGACAGTGCAAATGACGGACAACCTCTTGGCGGCTGAGATCTGCCCGTAACATGCCAAAGGCTCTTTTTCTCTCTCCTGTGTCACAAGCAGTTCCATTTTCTTGATGCAGCAGCATTTTTCATTTTTTTTGTTCGTTTTATGTAGGCTATTGACCACACCCAAAAGGATAAGTCAAGTGTCACTGTACACATCACAAACAGCTCAATGTTTGTTATTACATAAGTGCTTGGCGTGTGCACGTGGTGCGCGTCAGGATTACAATACCACACGCTTTTCTTTCCTCTCGTGCCTCACTAGAAAAGCAATAAAAATCAATTTACTCTTCAATTTGCCGCAATTGACATACATACCTCACCTGTGCATTTTTGATGGTGCTGAGTATATATAACTATATTATTGAAGGATTGTGGCACAATAATATTAATCATATCACGGCATCTTCATATATCCACCAGAGAAAATAGCAACATTAGATGAGTTAAATTCTAACTCTGGCTCCATCAAATTGGTAAGCAAGTATAAACAGGTAGTATATAATTTATAAAATGTTTCCTCATAGAAAATAAATTATCCCCCCAGCCACTTGGGGCACTATTGGGTATTTCAGTTTTATTTTATTTTATTTTATTTTTTTATAAATTTGGCATCTCCAATCCCACCCGAATCTGGAATGCCCAATAGGTGAACTATGTACAAACCTTGCTCGTATGCGACCCCTTGCTGCCAACACAGATAGTGAGGACAGATCACGGCTCTCCTCCGAAGCACGTGCCTGTCAACCACTGATTCTTTTACACTCATTGGTTGAATCTTCGCAAGTTCAGAACGAGGGCGGAGGATACCCGGACATGAACAAACCCAGAGTCTTCCTGACGAGCGCCCATCTGGCCAACAGGAGGTGCTGGAGCAACGAACAAAACTGAATTTTGCATCCCAAATCCGGCAGTCCCTTCCTTAATTTGAAACCCTGTAGCATGATGGCCAATTATGCGCTATTCTGAAAAAAGCTGCCGACCCCTCCCGGTGGGCACAACTGGGTATTTCAGTTTTCAAAACTTTGATGACTCGCTCATGATCTAGTTAGCGGACAGACGCGTTGCCCGCTTTCAAAAGGTGAAATATGGTGATGGTGAAGCAGATATATTATTCAACAAATACACACTTGACGCTCTGTGAAAATAGAAACCAGACGGTTATATAAAGAACTCTAAAATGCTCCCCTTAACGAGATAATTGCTGTGCCCTTTCAGCGTGATAGTTTATAAACCACGCCCAAGTAGACCTCGCTTCACACAGCGCACCATTTAAACCACCTCTCTGCTTCAACAGCAAACGCCTCCTCGCTAATCACCGTCGGAATGAAATACAATTCGCCACAGGTTCCTAATTTAATCTGTGAAGAGAGATGAAATAACAATGAGAGTTTTTGCGAGGAAGGGTGATTGATGGGGGTAGCTAACCTAGTATTTAAGTAGTCTCCGGAGTATTTCCAAAAAAAGGCGCGATCGCGCCAGAGGGCATGTTTATGGTTTCTGATTACGCGACAGGAGACGATTCAGTAAATCAGGAGTCTCTTTACGAGACAGTCGGCGGCGTGTGAGTAGCATGTCGCCTGCTGTACCTGGTTCCTCATGTGTATCTCCCCAGAGTCAGGCCTGCGTCTGGTGGTCCTCGCACTGAAAAATCCTCTTTATGTCTGGCTTTACCCCCAGCCTACCCCCACACCTCACTGTCATAACTCTTCCACCATAAACCCCACCTGAAACTGGCCATATTTTCAACCATGGGGCACAGATCTGTGTTGGAAGGAACCATAGTGGAATTTATGAATTTCAGGGATGCTCTCCCAAAGAAAAAGTACAAGGGGGCAGGATTACATTTTTTTTTTAAGTTAGGGGGTGATAAACCTCAGGTCTGAGGAATGGGGCTGTTTACACCCCAAGGCATCTCGCCGTCAGAAAAATAAGCAGAGGCATAAATAAACACGCAGTCTGCGGCGCGAGTGTTGCGCAGCTCAGCTGAAATAAAAAATAAACCGCAGGAGAGGCCTGTCTGTCTGTTCGTCGGCGGAGTTTAGCTGCAGCTCTGACACAAGGGCTCAGGTGGCGAAGCCTCGATGATAACAGCTAAAAAGGAAAAAGTGAATGAACAAAGGAGAAAGGTTCCTGCAGATGAGTGTCATTAAGGAAGCAGACGCACACCAATGTGAGGCGATTAATCTTAGCCGCAGCGGCAGTCAGCGCGCTCCGCCTCTCAATGTGGCCCAGAATGCGATCCCTCCATCTCGCTCTTTATTTAGTTGCCTGTGTGAGGTCAGCAGCTTTCAGCTGTACTATCTACTGCAATTAGTGCTCTTTATTCTGTGTGCGTGCGTGTGTGTGTGTGTGTGTGTGTGTGTGTGCATGTGTGTGTGTGTGTACGAGAATGTGTGTGTGCATGTGTGTGTGTGTGTGTGTGTGTATCGGTGCATATGTGTGTGTGTGGGTATGTGAGTGTGTGTGTGCTATTATTCTAGTGCTTGGTTACTGTATAATTGACGTATTTATGGGTCAATGATTGCATACATTTTTTCCTTCAAGGAATTATTATTATATGCAAACTGCACAAAGTAAGGCCTCAGGCCGAATTCAAACCCACAACCTTCTTGCTGTGAGGCAGCAGTGTTACCCACTGAGCCCATTACGAAGAAACGGAAGAAGAAAGGCCACTGAGTAATGCTTCTGTCAGCAGAACATGAAAGCTGCTACTTCGTGAGAAGATCTAAAACTGCAAGGATTTGTATTCTCAACGGCCCATGAAAGTGTTTTGATTTTCTTTGAAATCCTGCTGTTCTCAGATGGTCTGAGTCATAATTGGTGCATCTCTGGTTACCTGTGGGCCGCGCTCACCTGTCCGTTAGAGGCGATGAAGCGGGTGCCATTAGTGTCCTAGCAACCGGTGATGTCATCACTCTCACGCAGAGACTGACCTGGGCCGCCTGCCCCTTCAGTTGCCCAGAAATGTTCGGAGACTGTTTGGTATGACCTGGCCTGTGCACGATGACGAGGCGGTCTATCGAGGACTGTGGGGCATTACAGGTATTCGCTTAACACACAGGTATCAGATAAAAGCCTTTTCTGTGTGTGAAGACTGAAATAGAAGAATCTTCGTCTCTGTGACGCTCCTTCCAAGAAAAACTGTCTAATCCAGTCTAAAACATTGTCCTCTTGTGCTCTTTTTCTCTTCCGAGAATATTCCTCTCCGCTTTCTGATCTCGCTCTCATATCTCACGGAAGTTTCCAGAGCTGTTGGAATGTTTAAAGAAAATAATCGCACAGAACACAAAGCCTCTTTATGGCTGACAGTTACAAAACAGATGAGTTTTTTCGCAAACACTCACTCTCTCCCTCACACACACACACACACACACACACACACACAAATCATACCGTGAGAGGGGAAAGAGCCTCACATCCGAAGCACTGATGACTGTAGAGATTAAATGCTAATACCTCTGCAGGCTTGAGCTAGCAGCTCACACATAATAACTCCTCAAAGAAAATCTCGGTCTTAAAAGGGTTTTTTCATTTTATTTCTTCCCACAAATTGCTGAAATTATTTGCCAGTAAAATGCATTCGAGTCGCTGGCCTCAGCTGCCTCTTTGCCATTGATTTGAGGACCACAGAATTAGTACCATTTGATAAAGCCATTCGGCTCCTGTGCGTGTTTTGACTGAATACGGTGTCGAGGGGCCAATGCTGTCGATAATGCCAGTGCATTCTATTTTATTTTTAAATCCATTGTATTTTTTTTTTTGCTTTTAATGAGTGCCGTGCCATCTTAAATATTAACACCGTAAAACCTACAGACCCATCTCTGGGTCCATCTTATGCAGCTGCTGTATTCAAACCTGTGGAACTTCAGGCTTATTTTAAATTCTAGTTGAGATCCCAAGGTTTCCAACGATCCCAAATATGTCCGGCTGAATTACAGGAAAATGTGTATAACATAAAGTACTGGATGTACGTTTGTAAATATTACCTTTTTGATGTAATGCTGTGGCCATTAAAGCATGGTGTCCTGGGTTTGAATATTCCTCTGAACAGGGGTGTGATATCACTTCAGTAAAGTGCTGTGAGCAGCTGATACAGGATGTGTGTGTGATATTGTCCTGCAATAAGAAAGTGCTTTTCAGATTTTGAATCTACTGAAGGGAAAACTTACAGTTTATGGGGTAAATGGTATTAATTTAACAATATTCACTAAAATTAATAATTGAACTGTTTGATTAAGAAGGAAGAAGACTGATGGGGGTGTTGCACGTTTTGGTTGTGGTGTGGTCCTCATATTCTGTAAGTGTCCTGTAACTGATGCTTTTTTAGTTTTTCTGCGCATGTTAGGACCCTAAAACGATGTTTTTGTTACCCTAGAACAAAACTGAGATCCTCTTAATCACAGTGTTCTGCCATCGTGCATTGCTCTTGAATGTTAACCCTTAGAGCGCTGAATAAATTTTCAAGGAATTAAAAATGTAATTGTCCTGAGCTGTTGAATATCTGTCATGTGGCAACTTGTTTAAAAGAGCTCACATAGGGAAGCTCTTTTAAACAAGTTGCCACATGATAGGTTTTCAACAGCCTCTAATTTTGATATCTTACATTATTGGGCAACTATATTCGCCCATATCGCTCTAAGCGTTAATCTTGTGCTTTTGCTTTTTCAATATTAATTTAACACAGGCTAACATCAGTTGTATGAAATTCTCCTTGTGACTAAAGTCGACTTGACCGAGCTAAATAGCCGGACTTGCAGGCGCGACAACAGAGGTCAGAAATCGTTGACAAAAACGCAGCGCGCGTCTATGCATGACCGCACATTAAAATACGGCGAAGTAAGGTCATCAGCTTGAAATGGCCTTTGATAGAGAGTCTGGTGCAAACCAGCCTCCTGGCCTTGGTAAGCGAGAGAGAGCTGGCGGGTCGTGCTGTGTCTATGGGTGGTTAATTTTCACAAGTTAAAAGGCAAACGCAGCAGTGAATAGTGATGCATCGCTACTGTAATGAGTGCAGATGCAGGAATGGAGAAGGTAGTGTAGAATGCAGGTGTGTACCACAAACTCCCACAGGAGTTCACCTACACAGTCAAATCCCTGCATGTTCTCACTCCTTCGCTAGAGAAGGAAACATGGTTTTTAAAAATGCCAAGGAAAATCAAATGTTAACCTCTTGTGATCCCTTCTTGTCTGGTTGTCATTGAGTCTGATTTGTTTTTCTGTTGCGGAGCGGTTACATAGTTTTAAATATGCACTGCCCTCCATTAATGTAGAGGCAGAATGTATTTGTGTGAGCTGTTTGTGTAGCTATTAAAAAAGAAACAGCCAGGGTGACTTTTATGATTTTAATTGATGTGTATGACAAACAAATTAGACTGTTTATGCTGCGTGCTCCTCTCTGAACGCATACTGCAGAAATCATGACTTATTTTGTTAGGAAGAGAAAATGCATTCCAAAAAAATACTTGCCAAATGTTTCCCAAGTGCCATACAAAAAATAATAATAATAATAATAATACTTTTGACTGAGTATGCAAGAACAAAGGAAATCAGATTAATCTTCTGTATGTGGTTATTATGCCAAGATATGACCTCATCTACTTTAAAATGCCCACATTCATCAAAGCAATGGAAAATATGATCAGATGTGGACAGTAAAAGAATTGCTACTGCTTCCATTATAGGATATAAGTAGATTATCCCCAGTAATGGAACATTGATTTTTTTTACTTCTTTTGACAGTGTTTTACTTTGCTATCAATCACAGCAGATAACAGACATGTATTGTCAATGTGCGAAGACTGAAAATCAATCACCAGAAACCTCAAACTGAATGTTTTATTTCTTTGACCAATCAAATGAGTCAGTGCCAAGGTGCCGAATCTCAACGCCACGTCATTGGCAGACCCCTGAAAGTGGGTGGGCCTTCTACGGATGGAAACAATCCCCTACATGTCATAGCGTGAAAAGAGACCAATCATGGCTCAAGCTAGCGCTCATTGCCTTCTCATTTTTATACATTCTGAATGTAATATCCACAGATCATATAAAATCTATGTTTTTGAAAGACAAGTAAAGCCATCATAGACATTATTTGATAATACATAACATGCAGTGCATGGTGTACAGTACATATGCTGAATTGAAATTACAAGAACATATTTTGCTGGCTTCTCTGAGTAATTACTGTCATCTTAGGTTTGCTTATTGATATCCACAGGAACTCAGGCCCAAAGCCCAGTTTGGGAGGGAAGAGGCTAAGTTCCTCTTGGCGATAACGACATAAATGATCACCAGAAGAAATTCTGTATCACTTTTCTGCTGAAAATCTGAAGCCTTTGGTCCTCTGGATCCAGTGGTCAATAAATAGAAATGTCACGTCACTTGATTTTGTTTGATTTGGAAAATATATACTACTCAAAATTTGATAGGGGTCATAGGAATTTTTTTGTGAAATGACATGCAAATTTGGTAACTGCCACTGAAGAACAATATATTGGATAAATGACATGCAGTCAGACACAAAACACATTTGCACGTGCATTTCATGACATTAAATGAGTGTGCAGCCTCACATTTTGGCTTTGACTAACACTTCACCATTTCAACTCAGACGTGTGTGTTGCTTGTTGATGAAAATTTGGAAGTTCCCAAATTTTTTGCATTACATTTAGCAATAACAATGTCTCCTCAACTTCTTAGACGTTGATTGACTTCAGAGCAGTTGGGAAGATGCATCGAAATGCTTGACTCTGGCTTCTCACAATGTCACGTTGCTAATGCACTTAACGTCAGCCAAAGCGTTGTGAACAGAGCGTGGAACCGGCATCAAACGTTTGGTACAGCAGCATGCCGTCATGGGGGTGGTCGTCAGAGATCGACTACACAACAACAAGACCACTTTCTCAAACTTCAGGCACGACGTCATCCTTTCTGGACAGCCACCGCCCTAGGAAATGACCTTCATAACGCCTCGGGGGTCAGGGTATCCACTCAGACGATAAGAAATCGTTTTCATAATGCCGGGCTCAACTCAAGAAGGCCATGTGTTTGAATCCCACTGACCGTGCATCATAGGCGTGACCGTTTGGATTGGGCTCACGATCATGTCACATGGACACACAACCATTGGGCTCCAGCTCTCTTTACTGATGAGTCCCGATATTGCTTGGACTTTACTGACAGGAGGCAACGGGTGTAGCGAAGTCAACGTGAGCGATTTAATGATGCCTACATCAACTAACACAACCATTATGGTGGCGGATCAATTATGGTCTGGGGAGGAATAAGTAGGAATGGCAGAACGGACCTGCATGTCTTGGGGAGAGGGACGATGACAGGGGTACGGTACAGGGATGTGATCCTCAATGTGTAGGTAAGACCTTACGCTGGTGCTGTTGGCCCTGATTTCATCTTAATGGATGATAACATCGTGCTAGGGTGCTAGGGTGGTGAATCAATTCCTAGAGCAGGAGACAATTGTCCGGGACTGCCCCGCGCGTTCGCCGGACCTAAACCCTATCGAGCAAGTTTGGAACATGCTGTAGGTCGCCATTTCCGGTTGTAGGGCACAACCCACAACTCTAGAAGAGCTTGGAAATGCCCTTGTTGAAGAATGGAACAACATTCCAATTGCAAGCATCCGGGTTCTGATTGACAGAATGACCCGACGTTGTCAAGCCGTCATTCAAGCTCGGGGAGGCCAAACTCGTTACTGACATTAACTGTGGTAATGAAACATCCAAGAAACACTGTCTGTCTGTTTTCACTTTACATGTCAGAGGTGAAACCATGAAGTGTTTGTGGAAGCCAAAAGCGTGAGGCTGCAGGCTAATTTAATGTCATTAAATGCACCTGCAAATTTGTTTTGTGTCTGACTGCATGTCATTTATCCAATATATTGTTCATCAGTGGCAGTTACCAAATTTGCATGTCATTTCACAAAAAAATTCCTATGATCCCGATCAAATTTTGAGTAGTATACATTTGTCTTTTTTGGGCAACATTTATGATGGGTTGTAATAGCGAAGCATGAGCAAGAACGAATAGTTCCCAAAACAATTTTGTAAATGAAAGGCTGGAAAAATAGTCTCCCACAGGTAGTGCCTAGATGCCAGTCTGGATTGTTAGCCTCTGTTCCAGCTGATCAGTACATGAGAGATTCTGTTTCACCTCTGTTGGTGATACGCAGGGCAGAAGTTGACGGGGTCAGAATGTTTAACGCTCTTTTACACATTGCAACTTTGGTTTTGGCCAAACTGAGGCCACAACTCCACCCACAGATTTGCAACTTGAGTCTGTGTGTATCGATCATTTGCACAACCATACGATTCTCCAGAAGTCAGTCATGGTCCTTGGTTTCATCATAATTCATGATATCCCAGTTAGAAGCAAAATTTAGTTTAAAGATATTTTTCTTTCTTGTCACGTCTGTGCACTTAATCCCTGCTACAGTGACCAGCATTTTTTACAGATGAATGCCTTTTGTTTTCAGCAGTTACTCTGTATTTTTCCGTGCAGTTCAGAAAAGGCAGCAGGCAGTGTAGATGCGTAAATGAGCAGGCGATTACAGATGTCGGTTTCCCTTAATCGCTTATTCGCAAATGCCTGAATTTTTCCTTGCTGGAATAACTTTTCACCATTGACTCAGAACCCAATCCAAAACTACTTTAACTCACCTATTCTGTCTGAAAACATAATAGATGAGCATCTCTCCTGGTAACAAAAGTAATAATTCCTCTCTCAGACGCTGACTTTCAATCACAGAAAAACACGCTCTTAAACCAGCATTAAATCAGCGTTCATCCTTAGCTTATGTTGAAATACGAGTGAAACTCTTTATTCTGTGTAACAGCGCAAAAGCTGATATTGGAGACCGTGGCCTAACACCAAAAACGGTTTTATTAAGAAAAAAAAACTATGTTCAAAGCTTGTAATTCAACATGTATTGATTTAATATATCCTTAAGAGAGCAGTTTTTAAATTACAAGCATTGGGTGAGCAATCATTGAGCACATTCCTTGACGCAAAGAAAGCATTACAACGTTGATCATCAAATCTGGACCTCAAAACGAAATCCAGCCTCTTTTTCTTTTCTCTCTGGTAATTAACTGAACTACGGTATTGTTGTCTCTGATTGGCCAGATCAGCTTGACACCTGACTCCCAGGAAAAGGAAGGAAGAACCTGCAGTTCTCTGACCTTGAGGACTATGATTTGATGATCCCAAATTTATCGAGATTGTGACAGTCTCTGGTTTTGCCTGTGAAGGCTGCCGGAGCCAGTGTCCCATAAATCCTATCAAGCTGCATATAATTTGACCATAAATCATATTATTTATCACTAGAATAAAGCAATAGGTGCTCATTGCTGTCTTGGACAATTTGTAGTTACCAAAACTCTGCGACAAGCAAAGTCACCAGACTCTCTCTATTAAGGATTCTCGCTAATTTCCCTGACCACACGTTCTTTTTTAATGTGAAGATTAACTTGTGTTTGGATTAACCCTTTGATCGCTGAATAAGTTTTCATGGAATTAAAAATGTACTTATCCTGAGCTGTTGAAAACCTATCATGTGGAAACTTGTTTAAAAGAGCTCCCGTGCGGGAGCTCTTTTAAACAAGTTACCACATGATAGGTTTTCAACAGTATCTGATTTTGATACCTTACATCATTGGGCAACTACACTTGCCCATCGTGCTTACACAGTAATTACTGCATGCTTCATGAGGAATCTTACAGTTTGAAACAATATGGTTCTCAGTGCAAAACCCTGTAATTGGAAGATGGTTTTGTTCATGTGCTTTCAAAAGATTTAAAAAAATGACCAATTATATTTTTAAATCAGAAAATTTATTTCACATGTAGTTTGTGCATCAGAACCCATACACTAAAAAGTTTTCTGTTGTTGTTCTATAGTTTTGATTTAATTTGTTAATCATGATGTTCACATTCAGCGAGGCTCAAACCCAGTTGCCGGGCTTCTCGGCTCCAGCAGTGATCGGTGTGATAGTAAAGGTGCTTTTGTTGTGATGTTTCCAGGCAGTTGAGGCCGGTACACATACTGAATGGTGTTGTCAAGTAGCTGAGACAGCCTCGGTGATAAAATCCAAAAAATGCAACCAAGACCCATCACTCAGCCGCCACAAACGTCCGACGATGGAAATCGCGCGCGTCAACAAGTCGTGAGTGGAAATAAAAGAGCCAGAATAATCGGCTGAACCAGAAGCGCTTCGGGAATCGATAAAGATAAGATATGGACGGCTTATTCAAGAAGGTCTCCACGACCGCAACAAAAAAAACCCCAAAAAACAATTAAAGAAAAGGTCCTGTTGACAGTTTGGCGTAGTCCGATATCCCAAGGCCCGCACTGCTGGCAAAACAATTCTGACCTCACCTGAAATTTAAGCCCCAAGAAAGGGGGGGAGGGGCTAGTTCTTATCTCCAATCAGCAATGAGAGATGAGGGGCGTTAAACGGCGCGTTATTAAAGGTTCGGGGACTTTCCGCATACGGGGAAATATGCACTCATGTCAGAACACGTCCCTCGCACAGATGAATCAGACTATAATTGGAAAATGACAGGCTTCTAGTTTGGCTAATTGTGCAAATGACTGCCAAGATAAAGAAAAGGAAAATCAGTTTTACATTAAAAAAGTTGGTGTCTGTGCTCTTTAAAATGTTTGATCGTGATTAAGTTTTGAGCACAATACACTTGGACAAGAATGTGTTGTGTTGTATGTGAGGAGAGCTGATCGACAAAGGCAACCAAAAATACGAATTCAGGCATCTCTCTTGTTTTTGCTCGGCATAAAAGAACCGTCAAGCAATCATCACATTATCATAACATAAGCTGACGCAATGCATTATCCATAGAGACTGTACTCATATATACACCTACACACACACGCATAGACATACACATACGCATGCACACACACGCAGGCGTGCGCGCACACACACTCACATACACACGTGCACACACGTGCAAGCTCACATGTATAGCTATATTTGTGAGAACATTGTATTGACCTCTATTCATTTTGTACAGCCCTGCTTGACCCAAACTGTAACCAGCTCACACATAACCCTGAATCAAATCCAGGTCTTAACCTAACCCAACTAACCCTACTACCCCTGTAACAAGCTGTAATCTGCTATAATCTTCTTTAGGAACCACCAAAATGTCCTCATGACCCCAAAGGTCCTCGCCAATATGACTATACAAACCCACACATGCATGCACACTCACACGTGCGCACACACACACACACACACACACACATTTTCTTAAATTACACAACTCTCTCACATAGTTAAACACAGGATCTGGTCGATGTGATCGCGCTAATTGAGAGATGGATACCCTGGAACTGAATGGACTCCGTCTGATCTGTTTGTGATGAAATAATAGCCTTATCTGTGAATACAATTTGGGCAGCAGTGTCACTATGTGCTGATGAGGTAAATGTAATTAATCCAAGCCTGTGACCGTAGGGCTTAGCTCTTCATCAGATGTGGTGAGGGTTAATATTGACTCTGCTCTCCTGAGTTATACGCTCTTAAAGCGACTCTTTCCTCCGTCTCCATAAATATATCCAGGGAATTGAAAATTGAGTCCCCTAAATTCATCTCTAACTAAAGCAGGAGGCTCTGCAGAATTAATATTGTTTTAGCTAGGCCTCCTGAGATCGTGAAATGCCCCTGTCTCCATACTACACTTACAGCAGCTTATGAGCTATCCCAGACTGTTAGAGTACTCTGAGAACTGACTCGTATAAATAAGACCTGGACCCAGAGGGCTGATTGGCTTGATCCCATGATATAAAAAGACATAAATCCCCATGTGACCCACCAATTTCCTACAGGTCACTATATGCATGGTAATCATTGGCGACTTTGCTAACTGGAAACACATGCAAATGACTGCCACCTTTTCAAATTACTGCAGCTTATGCAAAGTTAGTGTCTGGACAGCATTTTAATGTTCCTGCCATCTGTATTATACAGCTGTCCATTTAAATTACATACTTGTAGGTCGAGACTCTGTCTTTAAAATGTAATACAGGTCGCTCAATACTTTATTATAGGCAGAAGCCATATCTCTGTGTCACCTGCCGCGTGCTCCATCGCTGTTCTGAGGTCAGTTTTCAGATGCACTAACAGAGAAGAGTGCTGTCAGAGGCTGTGAAAACATTCAGTAACCTCACCTTTTAACATATGATGGATCTCAACTTGTGTCTAAGTTTGCCCGATTACCAATCAAACTATTCATGTGCTGATGATCAAGACCAAAGCGTGGCCTGTAATGATTAAAAAATGACAATGACAGTGATTGCCAATGGGCTGCATTTATATAATTGATGTGACATTGTAAGGATAGCAATAATCTGAATAAATGCAAAAAATTCAAAAGTTTCTCTGAATTCTTCCTCTCATTTCTCCGGCTGCGTAATTAATCATAAGATTACACTTGATTTATTCACAATTTTCTAAGCTTTCAAAAGAATACACTTGAGGAGAAAAAATCTAGAAAAGTCAGATCAAAACAAACCAAACTATCAGGCAAAAAGGTTTACTTACAATAAGCTTCACAAACCAATTTACGCAAAGTGCTGCTGTTTCATGAACTACTGAGTTCAGAATTTTAAAAAGACGTCAACATTTTACGCAATCATTCATGTGCAGAGGAAAATGCCTCATAACTTTGTGATGCAATGTAAAGTAATGCTATCTAAAATAAATTGGGCACTCGTTCTACCATTTAGTCGTAGCAACAATTGCTCATCAGGCGAGGTACTGCGACAGGCTCCGGTAATCAAGCTCTGAAAGGTGACTTTGCTGGAGGCCTTTTTACTGCCAACAGGACACCGTCAGCAGAGAGACATTTCATATCTTCTTCAGTAAAATAAACAAAAATAAATACTATTTTCTTTACGGAAACCAAAATCAGAGACATTGTAAAATTTTTTTTTGTTCTCTGCCCACAGAGTTACTGTTTTTATTTGATTAAATACTATTTATTTTACGGAATATGGAATTGTGTTTCCATTGGCTGTGTGGAGGTACAGCACTGATGTCTGAGATTTTATGAGCACCCAGCCGTAGCACACAACTCTCTGGGCGTGGCCTCTATCCCCATTGGTCAGGGCGTTTTACCGGAATTCCGACAGTCAGTGATTGACGCCCCTGTGTGGCTATGACAAGATCAATGCAGCTGTTGGGCCCTACAGCAAGGACCTTAATCCCACATTGCTTCCAGCAGAGAGACGGGCCCCTGCTTAGGCTGATCAACTGTATGTCGCTGTGGATAAAACAATCAGTGAAAAACAATGTAGTACTAAATGCGGGCAGTGAAGATGCATTATGACAGCCCTATTAACCCTTTCAGCGCCATAGGCATCTATAGTTGCCCAATGATGTAAGATTTCAAAGTCAGATGCTGTTGAAAACCTATCATGTGGTAACTTGTTTAAAAGAGCTCCCGCATGGGAGCTCTTTTAAACAAGTTGACACATGAAAGGTTTTCAACAGCTCAGGATAATTACACTCTTAATTCCCCGGAAATGTATTCGGCTCTCAGAGGGTTAAGATCTCCGCATGACATTATTCAGGGTTCATCTGATTGGCACAAATACCTGCCGCAGTGTGTCAGCCACGGCACCAAACACTCAACCACTCAAACCGTCTCTGTGTTTTAAATTTAGCGATAATGTGGAGATGATATTAAAGCCAGAAGTGCGCTTTGGATAGCAACTGCAGTGATGTGCAGTTTTTTTACGGTAATATTGCTGTCATAGTAAAGAGCATTGTGGGAACGGCAGGCGCGCAGCTCTATCGTTCTCTTAAAGGACACTGGATGGTTCTGCAGAGGGCGATTGTGCCTCTCTCCAGTGATTTGAGGAAAACAAAACTCCCTTAAGAAGCTTTCAGTTCCTCACAAAATGAGACCCACAGACAGAAACTTGGCCCGTGATCCCCGCCGCGCTTTGAAATATAATTACAATCCTGGTATGTTTGGAAATGCTATACTTATTTCTTTCCCAGCTCGGGAATAAGTCATATTTCATATTTTTCTTCACAGACAGTTTCCTGAATGTCTCGGGCCACGTGACTGTGAAAGCCCAGCATCGTTCCAGCGGTGACAGTCGGAATAACTTAGTCACCAACAATTCGAAGCAAGAGCCGTATTGGAAAGCTCTGCTTCCACATGAATGGAAAAATGTGACAACTTAAATCAAATCCTTTATATTGGTTTCTTTGGCGAAGGTTGTGACTGTGATCTCTGCAGCGCAAAGATGGAGGAATGCAGCTCTCGCCCGCAACCCCGACTCCAGACTTAGCTCCGCCTACGAGTGGACTGCCAGCAGCCCTACATTAGCCAGTCACAAATTAAAATAGTTCTGTCCTGGACAGGGTTCCCTCTGTCTTTTGAGAAGTACTTGTATGAAAAATCTGTCAAAATACGGGGCACTATATTGGCCACTATACGCTATAGCACACGCCTGATTTGCGATATAAGCAGCCAAATCCACACCTTATACCCTGGCACACCCCATAGAGTGTGGTCACCATTTTATGGGTCCTTGTGCTCTGTAAATGTATGTCATAGGGCATCAAAGTGTTGCCAGTACTATCCCAAAATTAGTCTTCTCTAGGTACCTAATCTCCAAGTGGAGAATTTTCGAAGGAAATATACAATGATTTGAATGGATTGGGCACCTGATGGTTTTAGCAAGCATTATTGTATGCAGCAGCTGCGAAAGCTTTGGATAGCTACCTCAGACTGGATATGGGCCTTCAGGAAATAAGCACTCATCAAAAGATGAAACTTACCGTTGGGTGTATGGAGAAAGTGCTTATGATTGCAATTTGCAAGCAGAATGGAGCGTAATAGCTTATTTTCTCTCCCATATCTTTTCGCTATAATGTCTAAATTTGCCGCGAGTCGCCTGTCGGACGAGGGCATCTGGCGAACGAGTAAATAGCGATAAATAAAAGCGGCGGTGCCGTTGGAGGAAATGTTTAAAAGCTGCAAGGTAAATGAGTGTAATCACAGAGGCTGCCGCTGATGCGGAGGTATAACTGATAAGAGATTTCGGGGGAACAGTCGGGGGGGTAATGAGGGAACGAGGGCAGCTCCGCTCGACTGCACGTGCAGACGACAGGGAGCTGTGGAGGTAATCTGGTGTTAATCACTGCCTTACCTGTATGATTCTGGGGCAAAATAATTGCCACCACTGAGAGTAGAGAGAATGTGCTAGACTAGTAAACGTATGTGGAGAGAGAGAGAGAGAGAGGGGGGGAGAGAGAGAGAGAGAGAGAGAGTAAAAGGAAGAAAGAGTGAGGAAGACGTGTGTGTGTGTGTGTGTGTGTGTGTGTGTGTGTGCATTTGCATGTGTGGGTTACACATGTTTTGGGCACACACTGCGTGTACACCTATGTATGTTTGTTTATGCATATGCGTGTGTATGTGTGTTTTGGGTGTCTGTGTTGGGTGTGTGTGTGTGTGTGTGTGTGCGTGCAAGCGTGCATGCAACAGTATGTAACCATAATCGGGGCACTTTTTACAGAGCAAAATTAGGTGCCATTTTATTCAGCCAGATCCTAATTCAACCGAAACCATTTGTCATGCGCGGCTGAAACATGAGTCACAATTATGCAAATCGGGGGCTCAGACGATATGACAGGCAGTTAGGCGCTTTATTCTCTCCGACAGATAAGAACGATTTCTTTAATGTCTGATTTCGGCTCCTTGTCTTTCTCGATAGTTGGGGATTAGGAAAATTAACTTTATTAGCTCATATGCTAGACTTGACATTAGTGGCATTAACTCTTTGCAGCCCAAATAATCCTGTTGAACCGTGACTGTGGTGCGGTGGCGGGTGTGATTCCATGTCATATTTTGGAGTTTTTAGGAGATTTTTTCTTTTATTTTGAGAGTTTTAAACAAGAGCAGCATGGTTTTTAGACGACATTAGTGCTGCAGTGTGGCTGAGTTCAGGGTGAGTTTAAGGCCAGGGCCCTGCGTTTTTAAGCAAATTCCATTTCAGTGCATTTCAGTGCAGTGAATGTAGGGTACATGACTGACGGAGCGTCACAAAGACGCTTCGGAGAGTAGCAGAAAGGGATTGCCAGACCCCTGAAATAGTGGATGAGGTCAAATAAATAAATGAAGTCTGGATGATAACCTTAAGTCTTAAAAGAGAGGAAAAAAACTCCTCATTAAGGTGAATTCTCTAAGGGAATCTGGCCATAAATGAGGAGCTCATTCTCTGTAAGTTGGCAAAGTGTGTTGGAAATGGTTATACATGACTTTATCAGGATTTCAGCACTGTGCTGTGTGTGTCTGGAGCGGTGCTGTGTCCTGCCTTCAGCTGCAGGATATAGTGCTGCTTATGCATGATGTTATTATGCAGTTATAACAGCGTTGAGCTCCCCTCTCTCATTCATATAACCCAGGTATAGCACTCACTTCTCCTGCCATAAAACACACACACACACACACTCTCTCTCGTCACCGCATACAGGGACTTTCACACAAACACACACACATATCCACACATGCATAAACTCACACCCAAACACACACACACACACACACACACACACACATATATCCACACATACATTCACTCTCTCTCAAACACACGCACATGCATTCATATGAAATATATACACAAACGCACGCATTCAAGCACTCACACACATACACAAGCACTTACACACGCATATACTTGCACACATAAACACACACACACACACACACACACACACACAAACCGACACACTCGCAGGCACACGCACACCTGGGAATATTTTTCGAGCGAGGAACCAAAATGTCAGCACCAATAAAATATATGATGTGTTAAAAGTAAGACTTCAGGGCCATTCCGTTGTACAATTATAGTTTCCCTCCTGCACCAGGCTACACATACTGGCTCTGCAAACATTACTTTTCAACAAAATTGAGAACATTAATAAAGAATTTATTACTGCTTTACGCAAATAACTGGGAACTAAATTTACACATGAGGTGGAGGGTGGAGAGAGGAAAAGGGAAAAATGAAGAGGGGGGGGTGGCAGGACTGAGACAGGACTGTATACAAGCCTCGCCTGTAGGGTTATTGAGGATGTGTCTGAGGCTGGAACTGAAGGTGACACATGTAACCACAGTCTCACAAGTTACACGTGTAACTACAGTCACAGAAGTTACACATGACCACTGTCTCACAAGTTACACGTGTAACTACAGTCACAGAAGTTACACATGACCACTGTCTCACAAGTTACACGTGTAACTACAGTCACAGAAGTTACACATGACCACTGTCTCACAAGTTACAAATGTAACCAGAGACACATTTGTTACACATGTAACCACAGACATGCAAGTTATACATGTAACCAGTCATAAAACTTACACATGTAACCACTGTCTCACAAGTTACATGTGTAACCACAGTCATAGAAGTTAACCACAGTCACAGATGTTACATGTGCAACCACTGTCTCACAAGTTACACATGTAACCACAGTCACAGATGTTACACATGCAACCACAGTCACAAAAGTTACATGTGAACACAGTCACACAAGTTACACACGTAACCAGTCACACAAGTTACACATGACCACAGTCACAGAAGTTACACTTGCAACCACAGTCACCGATGTTACACATGTAACCACAGTCACAAAATTTACACATGAGCACAGTCACACAAGTTACATGTGACCGCAATCACACAAGTTACACATGACCACAGTCACACAAGTTACAAGTGTAACCACAACCAAAGAAGTTATTCATGACCACAGTCACAGAAGTTATACATGTAACCACAGTCATGCAAGTTACACATGTAATCACCACAGTTATACATGTTACACATGTAACCACAGTCAAACAAGTTGCAAAGTTAATCACATATAGATAGGTTACACTTGTAACCACTGTCACACAACTTACACATCTAACCACGGTCAAAACCCCTCACTGGAAAATGCAGGGGGTCGGCAGGAGTGAAAGCGAAGAGAATATGAAGGACACACAGGGCAAGATGGCAGAAAGTGCGAGAGGTCGATGGAGAGGCTGAGCCCTGAGGTATGAGGGGACAGGGTTAAAGAGAAATAAAAGAAATGAGAAGGATGGGCTGAGAGATAGGAATAAGGTAAAAGACTGTGGGTAACACCTTACAATCAGGCTATATTAATTTACACCTGTTAATGCAGTAATAAGCATTAACTAATAGGTCATTAACAGGTAACTAATCTTGTCATGGTTCTGGAGGCTGGCGTTTGCGTGGGGGCTTTCTCTGTTGCTCTCGTTCAGGACGATATCGTTTTTTGCCCACAATCGGATTCTTTGGCCAGCTGGCATCAATTGTGGGCGGCGCCCGCACTCTATTTAAGCCCAAGTTCTGTCTCGCCACCTTTGCTAGAGAGCCAGTGTTTCGTTTGCACTATAGCCTGTGAGTTCTCTAGCTAGGAAGTTGGCGAGGAATTAGCTGCAAAAGAGGAGTGTTAGTTAGTAAGGGAATCTTTCTCTCTCTTTTCCTCTGTCTGTGTACCGTCTTTATTTTTGAACCGTCTTATCTCGGTTTTTGAGATTTTTCCTTTATTTCGTTCAGTCTGACTTGCTTTGCTTCCTTATTTTCACTGGGACTAGATCTATGTCCTTTGCAAGTGCGAGCCTCTCTCTCTCTTACTTTGACTATATTCGTCATTTTGCTGCACTTCCTTTCGTTCCGGCCGCTGCATTTGGTGTCTCGAAATACCAGCCATCACAAATGTGTCCAATAATCATTTACTGTGTTCACATCAACTAGGGTATTAATGTATGTCTTGTTAAAAAGTTCAATTGTTTGAAGTGTTACTGAAGGGAGACTTAAGGGATGTTTTAAACTTCGCAATAAGGGTGACAAGACACATCTGTTAGAGGTAAATTATGGTTATATAATGCTCATTCAGCACTGATGCATTAGTTAACTATTAATTTGCTGGCAGTTAATGCTTATTAGCGCATTAACTAATGTTAATTCATGTACCCTTATTGTAAAGTGTTACCAGTTTGGGAGATGAGAGAGAGAGAGAGAGAGAGAGCAGAATAGACATCCCAGCTTCCCAGAGAGGCACGCAGACATTCCTTATGAAGGTTTTCTAACCCTTATGATGTTGAATATAAAAATATTGAATACTTTGTCATAGTTTTAAAAGAGTTTTCATCAGATTACAGTTTAATGGGGATCCTGGAATGCAAACATGCTCGCTAAGCCGTCAGAAAGCGGTGTTAGCCGAGACGCCATGACGCACTGCCTTCAGCGGTTAATCTTCTTCCTTTGTGCTCTTATCTAAAATGACAGCTCCCAGAAAACCCACCGTCTCCAACTACTTCCACTGCGATGAAAAAGGCAGTTCTGTTCCTCTAGGCTGTTTATTTTCAGCGGCAAGTTGGCACGTTTCCAGACTATATCAGAATATTAGAATTGCCCATCATTACTATACTCAGCAACAAAAGTTTCTGTGACACCAATATTGTTAATTATTTTTCATAACGCAATTATGAAATTGTCATACATGGTGATATCAGACTGAAACAGTACACGTAAACACAACATTGAAATGGAAATCATGAAAATGCGAGAAAATGACTTTGCACGTGAAAATGTGCGTAAATCATGCTTGTGGATGGCAATAAAAGAGGAGAATTTTTGGAATGTTTACATTGTGCCTGATGAACGACGGAAACATCACTTATCGAAAACACAGCCATTTCGGATCAGGAACTCTACCCTCTAAATGCCAAGACTGTCTGAAAATGATCGGCGGAGGGCCATTGGGATGATTGAATCCGGAACCTCGCAGAGGGAAGTTGCTCATCGCCTGAATGTCCACCGAAACACCATTTGGAACTTATGGCAGCGTCATCAGCAGACAAGACATGTCAGAGACCGTCCTCGCAGCGGCCGTCCACGAGTAACCACTCCCAGACAGGACAACTGGATTCGAACAACCCATCTCCGAAATCGATTCCAACCTGCAACCATAACTGCAAGAACGATACCTGGTTTGAGGCGACTGTCTGCACAGACAATCCGTCGCCGTCTCCGTCATTTGGGCATTGTCCCACGTCGGCCAGCAAGACGTCCAATACTCACAGTACAACACCGACGACTGCGTCTACAGTGGGCACAACAACATCGACGGTGGATCCAACGTCAGTGGGATCTTGTACTCTTCACTGATGAATCAAGGTTCATGCTTAACCGATGTGATGGTCGTTTACGTGTATACCGTCGACGTGGAGAACGTTATGCCAACAACTGTGTTCAGGAATTTGATCGTTTTGGAGGTGGTAGTGTCATGATTTGGGGAGGGATCACGGCTAGAAACAGAACAGATTTGCTTGTTATTAATGGAAATCTGACAGGTCAAAGATATCGCGATGAAGTGCTACGGCCATTGGTGGTACCGTTTTTGATGCAACATGGTCCCGGAATAACGCTGCAACATGATAACGCCAGACAACACGTTGCAAGGATTGTACAGCAGTATCTGATGCAACAACATGTCAATGTCCTGCCATGGCCAGCCAGATCCCCAGACATGTCCCCAATCGAGCATCTTTGGGACGAGATGGATCGACGTTTGCGGCGGTTGGATAACCCGCCAGCTACACTCCAGGAATTGCGACAACGTCTATGTCAGATTTGGAATGACATCCCACAGCAATTTCTGGCACATCTGATTCGGTCCATGCGCCGGAGATGCGTTGCTTGCATCATGGCACGAGGAAGTCACACCCGGTATTGAAGTGTGAAGGTCACAATTGGTTAGACGTCAGACAAGTGCTTCATGACGCATGAAAATGACATTTTTCGTTTTGAGTGACGTTGGCACTGAAAAGTCAGAGTTTCTCCTGTTAAATAAACATATTGATTGCATTGAGATCTTTGCGTGTCATTTATAACATACACATAAATGGTGTCACAGAAACTTTTGTTGCTGAGTATAATAATAGATGTGATCATTATCGCAACAATCTCTAGTTTTATTTAGTTCCTGAGACAAAAGGACATTGATAGTAGATCCCTTGAGATTAAAATCTTTGAGGACAATAACCACAGAATGCTGTATTCTCCGTTTCTGTGAACACAATGGCCTTTTTCCAAAAAAGTAGACAGAAAATGTGCTTGAAAGTGTCGCAACTACGTTTTCCAAAACAGCTGTTAATTCCAGTGAAAACCACAACTCTGTTGTTGATAGAGCTCATTTGCACCGAAGCTTTGTTGGGTAAATGTAAACCTGGTAGGCAGAGAGACTAGGTCTGGATCGACAAGGAGAAAATCCCGGCGTGTTAATTACAGCGTTACGCCGACACTACAACACTTTTTTTGTTTGTCATGTTGAGGTTGTTTGGTGGACTTACACTTACTAATCTTCTTTGGCCTGTGCTCCACGAGTGTTGTGATTCTGCCCTGTTGTCATGTTTATGTTCAGGTTCTGTGTTCATGATTTTGTCTTTTATTTATTCTTTTTGTTTTTTGTAATTCTCAGGTTTTTAGTTCATTCCATTTCTCAGTTCCATTGCACTTGTCTCCCCCGTCTTGTGATCTAGTTGGTTCAGTCCGTCCTCCCTCTCTGCGTGCTCACTGACTTCGGGTGATTTAAATGAAGTCCGATGTTTAAAATATTTCTTCCATTCTCGTTTACTTCCTTCGTCTTTCTGCTCTGATTACTAACAAGACTAACATTTGTATTTTGTATCATAGTCTACTAACACAACTAATCCATGTATATAAGATTATTAACCTACTAATGAGCACTCTAGTTTAAGTTGTAAAGCTGCATTGCTACTAATTTAGACTAATTCCCTCTCAGCAATCGCCCTGTTCTAATCTCCGCCTCTTGCTCAGCTGTTCCTGTCTTCTCCTGAGTTTCATCGACATCTCTCCCACGTGCTTAATTACTTTCCTGCTCTTGTAATCTGTGCAAGTAGAACTCCTGGACCGGAGCTGTTTAAATGTCATAGGCTGTTTGTGTGATTCCCGTTCGTTTTTTGTCTCTCACCAATTGTCATGGTAAGGGTTTCCCTCATGTGATTCTCCCGATGTAATTAGCCTGATTCTCTACACCTGATTCCTGTATAGCATGTGACCCTGCCTGTGTGTATATTAGGAGTCTTTTCACTCACAGCTCTTGTCAGAACGTTGATCAATATTTCTTTGTGCAGAGCTCCTCGTATGCCATTGAGTATCGTTTCTCTTCTACTGGATTGTCCAAGTTTAATTCTTGCCTTTGCCCTTTTTGTATTGTTTTTGTCTTTCTGGATTTCGACCCATTTTTGTATGACCACGATTTCTGTGTTTGGATGCTCTGTGTATGACCCTTGGATTTGTTCATCGACTACGACTTTTTGCCTAAAGTTTTTGTACCTCTGTCCATCTGTCCTACTGGTTCTGACCCCGGCCTGTCTAGTCAACACTGTTTTTGGATTTCATATTGTGGCTTGGCAATTCCTGTGTTTTTTGGCTTTGACTCGGACTCCAATAAAGGCATACGTTTTTTGGATTTCTGTCTCTCGCAAGTGGCTCCTAAACCATACCTCACAATGAGGCTATCCGGTTCCGTCATGTTCGGTCTCAAAACTCCAAATCTGTCCTGGTTTGTTTGTTTGTTTCTTTCTTTTTAAAAGCATTATTTTCTCTTCAGAAATTTAAGATAAGGCCAAACTGGTGGCTATCGCCTTGTTAGCTCACTTTGTCGAGCTTATGTTTTCAGAAGTAATTTGAGTCTCCATCTTGCACCATTCCTGTCAGCGTTGTTTACATACGTTCATCCACCTACCCGGTGCTCCAGTGTCAGGTCCATCATCATGCAAAATCATAACCAGCGCTAACAGCTTCAAAAATAGCTTTGCCTGATCTGAGCAGAGAGAATATGTTCCAATTTAACCCAAACATACAGTGAATACATAAAATTTTGTTTTTCACTGATACAGCTGTGTCACACATGAATAAAAATCGGTTGAAAACCAGCAGTCAGTTTGTCTGTTTTCTTTACAGATTTATTTTTGAGTAGTACGTCTTCATTATTTTAAAATATCAGTCATGTCTTCTTCAAGGGGTCATGTGTAGTGCTAAAATCAGCAAGCATTACAGATCCAGGACACCTAGGCTGGCTTCAATCAACAATCTCTCACTTTGAATTTCAAATAAATGCAAATGTTTTTATTTTCTTTTTTCATTCAAGCACATTTTTACAGAGCTAATTTCAGTGATCGCTGAACTCAAACTACATTTGCACAGGAAAGAGCACAGCCATTTGCCTTTATTTGCAGTCAAGGTTGAAGTTGCGGTCAAATGTTGTTTTTCCCCGAGAACTCGGGCAGCCGGGGCCACGATAACCTGGAGACTCAGTCAGGGCTCAGAACGGTTTATTGTCTGACACACAACACAGGATCAATCTGCTGGTCTGATGTTGGGGTCACAGGCAAAGCTGACTATAATCCATTGACTAAGGAGCATATGGAAGGCAAAAAATGACATCATAACTATGAACGTATCCATCCACTCAATAAAAACAACCATCCTGACCTTCATTTTGTCTCCTCCATGTTCCTACTCATGCACTTGGCACTTGAGAGGCCAAGCGCTCATTTCAAATCGTGATCCTGAAAGCAACTGAGCTCCAACATCATTGAGGAGTTTCTAAACCAAGAAATATGTTCGGATAAAAGCTGGATTTATGGTTCTGCGTCGACTCTACGCAAAGGGCACGTCATCGCCTTCACGTCGTCGTGGACCTTTCAAAGTTCTGCGTTGAGGTCGTGTGCGTCATGCTATGCCGCGAAACAATTCACCGACAAACCGCTAGGTGGCGTCAGATTTCCGAAGTACCTGTCCTGAAATCACTTGAGACTCGAGTAGAGTGGACCAGTCAGTGCCCTTGCGTCTGTGTCGCTTTGACATGTAGTTGGAAAATTTACAAGTTTTCGCCGCGGCTCTGATGTGGGGGTTCACGTTGCCACAGAGGCTCTGCGTAGTGACGGCGTCCGTTCGACGCAGAACCATAAATCCAGCTTAAGGAATAGGAGTTTTGCCTGTGAAACTCTCGGCAAGCACCGATAAAACCATCCCCTAAGGACTATTTTTGCGAAGTACGTGGCCTATGAACGATTTACCTGTTAGTCCTTCCCATCTGTCCCCAGTCTTCCATACCTGCGACTGATGTCCCTTCAAAATAACACTTAAAGCAGCAGGATGGTCCCTTTCGCAGATTCACGTCTCCTCGGGGCCCATTTCTTCCTTCTTTTCTTTGTTGTCTCTCCATAGGGTGGAGCGATGAGGAAATAAGGGAGGGAAGGTTGTGAGAAATAAGCGATATGGGCCTTTAGTGTGAGCTGGGAGGGGGGGAGGGGGGTTAGCAGACAGAATTCTTCAAGCCCTGACTGTTTACTCAACGACAGTGTTATGACACTGGCTATAAGTTAATACACCACCTCGAGCGGTAATGACAGGTGCTAATTCTTTTATATGACGGAATTATCCGGACCATATGGCGCATAATTCATGTTAAATCTGACAAAATTATTTAGGGTGCACGTCTTAGAGTCGTTCCCGAATAAACATTGTATCGCCATTTGTGTCTGGCTGTTTGGCTTAAGAGATTATTTAGAGACAAGTTTATTCAGTTCTTTTGCGAGCCACCCAGCAAATGTTTGCTTAACCTGCCTGTGAAGTTTTTTGAACAGGATAATGTAGTAATTACTGAAAAGCTGTGAATGTGTTACCTGTCAGTGCTTCATTCATTAAGAAGCAGCAAGGAGAGACGCTACAGTAAACAGTGAAAGACCATCCCAGGATTTATACGTCTGAACCTCCACTCCGCACAGGCAATGGCACTAATAATTTAGAAGACGGTGCTGTTTCATTATAACGAATTACTGACAAAATTAAGAGGACAGGAGTGAATCAGTGAGGGGAACTATGTGCAGGACTATATGTCTAAGTGCTTGTGTGTGTGTGTGTGTGTGTGTGTGTGTGTGGTGGGGCGCATTTATGTGTGTGACAATGCACAAAGAAAAACGAGGATATTCAGGTGCATGTGTGTGTGTGCACGTGTGTGATCGTGTGTGCGAGTGTGTGTGTGTCTATGTGTGCGTGTGTGTGTGTGTGTGTGAGTGTGTGTGTATCTTTGGTCAGTGTGGTCAGGTGTGGCAGTCTGTGTGTGTGTGTATGTGTATCTTTGGGCTGTGTGAGCATGTGTGGGCAGGTGTGGCAGTCTGTATCTGCTTGTGTGTGTGTGTATGTGTGTGCGTGTGTGTGTGCGTGCGTGCGTTTGTGTGTGTGTGCGTGTGCGCGCGTGTGAGTGCATGTGTGTGCGTGTGTGTTCGTGTGTGTGCGTGTGCGTGTGTGCATGTGCGTGTGTGTGTGTGTGTGTACGCGCCCGCGTGTGTGTGTGCGCGCGCACGCGTGTGTGTGTGTGTGTGTGTGTGTGCGTGTGTGTGTGCATGTGCGCGTGTGTGTGCACGCGCGTATGTGTGTGTGTGTGTGTGCGTATGTGTTTGGCATGCTCGCTCATTAATTCATTCATATGAATGTTCTCTGTGCATCCGTGTGTGTGCCTGCGTTACACAGCGCTGGGACTTTTTCCCTCTGTCACAGAGGTGTGCGTGTGAAGGATCAGGAGCTGTGCGGTCTCCCCCCCACCTCTCTCACAGCAGACCGCCGTTCCGCCGCCCGACTCTTGTCTTTCATCCAGCGACTCTCTCCCCTGGAAGGTCACCCGCTAAAGCTCGAGAGCCCTTCTTCAGGGGCGGAGAGATAGAGGATCGAAAGTTCTGCCCCCTGCAGGTCGGTGAGTCAGCAGGTGGCTGCGACAGTTTACAGCGTCATGAATGGGCCAATCGATGGAACGGTGGGATGGAGGAAGAAAGCAGCACTGAAAATAAAACACGCCGCTACTTTTTTGTTTCCCGGCCGTATCATTCTGAAGCTGCTTAGCTGATCCTCGCAGCTTTAGGGACTCTAATGCAGCATCTTACTCTCTCTCTCTCCCTCTCTCTCTCACTCTCACTGTCTCTGTCTTTCTCTCCCTCTCTCTCTCACTCTCACTGTCTCTGTCTCTCTCTCTCTCACTCTCACTTCTTTTTTAGCTCTTAGCCTCACCCATCAAGGGGTGTTACCACGAGAAACAGACAGAAAAAGTTCGATCCAGAGGTTGATTGTTTAATGAGTCATGCATTCCAGAAAGACGCTTCCACAAAGGGGAGACCTATTTTTGGGAAACTCCTGACTGCCCAAAGGCTTCTTTCATGGATTGGAATGTACAGTATGAAGCCCTTGGAAAAATAGGTGTTTCATGTTTTTTGTTTTTTTTTTTTTTTCATAATTTTTCACGGTTCTACTTGTAGAACTTAATCCGTTTCAAGAGCGGATTTCATGAATGTTGTGTCACCGCTTTGAGTCAGTGTTCCAGAACTCAACTGCTTTGTGTTATCAGCGGTGATTTTTTAAAAATCAGCATTATAATTTATGTTAAAAACATCCAAGTCACGCATTTGAAATCACTTCCAAAAGGGTTAACCCTTTCAGCGCCATGGGCAACTATAGTTGCCCAATGATGTGAGATATCAAAATCAAACGCTGTTAAAAACCTATCATGTGGCTACTTGTTTAAAAGAGCTCCCACAGCTCAGGATAATTAAATTTTTTATTCTTTGAAAATGTATTCGGCGCTGAAAGGGTTAAAGCGGGGCTGGGGGTGGGGGCGGGGGGTGGAGGACCGAAGCACTTGAGATGAAGGGGGGGAGGGGTTTGCTGGTTATTTACACCTCTTGGGAAAACCCATTTGGCCGATGAGGGGCGGACACATAATTAAAGAGCAGAGCTCCCAGATAAACCCGAAGCCTCCCACGTAACAAGCCGTGCAAGAAGATTCACACTCGCTCCATTAACCTCCTGATCTCCCAGCATGCCTCGGCACTTCCCGAGGCATAATCGATTTCCCTTCTAGATGTAACACGGGCCCTAATTCCCTGCATCACATCCTGTTCCTCATCGCCTTCCTGCATTCTGTTCCGTTTCAACCAAACTAAATGCCCCCTCCTTCTCCCTCTCTCTCTCCCTCTTGGCGGGACGCTCGGAGCCCGTGGCGTTGGGGCATGTGCCCGACCCTCCGACCCTGGGGCGGACATTTGGCCTGATTGAGACCTGGAGCAAGGCTTTGACAGGCCATGGACGCCTTCATTAGGCAAGCGCCATCGCCCTTCTGCTCGCTGTTCCGACCACGCGCCTCATCAAATGAGCATTTACCCTCAGTGGTAATCGGGAAAATAAAAACGTAATGGCTGTCCACAGAATTAAACTCTACTTTGTGGCTTCAGTAGAAATTAGGTCCCTGAACGGTTTTTTTCCTGAAATTATGCACCCTCAGCTCATGGTGGAGATCAGATCATGTCTCGGGCCTCAATAGGAACAATCGACAGAAGAAAACTTTATAGATCACATCCCCCATTGATCAACACAACTCTTGACTTTTCTTGGGCTTGGTGAAAACCGATTCCATCGAACATGGGGAAGAGCAAATTCAGGCGCTGCCATACTGCATAATGTCCAAGAGCCACCGTCCAAGCAGTCGCAGCATAGCTCCACCGAGTACGGGGGCGCTAATGCTAATGCTAACAGCACGCTAGATGCAAAGATAGAACTTGCTCCTGACTCGTCCAGAAGATTGTTCTCCACTGACCTCAGTCACACTGAGTGCATGTGAAGAGTTTGATCGCAAAACAGGTTAACCACCAAATCCACATTTTGCTTGATTATTATCTCAAACAATAGTGAAAAGATGTGAAATCAGATTTTTGACAGGTGAAATATATTCAGAGCTTTTAATTGGCAAAATTTTTTTTGCGAAACGGCTTAAGTGCCACCTCCGTTTGTTTGCAAAACGGGTTAAATCCACCTTTAGAGTAAAAGTTTCACAACTAAACAACAAGGAATTAGTGTTTTATGTGCATGAGTGTATAATATTTTGTGTTTGTGTGTGTGTGTGTGTTTGCTTGATTGGATGTGCGCTTGTCTGTGTTTGTGTGTGTGAGAATATTTTTGTTACATGCACTCACGTTTGTGTTTCAGGACCACAGTGTTTGTGTGTCCAATGAACCAAGACTGATGTTGGGTGATGTGTGTGTGTATGTATGTGTGTGTGTACATGTATATGTGTGTATATGTATGCATGCTTGTGTGTGGTTGTATATGTGTGTGTATTTATGTCTACATGCACAGGCATGTTTGTGTTTCAGGACCATTGTGCTCGCCCAGTGAACAAAGACCGAAATTGGGTGGTGTCGTGTGTGCGTGCGCATGTTTGCATGTGTGTGTGCGCATGTTTGTGTATGTGTAATTTGTGTTTGTGTGTGTGTGTAATTTTTGTTTACATGTGCGCATGTTTGTGTTTCAGGACCATAGTGTTTGTGTGTCCAATGAACCAAGACTGACATTGGGTGGTGTCATGTGTGTGTGTGTGTGTGTGTGTGTGTGTTTGTTTAAGTGTGGGGAGGTGCGTGTGAATGTGCACGGGACTGTGAGTGTGTGATTATGTGTTATTCAGCTGTATTGAATGAATAGAGTTTACCGACACTACAACAAAAGAAACATTCGTGTTCCGTTGGATTTAACCCGTTTTGCAATAAATGCAAGCAATGGATTTAACTCGTTTTGCAAAAAAAACGGTAATTTTTTGTTTTTTTTTCAAGAATATTCCTGTGGCTGGATTTGAAATGAATATCCCAATTGGTTAACATATGGCTCATATACAATAGTAGAGAAGACCATCATTCAAAGTTTTAGAGAAATGGTAATTACGTAGAAAGCCCTTTTTCTCAATTCAGACTCAGTGGAGTTAACCTGTTTTGTGATAAAACTCTTCATGTTTTCTTGTGGAAAAAAGTACCCGCTTTCTATTTTTATGTTAGTATTCCAACTGAATCGTGTTTTAAGCAGGGTCAGAGTAACCTATACACACTAAAGAGAAATAGTTGTTTTATCTTTAAAAAAATTCTTCTCTGGACTGCCTCACAGTTAACAGAATTTTCAAGTTAACCGAATTTAAGATGACAAGATGAGGTAATTTTAGTCATGATTAAAGCTTGTGAAATTTAATGGGTCAGGTTTTCAATTAGCGAACAATTGGCCTTTATCCAGCCTTTCCACCTTCTCAGTGCTACAGAATAAAAATGAATCCACCAATCTGGCCTGTCTTAGTGTCATTCAATGCAGAACAGTTAGGGCTTTCAGAAGAGTCTAAGTTTGTGTGAATCCCATGGGTATTCTCTGAGATATGGGCCTTCACAGTTGAAAAATGCTTCAAAAACCTGTTTTTGGGACTTTTTTTTTATTTTTGGGTGTGTGTAATTACCACAGTGGCACTTTTAGTGCACCCCATGTGCCTTGGGTTGTTGGCTCATTAGGTTGAACCGTTGGTTGAGTCTTCCTTCTGATGTGCCATGGCTTGAATCAGAAATAAGTACTTGTTGTAACGTCAGACACTTTTATTTTAAAAGCCAGATCCTGTAAGATTCACCCAGGGGGTGATACATCACCGTTCAGTTTTACAATGAAACTTTTTTTGGGGTAGATATATCCTGCAAACAAACAAAAATCATGTTTTTTTATCTGAAAGACTCTGGTTGGAAAATCCAGCCCGTTTTAGGGTAGGGGTCCAAAGGACCTAAATGGGGCCAAAGTCAAAATTTGGACTTTGTCCCCTGAATATCTTCATGCGCCCTCAAAAACCTTCCTTTATCTTAGGGTATTTTGATAAAAAGGCAGAGTAGTTCCAAATAACATTAGAATTTTTGAAAATAATTGAGGGCGCCACCTATAGGTGGCACCTCAAATCCCAATTTTTGGCATTTTAGACCATGTTTGCGCCCTCAAAAAACCTTGCTGTTTTATGCTTATTTAGACATATAGGGGACTTCCAATTTTAAAAATAATGTTAACAGCGAGGTTTAATGAGGGCGCTTGTGTATACAGGGCACTTTTTGCAGCATAGAACACCATTTAGGGCAATGTTCGTCGGGCCATACCTCAGTGCGCCCTTTATGGACTTTTATGAAACTTTATTATGTTTCACTATATCTCTTTTATCTATGATGTAAAGATCTAGGAGGGTTTTATCCTCCTTAACCCTATATGAGCAAAAACATGCACACCCAATCGCCACTTTATTCTATAACTTCTCAGTTATTTTCTGACTGTGTTGCCATATTTTTAGAAGTTGCAAAGCACTATCTATTTAATTTGGACAAGTATTTCAATCAATGTTTTTGGAATGTGAGATTTTCATAAGTCGCAAATTGTGAAATGATCTATTTGTTGTGTTTGAACCTTTGGGCAAGGATGCCCTTCAATTATTTTTGGACTCTTGTTCTCTGAATTCACCCTGCTCATTCTTGTACTGTGGTTTTCTGAATTTATTATGTTCTTATTTTCGGCTGGTGAATGAACTATGGTGAATGTTTTTGAAGCATTAAAGCCTCATCTTTAGGAACCATTTTGAAAAAAGGCTATCACAGCATTGTAATAACTTTTTACAAGCTCTTGAGGGTGGTATCATTTACTACACCTGGTTTAGGGACTTTGGGGGGGAGGGGGGACTTGGTGACCTGTTAACATCTGCTAAAATCACAGATGCATATAGCCACTGGGTTGCATGTTAGATACACACTACAATTATTTTGTTGGAGTCTATTTGGTGTTATATAAACTCAAAAACTAATATCAAAGTTTTGTGGGAAATATGGTCAAACCCTTTCACTGTTAGAGGTGATTTTTATCAGCCCTCCTGAAACATCAAAGCCTTTGAAAATTGCTTGAACCATAGCACATTGATATTCACTGGAAAGCTCTCATCAAGCACTTTCCAATGTATACCAACACTGTAGGGTTTGGACAATTTCGAAAGATTTTCTCCTCTTTGAAATTTTGACCAAGTCACCAACAGCAGTGAAAGGGTTAAGGTCACAAACTTTGACAGTAAAGTGAAAGTCTTAGGTAAAGGTAAAAGTTGTCAGTTAATGTAAAACTGTGTTATAACAGTGCTTTTTTTTAGCTTAATTTTTGGAACGTTGGAAGGAAAATCATTGTACAGATAGGTCAGACTTTTCTCCCAGAATACCAGGAAAATGTGTTTTCAGCACATTAATTTGTTGCCAGACCCCCCCGCCTTGCTATGAATGCTATGAATGAACACATGTGGAATTACGTATGTATCTAACAGTTGTCCAATAGGGCTGTCGGCTGTGTATCAACCTGACTTCTGCACAACACAACTGATGGTCCCAACCCCATTGATAAGGCAGGATTTTCCACTAATTAACCCTGACAAGGCACACCTGTGAAGTGAAAACAATTTCAGGTGACGACCTCTTGAAGCCCATCAAGAGAAGCCAAGCGGTAATCAGAGCAAAGGGTGGATACTTTGAAGAAACGAGAATATAAGACGTTTTCAGTTACAGGTATTTCACACTTTTATGTTAAGTGCATAATTCCACGTGTTCATTCATAGAATCTACAATGTAAATAGTCATGAAAATAAAGGAAACGCATTGAATGAGAAGGTGTATCCAAACTTTTGGCCCCTACTGTATGTCACTGCTGTTGTATTTTTCGGGTAAACATACACGTCATAAAACATCCTGAGCTGTATAGGCATCATATCCTATCCCCTGGGGCTGTATTTTGGTTAAAATAATATAAGTGTCTGACGTTACATAATCAGTTTTTCTATTAGAAATACATATTTTAACATCAGATGTCCCTAAGGTACTATTATCAAATGCAACAGCCATTTACTCAATACCACATACTTTTTTTTCAAAGAAATTTTAGGTGGTATAAATAGACTTTTCAAGAGACATGCGACCTGTTTTGTACATGTGTACTGAGTTTGGAGATGTTCTGCACATGTCTGAAGATGAACTGAGTGGTGTTCTCATCTACAGGGATAAAAATGAGTGTGTGATGCAGATCTAGTGTGCTACACCAAAGTTAATATAGTTTTCGCAAAAAAAAAAAACGTAAAATATTGACAATCTCCAAATTTTCATTTTGCCATATTTTCAAAACTTTTTAACTTGGGAACTCGCTCTTTGGTATGCAAACTCTTGCCAATTGTCCCTGTTTGGAAACGAAATTTGGAGCTGATACGAGCATTTTAGGATTGGTAGCATTATAGTAATCTAAGTGTCTGACGTTCCACAAAAATGGATGGTTATTGTTCCAGGGCTACCAAAACTGACATTTTAGGAGCATAGGGTGTGAATCAGGTTTTTCATGGAGCCAGTATGTTGGTCTTACACTGTAATAAAGTTTTTTTAATCAATATTGACTTTCATGATTTGTCTGTCCATAGGGATAATATGAAATTTCACCCAAATTATTGACTTCAATATTTTAAGGCAGCCTGGACAATTTTTTTAAGTTAAAAGTAAGTTAAAGTTTTTTTTTTAGTGTACAGAAGCCAACCACAGTGGCGCTAAGTGAATAATGTCCCTCAACAAGATGGGCAACGCACCTCAAGAAAGAAGTTTGAGCTTTAAAACAAACCCTGTCAAACAAACTTCCTGTCATCGGTAGAAACCTTGCGCTTTAATGTAATGAGCTGAGATGAGGTATCTTCACATGTCCTTAGTGTTACAGGATTTATTGTGACATCGCTCTTCTTCTGTTGTTGTGTTCTGATGAGAAATAGTTTTTTTTCTTGTACACAAAATGAATCAAACTGTTTTTAAAGCAGGCTCGGCAAACTAAATATATCACTTTTATTGATGTGCGGGGGCGCGTGTGGGTGATGCAAAGTCATGAAACTGTTGCCGGAAGGAGGAGTTTTGCCGTCATGTGCCGGCAGCAATCGGGAAAAAGCGGCGCTCTGATTAGTGTCAAACTCACAGGGCTTTATCTGGTAGTGTGCGATATGGTTGTTGTTCTCAAATTTACACTCCAGTTCTTGTTATTTCACTCAAAAAACTCACTCTCAGCCCCTCCCCCCAAAGGCACCGACCTACAGATCTCGGGCACATAACCCTTTCCCACTCGTGCTACCCCTGCTAGGACTGTGCTGTCATTGCCATGACAACGGCGTGCGAAGCGAACCTCAGCTGCGAAAGATGTCGTATGACCTCTGAAAAAAAAAAAAAAAAAAGAACCTGTCTTAACAAGTCCTTTAATCACATTAGAAAACATCTTTCTTTTTCTCTCAGAAATAAAAAAAGTGGTTTATTTCAAGTCACCATGCAATTTTCTCATCCCATTGGCAAATCTAAACAAGCGTCATCTGAAGATGACATATCCCTCTGGTCCCTGCAATCTAATCTCAGAAATCCCAAAATATTTAGCGGCATATATATTGAACAGTATTCGAGTTCTGCTCCAGAAACAAAATGATTGCAGATGAAGGGACGGACAGACGGACATACCGATGACTATATCCCCCCGTATTGCATCCCAGGGGGATAAAAATAAGTCAAAACTTACTTAACTCACTAGCACATTTTTTTTTACTCCCAGAGAAAATAAATAACAAAAATAAGTGTTTTAACTGCATACAAGATTAAAGTACTTGGTAAGATTGACTTGGTTTCCGTTTTTTGCAGGGTATTGTAATCAGGTTGCAGGGCATTACCATCAGCATTAAAGTACTCAGCGCAGTGTCCTCTACTCACATTATACATTATACCACTTAAAGTCAAGAAAAACTTTAAAAACCTGTTGAAAAACACCAGCAGGCTGGCCTAAGTGTTGTACAAAGTCAGGAAACGTTTACGGATGCGATCGCAGTCATGCTCATCGAAGCACATGCTCTCTCACACAAACATGCTAATATAGCACATTGCATCACATGCACAGAATACGCATAAACAAAACCACCTGCAGGGCTGACTCCTCCCTGCCGCGAAGGTTTATTTGGGTGTGTGTGTGTAAGACGGAAGATGTTGTCACTCGGGCAGAAATGACAGGGCAGGTCAAATATAGCTTCCGCCCACAGGCTTACTTCAAAGGACACACACAGAGCCGCCGGAATCCACTGAGAAGCCGGTGGAGGAGGTATGGGCTGAGGAGAAAAGCAACGGATCTCTTTATCAGACTCTTTTTTTGGTGCATTTGAATGGAATTTGTGTCTCCATCACCAAAGTTCTTTTCAAATAAACATCATATTGTTTACGCCATTGACGGCAGCAGTTTTGAAACCATGCAACTTGCGCTGGCTATTTTTGTCAAGACCACAGAGAGTGCTGGAAAGGTGATGACGCCATAGCAACAAAATCAAATGACAAAGAGTGCAAACCTTTCAAACGTTTTAGTGCAAACTTGCACTGAGAAGGGGAACAATTCTTGCCAAGTATTCAAGATACAAACTGCAAGCGAAAAAAAAAAACTGCAGCCCAGAAAAAGGCAAGAGCGGCTCTTTTAACTGCATTCATGGTAAATGCAGAGGCCATGAAACGAGCGCCAGAGAGAGGCCGGCACCTCGAGCCGACTTCGTCTAAACCCTCTCCAAGGAGATGAATCAAGTGTTTGAATCTTTTTTTCTTTTTTTTTAAAGATATTCAAGGCAAAAAGCGTATAATGTAAGATGAAAGATCAAAGTTATTCTTAAAAAAGAAGTGTTATTTCTCTGCGCTACAGTTTTCTCTGGGAATTCTTCAGTTAAAGTCAATTATACAAGTGATTTCACAGCATTTGAACTGATTTCTCTCACAATAGTTGGCACAGCACCCTTAGAAAAAAATTCTACTCAAACCTTGCATTTACTAATTCTTTGTGCATTTCATAAAAGGCACTGATTGTTTTCTGAGTGAAGATGTAATTGAACTTATGGAATAATTCAAAAAAGAATTGCAATACGGGGCTAAAATGATCCTCCAGTTTACTCCTGTGTCTAAACGGATGGAAAAAACACAGTAAACTAAATAGCATAAAGTAAAGCTCTTCGAACCAGCGAAGCTAACGGGATAAATGCATTGAGCAAATTTTGTTTGCATTTTGCCCCATGATCACATATCTCATATATCTCATATTAATGAGGAGTATTTCTGATAGGGCCACTTTGTCAAAGAGAGAACATTTATTGAAAGCATACAGACATATCAGCATTACAAGCATACATTGGGTTTGGGGACATGGCTCTGTTCTGGGAGATCCCTGCCCGTCCAGTGTGGAACCGAAGGCAGAGAGTGGCCGCTAACCTCCCTCCATAGAACAGAGCCGACAGCAACTATGACCTCAAAGGAAGAGACATTGTTTTCTGAACGGTAATTTTGTCACAAGAGAACATAATCAATGTATGCTATTAAAGACAGGTGGAGTTGGGGTGGAGGAGGGTTGCTGAGCTGCGTGCAGAGGAACAGCAACTCGGGAAGGGAAATTTAATAAGCTCAACATATTACCGGCCGAGCAATCATGTGACAACAAAGTCAGATGACAATCAAATGCACTCAGGTGACTCTCCAGGAGGTAGCACCTGCTACGTTAAGCAAGCTTGACCGATCAGAATTTCCGTCAAAGCTCCATTTGATTGCAGTCATGAACATAGTCCCACCTCAGGAACTTTTACAATGTGGAACATCGTGTTTGGGTATCGAGTTAACACTTATGTCTGGAGAGACTGGCAAAGTGTGCATTTAAACAAAGAAATCAGGACAAAAACAAGTACATCTACGAACAGTAAAAATGTTCTGATTTCACTCAACTCAGAGTTAAAATCTTACAGAGTTGATTTGAGTCTACTCTTACCACTCATGTTTAACTCTGGAGTGAACATTCTGGAGTGTAGCAGATGCCATCGTCGCGTAGTAAGGTTTGTTTTCATGCAGAAGAAATAGTGCTCGCTGACCGATGCTGCCATTCATTTCTATTAGCATGATGGCTAATGGTAGCATGTCTCAAACAAGCATTTCTGGCTCGATTCTTCGGATCAGAGCCGAGCGAGACGAGGGCTGCATTTCGCAGCTGCATGCAAAAGCGCGTTCACGACGGAACGGCCTGCGATGACTTAACAGCCTGCGAAGGATGCAGCCTAAGCTTTGAGAAACAGCCATTCCATGTACTACTGTGACAGAAAACAGATGCACACCGTTAGAACAAGAAGGAGATGAAGAAAGCTTCGAACAGGCTTGCGAAGGGCCGACGTGTTGAGGGAGATGTCGCCTGCAGGCCCCTCCCTCCCTGTAATAATGGTGGAATCCCACCCTCTCATTACACCAATGCCCTCCTCTTCATGTGGTCTTAATTCTGGTACACAGGGTGAGATATGGTGGTATATTTAGGGTATGCTTAGTCTGCCCTCTCCACGCCGCGCTCCGTCTGCGTTTGCCAGATGTGGCTTATGCAGGAGTGGGCGATCAGTCTCTGCGTGGCCACCAGTTGCGCAGCTGGCAACCCCGCAATATGATCAGCGGGAAACTGGCTCTGTCACAGGAGGGGAGGAGAGGCACCCGATTCCCAACCCAAAACCGACACGCCCGCTGCCATTACCGCGGCCGCCAGCTGCGACCGTCCTCCGGCCAAGTTGGCTGAATTTTCACAGATTTCACACCCACTTGCGACACTCAAAAGCCATCTGGCATTTCGCCTTTTTCATTTTTTTCTCCCTTTTTTTGACGAAATGTGCATTTTGGTCAGAGGAGCAGAATGTGGTCTTTCCCTGCTGGCGATATATGTGTTTATACCCGCGTTTCCTAGGTGATTAGCTTGTGGTCAGAAGCCACCGAGGCCAGTTTATTTACTTATTCCTAAATGACAGTAGTTTAAGGGCATAAAAAGTCGTGGCGTTTATTCAGACCGGTGATTTCATGTTTGCTAAGGCTTTGGAAATCAGCTACCTGTCATTGCATTCAACAGAAAGAATGAATGATGAGAAAATCAAAAAATATTTGGCACATGGGGGTACGCACAGTTCTGTTCAAAATGGAACCCAACCCTGCAATTCTATGAATGGAAATATGCATGATTCATTAGTCTTTGAGCGTGTTTGCGGGAGTGAAAAAAGAGGAATGTTTCAAAAACACAGCAACACAATGCACTACGAAGAAAATGTTGTATACATTTAACATCCTCAGTTTGTTACGCGCAAGTTTTTTATGCAGTTTTTGCAACTGATTTTTTTTTACACTCATCAGAACAAACTAACAGCTGTAACCTTTGGCCTCAAAAAGCTTGGCGCATATAAGGTTTTTGTATGCGCTAACTCACACTTTATTGTCACGATTACACTGTAGTAAAGACAGCACGTGACTGCATGGGATTTTTTGAGAGGAATAGGGCAGAGTTTTGCTTATTTCTTTTCCATGGCTCATATCGGTCGGGGTAAGATCACTTTCGTTTCCGCTCGGATACACGGAATCGGCAATTCGGGAGAGACGCTCCCTGCTGTGCAGTCTGATTGAAGCCGCGGCTGCAGTAATGATTTTCAGCTGCGAACGCCGAGGACATCACGTCTGTAATTGATGCGTCATGAAGGACAGTCGTTCCATGTAAAATATCCCTTAAGAGAGGGTGAAAAATATTGACCTTGGTCTAAATCAACATCGGTCCGAATAATTTTGCCAATGGCATCTAATGCTATGACAGGTTTAAATTTAAATGTCTTTGAGGCGCAATATGTTTAGGGGAGTTAAATGTCTTTGTAGATAAATATTTTAATGTCATGACATTGGGAAGAGTTAATTCGCTACTGTTATCCACGTCTCCATGATTCCCCTTAAATGAATATTTATATGACTGAAGTCTAGTGTGTTTGTGTGCGAGCTAAAACAACCTGTGAGTAAGAGTCTCTCTCTCTCTCTCTCTCTCTCTCTCTCTCTCTCTCTCTCTCTCTCTCTCTCCTTGCTTGGCCTCATCTAGTTTGACAGTATACAGATGTTTCCATGGCGATACAGGCTTCCCAACAATGCATCAGTACTAGGGGGTAGGGTGCATTACAGGACCTTCCATCAGCAGAAATGTGAGCAGAAGTTGGTTCCTGTTCGCCCCGTCTCCCCAAACACGATCCACACAGGTCTCTACACACTGGACCCATTCCCTCCTACGGTCCCACGGTGACCCTCTGTAGCTCAGTGGCTATGGTGCATGGCTGGGACCAACAGCAGGGTGCTGGTTCAAGCCCTAAAATATTTCCATGGTGAGATTGGTCCAAAATCTGAGCCCTTGAACAAGGCCCATAACCCCACATTGACCCAGGCCGTAATCGGCCCCTGCACACAGTAATAAACCGAAAGTCACCATGGCTGAAACAGCTAGCTAAATAACTACAATTTACCGTCATCCAGGAGGGTATTAGAGGACTGTGAGGTGCATCTAACCGCTAACTGTAACTTCGCTCCTTCTATCACCGCAGGTTTTTCTATATTACATTCAAGGCTGTATTTGCAGTGATTTAGCAGATGGTTTTTCCCCTAAGCGGCTTGCATTTGTTTAGACACAGCAGGGCCAATGTTCTAGTTCAGTGGTGTGGGGTTAAGGACACATCAGCTGCGCTAAACAGCCCAGTAGGCTGGTGGCATGAGAAATGCGGTGACCTCATTCTGGCAGCCATCTTAAAGCAGTTTTGAAACTTTCGTTGAGACCATCGTGCATCTTATGTTACAGGAGTCGCTTGTCTCTTTTGCTAAAGAGATGTTCTGCATTCTCAGTTCTGTTGTCCATGGATTTCTTTACTGGGGAGGTATTTTTTACTTTGTAAATACATGCTATATATTATCTGTTACATTGTTCAAGAATCTTCATGACACTTCTTCTGTGAAAAGCCCCACACGGGTAAAATTGTTAATTTAATATACTGTATTAAAGCTGACTAATTTGTTTTAAATGAATACCTAATCTCTCCTAAAGCATTTGTGTGGGCTAGTTTTTCATGTGTTTTGGCCCTGGAAGAGCCAAAGGTTCATTTTCTCAGAGGAACTAAATCAAAGTAAGTAAAAGTACAACCCCAATTCCAAAAAAGTTGGGACAAAGTGTAAATTGTGAATAAAATCTAAACTTTCAAATCACACCAGCCAGTATTTTATTCACAATAGAACAGAGATAACATAGCAAATGTTGAAACTGAGAAATTTTACAATCTTATTCACAAAATGAGGTCATTTCAAATTTGATGGCTGCTTCAGGTCTCAAAATAGTTGGGACAGGGCCTGTTTACCATGGTGTAGCATCCCCTCTTCTTTTTAACACAGAGTGGAGGCGTCTGGGCATTGAGGAGACAAGTTCCTTGAGTTTAGCCATTGGAATTTGATCCCACACTTGTTTAATACAGGCTTCCAACAGCTGGAGAGTTTTGAGTCTCCTTTGATGGACTTTTCATTTAATTATGCGCCAAATGTTCTCAAAAGATCAGGATTGCAGGCAGGCCAGTTCAGCACACGGACTCTTCTACTACGAAGCCATGCTGTTGTAATAGCTGCAGTATGTGGTTTTGCATTGTCCTGCTGAAATACACAAGGCCTTCCCTGGAATAGATGTCATCTGGAGGGGAGCATATGCTGCTCTAAAACCTTTATATACCTTCATGGTGCTTTTTAAAACATGCAAGTGTCCCACACCATATGCACTTTGCACATAGGCTTTTGAACGGAACACTGATAACAGGAGGGGTGGTCTTTCTCCTCTTTAGCGCGGAGGACACAACGCCCATGATTTCCAACAAGAATGTCAAAATTGGACTCGTCTGACCACAGGACACTTTGCTGCAGAACATTTTAAATGAGCCTTGGCCCACAGAACACGGCGGCGCTTCTGGATCATGCTCAACAGTTGCTTCCTTTTTGCATGATAGAGTTTTAGGTGGCATCTGTGGATGGCACGGTGGACTGTTTTTCAGACAGTGGTTTCTTGAAGTATTCCTGGGCCCATTTGGTAATGTCAATGACAGAATCATGCCGGTGAGCGATGCAGTGGCGTCTGAGGGCCCGAAGATCACGGGCATCCAGTAAAGGTCTTCGGCCTTGTCCCTTATGCACAGAGATTTTTACAGTTTCTCTGAATCTTTTGATGATGTTATGCACTGTCGATGCAATTTGACGTTGAGGAACACTGTTTTTAAAGTATTCCACAATTTTTTTTACACAAGCCTTCACAGGTTGGAGAGCCTCTGGCCATCTTTACTTCTGAGAGACTCAGCCTCTCTAAGACATCCCTTTTATAGCCAATCATGTTACACACCTGATGCCAGTTTCCTTTATTACTTGCTAAATGTTCTTTCAACTGATTCTCTTACACATTAATTGCTTTTTCAGCCCTTTCTTGCCTGTGTCCCAACTTTTTTGAGACCTGTTGCAGCCAGGAAATTTGAAATTAGCTCATTTTGTGAAAAAAATGTAAAATGTCTCAGTTTCAACATTTGAAATGTAATCAATGTTCTATTATGAATAAAATATTGGCTCATGTGATCTGAAAGCCATTCCATTTTGATTTTATTCACAGTTTACACTTTAATAGTCCCAACTATTTCGGAATCAGAGTTGTACTTTCTCAGGATCAATACCTACTTGCAGGTCGTGGCGGGGCTCAGTGCGGTTTGGTTAAGTTTTCTTAGGGCACTGAGCCAAGTATGGATGCAAAGTTTCCTGAGAAGATTGACTAAATTGAGTTTGGGTAATCTCGCCGTCAGGGGCGATATCAAGGACACTGTACCAGACAGAAAATATCATCTGCTTCCGAGTCGCAATGGACAGCCCCAGAGGCAATCCATATTATCTTGCGCACGTCGATACCTCCTGATCAGTCTCACCTTAACCCTTTCAGTGCCGTGGGCAACTGTAGTTGCCTAATGATGTAAGATATCAAAGTCAGATGCTGGAGAGCTCTTATAAACAAGATGCCTCATGATAGATTTTCAACAGCTCAGAATAACTACATTCTTGATTCCGAGAAAATGTATTCGGCGCTCAAAGCGCTAAATCCCGCCCAAACTCCGCCCTCTCTAAAATCGTGGAGACGGACAGGAGGTCGTACCCACCGGCTGGCTTCCCTCGCCCGCAGAACAGCACTGGAGCAGCCGTTCCGGCGGCCATTTTGATGTTCTCGTTCGCTCCCTTGCTGTTTCAGGGTCCCCCGGATCCGACAGCGCTGGGATGGAGCTCGGCGGGGATTCGGTCCAGGCGTGTGCAGACAATTTCCCCCGTCACCGCAGGCGACGTCGAACCCCTCCCGAAGCTCACTGCGGAAAATCTCAGCCCAGATGCGCTTTTTGGCTCCATTTCCCTACATCCAGTCTTTACTCATCTCAGGGGAGCCCAGCAAATCCAGCCAATTCCACTTAAACATGAAGAGCTCTTCCATACCAAAAATAGTACAGAAATAACCAGAATAGTCTGTATTTATCATCGCTATGCTCTCTCAACCATAATAATATTAATAAATGGAATTTTGCAAGCTAAGTGGACCCTGATCAGAGTTAGGGTCAGTAACATTATTGTTTTGGATTCTAGTGCTTTCCTACATTTTAAGGACTTTGCATGGTGCTGCGGGTTCTGTAAAATACTCTGAAAAACTGCGCTAATTCACTACAAACTGTTATTATTTTCCAGTTCTGTTCGACACTTTATTGAGATTACCTGGTTTATTAGAACCTCTAGGATACCCTCAAAAATTCTGCTAAAAAAATCTGCATATATGTATGTTCCAGTACTTATAAAACATTACTGAGTATCTTCTGGTGAACTGAACTGATGAAATTCTCTCAGAAAGTTTGCATCATTGTATATGTTCCATTTCTTTTGAAGTGGAGCTTGTCTAGAATATTGCATCCCATGAAATGCTGTCAAATAGAGCAAGCCTGGCCTTCTGGTCCGCTTAATTAACTCAGTTGTACAAGGCAATCAAACAAAAGAAAAGTATTTTAATGCAAAATTATTACATAACTGACTCAGGTCTGATCAATAGCCATCAACAGCAGGCCTGCTAAAACTGTCTGTACTGCGTTATGATGTCACATGTCACTTTTACCAACAGTTGCGCGACTCAGTTTGAAACGTATAATCATTCCTTGCGATTGAACTCCTGACCTTTGTCGCTCTTTTTGAGCCCCTACAAACAGTATCAACGCCGATTTTAATGGCCTGAGTTTCCTTGTGACTCATCTATCAATCCTGGATTGTCAGGCTATCATTTAGTGGGAGGCTGAAGTTTGGGTTCAGTCTGGATGCGTTTACATGTCTGAAAGGGGACGGAGCGTTTCGGCACAACTCTGTAATTTGCCCGTGAAACAGTGGGCATTAAGCCTACGCTAACGGGCTAAGGTTCCTTCGAGAGGAGGTTCTCGTGTTACCGAACGCGGCAGTGCGGCTACACAACACCAGAGCCAGATCGCTGCAGGACTGGATTGATCCTATTGAGAATTCGCCCACGCCGAAGAGAGAAATGATTTCAGGTTGAATATAACTCTCCAACTCTGGAGTGAAGCGCGTGGGCGGATCTGCCCTCAACGGCCCGAGCTTCACTGAAGAGGAACGTCCTTACGTTTCAGTCACCCAGGGCCTAAACCGTGTCCGATCTTAAATAAGTCGTACGCTGCGTTCGCATGGATACACGGGGCATGGCGGATGACAGAGCTGTTATTTTTGGATGGTACGACAGAATTGCACGACCACCAGGAAAGGATGCGGTGCTTGTGCTGCAGTTCCAACATGGAGAGGAAAAGGATAATTGCGCTTCGCGTAACTTTTTCTCTTTGTCAACATTGCGGAAAATTAATGTGATATTTTCCATGTCCACGATTATGTTGCTGTATCATTTTTTGTCGCGTGCGATTTTGAATTTCGTTAAATACATTGGTGAAAGAATTTTTAATGTTAAATTCTGTACCTAATTCCATCTGCCATTGTAATTAATCAGGAATTTCGTAGATTGCGTTCGTATTTGCATGGGTGTGTGTGTGTGTGCGCGTTTACGTGTGCACCTGTGTGCGTGTGTGCATATGTGTGCATGCGTGTGCCTGCGTGTGTGTATACGTATGCGTGTGTATGCGTGTGCGTGCACGGGCGTGTGTGTGTGTGTGTGTGTGTGTGCGTGTGTGCGTGTGTGCGTGTGTGTGTGTGTGTGTGTGTGTGCGAGTGCGTGTGGGTGTGTGCGTGTGTGCGTGCGTGCGTGTGTGTGTGTGTGCGTGCGTGCGTGTGTGTGTGCGTATATGTGTGTGTGCGTGTGCGTGCGTGTGTGTGTGCGTATGTGTGTGTGCGTGCGTGCGTGCGTGCGTGTGTGCGTGCGTGCGTGCGTGTGTGTGTGTGTGTGTGTATAAATGATACTCAGAAGCCTCAGCTGTGCTTCTGCAGGGGAGTGGGTGGCGACAGTAAAATTAGAGGGGTTAAGCCACACAGCAGACACACACGGTGATCTCTTCAAAATATAAAGGGTCAGACTTCAAACGCAAAATAAACCAGTATTGATTGGATAAGATAAAAGCCTTAAAGGATTTCAAACCCCCCCAGAGTATCACTGAACTAAAAACAGAACTGAGAGACGCAGCTAATGCACCAGTGCCTGGAGTCCGGAGGGATGCAGTTAGGACCGGCTCTTCAGGTCAATGTTGCGGAGTCTTACAGACCAGGGATCTTCAAATCTCTGGACCTCAAATCCACATTCAGTCCAGGTTTTCTTTTATCCCAGGTACGTAAATGAACATTTAGCGCCCCTGATTGGCCAGACAGTCTTTACACCTGAGTCAGGTAAAGGGAGGGGGGAAAACCAGGACCTGAAGTCCGTGGTTTGCGGACCAAGGCTGTAGACCATTGCAATGATCAAATTGTGCACTGACCCTTTAAAATAATGGATTCTATTTGCATGAAGATGACCAGGAAGTGACCACGTTCCCGCCATGTCAGTGGAGAAATGAGAAAGCCATATCGAAGATCACTGATTATGCGATAGTTGTCCACTGCACTAATACAAAATAGCCTGCCCGCAGAAGTGCTTCAAAACACAGAAACTCAATCATTTACGAGGTCGCAAGTTACGTTTTCTGCGTTAATAATGAAAACCTCCAGCTTAAATACACTGTTGCTGCGCTGTTTCTCACTCTGGAACTGCGTAAGCACCGCTACACCCCATAGTCTGCAATGATCGTGACACCGTGACCTTTTCTAACGATAACGCCCATCACGAATGACCGATGCTTCTCGGAGTAAAAAAATGGATCATGTATGGACTACAATCCCACATTTTCAAGGCAATTTGAAGGTTATTCCACTCAGGGGTGCTTTTCCCAAAAGCGTAGTTGCTAACTAAGTCTGCAACTGACATAGTTCATCCATTCACAGTCAATGGGTCCAACTATGCAAGTTAGCATGCGTGATTTCGGGAAAGGCACCCCAGATTGGCACATTGCACAGCGTTTCTCACCTTCACGGTAATGGGTTTCCATAAACTGATTTTTTTGTTTCCTCATTTCCCCTCTGCAAATCATTCACACCTTTTATGTACCTCTTCATTGTCTTTCTTTATCTCATGTTTGTAGGGTTCTGTTGCTCTTGTGTTCACGGCCAGACTGTCCAGTCGCATTTTGTGCGCGTGCTGCTTTCTCGCCTCTAGATTCTGGCGCCTTGGTCTCCTGAGTTCTTGTCTTCATCCAGCCCTGTGTTTGTTTGTGTTACCCAGTCCCCGCCCTCGCCTCACCCTCCCCGTTTCCCATCATCTTTTCCCCCCTGGATCCCTGTGAACTGAACTCTTGGCTTCGACCCCCAGCCTCAGCCCTCAGCTTCTCTCCTGGGTTCCGTTCGCTGCTGCCTGACCTCTGCCTGCTCCGTCACCCGGCTTTACTGCCCGTACACGACTCTGTCTGCCAGTCCTGACCCCAGACTGTTGAGTTTGGAAATAAAAGCTCCATTTTTCACATCCCTGTGGGTCCTGCGACTGATTCCATCCGCCCATCTCTCGCAGGCACCATGATATTCACGGCTGCCTCAGCTCAAACTATTCGCATCGTCGGCGCTGCATACCTTTTTTCCTCATAAATACTACACAGCGCTGACAACTCATCACCCTGTCGTAGGCTCTCCCTCGGAAATACCTGGGAACTGAAGGGACGCGTGTCGCCTCACTGTGGAACAAGAGCAATTGAATTGTTTTAACAATTATCTGTCCTCCTCCATCACTAGCGGTGACTCACTGGTGGTTGCACATACCTGCTGCAGTGTAGCTCTTTAAGAGCTGCTATTTAGCTGTGTAGATGTGGATGTGCACAGCCTATAGTAATACCTATAGCAATACAATTAATTGTACTGGCGCTGGCACTAATTGTGCAGGCGAGACACGACGGGGGGCAGATATCGTACGATCTTTGTGTGAGTGTGTGTTAGAGATGAGGATTCCTTTCTGTGTCATGGATCTCAGACAAGGAGTAACGACTGCAGTTAAAAGGGCTTTCACATATGTCGTATGGTTTTTCAATGTTGTACGGTTTTTAGCGAGTCCACGATAGAGGGGACTGGCGTACGTTTTCGAGAGGAGGATTTGAAGGTTGCATAACAGCGGTCACATAACAATATGAGACGCACTACCGTTGTAAGAAAATATGTCATAAAAAATATCAAGACAGCCGTGCGTCTGACGTGGGATAGAACTGTAATCGTTTGATGAACTCGATCGGCAGTCGCTATAGCTGTAGTTATAATTGCGTTATTAATGGATTCTGTATGTGATTCCTGCAGTATCAGCAAACCTCTCAGAACTATTCAACATTTCCACTTATATAACCAAAGATCAAGGGAAAACACCGAATCATCACATAGAGACACAATCAGGAGGAGACGGCAACACCAATTATCCCCCTCGCCTCGCCTCGCCTCTGTGTGCCTGATGGGCTGGTTAAACTTTGTCTGACACCAATTATAAAACCACAAATTCTCCCTTACAGAACAACGCAGAACAGTTTATATAATGCAGACCGTCTGTATTTGTTTGTGAGGAACCTGCATACAGGGTGTGAAAAGAGGCCGTAGGGTGGCGACGAGTGTCTCTGATCAGTCACGCCGCCTCAGCAACACCATCTTGTTTTTTTAGGGGAATGATAGGCGCTCACCTCTGTAACTGCCCTGGACTTTTTAAACACTAGGACTGCTAGTTCAGCCAATCAGGTCGACCCCCTCTCCCCAACGCAAAGCCTCCGCAGTGTTGCAGTATTCAAACTGGCAACCAGGTTTCTTAACCAGTCAAGCGCCCCCAGAGAGGATGCATACGACAGGAAATGATACTGTCAATCATTATTTTCAAAGCAGAAGATGCCTCTGATGTCATGGTGTTACGAAGTTCTGAGTGTAAGCCACGGTTGACCTCTTTCCATTGACTTTGCACGTTCTCCCAGTGTTTGTGTGGGCTTTCTCCCAAGCCAAAAAAAGGCAGGGATCGTGACTCAAACTTCTGTAATCGCCGCTGATCGGGGGCCGGTCCTCGGGACTGGAGTTAGTCCTTCGATACTGCACTGAGACTGCCCAGGGCTCCACTATGACAGGTCAAACTACGATGGAGCAAATCACCCAAATGTGCTTCGATGAAGTATAAATGTAAGCATTTGGTGCACCAGTTATATGAGCTCATGAGAAAGTTGTGGGTTCACATCCCAGACAGCGCAGTGATCTTGTCCTTTTCATCGATTCTGTTAAATTGCTTCATTAAAAAAAAATCTTGAGTGGAACAGAGGCATATTTGCCGTCTAACGTCAGTAAACTCAGTCTCTGAGTTAATTGTACCTTTGAGCGAGACAGGAAACGAGCCTCATATTTTTCAGCCCAATAGCAGGCGGATCTAAAATAAGCCGGGAGAGAGGCCGTTAACTTTAAATCGTTCGTTCAATTATCCATGTAAATTGCTCATGACTCCCTGCTGAGCAATAACAGAAACCAACACCCCTCTCTACAGGACGCTTTTCACAAAGACAAAGTGCGATTTTCATTCAGCAAACAGGCCGAGGGACAATCAGCTATAGGGTGAGTCAGTGAAACGCATCTAATGGAATTCCTTTCAGATGTCAATTTTTTTTTTTGTTTTTTGTTTCTTCTCATCAAAAACAGATTTAAAATTAATTTCCAACCACACAGAGCCATGCAGTAGATTCCATGCCAAATAATGTCAAGTTTCATATTGTGATAGCTTATCTACTTTTTCTATTTTCTGAGATTATCATCCTCTGCCATGAAGTGTGACAGGGGATATTGGATTGGAGTCCGTCTGTCCGTCCATCCGTCCTCCTGGGGCACAATTAGGGCAAGATTTTGCTGAAACCATCATATGTACAGATGAGTGAAATTGTGTATGCTTAATAAGCTACTCATGATCTATGTTGAGTTTGAAAATGGATGTCGAAACATATTTTTTCACTAAGTTATGGCCCTTGATTGTGGCAGGGGATACGGTCGTCTTGTTGTTATTATTATATTATTATTATTATTGCTGTTATTGTTATTATAGCATACATGAACTCAGCCACTTTCTCAGTTCCTGTTTATCAGTCATACTGTGTTGGTGGAATGCTTGTGGAGAGCTTTGTTGCCGAGACTCAAAGGAAAGTATAATCTTCTTAAAGATTATTTTCTGATTGTCTTCTCTTGACTTGTTCTTTAATCTTACTGTTGTTAGTGTTTACTGCAATTGAATACATTTAAACACGTTAACAAACATAAAACATATACATGCATAAACACTCACACACACACACACACACATTAGCTTGTTCACACATCATGAAGAGGGAGCAGCAAATTTGAATCTGTACCAAGACAGAAGTGATTAAACAGACAGCTGTTCTACACACGGTAAATCCATATGCAGTAGAAGCGCTTCTCTATTGCCTGTGATGGTTGGCTTTGTAAATCCATCAGTAATGCTGTTATAACACCACAAAAGATGTTATTTCTATACATATTAACCCTTAGAGCATTGAAATAAAGTTGAAAAAAATTATAAATGATAAAAAAATAAGTCATCACGTGATAGGTTTTCAACAGATTTGAATTTGACATCTTGCGTCATTGAGCAACACAATTCGTATTTAGCACTCGAAGGGTCAATACTGTACATGTTAGTGCATGTGATTTGTTCTCGTCATTGCACAGTGTTTTCTAATTTTTGCAATTGGCAGTCAACTGGAATTTCGTGAATGTTATACCATCTCCTCTGCATGATGATCTTGCCTTAGAGGCAAATAAATGAATAGTAATTTTTTAAGTGCAAAGCCAGGGGTGACGCATGGTCAGTACATGCGTAATGTAGTCAGGTCAGTAGGGGTTCGCACGGGTTCGAGCTGCACTCAGCTGCGCGGCTCGGAGGCAAGTGAGAAAAGCACAGAAAAAACTGATTCAATTAACGGAAAAGAATTCACACAGGCCCGATCGACTGATTCATTTCAGATCCACCGGCTGAGGTGAATTGAAAATGCTAAAGAACTTTATTTGTCCATTTCCTTGCTTAAATCACTCCAGCGCTGGCTGAGTTGTTTGAGAGCATAAATCTCGGCGATGTTTCAGTGAGCTGTTCTGTTTTGTTGCCCCGGAATCTACTTTTTGTCACAGCATTAAGTGCAACTCGAACCTTGGCTCTGTATCGGAGTGTAAATCGCTGATGTTTTCCCAACTTTATTTATATGTCGTGCTCTGATCCGGAGTACAATTAATTACTGAAACGTCTGCTCATCTCATCAGTCACCGGCTCATGGTGCAGTTAACTTCAGACACACACACAGGCGTGTACTGACACACGCAAGCACACACAGACACACTGTAGTCAATAAAGCAGGTTTTATCACAACCAGTGGTTTGCCTCTGTGTTATTCCGGTACAGAATCGAGCCAACTCTCCTTTCAAAGAACTCAAATCGGTATAGATTTAAATTCAATATGATGCTGTTAATTGTAGATATGAATTCAAGATTGAAACTAACATACTTGTATAGAGACACAAAGATACACACACACACGTACACGCATGTACACGTGCACACACGGCCGAACACATACACATGCGCGCGCACGCACACAGACAAGTGCACACACACTCGCACACAAACACACACACACACACTGCAAAAATCCCAGTGTTAATTCAACTGCGGTAGAGTTTATTTGAGACCAAACCATCCATCTTGGACTCAAATGAACTCCATTGGAGTTGAATTAACACTGGGATTTTTACTGTGCACACACACACACACACACACACACACACATGCGCACGCGCAACTCAAACATAATAACTGGCCAGGTACTTTTATCCCCTGAAGCACTCTTGAATGGGGTCAAGAGATCAGCTGTTGAACAGCGGTGCTGTTGACAGAGGAGTCAAGAACATAACTAACCCCTGCGGCGCTGACCCAGTCCCAGCATGCCCACCTCTCTCCTCTCTCCACCTCCAGGGAAACGGTGCTTCAACACCGCAGCACCACCACCTGCACGAACACCTCACACCTAACTGTGGATTTTAAAACAACATTGGAAGAATGCCGCGACAACATTGAGAGAATGTTTTTGCTCCTAGCAGGCAAGAAATATGTAGTCAAAGCTGAGACAACATGAGGAGAATGTTTACGCACCAAGTGTTCAAAAAACATTGAGACACCACTGACACGCTATCATGCAAATGTTCCCGCACCAAGCTGGCCAAGAATATTTAGGTTGACACTAAATGTTCACAGAACGCTGAGACAACGGAGAGAGAGCGTTTCAGTTTCACTTTCAGCGCACTCGATCCCATCACCTTTGCGGACGTTCGTCGCGACTCGCACACTGTGCTTTTAGCTCGGGTGTCCAAGCCTCTATAACCATACAGCCACCATTTTCCTTATCCACACAGCACAACACACTACACACACAACCACACAACATGATGTGCCTAATAAAGTGGAGTCTTGAGTGAGTGTGGTTTAAACCTCGTTCTCTCACACTAGATTAAACTCTGTTGTTTTTTTTTTTCTTCTGTCTTACCCTGTGAGAGAGGCGCACAGCGGCTGTCTGTACAGGCGAGAGCTGATTATCACGCAGGCAAAATGCTCCCCTCTCCCTGAGTGCTTCGCCTCTCACCTAAAAGGGACCGTTCATAATTAATGGCCTCTCAGTGATTCGCACACAGTGGTTGTTTGATTATCAGAGTGCTTACACTAATTGCGCATGTTTAAACATTCAGACTGATGAGGCAGCGGAGTTTGCGGTAGGAGATATCTCACCGGCTGCGAGTTCAGCCTAAAACAAGCGCCGAAAAACTCGGAACACGGCCCAGTATAACAGGGATCAAATCTGTACTGCTGCTTGGCTCAATTACAAATAACAAATTTCTAATTGGCAAACAAGGGCTGAGCACATAGAGGCCGCCCCAACCCCAACTCGTCATACAGTGATGCTACCTGACCAAGTGTCGATATACAAAATAAAGGAGGCGTTTGGCGTCTTTCTTTGACGCCAGTTGAAAATAAACCCTACTCCCTAACCCTGAACCCAAACCCTTACCCTAAACGTAACATAGGAAGCGAAAAGCCTCCTTCTTCGTTGTATATTGGTGTTTGGTCCGGTAGTGTCACTGTATGACGAGTGGGGACATGAATGTTTTGACACATAGCTGCACGATACAGCTTAGCGTAGACCATTCTGAACACTAGTTGCTAAATAATAACGTAATACCTACAGTGCTGTGTGTAAGTATTCAGATGACCACTATTCAAAACAATGTTTGCAATTGATTAAAAAAATCAACCAGTATGGATGTTTATTACAGCTCAAAAGAGAGAAATTTTTTGGTTTCAACGAATCATTATGATGTAAATGCTGATTGCACTGCGTAACGGTGACAGAATATTAACATCATTGGCATTTAGATTGGTTCCCTATAAGCTTTGCTGTCACCATGCAATTCTGTCTGCCATCTCGTACGATCTCTGGGGAAAATGAAGGCTCGATTTTTTTAAACAAAGTGCGTCAACCATTGTGCTACCAAAGGGGGAGGATTTGGTTTTCCCCAGTAGCCATTGATAGCTATCCGTAACAGCGTAAAGATGTGAGTATAAATTTGTGTGTTCCTGTGAAAGTGTACATATGTGCATTTGATTGGGGATTTAAAAGCTCTCTGTGTTGGTGGATGGAAATTAAAGCCAATCTTTCCAAACTTTACCCTCACAGTCATTTTTAATTTTCAATTTTCTGGAATCCAGAGCAAAAATGGGTCAGTGTTCCACACAGTACGATATGTTTGCACCTAAAAGTGAGCTGGTGCTGTACTCCTGCATTAACTTCATGCAAAAATGTACTCCATGTTGATATGACTCATTTAAATGATAAGTGTGAGATAATACTGACAACGACAACAGCAATAATAGTCAATACCATCTACAACATGATTATTACCACTATTATTTTCAGGGTGAATGAGACCGGATGAAAACTGCATTTGGGCCCTCCAATCCTTAGTTTCCAGGAGAGGTATTTTGAAGAAGCCTCTCTTACCTGCATCTGATGTCATTCTATGTGACGGTCCTGACAGGCTGCATCAGGAGCCTCCGCTTAAGTGAAAATAATCAGCCTCCTCTCAAATAAACTTTTCTTATTTCCTGTTTTGAGGAAACAACACGCTCAGCGATGCATCTTTTACAAACTCAGCATCTGAACAGCAACCACTAGTCAACGCCAACTGAGTTTCCCGGCTCGGACGGATCCGTCCGCGCAGAAAGACAGAATATCGCTCCCATGTACTCACATTTGTCTCAGTTGTTTACCAGACGCACTGGCAGGAATCATATATTATGAATTTGCACAGCGGCGCGTCAAATGCACGACGGCTTCTCAAAAATGCTGCGTTTTCACTGTCATGGACTATTTTGATCGCGCGGATCTGCCTCCTCAGATTTTCTAAGTCATTTGTTTCAACAAGATTCTATCTTTTATTTATACACATCTTCATGGAGACGTGTCTTCATATTGCACTACATATTGTGCACAATTTCAAAGTTCATAACAAATTTCAAAAGAAAACAAATCAGATTTTTCTGCACTTGGCTGTGCATGCATGTACATAAAATGTCTTCTATCACTGAGATCTGAAACTTCAATCCAAATCAAATCTTGAATTCAGCCTGAGTTGCTTTTCTCTCGGGTAATTAGCTAATTGACAGAACAATTTGTGCCTCTGATTGGCCAGATTTGACCTTTCGACACCTGTAAAGTAATGGGAGGGTGAGACACCAGCTTTTTTGGACCTCAAGGACTATAAGTTAATAATCCTCGTACCAAAGTCAGTCAAAATGAGTCCTCTTCAGGTTAAAAGTTTTGTTTACCATGGTCGCTTAAACAAGTCACTTTCTCTGTCAAATAATAGTCTTATTTTGGAATTTTACAGTTTTAAAAATTATTATTATTTCTTAATTACATGGCTGTTTTTGTGCTTGTTTTATGTCAAGATATCACACTTATACATATGTGGACAGAGACTGGCATTCCCTAACACGGTGCAAGACTTTCTTTTTCATGGAAAGTTATAGGATCCAACTGCTATTTGATTTACTGTTTTTCAATACAAGCACCAGGGAGTCAGGGTCAAGATTCCACAATTATTCTGTCCGACACAGTAAATTCCGAACATGACTTTGGGCAGATACTGGTGCACCCAGAGGAAACCCACGCAAATGCGCAAATAAACACTCCGAACAAAGAAGACCATGATTGATTCAAACTCAGGACATTCTTGCTGCGAGGCTTTTATATTGTACAGTTTAATGGACTATCTTGCGCTCGGCTCCACAGTTTGGAAGGAGACTTTAATTTACTCATAGGTATGAGTGTGTGAATGTGCGGTGCGCATGTGTGTGCGGGTGTGAGTAAAAGGTTTTCTGAAGTGGCAGGCATGTGTTCCTGCATTTCGTACATCATTTCAGACCGATAACAGTACACAGCAAGAACAGTTTCGTCCACTACTTCAAGAACAGAACACCCAGTTAAAAAAAAGTTGACATAATACTTGTAGAAGTAGTAGTAGCAACAATAAAGCAGATGTATTACTAGTAGTAATCATAGCGACTGTAGCAGAATTGGTAGGATTAGATGTAATATCCCAAGAAGAAATAGTAGTTAGTTATATTGGAAGAAGCAGCAATAGCAGCAGTTGAAGTTGTGTTAGTGTTAGCTGCAGTGATGTTATTATAGCAGCAGTTGAAGTTGTGTTAGTGTTAGCTGCAGTGATATTAGAGTAGCAGCAGTTGAAGTTGTGTTAATGTTAACTGCAGTGATATTAGAGAAGCAGCAGTTGAAGTTGTGTTAGTGTTAGCAGCAGTGATATTATTATAGCAGCAGTTGAAGTTGTTTAATGTTAGCTGCAGTGATATTAGAGTAGCAGCAGTTGAAGTTGTGTTAGTGTTAGCTGCAGTGATATTATAGCAGCAGTTGAAGTTGTGTTAATGTTAGCTGCAGTGATATTATTATAGCAGCAGTTGAAGTTGTGTTAGTGTTAGCTGCAGTGATATTAGAGAAGCAGCAGTTGAAGTTGTGTTAGTGTTAGCAGCAGTGATATTATTATAGCAGCAGTTGAAGTTGTTTAATGTTAGCTGCAGTGATATTAGAGTAGCAGCAGTTGAAGTTGTGTTAGTGTTAGCTGCAGTGATATTATAGCAGCAGTTGAAGTTGTGTTAATGTTAGCTGCAGTGATATTATTATAGCAGCAGTTGAAGTTGTGTTAGTGTTAGCTGCAGTGATATTAGAGTAGCAGCAGTTGAAGTTGTGTTAGTGTTAGCTGCAGTGATATTATGATAGCAGCAGTTGAAGTTGTGTTAGTGTTAGCTGCAGTGATATTAGAGTAGCAGCAGTTGAAGTTGTGTTAGCGTTAGCTGCAGTGATATTAGTGTAGAAGCAGTTGACGTTGTGTTAGTGTTAGTTGCAGTGATATTATTATAGCTGCAGTTGAAGTTGTGTTAGTGTTAGCTGCAGTGATATTAGCGTAGCAGCAGTTGAAGTTGTGTTAGTATTAGCTTCAGTGATATTAGTGTAGCAGCAGTTGAAGTTGTGTTAGCGTTAGCTGCAGTGATATTATGATAGCAGCAGTTGAAGTTGTGTTAGTGTTAGCTGCAGTGATATTAGTGCAGCAGCAGTTGAAGTTGTGTTAATGTTTGCTGCAGTGATATTAGAGTAGCAGCAGTTGAAGTTGTGTTAGCGTTAACTGCAGTGATATTATGATAGCAGCAGTTGAAGTTGTGTTAGTGTTAACTGCAGTGATATTAGAGTAGCAGCAGTTGAAGTTGTGTTAGTGTTAGCTGCAGTGATGTTATTATAGCTGCAGTTGAAGTTGTATTACATTTAGCTGCTGTGATATTAGAGTAGCAGCAGTTGAAGTTGTGTTAGTGTTAGCTGCAGTGATATTAGTGTAGCAGCAGTTGAAGTTGTGTTAGTGTTAACTGCAGTGATGTTACTATAGCTGCAGTTGAAGTTGTGTTACTGAAAGCTGCAGTGATATTATGATAGCAGCAGTTGAAGTTGTGTTAGTGTTAGCTGCAGTGATATTAGTGTAGCAGCAGTTGAAGTTGTGTTAATGTTAGCTGCAGTGATATTAGAGTAGCAGCAGTTGAAGTTGTGTTAGCGTTAACTGCAGTGATATTATGATAGCAGCAGTTGAAGTTGTGTTAGTGTTAACTGCAGTGATATTAGAGTAGCAGCAGTTGAAGTTGTGTTAGTGTTAGCTGCAGTGATGTTATTATAGCTGCAGTTGAAGTTGTGTTAGTGTTAGCTGCAGTGATATTAGTGTAGCAGCAGTTGAAGTTGTGTTAGCGTTAGCTGCAGTGATGTTATTATAGCTGCAGTTGAAGTTGTGTTAGTGTTAGCTGCAGTGATATTAGAGAAGCAGCAGTTGAAGTTGTGTTAGTGTTAGCTGCAGTGATATAATTATAGCAGCAGTTGAAGTTGTTTAATGTTAGCTGCAGTGATATTATTATAGCAGCAGTTGAAGTTGTGTTAGCGTTAGCTGCAGTGATGTTATTATAGTAGCAGTTGAAGTTGTGTTAGCGTTAGCTGCAGTGATGTTATTATAGCTGCAGTTGAAGTTGTGTTAGTGTTAGCTGCAGTGATATTAGAGTAGCAGCAGTTGAAGTTGTGTTAGTGTCAGCTGCAGTGATATTATTATAGCAGCAGTTGAAGTTGTGTTGTGTTAGCTGCAGTGATATTAGAGTAGCAGCAGTTGAAGTTGTGTTAGTAGTGGTAGCAGTTGCATTAGTGGTTTTACATTTTGTATTCTAAGATGGCTGCCACCCTGAGTTTGAGGCCTGTGTCCACTGTCAGGGCTCAGCGCCTTCATACCAAACTACTCCCCCACGCCTCAGCTTTTAATTTCTGGACACAGTTTTGCTCGGCAGGTATTTTGCAACAATTGCTTTGTATTGTATTTGTGTAACAGGAGACGGGGACTGTGTCTGGCTCGCCGCAGAGCGGAGAGCGAGAGTGGGAGTCTTTGGGGAGGTCGGGTAACAGAACACCGCCCACAGCGGTAACCTTAGCTTAGCAGCACTAACGCCAGCGACAGTTTCCCATCGTCTACCTGAGCGTCGGCGTCGCTTTCTCACAGATACTGTCTCTGCCTCCAAAATGTGTGTGTGCGTCTGTGTGCATGTGTGTGTGTCTCTGTGCATGTGCGTGTGTGCATGTTTGTATGCGTGTGTGTATATGTGGCTGTGTGTGTGTTTGTGTACGTGAATGTGTGTGTGTCTGTCTTTGTGCGTGCGTGCGCGTGTGTGTATGTCTCTATGCGTGTGTGTGTGTGTGCATGTTTGTATGCTTGTGTGTGTGTGTGTGTGTGTGTGCGTGTGTGTCTGCACATGTGTGTATGTGTGTACGTGCAAGCGCATGTGTCAGTGTGAGTGCATGAGAAACACACAGGAGGTCACATAATGGCAGGCATGGCAAATCCAGATTCAGAGAATAATTGTCCACTCCAGTATCTCGTTCCAGTGCCCTTGATTTGATCATGAGCAGGATTATTCAGCTTACGGGAAGGCCGTGTTACTGACATCAGCTGGCTGAGGTCCTGGGTGGAAGTCCAATATGGCAGGAATTTAACTTTCTGTGCCTTGGATTGTCCACCTCTGCACAACAGCCATAGATTCATCAATGTCATGTAATGTAATGTAACCCTGAAAATTGATCTGAAATCAGTTGCAGCCCGTCTAAACCACAGAGAACATAATAGCGATTTGTGCTCCATTGGGCATGAGCTCGAATCGGAGTGGCCGAAGGGCCGCGGGCGAGTCACGGGTGGGCTGGGTGTGACTGTGGCATACACTGAGCGGAACTGTAACGATCGGGGCAGACAAGGTGTGCAGCCTGTCTCCGCGAGGGTGTGCTGATTAAGGTGTAGCGATAGGTTGGAATGAAAACCTGTGCACCCTTGACCCTCCATGGTGCATGATTGCGAAGGAGTTCCACGAGTCCTGCCCTCAAAACCAATCAAACAATGTTGAGATTGGAATCAACCAGAATTTCTTTTTTGTGTGTTTGCCTTGCCCAATAGCACTGGCCTCAATAATGCTTTTCTGGCCCAAAAGGGAGATGGTTCCCACAGCAGTATTCTAACTCAGGGGTTCTCAATCTTACCCAATAAGGGCCAGCGTAACTGCAGCCGTTCTGTTACACGTCTAATTCTACTAATCAACGCTTAGAGTCTTGGCTAGAGACCTTCATTACTAGAGTCAGAAGACTAACTGATTGTAATGAAAGCCTGGACCCACTCCAGGCCTTTCTGGATCGGCTCTATAGCACTGCTGTAACATCTGGAGGGATCACCAAATCTGGACCTTGAATCCAAATCCATTCCTGGTTTTCTTCTTCTCCTGGATAATTAAATTAACAGTTAATGCTCCTGGTCAAACTGTCTTCACACCTGCGTCCCAGGCGAAGGTTGGGTGGAAAGCCAGGAGTTCTTAGACCTTGAGGGTTGTGATTGGATGATCACTGATCATGTGGAGAGCCTCACAGGAGCTATCAGCTGAAGACTCCATACACATACAAGGTCTCAAGGTTTTGATTGGCTGCAGATTGACAGGAGACCTCAGAAGTCTGCAGATACTGCGCCCCCATTGGACTTTGTCCAAGAGCTTGACATTCTTGGTTCACTGCTACTTTAGACCTAGAGCTACTCTAGAACATTCCACTAATCAAGACCGGTGGGGTTTCTGTCTCAAAGCCTGGAAAAAAGTCCTTAAAAACTACAGACCATGTTGTGATGGGATCACACCAGCTGCTCTTTCTAGCTCCCAACCTCCTCTGATCTGGCTCAGACGACACCCTCCTTCAACACTGGCCTCTATTTCGATCTCAAATTCTGTGAAGCTCTGTAACTATATCTTACATGGTTGTGATACTGTTGCATTATAAAAATATGTCCACAGACAGACAGAAAGACATACAGTATATGCGCCAGGGAAAGTACTTAAAACTGCTTCTGTGATAGGTCCTGCTACAATAGGTGTCTCCAGGACCACACTTTGCCATAATCTCACACACACACACACGCGCGCACGCACACACACACACACACACGCACTGGCACAGGCACACACACACACGCACTCCCAAGTTGAGTACAATAGCAGCCCTCGCTGTTGTAGCTACGGTAACACAGCTCTAACAGACTGCTGCACTACTCACCTGCTGATACGGAGCAAACGCCTTCTCTAATCGATCAGCTTGCAAACGAAGGAGAATGAATCAAAATAAGTATAAAATAATCAAAAACTGAATCTGAGAGGAAGAAAAGCAGGTTACATCAGTGCAGCTCTTTAATCTGAAAAAACAAGCCTTGGCAAAGACGCAAGGATTCAAGTTTATATTGACAAGTCCGATTCCTTTGAACTCTCACAACAAAAACCCCTCCCCTTTGCGGCCGAAAGGTTGCAGAGCGGATCGGTACCCCTGCAGCTTTTGTCCTGAGACTCCAGCGATCGATGTACCGCATACACGCGAGCGCACACACACACACACACACATACACTCATAAAAATAGCACCCCTAAGCAAGGATACTCCTCCACAGGTCATTAAAACTGCTGCACCCATCACGTTTTTGGGCAGCATCTCCGCAAAGGACTGGAGCCCAGGCCTGGGCAAAACAACGGGTTAATCTTAGTCCTGGAAGGCAAAGAAAACTAATCAAGTCTCCACCAACTGTAGCTGATAGCGTTGGTCCAATTTGCCCATGTTGCCTCCATCAATTAATTATAATGCAGTGCTTTGACTAGTTTTGTCAATTTCCTGTATTGTTCAATTCCCTGATACTGGAATCACCTCCAGCCGAAACCAGTAATACTGAACGAATGTCTGTTACAAATGAGGGCATCATCTGCATTTAGCAGTAGCTAATGCTTCCTGTAGCTTGTGCAAAGTAGCAGAGTAAAATTCTACTCCTGGCTATCAATGTTTCAACAGTCTGAACCATTTTTGCTTGCTTTGGTCTTTCATACTCATCAGGCCATTATTTTCTGTTCAGGGTATCACTTGAGAAATTTGCATCTCATTGATCAGAATTCAATATGCCAATATTTGTTCAGTACTTTTACTTCTGGGTTATATGCCACTTCCTGCTGCCGGCATGCACTTTGGCTTGTCGCTTAACAACATGACATATTCAGCGACATATTTAGCACTGGTGCTTACGAAAAGAGGTTTTACATTCAAGTTCCTCCCTGGAGCCTCCCTCTGAGGAGTTTGCAGTTTCTCCCGTTCGTACAGGTTTCTTCCCCCAATGCAAAGACATCATGAATTGAACTCCAACTTCTCCTCATGACAGTCAGCCACCCTGGCTAATTCTGGCTTTATTAATTAATGTTCAAGGACCTTCTTAAATAAGCTGATCTCATAAATGTCCTACTGTTTAAAAATGAAGAGTGGGCGAATAGCTGTATCTGTAAAACGCCTCAGTCAGGTGAAAGTGGTAATAGTCCAGCATCTGCGTCTTTCCAGGAAGTCAAACCTGCCACCTTTGAGGTCACTGAAACCCAATCAAGATTACATAATACTTTAATAAATTTTCATGGGTGGCACGGCGCACAACAATTAAAGAATCTCGGCGAGAGGGTCATGTTAAGATTTCGCCCGCAGGCCGCTCTGTGTTCTGTGCGGGCGTGTAGGCACGGTCCTCCTGCGTATCGTCTCGTTTGCATTGGTTCCCTCCCACAGTCTGAGGCCATGCATGGACAGTATGGCAAATTAAGCACTAAAATTCTCATGGGTATGAGCGTGCGAGTGACTGATATGTGACACTTGCGAGGTATTGGCAAGAAATCCAGGATGTGTTTGTGTTTCTGCGATGAGCTCCAACCTTCTTCCCACAATGCATAGGTATAATACAATTATTGACTTCATTTTAGGTGAATCCAATGTTAATCCACCTTGGACAAGTGATATTCACCGAGGCGCTGCTTAATATCTCTTGTCCAAGGTGGACACACCATTGGATTCACCAATAGCAGAAGTCAATAACTGTTTTACTATATGACCCCACTTGAAAATATAAAATATGAGAGAGGCGACAGCTCTAACATAAAGCTCCTCTCAGGAACGGAGTGACATGAAATATGAACACTGGCTGGAGCTCTTGCGGGGAAGTCTGACCTAGTTTTAGCTGGAGGTCGTTGGGTTGTCATACTCGCCTCCAGCGCACTTTCACCTGGTGAATATCACTGTTTACAATGACTGGCGGAGCTCACCTTAACCAATCAGGAGAGTGTGAATCCTTATGTCATATAACAGAATAAATGGATGGATTAATTGGTCAGTTTTTGATAATAGCTGTCACCGCAGGTAATGATGAGGACATACCCCCGATAAACTTAACAGAGGAAGCTTTGTCTCGGGAGAAGCCTGACTCAGAAGCTCTAGGGCAGGGGCGCCTGTAAAATTGTTTGTTCCACTTCTTTTCCATCGATTTGCTTTCAACCATTAATTTGTCGTCTCATTTCATCCATCCCCTTCACCTGCCATTATTGTGGACGTTCCAACCCCTTCAGCAGGGAGTGTAAGTAACCCAAAGGTATCTCGAGAATGCAAACCCAAGAGGAGATATTTTATTCTGGAATGTATGAGATGTTCGTCCACCTCCCCCATCAGCCATTGCTGCGACTGTCGTTACTTCAGCCGAACATTTGAAGGCGTGAGAACATTTTTTGCTCATTCACGTGTCTTATATTTCCATGTCTTTCGATGCCTCCCCTTTGCGAGGAGATATATGCGAGGATGGGAGGGAAGAGGCAATTGGAATGAACCCTCAGGACCGTGGGGGGGGGGTCAACGGGGGGTCACGAGGTCAGAGGGAGGAGCTTGTTAACCTGTTTTGACAATCAAAGCGAACACTTGCGCCTCTGACAGCTGCTAAAGCTGAGAAAGTGAGACTTTTTAACCTTTGACCTGCTCCAGGCCTGGGGACTGCGTTCCTGTACGGTCGCTTGTCATAAATCACACCTCAGCAGGCGAAGATCGGGGGCATTCCTGGGCAGGACGGTCCGCATTGCAGCTCCTGCAGCGACACGCCGCAGGTGGAGATCAAAGCACAGGTGAGCCATTGTTCTCTCGTTTGTCCCGAGGCGTGAAAGGTGAAGCGCCTGAAGGAACAGAGCGCGCTCAATCACACGGGCGCTGCGGGGCAAAACAATCCTCTGCTAATGTTTGGATTCATGAAAAAACAGCCCCGGTGTAGATTACAGCAGGCTAAACAAGAGTCCTTTATGCACTAACCTGCGTGCGCCAGGAATTAGAATGAGGACTCGATTGTTAAGGAAGTGTGCGCTTCGGAGTTGTAAAATGTGAATCGCATACAGGGAGAGGAGGAGAGAGAGAGAGAGAGAGAGAGAGAGAGAGAGAGAGAGAAGATAAAGAAGACACTTCGTGAAGACACGAAGAAGAATCAAATCACGGTCCTCCAGCTTCGAGAACAGCTGATTTTCCACCCTCCCTTACCTGGAAGACAGGTGTAAAGAGAGTCTGACCAATCAGAAGCACTAATTATTCAAGTCATTAATTTATAACTGGGGCAGAAAGAAAACTAGGACTGGATTTTGATTCAAGGTCCAAATATATTTATTTAATGAACCCCAGATTTCTCATGTGCAATTCAATATACATCATGGTGCTTTAAACACAAACCAATCAAATGTATCCTCTCCTTTCTGTTATTGGCTACATAACATCCAGTTATAATCCCCTGCCAACACGAAGTGTGAGGGGGATATAGGTTTGACCTCCGTCCGTGCGTGCGCGTGTGTCCGTCCGTCCATCCGAGAGAAAGGGGACAACTTTTTCAGAAACTATTACAGATAGGACAACCAAATTTGGTGCGTAGCTTCAGACCATAAAGGCTTTGATGGAGTTCGAAAATAAGAAGCACACGATTGGCGGGGGATGTTGTAGATCATGTCGACTTGTTGTTTTGAATATTACTATGCTTTTTGGGAATACAAATTGGCTTGTGATTCTAAGTTAGGAAAACTGAAGGGAGAAAGAGACGATTGAAGAGATATGAATTGAGAGAGAGAGACATGTACTCCCTTGACCTGTATTGTCTGATTGTGATGTTGGATTTTATATCGAAGTCTTTCTGTTCTGCGGCTCAGCGCATCAGCTCTTATCTCATAACGATTCCGCGCGGGTTACCGTCATCTCCCCGGCGGAAATGCCGTCCTCTTATCGGCGCAACACGAATCTCGCGGCAACAGCAATTACCTCCCCGCATCGACGCTTCCTCCTCCGGCATGCGCAGTTCAGGCGGAGTCGCTCCGGCGGGCAGGGGTAGCGCACGTTTCTTCCGGAAATCTATTCTGAGCGTCGCCCCCTCCGAGCCTCCTGCGGGGTACATCAGCCGAGAGGTAAAGAGCTCCGTTCTGCACCGCAAAAAAAAAAAAAAAAACAATAAAACGTCAATATCAATGAGTCTTATATTTAGACTTTAAAGCGAAGGTGAGACGAGGTGATTTTACTCATTTTGCGATTTGCTTACGGGGTAGGAAAACGTCACCTGTCAGGAACTGAAAACAAGCTTACACTTCTTCTGAGGAAGTATCATTTTAATTTGAGCTCGTTTACTTCCATATGTAGGGATCCGTGTAGGAATCTCAGCTCTTTTTAATGCGCTGTTAACAAGTCCCAATGTTTACAGCCTGCTCTGTGTTTACATACACACACACATTTGTCATATTCAGAGGAGTTAGAGCAGTGGCCTCTCTCTGTGGCGGGTTTGTGTCAGTTGCTCTCAATCAATATCTGCAGCCCACTTGGGGAGGGGGGGTCTTTACAAAGGAGGATTTGTCTGACCTGTCTCGCTGCGGAGGGAGCCGGATCCATTATCTTACTCCCACTGACCAAACCGTCACGTCCACCTCTCTGTCTAACCGGTTTGAAATGTCAGGACTGTCCGCAGTGTGGACGTGACAGAGCACTGAACCTGTCACCCTGCACCACGAGCACCACCATCACCACCGCAGATTTAACTGTCTCTCTGCTCTGTTCCACATCAGACACCACCTCCTATAGCGAGGTATCAGATCCAGGTTCAGAACGAAGTCGCAGGAGGTTATGTGATCATTACCGTTTGTCTGTTGGTTGGTTTATTTGTAAGCAGGATTACGCAAAAAGTTATCAATGGATTTTCCTCTAATTTGGTTGAATGATTCAGTATTGTTCAAGGAAGAGGTGATTTGTTTTTGGAATGTCATGGTCAAAGGTCAAGGTCATGGGCATGCAAAAGGTAAAAAACACATTAAAAACATATTTGCGCAAAGACTACAGGATTGCATAAACGCAGGGTTTGCTAGCTAATATTGGAGGAACCTGCGCTCTCTTAGCACAGCTCTAGTTGCGCCTGTCATCGTGACTTTCAGTTTCACTTACATAGTCTGTAGGTAGTCATGACTACGCTTCTGAAAGTTCTAGTGAAGACTAGCTGGGATTCACAGCCAGTTTATGATGGTTTAAGGTGTGTCTGCTGTTGGTCAAAGCAGGTATCACAGCTGGTATCGACTCTGTCAAAACTGGTGTCTGGCTAGTGGAATAAGCTGGTTGTTGACTGTTCAGCTAGGGGTAGGCAGTTGACAAGCTTAAAGTGTCCAAACACAGTGGGGAGCAGCTAGACAAGCTTGGGCTGATTTTAGCCGGAGTTTTCAGCTGGTGATTAGGATTGTGCAGAAAAAACCCCTTTGTCTGGGCCTTTGTCTACTGACCTGCAGACTTTCGATCGCTGCTCTCCATAGAAGTGTTGGGCCCAAAAGAAGCGACTGCTGAGAATGAATCAGTGAGGACAAGTGCAAGATGGTCAAATATACATCAGCTCCAGTTTTCTTCTCGTTTTTTTTCGGGTTAATAGCAAGAGAAGAGGGCACAATAAAAGAAAAGAGTTCAAAAATTTAAAAAGCATAAAAAATGGTCTCATGTTTCCTAATCAAGACATTTTTTAAATAATAAAATCGTCTTTTTCCCATCTTTGGAGGAAGATTTTGTCAGTGAACTCAGCAGAAATATCTGCCTCCAGTTCATTATAATTTCCCGTGAAGTAAATGACTGGAGCTGATGGGGTCATGATTAGGGTTTTGATGAAACACTGCACGTGAAAATCAGTGTTGGATGACGCCACTCATCTGTTGAACCATGCGCGGTGGGGTGGGGTATTTATCAATGGGAATCCTACAGCCTGTTTTGTTCCACGCCCAGTAGATGAGATGGCATCAATAGGATAAGCAAATTCATCTCAGTCTGTTGCATCACACTGTTATGACGTGATTTCCCCTGCTGCGGGCAACCTGGCATTTCGAGAGTCCACATGCATTCACACGCTCGCAGACGTTTCCACTCTTGTTTTATCGCCATGCCCTACAGCTGCCAATACTCCCTGAATCCCATTACTTACCCGCTTAATTGGCGCTCTTATCAAAGGAGGCTTTCAGAGCCTGTGATTCATAAATATTTTTCCCATTGATACAGATGGAAACCCTGCCAGGGTAGCTCAACTTAACCACCGTATTTAAGGCCGCAAACGACCACGTAGCACCTCAGATTTGAACCCGCAACCTTCTAATTACCAGTCTGGCTCCGAAACCGCAGTGCCACACAGGCCACCGTGGTTCTACCTACAGAGGAGTCGCGCCCCATCGCACAGCCTTGTGAATTTCTTGCATTTCAGACTATTTTTAAATGCAGGCATTTGTTGGGGCAGCTGACGCTTGAGCCAAGTCTCTCCATTAAGGTGTTTGTAACCGATGACGGAGCTCCAAAGTCCTGGCTTGTGTTGCTTTTTTTATTTTTCTTTTGTTTTTTTTTTCATGAGCACATTCAAAGAAGAAGAAAAAACAGCAGCAGGAACAGCAGCCAGGATTTGCAGCAGATGGCGGAGCAGACGAGGCCGTCGGTTGGCCGCAGTTGCGGACGGCGAGCATTTTAGACCGGGGATGTTTGCAGAGAGACGAGCAGAAGAGGAGCCCGGAGCACGTCTTTGCGAAGAACGATTTTGATTTTCGCGTATCCATGGGTACAGGAATGCTTATTACGGTCCTCGTCGCATGCATGTTATTTTGATTCCCTACATTCTTAACCCTTCATGGTTCTGGCTTACAAAGATACAGCATAAGCATTCTTGACTGGACATCCTAATGTATACAAAAAAGTAAACTACTGCTAGTAAGAAAAAATGGAATTCTACTACAGTGACTTTCAAAAAACTTTGAGGGTTTATGAGTTTATTTTTTGATGATGAAATGCAGCTCATCATCAGAGGGTCATCGAGCAAACAGCAGAGAATGATTTTACGGCGCTGTTTTACACTCCTGTGTATTGGCACATGACCACAGCATCCTAAATTGAAGCACGATACCATAAACTTTAGAGCTCAAGCATGCTGATGTGGGATTCTCCCATTTTATTTTCTTTTAAAATTTTTATACCTTTTCTTGTGGGAGAGTGCATGGATGAATTAATTTATATGACATCCAAACATTTTCATCAAGCAAAACTGTTTCCCTCATTCTAATGAATGTTCCCAAGTACCATCAGAAAATACAACAATTTTACCATAAGTTGTCAGCTATATGTGATTAATAAGACTATGAATGTGTTTGTATCGATGTGTCTGTACTTGTTCATGATGGTTTAAATGACAACAAAAAAAAAACAAAGATTAGAAACAAGTATCCACAACTGAACAACACTGATTAAAATGCAATTTCACGTCGAAATAATACAATGTACGATTTCTCACCTTACCTTAACGACGGGAACCCACCAGACCTGACATGGCTGAGTGTCTTCGGATTTCACGCAATGATGAAATGATTGAAAACAGGTTAAGACCAATCATGAGCTGAAAGGGATGTTCTGTGCCTCCGCTGGTTTCATCTCACCAGCCGCCACTGTTGCGCATTATTCATGAGCGTACAGTTCTGCTGTCAGGGAGTGTCCGGCTCGACAGACACTTTGATCAGACTGACATAAGTGTGTGTGTGTGTGTGTGTGTGCGCGCAGATGGGGGCATTGATGCATGCGCACGCTTCTTTTCCCATCCTTCCTTCGTGGAGCGCGTCTGACAGGAATGACGTGCCGCGGTTGTCACAGTGACACAGACAAACGAATGCCAGAATTGCTGATGGTGTAAAAATGTCACTTCGTCCTCCGCCGCCGCGCCGGAGGGTCACATCTGGAACGTTCTATCACGGCGGTGTCAGACCGTCAGGAATGGGCGCGTTAGATGGGGGAGCACAGGCCCGAGGAAGACGGTTTAAAACAGAGGTGGGTCATTTCATTTCATTCTAAGCTCTGACCGTCCTTCAGTTCGGAGCGACGTGTTCTGCTTCATTTGAGTCAAAAAACAAAAGCTGTGTGTCATTTTACCGTACTCCTGAAACACATTATCGAGGTAAAAACGATGTTTGTGAGTAGTTTCCATTAAGTTGAGAACATTTTGAAATGTCAAGCTGATAAAAGAGAGTTAAATGAGTGTTTTTTGGTTGTTAAAGAGGATCTGGGTTCTGTTGGATCTCGAGCAGAACTTAAGTTCTGTGACAGCAAATCTTTCCCTCATCCTCCCGGTGTCAGCCGCTGCTGTGCAGTGTCAGGCAGAAATATGGTGGCCTGCTGGTGCCAAGCTGTGCCAATCTTCACTGGCAGTGCCCTCTGTGACTGCTGGTCATAAAATCAACATCTCTAGGCCTGACTGCAGTGGCTGGGGTCTAGAAAAATCATTTTCAAAACAACCTGAAACATTTAATTTACTCAAAAATGCTATGTCAACCAGTTCCACACAAATGAGTTAAGAAACTTCCAATTCATTTTATTGATTAAATTGGCCTAAAATTGTTGAAGGTAATTAAAAGTCATGAGTGTAACCAGTTGACAAATTATTTCTCTCCGTTTTGTTCCTACACCAGCCCTTCACTTGTAGGCCAAAAAAGCACCTTGTTGACGCGAGGGATATGAGGAACTCAGGGTGCAGTTTCAAGGTAACGGACCGAGCACGACCGCGGAGTTCACTCCCACTGACAGCTCGCAACGATAACTCTGCAGTCAGGCAACCTACAACAAACCTACCCAACCAGCCATGCCTGCTGTGCTCTCAGTAGTATTTCCAGTGTTGATTCAACTCTAAAGCTAGCATCTCACTGAGCGGCGAATGCTTACGAATGTAGCGAATTTTGGAATCAGGATAGACCTTGGTGCCATTAGCGACATTTAGCAACGTTTAGCGTCAGTTGGCAACATTTGTGTAACTGTTTGTGAAAGAATAGGAAATGGCTCTCTAGAATATGAAAATGAACTCTTTGCGACCCTAAAAACCCTTTGCAAACTCTTTTGCAATGTCGACGAAACATTGATGGTATCCTCACGAAACACAATATTCGTCTACATTCGCCAGCATTCGTAGCTCTGTTGTATCGTGGTCAATGCTTCACAAACCAAAAAGAACTTTAGCGACACGTGTTACAACCGTTTGCAAACACTTACAACTCTTTTTAGGAACGTCTGCAGCTGTTTGTGAGAAAATAAATTCGCGAGCACGTTTGAGGCCAGCTGGCATAACAGCATCGGGAGGGGAGGTTGAGACCGGAGGTACTGTACAATTATTGACTTCAGTTGAGGTGAATCCAATGATTTATCCACCTTGGACGAGTGATATTCACCGAGGCGCAGCCAAGGTGAATCAATCAGTTGATTCACCCATAACTGAAGTCAATAACTGTTTTATTATATGACTCTACTTGAAAATAAGAAATAAGAGAAGAGCAGAAACTGTAAGGTAAAGCTCCTCACAGGGACGGAGTGACATGAAATACAGACCCTGTCAGGAGCTCCTGCGGGGAGGCCGAGCTGATCTGTTTTCAGCTGAAGGTCGTCAAATTTCTGTATTCACCTCTCGCGCACTTTTGCGCGATGAATGTTATTGTTTACAGTGACGTGCCCGAGCTGGCCTCAACCAATCAGGAGAGACTGAATCCTTAAGTCATATAATAATAGCCTTCATGCTTTTATTATTGGGAGGGTGGATCTTATTGGCATGTTTTTGATATTGTCATGACCCCCCACTGCTCTCGCTCAGTATTTGCTCTTTGTAGGAGTTGATTGAACACTGGCTATTTTTACCGACAGTTTTATTCTTCCTCTCTGTGATGGGATGTAGTTGGTCCTCAGGGCGGTTGGACGGCTGGTTTTATTGGTCGGCGGGCGGCGTAATCGCTCTTCTGCTTTATTCCGCCTGTGAAGTCTTCTCCCTCAGGTCTCCTGAGCTGAGAGGCCGTTTGATAAAGCAGTTCAAAGGAGAGAGTCGTTCAACCGACTGGCCCCCGAACCAACTCCGCTTACCATTTACCAGCACTGTGTGTCTATACTCTGAGAGCCTGCCCACACAGAGAGAGAGAGAGAGAGAGAGAGAGAGGGAGGAAGAGATTTCTTCAAAAACAGGAATTACAGAACTTCAAAAAGGATAGAAATTAAGAAAATGAGGCCAAAGAGCAACGAACGTTAGAAGGACAGATGAAATGAAAAAGAGAGAAAAGCACTGTTGCACAGAGGAGAGAGGAACATACAGCATGAAGGAGGAGGGATGGAAGAGATGGAAAGGAGGGAGAGGACAGAGAGCAAGAAAGTTTAACCCTTTCATACAACACTACAAAACATCACAGGTAATTTCAGACACAAAAACCAAAGCCAAGAATCTTACAGAAAAGAGGCACAAGAATCAATAAATTAGCGAAAGACAGAGTGCAGTAGGGATGCGGGGGGGGGGTGTGTGTGTGTGTGTGTGTGTGTGTGCAGAGATGTGTCCTGTAAAAGTCTCGGCGCACACCTCAGTTTAGTGACGCCTGTTTCACGCTCCGCTTTCAAGCCCCCGTTCCGAGCGTCTCATCTTTCCGCCACTTGGAGGAAAAGCAAAATATTCTCACAGCGCGGCATTGTGGGTAAGGCCCTTATCTGGCCAACACGAACTCTCTCCTTCACCAGAGCTCGGAGAGTGACCCCTCTCGCAAATAAAAATCAGCGTGTCAGGTATTGCCCTCATACCACTTTAACAGGAACTCATACTTAAACACAGACACTCGAGTATACTCTTACTCCTACTCTCTCACACAGGTACACTCATACTCTCACAGTGAGAGCAGTATGTGTGTGTAACCCACAATGTCTCTAGACACAGACACAGGTATGCACAGTCTCATACATGCAAATATACACACGCACATTCACTCGCACACACACACACCCTTGGAGACACTGACACTAACACAAAGGCTTTTCCGTTTGCGCTTAGACTTTCCGTAGATCAAGCATGCGTTCATACTCGCACAAACTACGATTGCTGTCACATAAACACTTAAAATTCACCAGACACTGGGAAAACAGAAAGATAGGCACACACACTCATACTCTCACACACACACACACACACACACACACAGACCCGTAGAATGAGGTGCCTCAGTCTCACTGATCACACAGGCAGCTGCTTCAGATATTGAATGAATCGAGCCTCAGTCAGGTGACACTTCACTGAGCAGAGCTACATGGGAGAGGCAGCTCACTGGAGAATGATCAACTTCAAAATCAAATTTTTCTGTTTCCTCTGTGCGTGGTGATGGTTAATGGTTGACATATATGGCTTTGAAGAGTATATTTTTTTGGATTCCCCCTCCAACCAAAAAAAGAAATTATAAATATAAATCAGTCTTCTGGAGCTCCAGCTGCTAACAGTTAGCACTGCTGGCTGCTACATCAACACTCGGATGTTCCTTTAAAACATTCTTATTACATATGCCTGGTCTTATACCTCAGAGCATTAACTGCGCATTGGATTATTTTTCCTGAAAAATTCACATTAAAACAGCCTGAACTCTGTACCCTGCTTTTTGGAGCGAAATTCCATTAATTATGAGGAAGGTCCTGACCTACTGATTCATTTTTGAATATTTCAAAAGCTGGTTAAATTTGGCGATAATGTATTAAAATTCTGAATCCCTGAGAATTTTAAACAAAAGATGGCGCTGTATCAGAGAAAAAGAAGTGTTAAAGACAACTTATTTTCGGGTGAACCAGTGACAGAAGATGTGCTTCTCAAAAACATCAGTTGTCTGCAAGAAGAATATTGGTCTCTGCAGGGTGTTAAAGTTTGAAGAAAAAAGCATTCATATCTGCTCACTGCTGTCCTCATATCACCTTGCGCTGAAAGCGAGGTCACCTGCAAACCATCAGGGGCGTAGCAATGCCTCCAGGGCACCTAAAACAATATTGCTCTGGGCCTCTCATTTTTAATTGCACAAGTGTGGGGCTCCTTTTTAGCTTCAGGCCCTTAGAATTGGCCTCTCTGGTCCCCCAGTAGCAACAGCCTTAGATGTCGTACACCCCACGTGTGTCTGTGGATGATAGCCATGCTAAAACCTGCAGAACACAGCACAGACACCTGTGCTAGCAACAGCGTGTTTGGACAATGACGCAAATTTGGCTTTTTGGGGGCCCGTGCTCCACTGCATTGGGTTTGAAAACAATGAACAGGAGTTAAAGTACCAAGAAACCGCCAGCCGCAATTTATGGGCACTCACGCGATCCATTTCATGTGAATAATATATGGATAGAAATCATTTTTATTCAGGCATACACCATCCAAATATTGTCAGACTGTTTTGCGGCTGTTTAGAATGGACGGAATTTTACCCCGAGGAAAACGGAAAGTTTGCTGCACTTCAAACCAATATCTGGCCGTTTCCAGCGAGTGCGCGGACCAAAGCGCATCGTCCTGGCGGCGTCTAATGTTACCATGGCATTAAATCTTTACCCCGATGTGCTGACGCCTGAAGCATTTTCCGCAGAGAAAGCGCTCCCATTCTTGCGCGGAGTGAATAGAAATATCCGTGTGAAGGTAAATCTGTCTGGCGAAAGACTGGGAGCTGACGGGAGATAATAGAACAGGAACCGAATGAAGTGGCTTCAGAAACAGAGAAACGCCCGCCAACAGGCAGAGGTTGTGTTCTGAAGATCTGACAGCTTTTCGGAGAGTTGAAAGCTTCTGTGGAGACAAATTTAAAATGGTGGCTTTCGGGTAGCAGAGAGGTTGCGAACAGAGCTGGCAAGTTTCAAATTCAGCTTTTACCTCGATGCAGAACAGGCAGAACTTCAACGGATCCTCACAAGTTTTTAGGGTATAGATTAGATAAATAATGAAATACAAATTCAGCATGAATGTGTATAAGTATATACAGTAATACACAGACATAAAAAAAAAAAAAAATAATTTTATGAAATGTTTCTACTCCATTAAAGATGGTTGATACTGATAAAATGGCCTTAACGGAGCCTTGATCTCAACATCATCAAGGCGGTGAGGGATTACCTGGAGGGACAGACACCAGTGAGACTGCGAGCCGGCAGAGGAACTGAGGCTTATTCTCCAGTGCGCTTCAAAAATCCAAACAGTCAATTATCCTATAAAACTATATAACTGCAGAACAGTGTCCCTAATTTTGTGGCCAAAGGTAGTCTCACCAAATATTTATTTAATAAAGTTTCTAACTGCCCACAGCTCTGTATAGTAGCCACCTACATTTGTTATTTATAAACCTTTCATTTCATTGATTTTTGAAAGCATCTTCACCTGAAAGATTTCAGTGAGTAAAAATGTCTCACTGTAGTGTGACATACATACAACATGTATGTAAATTGCAACTTATTAAATACTGCATTCATTTGCATTTGTCTAGGGACACAATATGGAGAGAACGAGAAAGTGGAAAAACATGCCTCTGGCTTTGATTATTTAACAGTCCGGCTCATTGGAGAATGTGACTGATTAGGCTGTTATACGTCTGAATAAAAGTAAACGTTAGGATATCGTCCAGCACATATTTTCCACTGTTAAAGGTTATCCTTGTCGATATTCAAATCTATTCCAATTATTTAATGTCATCTTCAGGGAGATCAGTTATAATAATATCCCTGCTCACTATGCAAGACTGAATAACTACTGATTAGCCATTCTGTGAAAACAAATTTTAAAGGAAACTTTAAAGTCAAAAAAGTTTTTGGGAAATACTGAACTGAGCCCCAGAGAGGCAGTGAAATAGCATTTTCAGTTTTCAGAGCTCTGTTTGCCCAAAGACTGCTTCACTGCCGTCAAAGTAGTTTCTCAGACACACACAAACATTTTTTCCATTACCGCAAACTTTAAAACTGTCATAACACAGTAAAATGTTCAGAGTTAAATCTTCTGTGTATGTTCTCTCAGCTGACAACCGGAGTCCGTATAACCCTGGACACTTTTATGTGTTACGACTACGAGAAAGAGCGGATTCTGTATCTATATCTGTGTGTGTGTGTGTGTGTGCATGTGTGTGTGTTTGTGCGGGTAAAAAATTGTCTGAAATGCACAAAAATGTGTGTAAATGGAAAATAAGCTCTCCATGTTTTTTCCTCTACGAGAAATGAAATTGAGTTCTTCTGAATAACTCTCCAGGACACAATAGTGTGTTAGAAGAGACATGCAAATGCCTGTTAAGAGACTTCGATGCTAATCAGTAAAAGAGTAACGGATAATCTGTCTGGGTGATAAAATAAATGCTAATTAGATTTCTGCCTGTTTTTTTTTTTGATGAAGACAGTATTGAAAGTGGCGTTAGATCGGGGTTCCCACCAGGGGCAGAGTATTTATGGAGAATTATAGTCTCAGCACATGAATATCTGAGTGCTGTATGTGCGTTTTGGGTCTGCCTTGGAGATAGTGGGTGGATGCGTTTGTGTTGTTAGTGGTGTGTGTGTGTGTGTGTGTGTGTGTGTGTGTTTGCTGGAGAGAGGGATGGTGAAGAGGAGTGCATGTGTGCTTGTGTTTTTGTTCATTCAAGTGAGAGAGAGAGGGAGAGTGATTGTGTGTGTCTGTGCGTCTGTGCATATATGTCGGGGTGGGACAAGAAGAGCAGGGGTCGGTCAGTGTATGCACATGCACGTGTGTGAGAGAGAGGGAGAGAGAGAGAGAGAGCGATAGAGGGAGAGAGAAAGAGAGCGAGAGCTTAATTCTCTGCTGACATTATTTCTCAGGCTGCGTTTGATCCTCGAGCTCTGAACTCAAGTGCACTCAGCATTAGCTGGGCTACCGGCCTCAGACACAGAGAGAGAGAGAGAGAGAGAGAGAGAGAGAGACCAAAAATGAGAAATCAGTAAAAAGAGTAGAGATGGAAAACCACTCCAGCGGACGAGTGCATGAATTATCCGCACAGAGATAATTGACACAAACATAAAAGCATAAGCCACAAGATTATGAGAGGAACGAGGCTCACAGCCATGTTCAGCAACCCTCTCCTGCTCGAACCCTCAGCCCTGTGCCCTGTGTCTCAGAACAGCCTCCTGTGCATACCTGAGACCCCTGCTGACGCACACACACACACACGCGCGCATACGCACACACACGTGTGCACGCATGCACAGACGTACACACACACACACACACACCCACCCTGCAGCCCCAGAGAGGGATGAGGGTTATATACAGATTCGAGGAGACACGAGCGAAGAAACTGTTAGACAGAAACCCCCAGCGGGTCAGTGAGACTAAGAGGAAAAGGGAAGAAAGCTGGACTCTTCATCGTATCAAAGGAGCGCGAGCGATAATGCAGCTCTGAATGAGAGACTGAAAGAGAGAGAGAGAGAGAGGTACACAGACGACTGCAGGCGGAGAAGAGAGTGGTATTGTGCGGGGAGCTCTGTCATCCCTCCCTTTTTTGCAGCAACGGAGCAAATCTGATACGGTATGAATGAGAGGCCGTGTGACTGTAGCGCCAGCTGACGCCAGTGCATACGGGGTTTATGCAGAGAGAGAAATCGCCCAATGCACACCGTCCACACTGAGCTAAAGGCTAGCGCACAAACACAGTCCTCAGAGAGATAAATTTGGCACAAAGGCACAGTGTGTGTGTGTGTGTGTGTGTGCACACGCATGCGCGCGTGTGTGTGTGTGTGTGTGGAGATAGTCTGCATCTTCAGTCAGAGGCCAGACTCGCGCTCGCTCCCACAGTCCTCTTACAGCTCGGCTATACGGTGGTTTCTAAGATTCCAGGGATGGCAAAGAGGCAAATATCGTGACTCCTGTGGAAAAAAACCAACCGCTGGAAATGAATTAGTTCAGTGGAAAGGAATTTTTAAATTTGAAAGCAGTGAAATATGGAGTAATTTTGTGACAGGCAAAGCCACAGTTTTAATTTTAAATGGACCTTAGAGGGGGAAATTCCTGTCTTTGGTGACAAATGCTTCATACAGAGCTAGAAATGCTGGGATTTGGCAGCTCTGGGTGAAGGTTAATCTCTGGTCTCCTGGGCTGACGGCAGAAGAGGGAGATTTTTGGGCTGTTTAATCTGCCACGTGTGACCCCCGGGGCGGCTCTGGGGCGCAGTGTAGAGTCCTGTCACCTCATGGGACCGTCCTAGGTTAAAATCCCGCCTGTGCGAGTGTGTGTGTGTGTGCGTGCGTGTGCGTATGTGTGTGTGTGTGTGTGTGTGCGTCTGCGTACGTGTGCGTACGTGTGCGTGCGTGTGCCTGTGTATGTGCATATGAGTGTGTTCCCCATGCTAGATTAGCGAACTCTTCATGACGTGCTCTTGTCTCCGGTCCGCTGTGACTCTCGTAGGCGTCAGCAGGTTAGATGCCGTACAGTGGCAGAGCTCTGCGCCCCAGAGTTACTGCGGAGGAGCCACTGCGGCTGAGTGACGGAGGGTAACACTCCTTACAGACGCTGATGGAGCAGCTCTGCACCAGCTACTGAGGCCAAATCAGAGGAGAGGAGTCATGGAGAGACTGAGATAAGAGAGGGATAAAGAGAGAGGGGGAGAGATGGAGAGAGAGGAAGGGTCAGAGATACAGAAAAAAGAAAGAAGAGAGGTAGAGACAGAGTGAGGGAGAGAAAACAAGCAGGATAGAGTGAGAGATGGAAACAGTGAGAGAGAGAGAGAGTGGGGGAGGTAGAGAGAGAAACAGATGGTGGTTTCTCTCAGCTCCGCCCCTGTTACAGGTTGTCCCACATTAATTTGCGGAGTTTAGCTGATCTCCACTCTAGAATTAAAAAAGAGCTGGGACAGCTCACACCTTACTCCAGGGGCCTGCTCCACAAAGCAGGATTACTGAGTTAGCTGGATAACCGCGCCGAGTAATACAGGACTACTGAGTTAGCTGGATAACTACACTGAGTAAAGCAGGATTACTGAGTTAACTGGATAACTGCACTGAGTAAAGCAGGATTACTGAGTTAGCTGGATAACTACACTGAGTAAAGCAGGATTACGGAGTTAGCTGGATAACTACACTGAGTAAAGCAGGATTACGGAGTTAGCTGGATAACTACACTGAGTAAAGCAGGATTACTGAGTTAGCTGGATAACTACACTGAGTAAAGCAGGATTACTGAGTTAGCTGGATAACTGGGCTGAGTAAAGCTCAGACCTGCTCTTTGTACTTCAGTCCAGTAAGTTCCGGGGTTCAGACAGTTACAGGTTTTACAGAAACAGGCCTCCACCGCCGAGACCAGGGATCCACAAATCTGGACCTCGAATCCAAATCCAGCCCAGGTCTTCTGTTGTTCCAGCGCAGTAAATGAACACTCAGTGCCTCTGATTGGTTGGACTGCCTTTACTCCCACCTCACAGGTAAAAGAGGGGTGTGAGAGCAGCAGCTCTCGGACCTCCAGGACTGTGATGTGATGGCCAGGGGTCTAGACCCAAATTGCCCCCGTCCGCTCTCCTCATCAGACCCATGTCACAGTGGTGCTCCAACACTCCCAGGGTGGTGACGAGCCTCTGTTCGGTCAGGTGGTGGTGTACGTAAAGCACACGCAGGTGCACGTGGAGCTCAACCCATCTGGCCCAACTGAGGAGTGACTGAATACAGCAGCGGTAGGAAAGCACTGCTGTCACTACCTGCTGTGCAGTAAATTACACATATTACAGTACATTCATTTGGCTGACATATTTATCCAAAGATCTGTGCAATTATTGCACATCTAAGGTCAATAGCACTGCTGAGACTGGAGAATAGAGCGAAGGTTGAAGCTCCCAGATTTATGGCCAAGAGACCAAATTATGAACATCATACACAGAATTCAGAATTTGGAGAGAAAGAGAAGAACTAAACAAACAAATAAAACACAACTAGCCATCAAAAGCTAATTATGTATTCTATTCTGACGCTAAGGATTGAATACAGCCAAATCTTCTAAGTGACCTGAAGGTCTTAAAGGAGAACAGGGTTTATTACGCGCTTTTCTTTAACGGAAGAACACCTCTCCAGTCTAGCAGCAGCGCGCGACCTCACACAGACCTCACACAACCCAGCCCCGCGGGGTAAGGAAAAGGGATAGAGACCGTCTCCATAGGAAAAACATTTTATTGAGAAACAATTTCCGCTCGTGACAGATCGGTGGAATGTGTATGTGATTCGCTCACAGCCAAGTCTCGTGAGAGAGCAGGACTACATCCTCGCTAAAGGTATGAGGGAGATAGACATATAACTCAACCTTTAATACTGTGTTACTGACACAAAAAAGAACAGAAAATAAAACACAAACTAAACAAATCAAATAAATATATATGGTACACACTTATGGCACAAATATGCAGCAGTTGGTTTGGCAAGGTTGGTTTGTTTCCTATTGTTTGAAACCAAAATTTACTGGAACAGTGCGAAGGGTGCGTCGGCTGAGGGAAATGGGATTGTATAGGAATTCTGATCTGATGACCGCTAGCTAAAATACATAGCAAAAATTCATTTTATACAAAACATCTTACTTAAGAGTTTCTTTAAAAAAAACTATCAGGTTTATCTTTACTATTTACACAAGCCGGTAACCAAAAAAGGTGTGTGGATTTCCCCTGGTGTCTATTTCTCTTTTCTGTATCATTTTATTTATTTACCTATTTATATTTTATGTATTCATTTAGAAAAGGTGAATAAGGCTATCGTAACAACCAAGCTTCCATCTATGATACAAACGTTAACGCTTTTACAATACCTTAACTTCAGACATACGGTGCAAAGTTCGGTCGAGTGACCAGGGCTGACCGCGAGAGCAAGGCATTTTACAGTAGCCTGAAGACACAGCGCCCAGCTAACTTTCAACACAGCCACAACATTGCTGCAATGTTACTTCGACGCTATTAAATAGATAAAACATCACAGCAACATTTACTACATTGTTACATGTTAGCAAGGTAAGGGCTCCAGATTTAAAGAAACTAACAAGATTGTCATCATGTGCCCCAGTCAAGAGGCAAAACAGCATTTTTTTAAAACCTTTTTTTTCGTTTGTTTGTGTTTCATCCCTAAGGTACCCACATCAAACGTGTTCAGTCTCAACTGAAAAAATGACTCACAATCAGACGAGGGAATGGCTTTGAAAAATAATACTAATCAAATAATTCAATTGAACACTAACTGCGGAAAAGCTCATGAAGCACTTTGCTGTTATTTCCAGTGGTTTATGAACACTTTTTAATGGGCGACATCCAAAAGTGGAAAATCCAGGGGTCAGTTAGTGGAAGTCGGGCCATGTTTTCCTTCCACCCCTGAATTGGGCCAGGTGTTTTTTACCTGCTGGCTGCAAAGTTGCACCAATTTACAAGTCCAGGGGGCTGGAATAAAATACAGGAGTGGATTACTTTCTAAAGCCTGATTTTCCACCTCTGGTGACATTTTCGTGTCTTTTTCATTCATCAGGAGACTTTTTTTTAAAAAATTCAGTTGCATATTTGCGCATTCAGCCACAAACCCGTCTCACTGAAGACTTGGCTTCTTGGTGAAGAGTCACATGAATGTGAGTCTTACATGTGACAGCGCTTTCTGGGACTGCATCCCCTCTTCTCCCGGAATTCAGTCACCACCCCTGTCATAACTGTGACTCACTGTTACTAGCAGTGCAGATGTCTTTTTATTTATAATTAGTAACACTATTGTTATTGGTTATTTTTTTCAATTCTGTCTGATTATGGAGGAAAAAATATTAATGGAATGATAAGGAACTGTGTATTTCTCATACAAAAATAGCAGAGGCGCACACAAACACTCATGCGTTATATCTCTCAATCAAACACACACAAATATGCATGTGCAAACGCACACATGCACACACACACACACACACAAACACGCACACGCAGAAATTAAAAGAGCTAAAGCCACAGGGATGCTTGGGAAAGTACCCATAATCCTCCTGGGTATGCTACAGTGAAGCATTGTGGGTAATGCAGTGGAGACATTGGGCTCTGCCACTCAGCCTTGCCTCGGCCCTCTGTAGAGCACTTGCCTGTTTCAGAATGCATTGAGTTAACACTGTTATCTCTGCTATTTTTGGGTCCATAATATAATTTTCCCATGAGCAAGTGTCAAAGGTCATCTCACTTCCTCATTCTCTTCCTGGCTCGGCCTTGTTTCTTAAAAGGCTATTGAAGACATCTGTCCTGGGTAGTGGTGGTGGAGGGGTACAAATTCATACATTTTTAAATGAAAACCAAGCTTGCATAAAGTGTAATTACCATAATATATTATTAAACATTTTTCTAGCCCTCCAGATAACTCCAGCACTCTATTCATCTATCATAAATAAAATTCTTTTCAATCTTTTTTTCTTTTTTTAGTTCATGTCTCCCACTTGAAAATGTACATCAAAGTGAAACGGAAGAAAAATAAAAAAAGTGAAATCGAATTAAAATGGAACGGCGAAATGAAACAAAATGGCCGACTGTTGGTTGATAATTCATGTGCTTTACCAGGTGGGGATGGCAGAACTGCACTGCTGAGCAGCCCAGAGACATGAGACACGCCAGTTTGCCGCACCAGGACATGCTAGAACCTCCACTCACTTTTTCCAGTGCTCTTTTTACATCTACTTACATCAATAAAATTAAGGCAGGGGTCACTCTTATTGCCTGCATGTACAGTACAACTTCTTTGCCTCTTTCATCAGAGTACAACATCGAAGCAATCCCTCCACACTCCTTCTTTCAGAGGAGCTACAGCCGTTCAGCTTTAACCCTTTGAGTGCCATAGGCAACTATAGTTGCCCAATGGTGTAAGATATCAAAGTCAGATGCTGCTGAAAACCTATCATGTGGCAACTTGTTTAAAAGAGCTCCCGCAGGGGAGCTCTTTTAAACAAGTTGACACATGATAGGTTTTCAACAGCTCAGGATAATTACGTTTTTAATTCTTCCAAAATTTATTCAGCGCTCAAGGGGTTCACGATATTCAGAATTTCAACCAATCCCTAGGCTGCAGAAGCTCTCATTGGCTGATCCAGTGCTCCGCCCACTGTCGCACTGGGCAGCGCCATTAGTTAGATGAAGATGGCGTAAGTATTAGACGACTGCAACTATCAGGTAACTGCTAACTGCTTGGAAGCTTCCAGTCAATGCAAACTATAACGAGATGAGACAACAGGAGTACTCATCAGTACTCAATATCCCTCATCTCACTGACTGCTTTCATAAGCATCTCTCCATCTCTCTCCTCCCTTCAGTCAAGCCCTTTTTCTCCCTCTCTCAGTATCTCTCCATAATTTTCCCTCCGTTCAACATTCTTGTTTTCGCACCGTTACTAGGCGTGAATTATTTGCGTCAAAGTGACACATAATCCCCACGCATGCGACAGAACAACCCAACTAGATCTTCCGGTATTAAAACAGCTGGCGAGAGACCAACGCATAAACGGGAGAAGAAGAACGCATTTTTTTGTTTGCTTTGTTTAGTTTTTGATTACAGAGAACCTTTGGAGTAACAACAGAGAGGATAAGTGTGTGCTACCGTTCAGGATGGGGAGGGAAGGATCGGCAAGGAGAAAGATTAGAAAATTGCAAATTGAAGCAAATAGGCTGGTTTTAAAAGAGCAAAAATAGAAAATGAGTGAGTGAGTGACTGAGTGAGTGAGTGAGTGACTGAGTGAGTGAGTGACTGAGTGCGCCTTTGGGTATGTGGTTGAGTGAGACCGTGAGTGACAGTTGTCAGGTGACTCTGTAACCGTAAGAGTGAGTGCGCTGGAATGAGTGAGTATTTGACATCACAAATAAGACAGTGTGTTGGAGAGAGCAGTCCGTAGGGAGGACAGACATTTGTCCGCAGCCCTTTGTCCGTGTCCAAGAGTCTCTCTCGTTCCCTACCAAGCCGTTAATCCCAGGAAAATCTGAGGCCAGCTGGGAAGCGGAGAAATAATGTCTGGAATGAGTTCATGATTCACCAGTCCTCTCATTCGCTCTCTCTCTTCTTCTCTCCTTCTGTTCCTCTGTGCTGGTTGGTTCCCAGACAGTGGGGTCCATTTGAATCCGAAGCTGAAGTGCGGGGGTCATTCTCTAAGCCCCGCCCATATATCAGGGGTGTTTCCGTGGCGCTGACAAATCCTCTGTCAGCTCTCCGTCCCCAAACACACACACACACACACACACACACACGAACAGCACCCAGCCAGGAGTCCACCTCAATCCTCCAAATTTAATCGTCTCAGCAACATCCTTAATAACCGCAATAGCGAATTATAATAACAATAATAATAATAATGATAATAATAATAACCGTAAAAAAAACAGCCGCAGACGTCGCCAAGCAGGAGCGCCATCGCTCGCGGCAACCAGTTCAGACCTTGTAGTAGATGTTGGCGGGACTCTGAGGAGGCATCTCCTGGACGATGTAGACGGGGTGACCGTAGTCCCCGCTGACCTTCTCGTAGTGCGGACAGAAGACACTGTCGGCAGTCCTGAGCGGGATGATGATGTCGCTGGGCTCCGAGCCGTTGTTGTTGGCGCTGCCGCGTTTGGGCGTGGCCAGCGTGCTGAGCGACAGCGTCCCGGCGGAACGTTCCGGAGAGTGCTTCCGGTGTCGCCTCCTATACTTCAGCAGCAGCAGCACCAGCATGACAATGATGATGATGAAGATGACGCAGCCCGAGGCGATGCCGGCGAACAGCGCCACCTCCGAGCCAATCATGCTCGACGGATTCCCACCCTCCTTCTCGTCGGACTCCGCCTCCTGCTGCGAGGCGTCACCCTGCTTGTCCATCACGTCGTTCTCCTTGCTGACGGGGTCCTTCCCGCCCCCGTCCGGGTGTTTCGGGGGGTACCCCGTGGGGTTGTCTTTGGGTGAGATGGGGTCGGAAGGATCTAAACGATTCAGGAAAGCACAGAGAGAGACAAACATCAGCCATGCAGCAGGTCACACGGAGGTCCCTCCGGCCCAAGATTATGGCGGTTTCCTCTCAATAGTTCTGTTAACCTCGTCACCAATCTCCTGACCTTCAGAGAGTCAGTTCTTTAATCTAATTACCGCTCCGATTCGGCCGCTGTGATCAGAGGTGAATGATCTCGGAAGGGAAGGTTAATTGATCTGTTAATATTCGCTATCATTGTTAATGAGGGCTGGAGATATATCGTCCGTACGTCACATCCAGCATCATTAGGCGCACGAGTCTTCAGCTTTTGTCAGTAAATCCTGCCCTGAGATATCACATCCGCAGCAGAGAATCTAAATACTGTGCGTATTTACATTACAGATATTTTGTCTGATGATTTTAACAAAAGGAACATAGATATATTTCCGAGCTGGAGGGACTTGCTACACCTTCCAAGTGAAAAAGCAACAGTAGAGGCGGTTGTAGGAGTGCACAGAATGCATATTAAAATAAACTGGTTATCACTTTTAGAAAAATACATAAAATGTTACTCACTCTGGCCCACTCTCATGACTATCTTCATAGACTTTGTCTTGCAAACTCCTCCTTCCTGGTTATCCAGACCCTCCATTGTGCCATTAGACGTAGCTGTGGAAGATGAGAACAGGGTGATTAATGCCAGTAAAAATGGAGTTTAAAGCGGATCGCATCTAAAGTGCCTTATGGCTTACGTTTCCTCCATCAGCTCACAAACTACAGCAGCTCCCTGCCCCCGAACAGCCACGGCCACCTCCAAGTGCTGAAAACGCAGCGTCGGCCGTTTTATACCAGCGCTGAATCCCCAATGATCTTAGCTTGGAATTTTTCAGAAGCGCACTTATCGGCCATTAGCGCATATGGCCCCCCTGGGGGCAATAGAAGTTAGCGGTGAGGGCATTTCCTGACCGCAACAAAAACCATCTGACTTCCCTCGCCCGGCTGTGACAAATGTGCAAAAAATAGACAGAAAATAAAAAGGAAAGTGAAAAAATGTAGAAGAAAAAAAAACACATTTTCAAAGAGGTGTGAAGTGTTGGAAAGAGGGCGTTGTGAATGCTTCTCGGAACTGGGATAACAGATGATAATTGTCCGATGTGTTTTTCTAAAGGGCAGTTTGAGAATATGCGAGGGACTGACGTTGTTTTCTTTTCTCCGGCGCCTCTGTGTGTGGCCGCGTCGTTTGCGTGCGGCAGTTAATAGCGCCCGTGAGGCTTGCGCGAGGCCGAGCAAATGCGTGTGGCCAGAACGAGCACTGCTGCCCCTAGAGGTGCTGCGTGTTACTGCACTCCCGTTGCAGAATAGTCAAGCAATTCAAGGTGCTTTGAAAAGGCATGAGAAAAAGGCTTTCAAAGTACGCAAAATGATTACCAAGGCATACACATGCAAGAAATATACAATTTACAATTTCAATTATGAAGTTAAAATAAATAAACGTGACGGCAACAAATGTATAATTACACGGTAAATAAAACTAATAACTTCCTCTCTCTATCTCTCTCTGTCTCTTTCTCTTTCTGTGAAGCTTCTATTTCACTGCATTGTTAATTTCCAGTTTTTTTTCACAGCAGGTAAATAGGTTGTATTTATAGCGTACATTAAAGATTTATTGAACGCCAGCCCTCCCCCTCTCCCTCTTGCTTTCTCCGACTGTAAGCGTTGTTTGGGGTTTTTTTTTTCTTTTTTGGTTCAGTATTTGAAGTTCTGTAATTTCTGTTTTTGTTCAATGTTCCAGTAAAGTGGGTCTTAAATCTCTCTCCCTCTCCTCCCTTGCTTGCACAACCATTTACTCACATGCTCTCTCTCTCTCTCTCTCTCTCTCTCTCTCCCCGTTAAAACCCCCCCACCTCCCCCTCATCAGGTCAGTTTCAGGGTCGCGCGGGATGCCAGGGTTTAGCCACTGTCACGCTGCCAGAGGCTGGCCGGCTTTCCCTCCGTCACTGAGCAGAGATACTGCCGCCAAACGGGCTCCCTCGCCCAATCCCTCCTCTCTCTTTCTCTCTCTCTCTGCACCCCCGTGCGTAAGCTCTTTCATCGGCCGGAACAGAATTATAAAGCAGGTGCCACCCAGCAGTTCTGTAAACCAGCACTCAAAATCAAGCCCTGATTGGTGGGCTTTTATCCCCAATCCCCTCTCTCGGTTTGCTCTCTGCTTTTCGCCAGTCATTTCACAAATGAAATTAAAATAAGCGGTGAATGAATGATGAGGCGCACAAATCTGTGTTTTCCTTCGTCCACTTCAGTGAGCAAGCCAGTCTCTCCCTCTCTCTCTCCCCCTCTCTCTCGTTCTCTCTCTCCCACCCTCTTTCTCATTCTCTCGGCGGTCGGAGAGTTCCACTTTTTTTTCACAAAGAGCAAAGCTCCTTATAAGCTTGTGTTTGTGTGTGTGTTTGCATTTATAGATTTCATTAATCCTAGTTGTGCAACATCGGTTTATAACCCCCCCTCCACTACCCACACACACACACACACACACACACACATACACACACACACACACACACACACACACACACACACACACACACACACATAGCTCCTCTGCTCCAAGTCAAAAGCAGAAATAAACACTCATAATCTCTCAGTCAGTATCTTTCTCACGCTTTGCTTGGTCTCTCCTTCAGGTATTCAGACTGAATCAGGCCCAAGGACCTGAGGTGGGTGATCTACACAAATCCTGCACTCGACTGAAAGAAGAGACTCCATTGTTAAAGCAATTCCAAATGTAGAAGTCTTCCATTCCAATTCTGTGGTACAAAATTACTCACTTTTAAATGTATTTAAATATTTAAAAAATAACACTACGGTGATCTTACTGCATTTCATGCTTAAAAAGTAACATATAAAAGCAAGTGTTTTTGTACTTTCAACAAAGGACTACTGCTCCTTTTACTCGAGACATATTTTTACAAGGGCATCTCTCCTGTCACATGGGCTCAAGATTAGTGAACTTCAAGCATCACTGCTAAGGGCCGTCCAGCACAGCCAGAAGGGTATGGGGTCGGTACCTGGGAGATCCTGTGTCTCGAGCTACAAGGTCAAACGCTTAAAAAAATACACAGCCCTGTAAAGGGATAACCCACCCCATAAATCACCATTCATTAGCGCATCTCAAGGGACAAATTACAAAAACACTGGCACACAGCGTCTACACAGGCTCTGCGCAGCCGGACACACACTTACAGCCAAAGTATTGCTTCTCTTATGACCCTTTTACCGGCTCGCAAACAAAACAGTTTTAACCCTCGCCTGGTGTAAAACTGGACTCCCTCTGCGCTTGGTCCCTCTCAGTGTAAAGATGTACACAGGCTATGTGCCATTACACTCCTATACCACAACAGGGCAGGAACCGAGGTCAGCGCAAGATGTATTCACTGCTTACTGACCTTAATACACTGCAAAAAGTGTCTGTCTTAATCAGTCTTTTAATCAACTAATGAAACAAAACTTATAATTTGTTTTTAAATTCTCTCTCAAGTAGAAAATATGAGCTTATTATGTCATCATGTGCTTGACAAGTGAACTTTTCTTTTCCCATTAGCTACTTAAGAAATGACTCAACATGACCTCACCTCATTGGCAGAACTTCAGTTTCACTGAGAAAATAATAATAATAGAAATTAGTGCTTAAAAACACAATCAATGACTTGGTAAGATTGATTTGTTTTTCTGTTTTTGCAGTTTACAGCCAGATTACATTTTGAGGTTTTCAACCCCCAAATCATGGGCAGTTGAGAGTTACGTCAAGCTAAACGCCCAAGTCTGCCAGAGTGATTGTTTCTCGCCTGGATTTTCAGTCAGAGAGACAGTCGTTCTACTGTTCTGTGTGCTGTAATCACCGAGGATAGCTAAACGGACTGCCCACCCCTTCTCCGGTTTGTCTCGCTTTACCCAGAATTACATTAATGCAGCTGACGCCCAGATTCAGAGAGACCTGCAGTGCAGAACAATAAAAAGCCAGTGCTAGGTAGCATTAGCGAATATGTCCAATGTGACTGAACATTACAAAAGACAGGAGAAACAGCAGAAAAGAATCGACTGAACAGGCCAGTCTGCCACTAAGCATACAGGACATAACAGGGTCGTCAACACCAAAGCATTTCCCCCCGATTAGACAATTAAACGTTTCTGTTAAATAATTACCTTAATTAACCACCTGAAGTTCGGCAGAAAATAGCTGACTTTTTTGATATCACAACTGTGTCTTGGATGATAAAAACACATTATAATATTAAAAATATATATATACATATACTTTGAGTTCAAATTATTTTAAAAACCGTAGACCATGTGTTTCTGAGAGTCAAGACCAGACACTCATGTCCCCAAAACTGCAGACAGAATAAGCGCCCTGGACATGGGAAGTTAAGATCGCAGGCTCAGGTGTTCCTAAGCGTGCCGTTGGCAGCAAGACGGAATACCTGACGCATCATGCTCTACAAATCACCCGGCCTTATGACTCAGGGCGAATTTGCTGAGAACATAAAGGGAGAGGTAAAGAGATTAGCAAATTAGCAACAGGCTAACACTACAAAAGCAAAAATGGAAGCACAAGAGAGTGAAACTGAGGGAGTTCATTCACATCCGCAGATGGTGGGGGAGTGAGAGAGAGCGACAGAGAGCAGCGCGCGCCAATAAAGCTTTATAAATTGATAAAGTGTCATTGACTGGGACAGAGAACGAGAGTCCATTCACAGCCACAGAGAGAAAAGGAGTGAGAGAGAAGGGGAGAGATGGAGAGGGGAACAGAGGAAGGAGTGAATGATTCAGACGAAGGACAGGGCCGGGTCAGTCCCCTCTCTGCCCTCCGTCAGTCGAGCGTCACTGAAAACATCTGTACTTCTCTCGGTCATCCTTAAGCGCACAGCTATCTCTCTCTCTCACATACACACACACACACACACACACACGGACGCACACACACTCAAACACACGCACAGGTGTGCGCCAACTACACACACAGATATGGACACAAACACACACGCACACACGCAAACACATAGTCAGAGAAACTATACATGAACACGCACGCACGCGCACACACAAACACGAACACGCACGAAATGCATGAACACTCTGACTACTCACGCACACATACACATGCAAATACGTGCGAACACACGCACAACCGCCCACAAATGAATGCACATACCTGACTATACGCACACATACACCAATGTACACACACGCGAGCACTCACAAACACACGCACACAATATACATATACAGACACGTACGGACAGACACACACAAGCCCACACACACACATACTGACAATAAACACACACACACACGCACACACACAAACATACATGTATGGAAAGAAACATATGCAAAAGCACATAAAGACATACACACATGCACACATTTACATACAACCGCATACACTCTAACACACACACACACACACACACACACTCATGGACGCATACACAAACAAACACATGCTGACATTGACAAGCACCCTTGGTCCAGCCAAATCAGACTAGCAAATATTTCATGCATTACCTCAAGCAACGAATTCACAACATTACACTACTGTAAATGACACGCTCGCGCTCAGTCCTGTGTTCCAACAAATCTGTTGACTTGGATTCCAAAGCAGGCAGATGAATAATAATCACAATTGTTCCCTCAATTTCTCAGGCAGTTAATTCATTTAATCTACAAAGCAACCCTGTCTTTGTGTGTACAAGCGTAATTAAAACACAACAACCGAACGCCGTATGAAGCTGCCATCACAATAGCGGCTCACTGAATGGGATGCCATTCATGAGAGACGGACGGAGACAGAGCGAGAGAGAGAAGGGGGAGAGAGAGAGAGCGAGAGAGAGAGAGGGAGGAAGAGAGAGAGAGAGAGAATGTGACAGAGGGCCAGAAAAATCAATGATACGAACGGCACTAGTGCCCCCAGACCGAAGCAGTTTGGCCAAAATAATGAAGACATATTTGACAGATGTTCTCTCAGTATAAGCGCATTATTTTCTCTGAGCACAGATAAAAACTGACGCAGAAATGACTGAGGCTTCAACAACTTGATAGATTGAGAATTTAAAATCTGTATTATTACTATTATTATTATTATTGTTATTACCCCTGGCCATCAAGTAGTGCGGGGGATATAGGATTGGGCTCAGTTCGTCCATCCATCTGTCCGTCACACATTTGATGGAGATAAGTTACCGAAAACTAAGACAGTTACATGGGACAAATTATGTACACTTAAAAAGCAAGTCTTGATCTGCACGAAGCTCGAAAATGGATGTCAAAGTGTATTTATTTACCGAGTTATGGCCCTTGAAGGGGCGGGGGATGGTGACCACCATGTTGTCTTGTTGTTATTACTATTATTATCATTATTATTATTATTAAGTTGTACCAGCAGCATCAGTACTCTTAGCAGCGGTAATATATTAGCTCTGAGATGTTAACAGAATTTCCATTATGACAGCGAATTCATTGGAATGTAATGGCTGTGTTCATTAAGAATGCCAAGCTAGCTAAACAAAATGCAGGAATAGTGTAAACTGCTGCTGAACGTTAACAAGAGATCACCTTCTATATCACCTGCGGAATCAGTTACAGCCTCTTAACTATCAGTGATGGAAATCAGAGGTGATTGAGATCACTTTCAGACACGTAGTCTTTAAAAGCCCGAAGAGACGAGGAACGCCTGCCTTACTGTACTGAGCGAAGTGGCGGCGACTGCAGCGGCTTCAAAATGGAATAAAAATGCGCCGCGCGACAAAAGCTTGGAGAAATTACCAGCTTTACAGGCTGACACTCAGTCCATTTTACAGCGACCAGAAAGTCCAGTGATGGCTACTCTGTTTGTTGACGACCACCAGTTATTGCATGTTTACAACGAGTAATAATCCGCTTTTTTTGTACCGTATGATCATCCAGCAGTTGGCTGCGCGCTGTTCTTTGTTTTGGCAGCAGTGAGTAATATCACCACATTGGAAATGGAAAACACGAGAGAGAGAGAGAGAGAGAGAGATGGATGGACAGAGAGAGAGGGGGAGACAGATGCAGCCATGATGCTAATGACATGGTAATTGTCCCCGTGTAACCCCCTGAAGCGTGACAGTGGCACCACATTAGTGAGTGACCCCGGCGCCTGAGTCTCAGCGCGACCCTGACAGAAGACGCCTCAGATCCGCAGAGGAGGTGATTCAGGTTACACACATCTGCCCCCTTCAGTTAATGTAGGATACATTATGAGTGAGCGAAATATCTGTGGTCTTTCAGCACCCACACACGCTAACATACTGCCCTCGCTCTCTCCCACCGTCACGACCTCTCCGCGCAACACGCATGCATACAGAGAGCACACACAGACAGCACAAACACACCCATACAAACACGCAAGCACACACACTCACAAACGCATGTTGTGTTTTCATGTTTTTGTGGGGACATCCCATACACTCACGTTCACTCCCTAACCCCTAACCTTAACCTTCACCCTTATGGGGACCTGAAAATATTCCCATTAGGAAAAAAACTGGTACTGGAACACACATGGGCAGGTATACACTAATCATACACACACACACACACACACATACACACACACAATTCAAAGACACACATAGGATTACTTGCATGACTTCACAATGAGCAATATTGCCAAAACAAGAGTGCAAAGCAGCAAGATGTCTCTCTCTCCCTCTCTCCCTCTCTCCCTTCCTCCCTCTCTCTCTCTTTCTCACTCCCCCCCTCTCTCTCTCTCCCTCTCTCTCTCTCTCTCGGTTGAGCTGTCACATACACTCACATCACTCTGATCTCTGCCCTGGAGCCTGTTGAGTTACCGTCACAGCGGAGGAGCATTCAAAACTGTGTGTGTGTGTGTGTGTGTGTGTGTGCCCATGTGTACATGTATGTGTAAGTGCAATAAGTGTATGTGTGCATGTGTGTGTGTGTGCCTGTGTACGCACAATGTGTGAGTGTGTCAGCCTAGGTTTGTGGACACAAAAACTCTGTATTCGCACTTCACTGCACAAGTATAGTTCACCCGTGTTTCTGCTTAAATGCTCACAGCAGCAGCGCAGTAAAAACTGCAGAGGAGGTTCGCATACGGGACAGAAACAGCCGTTTCTTCGGTGAAATGCAGCAAACGAGGCCCTGAGACCTGAGGACGGAACGACAAACCCACACAGACCCCACCTGCCATCTCCGCCCTCCACTCAGCTCCTCTCCTCAATTCATTTTTTCATCTCATCTGTCAACTACAGAAAAAACACAAGTGCAAATGTGTCTGATCTGCAAGTCTTATGTGGTTTCTGACGTACAGCTCTGTTCTTTCATGCTATTAAAATAACTGCGGAGAAAAATGGCAACTGGTGCTGTTTGTTATTCTAATATGTTTGAAGATGTCACTCACACTTAAAATAGTGATTTTCTCAACAGAATACAGTTGAATTAACAAAGCACGTTGAAAGAGCATCAGACGCAGCGGTTTTCCCTAAGCGAGCGACGCTGTGTTTTTAATATTGCGGATAAGTAAACCGAATGATCAGTGATGTTATTCAGCTCAGATTATTCTGCTGTGTCTTTTTTAGACTCAAAGGAGAGGAATAAATCCATCATTCCCTGATGATTTCAGTCGATCCGCCCCGACCCAGTCGATTGGATTAAGCAGGCTGTAATTAATTACTTATCCGATCCAGCGCAGATAAGTTCGCTCATCCCTGGACCGTCTCCAACACTGGCAAACCCCCACATCACACACTCCCACCATCTCCAGCGCAGAGCTCGCACATCCTGAGCTCTTCCCGACGAGACTCAGGGTGAAATTTGAGCCCTCGACTCAGCATAAATGTGTCTGTCGTAGCAAGTGAGACTCCTTCCCTCTCAAGCAGGAACTATCGGATCGTATTAAGTTACTTAGAGCCTGACAGGTAAAATATTTTAGACCAGCAGAGATATTTGTTTCTTTATCAGGGTCTTCCATTCGGTGGCGCGTGTTTGACCAATACAGCGTCGTGTACAAACCGCCCTCTGTACAAACCCCCACAGTCTGTTCCTAGTGCAGTCACATGACTGCTTCCCAGCATTCTCCACTCTGCAGGCCGACAGTGAGGCGTGGCTTAGAAAGCAGGTGGGGGGTAGGGGCAGGGGGGACGTGGATGCACTCAAGGGGTTCATAAATAATGGGACACTTGTGTGAGGGACGGGGGACTCTGTCTGACGGATACGGCGAGTCCTTACAGCGCTGAACTCTCCCTGGCACTCTGCCAATATGTACTAACATACACACACATGTGCGCAGACATACACACACACACAAACAAACACAGGGACACACACACACACACATGCGCGCAGACATACACACACACAAACAAACTCAGGGACACACACACACACACACACACACACACTCTGTCCCTCTCCTGCGTAGCTGCTCTGATGAAGAGCACCAGAGGCTGTGCGCTCCCTTCGCCATTTTCAGAGAAGTGGATTTCAAAGCCTCCCACCCCCCCCTCCCTCTCTCTCTCTTCTGTCTCACTCACTTATTTCATCTCTGTCCTTCTCTCTTTCTGTCTCTCCCCAGCTCTCTCATTTATTCTGTCCCTCTCTCCTTCCCCCTATCTTCCCCATCCCTCTTTCCGTCTCTCTCTCTCTCTCTCTCTCTCTCTCTCTCCTGTATTGTCCTCAGCGGTGACTGCGGACTCTCGGACAGCCCCTCCTCCCCTCTCCCCTCTCCCTGCATCGGTGTTTAAATCCCCGCGGTAGACGCGGGATCTCGGCTGTGGTCCAGGCGCTGCATTGTCACGCGGAATAAAGGAGGAAAATGCCCCAGAGCGCTGGTGCCAGCTCAAAGGTCAAAGGGCACTCTGGTGTTTCCACATGTTAAAGGCAGGGCGTCCTCCCACGCCATCTCCACACTCAGTCCTTACCTTTCATACAGCCCTCTAATTCAGCTCTGACACACACCATTACCACACCAAACGCCAAGCCAGCGACACGAAACATGTACAGCACACACTGCCAAATCTGTACGACCGCTGCGACACTCAAGAAATGCGGAGTAAGTATTTTAGTTCCCGTTGACGAGTGCGGGGCGGGAATGGATTCCTGACAAGCTCAGAACAAACACAAACCACGCACAGAAACACACACACACACACACACACAAACACGCACACATTTGTATAGGTTTACTTGTGAAGACATTGTATTGACTTATATTCACTTCCTTTCTCAGACCAGAACCATAACCAAACAATGCCTAACCCTAACCAAAACTTTAACCTAACCCTAACAGTAGCTTTAACCAAAACTTTAACCAATTAGTTGTAATCTACCTAAAATGTCCTCAGAGCCACAACACGGCACCTGTGGTTTCTCAAGAGTTGGCCCTCGCAAGTAGGACAGCTACACAAACCAACTCCCACCCAAACATACACAAACATTCCAGGAACCAAAACCTTTACCATAAGCCCCTGAACATTCCAGAACAACCATATTGCGTGGCGCAATTTCATAGACAACCCTGTCCTAAACTAAACTCAACTTTGAATTAAGTAAATGAAGATGTAAAATCCCACTTTATTCTCTATGCTCACAACCAAAATTGTGGATCACCGAACACGACAGAACACCAAAATATCACGAACCAGCTTGGCAAAGTGAGAGCCAGGAACAAGACTAAATAAAATTTTGCTTGAAGTCCCTTGATAGAGAGCTCCATTTAGTCCACGACTCTCTACTGCAGGTCACAGAACATTCCAGAACACCAAAACATCAATTAAGGGGCGGGGTGGGGAGGTACTCACAGATGATGTAATAGTCCCGCCCCTTGAAGAACTCCAGGCCCCACAGGTTGGGACTGAACTCCTGGAACTTGAGAGTGAACTTGACGTCCTGGTCGGGCTTGACGCAGTTGAGCAGCGGAGTGTCCGCTTTCGTGATGGAGCAGGACTCCAGCTGCTCGCGCTGCACCATGTACAGTTTATAAAACTCCACTCCTTCCCCTACGCCTCCGTCCACTCGCGGGCAAACAATGTCCATCTTATCCCCAATCTGCGGGTACAACACCAGCCCCTGTCCCGGGACGAACCTGAGGGAGGGAGAGAAGGAGAGAGTACAAGAAGTTAGGAGTGAAAGAGGCATCTCATGAAAGGTCTTCGCTTCTTCGGTTCTTCAACACTGACATGGAAAATTTTCGCATACCCTTCACTCTCCGAGACCCATGATTCCACAGAGCAGTGATCATCGATCCTCTACCTGGAGATCTACCGTCCTGTCAGTTTTTACACCAACTTTAACACGCTACAACTTACAAAAGCAAGGGCTCGGTCAAATAACTTTTTTTGCAAAAGTTCCTAACCACTTGGAAATAACCTGGAAGCATTTATATGCCAGCAATGATAAGAGCGGTTCAAATTTTCTAAATGCTGAGGAATGATACTTCAATGATTCCTCACCAATCCCCTTTAGCTTACGATACGCAGGACCATCAGTTACTAAAAGAGAGGAGATAACAGCATCTCACAATTCTTTGCGGCAGCAATACTTGAAGCAAGGAACCATCCATCCAGCCGTTCACGAAAACAAACCGATAACGATGTAGCCTCGTGTCAGCGCAGTGAGACTCCTTTAGCACCGCAGCTGTGTTTTCCTAAGTCCTCATGAATTCTCCTACACATCTTTCCTTAACCTCAATTTTTTTTTTCATATCGAGGTCAAAGAAGAGTGATAACGAATTAGACGACAGGACGTAATTTTTTTGATCACTTAACTGCAGCCGTCATGTTAAACTGCTCCTTAGTAGAAGAACAGGGTTGACAAGCGCTACCATGAGAAAACCTTATCTAGCTCTAGAATTCTCAGTCAGGTAAACGGAAATGAATTCAATTTTCAATTTCAAATTGATTTTGCATTTTTTCACACTCACGCGAGAAAATTCCATAAGCGACTGAAATGGTTTCCTTCATGGAGATTAGCAAAAGATCAATTTCATCCTTGACAGAGTACAATGTCAATTTCCTCGAAAGGGAAGTACGGATGGAATGCCACATATTCTTTCTAGAGGTTGAGGTCCCTAAAAGCATTCACATGTGCATTTAACTGGAGGAATATTGTCAATCATTAATCTTTGAAACTATAACCTGGTCTAATGCACGACAGCTGTTACCTGCTGGCCTGCCTGTATAGACGCACACTTTCCATTAAACGCCCCATGGCGAGCACAAAGACAGAGCTTATTTAATATTGCCGCGCCGTGAGTTAGTTTTTGAAATGCTAGTACACCCAAACTGCCACACAAAGTTATTACGAGAAACTCTAGTCTTTGGAGGAAATCAGAGGTTCTCTGGAGGTCAAGTCACAGGCAGCTCGGAGGCCTCGTCAAATAGATTAATTTCCTTTGCTGTTTTACAGGTGAGATGGAAGGTTTGGAGGACCAGATCACATCTTAGCATTCAGAGCATAAAGAGACTGCATGTGTGGGTAGGTCAGTGAGATTTAGGGCTTACTGGAGGGTTCTTACCCCCATCCCAACACCAAAACCTTTCCAAATGTTTAACAACAGGAATAGAACAAGAAAATAATTGAAGAGCCTAGAGATAAAAGTACTGAAGTCACATTTTCATGCATCGTGTGGTATGGATGGGAAAACAACCTTTATTCAACTCTACAACTCTGTTTATTTCTTTTCATTCACTCTCTCGCTCACTCATAAACCTCTGCAGTCAATCTCTGTGGCCGTCAATTCAGCAGTCAGCTGGTGCAGCAGCTGATCTCTTCCATCCAACCGCGGCACATCTCAGTCGCATCGCTAGCCAATCGTTATGCTGCTGTCTTTTTAAAAAGGTCATTTTTCTCTGCTTTAGTTCGTTCATGCTGCCGTTCGCTGACCCTCCTCCTCCTCAACACCACCCTGCTCCATCAGACCCTCTGTCCTGCGGCTCCAGCTCCGCCAGCCTTCAGCCACCACCGCCACCAGTGTCTGGACTCTTCGGGGGATTTGCCCAGCTGCTGCTCTGAGCTGCGCTCCTGCTCTACGAGTCTCCCGAAGAGTCCAAGCGCCAAAGACTTGTCTGATTTAAGGATGTTAATTCTGACTGCCGTCTTCCTGCTGTCCTGATCCTCTCATCCCTAATTTACCATTAATTTATTATTCAGCCAGCGGAGGATGGGCTTCCCCACAATAGCCAGGTTCCTCCTGAGATTCCTTCTCACTGGGGAGTTTTTTCTCACCACTGTTCAAGGCTTTTTCTCCCTACAGGGAGTTTTTTTGCCCGCTATTTGGGGATTAGGGATTAGTCTGGGCCCTGCCCTTTTCTCTCAGCAAAGCATCTTTGTGACAGCCTGTCTATGAAAAGTGCTATATAAATAAAATTGAATTGAATTGAATTCTACTTATGCTCACTGCATTATAAATATTTTCTGATTTCACTCAAGTCTCTCCTGATTGAAATGGGCACTTTGTGACGTAAGTATTTAAAGCTCTGTGGTCTTAAATTTCTGAGAGGGATGAACCCCATTAAACCCCGTGGATGCTGCTTCAGTAGTCAAACCTGTGGAACTTCAGGCCTATTTTAAATTCCAGTGGGACCCCAAGGTTTCCAACGATCCCAAACGTCCTGCTGAATCACAGGAAAATGTGTATGAAACGATGTACAAGATCTTGATATTTTCAACTGGATGCAATTCTGTGGCCATAAAACCATGGCGCCCTGGGTTCGAAAACTTCATTCATATGAGAGTGATGTAGCTTCAGTGAAGCGCTGCAACCAGCAGATACAGAATGTGAATGTGATATTGTCCTAAAATATGGGGGGGAAATGCTTTTTCTGACTTTAAACCAACTTGAGAGAAAACTACAGTGAAAAATTAGTTTAAAGGGTTAAGCTTTTAATTTCATCAGCTGTTTATAGAGATGCATTTACAGGTCATACCATTCATAGTCATCGATTCATCTTTAGTGATTTATTGGGACTATCAGCACTAGTGATACAGGAATAATATCTGAGCAATTAGACAATAAATTCAGCTACATTCATATCTATCGTATATTTAGAGATAGTGTTTGCTCTGACCGGCTCCTCTGATCGCCCAAGTTCCTGTTTTACACGATGGGTCCTCATCTTTAAAAATCACATCAAGACTAATGGAGCAAACAAAATGGAGACAAAGAATTTATAGTCTGTCTGTGGACCATAAACCGTATAATTACATTATTCTGCTATTACTCTTCGCTGTTTGATCTGTCCCTAGTTACTAGCCATGTTTTGGCAACACAAATTCAAATTTGTCATGGCAACAAGAACTTCATTTTGAATTAAAGAGATCAAAGCGACATAAGCATCAACATGGACACGAGCGTTAAGTAAGTATATAATAATAATCGTCTTTTTTTTTTGTGTGCGCTTGAGCATCGCTGTGAAACGTGTTCCTGTTCGGCCACCATTTGTTTATCCAATCAGCACACGCGGTGACAGGGTGGTATTCTGGTCACGTCACTAGCGCCGGCTAAAGTGACCTTAGCTGAACTAAAGAACACAGGGAGAGGAAGAAATAAAGACAGTGGAGAGAGAAAGAGAGTAAGAGCGAGAGATAGCCAGAGAAAGGGGTAACAGAGAGAGAGAGAAAAACAGAAAGCGAGAGAGAGAGGGAGAAACAGAGCGAGAGGGAACCAGAGAGGACAGAGAAAGACCTGCAGACTCCTGATCTGCGGCAAACCCCCCAAAAAATGGGGTATCACATCCAGGAGGCATCTCCCCAAAGCCTCACAGCGAGGCCCCCAGCTCGGCCACCCTGTGCCAGCCGCGGGAGCGCGGATCACCGTTCCCCTTAAACGCAACAGATATAAATAACTGCCCTGGGTTTGTTTCCTTGTTTGCACAACCATTTACTCACTTGCTCTCTCTCTCTCTCTCTCTCTCTCTCACTCTCTCTCGCTCTCTCGCTTCGCGTGCTCTTCTCTCTCAACCTGGCAGGCAGCCCAGCGCTTTGACCTCTGACCTCCCCAGGGGAAAGACGAAGAGCCGAATCGAGAGTCTTGAGACGATTACAGAGGGAGCGAGAGAGCTGAAGGGAAGAGGCACGGGGATGGGGGATGGAGGGAGGGGGCGAATCCGGAGCTTTCCGTGCTGCCGGCGAGTTAAAACGCCAGGCTCTGAGCTGACCAGCTGCTGAACATGAACAGGAGCAGCAGTGAGCTCCTCCGGATCCAATGAGCTCAAAGTGACATTTACCTGCATTACGAGGAGATATGAGTCCGCGATGCCAGCACTGCGGGGACACCTGAGGCTTTACTACTGTCACTGTGGTGGCATCTGAACACTGGTGTCACTCGCAGAGAGGACACATGCTCCTGTACGGGAGAGCAAATGCACAGCCCGACGCATATGTAAAAACACACACACACACACACGCACACACACACACACACCAGCAACTGTTGCATTACTACTGCACCTCTACCCATACAGGAGTCCATGCGAACTGCTAACAATGGCCTAAAACAGAGGGAAATTTATAGACCCTCTGACACAAACAAATGAGCAGACCCACAAACGCGCACATACACACACACACACACACACACACACACACACACACACACACACACACACAAACACACACAAATAGGCCTACATACTGTGCATTAGTGCTAGAATCTTCCGTTTGAATTCACTTGAAAGTCAGCACACACAGGACACACGACACGAGTCACTCTTGGGGTCGTGTTTGTACGCCGAAGCTCAGAAGCATATTTATAGCCTCCAATATCGTGGGAATAACTGGCAGCACAACTCCGAGCCCAGACCCTCTCTCTCTCCGCCAGAGTTAAACAGGGAGAGCAGTGAGGGTGAGACCTGGCAAAGGGTGGCCTCGTTTCTATGACTACGGCCCACTGCCTCCGCTAAAGAGCCGGATCTGTGGAGCAGCGCACCGTTAAAAAAGGCCCAGCCCGGTCCCGTCACAAAACTACTGCAAAACCCAGGCTGTCTCTCGGTCTTTCTCTCTCTCTATCTCATTATTCTCTCCATTTCCCCACATTTCTCTCCCCTCGCCCCATCACTCCACCTCTCCACGATCCCCTGCTTCTTCTGATTCCGTTATTCTCCTTCGCGTGGTTTAAATTCCGGAAGTAAATCTGCTGCGGCACTGCGGCGCACACTCTCTATCTCATTCTCTTTCATCACTCCCTCTACCCCCCCCCAAATATTCACATCACACACTACATCAGATGCATAAGACACAAAAAAACATTGCTGGCTACACCACAGGAACTATTTCCTCATTTCTGTGAATGATCAATCGGGCTGAATCGGAGACATCCTCGCGGCCTGTTTCAGTGGTACCTCCGCTGCAGCCACAGATGAAACTTGGTCCTTTGCCCAAGGAAAGACAATAAGGACTCTAAGAGATGACAGGGTATCCTATCAGAAGCTGCTCAACTGATAACTGCGGAGTTGGGTAATTCCCCAGTGGGACTTGCGGTTTCTGACTGTAGGGAAGAAGTCGGGAAGAATTCCGGTGTTGGACCCTTATGCGAGGGAATAAAACCAGAAACCACTCCAGGGGCGTTACCCCAATTTCCCTCTCTTGCTCTCTTGATTTGCAACGGCTTTGCCTGGATTTCTCCCAGGGCATTCTGGTACATAAGGTTTCCCTTCTTATATGACCTGGCTGGTTGAAATGGAGGGAGCAGAAGTCTCCTCTGAATTCTGCCAGTCCTCAGTACAGCATCCCTGCATGGCCACACTACGGCACCAGCGCCAGAGCCAATCAGATTGCAGAAAAGCCAGATAAGGGGTCACCAGGAACCTCCTCCATACAAAGGCAAATATTAACACCAATCTCTCCTTTTCGACAAGTAACTGGACAGCGTCATTCCATAGCCAGCATATCCAATCAACAGTTGGGTGGTGGTGTTGGGGGGGAGGGGGTTATTTTAGAGAGGCTGTAGTATTCGGGGGGAGGGTTGTGGCTCCACTAATGGTAGAGATCACAATAACAGCCCAGGTCTCCCTTTCATGCGCGGGAAACGCTTTCACCCCCCTGCTGGGGCAAAACTTTACCCCCGACCCCTCATCCTGCCCCCACCCCCCCATGACCGTAAATATTAGCTCCGGTCCGCATGAGAAAAACCCGACGGGCCGTAGGAGGGTAGCCGGAGGATGGTTCATCTCCGCTACGCTCGACCGCTAATGAGCGGCACACCCGCAGGAGCAAGGCCGTATCGGTCATGCCGTCGGAGGAGCGCGGGCACTGGGGTGCAGGGCATGTGTGGATGGATGGGAGTCATGTGACCTGGGGATGTGAGTTTAGACAGCTTTGGAAACATCACGATGGACCAGAGCAGAGAGCTCGTTTCAGCATAAATGTCCTTCTCCTGATATACAGGCCGATTTGTGCTGCAGCGCCTGGTCTAAGGGGCACGGAAGACAAACTGTTGAGAATCAAAGTTAAACGAGAGGTCTTCTGACAGCACAGTTTCACAGTACACTACTGTTGTTGCTGTTATTATTATTATTATTGTTACTATTATTATTATATTTATTATAATTGTTATTGTAGGGGTAGTAGAAGTATTTAATGGGCACAAAAAGGTCACACCCATTAAATACAGATGGGTGACAAATTAGTCCTTTCGCACAGAATGCAAATAACGCCGATTTTTCCTGTTGTGCATCAGCCTATTTAAGGCTTTATAACTCAGTATTAGTGTCACAGAGACTGTGAGAAATAGTGAAGCAAGACATTTGGAAATTCAAATAAAATAATTATTTAGCAATTAAGTTTCAGAATTTATGGATGCAGGCGTCTTTCAGTGACCTGTGTGGAGTACAGGATGTACACCATGTCCGCACCGCAGCCGCAGGTTGCTTCTCCAGATCCGCACCGCATCCGCAGGAATTAGATCAAAATCGCGGAGTCCGTGCCTCCACCGCATTATCCGCTCACCGTGCCGTGAGCCGCGTACTCCGCGACCGCACCGCAGAGCGCTGTGGATTTTGATGTAATTCCTGCGGATGCGGTGCGGATGTGGAGAAGAGGTCACTGAATGGTTTTATGAGAATGAAGATGATCTAAACCACACGCCACTGCCACAGTCACAAGCCCAACTGTATGGAACACAGAGTTATACAGCGCTCTTCCAAACCATCATCATCAAAGCATCAAGTAAAGGAATATCGTTTGGAAGAAAGGAACAACATCCCGTCAGGATTACAATACCACATACTTTTCTTTATTTCCTCTCGTGTCTCACTGGAAAAGCAATAAAAATCAATCGATTCTTCAATTTGCCTCAAATACAGTGGTGTTGTTTTAATGGCGCCAAGTATATATGTAGAGTTTGTTTCCAAAACGCAATAAGTGCCAAAATGACAAAAAAAATCAGATAATACCATAGAGCGATAGCCCTGTGCTTCTCACACGTGGTGCAAAAATTTTTCTATTCTATTTTTCTATTTCTAAAAAGTTTTTAGATATTCATACTATAAAGGTGTACTTTTTCATGGTCAAAGTTATTTATTTATTTTTTATTATTTATTTTTTCTAAATGAGTAAAATGGATATATTGCATTTTGTAAATATACTCTTCATATATTGCCCACTGCCTATTGGACCTACTAGGTCAACTCAGGCTAGTTCTACCATTAACGCACCAGTTGGAATGTAATGGAATCACATAAATGTCCCCGTTCTATGGTGACTCAGCTCTGAAAGGCCGGGGGGTCTAATGTACCGGATTCAGTGCGATTCTAAAATAAAAACACTTATGATACAAACAACAGTAATCAATTCAGCTCACTTTTAAGGCCCCAAATAGTGATTCAAAGGACTGTATCAAAAATTACACAAACTGAGCACCAGAAAGACCAAACCTCAGTGACACTTCTCCGAGCGAAAGGCATCTGCTGGACTATTCGACATGTCCTAGAGACTCCACTCATTGGCTTAGACACTTTTACTGTTAGAGCCACCTTTCAGTTGTGTGGTCATCTACCAAGTCAAGAAAGTCTTATTTCTATTACTTCTATGCCCGATGAGTCAAAAATTCCACCAGCGATGTGAGATAATTTGACTCTGTTTAAGATTTTCAGAGTGGGTGTATCAAGAGGTTTCTCGTAAGGCACTTGGCATTTTAAGACAATCTGATAACTTCTATTAGTAAGACGAAATCTCATTAAAAGACTCCGAATGTCAGCTAAGACAGATATTTTCTGCCCGCATTGACATTCCCCGGTGAGGGCCATTTTCAGGCCCCAGAGAGAGACACAGGCACTCGGGCCCGGTTCAACCCTTCCTCTCCTCTGGTGTGAGATGAAAGAGGAGCTCAATGAGCTACGAGTGGGTGACAAGGAGCGAGAAGAAACAACTGGAAAGTTAATCAAGGACCCACCAGACATCTGCTTTTGTAATTCCATATATTGCTATTTTTTCTCCTTTATAACCAAAAAAGTGGAGGCTTTATTGAAGATTTTGTTTTACAGCAAGTAGGCCTATTTTTCTCAGATCTTCATGGTGATGACCTCAGTCCCATCAAAACAGGCTCTCTCTCTCCCTCTCTCTCTCTCTCACACACACACACACACACACACATTACATCTGTAGGGGTCTTTGGGTTGATTCTATTTATTTATTTATTTTCCTTTTCTGGAGAGTGTACCAAGTCACAATAAAGTGGGTCTAAAATCCAAAATATTATTGCGGCTCTTTCACACTCAGCCGCGCGCTCACCTCCATCCTTATCATTCACCTCCCACACGGGCCCCAACTTCACCTAAACACTGATTGGGGAGATGTAGAAGTCGAGAGCGGAGGGGGGATGTTTGAGTCAAAGCTAGTGCTACAAAAATAATCACGGAACGCAGGACAATGCCGATACTGTGTGACTGCGGAGCCCACCCCTTTCTGCCAGACCGTGGCTGGCTGCCGCTGGATAGCACGGGCTCCTCTTTTTTAAATACATCTCCATCTGCGTCTCTCGTGACGGGCTCAAACCGCAACGGCTCTCAGCTCCTCGTGCACGCTAGCGCGTTATCGCCACCGAATCCGCGCGCCTCCTTTCGAAACACGCCTTACCACGCGAATAAAGTACAATATAAACAAACACAACACAAAAATACTCAGTCAATATCAAGAAACAAGGTTTTATGTTCAGACTTGAAATCTGCATTACTTTTATGCTAAATAAGGCAAAAATATTGCCAGTGAGGTAAAATTACGTGAGTCAATCAACATTTGCCATTGCGGTGAGAAAATTTCACCCGCCAAGCAAGCAGCAAATTGAAAGAACATATTCAACTTGAAATGAAGGCTACGTGAAAATAAATAACAGATTTTTATGTCTAATGTCCAGGTAAGGGTTCGGCAAGGTGCACGGCAAAAGGTTCAGTGTTAAATCAACACTAAAGCGCGTGGATCCAAATAGACTCTTTAAGTGTTGATTTAACACTGAACGTTTTACTGTGTATGTACGGAAAATCGGGAAGGAAGCGGGGAGACGAAAGTAATGTTTTACTTGAGCTTAGAACTTAAAACTTATTTGATTTTCACGCACCCTTTAGGTGTATGAGGTTTCCATTGAAGAGACGGGCTCAGGAAGTGAACACGGCCAGGGAATGGAAGAAAATCCACCCACGTTGTCCTTAACAATGCGGGAGATGGGAGAGGCCCGTTTCACCTCAGTTATTTAGCACTCAACCCCCTCCCTCTGGGGATGACTAACGTTTCATTTCAAATCATAATCTAAAAGCCCTTAGGGTCACCCACACTAGCTCAGAACCTCACCTTTTCTCTGCCACTGTGATACGATCTAAATCCTAAAATCCCAAAAATTTTCACCAGTTGAAAGCGTTCGCATGAAGTGGGTTTTTTTCAGTCCGCCTGCTCGCGCAAATGGGAAGATTTATCAGCACGCAGGGAGGGAGGGAGAGGGGTACTGCACATGTAGAAAAGACCTGTTTTGTCTGGTTTTGTTTCCTTATGTGCGTAACGAATCAGATTGCCTCTTGTGTTTCCTCCCTGCGGCAAACTGAACCCCCATAGATCATTCATGCTGTATCTGCATATCTATGCACGCCAGCGTATAAAGGGCCCCGTATCTGCTGTAATCCAGTAACGAACTATAGAGAGCGGCGGATTCCGCTGTAATAAAAAATGTGTTAAGCAGGCCCTCGTTTTTGTTTCTCACGTTAAACTACAAAACGGATTAGGCCTACCAGTAGGCGAAAAGCCGCCATGCAAGCTAGTTGAACTAAAGCACAAACAGTAGTAGGCTACGCATTGCATTAACAGGAGACCCTTTGGTTTGCATTGTCTTCTCTGCATTCACTAAATGCACTGAACTTCGCCGCGTCTTTGTAAACAAAGTAAACAAAGGAAACTGAACTACATGGAAAAGGCCCAGAGGTTTTTTTTTTTTTCCCCCGATCGGATTTGAACGCTTGAAAACAAAAATGAGTAGATGCATTTTTAGATATAGGCTACATATTTATACGGCCGGTACAATTAATTTCAGCTGCAGATAAATCTCGGGAGTAATATAAATAATGTAAAATGAATGCGTTCCACGACCAAAAATTTTCCTCCAGCTCAAAATTTTACGTTGATGAAAAGTCCACGCTAAGCTTGTGTGGTGTTTGGAGAGGTGCAACTCATAAATATACAAAAGAAGACAATCTTGCGAACTCAAGAGGCAAGTTATTAAATTAAACACTAAGTAAATGAACCCTTGAACATTCATGGTGTTACAACTTAGTTTAATAGGGCTGAGAAGGTTTTTTTCTCACATAGGCCTAAGCCATCTCATCGATACACCCCTTGAGTAGCAGACCATTAATTAACAAAGTAAGTTATACATCAAAAACATTACGATCTTCATCACTAATTGCAGGGCTTCCTGTTGCCCGAGAACGTTAACAGTAAATGCTGAACATAACTGTAGTGTCTTTTGTTATTTCAGCATATTGTAAAGTTATAAAGCAGAACCCAAGTGGAGACAGTTCACAAAGTCTGTTTTTGTGAGAGGATTACATTTGAAAATGAAACCATATAGATGCCTTTCGCCTGCCTGTATGAGTTGTACGAACATTTGATATTTGAATGTGATGACCTAATTAAATTTTTTAATGAAATGTGATTTTTTTTTCTCATGTGAATAGCTAGAGAAACACTAGAAATCACTAGTTTGCACGAGCAGCACGTATCGGCGCCGGCAGACCCGCTTTGCTCTACATAACCTCTCGACTGGAAAACAAGAGCCTATCAGCTCCATTTCTCCTCTCCATTTCGCCAACAGCCTGCAAACCAATGACCTAATAATCACTCCAGTCATTCCGCAGCCTGACCACTCCGCTGCAAATGCATTTGAATCCACTCTCTACACCATCCACCCGGTCGTTATTTTGATTCAACCAGCCGCTTACGCAGCCTGTATTATTGCTAATCGTACTCGGACCACTGTGAGAAAAAAATATGGGTAAGAGAAAGACAGGAGATCAGATGCAAAATTGTAGGAAAAATGCAAATCAGCAGCATAAAAAATCAGCACCCCCCCCCCCCCCCCTCTCTCTCTCTCTCTCTCTCTCTCTCTATCTGAAAACATTTTAAAGCTATATTCTTCGCACAGAATTCATGATCGTTTAAATGCGAGTTCAGCATCATGTCGACTATCTTCGACGTGCGCGTCACTGAGCTGCAAACTCAAAACGAAGACTTTATTTAGACATTTAGACGTCCCTTACTGCAGAGGGATTATCGGCAGCGACCACTGGAGAGGTAATGACCTAACATAGTCACTTGTTCCCATACTGTCACATTAGGCCCGTTAATTCGGGAATTTTAGAGAGCCCTAATCTTCCAACTGAAAGACCCTAGGTCGCGAGGAAAACAGGCATTTAACAGTTTCTCTATGACAACAGGAAGCACAGATAGGCCCCAATGTTCCCCCGACCGATGCTGCTTGGATCTCCCAATTTCCCTGCAAAAGGCATGTCAGGTAGGCTTGTGTGTAGGGTTATATAGTTTGCGCAAAAGAAATTTGTACATCGAGAAAACCTACACATTTAAAGCTCAACGTAATCTGATATCCACATTTCCTGCTTGCCGACTGCATAACCTATCGCTGAATATTTTGAGTCGATGCATAAAAAGAGTAGGCAAAACATCCAACCTGAATTCGGACTTGTATATACAGGCTGCTTTAGGCCATTTAGGCCAATATTTTTCACATTTACAGAAGGCCCCCAGAGGCCCCTGCTCATTTTGCACGGGCTGGTTAAGTTGTCTAATGCAACTGCTGTGCCGATTGTCTTTAATCAAATATGGTATATCGGTCTGTCAATGAAACGACAGTATACCTATAGCCTATGCCTATTGAAACGTTTCTTCGAGAAATTGACAAAGGAAAATAAACAATGAGAAGCTTCTTAAACTTTCTAATGCGACATTTCGCCTTTGGAAATTTCACATTATTGTTGTTGTTGTTGTTATTACTATTATTAATATTATTATTATCATCATCATTTTTATCGTCACTTATGATGCATGATGTGCGTTTTCAAACATCAAGAACAATTTTCAGTGGAAATGACCAATCCAACCACTGGGGCCTTGTGCTAAATCCAGGATGACAGCCATGACGTCCGTGGTACTGTGCAATATGATTACCAATCAAAATGTAATTCCAGAAAGAATATGCATAAATGTGCCCACCACACTGGCTACAGAGCCGACTACTGAACACAAAAATCTCTTCTTGAGGCACGAAGACAAGTAGGGTAGCCTCAAACATGATCACTGTCTTATGGGCCCCACTGAACGTTTATTTATAGCCTACAATAATTTATTGGAAACATCAGAACTAAGCGCTTAAACATGTAAAGGGAAAAGAGAGGTGCAAAATACTTGTAATGTATTGTATTAAATAAATATAATCTTCAATATTTTTTCATTCTGTTTGGCAGCAGGTTCAGCGATGCAAGGGCTTCGTGCGGCTTCATCGGAGCCTCTCCTGTGTTGATATTCGAGAAGCATTTTGGCTGATGCATTAGATTAATGTAAGTTCCCTAAAACCGCCTGGGACTCGCTGAGATGAGTTCTCTAACACGGCATTACAGCTGGAATCGGTGCAAATATCACGCGTGTAATTTATGCGGACAGAACAGAGTGCGCGTGTTCGCTGTACTTACTTGCTGTTTGTTGTATTCCAGTAGATGGACTCTAAAATGAGGGCACGGGACAGGTTCACCTTGCACACAAGGAAAAAAACTCCGAAACAGTATCTCCACAGCGAGTCTCCCATCACTGCATCCACCACGGAGGGTCACAATGTGGGATACAAAAAAAATTAATTTTGTTGTTATTTCAAAGCGAATCGTAAACGAGCGTGGATGCGACAATATGACTCGGTGCAAAACTCTGTAATCCGGGGGACCAATGGGGAAGAATAACACTTCATTAAATTCCCAGCCAAGGAAGCCGTTTGGACAGTCCGGCCTCGGCCACGTACGGACCGCTCTCACGGAGCGCGCGAATATTCCACGCGCCGAGAGGGCTCCAAGCCGTCGGTACGCGAGAGCAAAACACGGGAGAACCGGGTCGCGCGGTAGTCTCTCTCATTCGGATGAGCCCGTGTCAGTTTTCCTCAGCCATCCGATCCGAAAGAGGTACATTCCTCAGAGCAGGGCTGTCCGCGCCACTGCCGATGTCCTTTCCCTCGATATCAGATGCATGTGAACACAATAATCCGCTGATTTGTCCAGGAAATGACCAAGAAAAGAGGTACCAATCCAACTGTGCGCGTTCTCCGAGAATGGCAGAAGATAAGACAGAGATTCTGTGTATTCCCTACGCGAGCAACAAATTATCCACCAATGAACCTAAATTACTGAATATGACATCAAATGATAAAATGACAAACTAAATAATAATGGTGATAATAAATTAAAGAGGCTGAAGTTAAATTCTCGTGTCGGAGTCCTTTTCAGTTACATAGAGAGCGCTGTCGGTGAATCATGCAGGTCCTGTGGAACTCCTTCGTGAAATTACAAGGCTGAACGATAAACTGCGCTGAGCCTGGACTGCAAGTAACTGAAAGCAATCGAGAGACGGAATATTTGCTTGCAGTGTGTTTCTGGTGGCCACGCCCTCAGTGATCCTTATTGGACAGACCGCTGGAAATCTACAGAAGCACTTCAGGCGATGAAGGTAAACGGTTATGGTGACTGGTTGAACCCCAAATCAACGGCAGAGGGGGATGAAGTGGGACGATGCGCGAAGTCAAGGCTATTGAGAAATAAATTTGATTTCGTAAATATATTGTTATTGAAAAGGCCATTGAATTTACAGATCCACACGGGCGACAGCATGCCTTTTGGACATAACAGAATACCCTAAATGTCTTTCTCTTGCGGCGTTTTCTCAGTAAGAAGGCAGTCGGACTGTAGAAGTTAAGCCCTCAGAAATCGCTGAGAGTCTACAAGCCCAGGAGCTTATGCGTTTAACTCTCAGGATTAATTTGTCGGGGCATAAAATGGCCGGCTTTTCTGCACATAAACATAAAATAATTTTGCACTCGATGAAGTTGTGCATTTTACTGAATGCATAAATGAGTTAAGATCGACATTAACCAATGTAATGCTAGAATCTCTATATCATATGCCACTACAAAGAATCATGCAGGCCTGTTCTCTTAATATATATATATATATATATATCTTTAAAACAGAATCTAATAGGCTAAGCCTATTTTCGTTTTACAATGCACTTTTTTCCCCTTGAATAACAATTTCTTATCTATTTTTGTGACTATTGATTGCGAGAAAGAAACCATAATTATGCTTCGTGGAGATAAATTGAATTTGATTGAGATGAATCACTTCAGACTACAAACCGCGTGACCGTTTTCCTTCCGAAAGGCAGCAGCGCTCACTAGCGGAAAACTGTGGAATAAGTAGGTGAGTAAGAATTCAATAAGCCTTGTCAGCGAACTTTTAATGATAAATATGTAATATTTTGAGCAACAACCGCCAGGTAGCGTGAAGGTTTTTGCTTCACAAACGGAAATTAATTAATAATTCATGTAGTATGTAGGGACATGCATGTATGTCTGTTTGAAGGCTACGCATGAAGGCCATAATGTTTATTTATGTAGGGGTACATAGTAGCCGAGTAGTCTTATCAGAATTGTTGGATTCGTTGTTTGCTGTTTTAGCATAAAATATAATACGTCTATACGGACATTTTGTGGTTTGATAATTACAACTGAAGTTAAATTCGGGGAGTCGGGCCCTTATTGAATTCACCTATTCAATTATAAATCGTAGTCCACATTTCTGTTGAGTTTGTGGGATTATCCTTTGTAATCAAACGTGGCGATCTCTTGATCAGGGAAAAATTCTGAAATACTCCATTGACTAGGCTCTTTCACAGCAAAAATCTCAGTGCTAATTCAACTCCAGCAGAGTTTATATGAGACCAACCCATCCACTTTGGACTCAAATAAACTCTATTGGAGTTGAATTAACTGTGGCATTCTTACGGTGTGATTTTATATTTCTCTCCGGGTGTTCGTTGTGTGCATAATATTATGCTAAAGAGAACTGTTATGTTCAAGATTACATTATTAATGACTTCGCGAATTATCTCAGTTTACCGGGTTACAGCGCCTTCTCGAGCGGAATTCGAAGTGATTTGAAGATGCTGGGTGACGCTTTCACACGTTTTGTCCTGTTAATTTGATTACTTAGGTTTGTGTATTACACTATTTGTGTAACCTTAATCAAAGCGATCAGGCTGTGCAATGAGAAGTGAGATACACAAACTTATGTGCTTAACCGCTCCAATAAACATGTTTGTTGATTTCACTGTGCTGACTGCCGCACGACGTTTGTTGAACAAATGTATAGCCAACTTGTCATGTAGAATAAATTGTTCAAGCAAAAAGAAAAAAAAAAACTTGATGCAACGGATTTAAAGTAAAAATGAGGTGTTTTCTAACAGATCTTTGAGAGCCCAGTTTGTTATGGCTGTATTTTTTCTAAAGTTTTGTGAATTTATAAAGCAATCTTTGTTTTGGGAACTTCCTTGGATCCTGATATCCTCTTCGGAGAGAGAAGAGGAAGCCGACAGATCTCCTAAAGTGAAAAAAAAAATCAGTGAAGTTTAATTCCCCGTGCGCGTCTCCCTCGCTGAAGTCTGCGAGACTCTGATGAGAGGAAAGTGGCGGAGAACAATGTATTTGTTTGACTGCCACAATCATTTTTTTTAAATAAATAAAAAACAATTGAATATAGAATTGTTCGTCGTGTATGGAAGAAAATATATAGCCTATAATAATTTCAGCCATACTACAGGTCGTAAATGGCCTTTACCTGGTGATGATGAACGGAATGTAGAGCTATATTATCTGCATAAACATTACGCGATTTATCCAGTTCGTCAATCGGAAGACCCAATTATTTTACTTTTAGAGCACAGTCTATGAATAGGAAATATTAAAGCAAATGTAAATAATAATTGCACACATACTACTACTACTACTAATAATAATAATAATACTATTTATTATTATTATTATTATTATTATTAATAATAATATTTTTAGTAGTAGTAGTAGTAGTAGTAGTAGTAGTAGTAGTAGAATTCGTTGTAGTGGCAGTCTGTTATTCATATAATCATTATCAGCATGTATTATTATTATTATTAATGTTATTGACAATGAAAATTTTAATAATAATTATCATCATCATCGCAGAAATTATTTCCATTTCGTTTTGTAGTGTTTTTGACTCATTTTGTCTGAGCTTAAAACAAGAGAAAAGCAGTCGGTTGATAATGTCTGTCAAATTCACATTAACGGCAAAAATATCAGAAATGGCATCCTATAGGCTCAGAGCCCCAAACATGTGGCCCACTATAAAACAGCATATTCACAATTTTGATATATTCCTAAATAGCAATTTACAGTGACAATCTGGCATACATTCTTTTTTACTTGGACAGAACTCTTACCCCCAATTTAAATATCCCACGTCGTTACCCTTACAGAAATGTTTTGCAATATCACTCCATAATTTCCCATGCCTCAAGTAAATTAAAGATCTAAATAACTTGACTTCTGTGGGCATTAAAAGAAGACTAATACGCCTGCTTGTCTGCTGCTATATATGTGCAACTGGACGTCAAAATTTCCAGTGTTGTCTAAACCTAATGGAGATGGGAAAAGATCGTTTGAACGCTTGAGTTTTGGCAGAGGGTAATGAGTTGGTGTCCCGTTAATTGCAATTTGACAATAAGCCTAAAATACATGCCTGGCATACATTCAGAGAACATTGTTATCCCTTGAGTTGTCCAGACAACGTCCATGATACTGCGTTTATTGTCCCGTGGCGCGCGCAAGTCTGTTTGCTTTTTTGGAAAATGATTGCTTAGCGATTAATCTTCTAAACTGCATGAATTCCGGAGCTAGACGGCCTGAGATTGACATCCTTGCAATGAATCACTCAATGGGAACATTCACGTTGAGGCAAGTCAGAGGCCGAACTCAAACTTATATTTTGAATTTACAAAACATCTATTAACTATTGTAAAATATAATTAATACTCCGACAACTTGGAGTCACAGGGGTGCTTGGTGCTTGATTCAAACCGCGTATTTTGGTGCAGTATCCTACCTTATGCTTTTAAGCAGTGGCCCCTCAGACCGTGCAATCTCGCGCGCGATGCGGATATCCTCTTATCCGGGAGACCTCGTGCGCGAAGAATAAAGTGGACTGAATGCAGATATTTAATTGTTAAACTTTCTCAGAGGATGAGAGAGATTTTTAATATAGAAATATACTTCAGTAAATTCTATGCGTTTTTATATCTGATAAGTTGTTCATCAAATTTTTTCCTTCAGATAATTTTTCGGTCAATCTGTTTATGTCAAAAAAATTTAATATGCAAACACTATAGAGCACGGGTTCCGTGTTATTTATGGAGATCAGTTATGATGCAATAAACTCCTTTGGATTCGCCAAGTCGGAGTGTGCTGCCTCCAAATATACTGCCAACCTTCTTGTGGGAAGTTTGGCTTTTCCCTCGTGCTTTACTTTTAACGTTGGCGCCTTTAAAATTAAACATAGATTTTGCAGTGGGTTAGGAGTTATGGGGCTGTCGATAAGTTCTTTCCTTTTTTTTTTGTCGTGTCAGTGTTGAAATTCGTTGAAGTCAGGATGGGTTTTGTGTTTAAAGGAGCCGGGAATTTTCGATACAAACGCCTCCGACAAGCAGCCGGCCTCATCATGCGTGCTTTGTTAGAACACAGGTAACCCGAGAAGGTGGCCCCGGAATGCTGCGCTTCTAGATGAGAAATTAGTTCGTATCTTGAACTTCATTTCTGTTCGAATTAATTTCGACGGCGCGTGCCATGTGAGATTACTGCCCGTCCTCGAAATAAGTAGGCCTGGGCCTGGGCTAAACCCGCTGACACGCTTTCCACATAAAATATTGTTTATGTTTCGTCGCGCGAAAAAAGAAAAACTGCATGTTCGCATGTAGGCCTACATTCAACCGTGAGGCAACAACCATAACCAGGTGAAATGTAGCCTATCGTTTATAGTTAGGTCTTTCTGAGTTTATTCCAAAAATCTTTCACAGTGAAAATTACCAAAATCACCACCAGAATTAATAATTAAATTCTCTGACTGCTTCAGTGTTTACTCTGAACGACTGCTTTTCACACCACTGGGGCCCTAAGTGTCAAAACAGGGCAAACAGTTGCTCATTATGAACTGGATTCTCGGGCCACGGAAAGGTACCGGACCGTGGTGATTGGATTCAGATCCCTGACAATAAACACTGGCTGTGAGCTTTAATTCAAACATATATACAAAATTTCACTTCGGCCAGCACCTCACGCTTCGATTTACTCATGAGTTCTCACTGGCTTTTTAATGTAAAGGTCTACGTGTAAACACCCTAACCTGACCGAGCGACTCTCAGTGCGACAACAAACAGTCCCGTCATACCTACTTACCAGGTCGCACACATTAAGAAAAAAAAAATCATTGATGCGATTACTTTGTCGTGTCCAAAGTGATTATGGAACTTGAAACCCGACCAAGGATGGTGTTTATTTTACACACATCGTGGGCAGGATGGCTGGTAGAACCACTTAACCAAACAAGAACTCCACCAGTATGTATGTATATAAATAATACAGTAGAAGCAGCTCACATAATCAAACACGCAGAATGCCCCCCATGTCTCACTGCTCACGGGCCTTCCCGTATTCACATTTACAGCTCAGTGGGTAAGTATTAAGACAGAAGCCATATGCAAAAATATCTGGAATTCCAAGGAGGATCACACGATTGAGTCAAGTCCTCTCAAATTACGTCTCGAGAGTTGGCACCCACACATCACTTTGTTTTTTATTTTGCTATGATACAGTGCCACAACAAAATTTCTCATACAAGACTGAAGCACAGATTTGTTCAGGGTCTCAAATTATGCTTTTGTTTCGGCAAATAGCCAACATATGTGTTTTGATGTCCAAAAAGTGAGGTTTATGAACTTTTTGGCAAAATCCCTACAAAAAAAAAAATCTATCTTCTTGACAACCGGTCATTCACCCCTGAGGAACAAGCTATTCGGATTGGGCACCCACTCCAATAATGAGCTCTATTCTGATTGGCCGGCGGCCCCTTACATGTGGTGCAATGACCAGCGAATAGTAAGAGGTGTTGGCGTTCGAACATGGCCATATGAGAGCAGTGCACACCGACCGAGCTGGCAGGGGAAAACTTTTCTGACCAGGGGTGCTTGTGACGCAGAAAACAACAGCAATGTCAAAGGTGTGTCTCAAAGGCTGATGTGGAAAAGGGGGTCAAATAGCTAAACTGGGAATCAAACCTATTCGGGGCTGTTCATGTGCTGACCACAGTACACATGAACTGAATTGGAAAAAAAACCACGTTCCAGAACATTGGTCCTTTAGAGGGTTCCATTTCGTGTATATTTTAATCAACAAAAACCGGAAGTTTGCCTCAACGAGGACCGAAGGTATGAATTCGTTCAGTTTTTTTTTTTTTTTTTTTAACGAATATCACACCCCCCCCCCCCCTTCCCAAAACAAAGTACATAAGACACAAAAAAGCACGAAGACTTGATATTGAAAAATGCACTGACGTTTGAAACTGAAGTTTCTCAAAGATGACAGAATTTAATGACCCAAGACACAGACTGACATAACCTTTCTTGTTTTTGTGTGCTGAGTTTTTATACATTGTTATGGGAAAGCGGCGGCACATCACAGCATTATAAGGGACCTAGGGGGTGGGGGGGGGGGGGGGGGGGAGAGAGAGAGAGAGAGAGAGAGAGAGAAATACATTCATTCTCCTTCACCTCCGCCATCTCTCACCGCGCTCCAAAACATTAGCAATAAAAGTTATCCTGTGTTCCTGTACCTCAACTGCAACCTTCCAGTTAGTGCTGCGTTCACACACACCGCGGTAAACTGACAGCCAGAGGGTCTCTTTCAACGCTCAAGAGCGCAACTGCAAAATGTAATGTGAGTGGCAAAAAAAAAAAAAGAAAAGAGATAAAACCTGTCGCAGAAATTATAATGATGCCTTTTCTTATTGTTGTGCTTGATGGGATTCCAAACCATTCACAACGCCAACATGGAGCAGAAAACACGAGACGCATATTCCCCCAAGTGGTAAAAAAAAGCCACTGCGAGCGCGATCAAGCTGTTGCTTGACTATAGTGTAAGATGATCAGTGCTGTCCTGTTCATTAGCCGTTGCGCAGCCTGGCTCATCCCTTTAGTCCCAAAATTACGGCGCTGCCATTTACCGCTATCCGCGTGAACGCAGCATAACTCTTAAATTAAATACATAAAAAATATATATATATACTACAATGGAGAGAGCAGAAGGTAATGACGTGAAAGCAGCAAATAATACCGCGTCCGCGTATATCGGCCGACCGCCAGACGCGCTGTGCTTTAGGTAAGTCCCGTCGTTTTAGTTCAGTACTTCTGCCAGCTGGCAAATTAACATAACCCCGCCCCCATCCCGAACCTCGTTTCTGTAGGTTTAATTTCGGCGTAAAGCCGAACTCGCCCTTGTTATGCCCCCAACACACGCAAACCGCACATCATTTATGCCCCTAAATTCAGAATGAAAATAACGATTCTGGCAAACATCAGGTTAAGCGCAGGAGCAGGTGGGCTGACATCCCACGCAAAAACAGAATAAAATAAATGATACTGGGGGGGAAAAAAAAGAAAGAAAACAATATGAGAACAACGGTTGTTTAACGAAAAGCAGGAGGGGACAGTCTGGTTTCTCCGAGTCACCAAGATGGCTGCCGCCCATCATGGCCTCTCGTTCCGGAAGGTTCCTGAAGAGCGAATCGATGGAATGATTTAAAAACTGAAATCAGGTAGAGGGTTTCAGGGGTGGGCGAGTGCACAATGAGAGTGGTGACAGCGGGAGGGCGAGCGGACGGACAGACAGATAGAGACGAATGGACGGACGGTCAGTCCGCAGCCTTGAGGGAGAAGGAGAGTTTGGGCCTGGATTTGCCCTTCCCCAGAATCATCTTCTGTTCTTCCTTCTGCTGTCTCTGTCGCTCCTGTTCCAGCTTCAGACGCTCCTCATGGATCTTACGCTGTTCCTCCACGATCCGCAGCTGTTCCTCCGCCTGCGCGCGCGCGCACACACACACACACACACACACACACACACACACAAAGACAGTGATGTGATCAGCAATATGTTTAACAGCTTACAAACAAGAATATATTCGAAAAATGTCTTTAAACCCTTTGCGCAGATACAGATGCTAGCGTCCTTAAATTCCAGAATTTAATTCCGAAATAAATCTGTAACTGAATTTCCGAATGTCTTGCTTTACTGGAATAATTTTCCACAGTCTCTGTGACATTAATACTGAGCTATAAAGCCTAAATAGGCTCACGTACAACGGGAAAAAATTGGCATTATTTGTATTCTGCGCAAAGGGGTTAATAACATGCCTATAATAACATTATACCTGTATCGCTTGCTTTGTCTAGTGGATTTAGTCCACTCACATTGTTTAACTGTATTGTATATACTTTTCACCACTATGTAAGTAACTATTGTACACATTATCATTCAAGGATGTGTTTCATCAAGAAAAGGGGCTGCCAATTGAAACTAGCACCTTGGCTAACGCATGTGAATTTACATGTTTAAATGTTGGTTAAAGAACGTTTTGACAATAGGCAAATCATGAGATAACGTCACTGTAATCGCTGTCTCCAACCCCCTTAGAATCCTTTTTTAAAACCTTATCAATCTCATGTCATACACACTCAAAATTTCATTCATAGTAGTTTCGGGAAGAATTTGTCCCAACTCATCCAGACGGAAGGATGGACGGACAAATGACTTGCATAGCTATACCCCACAGTCCACTTCCTATTGTGGAGGGGGATAATTAACTGATAGAAAATGAATGTGGATACATGCAATTCTTTCGCAACTGCAATCATTAATAACAATGAAATTTGCATAATATTTATCAGTAAATAATAATATTATTGCAGTAATACTGCCACTACTACGATTACTAATAATTAATAATAAAATCATTATAAATTTCACTTATTACAATAATATTACTACTACTACTAATAATAATAATAAATATTATAATTATTATTCTTTATTCTTTCCACAAGAAAAATATCCTAAATAGACAATCAAACTAAACATGCCCCATAAATTGCCATTTTTAAAAAGATAAAATGTACTTGTGTTCTCTTCAAGGAAAAGTATTACACAGATGCACGAGCCACGGAATAAACAGCAGTTCAATTCTCCGCAAACGCACCTACAGTAACGGCAGCGGAGGCAGGCGTGCGGGACAGTTCCGCTCCGGTAACAACACGAGTCTCCGGAACCCCGTCTCAAGGGCGCGCGAGAGAGAAGAGCAGCGATCGGAGGCGCGATGTCATTATCGGATAACGGCTACGTTTGTTCCCGTTTCAAGTAGTAAATTGAAAAAAAAAAAAAAAGTAAGTCGGCTGAATTGACAAGGAAAAATGTATCGAAATGACAAAAAAAAAAAACAATCCTTTTGTTTTTCAACATATGGTACTCAAGCAGACCAAAGTTTATACGGCTCTCCAAGTTTCGCTGCCTTTGTTCAGAGACAATTATATTTGCATAACGGAGGGGGAAAGAGCGAGATAACGATGCATTTTTTTAAATAGTAAAAAAAATTACAGCAGAAACCTGCCATGTATGAATTGTTTATGGGTCAATATTATAATTCATGGCTCTTATGCAGAGAAAATAATTTGTTTAGAGAATACCAATACCTCCTCCATTTTAATGAGAATATACAGTCAAAAAATTTTTTAAGTCCCAGGGAACACCTAATCAATCATTAACATTGATGTCATATTTCAAAATGCTTATTCCAAAACTATTCAAAAACCTCAATCAAAGCTTAAATGGAAAAACATCAATTTAAATTTAAATTGTAATTTATCTTCCATTTTATTCTTCATATTTAATTTTTCCAATTGGGCACATATCTTGTTTCTGACCACAGGCTTGAAGAAACTCCGCAGGTTTCAGGCCTCTTACTGTCTATGAATAGAGCATTTGAATAATCAGAAAACTGGCTACTATGGACAACAAAACAAGGAAATAACAGTATTAAGTTGGCTCGAATGGACTTTTAACTATTGTCCAAGTTTAACGACTCTTATTTCAAAGAGGCCGACTCATGACATCTATTCTTCTTCTTTTTTTTTATTTTTTATTTTAAAACACACATAACACACCGACAGTAGATCAACAAGTAAAAACTGTTTGCAGTACAGCGGGACAAAAATGAAGAGATCATCCAGCATGTCCATCCCACCGGCCCGCACCGCGCAGCTCCTGACTGTGGCTGCAAAATAATTTATGCTTTTTTTTGACTCAAATCAAGGTCAAGTCCGATTTGGAAACAATGGGTCAGAGACCAGCCAGCTTTATTCACGCCGCTCTTCAACCAGAGTGTGACTCGAGCAGGAATTAAACAGGCAACAGGAAGTGCACGGGCACCAGTCAGGCACACGAAACTCAGGAGTGTGGAGCGTTCAGAAGACGATTCGAATCAGTCGCGGTTTCACGAGCCAACAGGACATACCAGTCTGGCCTGCGCGTCCGCCATTTTGCGATTGTTCTCCTCCAGGATGCGCTCAAGCTCCACCCTCTTCGAGTTCTCTTCCTCCTGTCAGGGTCAGGAGAAGCACAAAGGTTAAATTTACGATGCACAAACATTCACTTACAATCATGAGGGAGATTCAGAACCTGAAGAGCTCATCTTAAAAACGGGTCAAAACTGGTGATACACGGAAGGTAAGGGAGGCTCCTGTGAAGATGTGTACAGACTGCAGATCTCCATCTTCATCCCAGACATGTCAAAAGTGAAGGACTCCCAGATTAACCCCACCCCTCCCCCACCCCTCTCCTCCCCAAATCCCCTCCCTAAAACAGAAAACTCCCAGGCAACATCGATCAAAAAAACAAAAAAAAAAACACCATAACACAGGTCATCACAAGAGAAGCCTGTGTGAATTTAGCTCTAGATCTATACATGGCTTTACTGGTCAATAGAAGTGTGAAAGGGATCCTTTATAGACTGTAGTTCTTTCGCCCTCGTCCGACGCCCCTGTGTCTTGTGGGGAGGAAGTGTAGCGGAAGGGATCTGGGGGGGGTTTAGAAGGTATTGTGGGGGGGGGGTTAGAGACATTTCACAGGGGATTAGTCACAAGCCACTGGCATTTCTCCGGGGGATCAGATCCCAGAGGTATTCACTCCAACCTTTAGCAGCAAGGCCTCTCCAGAGCCTCACAATAAACAAACCCCAGGCAATTACCAGCCAGCGGGGAGGCTACGACGCTAACGTGCTAAAATAGCGGACAGGAGAGAAGCCTAGCTGAGTCGAGCCCCGAGTGAATGCCCTCTCCTGAGAGGCGGAAAAACCGAGCTTTATTTCGGCCAAACAAAAGCGGCAAGAAGGACCGATACAGCTCTGCAGAGCTCTGTGCAGGAGGCCTAAATAAGACCTGTACCAGCGAAGCTAAGGCTAATTAGCCAATAATCCAGCCTGTTCTTTTATTTAATACCCTTATTTATCCAGGCATCTTGGACAAGAATTAATTCTGATTCACACGGATAACCAAGGAGAAATACCAGATAGAACAGTTGCAAGACAGGAGACCAAGAGAGAGAAATGGGGGTGACGCTCCTGGAGTAGATTTGGGGTTAAGGGCTTTGTTCAAGGACCCAACAGCTGAGTTCTTCCCAACAAAGTCATGACCTTATCTTCATGAAAATCTGGCACAATAATGTAATGAACTTAAAAATCAGATAAACGCACTGGGTGTCATGACAGTGACGACCTTCAGCAAGACACGCAGAGAAGTGAAAAGATTACAGGAACTGACCCAGTTCAAGTGCTCATGAGAGAGGATTTCCCCTAGTTGATGGTGTCTGATGTAAATATCTCCTTTGTGTGGCCTGATTAATGTCTGCAGCTGTTTTTATACAGCCGCACTAAAGCTAGCTGGAGCTGCACTTTATCCCTCGTTAAAAATTATAACAGAGATAAAATTAGAGCCAACAGGGACAAAATGACATTTATAAATGGCGTTTCACAGGACAAAGAAAAAACAAATTCCTGAAAGTTACAAAGTAGCGGAAAGTCCTGAACAATTGAGTACAATCCCTCTGGTGCTCTGACTCCACCCACTTCCCTCTCAGCCAATCACCTGAGAGTTTTTACCCCTCCTTATCCCATCCCAGCAAATCTACTTGAAGATTGCTGCAACTCTACACCCTCTCTGCGAATCCCTGAGAGATTGTAACTTCATTGCCCCCACAGCCAATCTTGTGCAAGACTCTCTCTCTCTGTGGCCCTCTCAACGAATCCTTGGTGACATTGCTACCTCTCATCGAATTGCATGCCAGATTGTCACCTAGTGGGCGCCCTCAGCACATCCCATGTAAGACTGCTATCTTTCAGCAAATCGCGTGTTAGACTGTTACCACGCAGGCCCTCTCAGCGAATCCAGAGCAAGATTATTACCTCTCAGCGAATGGTGAGTGAAATCGGTACCTCCCACAAAATAGGATGCATGGTTGTTACCCTCTCAGCAAATGGCGTGGGAGATGTTTACCCTCTCAGCGAATGGCGTGAGAGATTGTTACCCTCTCAGCAAATGGCATGAGATTGTTACCCTCTCAGCAAATGGCATGAGGGACTTTACTTCTCAGGGAATAGCGCGAGAGATTGTTACCCTCTCAGCGAATGGCGTGAGAGATTGTTACCCGCTCAGCGAATGGCGTGAGAGATTGTTACCCCCTCAGCGAATAGCGTGTGAGATTGTTACCCCCTCAGCGAAAAGCGTGTGAGATTGTTACCCCCTCAGCGAATGGCGTGAGAGATTGTTACCCTCTCAGCGAATGGCATGAGGGACTTTACTTCTCAGGGAATAGCGCGAGAGATTGTTACCCCCTCAGCGATTGGCGTGAGAATTTGTTACCCCCTCAGCAAATGGCGTGAGAGATTGTTACCCGCTCAGCAAATGGCGTGGAGATCGTTACCCTCTCAGCAAATGGCGTGAGAGATTGTTACCCCCTCAGCAAATAGCGTGAGAGATTGTTACCCTCTCAGCGAATGGTGTGAGAGATTGTTACCCCCTCAGCGAATGGCGTGAGAGATTGTTACCCTCTCAGCACATGGCGTGCGAGATTACTACCCTCTCAGCGAATGGCGTGCAAGATTGTTACCACCTCAGCGAATGGCGTGGAGATTCTTACCCCCTCAGCAAATGGCGTGGAGATTGTTACCCCCTCAGCAAATGGCGTGAGAGATTGTTACCCCCTCAGCGAATGGCGTGAGAGATTGTTACCCCCTCAGCGAATGGCGTGGAGATTGTTACCCCCTCAGCAAATGGCGTGGAGATTGTTACCCCCTCAGCTAATGGCGTGGAGATTGTTACGCCCTCAGCAAATGGCGTGAGAGATTGTTACCCTCTCAGCGAATGGTGTGAGAGATTGTTACCCCCTCAGCGAATGGTGTGAGAGATTGTTAACCCCTCAGCAAATGGCATGAGAGGTTGTTACCCCCTCAGCGAATGGTGTGAGAGATTGTTACCCCCTCAGCGAATGGCACGGAGATTGTTACGCCCTCAGCAAATGGCGTGAGAGATTGTTACCCCTCAGCGAATGGCGTGAGAGATTGTTACCCCCTCAGCGAATGGCGTGAGAGATTGTTACCCCCTCAGCTAAAAGCGTGAGAGATTGTTACCCCCTCAGCGAAAAGCGTGAGAGATTGTTACCCTCTCAGCGAATGGTGTGAGAGATTGTTACCCCTCAGCGAATGGCGTGAGAGATTGTTACCCCCTCAGCGAATGGCGTGAGAGATTGTTACCCCCTCAGCTAAAAGCGTGAGAGATTGTTACCCCCTCAGCGAAAAGCGTGAGAGATTGTTACCCTCTCAGCGAATGGTGTGAGAGATTGTTACCCCCTCAGCGAATGGCGTGCAAGATTGTTACCCCCTCAGGGAATGGCGTGAGAGATTGTTACCCCCTCAGCGAATGCCGTGCAAAATTGTTACCCTCTCAGCGAATGGCATGAGAGATTGTTACCCCCTCAGCGAATGGCATGAGAGATTGTTACCCCCTCAGCGAATGGCGTGACAGATTGCTACCCCCTCAGCGATTGGCGTGACAGGTTGTTACCCTCTCAGCGAATGGCGTGCAAGACTTTACTTCTCAGCGAATAGCGTGAGAGATTGTTACCTTCTCAGCGAATGGCATGAGATTGTTACCCTCTCAGCGAATGGCGTGCAAAATTGTTACCCCCTCAGCGAATAGTATGAGAGATTGTTAACCCCTCAGCGAATGGCGTGATGGATTGTTACCCTCTCAGCGAATGGCGTGAGGGATTGTTACCCTCTCAGCGAATGGCATGCAAGATTGTTACCCTCTCAGCGAATGGCGTGCGAGATTGTTACCCTCTCAGCGAATGGAGTGGAGATAGTCACCCCCTCAGCGAATGGCGTGCGAGCTCATTACCTCGCGGGCTCTCTGCGCTGCAAGCTCCGCCTGCCGCTGTTTCTCCAGCTCTTCCAGCAGCTGCCGCTCCATGATGCGTTTGGCCTCCTCCACCCGCCGCAGCACCTCCCGCTCGATCTCGTCTTTACGCTTCTCCAGCTCCTCCTCCACCCGCTTCGCCACCATCTCCTCCACCCGCCGGGCCGTCTCCTCCTCAATCAGCCGCTCCTCGATCTCCTGCTGCCGGCTACAAAACCATAAACACTTATTTGCATCTCAAATACATGACTGCTGAGCACATTTTTCAAAATACGGGGGATTCCCCCCTTAAATGCTTCATATGGGGGGGATTTTAGTTCGTTGAGGGGGACTATAGGTCACTCCGTGTCCTATTCTTACTGCAGATTGCATTCTGTCACTTTCCTTCAGTTTAAGGTATTCCCTGAACTATATTATATGTTAATTAGTTATTTACTATATACTTAAGTAGTTTTATTCTCTGAACTACAGTCACCTGCAGCCTCATTAGGAACACCCGTGCAATAAAATTCAATCCAACAGCTCTGCAATAAATTCTGCTTTTTTTAAAGTTCACACACTTTCTGTTTTTGTTGATATTGTAAAAAAAGTGGTAATTCCACTTTGATTATTACTGAGGTCATACTAAGTGGTGGTGGGTGTACTTGGGTGCATTACATTGAACGGTGTTCCTAAGATTTTGCACACCTCATGTATGTTAATGGAGTGCACAAAATATTAGGAACACAATTCAATATAATGCACCCTAATACACCTCCATCACTCAATAATAAACATCAAGCAGAATTCTCACCACCTTGTCAAAAAAATGTATGAGCGCCATAAATGTAGAATTTAGAGCGGTTGTATTGGATTGAATTAGATTGCACAGGTTAGGCCAGTGTAGTTAAGTTATTCTCTGAACTATATTTTAAAGTAATTACAAGTTGTATAGTATAATACAGTTTAGTAGTTGTATTACGTTTCAGTAGCCTCACTCTTCATCACTGCTGAGAGAGAAACATCTGAGTGACTTAATATTGACGTTTTGTAATATCAGCTGATACAACGCAGCACCGCAGCATTTTACACACTGCGCCGTTAATATCACCGTCGTTTAGTTGGAGCCGTTCGTAAACTGTACTGTAACAGTGACCTGTCTGAGGATTAACGTTGTTAATGTTGACATCACATGGCGCGGTTTTCATTCGTTTTTCGGGCTTCGCTGTTTTTTTCTGAGCAGGTTCCGCCTCAGATGATGTAGATCTACGTTTTAGCCAGCGGTCTGTGTTCGGTTCCTCAAACTTAATATCACTGTTAGCTTGTCTGTGTTGTGCTAGCGGGAGGGACAGAGAGCTACAGGTGTGTTCAGGGTCGAAGTCAGACAGTCGGACAGAGCGGTTGCTGCCAGTCGTCCTGCAGTAAGCACCGCTGCAGACATTGGTTGAATATGAGTATACGTCGCTGTAAATGTGTGCGGGAATTCCCTGCATTTAAGTGTTGGATTTCCGCAATCCCACGCTGAAATTCAGGCCCTGACCACTTATTCACATCTCAAATACAGGACTACTGTGCATATAACATCACCTCAGACGCAGCAGGGCGTACAAACCAAACACTTCCTTCCTTCTCCGAGACCTGCGAACGTGTCGAGCGGAATCAAGTCCCACCAGGGAGGACAGAGGGCAAATAATATTCACAAACACCCCAAAAGCACAATGCAGGGGACTCAGAACTTCCCCTTAAGTATTTTATTAATCACATCTCCTTTTCTAAGGTAGTTTTCCTCAGGTGTTCACCATTTCTAACAGAAAATATTGTCTGAAGTCAAACAGCAGCCGCTCCAACTCATACGGAGGACGCTTAACTATCACAGATTTACTCACCTTCCAGTTTCCAGCACAGCTGAAGAGTTATTTTAAAAATATCCCCCCTTGTTACTGTTAAAAGTACTTTGGGCCACTGGAGCAAAAAGTATCCCCCTTAGAAAAATGTAAATGTCTGACCCGGGACCCTCTGACGCACTAACAACGGCTGAGGACCCAACCGCATCGCCTTCCTGCCGCATGACCTGAGACGTTAACCACCGTGCATGACGGCCGGGTTTATGCCGAGAGAGAAAAGCACAGATGTCCGGACACGAGTGGCCCCCCCGGTCACAGAGTGCTCTCCGCACGGAGAAGCACAGTCGAGCGCACCACCAGTTTCTGTCCTTTCGGTGGATTACAACTCTTTTATAATAAACTATGGAGATTAATTCGCCACGATGTCGTTGGGATCACTTCCCAAGCGCATCAGCTCTTTCCATGCAGCATGTGTGAAGTCTGGCGAGCGTGAGCATGCGTCTGTGCGTGTGCTTAAGCGCGTGGGTGTCTGTGTACGTGTGTGCATACACGCATCTGTGTGTTTGTGATGCAAGGGCCATCTCACAGAGGATGGATTATTAATGCTTTGCAGACAAAGGTCGTCAGGTAATGGCAGCAGTGACTGACCCTGGTCCTGGAGATCCACCATCCTGTAGGTTTTCACTCCAACTCAAACAAAGCTCACCTCATTCAACAGAGGAAGAGCCCTGGTAGAGCTGCTCATTAGTGGGGTCAGGTGTGCTGAACCAGCGTAGGGGCGAAAATCTACAGGATGGTAGATTTCAAGGAACAGGGATAGTTAAACTGTTGAAAATCTTCGAAATTGCCATAAGATAGCTAGTAAGTGCTAGTTAGTATGTTAGCAAGCCATTAGTGGGTGAGAAATGTGTCTGACGTTCGCCATCATTATCCGTGCAGCAGTGGGCTGTGTCGAAGGAATGATGATGTAAGAGTTCTGTAGTGTTGTTCATCAATAATTATGCTGAAGGATATATCTGATGTGAATCAGTCATCGTCAGCACCGCCAAGAACCCAATTCAAATCCATGAAATGGAAGATTTAAAATAGCAGAAATGGCCTGTTTACCCGTTTCTGGGTTTGTATGGTCTAATTTTCCCAAAAGCAAACCCTTGATAATTATCAGCAGTTATGCTGAGTAGCACATGTGCATGTTGGGACCTGTAGTTCAGCAAGGACAGCGTCATGTATCTATAGAAACCAAAGCAAGCTATCATTTCACCCGGGAAAACAAACAGTTCCACACAGCATTTCACACCTTGTTGAGACAGCAGCGATGACCGCACACGTTTGCTAGCAAACTGTGAAACAGACTGAAGTGAGATGCAAGGACTCTGCCGTACCGTTTGCAAGCAAAATGAAAGCATGACTGCAACGCATCTTTTGTATATGAGGTCATGCCAGTGTGTGGCAACAACGATCACGTGTGACAAAATGGTCCTGCTATAAGATGGTAGTGAGTGCAGGAACAATGACAAGGGATTACTATGCAAGCGCGGATCAATGATCTTGTGCGTGTGTGTGTGTGTGTGTCTGTGTGTGTGTGTGTGGGGGGGCTAGAATAAAGAAATCTGAGGGTAGTATCTGAGTGAGATGACCACCATGTCCAGTAAGAAGAATCAGAATGAGCGATGCCAGAGCTCCAAGGTCTAAATGCACGTAATGGCATTAAGATTGGTTTAAAGACACCGATTTGCACTGTTCCTCTCAGCCAGGCTGCAGTGGGGGGGGGGGAGGGGGTGCATTATGGGATATCTAGAGGAAGAGGTGGCCGTGCTTCAGTGGTCAGGTGGGGTGGGGGTGGGGGTTGGGGGGGCATCATACCCCCAGGGGCGGAGCTGAGGTGGAAGGCCAGATAAAGACAAGATCACATGGTATTCAGTCGATCCCCGCCCCCGCCCTGGAGGCGTTTCAGGACACAAGCGACTTGTTTACTCCGAAGCAGGTATAAACCATTTCAGCTGCCCGACAAACAGGAAGATCTTCAAAAAACAAGCCCACAACATTATCCCGAGGGCCCGAGAAAAACAGAAAACAAAAACAACACCACAAAACAAAAGAACAAGAGCCCTCTAATTCAATTTATCCCATCGATTCGGAGGAACACTAAACCGCAAGGCCCATCTGGGCAGGCGCCCTCGCTGGCTGCAGTCGCCAGGAGTCCAGTTAAAGGGCCGACAGCGCCCTCGGGAACACCGGCGGGAAAATCTTCAAAAGCACAGCAGAGTGACTGACAGGAAATCAGAAATCACCAGCCAATCAGCTCCTCAGATGCAGGCCAAGACAGCTGTCACTGCGCCGCCCCTCCCCCGTCTCTACCTACGATCTTCACCGCTGCGCTCTGATCCACGCGGCTCTGACAAGCGACCTCCGCCGGAACAACTGCGACATGCAACACAAGTCGTCGCCAAGCCCCGCCCGTGTACCACGCAGCAAACTTTATGCTGCACGGCTTCCGTGCACGACTTCATCCACAACAGATTTTATAATAGAAATCGGAAACTACAGCAGACATTAATTTTCACTTCAGCCGGCCAAAAAAAAAAAAAGGGGGGGTGTGAAAATAAACCAGAGGTAAGAAGAAAGTAGCAAACGCTTTACAGAGCGCTGAAGAGGGAGAATATCTGCCCAATACAGCAAAAATCCCATATTATACAGCAAACAATCCCAATACAGCAAAAGATTCCAATTCTACAGCCCACATCCAAATCATACGGCAAACGTCTATGTTTCCATCCCGGCAAAAATAATCAGAATAACTGGTCATTGTTTCCTTTCCTATGGCCCCCTCCATTTAGCCTTAAACCATTTTTCCCTGATCCATTCTTAATGGCTTGTCTGATGTTAAGTACATTGAATAATATTATTTATGAAATCTGCTGAATGAATAAACTTGACTGGCCGTTGGAAACGTGGTGGCTGTCACAGAGAGCACAACCGCTACTTTCCAGAGAAAGAATTACAGTGAGCTCAGCTCAGCCAAGCCAGCGGGATCCGAGCCAGACCAGGCCAAAGAGCCGCTCCACATTTCATACTGCAGCGCTTCCAAGGGTGCAAAACAGGACACGCTCACAATTTAGTGCAGGAAATACATCCTCACCCGTCAGTGACCTCTACACCGGAGAGATAACTTACACCCTCAATGTTCTTAAGTGTACACTTGGCCAAAGGCACGCTGGCTACATTTAGTGTAATAACTCCTGAGCGGCGATTTTATACACACTCAGCTCCTTACGCGATGTGCAGTTTATGTAAACAACACCAGGTCATCAGCCGATGTAGCAGCTGAGAAATACGGCTGCAGACAAGAACGAGACTGGACTTCTGCACAAATTGAGAGGGCAGCATCTAAGAGAATGCTAATGTCTGGACACATGCAGTAATGTTTCCCAAACATAGGCAGCGCTTTAGGGGGGCCTAAAGCTGGTTATAGAGATACCACAGGACAGAAAATATGATATAAGCAGGAAAAGCGATACTGAATAACCAGAACAAACTCCAGTCCTGCCTGCGCAGACGTGCTGGTGGGGTGCAGAGGAGGCCGATAGAGGTTTCGGCAACACCGCACACTCAGAGCGAAACTGCAGAAACTGGACACCCTAAAAACCTGCGCTTCTCAAATGGGTACTGGAGACGGAGCCAGAGTTTACAGTCATCGATAACAGTATTACATTAAACACTTAAGTAGGGCCCAGTTGGCCCAGCTCTAAACCTGAGAGATAAAGGTTCAAGTGTACAGGGCAGAATCTCAGTGCAATTACAGAGCAGCGTTAGCACTGTAGCTCAGACCGCATACAGCATTTACCGCTCAAGCTATTTCTGCCTGTGCACTGAGCACTGCTGTAAGCAGCTGGGTTCCAAAACCCCTGTGTTACAGCAACAGCCTGATAAAGCCTGATTACCACAGGCTGCAATTATCTACAGTGCATCTAAAGCTAGATCAGGGATCTGAATGTGCACCACAGGCTCTTAATTTGGAGGTCACATGCAGCTTAATATTAAGTATTAATCAATCTTCACAGAGTAAAACTCAAAATCAAATCAATCACAAAAGAGAGCCATTTTTAAGCAAAATATTTGCATTCAAACTTCAAGATATAAAACCGATTATCACCAGAGCGAACAGCGACATCAGGCAGCTCCGCGCGAACGTGTCTGAGCACAAACCTTGGTCAATTTCTACAAACTTCAGCCTTATATACACACCGTACTACTGTCAGAGCTTCGGAACCTAAATCGCAGCATCAATGAAAGCCCTTTACTACCACTATTGATCAGAACACCTTCCAATTAGGGGTGTAACGATTCTGAATCGATTCTGTATCGATGTTCTTAAAGGCAAAGGACCGCCATGGGGCGAACATCCAAGTTTAACCGTTTCCTTGATTAAACCTGACGCAGTCTTGAACGAAAGTGCCATACATCAAAGGGCATGAGAAATGCTTCCGGAAAAAAAACTTGACCGTTTCGGTGACAAGCTGCACGGAACCAAGTTAAAGACTACAGAATCGTGTCCTTTTAAGCAATTAGGTTTCTCTAATCCTGCCCTGTTTACTTTGCTCAATTAGCAATCAAACCGGCGATTCTCTTTTTTACTTTGCTGAATGAGTAGAGCTGTTTATTAAGACAGCATGTTTGATTGCTGCATTCTGAAAGTTAAATGGGCATAGATTTGCAATTTACGTAATTGGTCATTTCGTGTGATTGTGATCATTTATAGCTCACATTCACGCTTCATCTGCTTTAATGTTTTCCACCTTGTGTATATTTTAGACGCTTGAAATCCAGGGTGATCTGAAAATAAATCTCTAATTTTATTTTATAATTATAGATCTCCTAAAAATACCACAATGAGAGATGAAATGCTGAGTTGGGATGTGGCGATGTTGAACGAGGATTTTTTTTAAAGTGTGATGAGACAACTTGCAGTCATGGGGTGTGTAGGCAGTCGCGTGTGATTTCTTGAAACATACACACCTGAAGTGGCTTAAAACGATTTAAAATGCTGCCAGGAAGAAGCCAACATTTAGATTTCGCTAATTGCAGGTGCTTCGCCCTGCCTTAAATCTGCTCCCGTGTACTTGGCAAATTTAGCCAGTAGCCTATAATGATAAAGATGTGATGGTGAAAAGCAGACAAGCCTGACTGGGCTACGGTGTTCGATTGAAAGAATGTCAATTTGAATAATTAGAAAAAATCTTCCTCTGTATTACATCTCTCATTGTATCACTTTAGGAATTTTTCCAAGGTTAATTTAAAACAGATTTGTTTTCATATCGCCCTGGAGTTTAAGCGTCTAAAAAATACACAAGGTGGAAAACATTCTGAAAAGCGGATGAAACGTGAATGTGAGGTATAAATTATCACAATCTCACGAAATGCTGTGGCAATTGCAACCGTGTTCAAGCAGTGCTGTTCTATGCCCATTTCAATTTCAAAAAGCAGCAATGAAACATGATGTCTTGATAAACAGCTCTACTCATTCAACTTAGAGTAAACGAATCCACCATTTGATTGCTAATCAGGCAAAGTAAACGGGAACAGGTATTTATTAGAGTTGCCTAATTGGTTAATAGGATGACGATTTTGTTTGCATTTGCTTGGCTCTTCTCAGCACGTAGCCAAAAAATACTGATGTCAGTCAAGTTTTTTCCGGAAGCATTTCTCATGCCCTTTGATGTTAAGCACTTTCGTTCAGGACAAGCGCAGGGGTTAATAAAGGAAAAGGGAAAGCTTGGATGTTGACCCCATGGTAGCAGGTGGTGTTACTACGCTTTAAAAAAAATCGTTACACCCCTACTTCCATTGCCATTCCATATAGCCTTGGAATGCTAGGCTAGCACTACCACACTATGCGAGGGGGAGATCAGGGCTTTGACAGATCTCCAAATTGAGGTTAAGGTTTAAACCATTAACTGAAAAATACAGGGAAACACGAGCAGGAAGAGGGAGGCTGTGCCTGATACAGAACACTTCCATAGGTCACCAGCTGAGAATCATGACCTGAGTCTGTACCAGGGGCAGGAAACCCTGCTCCTAAAGACCTACAGCCCTGCATGTTGCGGGGGTCTCTCTGCTCCAACACACCTGATTCAAATTATTGTGGCTTGTCAAGGACTTGAGATCGAGGCCATTCTTTGAATGAGATGTGCTGGAGGGGAGAGATATCTTTAATGCAGGGTTACGGTTCTCCAGAGACGGGGTTCCTTACACCCGGCATTAATAGTGGTCATGATTCTCAGACGGGGCTGGTGGACATGCGCAGTGTGCACAGCCTTCCTCTCCCAGCCGGAAGTTACTCAGGTTGCTCCTCTTCATGCCCGTATCCACAACGCCAAAGCTGTTGTGTAATCAATATCATTTTTACTGAAAGAAATGCCAATGTACATCGCAACAGGCAGCAGGCAACAACACAAAGCAGACTGGGGTTAATTCAAGTAACATGCATATGCAAGATTCAGCAACATGGTCGTGTATAATGGATGTCTCAGGTAGTTGAGGACACACGGATAATTATTCAATAGCACAATTCTCATGACATCTGATATTTAGCATTGTATGGCTCCCAGGCATTGATTCAGCTCAATCTCAAACATGAAAACGACGCTCAATTCTACTAAACCTGGGGGGTATTCCTCAAAGCTGGCTAACTGAGTAAGCCTGGCTTTTTCACAAAGCAAAACCTGGAAACTATTCAAATCTGGAACATGGATTGAAATAAATACAGCTATCCGGGTTTTACTTTGTGCAAACCCCAGCCTTACTCACCTAGCCAGCTTTGTGGAATACCCCCTGTTCTCATGAATGGCACGTTTGACCAACAAGCTGTTAACGCATTTATGACCGACCTTCATTACCGGCGTCTGACGTCGCACGTCAAATTCATCTCGTTCAGCGCACAACTTGTCAACAAACCTGAGGGCCGTGAATCTCCGCAATCATAGCGGGAAAACCTTCACGCAGCCGGGCTAGTTGGCCTTGGTTTGCATTCCATTTTCGCAAACATAAATGCATTTGCTTTGGAGCTAAATTCTGCATCACAAGGGGCCAACTGTGGATTTAACGCACAAAGCATCGTCGCATAACGGTTACTGCACATCATCAGGCACCACCATTACGGGTAATCGGGACATTTGCAAAGGCCCTGTCGGGTGGGCCAGCCTTAGTGCCCATCGATGGCGTTTATTTCACTGGCTGACTATAAAGCTGCTTTCACACCGGACGCGAAACGAATTTTTCGCATTTACATCCTTGCATTGACTGTGAATGTAATATGTCGTGCGTAAAATTCGCTTCGCGTCCGGTGTGAAAGCAGCTTTTGGCCGTCAGATTGGCATGAGGTTCCAGCAGACGCGGGCCGCACTCACATCTTCCTCTGCCGCTCAAACTCGGCCTTCTTCTCCTCCTCCTCCTTCTTCTGCTTCTCGTCCAGGGCGCTCCTCTTGCTCAGCGTCCGCCCGAAAATGTCAATCCTCTCGGGGGGCGAGGTTCTCTCCCGCTCCCTCTCCCTCCGTGAGGTCGCGCCGGTGGTGGACCGTGAGCGGGACCGCGACTCCCGCCGCCGGCTCCTTTTCGCTTCCCGGGACTTGGAGCGCTTTTTTGTCCTCTCCTTGTCCCGGGATCGCGACCGAGACCGGCTCCGTTTCTTACCGTGCTTGCTGCTTTTCGCGTGCTTCGGACGGGACGCGCTGCGACTCCGGGAGCGACCCATGACTCGGCTAACAGCTAACGCTAGCTAAGCTACGTAAATAAGTCTAATGACTTCGCTCGAACCGCGGATGGAATCGGTGCTTAATAATTTTCCTCACCAGCTACGTACTTTTGCACAAGCAAATCATCACAGAGGCGAAGTAACTGTTATGCAAACCCAGAAAGCGTGGAGATTATTGCGCTCAACAACTTGCATGATAGCGACCCAAGCTCCCAGGGCACCTCATCCGAGCAAGATGGCGACTGTCTGAATTCTCCCAGAGTTCGCAGCGTTCGGACTTTTCCGACTCTTCGGGTTGCCATAGAAGCGACGAAGTGATGACGCGATCTTCTCATGTTGCCAGCGTTGGTTCCCCTGCTGGAACCATGAGGCTATGAAGCATAGTTCTGCGCTCCTATGAATACAGCTTGTGCGTTCTAGATATGTATTAGACCTCGGGATATACAACTGCGTATATTATAAACGCTTAACTTATTGTACGATTTTAATCATATCACTTTTTATGAACATCTCATTCGCCTGAAATGTATCATTACTCAAAGTAGTCAACGTCAGTTCAAATCAGTTGAGTTAATACAATAATCACAATTTGCCCAGTTTGGGTCGCATTACGCTGTATTTGGCAACAGGGGTGTGGAAATTGCCTGTATATGACCGTTCAACTGTTTGCCTGACTGGTCATAAAGTTGATAATCGCTGTTTCCATTGCATTATTGGAAAAGTGATGTGCTAAAAATAGGTCAAATGCACACAATACTCCCATGGACCTCCCCTGCGTATAAAATGGACTTTTTCTGTGATATAAAAACTCTGCAGAAACTGGCGATGCAGGCTCACTGGATTGGCATTTGTTTCTTGTAATGTAAAATAGGAAAAGCTGCAGAATTTCCACACCTCAAAATGTGCCGTTTTAGTTTTATGCAGCTTCTCAGTATTTGACTTTGCCACAATCACAATCGCGCACAAAGACACACACACACAAATGTTGTTATATATTTGCAAAGAACTATCCTGGTGAAAGACCTCCAGTAGGCACCCATAACAGTATTATATATCAGTAATCACCTCTGATCCCTTCAGTTATTTTAAATTTTACCTCCTCAGCAGAATGGAGTCATTGCAGTAGTTCTACAGTCTCTCAGCTGTGCATCTAAAAATAATGTCCTCTGCTCTAACAATTACATCTGCTCCTATTTTTAAACGTATAATGGAATGACTCGAAAAGAAGTGACCAATTGAAATGACAGTTGGTGACAAGCAGTTTAGAAGTGAAAATCTCTTAGGAGCAAGTTTTTATTCATTTGAAGCGACTTCACATCAGAATAAAGCAACACCTATATTTCGATGAAGAGAAGAGAAGAGGGGTTCGCATGTCCTGCTTTGTGTTTTAAATGGATTCAGTTGTCAGGATTTTAATATCTATTTTTTGGTTTTTTGTTGCATCAGGTTCTTTTTTCCTCCCATTTTTTACTGCCCGCCTTTTACATTTATATTATTTAAAATAATGCTCCCTTTTGTCCCAGAAAAAAAAAGAAAATTTTGAATAAGACTTTTGACTAGCCCGCAAAATTAAAATATATACCTGCGAGGTTAAAATAAAACTTGAACAAAAGAAAATTAGCTCTGCCCTGTAGTCTTCCTCCGGAATCATAAAATTTGTGAAATGTGCTTGTCTCAGTTCAGTCACAGCAAATTCACCCACCATACGCTTTGTTGTCAGTTTCCTAATGATTGCTACAGAGTGCACGCTAGCACAGAGTCACCTTCACTGCTAATTGAATTGTGACACCGGTCTGTGTAATGTGAGATAAGGGGAGCGCCATCTGTGTCAAATGCATTGAATCAGTGGTCATTCCATGTTGCCAGAGGGCACAAAGCTGCTATTCTCCATACTCTGATTTTACATGGTCAGACAGCGTTAATTGTGAGCCGACCAACTTTAAGATCCCCATCTGTCAAAGCAATTAGGTTTGCTTTGAAAGGACATGGGCATTAGAGTTTGGAAATTAGATTAAAAAGTTTTGTAGAGTGAAAAAAAGAAACAGGCTCAAGCTCAAGACTAGAGGGCACTCAGTAGAGCGCATAGCTCCGCCACCCAACATATCTGCTCTTCTGGTTACAGAATATGTTCCAAATCACCTCCAAAATTAAATCAACTCTTCCTTGGACTATGACCCATCATCCTGCCAAATTCCACGCCAAACCGTAAGTAAATTTTAGAGTTATCTGGTCAAAATATCACACAGACTCGAGTTAAACAGATATATTTTAATTCTTACGGATCCAGATTCCAGAATATGTTGCGGATCACTTCCAAAACTAAATCAACTCTTCCTTGGACTAAACTGCCTATCATCCTGCCAAATTTCGCGCCAAACCATTCCTAACTTTTTGAGTTGTCCTTTTTAGAGATTGACAAACAAACAAACCGGTGAAAACATAACCTCCTTAGTGGAGGTCATAAGACTACAGCATAGGTTGACTTACTATCTCTATGCATAAGTGAAGAGTCAATATATTTCGAGTTCATTTCTGCTGAGTGTAAGACTCTTACTGAGAGAGTGAACCACAGACCTACACGCGCTCGCATACTCCACACATGTAATGGGACTGAGTCTGTGCTTGTTAAGAACGAGGTACTCGTTCCATCGAGTTAATCAAACCCACTCTCCTTTTTCTTTTTCAAGCGTGCGATGAAAGAGGTTTTGTTCGCTTGGAGTTTCAGGCTTTTTAGAGCCCCTGACATTTCCCCCCTCCATTATTGTTAGTTAACAAACACAGGATCTCTGCTGGGAAAGGCTGTTCATTGTCACATTGTCATGTTGATGCCCTAGGGGGGTTTCTGGCTTAAGACGCTCCAGAGAGAGAGAGAAGGAGAGAGCGAGGGACCAGAAAGAAAAGTGTTTCTTTTCTTTTTACTTTTTTTTTCTTTTCTGGTGTTTGGTTCAGGGGTTGTGAGATCAGAGGTCACTGTGATCATTGCCTATGGCTTCATCATTTGTGCTACTTAACATTTAGCATGTAAATAGCAGTAAAAATTAAATTAATGTTTATTTCTACGTGATGATAAAATCAGATATTATGTCCATCATATTTTGCAGAGTTCCTCAAGCTGCAAGGCGACTGAGTGGCGAAAAGACTGCTGTGAAGTATTTATGATGGGCTTATAGACCTGTATCTATCCTTACCCAATCAGATGTGTAGTCTTCAGCCAATGTGCTAGTTGTTACCTTAGTTTATGTGGTGGAAGTGTAAACAGATGGAGGTACCATAAATGTTTGTGTCGTGTTTTTGTATTGTGATGCGCTGATGATTGTAGGACCCCGATAAATAATGTGTACAGAGTGAGTTTAAATTAAGCTTTCTTCTTTTATGGTGGCCTTGTGGAGGCCACACACATGCAGCTATGGAGACCCCCGTGCGGTGGCCTATCCCTCCTTTAGAACTCACAGTAGACATCAGAACTCTGGGTTAAGTGATGTCGTAATGGGAGAGGCATACCAGGACTCTGTAATGAATGACACTGCGACAATAATCTAATTCGACATTACGAAAAGGTAACCTCTTGAGCATATGTCACGGAATCAACTGCCATCTCTGTGGATGATTTCACCAGCAGATCACATTCTTTTAGCAGCTCCTGCCTGTCAAAATCAGTTCCCTTTTCTATCTGCCACAGTTCTGACTCCTCAGCTGCGCTATTTTCTCACTAGGCTTTCATAACGATGACATCTCCTGACAAGTGGCGTCATCTCAGCCTGTCACCTGATCATCAAACCGTCCCTTTCACTGTCCTTCTCTTCATGACTTCCATGATTAATTGATGTTCGTCAAATTACGCGTTCTTTTGTTTTCACTTGCGACTTCAGTTTCGTTAATTTTTACTGTTTGGTCTCCGTCAGGTCCTCTTGTCGCTAGCATTCATCGGTGGGGTTCATTGCATCGCGCGGTGTCGTATTACAGCTGGCTTTATCTGTCCGGTTTCTCTTGGCCTGACTAAGATGTTAAACTGACTAGCCTTCATCACGTTACGGTGAAATAAGTGTGTGGTCCAAACCTATGACCGGGAGAACAGGAAAGACAAAAGTCGCAATGTAGGTCGGGGTTCTGCGTCCAGTTTGACTGAGATTCATTACCGAGAGTCTGTCTAAAAAGTCTTTTGAGGATGTTCTTTATACGTTATCCATGAGTATGAGAACCTGCATGCAGGCTTGATGTGGGAGAAATATGGCAGCTGGAGAGCTTCATCTCTTCGTGACATGAGCTTCATGCTCTCAGCACTGTGGTCTATCAAATCATCATTCGACTCCCAGAACATTGACGATTCCCAGAACAGGAGGATGAAGAGTTCCACCATATTTACATTCGTTCAGGCTGCACTCAAACATGATTTATTAGAGAGGGAGAATTTTTTGAGACTGTATCTCAGAGCACTGCTCCATTGCTGTTAATCAGATTCAATAAGAAGCCGAACCGCATGAGGTCATGCAGTTTAATTTTCAACGGGAATATTAAAAATGTTCTGCGAATGTGACGCAAAACCGCAATCATGTTTTTCACATTTTTCTAAATGAAACCATCGGGGGATGTTGCCCGTAAGTGGATTAGCCAGCTGGGCTGCTTTTCTGTGCGTCCTTGAAAAAAAAAAAAAAAACGCTCTCGGAACTATACAAATGCAAGACTGTTCAATGCAGCGACTGCTCTGTGCTTTTTCAACCAAAAACCCTCAAGCTCTGGAATAGCTGTTCAAATTAGAACACTGTTCTCTTTGAAATTTATCCACCCATTGAAGGGCTTTCGTAATTTTTTTAATTACTTTTTTAGCATTTATTTTTAGTCACTTTTTTTCTTGTTTAAAAAATTTAAAACACTATATTCTTCTGAGTATGCGACCATTATTTTATTAGTTTTCAATATCTTGTCATTGTGATTCCTCAAACATTTACTGTCAGGTAGATAGCAGTGCATGTGTGTATGTGTGTGTGTGTGTGTGTGTGTCTGTCTGTCCATCTATGTGTGCATAAGTGTTTGTGAATCTGTGTGCCTGTGCTTGTTTGTGCCTGCATGTGCATGTGTGTGTGCATTCCTCTACGCCTGTGTGTGTGTGTACGCGTGCACATCTGTGCCTGTTTGTGTCCATACCTGTGTGTGCTTGTGTGTCATATGACCACAGCTGCAGTTCACACTGCCGTGTGAGTCACTGAAATGGGCACAGAGACAAGTGACCCTTCCTAGACAGTGAAGAAGAGGTCGAAGGTCAAATGTCCTACATCTGCTCAGCCGACCCTCTAAACTGGCTTCTGCCTTTATTTCGTCTCTCAGCAGATGACTATATATCCCTCACTTCAGGAAAATGAAAAGAATGCTCAGTAACTCTGTAAATAAAATCCCTGTAGTTCAGTGGATGTTACAGTCCTGGGTACCAGGGGTCGTTGGAGCACTGAAACAGGTTTAATACGCTGACTCCCCCAAGCCTCTCTGTGCACGTCTGATGGGAGATTTCTGTTTCATCCCTCACCTTGTTCTTTAATTCTTCTTCTCTTTCCTTGATGTCCTTGTTTCTCATAGCGTTCCAGGAAGTGTTGGCTCCCCATAGCCCATGCTAGAGCTCCGTCACCAGCCCTGCGAGAGCGGGACCTGGGGTGCTGTTGGGAGGTTTGCGTCGGGAGCGCTCATGGGAAACTTCAAACAGGAAGAGCCCTTCATTTGTTCAAGGGCCTGTCGCCCTCCCTCTCCCCCCCCCGTCACCACCTACCCTGCGCCGCCGTGGATTCTCCTCAAAACAATGCGCCCACATCCTGGTGTGTGTGTGTGTGTGGGGGGGGTCACATCCAGCTGCATGGGCCAAGGGAGGGTGTACTGTGTATGTGTGTGTGTGGGGGGGGGGGGGGGGGGGGGGGGGGTGTATATTGTGTCATATATCATAAAGCAGAATGACTGAGTTACCTGAATAATTGTGCTGAATAAAGCAGCTCTTTTTACTTCAAACCTCATCCCATTTATATGAGGCTCCAAGTCTTTATGAGGGCAGTAATCGAGCTAACTCGGTAATCCTGCTTTGTGAGACTGGACCCAAGAGAGAAACAGGCTCACTTCTGCCCTACAATGGAAGACTGCAGGATCTGCATTTGGTTAACATACAGATACTGCAGTCTTCCATCGTCCCTGAAGCACGACAACCACCTGCCATGGTTCCTACAAATTCACTATGACAAGGTGCAGGAATTAATAAAGATATTTACTTTGAGGGCAAAAAGAAACTGTTGGGAATAATGTGATTCCCGGGGATAGATGTTTCTTGCAAGTTTGCGTACTCTTCTGAAGGTCAGACATAACATCTCAACACAGAGATCTGTCCCATTCAGCACAATGGCCTGATTAAGACATTCAGCCGCACATCATTTTTAGAAAGTGCGTATCTCACTGTGAAAGACAGTGTGTAAAACGAGTGGCTAAAATTAAACTTTGTTTCGTAGGGGTTACATCATGGGCATGTAGGGAGAGGCTGCGCGAAGGTGCACAAACATTGACTGCATAGAAAATTCGGTCTGGGTGGCTCTACTGCGCACTGTACCACAGTACTGAGTCTGGCTGCAAACTGGATGACATGGCACCTGAAAACTGCACCTTTTTTGAGCACTTTTAACCAAGCCTGAGGAAATTCAGTGGGTGACACCTCTGTAAGTCGCCCATATTTTTTCTAGTCTACGGTTGTAAACTTCGCTGGAAGCCTAGCGTTAGCTTCATAGGGGGTTAGCAAGACAATCAACCAGAAATAATTTCCGGAAACTATCCCAGCAGGACAGTGCGTAAACACAAAGCCATGCACACCGTCACAAATACAGCCATATAAATCATTATTATGAGAGCTGTGAAGATAGAGTATATCACGGTGTTTGGCCCTCACTTCTGTCCATAGACGTGTTCTCGAAGAGTTCAGGCGAACAGCCCAATTATTCTTCTCCTTCGGTCTCGAGTGAAAACATTTCTGGCCAGAAAATGCTTGTGCCCTTTCTGTTCACAGTGTAGTGCTGCTTATGAACGCTCCGTTTATTTTTATTTCTTCCAGGTGGCTAAAAAAGCATAAACATTTTCTGGAAATAAAAACTAAACACCGAAGGAAATCAGGAAGTAAACATACCTTTGTAGTTCTCTTTCCTGTTGATAAACAAGCCAGCATTTTTAAAAATCGCAAGTGTTTGTTTATACATCATGTGCCACCATCAACATTAAAAAACAAGACTTAATTTGCATTTAATTTAAAAGAGCTTTGTTTGTGTGAACTAACAACAACAAACAAACAAGATCAATCAGAGTTTGACAGGCCGCATAACGGAAAAAGGCATCGACTGAAGTAAAGCTGTTTTTGTGTGTGTGTGTGTGTGTGTGGGTGTGGCAACTCTGATCACTCCCTTCCCGTGTCATTGATATCAGCAGATTCATTGGCACATTTGATTGACACACATCATTAATCATGTCACCTGTTGCCCAAATGAAGCCTCTATCATCAGGCCTATCATCAAGTTCTGTCTCGGAACATGCCCTAGGCTCTCAGATCTGCCTGTCACCCCGGGATACAGTCCCCAATATGGTGACATAGAAGGTAATGCTGTTGCCTCACAGTGAGAAGGTTGTGGGTTTGAATCCAGTCTGGAGCCTTTCCGTGAGGAGTGCCCGTGTTCTTCTCATATTCGTGTAAGTTTTCTCCAGATATTCCAGTTCCCTCCTAAAGACCAAAGACATGCTTTCATGCCAACTAGAGACTCTAGATTACCCATAGGTCTGAGTGTGTGAGTGAATGGTATGTAATCCATGTGACGGATCATCAAACTGCACAGGGTATGTTCCTGGATCTTGCCCATTGCATGATGGGATAGGCTCCACCCACATGACCCTGACCAGGGGCACGTTTCCCAAGCAAGCGTAGTTAACAACTTACATAGTGTGTCCATTCACAGTCAGTGGTTCCAACCATGTAAATAAGCGTCTGTGATTTCGGGAAACGAACCCCAGGTAGATGATGGATGTATGGATGACCCAAACCTGGGGGTGCCACAGAGATCATAGAGGTTAACTCAGCCACCCCCCCCCAGTCCTACACCCCTCAAAATCCAACACAGAGGAGCAAATGGGACGATAGCAAAGATTTTTGTCTGATCCAGAAAGGTCAACAGCTCCAGTCAATAAGGCCGAAACGGTTCATACAGACAAGTGCTAGATATCCACTGTGTAACAAGACGGACGAGCAAACTTCATTGTACAAATCAGACACTTTGGAAAGAGCATGATTTAGTTATTTATTCTTTGTGAACCTTACATTAAACAGACAACCCAATCGATTCCTAATTTTCCTCATTGTAATGGCAGGAAGACAGTAAATTCACATTGATTCAGCCAGCAGTTATAACTGACTGCAGGGACCTCCTGATGTGACTGTCACCGAAAACAACACATGGCACCAGCTCACATTACTCTGGGGTGCGCATTAATAAAGTACGTGTACATAACAGTTCGACAATCAATCCTCATTGTCCTGCCTGATGACATTTGATTTTAAACTCCTTTTAGTGTACCTTGGCGAAAGTTGTTTTAGAGTGGGGCATAAATACTGTATGCATGTATTAGAGATGTAAATGTGAGCTGCTACTTGGCCAACGGACAATGGTGTCCAATCACTTGCAGCCTGCCCTCTGGTCTGTGGTTGGTCCATTTGTCCATCCATTATCTTACCTGTCAAGAGTCAAGTGTCAAGAGGATGGGTCAGGGGGCGGGGCTTATCCCAGCGTCCAATGGGCAAGGGGCCGTGCCTGTGACAGCTGTTTCCACACTTTATTCAGTGAAAGCGTCCCCCAGAATCCTGAAGCAGAACCCGGAGAGCAGCTGACCCAGATAATGGCTAACAAGGTACCATGCTAACGTTCAACAAGCCTGTACCCCTCCGTGCCTCAGATCTGATCAGATAACCGTTCAGGATCTGCAAACTCTCTGCACTGGTATGACTGCCCGCCCCTGTGTGTGTGAAGGCGAGTGCGAGGGGGAGTATGTGAATGTTGACGCAAGTGTGTGTGTGTGCATTAGTGTGTAAGCGAGAGAGAGCAAGAGAAAGGGAGAGAGATATTGGGGAAGAGATGGAGAGAGGAGAGAGAGAGAGCAGTGAGAACTGGAGAGGGAGGAATGCAGAGAGAGAAAGTAGAGAAGAGGGAGAGAGAAAGAGAGTGAGAGAGATAGATGGTAACAGAAGACAGAGGAGAGATGGGTATTGTCCCCGTGACCCCATCTCGGTAGCCCTGTCTGACACCCCAGCCCCCCGATAGTTTCCTTACCTCAGCAGACACTCGCTGACAGAGCCATAAAAACGCTGGATTTAAGCCGCACAGAGAGGCTGCAGGACTGCAGCAGCGCTTCCCAGAGACCACAGTCCGCCAAGAGCTCTTTTAATTTATCATTCATCTACGATCGGTGCATTCTGGACTCAGTGCTCCATCAATGACCCTGAATACTTTCCTTATAGTTTTCATAGAGATTAATTTGGGAGAAATTTACTTTTTCTTTCTTCCTGTTTTTTCCCCCCAGGTTAGAGTCCTTTAGATTAACTGTGTTGCTTCATATCCTAGAGACATCTTCAGCAGCACGTAAGTAACTGGAGGTTTCTGTCTCTGCAAACTCTGCAGATGCCTTTCTGTTCAGTCCTAGATTGCTAACAGGGACTAGCTCAGGGCCCCAGGTTCCAGAACCTCCCATTGCTGGGTCATTCTATAACTGTAAGAGCTACTGTCCAGCTACTTATGAAGTCATGAGACTCTCAAAAGAGATGCCACTCGCTTTTGATCCTTGAATTGGAGGAAAATATTTCGGGTGGCGCAGAGATGCAGTTGGTGACAAGCCCTGCTGGCTCGTAGTGAATATGTTATGTGTTTAAATCCAAACTGGGGTCTTCCTGCATAGGGTTTTCATGTTTCCCCTATATTTGTATGGGGTTTGTCGCACAGTCTAAAGACTGGCACGTTAGGTTGACTGAATGCTTTGAATTGCACGTGTGAGCGAAGGTTTTGTGTGTGTGTGTGTGTGTGTGTGTGCGTGTGTGTGTTTGTGTGTGTGTGTCCTAAAATGGATCTGGAGGTAGGTCTACTTTTCTCAGTATTGCCATTATACTCCCAGGTTCTCAAACAGTGTTATGAGGTTGATGTAATGCGTTGTGTGTCAGGTGTGCTTAAATCATTACACAGCTGATACACTAAGCGCTGATACAACCCTTACACCAAAAGACTTTTGAAGCAATATCACTTTCGTTGACAAATTTTTAGCGTAAGAGTATAATCATGAGAGTTTTGCTCGAGTTTGGGCACAATGGACTTAGGTAGTCATAAAACTCAGTCCTTATCTCGTCTTCACTTTCTGATGAAATCATAAATGTTTAATATAACTGTAAGCCTTTAGTCTTGGCTCATGCAGACAGAAGTGGATACCTGGCAGCAGGCATTAGTCCATAAAAACTCTTTTCAAAGTGATCGGGTGTATGGCTGGCAAAACAGAGGTTTGAGAACCATTTCTACAACAGGAAATCTGAAGGCATGAACTTCAAAAAGGCAGCATTTATGAGCCAACAAATCAGAGAAACCACATCAATGCACCTGCCTCTCTTATATCTCAACTCATGAACACAGTCACCTGCCCAGCATTCACACTTCCCATATAACTAAAGCAACCTTCATTTCAAGGAATTCTCAAAATTCAGAACATGCGATACACTCATGCATTCACACAGAAACTAATTCTCTCTCTCTCTCTCTCTCTCTCTCTCTCTCTCGCTTTCTCTCTCACACACACACAAGCACTTACACTCACTCACGCAAACTTATACTCACCCACATACACACACGTGCGCACATTTATGCTCACAAACACATCACACTCACAGATGCACACTCACAATCTTTAGTACTAGACCGCACGGCTAACTCACCTTACCTTTTTATCAAATGGGACCCAGCAGCCGAGCAAAACTCATTCACTATCAAAAATGCTCCGCAGTTTTGGTACTTAAAATCACTGAGCGTGCAGTTCTGTGGCAGGGCTGAGCGCCGACATCCAACCTGGGTGTGTTCATTTATCTATGCTATTAAATGGGTGTGTACATTTATCTATGCTATTTAATGGGTGTGTACATTTATCTATGGTGTTAAATGGGTGAGTACATTTATCTATGGTATTAAATTGGTGTGTACATTTATCTATGGTATCAAATGGGTGTGTGCATTTATCTATGGTATTAAATTGGTGTGTACATTTATCTATGGTATCAAATGGGTGTGTGCATTTATCTATGGTATTAAATTGTTGTGTACATTTATCTACGGTGCAAAACTGTCATCCCTCCTGCCACATTGCGGTCACAATGTAACATACCGTAACTTACCAGAACAAATGACACACACACACACACACACACACACACACACACAGAAATCAGGACAAACGCATGCAGACACAAACTGGCACAAAAGCATATGCACACAAATATGTGTGTGAGTACACACAAGCACACACACATGCACAGTGTTCCCACAGGTAAACAAAAGCCACATATTTAGACAGCACTGGGAAAGGCAGTACTGGCTGCTCTACTCAGAGAATCAGAGCACGACAACACTTCCTGTACACCCCATGCAGAGCACGGCATTGTGGGACGTGTATGCTTTCCCATGACGTGACCTCATCTCACCTCTCGCCCTCATGACGCTGGAGGGCCCTCATGGTCCAATCAGCCCGACAGGTCGTTTGGCTCAAAATCAAGTCCGCCGACTGCAGCCTTTCCTCATACACGGCGCACCTGGGCGGAGTCCCAGGATAAAGAGAGTTGGCATAATTCCAAAGTGGGATCCATTTTGTTTCCATCGCGTCCAAACTGAGCCATTATATACATGATGGTAATCGCTGAATATTTTTTCTTTTTTTCCTCAGAGGGGAAACTTATTAATTCAAGGGCAAAGCAATAACCCAGCCAGCAAAAGTTTTGATAAGCATAGAAGGGGAAAATTGTCGGACATGAGAAAAAAGTGAATCGACAATAAAACTCATTCACTTTGAGACAGTAAAACCCGCAACATGATGGAAACAAAAGGGCTGCTGGACCAGATTTTCTGAATCCCTCATGGAGGAACTAACTTCCTGTAGGAACCGGAGAACTAATCAGCTATTTTAATATTTGAGATCTGACTCAGCATCACATGCTACATCTGACACCAATACTGAGTCTGACAATATATTCCTCTGTGTTTATAACACTGACACTGAATGCTGTAGATGCTCTGTAGATACTATAAGGGCACTAGAACAGTGGTGTGGGTGTGTGGAACTGAAGTCACTGCAGCAAACTTAGACACAGAAATCCTGATGACCGCAACCCTCCCTCTCTGGGCAACATCATGAATAATAAAGTCTGTCCTACAGAACTGTCAGCAGTCATTTCCAGCTCAGTCAGGGTTTCACTCAATTAAAACTAAAACCCCTGTGGGATTTTTCAGCTAAATGGACTGCAGCTTTTACACCAACTTTGGCTCTGGTGCCGGGTCCAGTTTACACACATTAAATAGAGTAAGTGAGCTAACTATGCACTTGAGCACTAAAATTGTGTGTGTGTGTGCATGTGTGTGTGAGTGCATGTGAGTGCTTGCATTCATGTGTGAGGGTGTGTGTGTGTGTGTGTACCTGTGTATGTGTCTGTGTGTGTTTATAGGTTGGTGGTTCGTAGTCAAGCCAGGTCTGGGCCTCTCTGTTTCCCAGGGGAACTCTCACATTGTTCTGAAACAGACCGAGTCTCACTGCCAGACAGGAAGTTATACTGCCCCACTGATGCTGGGAACACGCTGATGTCATACAGGGGGCGGGGCCTGGAGCCTGTGGCACGCTCCTGTTCTCAGCCTCAGCTCACACGCACAAAGGTGAACACACACACACGCACACATGCACCCACACACACACACACACACACACACACACACACACACACACATACACACACTCACTCACACAGTCACTCACCTTTAACCTTTTCAGCGCCGATGTGAGATATCAAGATCAGATGCTGTTGAAAACCGATCATGTGGCAACTTGCTTAAAAGAGCTCCCGCAGGGGATCTCTTTAAACAAGTTGCCACATGATAGGTTTACAACAGCTCAAGATGACTACATTTTTAATTCCTTGAAAACGTATTGAGCGCTCAAAGGGTTAATTATTGTCATTAGCTGTGTGGTTATGCTACGTAACTATGACCATTACAAATACTATACTGGCTCCCTCCTTACCTGTTTGATTGATTGAATGGGAGCGGTGCTTCCTGCGATAAGTCCCCACACCCACAGCTACAGTCCCTGTTTTCTCCCCATTAGCATCAAACAACAGAGTGTCACCACCAGCCCCTGCCGCAGTTCCCAGTGCCCACCCCTCCAGCGCTCCCAGACCCTGCCCGACTCACTGCCTTATACAGCCCTCCATCCCGCTCCAAACCTCCTCCATCACTGTTCGTTCCCTTTATCCAGTAACTAAGATTACCTTTGTAATGTTGAATTTCAGGACAGAGAATCACATGAAGAAATATGGTCTATACTCTGTGTTTATTTGAATCTGTGTGTGCATGTGTGTGTGTGTGTGTGTGTGTGCGCGTGTGTGTGTGTATGCATATACAGTCATGTCCAGACATATTTGGACACACTCTCAGTTATTCTCAGCAGTCCAGTGCAATATATTGGAGATTAAATTTAATAATGAATGTGAGCTCAGAGTGCAGACTTTTCATGTGAGAGGATTTACATCCAAGCCGCAGGAATGTTGTGAGAATTACAGCACTTTCTATGTTCCTTATGTCTTATATCCACAGAGGTACAGCGAATTGCGCTGTTGCCTCACAATCCGAAGGTTGAGGGTTTCAATCCTCCTCTGTATAGAGTTTACATGTTTCTCATGTGTTCGCGTGGGTTTCCTTCAGGTACTCGGGTGTCATCCCACAGTCCAAAGACATGCATGTCAGGCTAATCAGAGTCTCTGAATTGCCTGTAGATATGAGTGCGTGTGTGTGTGCGTGCGTGTGCGTGTGTGTGTAAATGGTGTGTGTGCCCTGCGATGGATTGGCGAGCTGTGGAGGGGGTGTCCCTTCCTTAAGCCCATAGTAAGCTGGGATAGACTCCAGCTCCCTCACAAACCCCAGCGAGGAAGAAACAGTTTAGATAATGTATACAGAGTCAAAAAAGGAACTTCACACTCATAAATTTGTTAATATTTTCTTGAAACTTTTAATAAAAGAGTTTTTACTATCACTAGGGGTAAATGCGTTGTCAAAGACATCATGACACACATCAACTCTGACATGCACAGGTACGTAGCACGTGCGAGCGTACTTTAAGCTAAAACCATGTTTTCTCGTGTTCCTAGTCATGTGACCATATGAGAGATGTGCAACTGAGCTCACGTTAGCACGTTAGAGTGACATCTCGGAAAAACAAGTTTTTACAGTTAATTATTTGTTGATTTTCAAAGCCATGGCTGTCAAACATTCAGCATGAACGTGCCATTGGCATGCTGAATACGGAAATGTCCGTCACTGACATTGCAAGGGTTATGGGATGCAGTCGATGGACTATCCATGATCTTCGGACACGTCTCCAACAAACTGGTGCCACAGCTGACCAACCTCGTTCTGGTAGCCCACGTGTGACGTCAAAAGCAGAGGACCGACAAATTGTCTTATGTCATTTGCATAATTGATTTGTCACTGCAACATCCACTAGGGATTAATTGTTTAGAGGTCATGTGACTGCCCAAACCATACGTAATCGCCTGCGCACTGCTCTCGTTCAAGTTGTAACTTACCATTTTTACACTTGGACATTTCCGTAGCATTTCTAGTGGAACTGGATACATTATGGACATTATTTTTATGATACACAATCTTTAATGAGTACAGAATGAAATAAAATAATTATTTAAAACCTCATTTTTTGTATGTTCAACTTATCGACCTCCAAACGAATGTGAAGTTTTTATTTTGGCTGAGTATATTTTTGGGTGTATGCATATGTCTGTATTGTATTTAGCATTTCAGTGTGTGGAGAAAATGCAAGGGGTAACTTAGAAGTATCTGAACAATTACAAATGTATTTACAGTACATGGCAATATCCCCAGCTCCCTCAATGTCCGTACGGACGTACATACGGTACGGACGGATGGACGGAGCCCAATGATAAAAAAAAGAAAACTCACGTTAGCAGAGAAAAGCAAGAGCAAAGAAAAAACTACGACCACAAGTCAAAGCTCTCCAACAGAGACCGGTTGTATGGGATACGTGACAATAACCAGTGAGCCACAGCTCTAAAACTTACCTCAGGATTAAATGAGTCTGAGCATGAACCAGCCTCAGTGAAAACATTTAGTCATGAGCCTAACTTAAGATAGTACTTCAGGAAGTGCCGCCGATATTTTCTTTTACATCTAATCGGCCTATGGAGGTCACACCAGATTATGCACCAGTTTTACCTGGTGAGGAATCGAACTCTATTTCCCGTTACTGTTTCGTATTACGAAAACCAAAACCAGTGAAGTTGGCACGTTGTGTCAATCGTAAACCTATATTTCAACCTATGTTCAATTGAATACACTGCAAAGACAAGTTAGTTAATGTTCGAACAGGTAAACTTTGTAATGTTTTGCAAATATTAGCTCATTTGGAATTTGATGCCTTCAACATGTTTCAAAAAAGCTGGCACAAGTGGCAAAAAAGACTGAGAGAGTTGAGGAATGCTCATCAAACACTTATTTGGAACATCCCACTGGTGAACGGGCTAATTGGGAACAGATGGGTGCCATGATTGGGTATAAAAGCAGCTTCCCTGAAATGCTCAGTCATTCACAAACAAGGATGGGGCGAGGGTCACCACTTAGTGAGCAAATGCGTGAGCTGATGGTCGAACAGTTTAAAAACAACATTCCTCAACGAGCTATTGCGAGAAATTTAAGGATTTCATCATCTACGGTCCATAATATCGTCAAAAGGTTCAGAGAATCTGGAGAAATCACTGCACGTAAGCGACAAGGCCGAAAACCAACATTGAATGCCCGTGACCTTCGATCCCTCAGACGGTACTGCATCAAAAACCGACATCAGTGTGTAAAGGACATCATCACATGGGCTCAGGAACACTTCAGAAAACCACTGTCAGTAACTACAGTTCGTCGCTACATCTGCAAGTGCAAGTTAAAACTCTACAATGCAAAGCGAAAGCCATTTATCAACAGCACCCAGAAATGCCGCCGGCTTCGCTGGGCCCAAGCTCATCTAAGATGGACTGATGCAAAGTGGGAAAGTGTTCTGTGGTCTGACGAGTCCACATTTCAAATTGTTTTTGGAAACTGCGGACGTCGTGTCCTCCGGACCAAAGAGGAAAAGAACCATCCAGACTGTTATAGGCGCAAAGTTCAAAAGCCAGCATCTGTGATGGTATGGGGGTGCATTAGTGCCCAAGGCATGGGCAACTTACACATATGTGAAGGCACCATTAATGCTGAAAGGTACATATAGGTTTTGGAGCACCATATGTTGCCATCCAAGCAACGTCTTTTTCATGGACGCCCCTGCTTATTTCAGCGAGACAATGCCAAGCCACATTCTGCACGTGTTACAACAGCATGGCTCCGTTGTAAAAGAGTGCAGGTACTATACTGGCCTGCCTGTAGTCTAGACCTGTCTCCCATTGAAAATGTGTGGCGCATTATGAAGCGTAAAATACGACAATGGAGACCCCGGACTGTTGAACAACTTAAGCTGTACATCAAGCAAGAATGGGAAAGAGTTCCACCTGAAAAGCTTCAAAAATTGGTCTCCTCAGTTCCCAAACGTTTTCTGAGTGTCGTAAAAGGGAAAGGCGATGTAACACAGTGGTGGCCCCTATGCCAACTTTTTTGCAATGTGTTGCTGCCTTTAATTTTAAGTTAATGATTATTTGCCAAAAAAAAAAAGAAGTTTCTCAGTTTGAACATTAAACATCTTGTCTTTGCAGTGTATTCAATTGAATATAAGTTGAAAAGGATTTGCAAATCATTGTATTCTGTTTTTATCTACGATTTACATAATGTGCCAACTTCACTGGTTTTGGGTTTTGTATATTTAAAAAAAAATAGCCTGATATGTGAGTAGGCCTACAACTCTCTCCACTGGTTAAACTGCCCGGTAACAATGGACCCTGGGAACGACGATATTGCGAATATCGGGCTCTGGATTTCGTAGATTTGAATGGGCGAGGGATTTAACCGTTTTTTTAAGCGTCCGAGTGTGGGAAGTGGGCCGCCGCCGTTCCCATCGTGTTTTCACAAAGCAAATCATTACCTTTGCGGAAATGCTAATGGCTGTTTGGATTGTGGCGGAGAAGGCGAGAGCTTTTGTTTTACTTGGTGAGCCGGTCCGACCCGCAGACTGGAGCCGATGTTGTTTTAAATTACAGGGGATATCGCTGCCGCAGCAGGGTATGCACGTGGGAGTCGGTATCGCGAAAGGGGGACGTGTTTTCCTAACGTTACTTTCTATCTCCACGGAGAACATAACGGACTTATTAAAGCAACAATATGCGCGCAGTTCGGGGAGTCGCGTCAGCGCGAAGTGTCGTGTAATTAAAACTCTGGCTGCCAGTATGTAATTGATGGGGCAGATAACAGATTGCCGCAGCAGTTACAGGGAACCTTTAGGGCCTGCGTTCTCATGGATTAATGGAAACTCTCGCAAATATAATCACTTTTGAAAGATTGAATTTCCTTTTTTTAAGTTCAGTTAACCAAAAAAGGCCTCAGTGCATTCACTCGTCGGAAGGCAGTGCGAGATAATAATAGCTGTTTTTAAAATCTCGGTGGATTTTTTTCCTGGGCGAAAGGGGAAAGTCAGCGACAAAAGTAGAACTTAAAAGAAACTTCTCCTGTATTAGGATAGATTAATTGAAGCCAAAATTTTCTTTGAATAGCTTTTGATAAGTTTTACATATCCGACTGACTGTTACGGGAGAGTGAGATGACTTCGCTAGCGCCTCTCCATGGATTTCCCCCTGAGCATGAAAGACTTGTTTTCATCTTCACCATGGAGTAGAATAATAAAATTTAAGCCTTAGAGTGAATCTTAGATTTAAGTGATACAAAAAAACTGTGGTTTTATGCTTCCTTCAGAATGGAATAAATTGCCTAGTCTTTTTTAATCAAATTCTGTTCTCAAAGCCTGCCTCTCTCCAAATATAAATGATTTTGTATCACGCCAATGATGCTTTTTATCCTTTTTGTAGCACTGCAATGATTTCATTTTTATTTAACTCTAGGTGCGCACCTTGTGTATAGTCTTCATAATTTTACTTTGAATATGGTGGGCTGAACATATTTGCGATGTGAGTGTGTGTGGGCGTGCATGCGTGCGTGCATACATGCGTTTAGCACCTGTTTAGTTATTGTCTGTTGCACAATGGTTATGGTCCAGACTACACTAAGATTAATGGGATGATCTTTTTCAGTGGTCATGTGACTCAGCACTGCGTGTCAAGGCTGAAGGGGGGGGGGGGGGGGATCAGGGTTTGGCCCCCATGGCTTAAGTCAGGGTTGCAGAGTTACAGCGAATTTTAGCCATGTCTACGCTGTCCAGAACTGAAATTATCTGGAGGGAAGACTCCGTACAGCAAACTTAGCCAAATTAACTCCAGCAGTGTTAAATAAACTCTCATAGAGTCAAAATGGGACACAGATAGAGTTTTAAAAAATATATTTTAACCCATTATATTAAGCTTAAAATTTTACTTTGCAGTCACTCTTACACTCTTTTTTATGTTTACAGCATAGTGCTATGCAACAGAATATGATAAGAACATTGTAAAAAAAAAAAAAAAGAGTATTTCGTTATTCCAGCAAATTTGAAGGGGTCAAATCAACATCACATTCTCAAAATTGAAGAGATAATTGCTGTTTCTCCACAAAATTTAGAATTTGAAGTTGATATGACTTCTACTGACTCATGTTAAAAACATGTTAAACTAAAGAGAGGGCTCAGGAATTCTTTCCGGGATGGAGAAATACTGCCGCGGCTCCACTGTCTCGGGCTGAAACCTGAACTGAGCGTGTGCAAAGTTTATCGATCCTCCTCCAATCCCCTGTGACCCAACTCCAAATCTCCACATCACGGAATGAAACGTAACTCCTGATGAATGTCAAATCTCCCAGGATCCAAACATTCACCTCCCTGTGCAGTTAATGTTACGTCCGGTGTTAATTCACATTGAGCACAGTTTATGTGGTCTAGGTGGACTTATATAAACCCTGTAAGAGTTGATTTAACACTGAACACTTTACTGTGTGCTGTATAGCAGTCTTGCATGAGTTAGAGCTGGAGTTAAATTTCCGGTGAAGTCGCTCTGGCAGTCAGTCATTTTGAGGCGTAGTAAAGTTTATGGAAATTTTTTGTTTGGACGTCAGTGATCAATCTGAACAAGTTAAACTCGCCAAGCAAGCAAAACTATCTATCCAGCAACAATGAATTTTACCACTGCTAATTTAAGAAAGTTAATATACCATAAAGAAACGATAGTGTTGAAATAGCATCCGACGCATAAAGTGCTTCCACTACCACAAGTCGACATATGCACAGCGCATTAGCACTGGGACAGTCATACATTTTAAGCCAAATTGGCTCTGTGCTACAGCACCTGGAATTAAAATCAAGTAAATGAATATGAGGCTATAAGTACAGACTGTCAGCTTTATTTGAGGGACCTTACTTACATCCATACCTTACATCCATATTGAGAGATCTGCGTGGAATTACATTCTATTTTTACTAGCTAGTTTGTCGAGCAAGGTTCTATGTGCAAAGAAAGCCTCTGTATACATGTATATGTGTGTGCATTTGAGTGTGTGTGTGTGTGTGCGTGTGTGTGTGTGTGTATGTGTTTGTGTGTTTGTGTGTGTGTATAGGTGTGCGCGTATATACCAGTGGCGGCTGATCAACTGGTGATAAGAGAGGCTCAAAACAATCCCATAAATTACAGAAGCTCCAAGAACTCTCAATATCAGATGTGGCCAGTTTTCATTTATAACGCATGCCAATTAGGACTCCGGACTTCTCACGCTTTTCTTTATTCAGGAATTGGAAACAATGGCATGTGTTTCATAATGGTTTAAATGAAACTAGATCATTTGAAACGTCTTTATGCTATTACATTGCTTCCAACCTTCAATTCCGCGTGAGAATCAGAGGAACAGCAGAGGAATGTAAATATGCCACTTAAACTCACACCGAATGCGTGAGAGTTGACAGGTGTGCGTTACTAATGAAAACTGGCCACACCTGATAATGTTGAGAGTTATCGGAGTTTCTGTAATGGTAATTTAAATTAATGATTGAAAACAGGTTGTGACCGATCATTAATTTTAAGGGATTGTTTTGAACCTCCCAGTTGCCAGTTCACGAGCCGCCACGGGTATATACGTGTGTATGTGTGTGTGCAAGTGTGTCGGCGTGTATGTGTGTGGTTGTGTGTGTGAGTTACTTTGTGTATGTACAAGTGTGTTGAGTGCTCATGATTTTGTATGTTTGTACATGAGGCTTGTGCATGTGAGTTGTGTGTGTGAGTATGTACGTATGTGTGGGTGCGCGCGCGCGTGTGTGTGAGTATGTGCGTATGTGTGAGCATTCACGTGTTTTTGTGGATGAGTTTGTTTGAGAGACAGAGGGGGAATATGCATGTGCTTATGTTCTTATCTGTGCATGGCGATGAGTCTGTTTGCACATTTGTATGTATGAGAGAGAGAGCGCATGGACATTGTGTGTGCTTGCATTTGCACATGTATTTCTGTTTGTTTTTATTTGTAGTGTACAAATGTATTTCTACATGTGTTTATGTATGTTCTTGTACACGTGTGAGAGAGTATGTGCTGTCTGTGTGTGTGTGTGTGTGTGTGTGTGTGTGTGACTTACTTCACCCTTCGATAGCTCTGGCGCCCTGCATCCTTCCCTGTGGAGATGCGGCTGGTGTGACCTCTCCATAGCCATCTGGACGGAGCTGAGTCTGCAGACAGACGGTATGACTCAGCCCTCTTCTTCTCCACTGTTTCTGCATAAATCCTGCACCATCACATCGCTCTCTCTGAGCTGATGGGGAGTTTCTGCTTCCCTCCTGATCGGGGAACAAACGGCCCGAAGGATCCAGACTCCCGTCTCTGTGGAAGAGGTCACAGCTCGATGGATTGAGGCCAGTTCACATTATGAGCGATAACTATAAACTCCCAAACCACAGAGCGAATCTGACTCTTTAGAGTAATGTCTAATCTTCTGAGATACAAAGATTCACCTCCCTACACAATAAAAATTCCAGCGTTAATTCGAGGCTAACAGAGTTTATGGGACACCGGTGGACTCTTAAACTTTGTAAGAGTTGATTTAGCTGCAAGTTGATTCAACAGTGAACATGTTTCATTTTAAAATGGTGAAATCCACAATCACAAGGACTGCAGCAGTGATGAACGGCACCATTGAGGACTTTCAGGGCGATATTTCTCTGCTGCGTTAAGGCTAGAAACACAGGCAGCGAATCCAAACTCATCAAAATATTACGAGGATCACATTCAAAATGGTGGAGTACATTGCCAAGTGAGTTTTCACGGCATGTGATTGAGAATGTGGATGCTTACATTATTAGTTATCTTAATTGTCACAGTTCTTGGCGTGAATAATTCAGTAAACTCAGAGAGTGACAAAATATTCCAACCGCAATTCTGAAATAGTTGGGACAAAGTGTAAATTGTGAATAAAATCAAAACGCACTGACTTTCAAATCACACCAGTCAGTATTTAATTCACAATAGAACAGAGATAACATAGCAAATGTTGAAACTGAGAAATTTAACAATTTTATCCACAAAATGAGCTCATTTCAAATTTGATGGCTGCTACAGGTCTCAATAAAGTTGGGACAGGGGCCTGTTTACCAGGGTGTAGTATCCCTTCTTCTTTTTAACACAGAGTGGAGGCGTCTGGGCATTGAGGAGACAAGTTTCTTGAATTTAGCCATTGGAATTTGATCCCAATCTTGTTTAATACAGGCTTCCAGCAGCTGGAGAGTTTTGGGTCTCCTTAGACAGACTTTTCATTTAATTATGCGCCAAATGTTCTCAAAAGATCAGGACTGCAGGCAGGCCAGTTCAGCACACGAACTCTTCTACTACGAAGCCATGCTGTTGTGATAGCAGCAGTATGTGGTTTTGCATTGTCCTGCTGAAATACACAAGGCTTCCCTGGAATAGATGTCGTCTGGAGGGGAACATATTTTGCTCTAAAACCTTTATATACCTTTCAGCATTCATGCTGCTTTTTAAAACATGCAAGTGTCCTACACCATACGCACTAATGCATCCCCACACCATCAGAGATGCTGGCTTCTGAACTGAACACTGATAACAGGAGGGGTGGTCTTTCTCCTCTTTAGCGCGGAGGACATGACGCCCATGATTTCCAACAAGAATGTCAAATTTGGACTCGTCTGACCACAGGACAATTTGCCACTTTACTACAGAACATTTAAATGAGCCTTGGCCCACAGAACATGGCGGCGCTTCTGGATCATGCTCAACAATGGCTTCCTCTTTGCATGATAGAGTTTAGGTGGCGTCTGTGGATGGCACAGCGGACTGTGTTTACAGACAGTGGTTTCTTGAAGTATTACTGGGCCCATTTAGTAATGTCAATGACAGAATCATGCCGGTGAGTGATGCAGTGGCGTCTGAGGGCCTGAAGATCACGGGCATCCAGTAAAGATCTTCGGCCTTGTCCGTTACGCACAGAGATTTTTACAGTTTCTCTGAATCTTTTGACAATGTTATACACTGTCGATGATGAGTCCTTCAGAGCCTTTGCAATTTGACATTGAGAAACATTGTTTTTAAAGTTTTCCACAACTTTTTTTTACGCAAGCCTTCACAGGTGGGAGAGCCTCTGGCCATCTTTACTTCTGAGAGACTCAGCCTCTCTAAGACATCCCTTTTATAGCCAATCATGTTACACACCTGATGCCAGGTAACTTAATTACTTGCTTAATGTTCTTTTAGCTGATTTTCTAATATATTAATAGCTTTTTCAGCCATTTTTGCCTGTATCCCAATTTTCTTTGAGACCTATTGCAGCCAGAAAATTTAAAATGAGCTCATTTTGTGGATAAAAATTTTAAATGTCTCAGTTTCAACATTTGAAATGTCATCTACTGTATGTTCTATTGTAAATAATATTTTGGCTCATGTGATCTGAAAGTCATTGTGTTTTGATTTTAGTCACAATTTACACTTTGTCCCCACTATTTCGGAATTGGGGTTGTAGCTCCTGGCCACAGTCCAGCATTAATGATTGAGGGTAAATGAGTCCAGTCTGATTAAGTGCATTCTATGAGTTTATGTGTTCTGATTGGCTTTAGAACCAACAAACTCCGATCTGATTGCTGCATTTGTTTGGGTGGCTTTGAGCCCATTGGCCCAGGTGGTTGGCAGGGGTTCTGAAGAGTTGTGCAGTGAGCCCTTATGCTACCAAAGTAAGCTCAGGGCAGCTGTTTGGTCCTTGAGTCAGTCTCTTAAGCCCACATTTCTCCAGAGGGAATCGGCTCCAGCTTGGTCGAATCAACTGTAAGACTCTTTGCATAAAAGTGTCAGCTAAGCTCAATTCAATTCAACTTAATTTGTTTAGTACATTTCACATTTGAGATTGACCCAAAGCACTCAACACAGAACAGGGCCAGAACCCCCAACTAAGTAACTGCAATAATGCTTTATGAAAGATAATAAATTATGAGCTGCGTTGGGAGAGCATGGGAAGATGTACACAGGTGTACACAGGAGCTGTAACGTAAAGTGTCCTAATCCCACTCATCCCTTCACAGATCGCAAGTCCAATCATAGCCTGGGCAACATTACAGAAGGATGGAATTAGAGCACGGACAAGATTAGGACAGTTTACATTATGGCGTACAGACTTTGAGCTGTGTGTTACATTGTTTTTAAAATATCTTGAAAATGTAAGTCAATACTTTCTGTATATTAATTATTGGCCTACCCTTGGAAACAGCGGCTGTTTGGTTAGTTATTACGAGGCAGCCCAACAAGTGCTTGACTCAAGAGACCCCCCCACCCCCACCCACCGACACATCTGACTGAGCCCCTGACATCCAGTGGATTTACACCCCAATTTAGGGCCTGTTTTTTTTCTTTTTTAAAACGCGCCCTGGCCTCCCTCTGAGCGAGTCCGTCACATCTGGGGTCTGGAGACAATCCGCTCTCTCGCCCGTGTGGTTTCAGAGAGAGACAGAAGGCATCAGCGACATCGCCGTTCATGTGAACAGTCACTGTGTGAGTGCGGACAGTCTTTAGCATCTGTCACGGTACCTCATCAACTGGAAATTTACTGAACACTTGTGCACCAGGAGACACACACACAGCTGTACTTGCGCATGCAGGCACACACACGCGCGCACACACATACAAGCGCGCACACACACATGCACACACACACATGCGTGCACACACACACACGCACACACGTGCACACACACACACACACACACACACAGGCACGTACACACGCACACACACGTGCGCACACGTCCAAACACAGACATAGATTTACTCCATGCACGCATGCAAATACTTCAACACATGTCCATACACACACACAGCTTAGCATTGTCTGTGAGTAATTAACATGTTCGTCACAGTTTACCAGCCCTCTGGTGAAATCAATGATCGCGCATTTTATCTAGCTAGAGATTCCTGGATCTTATTTTGGTGTGAGTGTGTGTGTGTGTGTGTGTGTGTGTGTGTGTGTGTGTGTGTGTGTGTGTGTCTCAAGGCGAAAGACAGAGTGAGTGAGAGAGAGAGAGAGAGGGGGGGGGTGTACTGTTTTTAGGGTTTTATGTTGATTTATAGTCTAGAGGGTAGAGCCGTAACTCTTGTAGGTGTTGGGTTGTTAACATTTGCAAACAGCTCGAAGTGTAAAAATGATTGACTCACTCTGAATGTAGCAGAGTCTGTCTCTGGTGTTTAAAATTGGGAAGATTACTATTATTATTTAACATTTTTCTGAATAAAACAAATTATTATCCGGGCTACAGCTGTGCTTTCAATTTCAACTCAGTCTCAACAAGTCACAAATTAAGTGAAACTGAATGCAACACAAAAGAACTCTGTCTGTTGCAATGAATTCACTGTCAAATGTACATGATGTCACACAGGGACAACTGTGCACATTACAGTCCGCTGTCATATAAAAATGATCAGCTGACACAAACCAAGCCTGAGTTATGTTACCAGAACTGGAGTGTTGAGCAGTATCTTCATGTTATATTGTCCCTGGTGAGTGATGATGGGATGTAAAGTTGTCTCCGAGCTCTAACATCATCCACTAAACCCTACTTCTGAAAGAGCAGACCTTCGGTGACAAACTTTACCGAAGCCTGTTTTACAGCCACAGCGTTTACTGAACCATTCACCTCAGCCACCCTCAGGCTTATGGGAGAGAAAAGAAGCCTTTTGAAAGTTAACCCTTTCAGCGCTGTGGTGGTGTGAGATATCAGAACCAGATGCTGTTGAAAACCTATCATGTGGCAACTTGTTTACAAGAGCTCCCTCAATGGAGCCCTTTTAAACAGGTTGACACATGATCGATCTTTAACAGCTCAGGATAATTACATTCTTAATTCCTTAAAAATTTATTTGGCGCTCAAAGGGTTAAGGATGGGGCCCTTCGCTCTGTCTCTTTCGCCGAGTGGCAGTTACTTTGGGGACATTTGGAACACAGCGGAGTCCTGATGTAGTCATCGCCCCTCCCTTTCCGAAAACAAAAATCGTCCTAGGGAGAGACCGGTGTTTCAGTGGAAAGGCAAATTTTTAGGACAAATTTTATTTGCGCCTGTGGAAAAACTGTGGAATTTGCGATGTTTGCAAAGCGGTCAATGGGGCCCGTTTAACAGCTCGAGCTGAGGAAACAGGCATGTTCATAACTGTGGGGCCACGGTTATCTGCACCTGCATCTTAACATGTGAAACATCCAAAAAAACAAAGTGCAAACTCTACACGGTCACCACAATAGTTTCCTTGTTGTCATCAAAGCCTTCAAACCAAATTAAAGTTTCAAAAACACGTGAACTGTGTCTGTTCTGTTTCTTGTTTCTCCTCTCTTTTTTTTTTGCAAAATAACTTCACTTAGCTCCGGCGCAGAAAATCCCATTTCATGGTGGTGTGGACGCCAGTTCCTAAGGGGCCGTATCGCCATCGCATCTGATTGAGTCACAGAGGTTTTTATCTCCTCGTCCTCGGCGCTCCGCACCACCTTACCTCCGGCCTTTCCACAGACATCCCAGAGAACCGTTCAGACGTTCCCGCATCTGTTTACGATTTCTTTGTACCTCGAAGTCTCTGCCCACTAGACCCGGGGTGGGAGAGCGGAGCTGATTGTATTAGGAGGAGATGCGGTATAATCGGCCCAAGCCGAGCAAAGGAAACATTTCAGATGTGCGGATTGTTCTCAGAACGGCTTCCTTCGGGTCAAACGTCTTTCAGGGACTGTATCATCAATCGCATGTGTGTGTGCGGGCATGGGAGGTACGCTGTGGGTTTGGGGGCACAGTTTGTACTTCGTTATTAGTGCGCCATAACGGAACAGGGTGTTCACAATGTGCTCTTCATTATTTTTGCGGTTTATGAACCGCATTTGTCTTGTACAGCACTCCGCCATCTGCTGTTGCAGAATGTGGTCCTCATCGGTGCTCAGTTCTGTTGCATCATGGGAAATATTGTGCGGTCTTTTAAGCTGTGAGGGACGCAACAAAAAGCTTTCTGTTCCTTCCCCTTCCTTCTTCATTTTCACCAAGAGTATCACTGAGACTGAATCCTCTGTTAAACATGAATGCTAATCAAACACCAGATGGATCAGTTAGCCACAAACAGTAGAATGGACATTGGGCCATGTTATCCAGAATGTGCCAATAATGGGCGCCATCTTTGGCAAGACTCAACTGTTATTGTGAGCAGCTGAGACATCAGAGATGTAAGACCACAGGACTCCACAGGGAGGCTGACGGTTGAAGACAGTAGAAGTCTTACCTCATATGGCCAACAGGTTGACACATTCATGTCATAGTTACGTCTGAGGAACTGTTTTAAAATTGTATCCATTTAGCACACTGGTCTTCCCTGGGCCCCCCTACAACTCATTTCTTGCCTGAGAGCTCATTTCAATACCTTATTTTTCTCATTTCTCTTTCCTTCCTCTCGTTGGCTCTGACCTGAAACTGGATCAAGGCCCGATATCATTAATCAGATTTCCGCCCTTTAAATTCAGTTGCACTCTCAGGGATAGGTGTGCATTGGGAGTTCACTTCTATCCCTCAAGGCACAATCTACTCTAATGTACCCCAAGGGCTAATTCTCGGACCTCACGGTAACTATGTGAATCCGTTCAGTGCCTGTAAAGGTACATATACAGTATATTTTCAAGGGTAGAATAGAGGTACCATAGAAGGCACTGTCCCACTGACAAGCCATTGTACCCCTAAAGGCCCTGGTATTCCCACTTTGTGTGCATTACGTCAAAGCTTGCGGACAGTACATCTGACGTAAATTTTGTCATCAGTAGAGTCCATGCAAGTGGTTTTGCAAAGGTGCTTCTCTAAGATCTAGAAGTGTGTTAGGTTGATGCTGCATTGTGTCCACAAGAATGCAAATGCAGCTGCTGGGCCCTCAAAAAAGGCCCATAAAACTGTGTTGCTTTGCAGGAATTGGCCCCTCCTGAGTCAAATAAACTATCAGTTAGATTGGATAAAAACATTGGCTTAATATCACTTTATGTATCAATAAGATTTATTTCATTTTTTTATTATTTTATTATTTTAACTGCCTCATCTGGGAATTACTGCATCTGTATAAAATATACTCATATACACTTAGGTGCTAATCATGCTAACTATCTCTTTTGCAACCCTATACGGAAATTGAAATGAGTCATTCACTATCATTAAAAGTACTAATGTATGATGAGGGATATATCTTGTAATAATGACCATAAGATTGTTTTTGTTATTTCATCGTGTTGATTGATTGGTTTAGTAGACTTTACAAAAAATCATTCCAAAAATCAATGGGATACATCTGCAGGACTCAGCGCTTCCCCTGTTCAGGAAGCATTTAATCTGGCCCTGTCCAGTCCAAATGAGACCATCTCTCTCTCTCTCTCTCTCTCTCTCTCTCTCTCTCTCTCTCGCTCTCTCTCTTTCTCTCTCTCTGAAGAAACAGTAGCAGATGGTGGATTGACCTTTGACCCTTAAAATGCTCCTGCACCAATATAAAAGGAGAGAGAGAGAGAGAGAGAGCTGTGAATATTTTTGCACGTACTCACACATAAGCATGTGCTCTCGCCTACACACAGAGCACATACATTCAAAGATGCTCCCCTGCAACCAAAACACACTCACTGGATCTCAGGATCTGTTTTTTCTGATGCTGGTTCAGATATTGGATTGTTCAGTTTTTCAGAGCTGCGGTCCAGTGCTGCTGTTCTACCAGAGTCCGTTTGTCCCTGACGGAGAGCTAAGACATACAGCCACAATTTTTTGCTGTTCAACATTTTTTGTCATAATTTGTTATCAGTTTTTCTTGCCACTGAGAATAATTTTGATATTTTGTGACCAATCCGCCAGCAATTTGGGCACAAACTATTCAGCCTCTTGTAAACACTGTTACAGTCCTCATCTCGCTATGGAAACTAACTTAGCAAAGTGCTGTTGGGTACGACACTACATTAACAGCATTAAGCAGATGCATGATGCAATCAGATTTGTCGGAGGTTATCTCTAAATACTTGTGTGACTGTGGTTTAGATAGTTCAAAGCCACAGTCATATTTCAGGTGGTTCTGATACTTTGTAGATATGCATTTCAAAGAAGAATGTGAGTATATGTGAGCTCTCCCAGACCCTGTTGTTTGCGCTCCTGCGCTGGCAGCTGTTTGGTCCTCTGTTGGGTAAACGTCTCTGAATCCCCCTCACGCTGTTGTCACAACGACCGAGCGTCACATCTGTTTGCCGACGATCTCGGCTGCGTGTGGCCTGGAGGGTTAATGGGTCAGAGATAACAGCCGATAGCCCCGCCCCCTGCTCCCCCGACGTGTGAAACAAACCCCACCAATCTTCCTGACGGACCCTCCGCCGGGGTCGTGTTAAAACTCGTCTTACACCGGAGCATTCTCCAGCCATCTGGGAGGTTAATCAGGCCAAATGTCATCCTTGGGGAATTTTGAAAAAATGTCGGGAGTGACCCAGGCTGAAACTATCCTCTGACAGGCAATAAAAGATACATTTGTGAACAATGGACGAAGTTAGAATACCAGTCGGACAAGTGGAAAGCCCCCTTGGGAAATAAATGGGTTTAGCTGTTCTTTTTTTTTCTCAAAAGCACCTCACTAATTAGCAATTTTAGCTTTGCTGTTTGCTCTGTCAGGCAGCACATACACAATGTGGATAGAAATGGATTACTGAAATGCACATGTATTGAACTATTTTCTTCCTCAGAGTAATTGAAACATGTTGAATTATGCTAAAAATATACCGAGTATAGTTTTTTTTTCCTCTCAAGAGTAGAGACGTCCGCCAGCCCTTTGGACACTGGGTCTCACCTTCCACTGCTGGTAGGTAGGTTAGGACAGTTTTAAAAATATTTTCTGTTGTTGTGTCTGAAAAAATATTCACGCTGTTGCTACAGTACTGTTTCTATTTCATAACATCAGTCTAGCGTAGTCCGTCACCCTAACTCTGGCTCTTCTCTGGTTAGTACTCTCCCCGAGTCTTCAGAAGTTCTCCTGTGATTTGGAAAAACCTGGTAAGTTTATCAGTGGCAAAGATCTCGCAATTGAAGAAAAATGTTAGGTTCTGGACTCTTCCTAACAGGAGAAAAAAATGATTGAAACTTGATTCTGAAAGTTCAAATGACACTAATAGCTAGTGTTTTAAGATTTTCACCACTCTTAATTGCTGCAAATCAAGGTTTAACTCAGTTTCTACCATAAGTGACACACATACTTGGTTTTTCCAGATCACAGGAGAGTTCCCCCCCCCCAATGCATAAACTCTCATAAATGTAACAGCCAATCAGAAAATTGAAGTTCATGGCACAAATGTACAACCGAGAGAATATGATATGTTCTGAGATGCATACATACACACGTACACACACTTAAACACACATACCCACACTCACATTCATATTGCAGCAATCATTCCTTCTGATTTTTATTTCACATTTTTTAAATTCCAATCGATTTCTCCCGCCATCTGCGCTTGACCGTGTCTTACACCGACTCAAAGAATAAATATGAAAAGTATTAAATGAGGTAATGGGTTAAATGAGGACTTCATTGTGACTATGGAACAATGCATAAATGGTCAGGTGAGACTTGCCTCGTGTGAATGTAAATAAACAGCTGTTTCCTCCCTGTCTCAAAACCGCACGTTATCAACCAGTATCACTGTGTATCCTCACACAATGATCAGTTTCCAGTGCAGAAACACACACACACACACACACACACAGCACACAGGCAGCAATCATGCCTGCAGGGTGGCACTAAAATTTACTCTGAACAACCTCAGTCATGAATTTAGTGATCGCTGCATTAGCCAAGCTATTACTTAATGGAAAAAGATTGTTGCTGATCTGTCAAGTTTCCATAAAGCGCTGATTTAAACTGCTGGTTAAGAACACAGTGATCTCAGCATACAAATGCACAGGCATACAAACACAATCATGTACATTGGCTTCACTTTAACTGGATCTTTCTTTCTTTTGTCCTCTCTCTCGAAGGTCTTCCTCCTCCTTTACCTGGCGTTCAGGCTCTGGTGGCCCCAAGGCCAGCAAACAGCTCGAACAAAGAGTTTCAGAGGCTGAACTGCAGTTCTTGGTACTCCATTAAAGACCTTTGTGAAGGAGAGAGAGAGAGAGAGAGAGAGAGAGAGAGAGAGAGCGCTGATTGACACTCCGGAACTAATCCCCGTCAGTCGCACCCTGATAGTTTTTAGTGCGTCGCGGGGAAGGAGAGGAGGGAGTTGTTGAGAGTGACTGGCAGGCAGGGGTTTTCGGTTTTTTTGGATTTTCGAGGAGCCCGGTGTTCCATTTAAGGAGCAGCTGTCTCCATCCACTCAACAGCGTGCTTTCTAACCCCCCCCCCCAGCACCCCCCACCCACTCTTACCCCTGTGGCTTTAGATGCACAATAAAGCGCTGACTTTTTTTGTCCGTCCGTCCGTTGGGCAGACAGATGCTACAATTACCTGTGGAGTGGAGACAGAGGTCAGGGGAGGGGAGAGAAGGAGGGGGTGGGGTTTATGATTCTCAGGCTGTCAGTCAAAGAGAGGGGTTTTTATTGAAGGGGAGGGGCTGTCCTGCTCCCTAATGCAGCACAACCAGTTAATATTTGAACACTTATTTGAGCGCTTTAGGCACTGAGGAATTGTTCCGACAGATGTCAGAGTGTGCCTAGTGGTTGCGTTTTAAAGAAATTAGGCAGGGAGAGAAAGAGAGGGGGGGAGAGAGAGAGAGAGAGAGAGAGAGAGAGAGAGAGAGAGAGATAGAGGAGAGCGTTTGCTTGGTCTGCCTTAAGAGAGGACATCTGTTGATCACCTGTCCTCTCATTTGTCATTTTCAGAAAAAATGGGGTTTGTACGTCTCTCCCGATGCTGCTGAGAAACCTTTTTGTCCCCGGTGTGAGTCTCCACTGCAGGTCGAAAGAGTCTGACCTCCATGTAAAGACATGAAGTCGGGAAAAACTCTTGAGAGATGTAGTCGGGGAGATGTCTAGAGAAGTTGGAAAGACCTCCATAGAGATAAAGTTTGGAAAAACTCTGGAGAGATGAATTTCTGAAGACCTGTAGAGGGATGAAGGTGAGAAGAACACTGTAGAGATGAAGTTGGAAAGAACTCTTCAGAGATGAAGTTGGAAAGACCTCTGGAGAGATGAAGTTGGCCTCTGACCTTCGGCAAAGCCCTTAACCCCAAGAACCACTCCTGAGGCTTTCTCTCTGTTCACCCCTCTCGTTCACCACTTCTCATCACTGCTCTCAAATTTCTCTCCGGATTTCCTTGAGAAAGAGAAAGCCACTCTCAGTGGAACTTTCCTGGTTAAATATAGTTATAGAACAATGTGACACAGACTCATCACAAACCTCCAGACACAGTGTGAAACTCACCACTTCCTGTTTCAGGGAAGAGAGAGAGAGACCAATCAAGCATTTCCATCCGCTGTGGCCTGCGCTTTCTAACCCCCGGGACCTTGAGTCCGTAAATTTGCTGGCCTGCGTCATGTTATGACGCAAAAGTCAAACCACCAGTGCATATGCATCACATTAACCTGAGCGAATGTCTTCAGTCAATGCTGTGCATGTTTACAGCTGCGCGTCACATGTATGTTGCCTGCTTTCACTGTGTTGGTGAAATGACGCTGCCTGTTGCATGCATCGTCCTACTATATTGTCCATAATGTATGCAAGCCTATTTCCTCTGTACTTGGTGCTTGTTTGCATCTGTTTAGAGGTTGTCCAGGTCTCATTTGAAAAGAGTTTATAACCTGAAGAAGAACATTGGATTTATCTCAGTGCTTTTGCAAGGCCTCTTTCAAAAAACTGAGCTAAACCTTTTTCCCCAATCCATACATGTCTCCTCTAATAAGCCTCCCTCTATTGTCCACAAGGTCTTAAGATATAATACAACAAGATTAAGTCAAAACCGAGTGTATAACTGACCCTTGTTTGGAGCCTCTCCGCACCAAATCAGTTTGAAAGAGCAACGGCCAAAAGGAAATGTACTCTTAGTACTGTTGGCTTGCCGGCCGGCCAATTATTTAGCATCATCAGTCACTCACTCACTTGCTCACTCAGCCACGGACACCCACGAATGTACGACCGGACCAAACATACAAATGGCTTTAATCCGTAATTATACCAAACCTTTTTTTATGATGAATAAATACAGGTAGAAAAGTCAGATATTTGGAAGGAAGTGATCGCATCAGAGAAACGCCCGAGTTAGGTTATTTTGTAACACTCTTTCGTGAACAAGCCTTTCGTTACGAAGGCAAAAAAAAATGGAATCCTTTTTAAAAATCGTTCGACCGTCCCGCACAGGCTCGATGCACCAGAGGGGCTCCTCTGTCTCTTCGATCTCCAGTTAGAACACAAGCACCAAGGACTCCAAAGAGACTAGAAGTCGATATATAAAGAATTCTTGAGAGCGGTCGATGCGTTTCTTTGTGTTTCGCTTGGCGTGAGCCACACTCCTCCATGGTTGGGGTCTCCATTTGTCCTGAACAACAGAGACAGACTCTCTCTCTCTCTTTCTCTCTCTCTCTCTCAGTAACCCCCAGGGGCATTTAAACCATCACACAGCGCTCAAATTTCTGGGCCACCGAGGCAGCATCACCCTTCCCTATTATTCATACTAAACAAAGGAGCGAGTCTTTATTTGTTCAGTCTGATTCTTCTTATCATTCTTTTGCTGTGTATTATCATTCTTATTATTCTTATTTTATTTATACATTTTTTTTGTAACGGTACCATCTTGTAACCATGCTCAGAGTTTTCTCATTGTGCATAAACTGGCTCGTAAAGCTGTGTATAAAAGTGTGGCGGAATTTCATTCTAAATTTGTGATTCCGCCAATCAGGGTTTCAATAACTGATTCCCAGAACTACAAAACCCAAAACCAGTGAAGTTGGCACGTTATGTAAATCGTAGATAAAAACAGAATACAATGATTCGCAAATCCTTTTAGCTATATGCTAAATTTAAATCAACGTTATTCAAAATTGCATATCTGCGCAAAAAGCTTGAGCCGCACGCTTTTTATAGCCTATTTCACTGCCGCAGGCCACTTTTCTCACTCAATACCGAGAGATTTTACCGTTGATTTAAATTAAGCAAATACGCGTCCAGATGAATGATTGTCGTCTTACCTAATTGGGGAGAACAAGCAGCACCTGTTAAGTGTGGAGCGCTCTCGGAGTGAACCTTCTGTTTATCATGAAGATGTCTGAGAACAGGTCAGGACTAATAACTGTTTAAAACGGATGTTTTGTCCACCCCAAGTCTCAGCTCTACTGAATTTACCCCATGATTTCATCACTGTTAGATCGCGTATGGAGAGAAACCGTGTCTTCAGTTGCCAATTACAATAAAACGCGTCAATAAAGGAAAATGATTGAGAACTAGCCAAGACTATCCTAATTGTCATAAAGGGACGTGTCTGTGCCCCCCCCCCAATTCCCTGTTCTAACGCCGGGCCCGGGTTCTTCAGTGAACAGGGCTGTTTAGTCATGAGAGAATTCAGTTCATTTAGAGAGAGCTGAGGAATGTTGATGCTTATGATCATTGAGACTGTTTTTCAATAATGTTTTTTAAATCTATATTGAATTATTGATGTTGTGTAATTTGTTTCTTTGATTGGGTATCAGTGTGAGTGTGTGATAGGGCGTCACTGCCAAAGGGCATGAGAGCTCAGTCACCCCATGCTCTGTAAATAAAGTTAGATTAATAAAATAATATAAGAAAACAGCAGCCCAGCAGCAGACTCCCAGCACTGACCCAGGCTGGTGAAGTGTTAGCCCGGTTCTTTCAGCCCTCAGAGAGGTCCATCTATAATCAGGGGGGTCATTAACCGACTCCAAGGTCAAAACAACATTGTGTGCTCGCAACCCATAAAATTCGTTCACTAGACACTTTCTGAAATCCCTCCTGACCTCGCTCACTTTCCCAAACACTCCTCCAAGCCTGTGCTTCTCTGACAGTGAGATTAACCCTTGAGATGCTGCCATTAACATTAAGCTTTACATGTACCCCCAACATAATGCGCCAGTGGGGGGCGGGGGGTTAAATGTTGGGGGAAGTGTTCCCCCTGCAGCAGGATGTGATCGTGCCGTTTGTTTTTTTGTCTGTTTGAAAGTTTGTTTGTGAACAAGATAACTCAAAAAGCAATGAAGAGATATCTCTGAAATTTTGTGGGCGGGTTGCTATTACCTCTGGGATGGACCCTGTTGATTTTCACGGTGATCAGTCAAACAATATGGCTGCCCAACAGCCATCTTGAAATCCTATGATGCAAAATAGCTGAACTTTGCGGGACTGTGCTGCCTTCGCTGGGGTTTGTACTCTAGGAGTGCCTCTAGTTTTCTCACTGTCACTCGGATTGGGTGACCGAATTATGTATATTTCTGTCATTTACTCCCAGTCAATCATTAGTAAGGGATCTGACTGTTGCTGAGGGCGATTCAGTACCTCACAAATTTCAGGAGACTCCATGATCTTCCCAAAGAGGTAGGATGTGCATTTTCATGGGTCTCGATTCAGGCAGCTGGTCTGAACTGTTGTTTTACAGGACATTCCATGACACTCCATAAACATGCACATGTAAATATTCAGTATTTTCAAACGCCCAGCACTCGGTTTTTCTATTTGAAACCTCTAATCGCATGCATGATATGTTTGTTGTGGCAACACCAGGGCCGATTTTTTAAAGTATTAATTTTTCAGAAATATAAAACCCTGCGCTGATTCAAGCGATTGTAGACAAGGGAGGTTGTCCTAGAACTAAACACTGAGTAAATGATGTTGTCACATGACCCTTGTGTGTGCTGATGATTGAGTATGAAATCTCCGCAGAACTGCCCATTAAACTAAGAGCATTGATGACATAAATTACTCACTTATCATATTAAAGTGGAGTTATTCCCCACGGCATGGTCAGGACGATAATGTGTTGAGCAGCATTACACAGTCAAACAGAATATTAAATCTGTGATCGTCTTTGTTTCTGAGCTACAACTTGAACGTGCTAATGCATCACCCATATCTCCTCTATCCCTTATGATCTCGAGTCTTAGGATCAAACTGGAGTATTTTGACTTTATCCTTCTAATAGACCACTCTCACTTTGATGGACATGCGTTTGCTCCGAGATGAAGTTGACGGAGAGCAGCGTTGTTTATGTCTGGTTTGTGCATTAACATAAACGTTTGCTGTCATGGAGACGTGTTGAAGTTCTCTGTGCATAAGAGCATATTGACTCCATAACATAACGGCCCAGGTCCAACAGTGTTCCTGAACTGCAGGTTTGATGTCATAATGGAGTCTGATTAATTTCACTGTAGCCTGTCACTGATTGCCCATTGACAGTTTAAAAAAGTTTGCAGGTTCACAGTCTACAGCAGTTCAAACGAAAATAAGGTAAACTACACAATTCCTCTGTGAATTTGGTGAACTTACTTGGACAGAACAAAAACCATGGTTTGGCAGCTGAAAAAAGATCCCTGTTTCGTTAAGTAGAGAATTATTTGACTTTGTCTGATCTCTTTGCTTAGCTCCATGAACAGCATTGACTTTTCTTTCATGTGAAGAGAGATTTGCTCAGACAGCGAGTGTTCAATCTGCAAATCGAGCTCTTCTGATCCCGTTATCTGTGAGCTTCCTGATCAGGGTGTTCACCTCTGACCTTTCAACGCACGGCACCACCCCCTGCTCTTAGGAGCAGGGCTGATTGGTTGTACGCACGCACATGCACGCGCGCACACACACACACACACACACACACACAGAGCGAGACAGAGAGTGTGTATGTACAGGTATATGCGCATGAGAGAATGTGTGCAAGAGAAAGAGTGTGCAAGTATATGTACTGGTGTGTGCGTACGTGTGTGTGTGTGTGTGTGTGTGTGTGTGTGTGTGTGTGTGTACATGTCTGTGTGTCTGCACATAGGCATGTGCCCGTGTGTGTGTGTGTGTGTGTGCGTGCATGTTTGCCCATGTGTGTGTTTGTTATGACACGTTAATTTGCCCCTGGGGGTAGAGAGGAAGGGGAATGGGGTAATAATGGGGGGGGGGGGGGGGGGGGGGAGTAAGGGGCGGGGCGCCTCATTGGGCTTGACGGCTTCCTGACAGCACTAATCCCCACACTGGTCACATGGTCCAGCTTCATCCCCTGTCTGCACACACTTGCAGGGCAAACAATGGCAGCTGTGCTGTGTGCGAACTCAACCGGCCCCCACCCCGTGGACCCCCCAAGGGACACCAGCCCAGAGTCAGCACTCCAGGTGGGGCCCGCTACAGCCATTAAGGAGGCCCAATCAGCATCCAACATCATAAGGAGAGAGGAGGAGGAGCAAAGGGTGAAAATATCATACGTTACAGATCCTACTTCTCCTCCAGGTTTGACAAAGCAAAGTCTTTTGAGGCCATAGTTGAGACCATAGACTTTATAAAAAAACTGTGGTCATCTCCCATCAACTTCCCTTGGGTTTGGGGAAACGCATTTCGGCGAACAGAAGTGCAGTTCTTGGCTGCCATCATATTGTTCAATCTGGAGCCAAACTGCAGTTATAGCCAACGAGTCTGAGTCGAACGCTATAAGCACGGGAGCGTCAAGAGATTTTGTCCGTTCAGCAAATTTGTCCAAACTGCAACTGCATGGTAGCTTAATAAATCAGCATATTCAGAGAGACAATTAGATTAACCCTTTCAGCGCTGTGGGCAACTTCAGTTGCCTAGTGATGTAAGATACCAAAATCAGATGCTGTTGAAAACCTATCATGTGGCAACTTGTTTAAAAGAGCTCCCCTGCGGGAGCTCTTTTAAACAAGTTGCCACACGATAGGTTTATAACAGCATCTGATTTTAATATCTGACATCATGGCGCTGAAAGGTTAAGCCTCCAGGATTGCGCTTTAGTGTGTTCGAGCAATGAGTGACCCCAGGTGTGTAAGAGATGGACACACTAATGAAACTGAGTGTTGACCCTTCTGATCAGGCCAGTTGACCTTCAAACTTTGTGAGTCTGTGTGAAAACAGCCTGAAGAAATCAGAGATGACAGCCTGTTCTTTGTTTCTGAAAGGTTAAAGTAGAGGAAGCCGGGGCACAGTGAATCAAGGCATTTTTTTCAGAACTGACCGGGGGAATACCAAAATGACATCATCAGTTTGTGTTTGGGGACTCCCCATCCAACAGAGCTCACTTAGTATCTTCAAGATCACTACTTACAAAATTGCGAGGTAAAGTATGTTTTTAGGCATCAAAAGTAAATTTCCTCCAACTCACTTTGTAGGTCATATCCTGTATACCACCTGGAAATATAAATCAAAACTTGATGCAGTAGTCAGTGTGTTTATTTGTCATTATTACTGAATGGGTGTTTGCTTAGAACAGCAGCAGCATGGACCAGGAGAGGCAGTTTAGGTCAATGAGTGCACATGGGGCACAGTGAATCGGGGAAGAGTGAATCACTGGAAAAGTGATTCATTCTGCCCCGACCATGTGATTCACTGGGCCCCTGTGTGGTATTTGATCAGATACGAGGACCTGACTCCTTTTAAATGATAATTCATTTTAGAAGTAAGAAGTTCAGTGCACTCACCCAGCCTCACTGCAGATGTCACACAGTAATTTTGTTAATCTATAACAAGAAAGCCTGTGCAGCACCTTTAACAAGGTTTAGTGTTTAAATAAATTTGGTTAAATTAAATGAATGGAATTCACGTCACTTTATTGAGAGTGATTCACTGGAAACTGATCCTCCCTACCCGGCACCGGAGCACAGTCAATCACTTGGATCTTTGTTTAAAAAAAAAAGTGTCTCACCAAACATGTGACGGTAGTGGCCGGGATCTGATGCCTTGTGTATAAACACAACACCCACCCCTTTATGCTCAGTACATCATGGTAAGCTTGCTTACAAACAGTATGAGAAAATCAACAAAATATTTTTCCAGATTCACTGTGCCCCGGCTTCCCCTATAAAGTCCATGGTATGATGTCCAGTTTTATCCATGTTTTATTTCTAACGCATGTAAAAAATCCTGTAATAAGCACCACACTGAATCACCCCCTGCTGCGGATGTTGGCCAGAGGTGTAAACAGTTAACAGTTTTATTGCGGTGTCCATCTCTCTTCACAACTTTAAAGGGAACAGCTCTGTCTGACGGCTGGTTCCTCTTAAATTGGTTCTGTCTTAATTAGCTCAAGCTAACGTGCTAATTGATCGCTGCCCAGGCTTAGAGTCACTTTGCTGACTGGCAATAATTGGATTCTAATGTCTCCACCTTCTGCTCTAACAGTCACTGGTCTTACTGGGGAGGGGGGGTGTAAAATGGCAAAAGGCATTATTTGGAAAAAAATTATAAAATAAAGTAATAATATATTGCAATTAATTCCCTATATTTTCAAAACAGTCTTGTTGGGATGTAAGATCTAGGTAACAGGATTGTCCAGGCTGGCCAAAAAAGCGCCATCAGATAAGAGTCAGTGTTCTTCAACGGCAGCTGGTACGTGCAACCTTTCTGTCCATATATAATATAAGCCACAAATTAATTAACTGTACCCCTCACTTCCTGTATCATTCAGCCAGTTTTGGTCATCTCATATTACATGAAAATGCTGGATTGTTTGCAGAAGTTAGAAAGAAATTGAATTATTTTAGTAGACGGGTATTCATTTGAGTATTTGGCTGAAGCTTCTCTTAGTAAAAACACAGCCTTATATCAGGGAATGTAATGGTGGATTCATTCTTGAATAGAGATGGAAGTGCTTGTCTTTCCTAGTTTAATCCAGTGTCGCCGGCTGGTGCTTAGGCAGGGTTTTCAGGAGGCAAAATGTCAGGGTTTTATTTTCCTTGGGAAACAGACTGCATTTGGGTTTTTTTTTTAACGATCAGTCAGGCATCACAGTGACAGACAGTGCCGGCAGAAACCTGTAACTGCTCTGACGGTGAGATACACAGAAGTTAACGGCTGCCTTGATCATTTATTCCATCCACTTGAGTTCCCCCGAATGCTTCAGCAATGCAGACAGGCTTTCAATTATGTGCAGCAATTAATCTTGGATGATAATAAGCAATTGTTCAATGAGGCTCAGCAAGCCAAACATACCAATTATCAAGTTACAGTAACTAACAAAAATTATGCGCTCAGAAATCTCCAAATGAGTTGAAGCCAGTGTAGATGTTAGATTAAAAATTAAATAAGAAGGTTTGCGTTTGCACGAGCTCTAAGTTCTAAGTTAAAATGTCAAAGAGAAGTAATGAGAGATTTTTATTGAAGAAACATCACAGAAATCCTCTGATCTAGCCAGAGAAAATGTGTCCGGAGTAGACATAATCTAAGTTAATATTAAAATTACTCCATGTCTTATTTTTTTCACTGTGTCTGTAGCAAAGTTTCAGAACAGAATATCGTCTTTCAGATCAGAACCACAGACTCATCGTCTCAACTGAAGGTCAAACTCAATCTGCAGCACCTGAGGAGGGATAAGGAGGAAGGAAGGAAGTATTGAGCAGCCATTGGGCGGAACGGTGGTACAGTGGTTAGCACTACTGCCTCACAGCAAGAAGGTTGTGGGTTCGCTATCTGCGTGGAGTTTGCATGTTCTCCCCGTGTTCGCGTGGGTGTCCTCCGGGTACTCCGGTTTGCCCCACCCACAAAAACATGCATCATAGGAACACTCCTGTATGGCTGTGTGCGAATGTTTAATGGTGGCCGTAGGCCCATACCGGCAGCCAGGCGTCCGTCAGTGGCTACAAAAACGTAGTTTATCACCACCAGAGTGTGAATGAATAATGTATCCATTGTGGAGTGTCCAGAAAAGCGCTATACAAAACTGATGCATTATTATCATCTAATGCAAACAAGAGGCCCTGTTAATTTGTGTATTGTGATTTTAATTGCTGCATCAAGTCAAAACAAGTATACAACACTAAATGTTCTGCAGCTGAGTGCACATTTTTTTTGTTGGATGTATAAACTCTGCAGACAAGAATTTACACTGAATTTACACTGAATTAACACTAAATATTTTATTGTGTTCACTGTTCAGAAATACAATGGCATTTCGGAGCTCGCGGTATATGACCCACCCATCTGGCTGAAGGGATCACAAAGCGTATTACAGTTTCTGAGTAAATTCAACTCTGATTAAATACTATTAGCGCACCACAGTCTGTCCCTTTTAGTCTCACTTTAATACTTATAGAGTTAATTTAACACTATTCCTAATGTAACAGGGTGGCTCAGAATTCAATAATTTGCAAATGCGTCAGCAAAAGCAAGACAAACTGGACTGCCTATTTGAATTTGAGGCATGACTTCTACATTTACTCGGAGCCTGTCATATTCTTATCTAATCCACTATGCCAGGAAAAAAATTTACAAAATGAATTGACAGATTCATAAAATAATCTAAAGGAAAGTGCAAAACCCCTCGACTGCTCCATGAGCTGTGCTGCCCCCCCATGCAGCCAGCAGAGTTCCCACAGTTCCACGGGGCAAGACCACCTGTCCACACCCCGGCGAGCCTTCACACCTGTCAAACGACACATTCGGGGAGAGACGCGGAGAGGGAGATGACATCTCTGATCAAGACGCTGCTAATGAACGTGTGTGTTTGGTTTGGAGCTTATCCTGTGAGATTCCACAACTGACAGGGAAAGTGTGGAGATTGGCGGGTGTGAACTCACACGGAGAATGTGGATTTCACCCGGGGCCGCTCTCTTCTTTTAATAATTATTTTTTTCCCCCAGAGGACAAAAGTTATACAAAATTTTTTATACTTAACTAAAATGGAGAATTAAAGCCAACAGACCATTTACCCCAGTGATTCCTAACGTCTGTTTCAGCTCGGTTACTGGCATACAAGACCAGGGAGATCATGTGAATCATTGTGACTAAAGGTAATTGCAGGGGATACTTAGTCTTGTTGCCAGGGAAGCAACATTTTGGAGCCATGCAAATTAAATTGTGTTTATCTCATGGTACTGCATGCACTTGCATTCTATAAGACATTATTCGATTATTCATACTATGCTCTATATGTGTGGTATGTCAACGTTGAGTATATGTGAAGTGAATGTTGTTTAATAGTGTTAATATGAATTTAATGAACAGCGATCAAGCTCACTGGCTGTAATATGAGAGAGGGTATTACTTAAACACAAGAGTTGCAATGTTCACCCGCTGAGTAAGATACTGAATAGGTAGAGGTTTAAAAGACTGTGCGTAACCAATCAGACTACAGACTTGTTTGAGCTTATCAAAGGCCCATTTGTATAGCAAAACTAGCAACAACTGGTCATAAACATGCAACAGAAACCATGGTGCTTCAATCTCCGACAGTTTTTGTCCGTGAGTGTCCTGGATTCAAGCCTCACGGATATGTTATCACTTTTCAACACTTGTGAATGATGCCTAAATCTGATGACTGATGCAATTTAAAAAAAGATGTAATTATCCATTTTGTAATCGGCTATTACAATTGAGGTTTTGTTCGCAGCTTTACTTCCGTGGAAATAAAACAGCCTCCACCCAGGCAAGTACGCACACGCTACCCGTGCCATTCTTCTCCTTAGCGTGTGTCGCAATTCCGAGATCCTTCCCAGGGTTCACAGCCGCGCCAGCTGCACCGCGTCTGTTCGCGGGAACGCGCTCAGCGTGTAGCCTGGCCTCAGCCTTCTTCAAAGGACAGTGTCCTTCACTCAATGAACATACAGCGGCTCACATTCTTCGATACATCCGTTACTTGTAGCCCAACCATCTTAAATGGAGTCTGGAGGCTTCACTGCTGCGCTCCTGCGATCAACGTTTCCCCGAGACGACAACGTTCGCACAATCCGCTCTGTCTCATCACTCCCGTAATCAGCTTTGACAGCGGGGGACGTGTGACTGACTCACTCTCAGCGCGTCTCACGCTGCGAGAACTGTGAGGTATTCGGTCTGTTTTGTGTGACGGTCGCATAAACCAGACGCCAATTTCTTTTTGCTCCTTTGTTTTACCTTCCTCTGCATTCCGGTCATTACGACGTTCCCAGGGAAGGAGATTCGAGTTCTAGGTTTTTTTTTTGCCGCGGATGAGGATATCTGCTGTCACCTTATCCGGGCGGGTGGTTTACGACACCTCCCAAAAGGAATATGCGTGCTGGGGGGATTAATTGTTTGCCGTGTAATGGCCTAAACTTTACGTGTAAGAAAGTGTATCGCAACATTGGGCAATGATCCCTGCACGCTAGATTAATGCTACTAATCTGTGGAATTACCCGACCGCACTTAGTCATAAATTATTATGAGTTTCTTTGTTGCAGCGAAAGCCGTATGTGGTTATTTTCATGTTTACGGTGTTAAAGGACTAAAACCTCACGCCACGAGAACAGTTTTTACTCATCTGCTGTCGGTCTTCTTAACTCCTCAGTGACACCACACACACTTTAATATACAACCCCAATTCCGAAATAGTTGGGACAAAGCGTACACGCAAATGCACCATCTTCTGTCAATTCTGTTATATTCACACTTTACCCCCTGAGTATTTATTGTTGCTATATTCATACATTTCTACTCTTGTTTTTTACTTTTGTAATTTTGTGTTTTTGCACTAACATACCACAGAAGATTCCCTGTATGTGTGAACATACTAGGCAATGAAGCACATTCTCATTCTGATTCAAATGCTTTCGACAAAAGACATTGGGCCTAAACCAGCACTATTAAAAATACACACGGTAATTCTGTTTAAAAAAGAAAATCCCCGCAGCAGAGTGTTTACATTGGTCTATAAAGACACCCCGCACGCTAAGCTCCATTGTTCTTTTTTGAAAATATACACAACAAATTGACTCTCAAGTCTTCACCAGGTCAGACATGGCGACATGCTGAGTAATAAATTTCACAATGATGATCAGTCCGTGTGGCTCCTCTTCTTATTTTTATTCTGATTCCTTTATGTTTTTGTCTAATTTCTGTAAGAATTCCTAGTCCATCTATTACACACAGGTTGTATGATGCATTTTGCCGAATTCATTAGCGCTGGACCTTGTGTTTTCGTACTTTGACCCTGAGAACCGTTTTAGAGTCAGTATGACTGTGTCTAAATAGTGTTGTGTTTGCACGGTCAGGACCATAATCTGCTCCTTTCTGACATTAACCCCTGAGACCCTGATCAGTTTGAGTGGGGAGCAGATTTTTGATTGGTGGCCTGATCCACCAAGTGATATGGAGATACGCAGCCAGCTTGAGGCTGAGGACATTTACATACAGGTCAAAGTGCACTCATCCCTCGATCCCTGTGTACACACGCATACACAAACACTCTTTCACAGACACACACACACTCTTTAATACACTGAACAAAAATATATAAACGCCCCATGTCAAATTTTTGAGTTTTTATTAACATTATAGGGTTATGCAATATATGAAGCGAATCTAAATTCATTCATTTTTGTTAATGACTAATCTTCAGATCACTGTCCATTACATCTTGATATTGGCATCTGCAAAGGAGTGACAATCCTTTGAACACGTCGGGGTTGAAGAAATTAAATGTTCAATATCTTGTGTGTCCACCATTTTCATCTCTCAGACCAACACATCTCCTTCGCATGGAGTTGATCAGGTTGTCTATCATGGCCTGTGGAATGTTATTCCATTCTTCCCGGAGGGCCACACGGAGCGGGCGCACATTATCCCGAACTGGAACAGGGTCGCGGACACGTCGATGCAGAACATGGTAAAGATGCTTTTTGACATGGGGCGTTTATATTTTTGTTCAGTGTGTGTGTACACATACGTCTGCACATTTGCACATGCACCACTGAAATATGCACATACACACACGTGTGTGCACACACTCTCTCTCTCTCCCTCTCACACACACAATTTTGGAACTCAGCACAGCAAATAAAGGACTGAGCAGTTTTGCACTTTAAAATAGGACTCTCTTATGTGGCTGTGCAGGTACTTTTTTTTAATAATAAGTCATTGCTGTTGTTTTGTGTGAACATTTTAACACTCACAGACTGATCGAGTATCCTATTCCCCTCAAATGTTTCCTGGTATGAGGTCTGGTCTGGGGAACCAGTGTCTGGGCAGTAAGTCCCAGGTAGGCTGCCGAGGGGTCATGATGGAGAGAGTCAGTATACCTTTCTGTGCCACTCATTCCCACACGCTTCTCCCGTCCGTTTGCTTGGTCAGTCTCTCAGACAGTACAGAACCATTCATATTACCCACATAAACACACACACACACACACACGCGCGCGCACGCACGCACGCACACACACACACACACACACACACACACACACACACACACACACTCAAGCAGCCTTCAAGTTGGAGTGAATACTCTGGGGTGCTTTTCCGGAAAGCACAGATATGAACTTACACAGTTGGAATCACTGACTGTGAATGGACAAACTGTGTAAGTTACTAACTTTATTAGCCACAACGCTTTTGAGAAACACACCCTGGTTTCCTCAGACGGGAGGAATGCAGGGTCTTGCTGCAAAATAGATGTCAATCACAGTGTACCTTTGCTGGTTGTTAAAAGGTTAGATTTTCTCCATCAACAGGCCTGTGTCGTCTTTAAGCTTAACTCCTTCAAAGCTTCTCTCGCAGCAGCTCCAGCTTTTATTTGGTCATTTTTTAAATTCACAAATAGCTCAGCACACCATCTTTTTCAGATACAGCTTCCTTTACTTAATGAGTTACCTCTGCTGGTCATTTGAACCAAATGCATTGAAGAGGGTCAAGCAGCAGTGGTTCACTCATAAAATCTTGAACTTTAACAATTTCAGGCCACAGGGCCTCTCAATGATGGGTTTATAATGAGGTGTGAGTGTATTGGGAAATTATACTCGCTAATACCCCTGGAACATTAAAATGAATTGTTCAGGTGGATCTTGGGAGCTGTAAAGTTTAGAATATGGAGAGACTATTGTGAGTTGGCGTTGGCCTTGAGGCTGCAGACCACACCTCTCTCGGCACACTGCTGACACCTGTTGCAGAAAGTTTGGGTCACGAAGGGCGCACACTGCCCCATTAACTCCTGCTGTCAGGGTTATTCCTACACTATACACCCAGTTCCGTTAGGGACTGTCTCAATAGTGTGGCACAGAAAATTCCATAATGGAAAGGAATGTGATGCATTCCGAGCATTACATCATAAGGGATTGGAATGCTCAACATTCTAAAGCATGATGTCGTAATAGGCCAGAATGCATATGCATTATGTTATAATGGACTGGAATGTGTTACATTTTAATGCATTATGCCATGATGGATTGGAATGCTGTACCTTCAAAAGAATGATGTCATAATGGAATGGAATGCGGAGTAATGCCCCCCCCCCCCCCCCCCCGTTTTTTATGAATGAATGAATGAATGAATGAGAGGATGTGCTGCTCACGTTTACTCTTGTCATTTATGTAGTGGTTTCAGGGATGTCATTATCCCGAGCCCTGCGTTACAGTTTATTGGCTGACGCCCCGTCCCGCTCATAAAACTCTTCAGACTTGTAAGGTTGGCCCCTGTGCTCGGCCCCGGAGGCACAGTTAAAATCATGGGGAGGAGAGAAGGGTAGGGCCTTTGGGGAGTAGATCCCTGGAGTCTGAATGGAGAGGGTGGTGGTTCATTGCACCACAAAGGCCCATGGGAAACTGGGCGACACCGAGGACAGACCACGCCAGAGCTCCAGGGGGTTTACGAGGGACAGGTGCTCACACACATACACACACACACACACACACACCTCTTCCTCGGGCCCAGAGATCCTCAGGTTGTGAACAGCCATCGTTCCTGCAACACTATTTTGACCAGGGTTAAGATCACTCAGTGCTGTCTTTGGGGCCGAGGAACAGATTATTTTCATCATGTGCGAAGTCTCACATATCAGCCACAGGCTGCCGACATTCTTGCTATGAAGTGCTGTGGAGCCGAGCCAGTTAGAAAATTAGGGCATTTGTTTGGAATGAAACCCAGGTAGCAGGCCTAAAGCTGTCCTGCAGCGTACAACACGAAGGGGCACAAACGTTTCAGTGTTCAGAACGTCTCAGTGTCTTTTGTGTTTCTGTTTTCTCTCTGAGTAATTTTCAGTGTTAAGGAAGTTCATCTGATTGAAGTCAAAAGTTGACACGAATGCCGATCTGAGTCAGATCTGATCACACGAGGATGTTGACTGGAAGGGCACAGATATTTGATTTTGAGTCCAATCCACTGGTACATGATGACGTCATATTAAAAGAAAAGACTTTTTTCTCAAAAATAGAAGGAAACAATTGTGAAAATACTCAAGTTCTACTACGTTATTATATATACTGAATGAATACAACATTTGCATCATTATTCAGAATTGAGTGAAGGGTGAATGTCGAATATGTTTTCCTTTGATGGCGTTATGTTGGAAAGAGAGATTATTCTGCGAAATTTTGTTAATTTGAGCTAAATGCAGCCGTTACTGTGTTCCTCCTGCTCATCACCCAGCTGACACCAGCAAACTTTACTGGGGCGATGCAAAGGCTCTAAAAAATCACCACACTACACATACACACACTACACACGCATGCACCCACACACACACACACACACACACACACACACACACACTACACACGCATGCACCCACACACACACATACACACTACACACGCATGCACCCACACACACACACTCACACATACTACACACGCATGCACCCAGACACACACACACACACACACAGTACACACGCATGCACCCACACACACACACACACTACAAATGCATGCACCCACACACACACACACGCAGACACACACATACACACACACACGCACACACAAAGGCACACACACACACTACACATGTATGCACCCACACACACACACACACTACACACGCATGCACCCACACACACACACACACACTACACACGCATGCTCCCACACACACACACACACACACACATGCACCCACACACACACACACACACACACAGTACACACGCATGCACCCACACACACACACACACACACTACAAACGCATGCACCCACACACACACACACACACACACTACACACGCATGCACCCACACACACACACACACACACACACACACACAGTACACACGCATGCACCCACACACACACACACACACACACACACTACAAACGCATGCACCCACACATACACACACACACACACACACGCAGACACACACATAAACACACACACGCACACACAAAGGCACACACAGAGACACACACACACACTACACATGTATGCACTAATCCACATTTACACACATATGCACATTTACACACATACATGCATGCACACACAAACACCTACACACATTCACACAAACACCTACAAACACACACACACACACACACACACACGCATCCATCCCCCTCCACAGTCCAATGCAAACCCTGTAAACTGTGGCTTCCTTTGTAATTCGTTGTTTTGCTTGACGAGTGCAAACACAGCCTGAGCCCTTATTGAAGTCGTTTTGTTTTCTGTCAGAGTGAATTCGCCAAAACAAAAGGGCCGCAGCTGTTTATTTGTACCCAGCTGTTGGATAGTTTTTGTCGAATGCCAGGCTCCTGAGCAGTACGTGCAGAAGTGTTGGCCAGATTTTTTAAAAATTCTAAACTTCTCAACACTGACCTGCATAAACGAGCATAATCTCCACTAAGCCAGAGGTGTTCTGTGCAGGAGTCGGACAGTAAACCTCCTGTCGTGAGCCGCTCCCTTCATGACCTTAGCAGCGCATTTCCCATATCAGTTTGAGCTCGTAGCAGCAGAATTATACTAATTACACAAATGCGGCTGATTAGGACAGAATCCTGCGACAGGCTTTTAACCTTTTTAGCGCCTTGGGCAACTATAGTTGCCCAAAGATGTAAGACATCAAAGTCAGATGCTATTGAAAACCTATCATATGGCAACTTGCTTAAAAGAGCTTCCGCAGGGCTCCCCTGCGGGAGCTCTTTAAAACAAGTTGTCACATGATAGGTTTTCAACAGCTCGGGATAACTACATTTTTAATTCCTTGAAAATGTATTCGGCGCTCAAAGGGTTAATTTTTCAGCCTGAATCTTCTGCCTCTGGGCCAAACCAGCAAAAAGCAACCCTCGTCCTCGCTCTAATACATTGATGACAAATGGGTTGTCAGCAGTTTGCAGGTTTTCATTCCGTCCAATCACTGCACCTTCTGCTTAGTCCAATGACTTCCTGCTCTTTGGCTGAAATGAAATCTCAAAAACTTTTGGCCCACATTAGCACAACCTTTTTAGGATGGACCCTGAGCTTGATTACTGATATGTCTGTGCCTTGGTAGCAGGGCTGGTTAGTTACTTGGTTGGCAAATGTAAATGTCGCCGTTTTGTTGCCTTGGCCAGGCTTGAGATTCTGACTGGCATGTGGAGAGATGTTCTGATATTCACCTCAAAACTGCTCCGAGGGCTTAAACTCTGTTTCACTCTGTCAGTTTATCTATTAGCAACCGTTCTACTCAGACGTTTCTCCCAGAAATGACCGTAAGTCAGAGGTCACTCTTCAGCGACCCTCCCGGTTTAGAAAAGGTTAAAAAAACACCCTCCTCCCTGCAGCTCGGGCTGCATTTTCTCAGAGAACTGACCTGCTGTGTTCGACAGGAAGAGTCACAGAGTCCCGAACCAACCCCCAAGTCCCTAACCACTGACCCAACCCCCCCACCCCTCGTCTCTAACCAGGACGTCCCTTGTAGCTGCTGATGAGACCTGATGAGTGTGTGAGAGTCACAGAGGAGACTGGCAGGATCTGAATGGGCCAGTTAAAATGTCTCTGTGGGGGGTGTTGTTTCAAGGAAGGGCGAGAGAGTTCATTCCCAGATGTCTCTGTCATTGATACCCCCCCCCTCCATCCCGCCGCCCCTCCCAGTCACATGGTCAGCCCCCTCCCCCCTCCCCTCACAAATCACATACACGCTTATAGCCGTCCTCTGTTGACGGGTGACAGATACTCTATCATCAGTGTGTTACCTTCTAATGTTAATACTGGTCTGGCACTTTCAGATGTGGCCTCACCGCGGCTAGCTCTCCGTTTTTGGCTTCCGTCCTCTCAGCGTCCCTCCGTAACATCGCGTCGGACCTTTTAAGTCGTAGTGGGCGTCCATCCTATCCGTGCCGTCTCCATCCGCAAGTAATTATATTTTTCTGCGTCGTTATAGTGCAAATAAATGCAGAAAAGAGGAGCTCGTACAACACTGGGAGATAAACTGATCAGCAAGCTTTAGCGAGGAAAAGCTTTGCAATCCAGCAACCATGCAAGATAAAAAGAAAGCTTCTACACGCAGACTACACACACACGGAGCGGGACGTTTAATGGGTCACACCTGGGCGCGGGGGAAAACGCAAGACAATAAATCAATTAAAGGAGATGAAACCACAAAACACACTCAGGGTGCTGGAAAGGAGGGACCAGACAGTTAAGGAGGCACAATGTTTGGGACAGAGGTGGAATAGAGGTTGATGGATGCACTAATTTGAGGGACGTTTATCGATTAAGGGTTTGAATTCCGTAACTATAGCATGTGTTCTGTTCGTATAGAAACCGGGGGACCACTATCGAGGCACAGCTGTGTAAAACCTCCATAAATTTGTCCCGAAAGTGCTGCAGTACCTGCTGCATGGATTGCAAATGTGGAAACCACACACCAAATAAATGGGTGTGCCAGACCTAATCAAGCACACTAATAATTTTATCAGCCAGTCCAGCTGCGTTGTGCGAGGACCCAGCTCCCCCTCGTCTGGCCGCCATATTTTCCCCTCTGCGTTATGAAAGCCCACCCAGATTGAGATCAGGCTGCCATTGTGTCTGAGCAGGAAACAGACCTGGACCTGAGACAGGAGCGGGGCAACCATGCCCCCACGACACCACCGGGCCCTTTCTGTGGGAACCTGTAGCGCAGAATGCTAACAGTGACTCAGCACTGTTTTTAATCTCATTTGTCGTAATTGAAATTACATTTAATGGAAATCTCTCAGGCGCACCTCCTATACATGACATGCCAACCGGGTGGCAATCTGTTCCCAATGAATCCAAAGTGGCATTTCCTCTTGATGTTTTTCCGTATTTTTTTCATCGACATTAAAAAGGAGATTAATGTCTTTTTGATGTTTTCCGACCATCAGAACCGCCTCCGGACTCGGGCATGAATTTAGCCCCAGTTCTCGAGCGCTATTATGTGCTGCTCTCTTGTGGCCACATTGGGGAAAACAACCAACTTATTCCCAACTTTCGGCCTCAAGTGGTGAACAGAGTCAAACCAAACTGTGCGAAGCTGAGGGGCCGCATAGAAATTACCGTAATATCATGGTAAACGAGGAACTGTTATTGGTTTCTTATAAAATGTGACATGCTTTCTCAGCGAGTGCAAGCGCACGCATTTGTGTCTGTGAGTGTACTTTGGAGAGAGAGCCAATGTGATTGTTTATAGGTGTCCCTGCATTCTTTACGTGTGCGTTTGTTTTGGTGTGTATGAGTTCATGCATACTTCAGCACTTATCTGTGTGTGTGTGTGTGTGTGTGTGTGTGTGTGTGTGTGTGTGTGTGTGTGTCTGTTTGTGTGTCTGTCCATAAGTGTCAGTGTGTGATTGTGTTGGTGCTTGTGTGTTTTTACCTGCCGTATGTGATTTTTGTATTTGTCCATGCATGACTGTGTGTGCGTGCGTGTTCGAGGGCATGCGTGTTTGTGTAAGTGTGTGTGTCTGCGTGTGTATGAGCCTGTGTTTCAGTGTGCATGTGTGTACGTGGCTGTGTCTGTGTGTGAGGACATGTGCTTGTGTGTTATACCCTGATGCTTGTGTGCAGTGCGCCTTACGCTGTTGTTTCCATTGTCCCAAAAAAACAAACGACACCTGTAAAAAAGCCGGGGGGATAAAGAGACTCCTCCCTCCGTCTTCTGCTGGCTGTGTGGCCATATCACCAAAAGCCCGACCCGGACTCCTGCGAGGGCCCCTGCGGTTGGGTTGGGTTGGGCCTGATGACTTTACGAGCAGTGTCAGCAATCCTATGTGACTCCAATCACACTTCCAAATCTCGGCTAATCTCAGACAAAACTGTAGTAGTACAAACATCTCTAAATTCTGCGAAAAACAAAACAAAAAAATTTCAGCTCAAACTAATTCCTTCCCAGTTTAGCGCAGACGATTGAAAACTAAGACAATCCAGTGAGGTAAAAGATTTTTTTTTTAGTTAGATGTTATTTACAGCCTTTCTTTGTATACGTATATGTGTGTTTTAGGTGTTCAGACATGTACCCGTTAATTTACGACTCTCAAGTTTGTAGGCGCCCCCCGCTCCTGCAGCTGATAGTTAATGTCCTGGCTGCTGAGCGGGAGAGGCTCTCTCTACGCCGCGCGCCTGTTTTTTTTCTCACGCGGGGCACGGAAGGCGTCGCGGTGGCTCCGCCGGAGAGCGTTTCCTGCCATTGATCATATTCGCCCTCCCGGCCGCGAGCTCGTAAAGAATCTGCGCTGCAGTTTTTGTTCTACAGCTGGTGGTACACAGAGCGCCGAGACTCGGTCTGCACATCGCAGGAGTTTGATTATGTGCTCTTCATGACCAAAAGTATCTGGACACTCCAGGGTCAGGGTTTGTTTCTTCCAGTTCAAGGTCAGCCTCTTGGTGAGATTCCTGATCAGAGCTGTAGAACCTGAATATTTGATTTGGCTCAAAACATATGCTAAAAATTATAGTGTTGGAACACATGCTCATTACACTGGTAAAATCTGAATGTTTGGGTGATCTGACACAATCCAGAGCCAGCGGTAAACTTTTATAATCCTACAGCCTGCCGGTGAGAGTGGCATCTTCTGTTCTGTTCACAGCAGGAAGCCGGAGCCACTACGTCCAGGCTGCCCAGCGTTCCTCAGAGTTCCATCACTGGTCCCATTGAAATTTAAGCCCAGATATATTAATCTGCTTAAAATGATCTAAATCTCTGTCAAATTCATATTATGTTTACGTTCAATATCCTAGAAAGGAACCTCATATATATTTATCACACTATTGGACTATAATATTCCATTTTAAGGCTTTTCCATGGCAACGACATCATTTTAGCACATATTCATATCATGTTTGGTCTCTTTATTCTCGGAGAAATCTAAGGAGTTGAATGGAACATGTTTCATTTCCCTTGGAATTATGGTTTATCTTGTTTGCAAGATTCATTCGGGCAACTACCCTAGTCTCCTCTCTATGCAAATTATCTTATCACCTAGGCCAGTAAAACTCTGATTCGGCCAACCTTCCCTCCACCTTGTTCGGAGGTGTGGTTTGGAATCTTTAAAGGCACGAGATCCTAAGGGAGCGGGCTCTTCTCTTTCCGGTGTCTTCTTTGTCGACTTCTGACGCGCGTAGGTAAGTGGGAAAAGTCACATGTCACCTTGTTCCGGACCGACGGGGCATTTGAGTTCTCCCCGACCTCGTGGGGCGACTTTAGCTCCGCGTGGCCATTCATCTTTTACAGGTACGAATATATTCTAAATCCTTCTAAATTCTATGTAACTGGTAATTGGCTTAGCGTTGATTTGTTTGATTCAAGTTGTGCCTACCTGGTGCATAAATTATTGTTATTCCTTTTTCAGCTTGCGTGATTTTCCTTGATTTGTAACACTCCTATATTCTAGCCCTGTTGCGACCGGGACTTAAGGGGAAATTCCTACCAAGACATGAGTAGGTAACGATATTTCTAAGTTAGATTGGGATTATGTTCTACCCCTTAAGGATTTATGGAATACCGGCTCTTAAGGTTTAGCTATTAAAGATACCCTTGGGCGTGTATTTTATTTATATGCCATTGTCTGGTTGATCTTTCTAAGGAGCCCTTGGGTATATATATATATATATAATCTGGGTTCTTGATACGTTCATGCTCAGTGCTATATTGTTTAAGCCTTGATGCTGCTATCAAGATAGTCTCGTTTAACCAATGGAAGTTTTGTCAAATTGATTCCAGGACAGTTGCGTTTAATTAACCCTGGGGACGTATTTACTGAGCAATGATGGTTTGCACTGCCATATCTGATGGCAGATTTGTCTCAAAATCCACGCAGGTGTTCCCTAAATTATCAATTCTAATTCTAATTTGGAGTCAGATTTTTAACGAGGATATAGCTAAATTTTGTATTCTACTTGTTCTATGGAGTCAGATTAATCATAACCATTGCGTTTTCATGCCCCGTCCTCGGACGGTGAAAAATATCCATTATATTGTGATTCACTCCAGCCAAAAGAATGCTCTAATTAAAGTTAGACCAAGAGAACGCGTGATGCCTTCACCCACTGCAATGTCCGTCGTTGGAATTGTTTTGTTGGGGGTTTTACAGAGCCCTGACTCCTGACTCCTAACTCCTTAGATAGATAGATAGATAGATAGATAGATAGATAGATAGATAGATATCTTATTCTACTGTTTCATCTAAGGCCTAATCACCCACTGGCCTCACTAATGCTGCCTCTGACTGGAATGAAAGCAGAAGAATATCTGTCATGTAGCAGCATCTGGGACGTGGCTGTTAATCTCCCAGGTTATTTTTAAGTTTCCTGAGTGTTTGACGCATACATAATCGTCCTGTGGATACACCCTTCCCCTTCTGAATGTATATGGCACACCTGTAACTGACGGCTCTCGAACTGGCTTCTGGCGGAGCAAAGACGTCCTATTTCATTCCACGGGTAAAGTATCTGAAATTCTTCCTTCTTTACTTCCTTTTCTTTTCCAATCTCTTTAACTTCCTTGCCTTGGCCCCCTGATGGATTGAGCGAAGGGCAAGGAAAGGTGGTGAGGAAGGGAGGGAAGAAGCAAAGGAGGAAAAATAAGCGATTGGAGTCTGAGGCCTCTGCTGTATATGAGCAGGGAGGAGAATGAGAAGGTGCAGGCGGCACAAGGGCTCCCCCTGCTGGGTTTGTTTAGACAGTGCGGGTCTCAGAGAGATCATTATGTGTCTTTGGGTGGAATCAGACATCGAAATCTGGGATTTTATCTGAAATCTCGATAGGCCGGTGTGTCTGTGGCTGTGGGTATTTGAAGTGCTCCTTTATTCAGTTCCTTTATGACGTCATTGATCGGCCAGGAGGTTTGTGTGCCTTGCCTTGAATCCAAGCCCTAAATTACCTGCTGACTGACTGGAAAATAGAAACGAGGCAGAAACGCCGTCCCACCAGGACTGGAATTTGAGGACCTCAGACTAACATCCCACAGTCACCAAACACTCACTGTCCTCCTATAGACCTGCCTGAGCTCGCAGCTGCCAAATCCTCTCCTTGGTTTTCTGGGTTTGTTTTGCTTTAAAAAATAAAAGTGGGGAAGGATTAAAAGGCTCAACTGCTAAGCGTGTGATCAAAGCGGGGCGACTCCCGGCCGATGTCGACTCCTAGGCTACGCGGTCCCCTGTCTCTGTGCAGAGATTATCTCACCTGCAGTTGAAAGGGTAATCCCACATCACATGGGAAACCGGGGGGCGACAGCGTGCTCGGAAAATTATGTACATTTGACATGTCGAGTCCGAGGCTGAGAAAGCCCCATACACCACGGGCGATGAAATGGACTCACTCCCTGAGTGGCACTTTACACGCACTTCTTAGTTGGCACCTCACAGTCATCCTCCATAACCACCAGAACATTCCTCTCTCCTCAACAGTCACCTACTTTGTGTGAGAGTTGACCCTCAACTAACCTTTGAGGCTCGTATGGAACTCCTCTCCGTACAGCATCTCAGAAACACTGCCAAACTCCGGCCAACGCTCACCACATCTCACGCTGAGAAGCTTGTTCACTCCATTGGCTCCTCCAGACTGGAGTACTGCAGCTCACCCCTCACCAGGAGAGGCTCCAGTGTTTCCAGAACAGCGCTGCTCGGGTCCTGGTGAGGGAGGGCGAAAGTATGAACACAAACGATTTTATTCAGTGCATATACAGTAATATGTAAATTGCTGAAATATGGTATTTGCGGCTGGTCCTTCAATCTCCCACTGGTTTCACAAAGCAGCATTTGCGGTTTTGCAAGGAAATTTCTAACACACTGGAAATTCCAGAGCGTGCAAAAGAACCTCCCAAATATGAAAATTTGTTATTTAAAGACACAGCCGTCACATTTGCGGAAAAAAAATAAATTGGCAATAGAAAATTTTCACAGACTGTCCACTACTGTACACATTACTGAGTGTGACTGTTTTGCTGGGGATTGTGTTGAAGAGTTAAATTAATCTCCATCACTGTGGTCATTATAGTCATAAGAATAATTATTATCAACTTTAAAGATATTCTTGAAATATGCTCTTTTTAATTAAAGTGAAATGTTTCACCTTCGTGAAATACAGCGTTGGCCGTGTTTCAGTTGCGTGGGGAGGTTTCTATGTACTAGAATGAGGGGGAGTTGGCGTATTGCAGCAAAATTAGCAGCAGTTTGATCACTTGAGCAGAAGGGCTCCGATGCTGAATCACTGCTGGAAAAATATCAAATGGCTTCCAGTCACCAAAAGTTTCAGCTTCGGAGAGTTTGTGGGTGAGATTACTGAAAATGTGATCAAATGTCCTGAGTCAGGGGATGTGTGGAAACAGTCCACACCTTATGAAACCCCATAAATCTTTCATACAATGTATCACAAAAAAAGCCAGAAAGTGCTTCATTGAAGTTTTATTTCACATCATAGACAGTTCAAGTTTAAACATTCATTTTTAAAATATTAGCAAAGTTAGAAAAACATAATTTAAAAACGAACTCCTGTTTGTACATATCAGTTTGACTCAGGAGGTAGATACGGTATCTGCCGTAATTGACAGTCCCACAGAATTAAGACAACTTAAGGTTATTACAGCTGCCTGGCACCATCAATATTATTGAGTGACCTTTTTCAATTACAGGTTTACATTAGTTCCCAGCAAACGGGAAAAATATGAAAACACCACCTTGTTTTTGATATATATAATATTTATAATATATAAATATTACCTTCTGGCAGCGTATGGGCACAGATGGGCAGTACATCACCTACATGCACAATGCCAGACGATAGTTGTGACACACTCACATTTTTCAGGAATCAGATACTTTAAAAAAAAAAAGTTTGACTTTAGGAGTTCTCGTAAATGCACTGCCCTATTAAATCGATTCCCCCAGACCATTCTGTCCAAAAGTCCCCAAATACTTGAATTTTCCATCAGGTGGTTCACAAGGGTTCAGCTTTATCTTTGTGGTTTTCAGGCTCAGTTGCCAAGGAAGGATGTTTCTGTGAAGCAAAGAAGGAATCGCACGCAGAAAACAAATAACGATTTCAGACCACAGTCCGGATTTAACCCTTTCAGCGCCGTAGGCGACTATAGTTGCCCAATGATGAAAGATATCAAAGTCAGATGCTGTTGAAAACCTATCATGTGCCAGGAGCTCTTTTAAACAAGTTGCCACATAATAGGTTTTCAATAGCTCAGGATAACTGCCTTTTTAATTCCTTGAAAATGTATTCAGCACCCAAAGGGTCAAAATATTTCATTTTGATATATTACAGGGTGTTACAGACATCAAAAAAAATCATGAAAGACAAAAAAAATGCTCCTTTCCAAAAATGAAAAGAATTTCTTCATCTAGAGGACATATTTTTCCATATATGGCGTTCTATGAATTGGAAAAATTTTGGAGGCTATCTTGAGAAGTCATAGATTGGTTTTTTTTTTGTTTTGTTTTTTTTTATTCTGACTACTTACTTTGCACCTTGTATCATTTGTGATTATTTGCAAAAATTTTCCATCGAGTACAATAAAATGGGGAAAGTGTGTCCAAACCTTTCGCTGGCACTCAGATATTTTACTGTATTTTCAAAAGGCTTCAAATATTGTTTGATATAGAGACATGACCTTTCAATAGTATATCTCACGTCATATTTCCCTATCGAGTGTAATGACGAAGACTCATTTCAGTCGGACAGAAAAAGGTAAAAATGAACGGTGCTCATGGCCGTCTGAGAATACAGTCAGACTTAAGCAAGTTGCAAAAATATATGAACTCCTACAAAATCACGAAGAGCAGATGCACGGAGGGGAAGGAAACATAGTGGCTGATGAACTTCCTTTATTGCCTGTTCTCATCACGATCGGTTTTTGGCTTGACGCACAGGAAGCTGCAGAACGACTTCCAAGAGTGTGACGCGTCCAGTTCAGACCAAGAATTGCACCAAAAATGTCTACTTCCACAGTAAATACAGGAAAGTAGGACTAGAAAAATATGCTCTATATCAGTGAGCCTAGTTTAGTTTGTAAGGACTTGTAGGACATGTACATTAGGTCTCCGGACATTTTTTTTTTTTTTAATGTGGCTGCATTCAAAAAGTCGAAAAAAAAAAAAAAAAAAACATCCTATTCTCAATTCCTAATCACTTGTCTTTAAAGGTCCAGTCAGTAACATTTGTAATTTTTTTTTTTTTTGTATTAACTGAAACTGTCACTCTATACTGACAGTATATTTGATATTTTATCTGTAAAATTTTTATTATTTTTCTAAATCAAGAACATTTGGCTCCTAACAGTGCTTCTAATGGCACTGGGAAAAATCCACTCTGCCTGAGATAGTGTAACCAATCAGAGCCAGGAGGAGTTCCTGGTAAAAATGTCAAAATGTGCTTTTGGCTATTGAAGTGGTCTGTCAGTAAATTTGGAACATGGTATGGTGGACTCCAGAGGCATCCATATCTTGTTGTCTACACTTCCAGTTCCTTCATTGTAAACAACTGCACAGTTGTTATACTAGCAGAAGAAAAGACCAACGACATGAGCAGAAAAGCAGTCAACCAAAGTTTGGTTGTAGTAATTGCAACCTGCTTAAACCAGGCATAAATGTTTGGAAGATCTGCTAGCATTGTGTTTGTATCCTGTAAGCGTGGTACTACATTAGCGCTGGCCTGCACACTCATTTCGCTAGAGCGACTGGGCTACTGGTGTAATAATGTAAAAACAATTGGCCCGTATCAGAATAGTTATACAACACCTAGAAACTGTAGCTCTATGTGTTCGATAGCTGAGCGTTGTGTTGCTGCTTTGCGTAACATAGCCTGGTGAGGTGGTGAGAACAGTCCACATAATTCCAGATAATTAGCGAGGTAGCTAGCAGCTAGGAACCGGACATTAGTCCAGTATATAGGGATGCAAACTAGCTTGTCTTTTGTCGTCCATCCATTTCCCTCATCCTGTGGTCTGATCTGGAGTGTAAGCTACGTATCACAGGAGCCAAGATTCTCATCCAGTGCAGTCTAATAATATTTTAAAAATTTCAACGGTATTAATCCCTCCGTAGCTTTCGTAATTGGTCCAAAAGCATATGCTAACGTCATGTAGGTAACGTCAGTTTGCTCACTGTCTCGGCTGAGACACAGCCTTGTTTCTCTAATCTTTTCATAACCGAGCACGTTTACAATGACTGAGAGACGGTGGAGTATTTCTCTATCAGCAAAATGTAGCTAAATACTTAATGTTTACTCCTTGTTATCACCAGTACTTTGTACTTCATAATAAGACATACTGGAGCTCCTCATGCGTTCCTGTAGGCAATATGGCTTTTTAATCGAACTCGGGAATGAGCAGGTAGGGAGGGACTTCTGGAGGGCGAGAAAGAAGTGTTGGGGAGGGTCAGTGGGCCATACACTTAAAACCTCCCTCTGTCACTCTGTTCTCCAAAGTTACTGGCTGCAACTTTAGTCATAATGGACAGTGTCATCAGCTTAAGGAAAAAATGTCTAAGTGAACTCATGAGGACTCGGGGAAAGATAACCGTGAAGCTAAGAGAACTTGACAACACTTACACTGTGTCGCCATCATGCGTCCCTCACTTGTCAATTTCATCTGCATTTGTGAAAAGCTGCATAAATGATATGTTGCTTTAGACACTGTTGCTGCTGCAAGGAATTCTGGGACAGCGCTATGACGTCCTCTTTATCATCCTTTTGTAAAGGATGGTGCAGTGTACTCTATGGTAAAGGAGATAATTTATGAAGAACTGAAGCACCTCTCCTTAACATTCAGAGAATTCAAGCAGCACTCAGCATGGAATATTCCAGATAACTTTCAAGGAATTAGGAACTTTCCTATTCAGGAAAAGACTATTCGAATGCAGCCTGCGTGACACATAAGGAAGGTGAGATGAGCACGACGGCTCACCCCAGCCTAAGAAAACTTTACGCAACACAGTAGCACCGTGAGGTTGAGCTTTTTCTCAGCGAGAGTAGAACCACCGACTGAAACTGGGGACAGAGGCACGGAGGAGTCATTGCTTCGTAATCACGCTGTAAAGTTGTGCCATCACTACAATGTTACCATTGTTGCCATGGCTACGGCACAACAGGGTTTTTCCAGTAGCAGACACAGGTAGTGGTGGGGGGGGGTGTGGCAATGGAATCACAGAATAAGGAACTGGGGTAGAGTGTCCATGCTTATTTGTTCCAGAAGCTTGAACAGAGAGGCAAAATTATTCCAAAAATGCCACCATCCTACATAAACAAGAATGAGCTCTTTGGCCTCCGTTAATCATCCTTAATTGCTGTCCCCACTGTTGTCTGATGTCAAACGTTGGTTAATTAATTAAAACTTCAATAAAATGGTCATGTGTGAAAGCTGGAGTACAGTGATGTGTACAGTGTCTTGTGTTTAATGTGCGTATGCATATTTGCATGTCACATTCTGCCTTGGCAACATCTTTGATCCAAACATCATTCTAATAAAGCCAGTTGAATTGATTCAAAGCTAACGAAGCATTCATGGTCCTGCTCTGCGACACAGCTCAAGTCTGAGAGAACATATGACACCAGACGTGTTTTTGTATTTTACTGAGTACATGTCTCATTCGTCCAGTTTCCAGAATTGCGTCTTTACACCGGCTGAGCAGAGGCAGCCATGTTGAATCCCCCAGCCAATCAGCAGCTGTTCTGATGGACCAAGTATTTTCCCTTTTTATGAAGTAAGGTTATTCTGACAGCATTTATTCAACTTGCACCTCATAGTCTTGAAAAGATCAGGGGCTGGTTGTTCAAAGCTCTGTTAATTTAACGGCTCGTTAGCGCTGACCACATGACATTATGACCACTCTCTAAATAAGATTCTTGCAAATGCTCTTCAATGCTTAAACTAATTAGGGAGAACCTTATAAAAATGCACCAAAATTATACAAACATCTGTGCTTTCATTCAGAGACATAGATGCTATAGTTTAGACAAAAACTGTGGGGGTGAAGGGTCGAGCTCATGGGCGCAACAACTGCATTCACCTTATTTTGGCTGATTTGGTGCTTGAAGGACCAAAATTTCGGAGTCACCAGTTAAGCACCTTAGACGTCGGACATTCCCAGATTGTTTGTTCTTCGCCTCTCTACTCTGCTTCAATCCAGCAGACACAGCTCTGGGGAAACTCCAGTGCTGATAAAACCAGGATGGAACTTTTCACAGCATCTTCCATGACTCCCAGCTAGTGAGGTGAAAAATCCAATCACATCCCTGCAAATACATCTTTAGTTTTTTTTTTTTTTTTGAGTAAAACAGGGGTTCCCAAACTATTTAAATAACCTTTTGTGAACCATGAAAGAGTCCCCTAAGGTTCTCTGCAGAAAGTTTTCAAAATTTCTCTTGCGAAAATCTTTGGTTATATTTTCCATGAATCATCATTTTCATATCATGAATACACAAACTGAAAGCCTTTGTTAAAAAAAAAAAAACATTAACAATTTCAAATCCTTGTTAATATTCCAGTCATATCATTAAATATTCAAATAATTCTAAAAAGCTGTGTGCTATAAATTCATGTATTTGAGGGAGTTACAGACAAAGTTCAAAAGTGGCCCTTTTTATTAAGGTGGAATACCTGAGATATTTATATATTTTAGGGATGCAGGCTTCTTTAAAAAAAAAAAAAATTGTAAAATCATACTGCCCAGCTGCCATGCCAGAATTTTCAATGAATGTAACAGTAAACATACTTTAGCTTCACAGCTAAATTTAGCTTTTCCTAAATTACAGCTGAATAACCTTCACTTGTCAAAATACAGTACACAAACAATTTTGCTTTCCGTTCAATTATCCTAAGAGCCCAGCCCTTCAAAGTTGCAGGCCCTCATTCATAGAAAAAAAAATGTAGCATTGATTTCATACTAAAATATTGCGAGAGCAAGAAAAATTGTGTATGCTAAAAAATTAGATAAATAATTTTTTGTATGTTCCTCTGTGATGTGGTGAGAACTTCACATAATGGAGTTGTAAACGAAGGTTAGTGAACCAGATCACTCCTAAAAACGTTGCTCCATTCACACACGCCTTAATCAACCAGCCTATTCATACCGCCTTCGTTCCATAATCCTCATCAGTCTCGTTCGACATCCCTCCCTCCCATTCCCCTCTATTCATCTTCCTCCCCATCACTCGGTAGGCACTTGAAGAGCCGTGTGCCTTTGTGTCTTGTGATGTAACGAGAACTTAATATATTTGCAACAGTAAGAGCTGCACATTAGCAGTAGCACATACTAGGATGGCTGACATGGAGGAAGGTCCAGCTGAACAAATCCTATGGCGTCAAATGAGGAGGTGGGAGCTGTACAATGCAACCATCCATGGCCATTTTCCTCAAGATATTTCACGACAAAATGGCCGTTCGGGCTGCAATGCCGATGGTGCGGTCACCATTCTGGTTTCTATTGCCGTCAAAGTAGCTGTCTGCACAGTCTAAGGTCAACGAGGTGCAGCCAGTACCTTCAGGCACAGTGTGTATGAGATGAAAGGGAGGAGGTATACATGTTTAACTGAGAAATGTTGAGCAATGTTGGACCAGTCTGCATTCCGTGCTCAGCCTGAGTGCAGGCACTTTTACTGACCCATCTGAGTCATTCCCCAGTGAATTTGTGGCATTGCGCACAAAATCACTGTGTAGCAGGATCACAGTCGGCCTTTTGAAAAGAGGTGGGGATCCCTGTGCCAAACCGCCCCCATCCAACCCCACCTCCCCCCATATTTTGGCAATGGTTTCTCTCTTGACTGTACATGGGATGGCAAAATGGAATGAACCATGTCGCAAACTCAGGTGTCACCAGAGTCATTGATCACTTCCTGCAGGCATGTCCCCTCGGCGGGGTCTGCTGGTCTCTCCCTGCTCCTCTCTCTGTCTGAAGGGCTACAAACAAGCCGTCCTGCAAAGAAAGAAGAGCAAACAAAAGGAGAAAGTATTAAATACTATGAACATATGAATATATCTACAAAACCCAGTTCCAAAGAAGTTGGGATGTTGTGTAAAACGTGACTAAAAACCGAATGCAATGATTTGCGAATCTCATAAACCCACATTCTATTCGCAATAGAACATAGACAACATGTTGAAAGTGAGACATTTTACCATTTCGTGAAAAATATTAGCTCATTTTGAATTTGATGGCAGCAACACATCTCAAAAAAGTTGGGACGGGGGCAGCAAAAGGCTGGAAAAGTAAAAGGTACTCATGAAAAACAGCTGGAGGAGCATTTCGCAACTAATTAGGTTAATTAGGTTAATTGGCAACAGGTCAGTAACATGACTGGGTGTAAATAGGTATTTTAGAGAGACAGAGTCTCTCAGAGTTAAAGATGGGCAGAGGCTCACCGATCTGTGAAAAACTGATTCTAAAAATTGTGGAACAATTTCAGAAAAATTGTTGTAAAATTGCAAAAAGTGTGAATAAACCACCATCTACAGAACAAAATATCATCAAAATATTCAGAGAATCAGGAGAAATCTCAGTGCACAATGGACAAGGCCGAAGGTCAATCTTGGATGCTTGTGATCTTCAAGCCCTCAGACGGCACTGCATTAGAAACAGCCATAATTCTGCACTGAAATTCACTGCAAGGGCTCAGGAAAACTTCCAGAGATCATTGTCTGTGAACACAGTTTGCCGTGCAATCTACAAATGCAAGTTAAAGCTGCATCATGCAAAGAAGAAGCCATATGTGAACATGATTCAGAAATGCTGCCGTCTTCTCTGGGCCAAAGCTCATTTAAAATGGACTGAGGCGAAATGGAAAACTGTTCTGAGGTCAGATGAATCAAATTTTGAAATTCTTTTTGGAAACCACAGACACTGTGTCCTTCAGTCCAAAGAGGAGAGGGAGCATCCAGCTTGTTATCAGCGCTCAGTTCAAAAGCATCTGCACCTCTGATGGTCTGGGGCTGCATTAGTGCCTGTGATGTGGGCGGCTTACACATCTGGAGAGGCATTATCAATGCTGAAGGATATAAAAGTACATTCCCTTTCAGGAAAAGCCTTGCATATTTCAGGAAGACAATGCTAACCCACATACTGCATCCATCGCAACAGTATGGCTTTGCTGTCGAAGAGTCCGGGTGCTGAAATGGCCTGCCTGCAGTCCAGACCAATAGAAAACATTTGCCGCATCATAAAAGTAAAAATATGGCTTAGAAGACCCAGGGTTGTTGAGCAGCTTGAATCCTATATCAGACGAGAGTGGGACAACATTCCTCTTCCAAAATTCCAGTCACAGGTCTTCTCACTTCCCAGACGTTTACAAACTGTTGTTACAAGAAGAGGGGATGTTACAAAAAGGTAAATATGGCCCTATCCCAACTTTTTTCAAATGTTTTACTGCCATCAAATTCAAAATGAGCTAATTTTTTCATGAAATGGCAAACTGTCTCACTTTCAACATCTGATATGTAGTCTATGTTCTATTGTGAAGAAAATGTGGGTTGATGAGATTTTCAAATCATTGCAGTCTGATCACAATTTATTTACTGAATAATCAAGGCCAGTATATAAGGCTGTAATTTTTAAGAAATTGTAAAGAAATGGCAGATCACAGATGGGCGACAATGACAACATATTTTGTAGTGATATTGCAGGGATGGAAAAAAAATAAATAATTATTTATTAATCCAGTACTTTCTCTGAATTCCATCTCTCATTTTAACTATTTTTTTTTTTTCAGCAGAGCAACCTAGAGAGCGAGCAGGGTGAGCGAGAGAGAAACAGGGGTAAAGGCCTGGAGCAGTTCTGGGGTTAAGAGCCTTGCTCAAGGGCCAATTGCTCTCAATTTATCAAAAAGCTGCCCAAAGAGCCACCCTAAAGAAAGAGGAAAAGACTGTTTCACATACCGTTTTTGTGCAAGTGGATCAAACAGAAAAACGCAATGAGGGCAGGAATGGTGAGCAGCACCACCACGACTGCGATCACCAGTGTGTTGTCCTCCGGCGGTCTTTCCACACGATCTAAGAGGAATTAGACTTTTATCAGGACGGCACACCAGTCTCCAAATCTTACTTACATTAATTGGTTCCTCTTTCACACCAGGGCTTCACAACCGTATCCAGAATGGGCTGGTGATGGTTCAGGCTTTCAGTCGAATAAGACAGTCGCAAACCTGACTCTATTCATCAGAGTATAAAGCAAAAACCCTCAATGGAACATTGGCCCTTGCTGTATAAGATGGGGAATCCCTGCGGTGCAGAACATCGTGCTTAACCCTTCGAGCGCCATAGGCAAACTGTAGTTGCCCAATGGTGCAAGATATCAAAACCAGATGGTGTTGAAAACCTATCATGTGGCAACTTATTTAAAAGAGCTCCCGCAGGAGAGCACTTTTAAACAAGTTGCCACATGATAGGTTTTCCAGCAGCTCTGGATAACTACATTTTTAATTTCTTGAAAGTGTATTCAGCCCTCTAAGGGTTAACCTGAAAACAACTCTGTCGTCTGACTGCTGAAAAACTCCACTTTGAAACAAAATTAGCGAGTCGTTCATATATTCCCAAAAGAATTAAACTGGGTGCAGATATAAACTTCTTAACATGTTTGACACCCCTAGTGTTTGAAAATAGCTGGTTCTAGCAGTGTCTGGCACCCAGTGATTTTGCAGAACAGAATCTTCAAAAGCTGTCTGACAGCCATAGTTTGACAGATAGAAGGTTCTATACGTATTTGACACCCAAAGTGTCAGAGGATAAAAATATTGAGAAGTGGCTGAAAGCTGAAACCCGTAAAATCTGCCGATAGAAACTTCAGCAGGTGTTTGGCACTCATTGCATTCGTGAATAAAAGCTTCTAGGAGTGTTTGAAACCAGTGTTTGCGGATTGACGCTTCTAGAAGCTCTTCGGCCGAATTGGGCGGCAACAGTATTCGTCGGGGAGCATACCCTTGCAGAAGTCCAAGGGCTTGACGGAGGCATTGACGGTCTCACGTGTGATGGGGTTCGTGACGTAGCAGGTGAGCGTCTGGTTCGTGGCCAATTTCTCCTGAAGGATGCTGCGTACTGAGTAGGTGCTATCATTTGGATCGACAGTCACCGTTGATGATGAGCTGTTAGCCTGGTAGTTCAGGCCAGTCCAGGTGAGCTCGGGTCGGGGGAAGGAACCATGTGACGCACAGTCCAACTCTATGGCGTTCTCCTTACAGGTGACGTTCACTACCGGCGTCTGGGGCTTAGCTGTGAAGGTGAGGTGGGGTGGGGTGGGGTGGGGTATGGATGGAGTGTAAATCACAGGCTACGGTCTTTGGTTCATGATCACTATCACATCTCTGCTGTCTAAGATGTGCAGGAAAGCTGCGCAGATAAGTAGTGCCACATAAATGTTTACAAATATTTCTAAAGCTCTCTTCACTTCACAATGCACTAATAACAATTTAACTTACTTAGTTTGACTTATTTTTGCATTGTTTTCGTCCGCGGACTTTTGCCTCCATTAAATTTCTCAATGGTTCTTTTGTCTGCTTGTAGCCTACCCTTAAGTACCGGTACCTGGATCACACACTGAAAAACATTGAAATAAACTCTACTGACCGGTCCATATAAGGTGCAGCAAACTTTCCCAATATCTGAGTAAATATAAATTATTTACTCTATCAATATATATTTTTCTAATTTGTCATATTTTTATTATCATGTTGCTACAGTAAACAAGTTTCAACAGTACCAGTGCAATGAAACTAAAGTGTAAGGAACTGATCAAGTCCCATCATTGACAAATTGCCTTACAAAATTATTATTAATTATTAGTCTTCATAAGCTTTATTACATAGGCTGGTCTGTACATCCTAATAACTCATTCATGATCAGTATCTGTTGTTTTCAGGCTTGCAATCTTAATTTTCATGATCATTCAAGATGAAAGCAGCATAAGACATACAGCACATTATGCTCATACAATGTTTCGACATATCCTGCATTTCTCAGAAAGGAGATGTGGGAGAAAAGCAACAAATGTCCTAAATATTGTCAATTTAAACGTTTGATTATAGATTATAAACCTATGTATGCAGAATATAGAAAAGAAAACATATAGTTTAAGATGAAAGTGGTAGGCTATGTTCAACTAAAATCTCAAACATGAACATTTCAAACAATCCTTGTTCCCTGAAGTTCATTGTGCAAAGACAGTTTTCCAGAAAATTAGATAATCTTTGTATCAGTCATTATCTTACCGGTAACACGAAGCAAATACTGGCAAACAGTTTGAACGTCATTTTCCTGAAGGTATACGATAATGTGAATGTTGTCATCCTCGACTGTTGCCTCGTTGATTAGCAGCGATAGGTTTCCTTTGGCAATGCTGTCTCTGTTGATGCTCGTCCTGCCCCTGTAATCGGGGCTTTGTTTGTCTGTCTCCTCCACGCCTTTGTTGAAGCAGTGAACTACGAGAGGGTGTGCGTCCGGGGGGTCTGTAGGCCTGCTCGCTTGCCAGTAGACCCGACTCTTGTCAGCATTTAGCGTCCTTCTCAAGACGCACGTGAGGAGTGCAGGCTGTCCTAGCGTTGCAGTTATGGTTTCTTCAGGGCGAGTGCCGGGCAGAGACACAACTAGTTGAGCTGCAAAACATAATTGAATAAACTCAGCTAGAAGAGAAGAGTTTTTTCTCATGGTACAAGTAATTCCAAAGGTGTCATGATATTATTTAAAAATAGTTTGGATTTCATATTACATTCCTCCCAAATAGACTCAGCAGGAGGATGGATTATATTGGATATTTCATTGGATAAAAACAGAATATGTCTTGTCAACTTATATGCACCAAATAATGATGACCCGCTTTTTTTGTGGAAATTCATGCCATCATAAAAGATTTACCCATAGGTTGCGATCAAATAATAATGGTAGGAGATTTCAATACGACTTTAGATACAACAATTGACAGAAAAGGTGGACATGCCACAAACTACCATCCAAAAGCACTTCAGGCTATTCAGGACATGATGCAGGCATGTGATCTGGTAGATATATGGAGGCTAAAAAATCCAGACACTCCACGTTTTACATAGAAAAGGGCAAAACAGGCAAGTCGGATAGATTTCTTTTTAATATCCTTCTCAATAATACACAAAGTCACTGAAACAACCATTGCAGACTCTCTTAGGTCAGATCACTATCTTATAACTTTACATCTGACACTCTGCAAAATTCTTAGAGGTCCAGGCCAAATTCAACCAAAGCCTTTTAAAAGACAATACATTTGTGACTCAAACAAGAATGTTTATAACAGAGTTTTTTAAATACAATGTGGGATCTGCAAATCCGCATGTAGTCTGGGACAGTTTTAAATGTGCCTTCAGAGGACACGCAATTAAAATATCTCCCTACAAACTTAAGCAGTATCTTTTAAAAGAGAATTCCTTGATTCAAGAAATTATAAATCTAAATGTAAAAATAGACAAATCTACAATACCAATGGACTGGATAGATCAACGGGATGAAAAACAAGGTGAACTTGAAGCACTTTATAAACAAAGAGCTGAGGATATTTATTTGAAGAAAATGGCTAAATGGATCGGGAAAGGGGAAAAATGTAACAAGTTCTTTCTGAAACTTCTACATAGAAACTCCTCAAAGAAGAATATAACTAAATTCATAAAAATGATGGTGAAATTTGTATGTCAACAGCTGAAATATTGACAGAAGAAACAAAATACTTAAAAGAAATATTCTCCTTTAAAAATAAACCAGAGGCACTATCTGATGAGCAATGTGAGGACTTTTTACCCATTGACTACACTAACAAGCTCTCTGAGACACAGAGAAGTACATGTGAGGGTTTAATTTCAGAGGAAGAACTACAGGAAGCCATCTTCTCTTTTCAAAGTGATAAAACACCTGGACTTGATGGCATTCCTGTTGAAGTTTATCAAATATTTTATGAGGAGATTAAGGTCCCTTTGCTCTCATGTTTTAATTATTCCTTTAAAGACGGCTCTTTATCAGATACACAAAAAATAGGCCTCATCTCATTATTATTAAAGCAGGACCCACAAGGACAGTATAAAGACCCAGCCTATCTTAAAAACTGGCGGCCATTAACGTTACAATGTTGTGATGCAAAAATACTGGCAAAATGTATTGCTCAAAGAATGAAAAGACTTTTACCGGACATAATTCATTACGACCAAACAGGCTTCCTCCACAGAAGATATATTGGAGAAAATATTCGTCAACTATTAGAAATAATGGAATATTATGATAAAACAAAAAAACCTGGCTTAGTTTTTATTGCTGATTTTGAAAAGGCCTTTGATAAGGTAAGATTAGATTTTATTTATAAATGCCTAGATTTTTTCAATTTTGGGAAGTCCCTAATAAAATGGATAAAAGTACTATATCATGAACCATGCTGTAAAATTATAAATAATGAGCATTTTTCAGACCGGATACCTCTGTTCAGAGGACTTAAACAAGGTTGTCCTTTATCGCCATACCTCTTTATCATAGCAATAGAGATGTTGGGGATAAAAGTTAGAGCCAATGACAGTCTAAAAGGACTAGAAATTAATGGGGTGGAATTTAAGGTATCGATGTATGCAGATGATATAAATTTTCCCATAAATCCTCAAATGTCTACTCTTCAAAACCTTGTTGAAGACCTAAATAAATTCTGAAAATACTCAGGCCTGAAACCAAATTATGAAAATATAGCTTATTGAGAATTGGATCATTAAAGGATACACACTTCAGTTTACCATGCCTCTTTCCTATACAATGGACAGATGGACCAGTAAATGTCCTTGGGATCCATGTACCAAAAGACATGAAGGGATTAGTGGATACAAACTTTAAATTAAAATGTAGCAAAATGGATAAAAGGCTGCTACCTTGGAAAGGTCAACAGTTAACGTTATATGGAAAAATTGCTCTAGTTAATTCCTTGATTGTTTCTCAATTTACATATCTATTTATGTCCTTACCTTCACCATCAGATTCTGCCTTCAAATTATACGAACAGAAGATATTTAAATTCATCTGGATTAATAAACCAGAAAAAATAAAGAGGAAATATTTATACAACAACTATGAACATGGAGGATTAAGATTACTAAATTTAAAAGCATTGGATCTAACTTTAAAAGCATCGGTGATTCAAAAAATCTATCATAAGCCAAACTGGTTTTCTTACAGATTATTATGCACATTTCATCACATATTTGAAAGCCAGCTCTTTCCATTTCTGCAATTAAGATCACTCCATATTCCCCTGTTTATTCAAGAAGTCATGGCCGATTCATCAGTCTTTCTAAAAGAGTCTATAAGTGCTTGGTTGGGTTTCCAGTACCATCAACCAGACCACCCGGAAGAAATCTTACAACAAATAATATGGTTTCACTCAAATATTACAATTAAAGGATATCCATTTATATGGAAACAAATGTCTGCTCGGGGCATTTCATCTCATAGATGGAAATGGGAAACTAAAGTCATACAATAGTTTTTGTAATAGGTCTGGTGCCCTTTGCTCCATACAGAATTACAATCAATTGGCTGCAGCATTGCCTTCAGAATGGAAAAGAAAGACTAACAAAATAACTTCTCAGGAACTAGCATGTCGGCCCTCCATAAAAAATTTCAGTTGGGTTGCTCATAAAAAAATCAATAGGAAAATGCACGATTTTTTTATGGAGAAAAATAACTTAAAGGAAATTCCCTACAGAATTCATACATATTGGGAGGATTTAGTTGACACGCCAATCCCTTGGCTACGAGTTTTTAACTTAAATAATCAAATTTCTATTGGGACAAGGACTAGAATTTTCCAAAACAAATTGTTATATAAAATCTTGGCAACAAATAAAATGTTGCAAATATGGGGGATAAAGGAATCCGATACATGTAGACTTTGTGAGGACGAGGAAGAAACCTTGGTCCACTTATTTTGGTTTTGTCCATATGCTGTTGGCTTCTGGATACAGGTGCAGAAATGGCTACAAACACTTAATATTCCATTCGAGGTGACCTTGTTTACTGTTATGCTGGGGCACCTGAGAGATACTTGTCCAAAATTAAATAATATAATAATAGTTCTTGGAAAAATCTTTATTTTTAATACACAAAAAAAGAATGCACTAAGATTAAGTAACTTCAAAACGTTTGTTAAAAAGAGCTATAATCTGGAAGGTATAGCTATGAGAAACCTGGGCAGAGCATCTGAATGTTTAAGGGTGTGGCAGAAAATAAGTACAGGTGAGGGATGGGCATTACTCACCATATGAATGAATCTTATCTGCGTGAATAAGTTTGTGTGATCTGTTCTTTTTTTCTTCTTCTTATGGAGACATCATTGCACGTAAAAATACAATTTCAATCATGCATTGGAATGATGAGGCTTTAGGAGGTTTGGGGGGTTCACTGGAGGACTGATAGCTTTGAGAGTTGTTGGTGTGTGGTTACGTTCTTTATTTTCTAGGTTTTTTCCTTTCATTGCTATATTATATATTTTTTTCTTTTCTTTCTGTTTTTTCTTCGTTTAGTCCCTCCCTCAAGAGGTGATACATCATTGTATTTAAGTCCGGCAAAATAATAAAGTTGTCCTCCAAAGAGGGGGGGTGGTGGCAGGCAAAAAGAAAAAAAAAAAAAACTCAGCTAGAAGAATGGGCCCTACAGGGGTGCTCTTTTAAACAAGTTGCCACGTGAGAGGTTTTCTACAGCTCAGGATAATTTCATTTTTAATTCCTTAAAAATTTATGCAGTGCTCAAAGGGTTAAATTAAATTGAATGGCATTGAAGCAAGTATTCAGTGAATCTCATGACCATTATTTTGTATAGCTAAGCTACTAGGCTGACTGCACCATCGGAGTAGGGCCCGTGCTGTGCTTTTTGAATGGTCCTGAAGTTGCCAACAAATCCCACTTTGGAAGTAGTTTGCAGGTGTCGGCCTCGTTGTTTTCGTATAATTTCCTACTGGAGTGTGTGTTCTACGTTTTTACTGAAAACTGAAGTAGGTGAGAGTGTGTGTGTGTGTGTGTGTGTGTGTGTTTGTTTGTGTGTGTGTGTGTGTGTGTGTGTGTGTGTGTGTGTGTGTGTGTGTGTGTGTGTGTGTGTGTGTGTGTGTGTGTGTGTGTGTGTGTGTGCGCTTGTGCCTAATCAGAGTGAGAACACCATTCAGGAATTATTCCCGCGGTGAGCGGCTTTTCCACTTTTTTTCACACTTTCTAAAAGTCATGGGAATCCCCATCTCACAAAAAAATTCATGCGACTCAATGAAAACATGCGCATGCTTTATTAGAGGCAGCTGGCAAGTTCAAACGCAGTTCCTCTAAACAGCCCTCCAGCCCGTGACCTGTTCCTTCTGAGCTGACTCTGAGCTTATCTTTACAGATTCTGCTCTTTTTTGGAGGATTAATGAATAACCTGAAATACCCTCTTAGAAAAAAATTACCTATTTGTTCCTTTAGGGGTAAAAGGCCTGTCACTGGGACAGTACCCTCAAAGGTATTGCTGTTGTACCCTCAGAAGTGGGTACTTATTTGCTTTGGAACATAAAAGTACCTTTTAGACCCTATAAAGGTTTACACGGGTACCTTGAGGTCCTATAATTAGCCCCAGGGGGCACTTAAGCACTGAATGTACCTTTAGGAACTGAAACGGACTCCTGCTGTACCCCTATTTCTGAGAGTGTTAGGTATTCTCAGACATGAGCATTCACAAACCTTAATTGTACCGCAGCAATGTAATAGAGCAACAAAACGTAATATAGACAAGTCACCTCAACCTGAGAGGTCACAGGAGTGACAAACTCCTGTCCTGAAAGATTGTAGGGTCTCCACACTTTTGCAGTTTCCTTAAAATCAGCAGCCAATCAATGCCTTGAGAACAGGATGCATGGAGACTTTAGCAACTGTCAGGTTTGACACTTGAGAGCCAAAAAAAAACCCCTGAATGACTTTCTTTCAGCTTTATTTTTTTCTAAAGTGACCCAAATTATATATTTAAAAAAAACAGTTTTACAGTTTTGCATTTTGGTTCAGTTTCTATACATCTTCAGCTAACATGGATGCTTATTAAAGTGTATTTTGGGGTTATTAGATGGGCCCAGATCAAGAAAATTGGTAGTAATGGGAAATATTTAGAAAACAGAATGTACTGGTATTTGTGGAGATTTTCTCACTGTTAACTGCGGACGGCACAGACAAAGCTTTGGGGGTAGTAACATTGAGATAAGAACAGCCTGCTTTCCCATGATAATTGCTATTACACTTGGGGGAATCTCAAATAGACAGTCGTTCATAAGAGAGGGAAAAGAATAAATACCTTTGTGAAAAGTTTCAAGGATTCCCTCATTCCTTATGGGGTAATTACTGATAAGGTGACAGGTGTGTCACCTACACAGATAAGGTGAGATAACGTGACTAATCCTGTGTGTGGGCCCTGATACTCTTGTGCGATGGCTGCCTACAATCACATCAATGGTATAGTGTAAAATAATTAAACAATAATTCCCACCATGAACTTCAGTGGCCAGAACTGAAGCTTCGGTGGGAACACTACATCCCTTTATAACAATCACTAGTCCTGACTTGTTCTAATTCGTTTTTTCCAATGAACAAAATATTCTTTCCGAAAACACTTCAAGTGTTCGTTTGGCAACACAATTTTTGCATTTCAATCAGTATTTTTCAAAATTGTGCAAAAGTGCCTCAAAGTTTTGTCTTTGATTTATTTTCAACAATTTTTAAAAATTAAAAATCCTTAAAAGGATAATGAAGCACATGGCCTGATTTTCAGAAAGGTAGCGTGGAAGTTCCAAAACAGTTTACCTTTCATAAAGCACAGGCCTACTCCTCAGTGAATTTTTTTTTTCTGAACTAAATTTAGCCTATTATTTAGTTGCCCTTTGATCTTGTTCAGCAATAAGTGTTTTGTTTTGGAGGTTTTGACTAAACTTCAGAGTTGGACTGAATAATTGATTGGTAATGACTTGTGCATTTCCTGGTGATGGGTCCTGTTCCATCTTAACTGTGGGACTTCAGGTCAGACTGTAGGTCTGTTCTCCCTGGCCAATACTTCAGTAGGCATTCCAGATATGAGCCTTTTAGGGCCATGAGAGTCAAAAAGAGGGTCATAAACTATGAGTGAACACCTCTGCACTTCCTAAAACAACAGAGACCACCATTGTTTCAACCCTGTGACCTCCAACATGGTAAGAGCAAGTCCCCATTTTTATTTGATTTTCATTTTTGTCTAATTTCATTTTATTTAATTATTTGCTTTTGTTTTCTACCCCTGAATATCACACACGATTTGTCCATGTCTCTTGAGCTTTCAGGAGCAGTAGTGAAACTTTTCAGAGGTATTTGATAACTGGGCTTTACTATCTCCAACAATACTCAAAGAGACAAAATCCCATGACTCTTTATAAATATTCCATACTGCTTCTAACAACATAAGGGCATTTTTATACGTGAATGGCCCGTTTCACAGGTGACAATTTACCATTTCTCACTGCTTCAGACACCCACAGCTCCATCAATCAGCACAGCCTGCTGTCAGCAGGGGGGGGGGTTCTCTCCCTCCCCTCTTTTTTACCATAGAAAAATAATAATGAAAAATAATGACCATAATAATGACCTTGATAGGAATATTGAGAGCAGATTAGTTAAATTTGCAGATGATACTAAATTGGGAGGTTTGGCAAATAGTTTAGAGTCTACTATAGTGATTCGGGATGATTTGGATAGAATCCAGAATTGGGCAGAAATGTGGCAAATGAAATTTAAAGAAGCGAAATGTAAAGTTGTACATGTAGGTAATAAAAACATTAGATGAGATTACCTCATGGAGGGATTAAAACTGGAATGTGCTCCACACAAGAGAGATCTAGGAGTGATTGTTGACTAAACCCTCACAGGCTCTAGCCATTGTGCCGTAGCAGTTAAAAAAGCTAATCGGATGCTGGGATACATTGCCAGAAGTATTGAGTACAAATCCAAGGAGGTGATGCTTCTTTTGTACAACACGTTCGTTAGACCACACCTGGAGTATTGTGCACAGTTCTGGGGACCATACTTTAAGAAAGATACAGAGGCTCTAGATAAAGTTCGGAGAAGAGCCACAAAGCTAATTGAAGGTATATAAGATGAAAGCTACGAGAAGAGGCTGAAGATCCTTAATATCTTTAGTCTTAGGAAAAGGAGACTAAGGGGTGATCTGATTGAGGTCTTTAAATACGTTAAAGGGATTAACAAATACGTTAAAGGGAATAACAAAGTGAATCATGTAGGATTCCTTCAACCAAATGCTGTTAGTAAAACTCTGGGTCACAAATGGAAGTTGACCAAGGGTAAATTTAGCACTGATATTAGGAAATATTTCTTCACCCAAAGAGTAATTTCTTTGTGGAATAGCTTGACGGACTATATTGTTGAGGCAGAGACCTTGGGGGTTTTCAAGAGCAGGCTTGACCTAAAGCTAGATACCACTGAGTCATTGAGTATTTGAAGTGATATATTCACTATAGTATAAAGAAACTGGTGAATGCTACATGTTATGTTATGTTATGTTATGTTGTTATGTTATGTTATGTTATGTTATGTTATGCTATGCTATGCTATGTTATGTTATGTTATGTTATGTTATGTTATGTTAAAAATGTGGGCCTTTGCTGTGTACTTTGTCTTTTTTGACATGCAGAAAACAAACTGGTGCTTTTTGGCACATGAAACTTAGAGCCTTTTAACTCTCTTAAATGTAGATTTTAGTCTTCCTCAGGATAGTGTTTTCTTTCATTATCTTCTTTGATTGTTCATGTTTGATTAATTCTTGTTTAAGGTCATTGACTCCGGCTTGTAGTCATAAACTTCATACATTCTGTTGCAACATTTATTTAAAAGTACCTATTTGTCTGCACAGAGTGCACTATTATTGAGAAAACAAGGCAGTCAGTCCTATGGCAAAATCACACTTAATTCGATTAAACTTAACTTCTTCAACACTTTCATTACAGAAAATCGTGTTTGTGATTGCCAATGGGTTATTCTTATAATTAGAAAACGCGTTAATAAAGCAAAATGATTGAGAACAAGTTAGGACTAATATTTGTTTTAATGGAATGTTCTTGGCCTCCCTAATTTTCAGTTCTGGCTACGCTGCTGCAAAGACCAGGCAGGAGTGAAGAGGTCATTAGGCTTAACCCTTATGGCGCCGAAATCAATTTTCAAATGCTTAAAAAATGTATATACTTTGAGCTTTGATTTTATTTCATTGTATCAGCGAGCGACAAATGCTGCCTTCGGCGCTTTAAGGGTCAAGGTGTGAGAGCCTGTATTTTACGGAGAGATGAAGTCAGGACTGCATGGAAAGTCAGAGTTGCCTCAAACTAAAACATTTTTCCTAGGCTTAAGGGACATGTCTTATATGTCATTATATTGTCATTATGGCATTGCTATACATAGACTGTATAAAAAGATGGATGCAGCACCTGGGTCTGAAAAGTGAAGTCCATGCAGAAGTCTCTGAAACTTGCATTCCATTTAATCACCACCAGATGGCGATGTCAGTGGTTGCAGAAAGAAGTTAAATCCTATAGTATCTATAAGAAAATGACCCTACTTTCCCACCTGATTTATTATTTATATAACAATTTTCCGCATTACTTTATTGTATCTATCGCAAGTTCCGAGTCTCCTTCGATATATCAGGATGTTCATTTTTGTAAATTATGGTCCCATGTAGACTAGAATAAAGGATAAAGCCAGAGTATGCTTAAAGGGCGTGGCTATCCTCTGGTCCTCATCAGATTGGGCCAGATCCACACTTGGATCCACTCCTCACTCCTCCCTAGATCTTGATTCTCGCTCTCGTCCAATAGAAATCACATACAGTTTCAAAATGACAACATGGCGCAATTCAAACGGCCAAAATCGAGGCCTCCTTTCTGGTATGCTGAAACCAATGGGTGACGTTACGGTTGCTTTGCCCATCTTTTTATGCAGTCTATGTTGCTATACTGCCATCAGGAGGCAATGCATCTTCACCAATGTTTGTTGGTTCGTTTGTTTGTTCATTCACCAGTTAGCAGGATTGCTCAGAAAGTAGAAGATGAGTGTTGATTAAATTTTGTGTGTTGATAGATCTGGTGCAGAGGAGGAAGCAATGAAATTATGGTGAACATCCAGCTCATATTCTTGATCCATGAGTCAAAAGAATTTTTATGCGTGTGTAAAGACGGCACTGTAGAGTCTTGTTCAACTCTCACGTTCAACGATAATTCCTCCACCAAAAAGTTTCAAAATTTTGGAGGGCCTTCTAGGTGTATTTATGTAATTAATTCCACAAAGGAGGTATGTTTCTGCCAGTGTTTTGGTTTGTCTGTTTGACTGGTAGCAACTTTGCTCAAAAAGTTATTAATGGATATTGATTACATTTTTTTGAGGGACAAGGTATGGCCCCAGGAACAATCCATTGGATTATAATGGTGATCCGGATCACCATCCAGATCTCGGAAATTTTTTAAAGGATTCTTCACCCTTGCAAGATAGGGGCGATTTCAACACGAGAAATTCAGTTGCTTTAGCAGAGGTTAGTGCTCTCCGAGTGTGGATCAGTTGTTATTAGTATCGATACTTTGTTTGTTCAAGAATGTTCCAGAATGCTCATGCCCTCCTCATATACAGTGAAATTTTACTGAAATCATTAAGGCAGGATCCAATTTCAAGCCGGCACTGCTGGCCACTGCTGACATAGCAAATGGCAAGTTATCCGGATGTGGGCCAGGTCTTGCACTGATGGCAACGTTTATGTGATGGCATGCCACATGTGCGCCAATTGTGTCCACAGCTAGCCTTCGGGCCAGCTCTGGCAAACCAGATCTGGGCCACAAAAGAGCCATCATTCTTGCTGTGTGTGGGCCAAGTGCAAGTGTATTATGTGGGCCAGAACTGGGCCAGAACAATTTTGCTTTTGTGGGATGAAGATGCTGTTTTCATAAACTGGAGGTGTAACACTAAAAAAAAAAAAAAAAACCCTCTTACTGCTTTCTAAAACAATTACTCATTACCGCCAGCTAAATCTGTGGTTCAACCTTTGTCATAAAGACCAACTAATTGGTAATTCTTTGGCAATACTAAGGTTGTTATGTTTGCATAAAGAATGTGGTGTATGTAAAGGTTAATGAAGCACATGAGTAACAAAAACAAGCAGAAACTTTGGACAATCAGGAACGGAGACTGAACCCCCGCATTATAAGCAATCGCAGGCTGCAGATTGCAACAAAGCCCAACCCATGGCGATAAATCGAAACTCCCATCAGTTACATTATGTTCATTTTGCAGAAACTTTTATCCAAAGCTTCATAAATGAAGCACACACAGTGTCCTGGGACGCCACCGTGGGACTGGTCATGTAAGGTAAAGTTCTCTTAAAAGTACCGGTGAACTCACACCCGGAATATCAAGTTTGGAGTGGATGCCTAGGCTAAATTAATATGCTGGGAACAAAAAGAATAAGTGCTGCAATTACGGAAAGGGACAGCTTTGATAACAGAGACTCCTCTTCATGGAGAGTCAGGAAGCCGAGTACCAGGTTTCAGGTCTTTGACGTGTGAAAAGAGGAAGTGAGCCCGTCGAGTGAAGCTACAATGACGTATTAATACAGGATGTGAAAGGTATAAGATACAAGTGTGAGGACACAGGATGCCATGTTCAGTACTCTATACACACCCACCCACCTTTGCAGTTCAGTAGAAGTCAGCAGGATTTTTGTGGGTTTCGGGGTGACCGACCCATGTTCCACCTGCCATCTGAGCCACATAATTTCATCTGAGCATTCAGAGGCCATCAGCTTTCTCTTTCTCGCATGCACGTCTAATGTCAACTCAAAAAAGTAAAACGTTGGGTTTAAAAAACGTACCTGGGTCTACACAACTGAGTTGAGTCACTTCCACTGAAGTTGATGAATTAATTGGCCAAAACTCTTAGATGTTAATTAGATCTAGTAGTTCTATGGAACTAGTTGACTTAACATTTTTGAGAAAACATCGCATTAGATTCTTTTTGAAAGCATAAACACATTTCCTTCAAAATCATTTTTTATTCTCTTTACATTCTCGACTGTGGTAAAAAAAAAAATTTTAAAAACCAGGCATCCAGAATGAGGTTTGAAAGCACCAAAGATCCGGCTGCCAGTCCAACTTCCTGCAAACTCCTGGGCTTCCCGAGCAGCACCCAGGTCTAAAAAAAAAGGTTTGGGGACATTCGGGTGAAATTTGGGAATCACCTGTGATTTTCGGCATGTATCCACCCACCCTCAGTTTCAGGAAGAGAGACTGAGTGGGCTGGTCTGTAAGCCTCTGTTTGTTTTATAAAACAAAAGTTGCCACAGTCTGTATTTCTGGAACAAACAATTCAGACACCGAAACCCCCCGATACACATGCTGATTTTCTGAAAATGTAGCCATAATGGAGATCTTATATTACGAGGTAAGGGAAAGTGCAGAGGTGATTCCCAACAGTACTGCTTAAGTTAAATGCCAAAGGTAAACCAGAGAAGATCACAGCTACTGAAGGCTCGATAAAGGAAGTATTTTTACTGAAAAGTCTGTGAACCACAGAAATCATTATCAGTTTCTGGGAGTCATGCCAACCTTTGTATTTCATCATTTAATAATTCATATGACCAATTTGGCCTCATTTTATCTGCAAGCTCGTTAAAGGGAGCTGAATATTGTTCTTGCATCTCTGAATAATCTGTTTGCTTCGTTGTGAAACCCACTGCAGTCAGCACTCAATGAAAACTTCTTTGAGCATTTTGTTAACAGGAAGCTGAATTGTGGTCTCTGTGATGCATACTCTAGTGGGAACAGTCCATCCTGTAACATGCCAAACCTTTTCCTTTACATAGCCTGTTTTATATTCTAACACTGATGAAACTCACTGCCAAAGATTTCCCCCGAGGTGAGATGATTGTGGACTATCTGTCAAGCACATGCCCTAGCTGTGTAGCAATTATCCGTCTGTTACATAATCTATTTGTGCCTGATAAAAATCATGTTTCTCCTCGAGCCTATCCCAGCATGCACTGTGTGAAAGGTCCTAGACAGGTCATTGATAAATCAAGGCACGACTTGCCATTTACCCACCCATTCATATCGCTCAAATCTGTTGGGCTCTGCCTAACTTATGAGGCTTAAATAGTGCAATGAAACTGGAGTTTTCTAGGGTTATCCCAAGCAAGCCCTACACTGAATAGCTCATGATCTGGTCCTGGATTCTTCCAACAGAAACATTTGTGACCTTCAATGCAAACCCAAACTTCCCTTCTCCCAGTTCTCCTTTTTATTAAAAATACTTGAGGGTAGTTTTGAACCAACTGCAAATTTCATTTAAATGAAAGTAATATTCCTGAAATATACCAGTCTGAGTCTGCTCTTTTGAAGGTCACTAGCTGACTCTAAGGGTCGTTTTGTTTTGGTTCCTCAAGATTTAAGTGCTGCTTTTGTCACGGTGGATCGTAGAATGTTGAATTGAGCAGCTGGGCAACGCATCGCGAAAAGGGGCTCAGTACTTCAAAACATCTATCCAGTAGAACATTTGCCGTTAACGCAAACAATATGACTTCTAATAAAGCCCCCCTCTTCTGTGGTGTCCCGCAAGGGTCAATACTGGCTCACCTGCTTTTCTCCAACATCATAACTTTAGGCATGATATAGAAGAATGGAATGGAATTTAAGCTGAGGATTTTTAGCACTATTTGCCTGTGGATTCCACCGAAGCTGATAGTTTACATATCTTTCATGACTGAATGACTTTGGTGGGAAGCAACTTCCTTAAATTTAACAAAAACATGACTGAAGTCATTATTTTTGGAACCTTTGACGCAGTAGTACGCTTTCTGCTTGAACCATTCATCAGTGAATGTTGTCCGTGCCCGTTTCATGTGAAATGTTGAGTCAGATGACAAAAGACTATAGATTGAACAAAATCATGTGCTCCCTGAAACCAGTGATCTTGCTTTGAAGTATTCCTGTAACGCCAGTGTTCACCAGCAATAAACCAGTAAAGGAACATGACTCCAACTGAACGTAGCATATGGTTGAACTGTTAATATTATTGCCATCGCGATGCAAATTTTGTTAGAGCCTTCACCTTTTAAGTGCCAAATAAATTTTCAAGGAATTAAAAATATAGTTATCCTGAGATGTTGAAAACCTATAATGTGGCAACCTGTTTAAAAGTGCTCCCCTGTGGGAGCTCTTTTAAACAAGTTGGCTTATGATAGGTTTTCAACAGCATCTGACTTTGATATCTCACACCATTGGGCAACAGTAGTTGCCCACAGCGCTCAAAGGGTTAACGGAAATTCCCATTTATAGGTTATAGGTAAACTCAGGTCATCACTCAGCTACTCAATCCGTCAGACGCAAACATTCACATTTCTTGGGCTGGTTGTGGTCCAGACAAAAGATTATGTACCATGTTCAGCCCGAAAAAGCATCAGCATAATGGAAATATTTCGTTTTTATGATAAGGGGTGCTCTGAGGAATCACCTAACTCATAGTCTATTTTACCATTTTACTTCACGTACTTTGCAGAGGATGTACATAATTTACAGAAATTCAAGTTTTATTCTTAGCTTTTGATTTCTTTTTCTTTTTGTTTGATTTACATGCTCCTTCCATATGTATTTTTTTTTTTCTTTATTTGACACCTCACCAGACTCACCACAAGAATTAAACAGTACGCCGTGGGCAGGACATGCTGCACAGTTCCAAGAAATCATTCAGTTCACTCCTTATCATGACTGCAATCTCAGAGTCAGACCAAGGAAGTAAGCTCTCGCGGTTGCCTCTCAGCTCCGAACACTATTCTGGGGTTCAAATAAATTCCTCAGAAAGCATTTCCTCATTACGGTACAAAGCCCCTCTGATCACTCAGACGAGGTTTTAAAATGCACTTCATACACAAATTGAAAGGGAAATTTAACTTGTAATTCCTTCAGAGCGGTCTCAGAGAAATGACTGTTATTTCCATTCACACCAACATCAGTAAAAAGTCACAACCCTTATGAAAATTTACTATAGATAACTATAGTTTACTACAGTAAAATTGATGTGAACTATATTAAACTACACTTTACTACAATAAGCTATAGTTTGTTGCAAACATGCTATAATAAATGAATATCATTGATATAGTTTACTACAGTAGAGTTTCACTTTTGTGACTTTCTTTAGCATCACTATAGTAAACTATAGTATAGAGTTACTATAGTATATCTGTAGTATATCTATAGTAATTCCGCAAAATGATCATAGTTACTGTCGAAAACTATAGTATTTTTAATGTAGTACTTTGTGGTAATTTCTTCAAAAGGGAAACCACATTCTGGCATTGTGGTACGTACTGAGAGAGATTAAAATAAAGAGACTGACTTTTTTTTTTATAATTTAACACTTTGAGAATTATATGAGGTGCCATTGCAGATGCAGGCCTATTCAAAGTGGAGAAACTTTTTGAATATGATCTTTGAATTTATATGTAGAAAAAGAACTCAAATTATGGTATTTGTTGTCATATCCTTGTGTCTAGCAAAGCACAACTTCTAACTCAAACAGCCCGGGCCTGCTTTTTCTGTATATTCCTCGTCTGACAAAAATGCGCTCAAACCAATTGTGACACCTTTTCCTATTTTTCCTTCAGCTGCAAGGACTACCCGTTATTTTTATCTTGAGTGCGGACGGAGAGACAAATATCCAGGGTGTAGTTACGGTATATTACACGGGGTGTTCTCCACTTGAATCAGACGAAAGTAGTGGGAGTGTGATCTAAGGTCTCGAAACACAATTTGTGGCATTGTCAACGATTCTGATTCATAAAGTAGGCTGCTTATGACTTCTGTGTTCTAAGTTTAGCTGAGCTGGAATGCCAGAGACATATTACACTAAGGGTCATGGACATCTGTCATCCAAGCGATCCAAACGCCCTTACCTTTGCAGGCCAAAGAACAATTGCACTGGCCTTATAAGCCTATTATTCTGTCATTCTATAATTAAAAAATTATATATGAAGACTACAAAGGAAAAATGATCAGAGAACAAATTTAGCAGTTTTGTATATTTTATATATTAAATATTATTATAATATTTATATATTTTAGATTTTTTGCATATTTCTTCGGTGCTTTGTTTCTAAGATCGCTTTGAATTTTTAATTCACAATTTGTCCACAAAAATGTGGACTCTGATAATTTTTTTTATTGTAGTCATTGCAGTCATATAATTACATAATATTATCACATATAATTATATACAGTACAATTGTGTTCCATATTGCAAACACCCAAAATGCATTTTGGAAGCAAGTTACACCGGACATCACGTGGGGGCCAACCGGAATGAAAGTAACACTGGACAAAAGTAACACAGTGATTTTCTCCATTCCCATGCAAGTCTAATATGCCGAACTGCATCAGCACCAGTGGTGGCTGGTGAACTGGCGATAGGGGAGGCTCTAACCGTCCTTTAAAAATAATGATGGTCACAAGTTGTTTTCAATCATTCATTTAAATTACCATTACAGAAACTCTGAAAACTCTCAATATTATCTGGTGTGGTCAGTTTTCATTAATAACGCAAACATGTCAACTTTCACGCATTCAGCTTGAGTTTTAGTGGCATATTTATGTTCCCCTACTGTAGTCGGCAATTACTCAATCAGCCCATCTGTAAGAGATTCTCGCACGGAATTGAAGTCCTTGTGCCTGGAGGTGTATCAGTTACGCCTGCGTTATGACTCAGGACTTCTCACGCCTTCCTTTACTTGGGGTTTGGAAGCAATGCATGTGTTTCATGATCGTTTACACTGTTTAAATGAAATAAGATCATTGAAAGCAATGGAATTGCATAAAGATGTTTCGAATGATCTCATTTCATTTTAACAAGACACCATAATTCTGCACAAATTAACTGGATGTTCTGGATCATGGTAAATAAATTCACTCAAGCGGTATTTTTTTTTTTTTTTTGGAATGCCAAGTTGTGTTCATTGTTTCATATGTCATAGTCATCACCATTTGAAAGATTATTTTGTTCTTTAGCCCATCCTGAATTTTGCCATGTCAGATTTTTTCAGTATAGAAGCGAGTCAGTTTTAGCTGTCAGGATTCATTGTCGCGACGATAGAAAAAAATGTTTCTGTCATCCCTCTACCGTAACGAGTGTTTGTCACACCTGTGACAATGAATAACAAAAATTGAATTCATGCTCTACAGCAAATAGAATATTATTTTAACACTGTTAGGGTAGTTGAAATGTCCCACTGACACCCAGGTGACTGTGATGACAGTGTACATGCGGTTGTGGTTCGGGACATAGTTACTGTCATATGCTGGCTAATAGGCGGTATAGGTAGTCATATATAGAGTAGCATGAGGTATCCAATATATACTGGTACATTATGTAATAAACAACTTTATGATTCTGAACACAGCCGATTTTGCATTTGTGAACACCCGGCATGCATTTGGTATTTTTTAAACCACCAAAATACCGACTGAAAAAGTTTCTTACAGTCGATAATACAATTAATACAATGCTTTGTTAAAGGTGCACTATGCAAGTTTGTAGACATCACTTCTGTTGACATTCGAACTCAAACATAACAGAGGCAGCCCGCCCCTCCCTCCCATAGTTCCCTCCTTCCCATGCTTCCGTAACTGTCAACTCTTGTCGGTGATTGGCCGGGATGGTTTGTTATTGTTTATCGGCAGTTTGTGAAGCCTGTGCGGTCTCCAGAGCCCGGGTTTTTTTTTTTTTTTTTTTTACAGTGTATTTAGGGGCAGGCAGCTAGCGGATCGTAGAGAGATGTCGTCGAATCGAGACAAAAATATAGAGAGTAAACAAACTTACATAGTGCACCTTTAATGTCCACAAAATAATGGCGACTGCCTAAAAGCGGGGGTTCTGAACTGGACTCACATTGGGACCCACATTTTCCCATGGTCATTACGTCGCGACCCACTTTTATAGAATCGAAACCAAGCAAATATATTTTTCAAAAACAGCCTTTGAAAACACATACGTCATCTTTTTAAACACACATGCACATTTATTTATATGTGCAAAGTGCATTTCAGATCACATTATTAAGAAAATGAAGAACATGAAAACTGCATTAGTGAATAAAATGCAATTAAATACCAAAACCGCACAACATAAATAAGGCCACAAAACTAAATATTTCACGTCAATGAATCTCTTCATTCAGAGCACAAACAGAGGAGGAACATGACAACTGCATGCATAAAAGTGAATAAAATAAAATTATCAAAACTGCACAACATAAATAAGGCCACAAAACGCGACAGAAGAGCTGGAAGTGGAAGCCCGAAATCAGGTAATCACTTCATTACTTTTATTTTTCAATAACCGCTTATTAAAGTCGAGGAACTATGTAGGATTTTTGCTGTATGGATCATTTTTTACCTCATTAAACAGCTTTGGACGGTTATGGTTTGATGAATTGACGTGTAACTTGTTACGGGGAGGGGGGGCTCTCTGCTCTCCATGTAGAGTATTTTGGCTGAAACAAACCCTGCTCCAATCCGGTGTCAGAGGTGGTAACTTACCGCTACATCTCTTGTTTGCGACTGACAAAACGATACAAATACACAAAAGAATTATTTAATTTAGCCTTAAATATACCGAGGAGTCCCAATGAAATGAAAAAAGTTCAGATATTGGGGGGAGTGAAGAGCAGCCTGGCGCCCGTGCCTCGTTCCGCTTGCGCTGAAACTGAGGCCCTGGTAACAATGACTCAATGGCGGCCGCCAGTGAAGTAAATCCAACATGGCGGACCAGGTAGGTTTATCATTGAAATGTCTTCTTTTTGACATTTCTAGGAGGTGTCATGAAACGTCATTGTGGTCATAAATACATTTCGATATACCATGTTGATTACCGATCTCCATACATTTTTAGAACAAAGGGATAATTTTATTTTGGCATGTGTACTTGCCAACAGTGGCGTAGCCAGCGGGGGTGCTGAGACACGTCACTTTCTGTCTGCAATTAGTCGGCTAGTTCTCAATCATTTTCATTTATTGATGCGTTTCCCATTTATCTTAATTGGCAACCGAAGACGCGGTTTCTCTCCGCATGCGATCTAACAGCGATTAGATCTAACGGCTTAATTCAGTCCAGTTGCCGAACACGAACAGAGAATTGTTTTGCACAAAACTTCCGTTTAGAACAATTATCAGTCCTGACCTGTTCCTAATCGGGGAGAACAAGCCGCACCTGTTAACTGTGGAGTGCTCTCAGAGTGTACCTTCTGTTAATTATGAAAATGACTGGGAACAGGTCAGGACTAATAATTGTTTTAAACGGAGGTTTTGTGCAACCCAATTCTCTGTTCGTTTTCCGCAACTGGACTGAATTTACCCCTTGATTTAATCGCTGTTAGATCGCATGCGGAGAGAATCCGCGTCTTCGGTTGCCAATTACGATAATTGGAAAACGCGTTGTTATGGCCCCAATTTGTTATTACATTTACAACACAACAGCAACAGCAAGGGATGACAGACACAGTTTTAAAACTTAAACACATTTAATTTTTAACAAAGACAAACTAACTACTAACTAATTTACTGACCAAGATTGAATACAAAAAAAACAGAAATATTTACAGTCCCCTTTGGTTGGGTTTCTTGGTGATGCCCTGGTTGAGGAAAATGCTCTAACACAGGCAAAAATCCACTATAAGCTTCGCAGGTCTTGAACAGAATGACAGGTCTGGTCACATGTATCCTTCTTCTTGCAATTTCTCCTACTACTTTACTGTCTCAATTCTCCCCTTTATATACTCTTTTGCAGACCCCACCCACATTTAGACTCTTTTTTTTTATTTTCGGGGACTTGCCCCAGACATGTCCGAAACAAGCCCAAACCTAGCTCCAGTCTGAGCTCAACAAAAAAAGGTAAATACTGCCATCCAGTGGCCTATATTCACATTACAGCATCAATAAATGAAAATGACTGAGATCTACTAAGTGCAGTCAGAAAGTGACGTGTCTCAGCACCCCCGCTGGCTACGCCGCAGTTGTCTCAGCACCCCTGCTGGTTACGCCACTGTTGGCAAGTACACATGCCAAAATAAAATTATTCCTTTGTTCAAAAAATGTATAGAGATCGGTAATCAACATGGTATATCGAAATGTATTTATGACCACAATGACGTTTCATTACACCTAGAAATTTCAAAACGAAGACATTTCAATGATAAACCTACCTTCCTTCACTGGAGGCCGCCATTGGGTCATTGTTACCAGGGCCTCACTTTCAGCGCAAGCGGAACGAGGCATGTGCACTAGGCTGGAATGAAGAGTCACTTCTTATTTGAGTTAACTGGCAGTTTTGAATATTATATAGCTGATCCTGGTCTGCCATTTAGTGATAAAATATTGTAACTGCGTGCATAAATTTGCAGCTCCACGTCCACTGGCGGACACATCCACACAAAGATACACCGTTGTTCTTCTCGAGAGGAACAGAGGAACAAGTGATTAAATTGTATATCTAGGCCAAAGTACAGCTGGGATATACGCCGAAGTTCAAGATTTCAAGCGTCTCCAATGGGCCGGATTTCCAATCGCCGTGCTTTGGGGATGTGCTGCAACGTGGCGGTAAAATACAACAATACCGTACATCAGCTTGCAAAAATAACTCATGCACTGAGTTGCCTTGGCGTTGCGGAGGTGCTGCGCTCTCGGAGTGCTCTTGTTTTTTTGTTTTTTTTACCAGCTGTCCGCGACCCACTCAGAACGGGTACGCAACTCACTTTTGGGTCGTGACCCACCAGTTAAGAACCACTGCCTTAAAGGACCAGTATGTGACATCTAGAGCCATCAAGTGGTGAGATTATAGGTTGCAACCAAATGATCGATCCAATTCTCTGAGAAACTACGGTGGTCGCAAAACCCCGAAAGGCGCACTCTCGTGTCAGTGCTTTATTTAATTACTTTTTTTTTCCGTTCTGGGCTACCGAAACATGGCGGTGCAAAATGGCGAGCTCCGTGGAAGAAGACCCGCTCTCTCTGTTGATATAAACACTGTGATTCTTATTTCCAGGAAATAATTCACTGATGAAAATGTACTTTTGAATATTATATTCCATGCCTGCCAGTTATTCAGCCAGATTGTCCATCTAAATCTTACACACTGGTCCTTTAACTAAGGAAAGCAAAGTCAAGAAGGCCATTTGTGCACCTTCCTCCAGGGAGTGTGCTCGAATCCCAGCCTCGGGTAGCTGTGCGTTGGTCAGAGCCTCTCGCAACAAGTCACCTCTCTATGACCACGCCTACTTGCCGCTATCCCAAAATACAAACTTAACCCTTTCAGCGCCGCTGCCCAATGATATAAAATATCAAAGTCAGATGCTGTTGAAAACCCGCAGGGGTAAACAAGTTGCCACAGCTCAGGATACCTACATTTTTAATTCCTTGAAAATGTATTCAGTGCTCAAAGAGTTAACCTTAAATATAGTATGAGGATTCGCTCCCATTGACTGATCGCCAATGAGGTTGCCACCGTCTCTACGTATATCGCAGACAATAGGAAAAATTGGGTCCCCACTGCATGATGCTGTTCAACACAGTGCGCTCAGAGCAATTGACACAAAATTTTTTTAGAATGAACTTTTAGGATCGATGTGTTAAAAACAATACAAACTGTTATTTCTAAACAAATGTGTGCAAAGGTAAAATACACAGAAAAAAACAGACAGACACATTTGAAGTCAATACATAAAATAACCTTTCTGCCCTCGCAAGGAAAACCCCAATGCCACATCACTCTTAGAGGTTACGAAGCCACTAAGCATTTTCCCTGGAAACATGACATAACATAACATAACATAACATAACATAACATAACATAACATAACATAATTGTCTCATTACTAAAGTGAATCTAACACTTCAGATACTCGATGACTTAATGGTGCCAAATCACGCCTGCTCTTGAAAATTCCCGAGGTTTCTGCCTCAAAAATATGGCCAGGCAGGTTACTCCACTCTGAGAATACTCTCTGGAATCTGAATCCCATAATGTAATTTATCTCTGAGATTTCATAAACTAAAAGTTATTTCAGTTAATGGCACGAGCGCCTTTGACAGATTGTAAGATTGATGGTCCACCCACTAATTAGATCTCCCAGTGATTACCTCAGAAACCCAAAAGCGCAAATTCCTAAGTGCTGAGGACTGGCCTGTTTTCAAAGCAAAGAGTCAGACATAAATACTTTACGGGTGATGCAAAAATAATTCCACGGGGATTACGCACTTCACCTGGCTTGTTTACAAATCTTCAGGTGAAGAAATAACAGAAACTTCGGTTCTCAGGAGTAGGTCATGCCAGTGGTGATAATCCTATCTGATGGATTGAGTAAACACTACAACAGAGATCAGCAAACCTGGACTGAAACCGAATACAGCTCAAGTGTTCCTCTCTTAAGTAATCTCCTGAACAATTAGCGCTCCTGATTGGCCAGACTGTCATCCCACCTGACTCTCAGATAAAGGGAAAACCGGCAATTCTTGGACCTCGAGGACTGTAACTTGATTCCAGCACAATAACGTCAGTGTACAGAAAACCGGTGACAGCTGAGCGTAAATTACTCTGATCTCTTCTGCTTAAAAACTCTGAAGATGCTGGCTCCTTAGATCTCCCAAATCATTTTTAACTTCCACTTTTTTCTGTATTTCTTCATTTATTTTGGGTGCAGACTGCTGTGACCACAGGTTTTATCTCTGAGCATTAGTGTACAATCACTTGCAGTTATATCAATATCTGATCATCTCACTGCCACGTGATGCAGTAAATGAAAGTCAACACCACTAGTTTCAGGAAATACACCAAAAGCAGTTCACAGTGCGTTCATGTTTCAGAAGTACCTCCTCTCTCCCTGACAGCAATTTGAGCTCTACTATCACTTGGTAAAGCAGAAATACTGTTGTGTTCTGGCCTTTGGCCAGGACAGCATTTATGGTTTTAACAGTTTCATGTTCAAGATTTCATAGTTTCATAGTTCATAGCTCATGTTCATAGTCACAGTTTTAACAGTTTCTTGTATCAGGTTCAAGTATTTCATAATTCATGTTTATTGTCCATGTTTTTACTTTTCCATGTTTTTGTTTTCGCCAGGTCTGCCAAGCCACTCCACCACTTGTCTGCGTTCCGCCCCGTGCCTTCGTTGTTGCACATTTCTGAGCTATGGTTGGCTTTGGTATTTCACCCTTCCTTCTGTGCTGTGCTGATTCGGGGCTGTCTAAGCTTAATTGGCAATCAACTGTTTTTAAGTTACTAACATTTACTAACACTCACTGGGTGGTGTAATTCTTAGATAGGCACATTACTAATACTACTAATTTAGACAGGGAGTTTATTGTCATGATTCCTGCTTTGCTATTTCAAGATCTTGCTGTGCTTTTCTGTTCTTAACATTCATGCTTGCTTTCAAACTGCATACTTAATTGGTACTTAAGCTGAGCACGCTCATTCTCTTAATGAGCAAGTCTTGTCATCCAATCTCTGTCCATGTCATGATCCTGCCATGCCTCTTGTTTCTCCTCCTCCAGGTGTTGCCCTTCATGTGTCTTGATTTCTCAGCCTTTATCTGGATGCGGTGGAAGTTGGCTGGCAGACAGTGTCTCAAGTTTTGTTTCATGTACTAGTCTTCGCTCATGGTCACGCTTCCAAGTCTTGTTCATAGCCCTTGTATATATAGCCATAGTCTTGTTATTTATTTTTCATGGATTTCTGCCTGGAGTTTCCAGTGGTTTTTTGTTCTTGCCTTTTTAGCTCTTCAGTTCTTTGCTCTGTGTAGCTTATCTTTAGTTTCTTTTGCAACCCTTTGGGCCAAGTTTTTTGTTGTCCCTCGTGCCTGTTTTGCTTTTGTTTTAATAAATTCCATATTCCCCTTCACCTCGCTCCTGGTGTCAACTTGATCTCGTATCAAATACAAACAAATAAGAACTTACCGAGCCACAAAAGGACGATCGTTTGTAAAAGCATTTCAGGAAACATCAAGATTTTTCTGCAGATGAAATTGAAAGGAAAATACAGATAAGTGCCACTCCCAAATAAAAGAGCAAAAACATTGGTTCAATGCACAGTCATATTAAAACAATTCAGAACAAAACACCTAAAACCAAATCAAGGCAGAGTTTGGAGGGGAAACGACACAGGTGACTGTTATGTACAAGCAGTGCTGCGTTAGACACACCTGCTAAGCAAAATTAGGAAGAGGAGATCCGGTCACCAACAAATGTTCTCGCGACAGGATGGCCGCGCACCAAGCAAGAGGCACAAGGATAATGTTCAAAATGAATGGAGTGAGAGAGTGTGAAACAGAGAGGAAGAAAGTGGTTTTCATTCGTAGATCTACATCCCCTTTGCATTTGGCGTTACGCAACCCCCTACGTCATACGAAGGGCCACTGAGTTTGCTGAGGGGAAGTGGGTTAGGAGCAGGAGATTGAAATGGGCTGTGTTTGAATGGTCTTTATTTATTTTTTGCTTCGGACAGTTCCTAACACAGCCTATCCACTAATTCCTAACCACTTTTCTTTAATCTCTGTGGAAGACGTCATAAGGTAAAAGACAAGTGGAAAAGGGAATTCCTAACAGCTCAAGGAGAGGGTTGCCACATAATTATTTCAGGATCATTTTTAGCTCACCAGGACGAATGTCCTCGGAGAGCTACTGCCATACCCTCTGTGCCGGCGTGGGTGTCCGTGGACAGCAAGGTTAAAGTTTTCCAGCGAGCTGTGTTGTCTTCTGACAACACTTGTTTGGGAGTTAGGAACTTTTCAAGGCAAAAGGATTATTCAGAAGCAGTCTAAATGTACAGGAAAGGTTCCTCAATGCTTCCTAACTTATCACCTTCAACATGGGTTACACCAAACCACCCTCTGTGGTTAGGTGCCTCTGTGGTTCCGGGCGGCCGCAGTATCTAAAGTGACAACCTTCCGTCCGGTCAATCATGAAAACTTATGAACATGATGTTTGAGGGACGCATGATCGCGTTGTCAAGTGTAAGTGCATTTGGATTCTCTCATTAGCGTGGTTAAAGAAAAGTGGTAAGGAATTAGACGATAGCACTTAATTTTTTGACTACTTGAACACAGTCATTCCCGCGAGAGGCGGAGCAAACCGTTTGAATGGAGAGCCGGCGGGAAAGACCTCGTGCCATGACGTCATTTATGAGACAGATTTGCTTTTTGCCTGTGTGTGCTGCCTCTGCCTGAACTTCGGCTCGGCAGGAGGGGGCAGCACGTGCCTTTTTTTAATCTGGATAGCAAAGGTATGGAAATCCATGCCTGCCCAGCACACACCGAGCACACAGGTGATCACACACCGGCATGAAAAACGGAATGGGCCCACAATAAACCCGCAGCTGGGTGACATCATGGCAGTTCCCTGCAAAAAATGTGCTATAGGAATCTTATAGGACGGTTCAGTAGAATTCTGTAGAACTTTAGTACCTCATGTCCTATAGAAAAAAGTTCTATAGAAAACAGTTCCATAGAAAATCTCTGGAGGACTTTTTTTTCAGTTGGCATCTTCAATCCCAGGCGAATTTGGAAGACAACCAAAAACAAAGCAATCATTTTACTCTACATTTCCCAGAAATCCTTTCCCAACCTGCATCCCCTTAGCACAATGACTACTTGTATGCTGCCCTGACCGGGGCTCAAACCCAGATACTTCTGCTCCACAATCAGTGCTTTAACCAAGTGAGCCCTTTAGAAACACCCTTTAGGTGTATAAAAATGGTGGGAATAAGTTTCAGCAGACCTCAAATTGTATTCAAATTAATTCTAAATCTGTATATAATCTGCAATCACATGCATGTGAATGGAAAGGAATAATTTGATTTAATTTTTTAAATTAAGGGAAAAGTTCAAAAGGTCAACCTTTCAACATAATTCTGTCCTCGTAAGCAAAAGAGGAACACAAGTTTTCCATTATAGCACAGTAAAGTTGCAATGCCTTACATTTAAATTTTTTGAACTGCTGCCGAGGTAATGGAAAGAGGTCTTCATATACCGTTACTGAAATACTGCTCTGTTGTGTGGTCAGTCAGTCAGAGAATCAGTGAGTTGGTATGTGCCTGGTGCCCCATGTGCTTGAGCACCTTAAAGTTAAAAAGGACACAATTTCCTTGCTACTTCAGTATAGTGGATATCGCTGCATATTGCACATTTTCATACCATTAGTCCGGTTTCTCAATTCTAGAACTGAGGTACACAAAGTAAATTGACCCTTCGACAGAGCATTGCAAGGGTTCATAAGATTTATTTCTATTATTATTTAACCCTTATTTAAGATGTCTTTCCCATTAAGCCTTTGTTCTACTAGAAGGTCCTGAAGACCATCAAAATCCTATAGAACAAGTTTTTCAACTAGGGTGTTCAATAGGAAGGTCTAATAGAACAGCAATAATCTTATAGGACTTTCTTTTCCATAGAGGTGCTCTGTAGGTTTCTAGCAGATTCCTATAGAACACACGGAAAATCTTATAGAACATGCTGTTCTACTAAACTGTTCCATAGAGTTCCATTGATGTTCTATAGAATTCTATAAAATTCCTATAGAACATTTTTTGCAGGATTATGAGGAGAACTGCGATGCGCAGCTGTTGATGACTCACTCCCTCGGCCCTAGAGGGGTCGGTCTCGCCCGAGTTCACTCAAGCAGTCCGGTGAAATGGAATGACGCTTTTTCTCATGGTAGCTGGGATTCCCCACACAGCAGGGACATGTTGTACAACTAAAGAAATGCAGCTCAACTTTCTCAGAAACTGGGTGCGCTACGTAACCATTTCTCTAAGACTGAATATAGAAAGAGCACATGAACGGAAAGAGAAGTTACTTCGGTAAACCCTCGCGCACGAGTTCTTGAAGGAGGCGGACTGCATTTTACGGTTATGCACAGCAACGCAATAACTGCGCACTATATTTTTACTGCCTCTGCTACTCACTGTTTTGACACCTCACTATCTTATTTGACTGGCAGTCCTCTGAGAGAAATATCAGTAATACCATTATGAATAAGTTGCAAAAAGTGACATTAAAAGTGGCACATTCCAGATGGCGAAGGCACATTGCCCTTATATGGGCGCAGCATAACCAATGCACAGATAAACTCAGTCTTGGATAGTCGGAATGTGGCTGAATCTATCCGTGTTGCACGTTTCTCTGCATCTGTCAGCTGATTTCTCTTCTTTAATTCTGCCTCCTAACTTAAACCCAGAGAGCTGATACAACATGAGGAGGTTTCCTGAGATCTGCCCCTCGATTTAACACCTCTGATTTGTATCGCGCCCTGCCCCTTCTGTCTTCACGCTAACCGCTATTATTAAAAACCTCAGAGGAAAAAAAATAAAGAATAGCACCTTACCGTAGGACAGACGTTCCAGTGAAGCTTTTCAAAAAGGAAGGCTGTTCCTTAACATTAAATGCTCCTGTCACTCTCCGTGGCCGTCTGTACAACAAGCTCTACCAGTTTTCTCCAGTGAGACGCTGACAGCCCCTTGCCAGAGCGAGAGATAACTGAAGCTGTTCAATCGAAAATGGGAAGTATGAACAAGACTAGTACCCCGCCCCTTCTGTTTCTGTCCAATCACACTGTCAGCCAATCAACACTCAACCCTCTCAGCACCCACACATGCTCTTGAACTTATTGTGAGGACATCACATTAACTTCTTTTTATTCCTGTGTCTCCACAGGAATGAGCAATGTATGCCTAACAATGAGCAATGTATGCCTCACTCAAACCCTTACCCTAACCTTAACCTATCCCTAATTCTAACCTTACCCCAAACCCTTACCCTAACCTTAACCTATCCCTAATTCTAACCTTACCCCAAACCCTTACCCTAACCTTAACCTATCCCTAATTCTAACCTTACCCCAAACCCTTACCCTAACCTTAACCTATCCCTAATTCTAACCTTACCCCAAACCCTTACCCTAGCCTGAACCTTAGTATTACAGGATATGTCCTTTGAATTTTGCAAAATAAAAGTCTGTTGCACATAGAAATGCAAGGGTTCACGTGAGATCTGTCCCCATGAATGACAAGTTCTATTGGTGTTTTACTTGCATGCAAAAAAAAAAAATCGCAGCGAGGTTTTGGTCAAATTCCGAGCACAGATAGAATTGCCTACTTTTACTGGGAGATGTTATGACTGTCGTCACTTTCATACCATTTACCGCAAATGCAGTAATAGTTTTCAGATTTGACATCTAATGATTCAATAACCATTTTAAGATTTGTTCCGAATAAATCCATCTCCGCACTGTTTCATGATCCATGAGTCACTCATAACACACCCATTCTGGGGATTTCCGAGGAAAAGCCTAGCGGAGGACAGAACGAACAAAAATTTCTTCTTCACCAGTGGTTATGTCACGTTTTTGTCATGTCATCTTGCATCATCAAACAAAAGAACCTGGACCAAGAGGAGGTGCGCCGAAATCATTTGCAGCTTTGTACGTTTCATCATCGTTTGGCATTCCCGCGGTGACACATTTCCTTATAGACCAGCAAGTCATGTGATCCACTCGCGGCTCCAAGTTGTCAAAAGCAGAAAAAAAACTCTCATACTGAACAATGGCCCTGCGGAGGAAGTGCTGCCAGATGCCCTGCCCTTTCCTTAAAAATACCTTGACTCTTCCACTTTGATTCTGTCACACGCCTTAAATGCTTGTTATTTCACGTCATAATTATGTAAACAGTGTGCTAGGTCTGATCCCAAATGACAGCTGAAATATGTGAGTATGGCCGCTAATATGAACAGGTCCACTACATTCTGGGAAAATTTCACCTGTTTTTTTTTTTTTTTTTTTGGAATTGTTGTCTCCAGTGTGCTGAAACTCATGTGTGTGATTGTGAGGATCTGCTTTGTGCTGAGTTGGGTTTCCGAAGTTCCCGTCTCGGTCTTTACTGGGAGACAGAGTTCCAAACACCACCATACTGCAGCTCTGTCAGTCAGGCACCTGCACCCACACACAAACACATCCATTTTCTCTCATTGAACCGACACCCATACTGTAAACACAGCTGGGGATTTCTCTCGCTTTCCTTCATTACTCTCACTAAACAACTGAATCAGACTTTCGGCTTAATTTATTTTGTGAAATGCAATTATTATAGACTATCAAGCAGAATTCAAGGAGCCCTCCTCAGTGGCCTTTGTCTGCAACAGTTCTTTCAATGGCTTTTAATAAGATTTCCAGATTTCCAGTGGCGTGTACGGACAGTCTGGGGGGCAGGAGCTCAATGAAAAATAATGGCACTTTCAACGTTTCTCACTGACCTCAGAAGCAATGTGCGGTGACAGATTGGGGGGGACGGTGATTTCATTTGACCAGTAGGGGGGGACAGATATGCTTCATTAGCTTTTCATTTTCTCGAGTGGGGGGGGTTATTATCACACACTTTTAATCATCGTGAATTTATCCATAATCATGTCAACATGGGACACATACAGTACACTGAAACAAACAAACAAAAAAAAAACTACTTTGAAAAGGGCACTTCCTAGGTCCAGAGGGCAAAGGGCAGGTGGTATTGCACCTCCTAGAGTCTATCTGTGCACGCCCATGAAGATTTCCAACATGAACCGGAGTTACAGTTTGTGGCACATACACAGACGTTGATTTTTCTGTGGTTCTCAGATGCTTCAGAGAAGTAAGTCCTCATGGTTGTAAACTGAAGACATGCACCCAGTGTCTGAGCTGGGCTCTCACCCCAGAGGGGGCGGAGCATTATCAAGGGGCCCCTCAGATAGTAATTGCAGTTATCTGTAAAATAACAGATAGGTCTGCATCGTATTCTATCCTAACCAACACAAATCCTCACTTGTTGAGCCAAACAAACTTATGTTTAAGAAAAAATGCAGTGAAGCCACTTTGTCAGTCACACTGCTCCGAGCGAAGGGAGAGGAAAAAAAGTTGCCACTACTTTGGCAGCAAAAGCTCATAGGGTAGGGCTGCCAGACGTCTTTTAAACAAGAATAGTCATTTTCATTTAGTCCCAGCCTTTGACGAGGACAAGAGTAGTCATTTTCATTTATTCCGAGCCTTCGGCGAGTTTCATTCATTTGATTTGTCGGCAAAACTGCATCTTGCCATGTTTTGCCACTAGCCGGTCGGGCCCTTGAGAGAAAAAAGTCACCAGCCCTCAGAGGATTTAACAAGCTGGGCTGAAAAAGACTGGAATATCATGTGAAATTTAATTGCACAGGTACAAACTTGATTAAAACACTTCATACAAATCAAAAAGAAATTTAAATAAATAAAAAACACTAACAGATTAAATTAAGCAGATTATTTCATGTCTTGAATTCTTACTCTGCCCAGCCAAAAAAAGTTACCCCCTGGATTTACCTGAACAAAAAGGCAAGAGCCCTCCATTGGATAATTACTGCAGTGATTTATATGTTTCAGCTGGTAACAAGTTATTTTACCCTAACTGATGCAGTGAGTATCTTCTCATTTTTAAGTAACATTGTCAGATCACATCCTGTGGCCATGAGAATGGTGTTGTGCTGTTTCAGATGGGTCAAATTATTGGCCTGCATGAGGTAAAGAAAACACCAGAGGAAATTACAGGAACTACTGAAGTTAAGTTAAGAATTGCGGTTAAGATCTGTAAATTTAGATTTGGTTAAGATATGTTAATATCAAAGCTTACTACCCTGCCAAGATAAGGACCACTGGAGTATAGATGAGCAAAAAAAGATAAATGCTAAAGAGTGACATAATGACGTTGATCTTCAGTAGTGGTTACTGGTGAACTGGCGATAGGGGAGACTCAAACCTATCCCCAAAAAAGAATGATTGGTCATGACCTGTTTTCAATCATTCATTTAAATTACCATAACAGAAACTCTGAAAACACTCAACATGATCAGATGTGGCCAGTTTTCATTCATAACGCATACCTGTCAACTCTCACACATTAAGTGTGAGTTTGTGGGATATTTACATCCCCCTGCTGTGGTCAGCAATTATTCAACACATAAGTGAAAGATTCTCGCGTCGAACTGAAGTCCTTGTGCATGGAGGTTTACCAGTTTCACGTGCGATTATGACTCCGCTTATGCGTGCACCTGTTGATCTCGGTTCTGAACGAGAGAATCTGAAACGATCCCATTGAGGTGTCCAGAGTAAACACTCATTCTCTCAGTTGGTAAAATCAACCAAGTACACTGCTGTAAAAAAGTATGTGCCCCTTTCCGATTTCTTATACTTTTGTATATTTGTCACTCTATAATCAGATCTTAATAATAGACAAAGATAACTTGGGTAAACACACAATGCCATTTTACAAATGGCTAAAAAAAAATAAATCAAGGTTTTGGAGAGGCCTAGTCAAAGTTCTGCCTTGACTGACTGAGATGCAGTGGCATGTGAGATCATGTTTGATACCTTCCAGTGTTGCTGAATTGATGTGGCCAAAATTTCCCCTCAGTAACATAAAAGACTCAACGTGAGTCATTGTGAACATTTGATAGCAGTTGTAACTGCTAAGGGAGGCACAGCCAGTCATTAGAATAACTCTTTACCTGCAATGAATTAAATTATTATTCAAAAGATGCAATCTCTGTTTTTTCACATTGCCTTTATCTCCTATTAACGGGGTTTCCAGGTCTAAAAATAGATCGGCTAGATAGATCTGTTGTGTGTGCTACGTCACGCGTCACACGTCACGTGGTACACAAGAAAGGGAACTTACTCTAATGACATCACATTTTCGCTCGCGCGACAGTTTGAGGGTTGAGTGAGTTTTTAACATCAAAATCCATATTTTTCGATGTTGTAAAAATTTGTATAACATATCGACGTGAAGATGAATGATTTCCCTACCTACTGATACCATTTTTATATGTTGTCACAATTGAGATATCATTGAAGACATGCAAGGTATTTACTGGCACTTTAAAATCAGCTAGATAGTATGAAACAATTAAATATGACAAATAAGCGAAAATAGAAGAAATTGGGAAGGTATAAGATACATATTTTTCGCTGCATTTAAGTTCAAATGCAAAACTTATGGCATATAAGCTGTGTGCGAAATGTGAGTATATGCGTCTTTGTATTGACCTTGGTTTTTTCTGTCGTGCGAAAAATTAGTTTTGCTTCCGTTGCGAAAGCAGCTTTAGTTGGCAAATCACAGTCAGCAAATTTAGTTGGCAAATTCACTGTCAGTGGTTCCAACTACAGTACCAATCAAAAGTTTGGACACACTTCGCTAATGTCACAGCGCTCTGTTTTCAGAGAAATTTAAATGGCATAATTTCCCTTTGTAATGTCAAATGGAATCTTGTGAGTGGTAAACAGTCAGAAATTAAGAGAGAATAATTTGCTGGTTTGAATAGAGTTTAAAGTTCAGGAATTCTCTAAGAAGCCATATTTTGCAAAGTAAACACACAGACAAGCTTTTCCAACCGGCGAATTAAAGTCAAGCTGTTTTGGGACTTATTGGGCCAAAAGGTAGATGAAAATCGAACCACAAGTGTAGCACATCTAAGGGGACTGAGACAGGGCTGCACAGCAGCAAACTCATTATAGCCATTAGACTGCCCTTATAAAAAAATATATGTGAGAATATTCAGGATATATGACAACAAGTGCTGGTTAGTTTGATAGATTTAAGAATTAGAGTTTTTTTTCCCCCCAAAATAATGGCTGTTTATTTCTTTATGTAACATGTATTATAAGAAAAATGTGGGTATGTCCAAACTTTTGACTGGTACTGTATGAAAGTTAGCATCCGGGAAACCCCAGCATCCGCCCCCAGGTGAGGGCGAGGGTGGAGACGGTAAACTGAAGCATTTCTTACCCTCCAGGCAGAAAAAGGAAATTTACCCGTTTAATCCAAAAATTTCAACTTTTGCTGCAATGTAAGTGCATGCATGTTACTCTTCAGACTTCCCCAATGCATAAACTGTATTATTTTTTAATTTCTTGATACTTAAGTTCAAAGTTGCATTTTTTTCCCCAAAAGCCCACAAAAACACTTTGAGAGCTTCAAGAAGTTAAAAATAAAAAAACAAATCAGGCGATGTAGACCGACTTGAGTTTCCTGCCTGAACTAGTTCCACTAATTAAAGGTGAATTGAAATCTTAATTTGATTGAAAACATTCTGATTATACTTGAGAGATTAATAAACTGAGGTTTTTGAGGGTTTTGTTAAGAACGTGGTGTAAGCACTATATACTGTTAAACATTACAGCCCCATTCAGTCATGCCATTTACTTTCCTTCTTTAACACAAAGAGCTCTGTCAGGTTCTAGATTTTGAAATGGACTGTATGAGTTTTTGAGAGTAAAACTTCCAGTAATTCATTATGACTATTTGAGACTTTTGTCAGACCTGTATAAGTCTGATTGAACTTGGATTTGCTAGTTATCAGTTGGGAAAAAAGAAGGAAGAAAAAGTGTGGGAATGGGGATGGAAACGAAAAATGTTGTCACTTTTGTGTTTGTCTTATCCAAACCATGGCATTATGAAGCATGGTCCCAATAATTTATGCACTGCAGATATGGCATAAATCGAATTCCAACCAAAATATAGAGCCAATATTCAGCAAGAAAGGATTACTTTCGCTGGTGGAAAGAGGCCGTACTTGACAAAGGCCTGTTAATTGAGGCGGAGTGATTCAACATTGTCTGCAAAGGAGACTGGGGGATCTCACAGTTAAATTTGGCCTCAGTATAGTAAGGTATAACTAGTTGGGTTAGTGTTTAAACTTGACTGCACTATTGTTTTTTTTATTTCATGTGCCATTTAGCTAAGCAACCCTCCACCCCCAAACTGAGCATGAGATAGCTAGCGTCCACTCACAGTCGAAGCTAAAAGTCGACTGTTGGCGAGCAACTCGATTCACATTCAAACATCTGAGCCACTGTGTTCCCTTGCTTTGCCCACACTGTCTTTTATATTGACCAGTAAGTAGTAAATATCTATTCAGTAATGTTTTAATGATGGATTTTATTCTGATAAATACTTGTGTTAATGCAAAGCATGCAGCAGATAACATAAATAATGTCATATTTGCCTTTTCCCCTCGCGGATGTGTGTGTGTGAGTGAGAGGTGTGTGTGTGTGAGTGAGAGGTGTGTGTGTGTGTGTGTGTGTGTGTGTGTGTTTGTGAGTGAGAGGTGTGTGTGTGTGTGTGTTTGTGAGTGAGAGGTGTGTGCGCGCGTGTGTGTGTGTTTGTGTGTGTGTGTGTGTGTGTGTGTGAGTGAGAGGCGTGTGTGTGTGTGTGTGTGTGTGTGTGTGTGTGTGTGTGTGTGTGAGTGAGAGGTGTGTGTGTGTGTGTGTGTGTGAGTGAGAGGCGTGTGTGTGTGTGTGTTGTGTGTGAGAGGTGTGTGTGTGTGCCTGAGTGCTGGGTAACGTTATGCTACTCAGCTGATAGCGGAGCAGTGACTTGGTTTATTGCAGTCGTAGATTTAAATCATTAACTTTAAATGATGAATTCCCCCAGAGACAGCACCAGGAATTAACCCTTTACCTACTGAGGCAAAAAATGGCTTGGCCTTCGTGATTTGTTTTATGCCTGGTCTAGCCTTGGGGCCAACCATCCTCTCATCCACTGCCAGGTGTTGTTTGGGGCGGTAAACGGACAGGCAGCGGGTGCAGACCATGTCCAGGAGCGATCGGCCATAGTGGACAGATGACCTGCACTGTTCAGTGACAGACAGGTTATCCTTTGCCAACTGAGTGCAGCACAGAATTCCTGTGTTTTGATACCTGTGTTTCAGCTAAGTGCAGAATTCAGATGAATTGTCACCAAAGGCCCACTGGAGACATTCCTGGATGGACTAGATACTTTGGTGCCAAGTCTTCTACAGCTGTCGAAAGCAGCCGCTGAATCGAGCGGGAGGCTGCCTCTGAGCTTTGTTCTACATTGTCTTGTACTGTTTAGAAAAAAAAAACATATTTTAATGTGTAATAAAATTAGGATTATAACTTAGCTATCACATTCATCTACTCCTGTCTGTTTTTGTAGGACACAAATCAAAACAGAAGAACAGCTGCTCTGCTGGGTCTTTAGAGGATTCCTCCGATATAATTATGATGCGTGATGTTAAACATTGACTGACATGACATTTCATACTACATTCTTGAGTTAGGCATCTCTCGCTCTCGCTCTCTCTCTCTCTCTCTCACTTTCTCTCTCACCCCCACTCTCTCTTTCACTTTCTCTCTCCCTACCCCCTCTCTCTCTCACTCTCACATGCACAGAAAACGTGTTTGAAAGACATGTTATGGCCTTTATTTATTAGAATGGCAGTGATGATTTGAACTTGGGGATGTCAATTAAGATGTGAATATCTCATATGTCTACAGGCTCGTGGAGAAACCCTTGATGTGATTGTGAGAGGAATGTAGGTTGGCCTGTTGATTGGACACGAAGGGTTTTTGCAAGATGCATTTCCCCTTGCAGTCTTACCCCCTGGATTTCCATGCATGCTGTGTAAACTGTAGTTTTTAGTTCAGAAGTGCAACCCTTTCATTAATGGTGAAACAAAGTTGACTGGCTTTATAAAGCTTGAAGTATCCCACATTTACCTTTGCACAAAGCAGCGCTATCTCAAATTGTGTTCAATAAACACCTGCTCTTAGGGTGTTTACAAAGTACAATATTGTTTTATATTGAGGTTTTAGAAATTTATCTCACTCTTTAGCCCAGCATCCCCTGCATGTTGGGCCTGTTTTTGGTGTTAAAGCTGATCCGTGCCCCACCCTCTCCACTGCACTCCTAAGACCCTCCCCCAGATGGCTACCGTGCACGCGAAGGCACACGAGCTGTTACGCATGCGACTACAGAGAGATTTTGCACGTTCACATTATGAAAGTTGCCAAGGCTAGATGTTACTGTTGCGAACAAACAACACTGCTGGCCAACAAACAGGCGCATCGTTAGACCTGAAAATTCCGGGGCTAATATCCCTGCTTTTATTGAAAATAATTTGTCCTGGCTAATTCTAGATGGTTTTCCTTCATTCACATGTTTTGCAATTCAAGAATAATCAAGTGGCAGTTGAAGACACGGCTTCTCTCCCCCATGCAATCTAAAAGCAACAAAATAATAGGCTACATTCAGTACCGAAAAATAATTTGATTATAATTAGGTCTATGCACCGTCACTCGGTGATTGCATTTCAGAACTCTTCAGCAAATGAAGGTAATTTCGGCGACAAGTACATACACCTGTTTTTGCAGCACGGTCGCTCAATTGGTCGTAAAAAAAATAGACAGCTTTCCGATTGGAAAATGTAAACAGACTAAACCACTTACTAGTCTGAAATGCCGTCGCCGAGTGCAGGTGCATAGACATAATTATAATTAAATAATTTTTCTGTTCAGAATGCAGCCCCTTATTTTGTCGCTTTTAGATTGCATGAGGGAGAGAAGCCGTATCTTCGATTGCCACTTGATTATTCTTGAATTGGAAAACGAGTTAATAAATGAGACCCAACTAGAATTAGCCAGGACTAATCATTTTCAATAAAGGGGAGGATATTAGCGCCGGATTTTTCAGGTCTAACGACGCGCCTGCCAACAAACGAGCAGAAATAAATCATGTCGACATGAAAAGTAATCTACAGCAGTATGTATTCATTAAAAACCCAGCACGAGCTTATTTCAGTAAGTTACCCGTTTTTTGAGTACAGAAACTGTCGTGAATCAAGCTGAATGGCCAAAATCATGTATGTCAGCATTTAGCTGTGAGAGCACAGAAACGTTACACATATTTATAAGGACAACAACACAACTGATAAGACTGCCAGGTCACTTCATAGAGATTTTCTGCTGCTTTCTAATAAAACAACGCCTGTAACATTAGCCCCAGCATCTGAAACAAGCTAACGTTAGCTTGACTGCAACATCACAGAAACATCACATGCACTGAAGAGTACTGTAACAAATTCAAGACTCTGGCTATTCGAACAGCGACTGGGCTTGTAAGCGACGCCAACTCGCTTATTTGCAGAGCGAAAATGAATTGATGCAGGTTAGGGCTGGGGTTAGTTTGGTGATCATGTCAGCGACGCCAACTCGCTTATTTGCAGAGCAAAAATGAACCAACAAATAAAGCAGGGGTTTACCTGTCAAGGAGAAAAGTCGCAAACTCAGCGTCAGTTTTTAATCCTTCCAGATCACGGAGTTCCTTCCACCTCTAAAAAGCCACCCAGATGTTCCCTCTGGTTTTATCCCGGGTTTGTTAAATTCTTTCTTTTGTGCCTTTTTCTCTTCTGGCTTCCTTTTCTTACTCGTCTGAGCCCTGTGCTGTTACCGGTAACGGAGGTATCGGTATTATTTTCCTCACTGATGGCTCTAAGCTCCTGAACCCGCTCTGGGAGATTTGAACTTGACTGAGCACTGGCGTGAACTGAGGAGGAAGGGGGAGGGGCTGTCTGCAGCGCGTCCATGTGCACTGTTTGACGGCTGTCAGACACCATCCTGGCTCTGATTGGGTCTTTTTGGTCGGTCCGAACGATTCTTTTAAATTGCAGTAGGAGCATTAGGTGGGTTTAAAGGAGACTTTTTTTTTACTACAAAGTACTAGTTTTATGTAAAGCAAAAATGACAAAAAGTTACTTTTCGAAAACTTACCAACTGCAGCTTTAAAGCATCTTTCAGATGTATGTCTGCAACATTCTTCCTGCCCATATCAAGATTTTATCAATCTGTTGTATCTCACGTTTACCTTATTGCTGAACCCAACCTTCTCTTCCCCACCTTATATAACCCTCTCTGTTTCTGTCCTTCTGTCCTTGTGTCTGTCTCTGTCTTCACCCTCTGTCTGTCTGTCTGTCTGTCTGTCTCTCTGCCTTCAACCCTGAACCCTCTGTCTGTCTGTCTTCAACCCTGAACCCTCTGTCTGTCTGTCTGTCTTCAACCCTGAACCCTGTCTGTCTGTCTGTCTTCAACCCTGAACCCTCTGTCTGTCTGTCTTCAACCCTGAACCCTCTGTCTGTCTGTCTGTCTTCAACCCTGAACCCTCTGTCTGTCTGTCTGTCTGTCTTCAACCCTGAACCCTGTCTGTCTGTCTGTCTTCAAGCCTGAACCCTCTGTCTGTCTGTCTGTCTTCAACCCTGAACCCTCTGTCTGTATGTCTGTCTGTCTTCAACCCTGAACCCTCTGTCTGTCTGTCTGTCTTCAACCCTGAACCCTGTCTGTCTGTCTGTCTTCAACCCTGAACCCTGTCTGTCTGTCTGTCTTCAAGCCTGAACCCTCTGTCTGTCTGTCTGTCTTCAACCCTGAACCCTCTGTCTGTATGTCTGTCTGTCTTCAACCCTGAACCCTCTGTCTGTCTGTCTGTCTGTCTTCAACCCTGAACCCTTTGTCTGTCTGTCTTCAACCCTAAACCCTCTGTCTGTCTGTCTGTCTTCAACCCTGAACCCGCTGTCTGTCTGTTTATCTGTCTTAAATCTTCGACCCTGTCTGTCTTCAACCTTCTGTATGTCTGCCTGTCTGTCTATCCGTCTTCAACCCTCTGTCTCTGTGTTTGTATCAACAACCCCACCCTCTGTCTGTTTTTATTTTTCGAATATTACTTCAATTCTCGTTTACTTCCTTCATCTTTCTGTTCTGATTACTAACAAAACTAACATTTGTATTTTGTTTCATAGTCTACTAACACAACTAATCCATGTATATAAGATTACTAACCAACTAATGAGCACTCTAGTTTAAGTTGTAAAGCTGCACTGCTACTAATTTAGACTAATTCCCTCTCAGCAATCGCCCTGTTCTAATCTCCGCCTCTTGCTCAGCTGTTCCTGTCTTCCCCTGCGTTTCAGCAAGAATCTCTCACACATGCTTAATTACTCTCCTGCTCTTGTTATTTGTGCACGTAGAACTCCTTGACCGGAGCTGTTTAAATGTCATAGGGTGTTTGTGTGATTCCCGTCCGTGTCTTGGCTTTCGCCAATTTTCGTGGTTAGAGTTTCCCTCTCGTGATTCTCCCGATGTAAATAGTCTTATCCAGTTTCACCTGTTCCTTGCATAGCATGTGACTTCCCTTTCATCAAGCAGTCTTTTCACAGCCAGCTCCTTGTCAGATCGTTGATCAATATTTCTTTGTGCAGAGCTCCTCGTATGCCATTGATTATTGTTTCTCTTCTACTGGACTGTCCAACTTTGATTCTTGCCATTGCCCTTTTTGTATTGTGTTCGTCTTTCTGAATTTCAACCCATTTTTGTATGACCACGATTTCTGTGTTGGGATGCCCTGTGTATGACCCTTGGCTTTGTTCATCGACTACGACTTTTTGCCGTTTTTGTACCTCTGCCCATCTGTCTTACTGGTTCTGACCCCTGCCTGTCTAGTCAACACTGTTTTTGGATTTTAGAGGATATTCAACTGATCTATGTTATATGTTATGTATGTGTATATTCGCTACTCCCTTGTTTATGTGTTCACAGGTACCTACGTCAAACGTGATTCTGTATTGTTGAAGAAATAAAGCCCTTGAGTTCTGAGACAAAGACTTTCGTACAGTCATCTATACAGAATCATCATGAATGACATCAGATGTCCCGCACCACAGTGTGAAGTCACATGGCCTTCAACCACAGCTCCCGAAGTTCTTCTCAAACTCCTTGACATTCACGAGAGGACCGCTCATCCAGCTCCTGCCCCTGCAACAGCGCCCATGGCCACAGGGGTCAAAGCCGAGAAGGTAAAGCGCCCAGTCGTCTCTGCATCTGGGACAAGTGAAGAATGGACATATTTCACCCAACGATGGTCAGAATATAAACAAGCCACGCGCCTTACTGGCCAGGACATCATCTTCCAACTCCTTGAATGCTGCGACGAGGCCCTCCGCAAAGATCTATCCAGGAGCTTCAAGAACCTCACATCGTATGACGAGACCACTCTTCTTGGTCACATCAAGTCTCTGGCAGTCCGTCAAGAGAATGTGATGGTGGCCCGACTACGACTTCAGCAAATGCGGCAGGACAGAGATGAACCAGCGAGAACCTTCTCTGCACGCATTAAAGGCCAAGCAAATGTGTGTCAGTACAACATTTCATGCGAGTGTGGAGCCCAGCTATCATATAGCGATCAAATGATCAGAGACACCCTCATTGTCGGCCTTGCAGATGATGATATCCGCCTCGATGTGCTTGGCCAGGCCGATCAAGAGATGTCCCTCGACGAAACCATCCGCTTCATTGAAGCCAAAGAAAGCGGGAAGCGTTCGGCCGGACGAATCAATCCCAATCCCACAGCTATGCCCGTGGCGATTGATGCAGCGAGCAGCACATACAGGCAGATGGAGAGAAAACGACTCCAGGGCCGAACTCCAGATAAAAAAACGAGCACTCAAACTCGAACACAACCATGCGGCTACTGTGGCAAAGAAGGACACAGCAGCAGGAAGCAAGACCGTATGAATCATTGCCCTGCCTTCAACCATACTTGCACCAACTGCAATATCCCACACCACTTCGAAAGTGTCTGCCGTAAACTAAGACAGAGGCCGCACACCAATCAAAATAACTCTGCGACAGCGGTCTTCGAGGCCCTCTGCTCAATTGAACAACTGGCCAACACAATCACACTAGACCACCATGTGTATGATTCCCTGTGTGACACGTGGGAAAAGCGTGCATCCGCACCTCAACCGACCATCAATGTTGAGATTCAGGCCTTCCCGTCAGACGCCAAAGACTTAGGAATTGAATCCACTCTGCGCAGTCCCACTGGAACTGCTACCATACTGGCAGTCGCAGACACAGGCTGCCAATCGTGTCTTGCTGGCACTTCCTTCCTGTGTCAGCTAGGTTTGAACACCTCCCACCTCACCCCCACCTCAATGAAGATGAGGGCCGCAAACCAGGACCCAATTAGAATTGTGGGCGCCCTAACCCTACGCATCACAGGCTTTACACAATCTATGCAGCCAAAAACAACACGCCAGATTGTGTACATGTCCCAATCAACAGACAAATTCTTCCTATCCATGGAGGCCTGTAGGGATCTAGGCATTATACCCCACTCATTTCCCGCCATTGAGTCAGTCATGACAGACTCATCTGTCTCGCACTGTGACACTGACAACAGCCCTGATGAAGACTGTTGCAACTGTCCTCTCCGCCAAAACCCACCCCCCCTCCCTACATCCCTACCCTTTCCAGCCACTGAAGAGAACAGAGAAAAACTAGAGCAATGGCTGTTAGACTACTATAAAAGTAGCACATTCAATGTCTGTGAACATCAAAAGCTGCCTATGATGTTGGGACCCCCCATGAGACTTATTGTAGACAACGATGCCACACCTGTAGCACACCACACACCAATCCCAGTACCTGTCCACTGGCAAGAACAGGTGAAGGCCGGCCTTGATCAGGATGTTCAGCTCGGTGTCATAGAACCAGTCCCAATCGGAACCCCAGTTTCATGGTGTCATCGAATGGTCGTCTGCGCAAAGAAATCTGGTAAACCTCGGCGGACTGTTGATTTCCAAGCTTTAAATCGCCATGCGGCGAGAGAGACACACCACTCCCAATCGCCATTCCACCAAGCCCGCATGGTCCCGCGGAACACAAGGAAAAGCACTTTTGATGCTTGGAACGGCTACCACAGCATCGCACTTGACCCCAAGGACAGACACCTGACAACCTTCATCACACCCTGGGGCCGGTACAGGTATCGAGTGTGCCCTCAGGGATACATAGCGTCTGGAGACGCATACACCAGGCGATTTGATGAAATCGTTAGTGAGATTGACAACAAAACAAAGGTCATTGACGACACAATCATGTGGTCTCCCTCCATTGAGGACAGCTTCTTCCAAGCGGCAAATTGGTTGGACACATGTGGCCGAAATGGTATCATCCTCAATCCATCAAAATTCTCGTTTGCCAAAGAAGCCGTCAGTTTCGCAGGCTTTGAAATCACCCCCACAACTGTTCGTCCATGCCCACAGGTTCTAGAGGCGATTAAGGGATTCCCCAAACCTCGCACTATCACTGACGTGCGAAGCTGGTTTGGACTTGTAAACCAAGTAGCATATGCTTTTGCATCAGCAGAGAGAATGCAACCCTTTCGCACCCTGCTACAGCCCAATACACCATTCAAGTGGACTGAACATATGGATAACCTCTTTGAAGAAACCAAGACCATCATAATCCAGGAAATACAAAGAGGCGTGGAAATATTCGACAAAAGAAAGCCAACATGCCTTGCAACAGACTTCAGCAAAAACGGCATTGGCTTCTGGCTGCTTCAAAAACATTGTGCATGCACATCAAGCAAGCCATTCTGCTGCCGCCTAGGCTGGAAAGTCACACTAGTGGGCAGCCGCTTTACATCATCGGCTGAATCAAGGTATGCCCCCATTGAAGGAGAGGCACTGGCTGTGGTGGATGCCCTCGAAAAAACTCGTCATTTCGTTCTGGGTTGCCCCAATCTGATCATTGCGGTCGATCACAGACCCCTTCTCAAGGTGTTCGGTGATAGAAACTTGGATGCAATCCCCAACCCACGACTGAGGAACCTGAAAGAAAAAACACTGAAATACAGATTCCATATCACTCACATTCCAGGAATCCGTCATGTCGCTGCAGATACTCTCTCACGTAACCCAGTCGGGGCTGCCAATCATCTTCGCCTGCCCGATGATGCAACTCCAGTCTCCACTGACAACAACCTCCCGACCATGCCTCACAGCTTCCTCATGGCCATCAGAGCACAACCAGATAGCCCTACACTGCACCCTAGTGAAGAAGACTCTCTAGGAGGGGTTAGCTCCATCACCTGGAACGATATTCGTGTGGCCACTAACAGTGACAACTCAATGGTCAAATTGATTGACCTAATTGAAAATGGATTCCCTGAGGCAAAGGACAACCTGCCAACAGAACTCAGACCCTATTACCAATACAAAGACAAACTGACCAGTTTTGATGGTGTGGCTCTATACAACGACCGCATAATCATCCCTCCCAGCCTACGTAACAATGTCCTCGAAGCACTCCACTCAGCCCATCAAGGTGTCTCCCAGATGTGCTCTCGGGCTGATGCGTCATTCTTCTGGCCAGGTATGACCTCGTCAATCAGTGAAATGCGTATGCGGTGCCTCCCCTGCAACCGTATAGCTCCGTCACAACCAAGTGCTCCTCCCACCCCACCAGTGCAACCCCAATACCCCTTTCAATGTATCTGTGCAGACTTCTTCCAGTACGCCGGACACCACTACTTGGTGATCGTCGACAGGTACAGCAACTGGCCCATCGTGGAAAGAGCGCACGGGGGATCCAAAGGCCTCATATCCAGCCTCAGGCGCACATTCACAACATTTGGCATCAGTGACGAGCTCTCATCTGACGGTGGTCCGGAGTTTACATCCACAGCCACATTGGCATTCCTGCGCAACTGGGGAGTTCATCACCGCCTCTCGTCTGTAGCATTCCCTCACAGCAACAGCAGGGCGGAAATTGGTGTGAAGACCATAAAGAGGATGATCATCGACAACACCAGTCGCGACAGTAGCCTCGACACAGATGCGTTCCAACGCGCCATCCTCCAATACCGCAACACACCAGACAGGGACACGCGGTTATCCCCAGCGATGTGCATCTTCGGGCGACCAATCCGGGACTTCATCCCAATCCACCCAGGCAAGTACCTACCCCACAAGACGTGGCAAGAGACTTTAGTCAACAGAGAAGAGGCTCTTAGGAATCGCCACATGAGGGATGCTGAAAGACTGTCAGCTAACACCCGCGTCTTACCCCCCCTAGCGGTCGGAGACTGTGTCCGCATCCAAAACCAAACCGGACCACACCCCACAAAGTGGGACAAAACTGGAATCATTATAGAGGTCCGTCAATTTGACCAATATGTGGTGAGAGTGGATGGATCGGGAAGGGTGACTCTGCGAAACAGGAAATTCCTACGCCTATACCATCCAGTGATAGCCAGAGCCCCACTGGCCACACTACCCTCACCTGCTCCCACGGTGGCAAAGAGTATGCCCACGGTCTCAACAACGCCAAAGACGCCTACTCCCCCGACAGACCATGAACCAATCAAGACTCCAGAGATGGCACAGCCTGGAACTCCACCACCTGACGAACCACCCAATGACAGCTTCATCAGCGACCCTGTGGTTCACCCTGAGCAATTCAACATACCAAAGGCTCCAACCAGGGAAGCGGATAAGTCTCCACCCAAAGAGACAACCTGCATGCCTCGTGCTTTAAGAGCTCTACAGCCCTACAACAAACCTGGTCTGAAGGAGACCCCACTACCTGAGAAGCGTTTAAGGAACAAATGACTTTGATGTTCTACATAAATTAGAGCCCAGCCGGCCTTCCTAGTTCCATTTTGTTACAGTTTCAACTTAGTCTGGTCCCCTTGATTTACGCAAATAACGTGTTATATGATTACTCTTTCTATCACCCCCACTAAATGCAGACCCACTTAGTTCTCAGCCTTTGAACTTTGCGTTTATCCTATGCTTATTAAACAGGCACCATCCAAAGGCTTGGGGGGGCATAGAGGATATTCAACTGATCTATGTTATATGTTATGTATGTGTATATTCACTACTCCCTTGTTTATGTGTTCACAGGTACCTACGTCAAACGTGATTCTGTATTGTTGAAGAAATAAAGCCCTTGAGTTCTGAGACAAAGACTTTCGTACAGTCATCTAGATTTCGTATTGTGGCTTGGCAATTGTGTTTTTTGGCTTTGACTCAAACCTCAATAAAAGCATACTTTTTTGGATTTCCCTCTCGCGAGTGGCTCCTGAACAAACCCTCTCAATCCATGTCAACACATGTCAGGACAAGTGCAGCCTCTTTAGGGGTTTTACCGTGAGACACAATAACCACATCATCTGCATACATCTGGGAATGTACTTTACGACACACATCTGGCAGATCATTTATGTATAGTAAGAGCAGTAATGGCCCTAAAATAGAACACTGTGGTATTATCGATGAGTGTCGTAGGAACTTACACGACCACAGTGAGTCAGGACCCCAGTTTAACGTCTCACCCGTTACTGCACTAAGGGATTATTCCCCCAGAGGAAAGATCACAACCTACAGGCCACTTCCAGCAGCAACCTGGTTTTCCCCGTGTGGTCTCCCATCCAAGTACTAACCACACCCAAACCTGCTTAGCTTCAGAATAGTGGTATGGCTGCAACTGCAATAATGCAGAAATGTGTATTTAATCAACTGGCTGATGGAAATGTTCTTTTATTGATAATGAATAATGATAACTTGTTTTTACTTGCAGCATCAAGTTGAAACAACAAGGATTAAAAGTCAAATCAACTTTGTCAACTTACAGAGTCATGTTGAAACAAACAAAACATTGTAGTGTACTCAACTTTATGAACTTTAATTTCTTAGTGGAAGCCATGATAATCTTAAAGTTGAATTTTCAAGGCAGAAGTTGAACTTGTATTTCCAAGTTAAACCAGCTGTAAATGTTTTACATTGTAGCAATTAAAACCATTTATTAAGCAGGTCACGAGTTTTCAGTGCTGAATAATAATTGGACAGACTGATATAATCATAAATTAAATGGCTATTTCTGATACTTGGTCGCTGCTCCTTCGCAGACAATAGCTGCCTCAAATGTGGAGCTCATAAACATCTCCAGACTCAGGTCTCCCTCCCCAGTGATGCTCTTACAGGCCCTCGCCACAGCTGTCGGCGCTTCCTGCTCGCTCTCAGAGCATTTGCATTCAGTTCTGCCTTTCGCATCTGAGGAGCATGCTCAGCTGGATTCAGATCAGGTTATTGAGTTGGCCAAACTCTTTCGGTCGCCATCTCAACATGTTTCTTCTGCATTTGCTCTGGAAAGTTGAGTTTGAGTTAATCATTCTCACTTGCAATGCAAAGATTGAAATTAGGTTGAATTTAAAATAATAAAACAGAAAACAAACATATTTGTGAACTGCAAAAAATACATAATCAAAAAGACCCATTCCTATCATCAATGTGGCATAGAATTTTAAGAATCACAGATCAGTAAGTGTAATGCCACATGAGGTGGTGGAGTTTCTTAGTCTATTTGTTCTTGTTTTTAACAGCGATAGTTGATAGTTTTTCCAAAGAAGTCGGCCAGTCTGCTCTCCCTCGCGAGGAGGTCGGACATTAGGGATTGGATGGTGAGGCTTTTGCATGTCGCTGATCATCGTAACAGTCGCCTGTTCTCTTCCTGCCCCACCCCCATATATCAGGAAAATTTGTGGAGATGCCGTCGAACAAAGACATTATTTTGACAGCCCTTTCCTGAACACTGTCAGTGGTTGCTCCTTGTTTCTCTGCACAGCTCACAAACAGTACACACCTGTACCTTAGACATGGCCTAATCAGTGTGTCATCAACCAGGTCTTCGACAGGGAGACCGTTTCTAGCCACTACAGTGAGGAAATGAAGATGCTTGGTGGCTTTTTTTTTTTTTTTACAGCTTCCCAAATGTGAACAAGGTACGTCAAGGTAACTTTATTTATACCCAAGGGTAGATTTGATTTGCAGTGAAGTGAGTCAGCAATCTCCACACGGACAACAAACTTCAAACATGATGAATAAAAACAGTGCTTCATGCTAAAAGACAAGGATAAAACTACAAAACACTACCATCAAAAGAAAAAAAAACAGCGCAAATAAAAAGATATTACAGAAGAGAATCACCAGGGCAGGAACATTCGCACTGAGACGATTTTCCAGGTAAGAATCCCAGGTATTTTGCTCTTGTCACCCCTCCACCAAGGATTAGACAGGATGGTTAAAGTGGGTCTTTGGCAAAATATTCTTTCACTTTCTCTGGCTTCCTGCCATTGAGAAGCATCGTATCCCCTTCGGTCTGGGAACCTTGTATACGAGTATGAAAATAAATACTTTGTGCGGACAGGAGCCTTGTATACTAGAGGGTTCGCCAGGCTCTCTTCGGCCTGATTTGTTTAGACAAAGAAAGTGCCAGGAGCCGGATTTATTGAACCGGATCTGACAGGGTATTAGTATTGGAAACAAACGTCTTGTTCGCGTGTGACTACACAAGCATTCAGTTTTACTGATTTCCACTGAGTGCAATACTCAATCCTAACAAGCGAAAATACTGCAGTACTTTCAAAATCCCATTTTGGGGCTTACAATGGGGCATCGGATGAGCAGACTTTGAATAGCCTACTTTTTTCCCCGCATGTTTGTCTCGGATGTAAACTTTGTAGCCAAGTCGACCTTGTATTTGTATTGCAGGTGCATCTCAATAAATTAGAATATCATCAAAAAGTTAATTTCTGTAATTGGATTGAAGAAATGAAACTCATATATTATATAGATTCATTACACACAAACTGATATATTTATTAGTGTTTATTTCTTTTAAAGCAACGCTTAGGAACTTTCATTTTTGGTTGAGTTTGTCTGCGCCTGTGGACCAAAGCAATAATGTTTTGCCTGAAGTAAGACCCCATTTCCCATGAGCACCAGCACGTAGCATCGTAAACATCCTGATCTCCCCGTCACATGCAGTTGTTTTCGAAATTAAAGCGGGGTATACACATAGATAATAATGATAATCTGGCTGATTTGGCCTCGATTTTCCCCCTCCCGACCAACGACAACAATTGGAAGATTATCTAATGTCTTATAAGATTATCCGATAAGATTACCCTGTGGTCTGAGGTGTGTTAAGAGTTAATTTGTCCCAACAATTGTGTCCGAAATGGGTCGGGCCCCACGATAGTAAATATCAAACTTGTTCAATATTTATGACCAAGAATCTTCACGTGTGTGGGGAAAGCCGACGACTCCAGAGTCATGACTCCATGAATTGTGATGTAAAACGGAATGTAGCCAATAAGAAGCGAGCTGACCACCGTCACTCCCTCCTCTGGTGTGTCCTCTTCCATGCTGCATCTTGTGTTTGTTGTTGTTGCTATGTTTCTTCTTCTTTGTTTTCGTCAGATCACGTTTGATCAAGATTTCTGTCTTGGTGGACTAGATTCTAAATTGGTGGTGGAACAGAATCGTTGTGTGTGTGTGGTGTGCTGTGTTGAGATTATCAGAGCACATCACACACAGTACGATCAAAACTGTTCAGTGCCTAGTTTTTTTATCTTCATGTGTGGGGTCTGTAAAAAATCTCCTCAGATTTAAAAAAAAATCCTTGTGTGTGTACCCCGCCTAACAGAAGACGGGTCCAAACTACTTTTCTGTTTCCAGCGGCTGTTTGAGGGATGAATAGCGATGAGAATGTATCTAATTGTGGCTAAACAGTATCATATGACGATGATGAAAATAAATGTTCGAACAAGCAACAATCCCTGTAATTTTAGCTACACTCAGCGCAAGGTGCTAGTGATAAGCAGGACTATTAAAGGTCACAACTCAAAGCACAGGAGTGTGGTTTTACTGATTATTTAGAGCAAGAAATGCAGTTTGACATGCCAACGCATTTCATAGACTTTTGCAATTTCTGTACTCAACAAAAAAACACAAGACAAATTTGATACGAAATCAGGTAGACACCAGAAGCAAGGTGAAGGGGAATGAGGAGTTTAATAAAACAAAAGAAAACAGGCACGAGGGCCAACAAAAAACTCGGCCCAAAGGGTTGCAAAATACAAACAAAAGAGAGCTACACAGAGCTATAACAAAAGAATCCAAAAACGACAAAAACAAAAGGCACTGGAAACTCCAGGCAGGAACACCAAAAACAGAAAGGACAAGATGCAAGGAAATACAAAAGGATATATACAAATGACAAGGACTATGACTATGAAGGCAGACTATAACAAGACTTGGCAAAGAAACTATGCAAGAAACTTGAGACACTGTCTGCCAGCCAATTTCCACCGCATCCAGATAAAGGGTTAGAAATCAAGACATGAAGGGCAACACCTGGAGAAGGAGAAACAAGAGGCAGGGCAAGATCATGAGACAAGGACAGAGATTGGATGACAAGACTTGCTCATTAAGAGAATGAGCATGCTCAGCTTAAGTACCAATTAAGTATGCAGTTTGGAAGCAAGCATGAATGTTAAGAACAGAAAAGCACAGCAAGACTTGAAATAGCAAAGCAGGAATCATGACAATAAACTCCCTGTCTAAATTAGTAGTATTAGTAATGTGCCTATCTAAGAATTACACCACCCAGTGAATGTTAATAAATGTTAGTAACTTAAAAACAGTTAACAGTTGCCAATAAGCTTAGACAGCCCAGAATCAGCACAGCACTGAAGGAAGGGGGTAAAATACCAAAGCCAACCAGAGCTCTGAAATGTGCAACAACGAAGGCACGGGGCGGAACGCAGACAAGCGGTGGAGTGGCTTGGCAGACCTGTCAAGAACAAAAAAATGTAAAAGTAAAAACATGGACAATGAGCATGAATATTGAAATGCAATGACTGAATACAAGAAACTGTTAAAACTGTGACATGAACTATGAACATGAACTATGAAACTATGAAACATGAAACTGTTAAAACCATAAATGCTGTCCTGGCCCAAAGGCCAGAACCTCGGAACACAACAAAATTACCTAACAATCATCAGAAGCTACTTGGTCAAGTACACGCAAACTGAGACGATAATCCCACAATGATTCAGTATGACTGATCCTCCATCTTTGGTACTTTCCACAGGGGGAAGCTACATATTTTACACAAACATTTATATTTACGGTATGTAGTCATTGCTTGCGATGCTCAAATCACAATGATGATACTAATGTTCGTTATCGGAAATTTGCATGATAACAATAAATAGTGTAGAACCTGAAAGTTTGATTTGGCTTACAACATAGGTCAAAAATCCTAGTGTTGGAACACATGCTCATTACGCTGGTAAAATCTGAATGTTTGGGTGATCTGACACAATCCAAAGCAAGCAGTTAACTTTTATAATCCTACAGCCTGCCGATGACAGTGGCATCCTTTGTTCCCCACAGCGGGGGGTGGGAGCCATCAAGTCTAGCAGGCCCAGCATCTCTGGAACTCAAACTCACTGGTTTCATTGAAGTCAAAGCGCAGCTACTTCAATTGGCTGAAAACAACTTAAACCTCTATCAAATTCATATTTTGTTTATGTTCAATATCCTAAAAGGAACCTCTCATATATTTATCACACTATTGGGCTATAATATTCCATTTTAAGGCTTTTCCATGACAACTGCATCATTTTAGCACATATTCCAACCATGTTTGGTCTTTTTATTCTCTGGAAAATCCAAGGAGTTGAATGGAACATGTTTCATTTTCCTTGGAATTATGGTTTATCTTGTTTGCAAGATTCATTCGGGCAACTGCCCTAGTCTCCTCTCTGCAAATTAGTCTTATCACCTAGGCCAGTAAAACTCTGATTCGGCCACCCCTTCCTCTACCTTGTTCGGAGGTGTGGTTTGGAGCCTTTAAAGGTACGAGATCCTAAGGGGGCGCGGCTTCTCCTGTCTCTTCTTTGTCAACATCTGACGCGCTTAGGTGAGTTGGGGAGGGGTCACATGGCTCCTTGTTCTGCGGAGCGAGGGAACATCTGGGTTCTCCCCGACCACGTGGAGCGACTTTAGCTCCGCGTGGTCATTCATCTTTTCCAGGTATGAAAATATTCTAAATCCTGCTAAATTATATGTAACGGTAATTGGCTTATCGTTGATTTGTTTGATTCAAGTTGTGCCTACCTGGTGAGTTAAATTATTGTTATTCCTTTTCTAGCTCGCGTGGTCTCCTGTCTTTTAATCTTTTCATTCTGCTTAGCCCCGTCTCGGCGAATACCTAGGGGAATAGTTTAACCCCACTGAGGAACGACTGGCCAGCGGCCCGGTGTGGGAATTGGTTGGTTAAGTTCTACCTATTGTAAGGATTTATATATGTTGGTTCTGAGTTTTAACCTATAGAACCCTTGGGCTAATATATAATCCTAGGTTCATTGTAATATACCAGCAGAGGCTATTGCAATGATGGTTGACTTCCAACCGCTAACCTAACCAACGAACTAGGATTTGAACATGGTGTTAATGCCCAAGAACATTAATGTAGCGGCGGTGGTTGTCTGTTAGGAATTCAAGGTATAGTCACTTCATGTTAGTCCTTAGAGTCTAAGTTACTGGTTATCACTGTTTCGAGATTCACGCAGGTGTTCCCTAAATTATCAATTCTAATTCTAATTTGGAGTCAGATTTTTAACGAGGTTATAGCTAAATTTTGTATTCTACTTGTTCTATGGAGCCAGATTCATCGTAACCATTGCGTTTTCATGCCCCGTCCTCGGACGGTGAAAGATTATTCATTTTATTGTGATTCACCCCAGCCAGTAGAATGCTCTAATTTAAGTTAGACTAAAAGAACACGTAAGGCCTTCAACCCAGGCAATATCCGCCGTTGGAATTGCCTTGTTGGGGTTTTACAATAGCCACCAGCTTGATAGTTCGTAGCTCAACAGTGTCACGACAAACAACAAACTCAAAAGTACTGTAACGTTATAAAGAGAAAACAATGCGTAACGTTACTTATAGTCCAGCAGTAACAGGGCCGAGGCAACATCGGTGAGACATCCCTCCTCTTCTTTGAGCTCACGCCAGCGAGTGAAAGCCTGGCCAATATTGATCCTTGTCTGTGCTTTGATTCTGTTACTCTCTCTCTCTCTTTTGTTTTTTAGTCTCCTCAGACAAAACCTTTAATTTCTTTTGTTTTCTTGCTGCTTCTGCCATGATAGTGGTAATCCCACATAGGCGTTCGCATTGACTTCCGTCGTTTTAACGACTGAGGAATGGGAAAAGTGACGTATACCGTAAAGCAGTCAGCACACTTGTAGTTTTTGTGTGTGGAGAGGTTCCTACCGCCCACCTCGAAACTGAATAGAGCCAGTGAAAGTGATGCAGACGCCCTCAGGCCATGACAGGGGTGTCATTCAACCTGCAGTAAGTCGATGTACCATCACAAAAGTTCTGAAAATAATATATGAATTTTGAAAAGTTACTTGGTGTTGCTTTAACTTTAATGATTACAACTGACAGCCAATGAAAACCAAAAATTCAGTATCTCAGAAAATTAGACTATTGCGAAGAGGCTCAATATTGAAGACTCATGGTGTCACACCTGAGGTTTTAAATGATCTGTCTGGTTCAGTAGGTGACACGGGGAAGACAGCTGATGGGACAGTTGTCCAGAAGAAGATCATTGACACCCTGCACAAGCAGAAGCTTCAGAAGCTGGCTGTTCTCAGAGTGCTGTATCCAAACACATTAATGCAAAGTTGAATGGAAGGAGAAAATGAGGTAGAAAAAGGTGCACAAGCAACAGGGATATATAACCACAGCCTTGAGAGGATTGTGACAGGAAGCCCATTCAAGAATATGGGGGAGATTCATAAGGAGAGGACTGCAGCTGGAGTCAGTGCTTGAAGAGCCCCCACACACAGACACACCCAGGATATGGGCTTCAACTGTTGCATTCCTTGTGTCAAGCCTCTCTTGAACCAGAGACAACGTCAGAGGCATCTTGAGTGGGCTACGGACTGTTATGAACCTCGGGGTTCTGAGGGAGTGTCAGCTCCCTGGGCAGGGGGAGTTGGCACCCTCTTGGTTGCCAGGTTATTCTCTCCACTGCAGGTCCCTTCTGACACACCTGAGGGTCGTTTGGCCTGAGTGGAGGCAGTCTGGATATAGGGGAGGCTGGTGGCAGCAGTCTTTTTTTTCTCTCCTCGCCCAAGATTGTTTGCTGTGCTGTGTGGCAGCACATTTCTACTTTTGTTTATTTTTGCATTTTCTCATTGCAGCAGTACATATCACACTACACATAGTCAGCTACCATTTACACTGATATTTAAGTTTCTTTGTCCAGGCCTGATTATTTTAAATAAATATTCTAAATATTGTGAGCGCTGTGTGGACTCCCTCTTTGTTTGGCTGCTGTTGAGCCAGGTGGCCATAACAAATTGGGGGCTCGTCCGAAAGATGGTAGGGTTTTTCTGTACCTTACCAATACCTGTTTGTTTGTAGTTTATACTGTTGGGAGACACACAATGCTTTGGTAATTGGTTTGATAGCTTTTGTTTGGTTAGTTTGCTTGATTGCACATTGAATTGGTTAATTGTTTGCTTGATTGCATTTTTGGTTTGAAATATTGGTTATTGAGTTGGCCTGCTTTATTAACATTTGGTTTCTTTCCTTGTGGCGAGGGGGAGCGGGAGAGAGTGAAGGTTTGGTGGCACCTTTCCTTCCTCTTTTGAATCTGGTTATCAGTTGTGATCCTCAGCTGGATGGTGAGTAGCATTGATTGTTTTTTTTTTGTCTCATTGTTCTCATTGAAGCAGGTGGTTTAGATATCATGAGCTTCGTGAACCCCCGTTGTAGAGAGAGTAGAAGTGCTTAGCACTTGGTTTTGTTTTTTTAGTCTTTTTTTTAAGTTTGGTGTGTTGTAAGCCGGGGATCCATTAAGCATGCCAGTAGGGTACTGTTGAATGGTGAAGCTGCTATGAACATACTGGAAGATGGTTATTGGTTAGTTAGGGATTTTTCTGGAGTTAGATGCGGGGCAGCTCATTTTAAGGCTTCAGTTGAAATTGTAACGCTACTCACCATTCTGGTTTCAGGTAATATAATTGATAACAGGTTCTTGTCAAATTGGTTGTGGATAATGATCAGGCCTGTTAAATGATTTATTGAGTGGGATACTAAATGTTGTTTAGGTTTGGGTACTTTTGAAGTCAATGTTACTGGTTAGTTGTAGAAGCGGTTGTAGCTGGTGCTGCTAAGTGGCTTTCCCTTAAAATGGATCCTTTTAAGGATTTTGTTGCGGCGCCATCAGCTGAGTTGCTACAACAGTTAAAAGTTGATGATTTGTGGCAGATAATTGAGCATTACAAATTGACCCTTGATGTTGTGCCTGGTCGGACTAAGAAAAAGGAGTTCGTTATTGCAGTACTAAAGGGGCTTAAGGATACTGGTGTTTTGGAGGAAGATGATGCACCACCTTTACCTATTTCACCTGTAAAAACAGTGAGTGGTATTACAATTGGCACAGGTTTATCATTTGCTGAGCAAAAGGAGCTGCTAGCGATGCAGTTGGCGTTTGAAGCCCAACAGCGCCAGAGGGACAGGGATGTGCAACTGGAGCTTGAAAAGATGCGCCAGGCCCAAGTCCGTGATGAAGATGGTTCTGAAAGAAAACGCACAGACAATATAGGTGATATGGTCCGACTGTTACCCAAGTTTAATGAGAGAGATCCTGATGTGTTCTTTTCATTATTTGAAAGTGTAGCAGAGGAGAGAGGGTGGGGTGATGCAGACCGTACTTCACTGATTCAGAGTGTCTTGCCTCCAAAGGCTCAAGACGCTTATTTAGCACTCACACCTGCAGATAGGAAAGTCTATGCCACAGTTAAGTCTGCAATACTCTTAGCTTATGAGCTGTGTGCCGAGACTTATCGGTCGCGTTTCAGGACTTGGAGAAAGTCAGAGAAGCAGACACACGTTGAGGTTGCGAGGGAGCTGATAAGCCAGTTTAAACGTTGGCGTGATGCAGCAGTAGTTAAGACTCTGGATGACATGTGTGAGGTTATATTACTTGAACAATTCAAGAATATCATCCCTGAGCGGATTGTGGACCGTCTCAATGAACGTAAACCAAAAACCCTCCTTGAGGCTGCTAGGTGGGCAGATGAGTTTGTGTTGAGTAGAAAATGTCAGGTGACTGAGTTACGTGGACGTAATGGGGGAGGTTACAGCCACAGATATAATGAGGGTGGAGGTAACCAGATGAGTAACTGGGGGAAGTTCCCTGGTGGGAGCTCTAGATTCTCTGCTCCTTCTAAACCTGACCAAGTTAGCCCAGGAAAGGTAGATTCAAACTCTACATGTCACTATTGCTTGGCGAAAGGTCATTGGAAGCAGGACTGTCCTGTTCTGAAAGGAAAAAAGTACAATGGTAAGGGGGTATCTGGGGGTTCTGTTAAACCCCAAGCTCACCCCAAGCTCTCACAGTTCAGGTTAGTGGGGGACAGGGGATAGTCAGCCCTGAAGAGGGTTGTCCTATACAACAGGCTATGTTGACTACTGCTGAGCCGAGTCTTCTGAGTAACAAGCTTCCTAGTACCTCACAGGGTGATCCGTTGCGAGCAGATATGGTTCCTCCTGATTACAGTCAATTCATTACAGCAGAGTTTGTGTCCTTAGTGGGTAGCCAACAGAAAGTGCCTGTACAGATATTGCGTGACACAGGGGGCTCAGCATCCTTCATCCTAGACTCGGTGTTGGACTTCTCTGAGGAGTCAAGTCTGGGGAGGAGTGTGTTAATTAGAGATATGGGGATGCATACTTGGCCGGTGCCCTTGCATAAAATCTAACTTGACTCTGATCTAGTGAAGGATACAGTAGGCATTGGATTGAAATCGGTGATGCCAGTAAAGGGTGTGTCCGTTGTTCTAGGAAATGATCTGGCAGGGGAATGGGTGTGGGAGAACATCCCACCACCTCCTGTGGTGACCGTAGGACCGACTGTTTCTGCCGGTCCAGACAGTAGCAAGGAGGAGTTTCCAGAGGTTTTTACAGCCTGTGCAGTGACTCGCTCTATGAGTGGGGCAGATCCTGAAGGGGGTGACAAAGAGCTAGTAAAGGTGTATACTGAGGTTCAACTTCCTGATTTACCTCCTTCCCTGTCCAAAAGGGAGCTGATTGTAGCCCAGCAAGAGGATCCTGAGCTCAAGGAACTGTTCAGTCAGGTTAAGTCCAGAGATGAGATGGAGAGTATAGCCAGTGGGTACTTTCTCTCAGACAATGTGCTGGTTCGCAAGTGGTTTCCTCATGATGACTGTGATGTAAGTGACCCACTGTTTCAGATTGTTGTTCCTGCCAAATTCAGGGAAGTGGTATTGGAGACAGCTCACAGTAATGTAGCGGGACATATGGGGGTTAAGAAGACCTGTGACAGAGTGCTGCGTTACATTTTCTGGCCAGGGTTGAGAAAGGATGTTGCTCAGTTTAAGACTTGTCACACCTGTCAGTTGACAGGCAAGCCTAACCAGACTATTAAACTTGCACCTCTCTACCCCATCCCTGCAGTGAGTAAGCCATTCGAGCATCTGATCATTGATTGTGTTGGACCTCTCCCTCCATCTAAGGCAGGGAGCATCTACCTGTTGACGGTAATGTGTCAGACCACTCGTTACCCAGCTGCATACCCTCTTCGCTCCATTACCACCCGGTCCATTGTGAAGGCACTGTCCCAGTTCATATCTTATTTTGGTATTCCTCGTATTATACAGAGTGACCAAGGGTCCAATTTCACATCACGTATGTTTGCAGAGGTGTTGCGTCAGCTAAAGGTTAAACACAATAAAGCTAGTGCATACCATGCGCCGAGCCAGGGAGCGCTGGAAAGGTTCCATCAAACCCTTAAGTCGCTGCTGCGCTCATATTGTACTGAGCTAAAACGGGACTGGGAGGAAGGTCTACCCTGGCTCATGTTGGCTGCCAGGGAAGTTGTGCAGGAGAGCACTGGGTTTAGTCCCAGTGAGTTAGTGTTTGCACACAATGTGAGGGGACCCTTAGCCGTTCTTCAGGATGATCTGAAAGCTGAAGAACCCCCTGTTAATCTGATCGATTATGTCAATGGGTTTCATCATAGGTTGCATCTGGCGGTAAAGATGGCGGGTGATCATCTGACCGCCGTTCAGAGTAATATGAAGCGCCATTATGATCGTAGAACAGAGCCTCGAGTGTTTTGTCCTGGAGACCAGGTGGTGGCATTATTGCCAATACCAGGTTCACCATTCCAAGCTAAGTTCACGGGACCATACTCAGTGGTCCGGCAGGTTTCTGATCAGAACTATCTGATAGCTACTCCTGATCGTAGGAAGTCAACACAATTATGCCATGTTAACTTGCTAAAAGCATACTATGCTCGCGTACCTATAGCAGGAGCAGATGTAGCTACAGAGGTTAAACCTGCTTTGTTTACTACTGTAACTCGCATGTTTCCAACGGTTCCAGCAGGGGTAGAAGACGAGGAGGATATGAAAGGGCCTGGGGATGGGGTGCTGCATCCTTGGCTCAAGAACTCTGAGACGCTTGCAGATTTAAGTGGTCTAGTTAGCCATTTGTCAGAGGAACAGGGCAGGGAGTTGTCAGCGTTGTTAGCTGCTTTTCCATCTTTGTTTTCTGACACTCCTACCTGTACCCCTCTAGTGCAGCATGACATTGATGTGGGGGAGGCAAAGCCAATTCGCCAACGGTTCTACCGGGTACCACTGGAGAAGCGCCGCCGCATGGATTCTGAGGTTCAATATCTGATAGATAATGGGCTGGCGGTGCCTTCCAGTTCTAGTTGGGCCTCTCCCTGTATCTTAGTTGGAAAACCAGACATGACTGACAGGTTTTGTACAGATTATAGAAAAGTAAATGATGTGACTAAACCTGATTCATTTCCCCTAACCAGGATGGAGGACTGTGTGGATGCAGTGGGATCCGCCAGGTTTGTGAGTAAATTCGATCTCCTAAAAGGCTACTGGCAGGTCCCACTGACTCCTCGTGCCCAGGAGATTTCTGCCTTCATTACACCATCTGGGTTGTATTCTTACAAAGTAATGAGTTTTGGGCTTCGAAATGCACCCGCGACCTTCCAGCGCCTCATGAATGGGGTGGTTGCAGGTCTGGAGGGCGTGGTTGTTTACCTAGATGACATAGTTGTTTACAGCGATACTTGGGAGCAGCACATGGAGCGGATCCATGCACTGTTTCTACGTCTCCAGAAAGCTAACCTGACAATCAATTTAGCGAAATGTGAATTTGCAAGAGCTACTGTAACATATCTGGGGAAGGTAGTGGGCCAAGGACAGGTTAAGCCAGTTAGGGCCAAGGTCCGTGTAATTGACCAGTTCCCACCACCCGTCTCTAAGACTGAACTTAGACGTTTCTTAGGGATGGTTGGCTATTATAGAAGCTTCTGTCCTAATTTCTCCACAGTGGTTGCTCCATTGACTGGCCTGTTACAGCAGAAGGCTAAGTTTGACTGGTCTCCGGTTTGTCAGCAGGCTTTTGACCAAGTTAAGTTGCTTTTGAGTACAGCTCCTGTGCTGCCCCCGCCTCGGCTGGATCAACCGTTCCAGTTGCTGGTAAACGCGAGTCAGGTTGGGGCTGGGGGTGTCCTAATGCAGACAGATAGTCAGGGGGTAAATCGACCAGTCGGTTTCTTTTCTAAAAAGTTCAACCGACACCAACTGAACTATTCTACCATAGAAAAAGAGGCATTGGCACTAGTGTGGGCTCTGCAACATTTTGATGTCTATGTGGGAGGTGGAGTCCATCCAGTAGTCGTATATTCAGACCACAATCCTCTAACCTTCCTCCATTCATTGCAGAGTCCCAGCCAGCGTCTGATGCGGTGGACACTCTTTTTACAGCCCTACAACTTATGCATCAGGCACATACGTGGTGTGGATAATGTCATCGCTGATGCTTTATCACGTGCCCCAGAGGGGTCTGGGAGAGCTGTTCATTTTCTGAAAGTGTTTTCTCTGGCCCATCCTAAATGCTTGTTTCCTTAATTCCCTCTCCAGGTACCAGGAGTTGCTGGATAAGGTGGTTTGGTATGGTGTCCAGGGTTTACGACAGATTGAACAACTATTGAATGGCTACCAGAGGTCCAAGTGGGCATTGGTGGGCCATCCACCCAGCTTAGCTTGAGTAGTTCCCCTATTTGCTAACTATTACACAATTACCAGTAATTCTAGGTGTTTTTGTTGTTCACATTTTGATAATTGGTAAACTAATGTATCCAATAAATGTATTTTGATTTCAGTTTAGCATTTTTGCAGAGGCCTCTTTAAGTGGCCTCTGTCTTATGGGAAGGGGTGTTATGAACCTGGGGGTTCTGTGGGAGTGTCAGCTCCCTGGGCAGGGGGAGTTGGCACCCTCTCTTGGTTGCCAGGTTATTCTCTCCACTGCAGGTCCCTTCTGACACACCTGAGGGTCGTTTGGCCTGAGTGGAGGCAGTCTGGATATAGGGGAGGCTGGTGGCAGCAGTCTTTTTTTCTCTCCTCGCCCAAGATTGTTTGCTGTGCTGTGTGGCAGCACATTTCTACTTTTGTTTATTTTTGCATTTTCTCATTGCAGCAGTACATATCACACTACACATAGTCAGCTACCATTTACACTGATATTTAAGTTTCTTTGTCCAGGCCTGATTATTTTAAATAAATATTCTAAATATTGTGAGCGCTGTGTGGACTCCCTCTTTGTTTGGCTGCTGTTGAGCCAGGTGGCCATAACAAAAAAGGACTGCACTGCTGCTCAGTGGTCCAAAGCCCTCTTCTCAGATGAAAGTAACGTTTGCATTTCATTTAGAAATCAAGGTCCCAGAGTCTGGAGGAAGAGAGGAGAGGCACAGAATCCAAGTTGCTTGAAGTCCTTGTAAAGTCTCCAGAGTCAGTGGTGGTTTGGGGAGCCATGTCATCTGCTGGTGTTGGTTCACAGCATTTTCTCGGGTCCCAGGTCAGCGCAGCCGTCTACCAGGAAGTTTTAGGGCACTTCATGCCTCCGTCTGATGACCAGCTTTATGGAGATGCTGATATCATTTTCCAGCAGGACATGGCACCTGCCCACACTGCCAAAGGTACCAATACCTGATTTAAGGACCATGGTATCCCTGCGCTTGATTGGCCAGCAAACTAACCTGACCTAAACCCCGTGGAGAATTGGAATTGTGGGGTATTGTGAAGATGAAGATGCGAGACACCAGACCCAACAATGCAGAAGCGCTGACGGCCGCTATCAGAGCAAGCTGGGTTTCCATCACACCTCAGCAGTGCCACAGGCTGATGGCCTCCATGCCACGCCGCACTGCTGAGGTAATTCATGCAAAAGGAGCCCCGACCAGGTATTAAGCGCTGTACATGTTCATACTTTTCAGTAGTCCAATATTTCAGTGGTAAAAATCCTTTTTTTATTGGTCTTAAGTAATATTCAAATTTTCTGAGAAACTGAATTTTGGGCTTTCATTAGCTGTCAGTTATAATCATTAAAATTAAAAGAATTAAACTCTTGATATATATCATTTTGTGTATAATGAATCTATATGATATGTGAATTTCACTTTTTGAATCGAATTACAGAAATTAATCAACTTTTTGATGATATTTTATTTTACTGAGATGTACCTGTATGTCTCGTCGATTGAAATGTTTCGGTGGGGATTAAAAACACTCTTGCAATTCTGCAGCATAGAATCCCGCATCGGCTTTATTTTCTTTAAAAACAGTCATAGATACATGTCTGATCCAATTACAAACCAATGTTTTTATATACACTCAACAAAAATATAAACGCAACACTTTTGTTTTTGCTCCCATTTGTCATGAGATGGACTCAAAGATCTAAAAGTCATTCCAGATACACAATATTACCATTTCTCTCAAACATTGTTCACAAATCTGTCTAAATGTGTGATAGTGAGCACTTTTGCTTTGCTGAGACAATCCATCCCACCTCACAGGTGTGCCACATCAAGATGCTCATCAGACACCATGATTAGTGCACAGGTGTACCTTAGACTGTCCACAATAAAAGGCCACCCTGAAATGTGCAGTTTTTGCTTTATTGGGGGTCTGGGGACTCAGAATCAGTCAGTATCTGGTGTGACCACCATTTGCCTCATGCAGTGCAACACATCTTCTTCGCATAGAGTTTATCAGATTGTCAATTGTTGCCTGTGGAATGTTGGTCCACTCCTCTTCAATGGCTGTGCGAAGTTGCTGGATATAAGTGGGAACTGGTACGCGCTGTCGTATACGCCGGTCAAGCACATCCCAAACATGCTCAATGGGTGACATGTTCGGTGAGTATGCTGGCCATGCAAGAACTGGGACATTTTCAGCTTCCAAGAATTGTGTACAGATCCTTGCAACATGGGGCCGTGCATTATCTTGCTGAAACATGAGGTGATGTTCATGGATGTATGGCACAACAATGGGCCTCAGAATCTCATCACGGTATCTCTGTGCATTCAAAATGCCATCAATAAAATGCACCTGTGTTCTTCGTCCATAACAGATGCCTGCCCATACCATAACCCCACCACCACCATGGGCCACTCGATCCACAACATTGACATCAGCAAAGCGCTCACCCACACGATGCCACACACGCTGTCTGCCATCTGCCCTGAACAATGTAAACCGAGATTCATCCGTGAAGAGAACGCCTCTCCAACACCTCCATTTGCCCTCTCAAGTCTGTTACGGCGACAATCTGGAGTCAGGTTAAGACCCCGATGAGGACGACAAACATGCAGTTGAGCTTCCCTGAGACGGTTTCTGACAGTTTGTGCAGAAATACTTTGGTTATGCAAACCAATTGTTTCAGCAGCTGTCTGAGTAGCTGGTCTCAGATGATCTTGGAGGTGAACCTGCTGGATGTGGAGGTCCTGGGCTGGTGTGGTTACACGTGGTCTGCGGTTGTGAGGCCGGTTGGATGTACTGCCATATTCTCTGAAATGCCTTTGGAGAGGGCTTATGGTGGAGAAATGAACATTCAATGCCCAAGCAACAGATCTGGTTGACATTCCTGCTGTCAGCATGCCAATAGCACGCTCCCTCAATGCTTGCGCCATCTGTGGCATTTTGCTGTGAGACAAAACTGCACATTTCAGAGTGGCCTTTTATTGTGGGCAGTATAAGGTACACCTGTGCACTAATCATGGTGTCTGATGAGCATCTTGATGTGGCACACCTGTGAGGTGGGATGGATTGTCTCAGCAAAGCAAAAGTGCTCACTATCACACATTTAGACAGATTTGTGAACAATGTTTGAGAGAAATGGTAATATTGTGTATCTGGAATGACTTTTAGATCTTTGAGTCCATCTCATGACAAATGGGAGCAAAAACAAAAGTGTTGCGTTTATATTTTTGTTGAGTGTATATATATATATATATATATATATGTGGGCCTGTCCACAGAAATGGGGTACCTAAGGGGCATGGTACATTAACGGTTAAATAACACGTTACAGTGTTCGACAATTCACTGAATTGTATGTTTATTGTGTTATACATATGACAAAGATATAGTAAGAACATTTTTGAAGTAATGCTTTGCCTAATTTTATTTTTACTTGCAGAAAGAAGAAAATGTCCACACTGTTTTTTGACATTGTTTGTGGCATTGTAGATGTTGTTCATTTCATGGCGGTTTCAGCCCATCAAGGGGCATCCTTATTTTGAGTAAAGTTGTCAGCTAGAATAAATAACTTAGTTTCTTTTAGTTTCTCTTCGTTTTCTAAAAAAAATTAATGACGGGTAATTTAATGACACCCTATTTGAAAAGCTTACGTTCGTAACCATCGTCTGTCCTTGCAGTTACGAACATAAAAATGGGTCAGACTGGGATATATTTGCGGAAATAACCACCCATACATGTACGAAAAATAAGAGTCCATTTGTTGGTATACGATATAATTATTGATTTCGGTTTTCTTTCCTTCTCATTTCTTTCAATGATTGTTGAAAATTTTGTGTTGCGAGTCTGTCCAAAAAATATTACGTTCGTAATCCCACCTAAACAAGAAAAATTCATGCGAATCTTCGACTGTGAACTCAGTCACAGCTGAATACTAATTTGTGCGCCTCGACGTTGACGGCATTGCTTGAAGGTCATGCCAGCATCGTCTGCAATGCTGGAATGATTTTCTCTGAATCTGTCACGAATATTACTTACGTAGCCTAAGTACTGTTACGAACGTAATAGAAAATGAGCAATGATCACATCATTTATCTGACATAATCTACACAATAGTTTGGGCGAATATTGCACTTTGAAGTCTCAGATTGGACTGCAAACATGGAGCAAATTCGTTGGCTTTTTATATAGATTACACCTACGGAGCATAAAATATCACCAAATCTACCTATTTCTGCCATTAGCGGTCTCACTGACTGTACAGTTCTGCGGCTGTAATTTTTTTCGAAAAATGTAGGCCTATCTTTTGTTTGCCTTGCAACTAACCGATGCCCCTGTCAGAGTTGGTGGAGTAGAGTAGTCTCGAATTATTTTATTTTATTGGGCAGCACTGGCAAAAAGTTTGAGCCAGCAGCAGCAGGATACGCTGGCACCAAAACGGAGGCAGTGCCAGGTCCGCAGGAGCTGACTCACAAAATAAGACGCGTCACCTGCTGCAATTGCTTCAGACCCGTCTGTGGGAATTGCACCAGGAAAACGGAGGTCACCTGCGCAGACTATTACGATTAGACCAAATGCTACGCCACCCCAATAAATAAAAAGGTAATCAGAAAAAAAGTTCAGCACCTCCCAGGCCAATTGTTTTCTAATTCCGTGTCATTAATAATTTCATAATAAATAAGATATTCCATATGGTTATGTTGTTATAAATGTTGAACCCGAATGTATGTTCATCAAAATAATGTTTTTAATCGTTGTTTTTGTCGTTCTGAATTGTTTAATTATTTCTTTACCCGAAAATATCGTTGTGAATGTTAACAATAAAGCCGCTTTCACACTGGACGCGAACGAATTTTTCGCACGACAGATCACATTCAAAGTCAATGCAAAGACGCGAATCCGCGTGAAACACGCCTATTTGCGTCTTTGCATTGAATTTGAATGCAATCTGTCTTGCATATTTAAACCATTAAATATGCCACGTGGGAGTAAATTTATATTATTTTCGAGGAAATGTCTCAGCAGTTTATCTCATCTGTCCTGTTACATATGTAATACCTTTCAGCTAGTTTTGGGAAACCAATATTGTTAGTTGTGGTGTTGTTCAATGGAGTTCATTTAGCTCAATTTTAACCTTGCAAGGTGTTTGCTTTGAGAGTTGAAAAACACTATGTGCCAGAATTTGCAAGCGGGAAATCCACAAATTGCAAATCTGGAAGAAAATTTGATTTTTAATACTACTCGACTTTAATACTACTTTTTTTATCAGTGTTAGCCTATTGTCTTTATGACTTTTAGAATAAATTAATGTTTTCACCTACTTCTAATAAGCATTTTTTTGTTGATTTTAGGTTGAAATATCAGTCTTGTTACATACGCAAATCGGTGTTGCCGTGACCATTTCAACTGTGTGTGCCAATGTCATCTTTGCTGATATTATCCTTACGACTGCAGAAAGTTATTCAGGGTCCCTTTAGTGACTTATTAGGTTGATTCTTTTTTTCTCCTTTATTGGTTTATTTTTCGTCTTGTGTGTCACACTTATGTCCCCCATTTCTGTGGACAGGCCCATATATAGGCTATAGATATAGATACATGTCAGATCCAAAAACAAACCTATGGTTTATTTTCCAAAAACAATAGGCATTTCTCCAGCTCGAGTTTCGCTGTAAACGAGTTTCCCGACATGGCAGTGGTCATAAGACGACATTTCTTATCAAGGTTCCCGGCATTTGCCATGATAAATTATCCCTTGTAGTTCACAAGTGGGCGTAATCGTGATATAGCCCCCACCCGGTTTAGTGGAGTTTATTTCCCCAACAGGGATTGTAACTATGTCCTAATCCTAACCCTAACCCTCCTTAACCAGGTGGGGGCGACATCATGAAGATGCTTGTAAGCGCCCCGTCCAAGATCGCACTGCCGGAGAAAATAAACCCGGCCTGACAGAAGATGGGATATAATATTATTTTACCGAAGGGGTTATCGGCTGCAGCAAGCCCCAGCCACCTCGCCTCGCTCTCTTTTGATACTCAGTACTCTGCAATAGTCTGAGACACTTTTAAAGCAATTTTGTACAGCACATTTGTTTGAAAAAATAATTAAAATAAAAGTTTCTGTCAACTTGGAAATGTAGTGTACAGAGTGATAAACTGTTTAAAACTATATCAGTGCAATATTTTCAGTAACTATGCTTTGCCTAAAGCTTTGGGACACTGTCCTGTTGTGTGATAGTTTATAAGATGATTGGCTTTTTGCTTGTTCCAGGCAGAGAGTAAAACTTGCCACCGTTCTGCAGTCTGACTCACTTATGTCTGCCCTTCCGAGTAACTGCAGACAACAATGATGTTGACATCAAGGATCTGTCAAGACCATATTATCTGTATCAACTTTATATAATGAAACACAAATATTTCTTTAAAACACTCTTTAAATAATAATTTGGAACTTCAAATATACAAACACAAATGTTTTAAACAAAAAGTAAACATCTAAAGCCAGATTTTTTTTTTTTTTAAATGTTGGGTGCCTAAGGCTTCTTCACAGTACTGTATAATTTCCTACACTGGAGAGTCTAAGGCTTGGGACAGCCCTGTATCATGAGCATAATGAATATCGAGCGTGTCTTCAAACAGGACTGCTCGGCCGGACATGCGTGACAGGAACAGGTTGGGTGAGGTGACTCCTCCCTGTGGAGCCCCAGATGTGTTGCCTGTCCGTGCGCTGCATGTGCCATTACCCACCGCCCCCTGCCTTCTCCATGTTGTGTGTAGCTATAGAGCCAGGGGAGGAACAGTGGATGTAAATGTAGTGTACCCAGGTGCCGCAGGGGTTTTGCATGGTCAACAAAAGCTTTTGATATGTCAGCCAGTAAAATCCAAACTCTTTGCGCCTGACGAGTCCTCTGAGTGAGCCAAATGTGGACAGCTTTAGCGCGAGCATCAGTCACGCTGTATCCTGGTAAGTATGAACATTGATTTTTGCATTCATCCAGGACTGCTGGGCTTAGCTTTTACAGCACAAAGTCCTCCTGGATGTTTCCGAGACATTGAAAGAAATTGGCCTCCAATCGCCAATCTGGCTCAGGTTTAGCACCTTTGGGACTGACCCTATGGGACGGGGCAAGCGTTTGCTGCCCTCCACGCAATGTAAAACTCCCAGGTGATAAGAACAGTTCACTGGATATGTTACAACCGATGCTGAATCATCAGTACGTTGCTTCAGTGACCAAGGAGGGATACAGGTGGGCCGTTAGCTTTCCTGGGGTTTTGTCTGAAGAGCCTTTTTCATCTCATCAATACTGCCTTTGACTCTCAAACTGGCTGGTTTGGGGGGGGGAAACCTAAGTAGTATTTCCAGTCCGTACTTCAGATTTAAAAAAAAAAAAAAACTGTTGAGGATCTCCTGCAACATCCACGCTGTCAATACTGTCCAGTTAATCTAATCCCCATGAGTTCTGTGATTGGGAATTAATTTATTGTGGCCCCACCACTCTGAGTTTTTTAATTTATTATTTTGAGCTCTTGTATTTCATGTGCAAAAATATTTCTTCTCTGCCTGTGGCATCAGTCACAGCACAATATTTCTAGCTTGCCATCTCCATTTCTCAGAAAAGCACCATTCTTTGAGTTTATAAACATTTTTCTGCCTCTGAGCAGAAAGCCTAGCCTTGTACTATTCTGAGTTAGTCCTGCTGCATTCGCCAGCAGTCACTTTCTTAAGCAAATATTAGGAAACCAGCTCCACCCGCACCCAGACAGAACATGCTCAGACTTGCCCGCACAGCAGTAGTGGGTGATAGGAGTTATGATGTGCTTCTTTCACAGCTCACACGAAAATGACCACATCCTGGGGGTGTTCTTGAGCTGCCTAACAGTAATGAAGATGCTTTTCCTCTCAAGGGAAAAGAATTAAAAATTCTTCCATCATCAACTACAGTTGCTATCCGTGATGCCTCAAGCCTTTTTAGTGTTCACAAGCTCACTGGGATGTTCTGTCTTTTAGACAATGATCCCAGGGGTTGATTTCGCCAAACCCAATGTTTTTGCTGTCTCTCAGATTAATTTATTTTGATTTTTAACATTAAAATACAGGTGCCCTGGCAGTCTGTTGATTTTCCTGCCTCATAAACTGTGAAGTAGGCACAGACATGTACCTGTGATTAATAGGCCTCATTCCCTAAACAAACATGTGATTGTAGTTTATTGTTAAGAATATAATGATGAATATTTCCATGAAAACTTTTTTTTAATTTCCTCCCAGGAAAAATCTATACATTTTTCAAAACATGTTTCAAAATCTTTGTAAACAGAATGCTGTGTTTTTAGGGCGAGACATTACTGGTGAATAGGTTCAGATTTTTAACTGAGATAAATCACCATGAATCTTCATCAGTTGATTACTTGCATTAAGTCTATTATTTTTTGTATTAGAAGTTTTCTGAAATCTTGTGTTAAAATATTCAAATGAGGCCCAATATAATTAAATATGAGCTAATTTACATACATTTCAGGAACAAAAATCTAAACATTGAATTAAGCCAGGTTCATTTTTTTTTCCATTTTGTTGACATATTGTTGTGGTTTCTTTTCTTGATGTTTACATATTTCTGAGGTTGCCTTGTTTGTGAATAATTGGAGAGAGAGACAGAATCTTCAGTAGCCATCTTTATTCCCACGGTGAGCAGTCCCTGGGCAGGCAGTGCTAATTCGGCATTCTTTACCGAGGGATATTTATGGGAAAAACTCAACCAACTTTGCTCAATCAAAACACATGAGTTGTAACCGTCTTGTCTTTAACTTTTTTTACTCTCAAACTTTGTTTTGTTAAACCATGGTGGAATATAGAAGTACAAGATTAAAAAAAAAATAAAAGGTATATATACTAAAATGGACTGGAAAATTACACTCAAGGGAGGAAAACTACAGCCAAAGGAATAGGATACAAGTGGATACATAAATGATTCAATTGATTTTGTTTTTTTTTTTTTATTTTGCTGAACAAATAAAGCTACAGAAATCAAATACATCCTCTGATTATGTTTTTTGAATCCACTAAACAGAAGCCTGCTTACTAATCAAAGCTACAGAAGCTGCTGTTTATGTGTGTGTGAGCTGCTCATGCATGTGTGAACTGAATTACTTGTATGTGTGTGTATGTGTGTGTGTGTGTTTGCACTGCTCATCCCCTCCCTATGCGTATGTGAACTACTTGTGTGTGTGTGTGTGTGTGTGTGTGTGTGTGTGTGTGTGTGTTACTGCTGCCTACATAATATGGTTATTGATTATGATTATTGATTATGGTTATTCAACATGGCAATTGATCTACTGATGAATATGACGAGAAATATTGAAATATAATCCTCAACAATATTAGAGTCAAAGACTTTTAGAGAAGGAATTTTGAATATCTCTATTTATCACTCCTTAAATCAGAAAATACTGTCTACAGCCTAAAAAAGTGATTTTCGCCATGTTTTTAGGAATAAAATGTGATATAATTCAGGCTATAAATTATATATTCACAAACCCCTCTGTAAAATTCTTCGGAATATAGATAGAAATAAACCTGGAAAGTTTGGCGTATGTGAGTTCAACTGAAGTGGAGAATTATGTTTCTGAGTATGAGAAAAAAAACCCATTTTGAGAAAATGGCCTGTAAAGTAAAACTCCAGTCATTTTTATTGGAAACCACTCCTTTGTACTTTCACCATTGTTTGCTGATTCGAAGGGTATGACTATATTTGGATCCAATATGACATTGTGCTTCAGAGACAGAGCTTCCCAACGATACCAGGATTGTCATGGTTCAGACAATTACCGCTGTACTGTGCGTTCCGTTAAAATGCTAACGTTTGTAGAATTGAGGAGGAACATGCAGATGCAAACAGTCAAAGTATTGTAAAATAAACACCTAAATGTACATTTTGGACCTTTTACTTATGCTAGTATAAGAGAAGACATTTTATGGAAGTAAAATAACCCAAAATCTCAAAATTGACCATGGCTTCAAAAAACAATGTTTTTGCCTGTAGTGTCTCGCCTTAATGCAATTTTAAATAAAACCCTCTCTCCAAAAACGTTGGAACACTATGTGAAATGTGAATAAAAACAGAAAGCAATGAGTTTCAAATCAGTTAATCTCAATATTTAATTGAAAATAGTATAAAGAAAACATATCAGACGTTGAATTTTCTTTTTTTTAAATCTATGCTCATTTTGAAATTGAGGTCTGCAACGATTATCAAAAAAGTTGGGACCAGGGCACGTCATCCACCGTGTTGCATCACTTCTTCTTTTAACAACAGTTTTTAAGTGATCGGAAACCGAGATCAACTGCTGTAGTTTTGAAAGGAAAATGTTCTTCCATTCTTGCTTGATGTAGGATTTCAGCTGCTCAACACTCAGTGGCCTTCTTTTTCATATTTTTAATTGCATAATGTACCAATTGTTTTTATTGGGTGACAGGTCTGGACTGCAGGTTGGCCAGTTTAGCACCCAGGCTCCTCCTGGAAGTCATCTTGGTGTAACATATGAAAAATGAGGTTTGGCATTGTCTTGCTAAAATAAACCAGGCATTCCAAAAGAGGTCAGGGTGGCAGCATATGTTCCTCAAAAACCTGTATATAACATTGCATTATTGTTGTATTCACAGATATGCGTGTTACCCAGACTGTATAAAAAGATGGACGAAGCTACCGTGACGTCACCCATTGGTTGCAGCATACCATAAAGGAAGCCTTGATTTTTGCAATTTGAATTGCACCATGTCATCATTTTGAAACCGGATGTGATTTCTATTGGACGAGAGCGTGTATTGAAGATCCGGGAAGGACCATGGTGTTGTGTTCCGTGGTCCTGGGCCTTTGGCCAGGACAGTGTTTTTATGGTTTTAACAGTTTAATGTGTCAGGTTCCACAGTCCATAGTCATAATTCATATCACAGTTTTAACAGTTTCTTGTATCAGGATCAAGCATTTCATTATATATGTATATTGTTCATGTTTTTACTTTTCCATGTTTTGTTTTTTGCCAGGTCTGCCCAGCCACTCCACCGCTTGAGGCGTTCCGCCCCATGCCTTCGTTTTTGCACATTTCAGAGCTTTGGTTGGCTTTGGTATTTCCCTCTTCCTTCTGTGCTGTGCTGGATTCGGGGCTGTCTAAGCTTAATTGGCAAATAACTTTTTTTAAGTTACTAACATTTACTAACATTCACAGGGAGGTGTAATTCTTTGACAGGCACATTACTAATACTACTAATTTTGGTAGGGAGTTTATTGTCATGATTCCTGCTTTGCTATTTCAAGTCTTGCTGTGCTTTTCTGTTCCAACATTCATGCTTCCTTCCAATCTGCATGCTTCATTGGTACTTAAGCTGAGCCGCTCATTCCCTTAATGAGCAACTCATGTCTACCAATCTCTGTCCTTGTCTCATGATCTTGCCTTGCCCATTGTTTCATCTCCAGATGTTGCTCCTCATGTGTCCTGATTTCTGTTCCTTTATCTGGAGGCGGTGGAAGTTGGCTGGCAGACAGAGTCTCAAGTTTCTTTGTGAGCTTTTCATGTCCAAGTTCTCGTCAGGGCTTTTCACGGTCACAGTTCTTGTTATTTTTGTATACAGTAGCATCAGGTATCTTGTCCTTGCCAAGTCTTGTTTTGAATCCTTAGTATTATTATTCTGTTCTGTTTACGGTTATCTGCCTGGAGTTTCCAGTGGCTTTTGTTTTTTGGTCGTTTTTGATCTTTTAGTTCTTAGCTCCGTGAAGCTTTCCTTAGTTTGTTTTTTGCAACCCTTTGGGCCAAGTTTTTTATTGGCCCTCGTGCCTGTTTTTCTTTATTTTAACAAACTCCCTGTTCCCCTCCACCTTGCGTTTGGTGTCTATCTGATCTCGCATCACGTGGCTCTGGATCTGACCGTATCGGACGAGGACAAGAGGACAGCCACACCAACTAAAAAATGATGTGAAAAATCATCAATCAGGTGGGAAAGTAGGGTTATTTTCTCATAACGATGCGCGCCGCCACGAGAACCCAGCCGGTCTCCTACTTCCGGTCATTGCTCGCTGTACTGAAGAAAGATCGGCACGCAGAATGCGTTCAGGCTCTTGTTCCATTGTTAGTTGTACCAATAACACTAAAAACATTAAAGTTTTTTATGGAAACAGAGTGCTTCATTTACAAGGTGATTAGGAGAGATTGCCCCTGCCCAGCACCTTACGGTAAGACAGCGAGTTGGCGCTTGGAGTGGCTCACCACGCTTAAGACTGAAGTATCCACCCTAGAGGATATACGGTTGCTCACACCATTTCGTAAATGAAGTGTATATTTTGCCGTTAACCGTTTTTACATTTCAACGGCTATTTCGCCGTGTCCTCCGGTACACCTGCGCCGTTGTCTTATTTTTGGACTTGCTCATAAAAGTCAATGGATAATAGTGAATAGTTATTACTTCACCATTTAGGCACCTGGCTTCCATTTACATACATTAAATATAGCTAGCTAAGTTGGCATAAAGGCTCTCTTGCCAACCATCTAACGTTATATTTTCATGCATTTAGTCAATTTAAAATGCGTTTAGCCATTATTATGCGAACTAATTTGGCAGGAGTTACACCGCGAGCATCTATCTCGTAAGCTGGCATTAAAATGCGCTGAATAAAAAGCTTACCAGCTAAAGCTAGTCTGGGGCCATTTAGTGGGTGTTTTGGTAAGCAACCGGAACCATGGCAAGACCCAGATAGCAACCACCTCCGCTCCGGATCTGCCCCGGCTCTGAGCCGGATCAGCTGGAGTCGGCACAGAGCCGGGGCAGACCCGGAGCGGAGGTGCTTGCTGTCTGGGGAGGATCCGGAATTCGATGGACGTGCCTTTCCATCAAAATAATCCTCTTTCGTTGATTAAGTTTGTAAGACAAAGCTTCTGTAGCGGCTTTAAAGAGGTTATTTTATGTACCCAACAGGTTTCTTGAAGAACCTATTCTAAAACAGACGTACGTCCATGTTTAAATGAATGAAATGTTTCAAAACCAGAGCCGGAAATCAATGGTGCGCCAGAATTGAAAGTTTTATTTTGGTGAACACCTTTTTTGGTGAATTTGATGAATTCCGGATCCGCTCTCTAGACCGGAACCAGAATCCAGACAAAATTCAGAGTAGAGCCTGGTGACGCGAGGCTAGCTAAAGCCGCTTTCACCCCAGACGCGAAACATGACAGGTTACATTCAAAGTCAATGCAAAGACACAAATACGCGTCCTTGCCTAATCTGATTAGTTCTTCGCAAGATACTGAATTTGTACACTAACGTTGGCCAAAGATACTCCATTGATTTCTGTTTTTAAGTCCAAAAATAATGCAACTGCGCAGGTGTATCAGAGGTCTTCGCCAAATAGCGGTAGAAATGTAATAACTGTTCAAGGCAAAATACACACTGCCTTTCCGAAAGAAGCCACTGACGGATGATCATCCTAATCCCACTGTATTATACATTATACAATCCCCTGATACGTAAATTCAAAGATTCATTGGAGAAGTATCCCTTTTTTTCTAAATCTGAAAAGCAGTATTGTCAGCCAGTGGTCAGTTTAGTTTTCTTGTGAAGTAACCAGCGTTTGCCATGTAGTTAGTGGCCATCTATGGTCACACGCGGGATTTATACTGAAACCCACACATTTAGCTGTTATACAAGCTACATTAAGCAGTGGAGGGGCTAACCAGTTTACCAGTAGCATTAGAGAATTGAAAGGTGCATGGTAATCCTGGCTTCTGTAAAAACCTCAGCTTTAGCCGACTATATTCTTGTGGCAATTATTTAGCTTGTCAGCTACAGCAGTTGTGAAGGATTGGACTGACATCTTGATTTTCATTCATTATCCTTCATTCAGGTTCAGTCTTGCGCAGTGGCAAAGCCCATCTTTACTTCTGAAAGACTCAGCCTCTCTGGGATGCTCTTTTTGTACCTGATCGTGTTACTGACCTGTTAACAATTAACCCATTTGCGCAGAAGCCAAATCTGGCTTTTTAGGTGTTACCTGATTTAAGGCTTTATAATTCAAGATTGCAGCTTCACAGACAGAAAAACTTTGGCTCAATTGAGTCTAGACACTTGAACCATTTAGACTTCCATCGTATTTCAGTTTATTTTTATGATTTTGGTGGCGAAAAGGGGCTGCAAACATAAAAATTCTTCATGAGAATTCACCATTGAAATAGCAAAAAAAATAATACTGACAAATGAAAAACTGCTGGGGCTTAAATCTATACATTTCTGGGATCATTAACTTCTTGACCACAAGTACAATTCATCTTGAACATTACATTCTAGATTACCCGCTTGCTATGAGCCAAATTAGACAGCTATCCAGGTGTCTCCCCAAAGTCTGAGATTCATCAAAATGGTTAACTGTCAAATCATACATTAATCATATATTTAACACAAATTAACTTTTGGGGCATGAAATACAGCATGAACTAATGATTTTCTGGTTGAGTTTAGCATGCATTTATCAATATCAGTGCAGTTGAACATCATTGGTCACCAGTAACCTCTCCAAACACAAAACATGCCTTTTCTCCATAATAAAGTTAACAATACAGTATTGTCCATTTTTCTCCCCAAGTCCCCCAAGCATTAAATAAAGTGCTGATTAAACAGCTATAACATTCACGCTGCAATGAAAAGCTAACCGCTCTCACATCCGAGCTCATAACCTTACACCTTATAAGGGTAAAAACTCACTAACTCAGTAATATCTGAATTCTGAAATATACCTTATTTTAACAGAACAGAAACGTCACTTTCAGAAAGAAATCAAACGACATATACCTCCATATTCAACAGAATGGTATAATGAACGTACCGAGGGATCTACCGACGTGCGTGGGCAGCATGCACTTGGAGAAACGAAAACCTCGGCACTCGATGTCTTTAAATGCGATATAAATTCTACAGCAAAAAGCCATATTGAGCAAAATGCAAACAGAGTAGAAGTGTAACCTGTTTTCTTCATTGATGCCCTCCTCCAGAGACAGATGTATCGGGTAGAAGGAACCCTCCAGTACTGTTTCATTGGGAATAATTCCCATTGACCGCGTCCACACAACATTTATCTCGTAAATGAAACTGAACACTTCAGGCCGGTTTCGAGGGTCTTTGTTAGTTTGATATCGCATCATTTTCAGCTGCGCAACCGTGGCCAACATTCGAAGAACACAACCGACCTTACTTTTACGCTTAGCATTGTATCCTATTCTTATTGTCCGATCAATGTATTTCAGTTATTGAGGAAAGTTTAAGCACTCGGGAATTGGATAAGAAATGAGTCTATCAATACATTGTTACCGGGGAAGCTTCACGAGGGCGTGAACTATAACTGTAGAGTTACGCAGATGAATCTGAGTGTATAATTGAGTGACTGGCTATCGACACCAATCCTTGGGTGGATAGAAGGGAGCGCTGAATTTGTCGATAGAGGAATATACGCGTTAATCCATGGGAGGGAACTACGCATATTTTGTGTGTGATGACTGTAATTGACAGTAGAGTGTGAGAGAATCAGTACTATGTCGGATTTTTTGCTTCACAAAACATATTTTTTAAACCACTAATTGGAATACTGTTGGCTCACTGTAGCTAAATGGTTGCTAGAAAGTACTAAGTTTTTTCTGTCGCAAGTTATAATTTTTTAAAATTACTGGATCGATACTATGGGCAAGGATATTGACCAGTTTGCACATCAGGCTTAGCTGAGTTTAATTCATGCTACTCTTGAAAAACAGGGATTGGAGGGAACTTCTCCATACTCTAAATCGCATTTCAGCTCTGCCTGCTTGTGAATATTCAATAGCTGATCCGGGGGTGCCATCTCGTGGTCGAGTACTGTAACTAAGTGCTTAAATTTGCATATGTATAGACGCGAGCGTCTACATCTACAGAAAGGGGTTGATGTAATTAGCTGCTGTGGGATGTTCCACCAGGTTTTTTCTTTTTTTCTCAAGCATCATATAAATTTTAAATTTTCCAGTATTTTTTTTTAATCCTTTTTCTACTTTTTTGAGACGTTTTGCCAGTTACAAGTTAAAATGAGCATTTTTTTTTACATAAAATTTCTCAGTTTGAACATTTAATATGTCGTCTTTGAATTATTTTCACTTAAATACAGGGTTTAAATAATCTACAAATAATTACATTTTGCCTTTATTTATTTTGCACACAGTGTCCCAATGAACCTGTATAATATGGATTCAGATCCAAAAATATTTGGACGTTGAGGTTTTTGTTATTTTAGCTGCCACTGCAGCGTATTGGAGCTAAATTGAATAATGAATATGAGTTCTCAGTGCAGACTATTCATTCTGGACAATTAGCTGCTCTGCTGTTCAACTGACAATTGTGTTATTCCCTCGCTAATTTACAAGAGAGAATTGAAAAATGCGTTGATGTGATTTTTCCACATAAAACCAAAAGACCCATATATGGGTCAGTCAAATGCAGTTGCTGTATTCAAACCTGCGGAAATTCAGGCCCATTTGAAATTCTAGGTGAGACCCCAAGGTTTCCAATGATCCAATACACAGTATGTCCTGCTAAATTACAGGCAATGTGTATAAAATGATTCAAAGGATGTAGATTTCTGTTCCCTGAAATGCTGTCACCATAAAAACATGGCGACTTGAATATTCAGCGACACCAGTATGGTGTGGCCTCGGTGTTGCGCTCCAACCAGCAGAAACAGAATATGTACGTGACATTGTCTGGCAATATTTTTAAAAAATGCTTTTCTGATTTACAGCCTATTAACAGGAAAACCTCAGTGAAAAGTTAAAGTTTAAGGGGTTTAACTGCTTTGTGCAAAAACCTGCAGAGCCCTTCAGAATCTCATGTGAGATTCCTCCATATCTTTGATTCTCTGTAACAGAGTAGTTCAGCAATATTGAAACCTCATGAAAGAAATCAATTGTTTGTGCGATTTACTGTAAATCTTTCAAAGTGAAAGCAGGTAAATAAACTCATAATTTACTGGCATCCTGCTGTGCTGGTAACTGCACCACCCATCTAAGTTCAAAAACACCCAAAATTTTATTTGCAAGAACAAAAAAAAAACCCCTTCAGCTTAACCCTCAGGGCGCCGAAATCAATTTTCAAACATTTAAAAAATGTAGATATCTTGAGTTTTTGAAAACCTGTCATGTGGCAACTTGTTGAAAAGAGGTTGGGGTAATGCCTCGCACAGGACACCAATGTTGGGGTAATGCCTCGCACAGAACACCAGTGTTGGGGTAATGCCTCGAATGGTGGCACCTTTGTGGTGATAATGCACGAGCATTTTGTATTTTGCATTTTCCCCATTCCTGTTATTATTCCGGTCCATGTTTTGCTTTCACCCATTCATTGCACTTTTTCTCCTCCTGTCTCATGTCATGTGATTGCTCACAGCCCCAGTATTGTGTGCCACACTTTCGGGTGATTAAATGGTTTCTGGGATTTCAATCATTCCTTCCAATCTCGTATACTTCCTTCATCTGGCTTTTTCTAGATTACTTACCAATACTAACAGTTTGTTGTTTTTGTTAAATTACTAACCAAGACTAACATTGTACATAGTACTAACTTACTAACAAGCACTAGGGATTGTATAGCTGTACTCAACTAATTGACTAACAATCTCACAGCATTCGCCCTGTTCTAGTCTCCGCCTCTTGCCTTCACTCAATTTACTTTGTTTGTGCTTTGTGCTACTAGCAGATTCTCTGCACCTGTCTAATCACTGTTCTGCCACTCACTCTGTGCACGTAGAAATCCCTAACTGGATCTGTTTGGTCTGTCTATAGGCTGTCTTGTGACCCCTGTCTACAATTTGGCTTTTGCCTTTTTCATGTGATTAGGTTCTCGCTCATGTTTGCTTCCCTTGTAATCAGTCTGACTTCCTGCACCTGTGATCTGATTAGCATGTGTATGTGTATATTAGGCGTCTTTTCACAGCACTTCCTTGTCAGATCGTTTCTCTTGTTTACCTGTGCTGCTATCGTCTTCGCCTTGTACTCATAGTGTTACTCTTCTGACTGGATCGTCCGACTTTCGATTTTTGGCTTTGTGTTTTTGAATTATTGTTGCATCTGTGTTTTTGACCCATTTCTGCCTGACTATGAATTCTGTGATTGCTGCCCTGGTTACGGTTTGGATTACACCCACTGGATTTTGGCTTTGCTTCTCTGACATACCTGTGCCTGTGTACCAGACCTATTTTTGTACCACGAGTACTGTGATTGCTGCCCTGATTTTTGTCTCTGTTTTTGCCCAACTGGATTCTCATTACTGGATTGTAGACTTTGTACCGTTGCCTGCTCTGTTGGGGGTCTCTCTTTCCCACCCCCCCTTCAGAAATAAAGGCTCCCTTTTCTTGTACTCTCTGGTGCTCGCTTGTGGTTCCTATACGTAATACTGACATTCAGAGTTCTACATAGAAGAGGTTGGCAATTTCATTCTCTCTTGTACAACCTCAATAACGACAGCATATGTCTTTAAAGAATATTTATTTAAATGAAACAAATATAACACACAATCTAGACTACACTAACACTATATACACAATGGGATGATCTAAGGTGTGAGTGGAGGAGCCTTGCTGACCATGTGGAGTGGGGGAGGACAACCCTACTGTTGTAAAAACAAGTCTTTGCAACAATGAAAGTTCAAGAAAGAGTGTTTAAAGTCAGTTTAAATGACTTTAAATGTTGTGTTGTATATGTATTAAGTTAAAATGAAGAGATGTGTGTGTTTTGCACAGGAATGGTGCCGTGTTAGTTTACAGGAGGTTATTTGCATGCGAGACCCTGTCTGCTATACATTAATACCATCGTGACCTACTAACACAATCTTAAAAACAATCACAGCAACTGTCATTTAACTAACACATACAGTCCGTGCAAGTCATAAAAGACGGTTTGGATGCCCAGTTGTTACCAGTCCTTAGTTGAAGGTGGTTTGGTACTTGCTGCTTGGTGGAGGATCCGATTGTGGACGATGCTAATCCGGCTGGAAAGAGCAGTTCTGGTGCTGTAAAAGGTCTGTGTTTTCGTTGTGGAAAAGCGGCTGGCCGCTCCTCAAAAGCAAGCTGTTGCTTCCAAGGCTTGCTCTACTCGTGGTAGCCTGGCTGGTGCTTCAGCATTGCCATGGGAGAGGGAGGCGGTGGAGGTGGGGGAGGAGTACCCCAGCCTGAGCAGTCCCCGAGGGGCCAGGAGCCTCACCAAAGGGGGAGAGCAGAGCCAAAAGAGAGAGTCCAGAGCCAAGATTCAAGAGACAAGAGCCAAGAGAAGAGAGAGATAAAATGGTTGACCACTGCTTTTATCTGCCTGGCCTGCAGGCGGGAGGGGGTGCAGGTGGTCATGGGAAATCCAGGGCTCCATTTTGAATTTCCACACATATGAAAGGCTTTCCTCTGTGTGACCCCAACAGAGCTCCCCTGCAAGTCGCCACATGACAGGTTTTCAACAGCTTTGATTATATTTCATTGTATCAGCAAGCGGCAAATGCTGCCTTTGGCGCTTTAAGGGTTAAGAGAGCGCTGAGGGGGTGCATACCTCTGCCAAGGCCCTGCAGCCCCCACATGTCTGGGACTGATGGGAGAGTAATGCACCCCTGTGGTAAATCCTGTTTCAGATCATCAGATCCAGAACAGACATCGGATCCAGATCAAACTCTAATATCTGGTAACCCTAATCACGGAGGGCTCCCCTGAATTTAAGTGTCTTACAACAATCTGTGTTTCTCAAGTTATTTGCAAAAATGTTGGTAATGGCCTAATCTCTCAATGGTGAAGAATTCTTTAAAAAAAATTCTTGGATCCAGAATTCGACCTGGATCACTTCCAAAAATAAATTCACTACTGTGTTGGTCCAAGACACACCTCTGAAATAAAATATATATCTTAAAAAATCTGTCCAACTTTTTCCATACTGTTGCTAACAATGAAACACACTTATCTGCAGACCACGGGTTAAGCATTATGTTCTCACTGACGGCAGTAATGGACAGGATACCGCAGAGAGGCGTGACTCACAGTGACACTGCTGCGCCTCGTTCTCCTCAGTGCACTTCTGAGAAACCATGACGACCACAGTTAACACCCTCTCACTTCCAGCATCCCTGAGAAAGCTGTGTCACTCACGAACCTAGAAAGCACAACCTTCTCAATATGTAACTCAATCTGTCAGTAAAACTCTCTTAGATGTTATTTTGGGCATTTCTAACAGACAGTGAAGTGCTCCTCACATAAAATGTATTTCACAACAGCTAAAATTACGACACCAGTAACTGAGTATCTGCGCTCAGGTACCAAATTACTCTGACAGAACAGAAATCCCCACCTACCTCTGTTGTAGTCATACCTACAAGTGATCCAGTAAAGTAAAAAAAAAAAGGAATTCAATTCCAATGAAGCTGGGACGTTGGTTACAATGTGAATAAAAACAGAAGGCAATGATTTGCAAATCTCATAAACCCACATTTTATTCACAATAGAACATAGACAATATATCTGATGTTAAAAGTGAGACATTTTACCATTTCATGAAAAATATTAGCTCATTTTGAATTTTATGGCAGCAACCCATCTCAAAAAAGTTGGGACAGGGGCAACAAAAGGCTGGAAAAGTAAAAGGTACTAATAAAAAAACAGCTGGAGCAGCATTTTACAACTAATTAGGTTAATTAGCAACAGGTCAGTAACATGACTGGGTGTAAATAGGTATTTTAGAGAGACAGAGTCTCTCAGAAGTAAAGATGGGCAGAGGCTCACCAATCTGTGAAAAACTGAGTCTAAAAACTGCGGAACAGTTTCAGAAAAATGTTCATTAATGTAAGATTGCGAAGATTTTGAATATCCCACCATCTACAGTACATAATGCACTGCTTGGCCAAAAAAAAAAGTTGCACACTCTAATATTTACTTGGAACCCCTGTAGCTTTGATTATAGTGAATATTTGTCTTGTCTTGTCATTGTTTTGATAACTAAATGCAATGCCAGAACATTTATTTTCGATCAGAAATGCCATAATTTTTGGCCGAGATCTTGTACTCTCGACATAATGGTTAAACCACTCGGTGGTCTTTCTTCAGCACATCCCAGTAACTTTTAATGTGTTTAAGGTCAGGACTTTGTGGTGGCAAATTTGTTTGTGAAAATGACTCCTTATACTTGTTTTTGTCATTCATGGTTTTCTTTGCTAAATACAGGCCAATAACTTGCCCGTTCTGAAATACTATAACATCTTTTCCACCATCAAGGGATGTGTCTTCCTACATGATTTTTTAAGAAATGAGTAGCGATACGCTTCATCAGTCAGGGTTTAAAATGATTATTGCCAGCTGAAACATATTAATAACCACAATAATGATCCAGTTATAGAATTTGTTCATTCATTTCCAAACAATGACTTTTTTTTGGCTGGGCAGTGTATCATCCAAGGATTCAGAGAATCTGGAGAAATCTCTGTGCGCACGGGAAAAGGCCAAAGGTCAATATTGGATGCTTGTGATCTTCAGGCTCTCAGACGGCACTGCAATAAAAACAGGCATAATTCTGCACTGGAATTCACTGCAGGGGATCAGGAACACTTCCATAAATCACTGCCTATGAACACAGTTCACTGTGCAATCTACAAATGCAAGTTAAAGCTGCATCATGCAAAGAAGAAGCCATATGTGAACACGATCCAGAAATGCCGCCGTCTTCTCTGGGCCAAAGCTCCTTTAAAATGGACTGAGGCGAAATGGAAAACTGTTCTGAGGTCAGATGAATCAAATTTTGAAATTCTTTTTGGAAACCACAGACACTGTGTCCTTCAGTCCAAAGAGGAGAGGGACCATCCAGCTTGTTATCAGCGCTCAGTTCAGAAGCCTGCACCTCTGATGGTCTGGGGTTGCATTAGTGCCTGTGATGTGGGCGGCTTACACATCTGGAGAGGCATTATCAATGCTGAAGGATATAAAAGTACATTCCCTTTCAGGAAAAGCCTTGCATATTTCAGGAAGACAATGCTAACCCACATACTGCATCCATCGCAACAGTATGGCTTCGCTGTAAAAGAGTCCAAGTGCTGAAATGGTCACCTGCAGTCCAGACCTTTCACCAATAGAAAACATTTGGCGCATCATAAAATGAAAAACCTGGCTTAGAAGACCCAGGACTGTTGAGCAGCTAGAATCCTACATCAGACAAGAGTGGGACAACATTCCTCTTCCCAAACTCCAGCAATTGGTACCCTCACTTCCCTGACGTTTACAGACTTTTGTTGAAAGAAGAGGAGATGTTACACAATGGTTAACATGTTCCTGTCCCAACTTTTTAGAGCTTTGTTGCTGCCAAAAAATTCAAAATGAGCTAATGTTTTTCACGAAATGGTAAAATGTCTCACTTTCAACATCTAATATGGTGTCTATGTTCTGCTGTGAATAAAATATGGGTTTATGAGATTTGCAAATCATTGCCTTCTGTTTTTATTCACATTGTAACCAACGTCCCAGCTTCATTGGAATTGGGGTTGCAATTGCTGAAAGTAATTTCCTTTGATAAATAGAAGATCTGATGCTGGTGTAGTCACACTTCATCCATGATTTGAGAAAATAAATAAAATTGTTTTATCAGCACGCAGAATAATGCACATTTGTATCGCCTCTGTCAAAGTAATGTTTTTGTCGTTTGTTTGTTTTTTGTTTGCCAAAATTTCACATTTTCAGCTGGATGGTGGGGTTTGTTCAGTTGTGCGTTTGTCTGAGCTCACTCTTGTGTCCACAGTTCAGAAGAGATTGACTTGAAATTTATTCTGCAAGAACTTCAGTGCCCAAGGATGAAAGAGTTCAATTTTTTGAAGATCAATGTCAAAGGTCGAGGTCATCATCAGAAAGGTCAAAAACACATTTTATCCAATATCTAGCCTCATAAAAACTTAGAGACACGAGACTAAAGCCAAAATGTTCAGATTTATCTCATGTTTTTGCAGTATCGCTGTATGAGTGATTTCATTCGTTTGTCTCGGAATGGAAATACTCCCAACACCCACAACTGGAGACCAAACATCATCAAATTTCACAAGGTTGGAGGTCACACCCAGTTGACACATAATTCCTGGTGAATCAGAATCAAAATCAATCTTTTGTACCATTTCCTTTTGGACAGTCTTACCCCCCAAAACATCTTGGCATTATGTCATCATATCAGTCATCACATGCAAAATGAATGAACCAGTCGTCATAATCTTTCATCAAGTATATTTTTGTACATTGCTCTTAGACTTTCTCCCTATGCGCACAAAACAGTGTTTCTATTTCTGAAAATGGAAGAGGAACGAGTTCGTGAGCGTGAACATGCTGTAAGAGGGAGAAGAGGAGGAGTAAGAACATGGGGGTGGAGGGCAAAACAGAGGGAGAAGACGAGGGAATATCCCAGATGAAATAACGGCCACACTCATTCACCATGTCATCAATCACAGTCTGATCATGCCCCGTTCACACATATCGCTACTCGCTCATCGCCCCTAGCTTCTCGCTAAAATTTTACTCGCCGGTAGGAAAAATCTCTGCCGCTGGCGTAGGTTGCCATGGCTTCCCGATAGCTTACTTCCCACCGCAAAAGTGTCGTAGGGAAACAAGTTGTGGCTTCAGACATGATAGTAGGAACCAATATTCTAGACGTGGCGTTCAAACGGCAGCTCTCTGTGGAACTGTCTGTTCTCGTCAACTGTCAATCATCTCTATCATACATTCCCATTGTTAACTCGCTTCACTCGCATCGCTGACAGTAAAAAATATTTTATGTCCGTACCCGCCCACATCGCATCGCTAGTCCTCAACTCGCCTGTCCTCGACACATTCTGCTGGAAAATGTTCACATTCCATTGACGGTTCTCGCTCAGAGACGTGCGAGTAGCGATACTGTATGTGTGAACGGGGCATGAGGGCCGATTCATAGTCGACGCGAGTCACGCAAACAAGGGACGCGAGCGAAGCAAGTAACGCACTCCTTTTCAAACTATATAAGTTGCTAATTTAGTTTGAAACTACCTTTTTGGGAAACACACCCCAGGACATCTAGACTACCTCACAGAGGTACCTGAAGAGGGGGAGGCTGTTTTCCTATGGTTAGGGATACAGAGTGCAGTGATGGCAGACGACAAAGTCTTTGCCAACATCCCAAATGTCAGCATATTAGCAATCCCCAGAGTGCTACACCAGATTGGCATAAAACAGCTGTACCGTGTCCCCTTTGAATGGTGCTCGAACAAACAAGCCGCGATTCCAGTGCGTTCAGGTAAAAAACCATTTACTCAACAGAAAAAGGTACAACATGCTGTCTGTGGAAAGAACATTCAATATGCTTTGTGCTTCATGTAACTGTATCTTTATGCGAATTTACTGTACAATTTAGAACATTTTTTGTCTTCTGTAAAAGCGTGTGATGGAACTGGAATCAAGTGAGCCACTGCACATCTTCATCTACAGCGCCCTCCATAATTATTGGCACCCCTGGTTAAGATGTGTTACTAAAATCCTTACAATAAATTCCATTTTTATTGCAGAACCATACTCTCACACTGAAAATTGGAGGAAAATGTAACCTTCAACTCAAGTGAATTTTAAGGGAAAAAAATCCCTGACTAAGAAAGAATTATTTTTCATAAAATCAGCTGTTCCATAATTATTGGTACCCCTAACAATTCCTAGGAATTAAATGTAATTGAAGTTTTTCTCTCATCTCTACAGTAGTTTACAAAGTTGATCAGAGTATCTAGGAACGTTTAATTAGTAATTCATCACTTCCTGTTTCCCTGGGGTATAAATATGACGTGGCACAGAGGCCACTTCTCTTATACACTCTTCAACATGGGAAAGACAAAGGAACACACCATTCAAGTAAGGCAGATGTGTGTCGACCTTCACAAGTCAGGCAATGTCTACAAGAAAATAACCAATCGCCTGCACCTGCCCATATCTACTGTCAGAGGAATCATTGAGAAGTTTAAAACAACTGGAACAGTGGTAAACAAGCCTGGACGAGGACACAAGGTTATTTTGCCACCATGCACAGTGAGGAGGATGGTAAGAGAAATAAAAAGTTCTCAAAAGCTCTCTGTTAAAGAATTGCAACAAATGGTAGCATCTTGGGGTCACAAAGTCTCCAAAACAACCATCAGGCGCTATCTACATGCCAACAAGCTGTTTGGGAGGCTTGCTCAGAAAAAACCTTTTCTCACTCATAATCTTAAACGCAAATGTCTGGAGTTCGCTAAGCAGTACTGAGACTTCAACTGGGACCGTGTGCTTTGGTCAGATGAGACCAAGATTGAGTGTTTGTTCCCGAAAAGCTCTAAGTGAGTCTGGCAGAACACAAGAGATGAGTATGCAAAAAAGCACCTCATGCCCACTGTGAAGTATAGGGGAGGATCGGTGATGAGGTGGGCCTGTTTTTTAAATCAAAATCTGGTGGCCTCTGCCCAAAAGCTGAAGATGGGTCATCACTGGGTCTTTCAGCAAGATAATGACACTAAACATGTGGCCAAATCTACACAGAAATGGTTCACCAGACACAGAATCAAGCTCCTCCCATGGCCATCTCAGTCCCCAGACCTCAACCCCATTGAAAACCTGTGGAGTGAGCTGAAGAGGAGAGTGCAGAGGAGAGGACCCAGGTCACTGGATGATTTAAAAAGATTGTGCAAAGAGGAATGGTCGAAGATCCCTCTTTCTGTATTCTCCCATCTTATGAAACATTATAGGAGAAGATTAGGTGCTGTTTTGTTGGCAAAAGGGGGTTGTACAAAGTATTAACATCAGGGGTGCTCATAATTGCGGCACACATGATTTGATGTAAAAGAATTATTTCTTTTTTTTCCCACTGAATAAATGCACTTCAATCTAAGGTTGGATTATCCACTTTTTTTCATTTTGGTCCTATATTATTTAGAAAAAACTGAATTTATTAGAAGCTAAAAAACACATCTTAACCAGGCGTGCCAATAATTATGGAGGGCGCTGAACTTGAATGAGGCTGGCTTCAACCTGGCCGAAAGCAGAAGGCGTGGTCGCAATCTTATTGGCCAAAGAGCTACGGTCAATGTGCCAGGCCAACGTGGAGGAAATATTACCATGTGTGCAGCTATATCTGAGAATGGTGCATTCACTCATATTCCTGTCATAGGCCCCTACAACACCAATCATCTCCACTACTTGGAAACACTCTACCGCAGGGGTGTCCAATCTAATCCACAAAGGGCCGGTGTGGCTGCTTGTCACAGCCCACACTAATACACCTGATTCTACTCATCAAGGTCCTGATTGAACCTTCTGATTAGTTAACTACTGGGATCAGGTGTTGTAGCACTGGGCTAAAACAAAGACCTGCACCCACAGCGGCCCTTCACGGATAAGATTGGACACCCCTGCTCTACCGGGATCTGATCCCTGAGGAGGAGAGGGGTCTGATTGGTGATGCACTACCAGAGTATGTTATAACTTTGGATAATGTGAGTTTTCATGGCTCTTACACCATCAGGCAATGGTTTGCGGCCCATCCCAGGACGGTGATGGAATTCCCCCTTCTCTATTCCCCTTTCCTGAATCCAAGTGAGGAGTTCTTCTCAGCCTGGAGGTGGAAGGTTTATGATCGCCAGCCCCACGCTCAGATGACCCTGCTGGAAGCCATGGATGCAGCGTGTGAGGACATCGCTGCCGACGCCAGCTGAGGCTGGATTAGGCACGTGAAAAGATTCCTGCCTCACTGCATCGCAAAGGAAGACATCCGATGCGACATGGGTGAGAATCTGTGGCCAGACAGAAGGAAACGTCACAAGCTCTAAAGCTGCTTTCACACTGTACGCGAAACAAAACTGTCCTGCGAAAAATCTGTTTCGCATCCAGTGAGAAAGCAGCTTAAACCTTGCCCAGTTTTGCTTTTGTGTGGGTGTGGCACTTTCTGTTTTGCAAATGTGGCATTTGATTTGTGAAATGAGTCAAAACAACAGGAAAAACTGAAATGAAGGATAATGGCAAACAGTGATGACTAATCATCATTTTAAGAGGATTTTCTTTGCTCAGTTTCACTGCTCTGCAGGTAGCACTGGTGAGCGCTCTCATAATCTTTAATTTGCACACTGTACGGCCTGAATTAGACTACCTCAGCAGTACACACACAATCCCTCTGAGTGCCATCTATTGCATGTCACAGATACACAGTTACTCTGAGGTTAAAACATGAGTGAAATGTATATGTGGTACTATAGCTGCTTTCACAGAAAAAAAGGTGTTTTTGTAGCTTTTATCCAAGAAGGAACCCTTTTTAACCCTTTGAGTGCCAAAGGCAACTGTAGTTTCCCAATGGTGTAAGATATCAAAACCAGATGCTGTTGAAAACCTATCATGTGGCAACTTGCTCCCCTGTGGAAGCTCTTTTAAACAAGGTGACACGAGAGGTTTTCAACAGCTCAGGAAAATAACATTTTTCATTTTTTGAAAATGTATTCAGTGCTCTAAGGGCCTGATTTACTAAGACCGTTAGCACATTCAAAATCTTTTTGCCCGTGCGAAACCAGAAACCTTGCCCCTGAGTGGTACAAGGCAAGTACCCAGGCCAATCATGGACGATGTTGTTGGTTTAGCGCGGGCAAAAAGGATTTTGCATGTGCTAAAGGTCTTAGTAATTCAGGCCCTATGGGTTAATTCCGTGAGGCAATATTTCCTGACGCCACGCGTGGAGTACCCCGGCGCAGCGAATTTCAGACGCCTCCCTGATTCGGCTTATCAGCTCATTACTGGGGTACTTCATGAGCTGATCTGGGTGCATCAGTTCGAGGAGACGTTTAAATGTGCAGTGTGGGGTAACCCAGAACAGGTTTGGGAGTAACTGCAGTGGAAAACCCTCCATTACGGGGGTAAGAGCCCACGGCGTGAGGACAGGGTTCTTCTGGGTAATCACACAGGAGTCTGCGGAATGAGCTTTATCCACACAGATAGATGCTAGATTTGTCATGGTCTGGCCCTGCAGGCCCTCCCCTCTCCTGTTTGCACCTCCACCTCAACGAGCCACAGCTGCTGCTCGTTGAGGTGGAGGTGCTTTGAAAGAGTATTTAAGAACTGCACTTGCAGTCAATCAGTGCAGTGGGATTCTGTTTGTGTATGGAGCCCTACCTTTTTTCCTTTGCTCCCCTGGGCATTTGTTTGTTTGTTTGTTTGTTTGTTTGTTTGTTTGTTTGTTTTTAAAGATTAAAAATTATTTATCTTTATTTATGTTTTATTCAGCCTGTGCACTTGGGTCCCTCCCTTCTGTTTTGGGTACATGGTCCCAGTCCCCGCCAGTTTCATGCCTTCAGCCGGCGGGGGCAAATCCATGACAAGATTCTGCAGGCTGATTAGACGGATACGTGTATATGGCTTCCATATTGGGGCGGTTGCTGTCAGTGGTTTTTATAAACGTGTGACCAGGGAACAAAAATCTGAACTTGATCCAAATTAGGATGCCACAGTTTTATGCAGTGTTTAGATGCATTACGAAGCGTACAGTGGAGACAAGATTGCAGGGGATTACTTTTCACAAATACTCATACAAAATTATCACAGAAATTATGGCAGAAATAGTCATGTCTGTGGGCCTAAAATGTTTTGATAATTAGCAGTAGGGTTTGACAACTAAACAGAGTGAAAATACTAGACTTTTCAACTTTTTTATCTTGCGTTTTTATGGGTGACCAGGCTGACTTGTACTGCTCTACTATAGCGACCGTGCAGATGTGTACAGTGTAACAGACCAGGATGGTGCGTGTGGCATCTAGTGTTTTATATCTATGTTCATCCCACCCTGAGGGGGCGGTGTATTGTTTTCAGTGACATTTGTTCATTTGTTTGTTTGTTAACATTTGTCAGTAAACAGTGTAGCACAATAACAATTTGTTCACATTACACAAACCTTTCACAAGAGGAAGGCAACAGCCCAAGGATTGCCTAAATAAAGTTTGGACCTACATGGGTCACGGTTAAAGTACCTTGCATGTCTTCAATGATATTTCAATTGTGACAACATATAAAAATGGTATCAGTAGGTAGGGAAATCATTCATCTTCACGTCGGTATGTTATACAAATTTTTACGACAACGAAAAATATGGATTTTGATGTTAAAAACTCACTCAACCCTCACACTGTCGCGCGAGCGAAAATGTGATGTCATTAGAGTAAGTTCCCTTTCTTGTGTACCACGTGACGTGTGACGTAGCACACACAACAGCAATGGGGAAAAGAATGAAGTTGACAGCCTCGGAGAGAAAACGCCGGGAAATTGCCCTTGATGCCAAAAGAAGACGATCCCTAGAATATATTGGGAGTGCTATTGATCGGTGGAAGAGTCTGAGAGAGCAACTGGGCATTGACCAGGGGCGAAACTAGAACCGGGAATTGGGGTGGCACAGACACGTCCCTTTATGACAATTAGGATAGTCCTGACTACCCTGCTGAAAAAACCAGCATGCACCAGCATCAAAATAATGCTGGTCAGTGCTGGTCCCTGCTGGTTAAATGCTGGTATTTGCTGGCCCAAGCTGGTCCATGCTGGTCTGCCAGCACGGACCTGCATAGACCATCATTATCTCCATGCTAGTCCTTGTTGGTTTTGTGCTGGTTAAAGCTGGTCTATGCTGGTCAATGCTGGCTGACCATCAACCAGCATGGAGAGATTGCTTGTCTATGCTGGTCAATGCTGGCAGACCAGCATAGACCAGCACAGGCCAACATTATTTCCAGGCTGGTTGATGCTGGTTTGCTGCTGGTCAATGCTAGGAGACCATCAACCAGCATGAAGATAATGCTGGTCAATGCTGGTAGACCAGCATTATCTCCATGCTGGTTGATGGTCAGTCAGCATAGACCAGCGTATACTAGCACAGACCAGCATTATATCTATGCTGGTCTGTGCTAGTTAATGCTGGTCTGCCAGCATGGACTGGCATAGACTAGCACAGACCAGCATCATATCCATGCAGATTGGTGCTGATCTATGCTGGTCTGCAAGCATAGACCAGCACAGACCAGCATTATCTCCATGCTGGTCTTTGCTGTTATGTTGATGGCGTAGCTGCGAGTGAACCTGGTCCACCATCAAGAAACAGCCGGGCAAAAATGCCTGTATGGGCCCAAAATGGGTTAACTGTATGCAGTTTGGGCAGAGGCAACCCTCATTAATCCCATGCGGGACCCCAGCAGATTAGCCCAGGTGTAGCCTACAGCAATTTGTCCCCTTTGAGCCTCTTTGTGGGCTTTCTGTGGGCAGCCCTCAGTTGAGCTTGCCCACTCAGGCACTACGTTGGCAAACCCCTACCTCACTCAGGCACTGCATTGGCAAACCCCTACCCCACTCAGGCACTACATTGGCTAACCCCTAACCCACTCAGGCACTACATTGGCTAACCCCTACCCCACTCAGGCACTACATTGGCAAACCCCTACCCCACTCAGGCACTACATTGGCAAACCCCTACCCCACTCAGACACTGCATTGGCTAACCCCTAACCCACATAAGCACTACATTGGCAAACCCCTACCCCACTCAGGCACTACATTGGCTAACCCCTACCCCACTCAGACACTACATTGGCAAACCCCTATGAGTCTACAGCACTTTTACCCTTTGGAACCATAATGGGGTTTAGTGTGGGCTAACCCCATCGTAAACAGTTCCATTGTTTTAAGATTATAGATGTGCTAGGGCTAGAGGTAAGAGTTCTTTTCTTATTAACAGTCCCCATACAAATGTTGCATAAAAAATGTCAAAATTCAACAACCAATCACTCTTCAACGGCCCATTCTGATATGGGATCAGTAAGACACCAGATGCGGGGAGAAGGGAATGAGGATTTATTTCCAAACAAAAACAAAACAGGCACGAGGGCCAACAAAAAACTTGGCCCAAAGGGTTGCAAAAAACAAACTGAGGTAAGCTACACAGAGCTATAAACAATAAATGCAAAAGGCAAAAAACAAAAGGCACTGGAAACTCCAGGCAAGAAGCACAAGAAAAATAAATAACCAGACTATGTATATAGTCGAAAAACAAGAGGCTGGGACAAGACCTGAAACTAGAAATGCTAGGGAATCTTGACAATAAGAACTTGGCTAAACTTGCACATGCAATGAGACGCGAGACACTGTCTGCCAGCCAACTTCCACCGCATCCAGATAAAGGCTTGAAAATCATGACATGAGGGGTAACACCTGGAGAGAGAGAAACAAGAGGCATGGCAAGATCAAGACATGGACAGAGATTGGATGACATGACCTGCTCATTAAGAGAATGAGCGTGCTCAGCTTAAGTACCAATTAAGTATGCAGTTTGGAAGCAAGCATGAATGTTAAGAACAGAAAAGCACAGCAAGATCTTGAAATAGCAAAGCAGGAATCATGACAATAAACTCCCTGTCTAAATTAGTAATATTAGTAATGTGCCTATCTAAGAATTACACCACCCAGTGAGTGTAGTAAATGTTAGTAACTTAAAAACAGTTAATTGCCAATTAAGCTTAGACAGCCCCGAATCAGCACAGCTCAGAAGGAAGAGGGAAATACCAAAGCCAACCCAGAGCTCTGAAATGTGCAACAACGAAGGCACGGGGCGGAACGCAGACAAGCGGTGGAGTGGCATGGCAGACCTGGCAAAAACAAAAACATGGAAAAGTAAAAACATGGACATGGAATGTAAAACATGAAATGCAAAAACCTGATACAAGAAACTGTTAAAACTATGGCTATGAATATGAAATGCAAAAACTGTGACATGAACTATGAACTATGAAACTATGAACTATGGAATCTCGATACATGAAACTGTTAAAACCATAAACAATATTGTTCTGGCCAAAGGCCAGAACCCTGGAACACAACACATTCTACACAACTAAAATTGCACACAGTCAATAAGACTGCAAGACTAGTACTGTCTCAGTATTTTATATGTAGCAACTTCAATATTATTTTTAGAGAGGAAGAATACTATACAGTAAATTTCTTTCTTTTTCGTAAACATACCTGACTCAGGTTGCCAACCAAATTTGGCTGACGGGGATGTAGCACAGGGGAAGGTGGACCTGCCGTTTCAAGTAGGTCTGGACCATGCTTAATCAGAATTTAGCAGAAAATGATGCAGGAAATTACCTCTAAACTTGTGGACCAAAAACTCATGTCATATCTTTTAAAAGAAGACAAGTGCACACGCACATGCACACACAATTGGTAATAATTGGGCTTACAGGCCAAATTACTGAAGCATGAATAAGTACTATTAATGATACAAAATACATTCTTACATTTTTAATATCATTTCATTGCATTATATTTATTTGGCAGAGGATTTGATCAAAAAAGATGGACAGCAAGTGCAAAGAATAAGCCATGTCACTGAAACAGAAACACAACAGTAACACAACTGCTTGTGAATTGTACTTTATGTCTCTGTCTGCAAATTTACGTTTTTACTGCTGCTGACCGTGTTGGCCAGGTCTCCCAAAAGAGATTCTTAATCTCAACGGGACTAACCTGACTAATTGCATTTCCTTTCTCTGCTTGGAGATATTAATATTTACCAATAAATATTGAATTCAGTATTTGACATTAATTTAAAATGTCATAACATCAATTTTTAAAAAAAAAAAACCTTCAAATCAAAATAATATTTATTATGTGAAGTAAATTATTTATATTTGCAAGACATTAAGACGGAACATTAATGCTTGGCAAATCGATGAGAAAACTAATGTTTCCTATGCTACATGAACGTGTCAACATCAAGAAGGAACTTCGGTTTATAATTGCGCGCCCTGCACGAGAGAGAGCGCGGTGGGAAGGGCGGTTGATGACCGTTCATCGGTCTTTATGGAGCTGGAGCGCGTGCATCACTGATCGTATCAGTGAGCTTCACATCTCATTCAGGTGAGGCCAATGTAAAGTAACGGTAATGTTTGGGATTTTGAGGCCTTAAGCAATTTTATTTCCCCGTATGTGAAAAGTCAGTCATTAATATTTTGTAATTGAGGCTTAAATCCTTTAATGGCTTTCTAACGTAACAAGCTAGAGGCATTAGTTTAGATGTACTTGCGAAACTTCAGGCGAACGTAACGTTAGCTAACTCGATCAATCGAAATTCAATCGCGTCAATCGAAATTCAGACGCGGCTAACGTTCAACGTTAAGTCAGCTGGCCGGTAGGTCGCTATTATGTTCAAGTCGTACCGTGTACTAGCCGATGTCTGGGAGTTAGGCTGATGCAGCTGGCTAGAAATGTGGGTATTTCCTGCTTTTATAATCAAGCATCATGAAAATATGTACAGCTGTCTGAACACCGCTAATACTAAGCATTGCGCGAAATTGGTTAATGACTGGCAGGATGGCTTTAGGTCGATGTGCAGACGTTGCCACTACAGCAACCTGAAGCTAACATGGCTACCTTGCTATGTTAGATGTATTGAATGTTTACTTGACTGTCACAAGCTAATATAAGTTAGCTTTTGAGATTGAGCTTCTAAAATCTTGTTTGGTGTGTAAGGAAGGTGTCTAGTTGTGTATTAGTCCTTACCTTAACTACTCAATTACATTTGACATGGCATATAACTTTTAATTCAGCTGTTTAAAAATGTGTATCTTCACTGAATGACACTTTTTGTAGTCAAAGAAAGGAACCGATTAGCTAACACATCTTAGCTGAAAACAGGCATGATAATGTTTATACAGGATGCTAAAGGTGATACAGAACATGTGTATACATATTATATTATTATTGTATTCTGTCACTAAAGAGGATAATTTGCAATGAAATCCCACTGAATCAAAGTTTTATTCTCTTGGAACTGAATAAATGTTTCTGTTGGTTTTTAACATTCAGTAGTGTAATTGAAAGTCTGCAGTTTGGCTTTACAGACCTAGCTTGTCAATATTGTTGACTGGACGAATCTAAAAACATTGAAAATTGTTCCATCAATAACAATCAATAGCATTTTGGACAAAGAGGAAGCATGATTGTTTCATTTCAGTCAACATGCATGATACTGCTAGAAAATACAATAATAAAGTACATTTACAGTACATTTCACTGCTTGTGAGTATTGATCACATGACTTCTCAAATATGATACTGATTATGTTAATCAAATGTGATAATGATTATATAGCATATTAGTAGTTACAGGGGCATTTACATGTTTCAAACTTTGAAAATCCTTTGTCCAGCCCAGTATTCTACTTGGTCTCAAGCCTGGGAAATACCCACTGACAGTAGGTTTTCATCACATTATTCCAGTCTCCCTTATGTGTTTGAAAAACGTTGAATTAAATTATGCGAGATTTCGTAAAACAATGACAAATTTAAAATAGCTGGGATAAATAACAGATGGGGAGATAAAACTCAATTTGCCTCAGTGCTCTTCAAGTGTATACTTTGTACCTGGACAAATATGGTTTTTTGTTCTACATTTACATTTGAATTGCTCCTCTCTTTCAAATTTACAGCGCCCTCCATAATTATAGGCACCCCTGGTTAAGATGTGTTAAAAGCCTTAACATAAATTCAATTTTTATTGCAGAAGCATAGTCTCATACTGAAACTTGTAGAAAAATATATCCTTCAACTCAAGTGAATTAAGGGAAAAAAATCCCCGACTAAGAAATAATTATTTTTCATAAAACCACCTGTTCCACAATGATTGGCACCCCTAACAATTCCTTGGAAATAAATGTAATTGAAGTATTTGTGTCATTTCTATAGTAGTTTACAAAGTTGATCAGAGTATCTAGGAACATTTTTGTAAATCATCACTTCCTGTTTCCCTGGGGTATAAATATGATGTGACACAGAGGCCATTTTGTCTTATACACTCTTCAACATGGGAAAGACAAAGGAACACACCATTCAAGTGAGGCAGATGTGTGTCGACCTTCAAAAGTCAGGCAATGGCTACAAGAAAATAATCACTCGCCTGCACCTGCCCATATCTACTGTCAGAGGAATCATTAAGAAGTTTAAAACAACTGGAACAGTGGTAAACAAGCCTGGAGGAGGACGCAAGGTTATTTTTCCACCACGCACAGTCAGGAGGATAGTAAGAGAAATAAAAACTTCTCCAAAGCTCACTGTTAAAGAATTGCAACAAATGGTCGCATCTTGGGGTCACAATGTCTCCAAAACAACCACCTGGCGCTATCTACATGCCAACAAGCTTTTTGGGAGGCATGCACGGAAAAAACCTTTCCTCACTCACAATCATAAACGCAAACATCTGGAGTTCGCTAAGCGGTACTGGGACATCAACTGGGACCGTGTGCATTGGTCAGATGAGACTAAGACAGAGCTTTTTGGCAACAAACACTCTAAGTGGGTCTGGCAGAACACAAAAGATGAGTATGCAGAAAAGCACCTCATGCCCCCTGTGAAGTATAGGGGAGGATTGGTGATGCTGTGGGCCTGTTTCTCTTCCAGAGGCCCTGGGAACCTTGTTAGGGTGCATGGTATCATGAACGCTTTGAAATACCAGGACATTTTAAATCAGAATCTGGTGGCCTCTGCCCAAAAGCTGAAGATGGGTCATCACTGGGTCTTTCAGCAAGATAATGACCCTAAACATGTGGCCAAATCTACACAGAAATGGTTCACCAGACATAGAATCAATCTCCTCCCATGGCCATCTCAGTCCCCAGACCTCAACCCCATTGAAAACCTGTGGAGTGAGCTGAAGAGGAGAGTGCAGAGGAGAGGACCCAGGTCACTGGATGACTTAGAGAGATTGAGCAAAGAGGAATGGTGGAAGATCCCTCTTTCTGTATTCTCCCATCTTGTGAAACATTATAGGAGAAGATTAGATGCTGTTTTGTTGGCAAAAGGGGGTTGTACAAAGTATTAATATTAAGGGTGCTAATAATTGTGGCACACATGATTTGATGTAAAAGAATTATTTCTGAATGTGGGATTTTTTTCCCACTGAATAAATGCACTTGAATGAAAGGTTGGATTTTCCTATTTTTTTTATTTAGAAAAAAACGGAATTTATTAGAAGCTAAAGAACACATCTTAACAAGGGGAGCCAATAATTATGGAGGGCTCTGTAGATGCAGAGACGAAAAGCAGCAGGCCGCGGTATCCGAGATGGAGGCTTTGGTAAAAACGTTACTTTTCAATGAGAGAAGGATAAAATTGCTGTGGTCCATTTTTGCACCTCAGGAGATATATTATGGACTACCTGTGTTCTTATGTAGTTCCCTAAAGCAATTGCTCTGGATTATGAAAATATATCTATTTTTATGGTCTTTTTTTTATCCCTCGCAACAACGTTGTTGCGGGGGATATAAAAATGGGGCTCGTCAGTCCGTCCGTCCGACACGTTTGTTGTCCGGGCTATAACTTTGAAAATAATCATCCGATTCTGATCATATTTGGCATCGAGGTGTAAAACCACATAAAGGTGTGTCATGAAAAACAATTTTGAAAGTATCTTTACAATTGTTTGCGTTTCGGGTCAAAAAGCGTCAGATTTGTGGGAAATCTGTAATGTGTCCTGTCTTGGCTATAAATTTGAAACTAATCATCCGATCGTGATCATATTTCACATCGAGGAGTAAAACCACATAAAGGTGTGTCATGAAAAAGAATTTTGAAAATAATTTTATAATTTTTCATGTTTAGGGGCAAAAAACGACAAATTTGTGGGAAATCTGTAATGTGTCCTGTCTTTGCTAAAACTTTGAAAATAATCATCCGATTGTGATCATATTTGGCATCCAGGTCTAAAAACACATAAAGGTGTGTAATGAAAAACAATTTTGAAAATATCTTTACAATTGCTTGCGTTTTGGGTCAAAAAGCGTCAGATTTGTGGGAAATCTGTAATGTGTCATGTCCGGGCTGTAACTTTGAAAATAATCATCCGATTGTGATCATAATTCGCATCGAGGTGACATAAAGGTGCATCATGAAAACAATTTCATTCTATTTTCTGAGTTTTCTGATGCATACTCTCCGGCCTATTTTTTTTGCAAGGAAATTAACAGCTTTGCGATTAGTACAGTTCTTTAGAAATCTAAATGCATATAAACATTCTCTATTCAAAAATGCAATGCCAATTGCGGGGGATATTGCTTGACAATGTCAGCAGCTTGTTCAGTATTCAATCCACATGCCCAGTTTAATGCTCAATTTTCAGTATATTTTCTTATTTTTTCGAACGATCTGTCAGTTAATGTTTGTATTTGAGGCACGTGGCTTCATTTTTTACTGTAACTTTCAACAAGTGCAGTTATTTTTTTGTGTGTATTATTGTAATGTGGATCTGATCGGCAGGTACGAAGTAGGACCAAATTATTTTTATATCCTGCTGGTGGTGAAGATGGTCCAGCAGCATGGAACAGCACCAAACACACAACATATGTTGGTCATGCTGTTCACCAGCCTAAACCAGCATGCGCTGGTCACCAGCCTAAACCAGCATGTGCTGGTCACCAGCATAAACCAGCATGTGCTGGTCACCAGCATAAACCAGCATACGCTGGTCACCAGCATAAACCAGCATACATGTGTCCAAAACACAACATATGCTGGTCACCAGCATGAACCAGCATGTGCTGGTCACCAGCAAAAACCAGCATGTGCTGGTCACCAGCATGAACCAGCATGTGCTGGTCACCAGCATAAACCAGCAGGTGCTGGTCACCAGCATAAACCAGCATGTGCTGGTCACCAGCATAAACCAGCATGTGCTGGTCACCAGCATAAACCAGCATGTGCTGATCACCAGCATAAACCAGCATGCGCTGATCACCAGCATAAACTAGCATACATGTGGCCAAAACCCAGCACATGCTGGTCTGTGCTGGTTTTTTCAGCAGGGTAATTCTCAATTATTTTTCTTTATTGACGCGTTTTCCAATTATCTTAATAGGCAACTGAAGACACGGTTTCTCATGCGATCTAACAGCGATGAAGTCATGGGGTAAATTCCGTAAAACTGAGAATTCGGGTGGACGTAACATCTGTTTGAAAGAATTATTAGTCCTGACCTGTTCGCAGTCATTTTCATGATTAACAAAATGTTCACTCCGAGAGCGTTCCGCACTTAACAGGTGCTGCTTGTTCTCCTCGATTAGGTAAGACGACAATCATTCATCTGGACCCGTTTGCATAATTTTAATCAAAGTCAAATAGAGCCGAATGCTTTTTATAGCCTATTTCACCGCCAAGTGGCACTTTTTTCCCACTCAATACCGAGAGTAATTTTGAATAACTTTGATTTAAATCAAGCAAACGTTTCCAGATGTGTCTGTGCCACCCCAATTCCCGGTTCTAGCTTCGCCCCTGGCATTGACAATGATGAGTTGGCCCTAACTTTGATGGATTAGTAAGTTGAAATACTGTGTTGGTTTTTCTTCGCAACATTTCTCGCGCTACTCGAGTTCACAAAAGTATACAACGTAAATGGTAGTGTGCCTCGAATGGGGGAAATTATGTTTTGCTTATCGTGTTTGCCTCCACAATCTCCAAAAACGTTCCTGTCTGTCTTCTTTTTGGTCCGCGCGACGCCATCTTTGTTTACAGTGCGCGATTTCGACCCACAATGCTTTGCGCGGTGAATAATCTAGCCGATCTATTTTTAGACCGGGAAACCCCGTTTTGAAAAATTGCATTTCCTAAGGTTATTTTTGGTCAAATATTTTTTTTTAAAATAAATTTGGCATCTCCAATCCCACCCGAATCTGGAATGCCCAATTGGGGAACTATGTACAAACCTTGCTCGTATGCGACCCCTTACTGCCAACTCAGGAAAGTGAGACAGTACACCGCTCTCCTCCGAAGCACTAACCTGTCTGCCACTGATTTTTATATTCTCATTGGTTGAATCTTCGCAAGTTCAGAGCTAGGGCGGAGGATACCCGGACATGAACCAACCCGGAGTCTTCCTGACGAGCGCCCGTCTGGCCAACAGGAGGCACTGGAGCAACGAACAAAGCTGATATATTGTATACCCAAATCCGGCAGTCCCTTCCCAATTTGAAACCCTGTAGCACGATGGCCAATTGTGCGCTACTCTAAAAAAACTGCCGACCCTATCATGGGTACGTCGGGGCTCAAACTCGCAACGTAGTGATCATCTCTGCACTGCAGAGCAGTGTCTTAACCGTGTGAGCCACCCGGCAGCTTTTGGAATTTTTTTTTAAAAAACACATGCAAGGTATTTACTGGCACTTTAAGGTCACCGAAAAACCACAAAACTTTTTTTTTTTTTTCAATATACCGTCCGCTGTCTGCATCAATTGGTATTGTGGGAAATGGCAAGCACTGCTATTTCCAGAGGTGGGCAACAAGGGCTGTACCTTTCACTTGTAGGTTTTCACTCCAACTTCTGGACTTTAATTAGTTGATTATCCTAACTAAACAATTCATGAAATCTGCCTGTCTGCGGGATTTCTTTAAATTATCATCGATGACCACCAAAGACTGTTATTGTCTCCCAACATAAAATACTTTTCTTTGACCTAATCTATGTGCAAATCTATTTTTAAGGCAACCGATTAGCTCAATTAGCTTGGGTAATTGACAGAAATAAAAATCTGTGTACCTCACCCCATTCCTCTCATAATATGAAGTTAATAGGTTAAAAAAAAATGTGATTTATTGACACATATTAACATCTTGATATAATTCTGGGATTGCAATTGATGTTGTGATGAAAACCAGCATACACAGGGATCCCTTACGACCGAATTGGAGGACTTCTGATGTTATAGCTAAGTCTCCACCACCTTGATAGTGTTTGCGCACAAACGGGAGTCCAAGTCTGAAGGCACACACTGCCATCTAGTGGCCTGTTCTTGGCGCATCCCTGCAGTTCCCAACAGCGTTGTGCTGGCTTCCATTCCGCAGGCTTATTTCGCCAAATCAATTTGAGATACTCCTTTCGCTCTGAGCCACAGTTCAGCCGATTATAATTTACATTAAAAATCATTAAAAATTAAAAATCCTTTGACACTCTTTGGTAAGAGTAGGGGGTTCCCCAGTATCATGGCTGTAGTCCCAACCTGGCTCTTTCCACCTGCCACCTCATCATCCCCTCATCTAATTGGCTGTGCTAATTGCCCTCTCCACCTCTACCCCCCAGGGGTTATGAGTCATGGAAAGGGGCGTGATGAAAGCAAAGGCCAATCGTCACCAAGGAAAAAGGAACTGTGTTGAGAACAATGGTTCCAGTAAGTGTCGACAACAAGCAGGTAATGAGTTGTGGAAGGGGCGGAGCTAAAGCATTAAGGGCTGGACTAACTAATGAAAATGAAACTTCGGCAAGTCCAAAAATGCCTCCCACAAACGCTCCATGACGAGCAGCCTATGAGTCATAGAACAGGGCCATGACAAAAGTACAGGCTAACTTTCATTTACCTCTTAAGCCCCAGCCTCTTTTTTAGTTTTCTGTTTGAAAATGACATACCCAAAATGAATAGAGTGTATCTCTGTTCCTAGTAGCATGAAGTATCAGAGAGGGAGACATGGAAATGTAGAGAGAGGGTTGATTTTCTGACGCTACTCGGATTTTGATATTTGAACATTAATATGCTTGGCGTTTGAGTTGTGCTTGGTGTATGTAAAAATGACTTATATGTGCTTGTAGCAGAGGCTCTCCTGTTTCATTTGATGTGTAATATGACTATATTGCTACTTAATTAGCGCGGCGTCGTAGGTATTTTGCTGCGGTGAGTCTCAGGGTCCCCCAATTGGGGGTCCCTGGAGTTTAAGAGGTTAAAGAAGGAGACAGCACCTCGGCAAAGTATATTTCAGTGGAAAGTAGAATTCTTGAAGTGTCTAAAATGCATAGTTTTATCAATTTTAATTTGGTAATGATCCAGTCACCAGAAAGTCTTCAAGTCGGCATCAATACCAGGGGGCAGACATTTTTACTTGGAGTATCTAAGGCTGCGTTTGGAATGTACACTTGTCCACTTGTTCACTCACTCTATATTGTTTTCAATGTCCCAACATTCACTACACAGTGCCCTATAAAGTGGGTGAGTGTGCATTTCGATAGTATTATCCAATCAGACGCCAGTGCCGCGGTGCTTGTGCGTCAGTTATTCTCTTTTGTGATGTCAGTTGTTGTCTTACCTTTCATCCGGGCCATGGAGTAGCTCAAAGGGCCTTCAGTAAGCTCTCCCTTTTGGCTGCCTGCTAGCTGTTCTCTTTCATAATATTTCGCTCGATGTCTCACTATGGGATGCACGCCTCGCTGCAGCCTCAGAAGCATTAATCTCATTACGCCAATCCTGATTGGCTGGTGAACGTGTCCGTCCGCCCAGGTGGTACACCCACCTTAAATAGTTCATGCGGACGGCACCACGTCATTCAAACACCTCTTCTCACTCGGAGCATATCTCGCGTCCGGGGCTAGTTAGCTTAACTGTCCACAGACTGATTTTCTGTCGCCAGGCACTACTAGCTTTGGATACCTTTTTGCTTCGTCGGTCACACCAGACCGGACTCAGTGCTCTATCGCCCTCCACGGCTTGGTCAGCACTGTCCTCGACGCCTCACCACGGCAAGTCGAGTACCGAAGGCTAGCACACCAGCTACCTCTCGGTTTTCTTCTCTCGACGCCTCACCACGGCACGTCGAGCTCCGAGCGCTAGCACACCAGCTACCTCTCGGCCTTCTTAAAGTTAGCACACCAGCTAGCTGCCTCATCTCCCGGCTTGCACACCAGCTAGCTAGGAATGGAGGCCAAAAACCCCCATACCAGGGAGCACGGAGACTCCGGGACCCATCCCTGTCGCTGTGGGAACAAGATCTCGAGTAAAGATCCACACCAGGTCTGCTCGAGCTGCCTGGGGCTGGAACGCGCCCGTATGGCTATCAAACTTCCCGGCTCGTGCCAACACTGCGTGGTGTTTACGGCGAAAAGTCTCCGCAGACGGCTAGCCCGCCAGGCTAGCTTGTCTGGAATTGACCCCCTCCTCCCCTCCGACGGCGCTGCCGCCGAGGGTAAGCAGGATTTGGCGGTCGCTACGGCGGCGATTCCGGAGGCTAGCGCTAGCTGGGGCTCCCAGCTCGACCTAGCCGCGGATCCCCCATGTGAGGAAGACGTCCTAGAATTGGACTATGGGGATGATGAAGATGGCGTCTCTGAACTCCTCATATCAGAGGATGGAGAAGATGACGACGTCTTCATTACTCCGGCACGGGCCGCGCAGCCCGCGGCCTCCGTCACCTCTCGGGATGGAGATGAGAGTAGCACACCAGCTTCTCCTCTCCCCAGCTCGGACATGCTCGATGTGTGCAAACGCGCTGCTGCCCGGCTGGACATCCCCTAGCCCATTGTCGTAGCTGAGACCACCAGATCCCGCTACGAGGGGAAGAAATTGCCCTTGGCCAAGAGTGCGTCGAAACAACTTCTCCCCGTCTTCCCGGAGCTGCTAGATGAGGTTGCGCGTTCGTGGAAAGACCGCCCTTATAGCAGCAGGAGCCCAGTTCCCGGTGCCTCGTCCCTAGATTGTGAGGCGATGGAGAGCCTGGGTTTGCTCCGCATGCCTCCGATGGAGCCACTCGTGGCGGCGCACCTTCACCCCCGCCCGTCAGCGGTGTCCTCCCGGAGCCCCAGTCTGCCGTCCAAGTCGGACCGTTTTCAGTCAGCCTTGACTGAAAAGGCATATAAGGCGGCTGCGCTTTCGGCCAGAGCGCTCAATGTCCTCTCCCTCCTCACGGCTTATCAGGCTGAGTTGTGCAAGGATTTTGTGCTTACTCAGGACCCAGCTAAATGGGACGAAATACCGGTCGTCACCGACCTGTGTCTCTGTATCCAACGCTGCGCGGTCCAGGCCACGGGAAAAGCGCTGGGGACCATGGTCCTGCAGGAACGGGCGCGGTGGCTCAACCTCGCCAACCTGTCGGACAGGGAGAAGGACGACATCCTGGACATGCCCATTGTCCCGGAAGGGATCTTCGGTTCCGCGTTGGCTTCTATGCAACGGCGGTGCGAAGCTAAAAAGAAGGAGGATGAAGCTCTCCAGGTCTGCCTCCCTCGAAAGCCCCCTGCTCCTCTTCCGCCTGCACAGCGTAAGACCTTCGCACAGGCTGCTTCACAGGTTTCGCAGTTTAAAATACCGAAACTGCTGAGGCCCCAGCCCGCCCCGCCTGCCCCGCCAGGTCGGCCCGGCTGGTCCAAAAAACCCTCGGCCCCGGCTGCGCCTGCGCCTGCGCGACCCGCGCATGCCGCCAGCAACCATGCCAGGAAAAAGAAGAGAGCGGCCTGACCACCCCTCTCTCCACTGGTGATGCAGCTGGAAGTTCCCCGTTCTCCGGCTCCACCTGTTTGGCTTTTGGGAGTGCGCCCAGGGGCTCCCCATGCCCCTATCTCCCGGCTGCCTCGGACCGTGCCAGTGCAAGCCGGGAGGAATGGACATTTGACGTCGGGGGGTTTAGCGGTTGCCCCTCTCGCATGTCCACAAGCACGCACATACACACAAGATTTCTCAAAGAGAATAAATTGTGTCCCGCTGTCGCAGCCAGGCAGAGTGCCGAGGGCGCAGCTGAAAATAAAAGCCAAATCTGTCAAAATAAGCACGCCGCCCGGGGGCCTTGTCATTCCGCCACAAGAGGGCGCCACCGCACCGCGACTGGGCCCTCTTGTGGTGGGAGGACTGCAGGGCACATCACCCGGGGGCTTCGTCATTCCGCCACAAGAGGGCGCCACTGCACCGTGGCTGGGCCCTCTTGTGGTGAAAGGGCTGCAGTGCACATCACCTCTCTCCCTCAGATGGCGGAGATGGGCTGCCCCACCCTGGGTGTTAAGGACGATTTCGAGGGGGTACAGGCTGCAATTTGCCGCTGTCCCCCCATGATTCGCCGGTGTTATACACTCCCAGGCTCAGGGAGAGTCAGCTCGTGTTTTGCAGGAGGAAATTATCTCACTGTTAAACAAAGGAGCAATCTGTGTCGTCCCTCCTGCACAATGTCAGAGCGGTTTCTACTCCAGGTATTTCCTAGTCCCCAAACGGGGGGGGAACGGTATTCGCCCTATCCTGGATTTACGGGCTCTGAACAAATATCTCAGGAAATACAAGTTCAGGATGCTTACACACGCATCCCTGTTGCGTCTTGTACGTCAGAACGATTGGTTCACTTCAGTCGATCTGAAAGACGAGTATTTCCACAGCCCAATCTATCCTCCCCACAGAAAGTATCTGAGGTTCGCTTTCCAGGGATCTGCTATGAGTATCGCGTGCTCCCTTTCGGTCTGTCATTAAGCCCGAGGGTGTTCGTGCGGTGCAAGGAGGCAGCAATAGCCCCGCTGAGACGGCGGGGCATCCGTCTGGCCACTTATCTGGACGATTGGCTGCTTTTGGCGCAATCGGAGCAGGAAGCCAGGGCGCACACGCGTATTCTCACACAGCGCCTAGTCGATCTGGGTTTTGTGATAAACGCGGAGAAAAGCATACTGTCCCCAGCGTAAGATGCAATCTTTCTGGGGTTATCCCTGAATTCGGTGTCTTTCACAGCGCGCCTCTCGGCGGAACGGGTGAAAGCTTTCAGGGCATGCCTCGCGCTCTTTTATCCAGGCAGGTCTGTTCCATTCAGATTGTGCCTTCGGTTACTCGGACTGATGGCGTCTGCCATCCTTGTGATCTCGGTCGCCTCCACATGAGAGAATTACAGCTTTGGGTGGCCTCATGCGGACTTGATCCCGTGCGTCACGGCGTGCGGAGAGTCCTGGTCACACCGGAGTGCGCCAGGGCGCTGCGTCACTGGCGGGCCCCGTCCTTTCTGACCCATACGACGACGGTGGCATATATCAACCGCCAGGGGGGGTTGCGCTCCCGTCAGTTGCACATGCTGGCACGCAAACTGATCCTGTGGAGCTGCGGCCGTCTCCTCTCCTTGAGGGCGACGCACGTCCCGGGGGTCTTGAACACAGGCGCGGACCTGTTGTCCAGGGGTGCGCCGGTGTACGGGGAGTGGACTCTGCACCCGGAGATTGTAGAACAGATATGGGCCCGGTTCGGTCGAGCCGCGGTCAGTCTGTTCGCGGCGAGAGAAAACGTGCAGTGCGCGCTGTTTTACTCTCTGCGCAGCATGGATGCTCCCCTTGGCGTAGACGCACTAGCGCACGCCTGGCCGCACGAGCTTCTTTACGCGTTTTCTCCCCTAGCCTTGATATCCCCCACTCTATTCAGAGTGAGGGAACATGGTCACGCACTGATATTGATTGCTCCGCATTGGCCGGCGATGCATTGGCTAGCGGAGATATATCGGTTACTGTGCGCTCAGGCTTGGCAGCTCCCGCTACGCAGGGACCTGCTATCGCAAGTGGGAGGGGCAATCCTCCACCCGCACCCGGAACGCCTGGCGTTATGGGGGTGGCCCCTGAGTGGCTCAGTCTCTCGGCTGTGGGATTGTCACAGCGTGTGATTTCCACTATACAAAACGCTAGGGCCCCATCCCCTAGGTCTTTGTATGACTGTAAGTGGAGGGTGTTTGAAGGGTGGTGTCACAAGAACGGCCACGTTTCTTTTCAGTGTCCGGTGAGTGCTATATTGTCATTCTTGCAGGACCTGATTGACAAAGGCAAAGCCTTCTCCACAATTAAGGTGTACTTGGCAGTGATCGCCGCCTGTCACGTGGGGTTTGGGAAGCGAACGGCGAGTCGGCACCCACTGGTTTGCCATTTTATGAACGGAGCGCGCAGGCTTCTCCCCGTGTCCAGACCACTGGTGCCACCGTGGGATTTGGCTGTGGTTCTGAAGGGGCTCCTTTTGAGCCACTAGAGGGGGCAAACTTGAAGCACGTGTCTCTCAAGACCGTGTTGTTGCTGGCTCTGGCTTCAGCTAAGCGAGTAAGTGACATCCATGCGCTTTCGGTGCATCCGTCATGCGCTCAGCTCTTCCCGGGAGATGTAAGGTTGATTTTGAGGCCCAACCCGGCTTTTGTGCCTAAGGTGATGGGCTCATGTTCTCCTATTGACCTTCAGGCCTTTGCTGCCTCACCAGAGGAGCAGCAGCCGCATGCGTTATGTCCAGTCCGCGCGGTGCGCATGTACAGTACATGGACAGGACAAGGGGTTTCAGGAGAAGCGATCAGCTGTTCATCTCCTGGGCTAATCCTCATAAGGGGAAACCTATCACTAAGCAGCGCCTATCCCATTGGGTGGTGGAGGCGATTGCTTTGGCCTATACGTGTCGGGGTTTGCAGCCGCCTGTGGGCCTGCGTGTGCACTCGACTCGGGGCTTGGCCGCATCCTGGGCCTTATTCAGGGGAGTTTCTGTTCAGGACATCTGTGCAGCGGCGAGTTGGTCCTCGCCTCTCACTTTTGTCCGCTTTTATAAGCTGGACGTTTCCGCCCCGTGCGTGGCACGTGCGGTTCTGCTGTCCTGACTGAACAGATTGCTTCTCTGTGGGTTGGTGGACGCTGGATAAGCTTGTCTGGCAATACGGGAGCTACGATATCCCATAGTGAGACATCGAGCGAAATATTATGAAAGAGAACTTTAGGTTATTTACATAACCCCGGTTCTCTGAGTAATATGAGTGAGATGTCTCACCAGACAACCCTTCTTGCTGGGGCGAGTGAGAAGAGGTGCTTATCTTGAATGACTATTTAAGGTGGGTGTACCACCTGGGCGGACGGACACGTTCACCAGCCAATCAGGATTGGCGTAATGAGATTAATGCTTCTGAGGCTGCAGCGAGGCGTGCATCCCATAGTGAGACATCTCACTCATATTACTCAGAGAACCGGGGTTATGTAAATAACCTAAAGTTTTCATTTAAGCTGGCCTGATTAACAATCAAACATTTTATCGACTGAGTAACCAAGACCAATACATGACCTATAATTAGAAATGGAATTGAAAGGTGAATTCACATTGCCTACATTTATATAATTGACATGGCATTGTAAATCCAAAACTTTTGCTGACTTTGCAGCATTCGTTTTTACCATCCTTGGGATTGTCATAGAGCTGTGCAACCTTACAGCGCCCTTTAGCCCGAGACAACATTCAAGATTAAGAACGCAAGATTCCTGCAGCCTCGCAAGCTAATTTCCGCAAATCTGTGCTCCTGGAGAAGCGCTGAAATTATGAAGACATAATAATATGTTACGTCTTCATTTATGTGCAGAAGACGCCTCATAATTTTGTGGTGCAATGCATAACAATGCTATCAAAAGTAAATTAGACTGTCGTCGGTTTTTGCCAATTAGTCTGAGCAACTGTGGCTAATCAGGAGATGTAAACTGCAAGAGGTTAAGATTATTAAGCATTTTTAAAGGTGAGGTTTCCGAAGATCAAATTCTAAATCAGAAGCTTCCCCAAGTAAAAATGTCTGCCCCCTGGTATTGACGCCAATTTGAAGACTCCCACTGGATGCAAAATTAATATTTCGCAGGACAGATCACATTCAAAGTCAATGCAGAGACGCAAATACACATGAAATGCGTGTATCCGTGCCTCCGCATTGACTTCGAATGTAATCTGTCATGCGAAAAATTTGTTTTGCGTCCGGTGTGAAAGCAGCTTTACACAGGATATTGTGGGACGGTGCCAATGGACAGCTAATTAACTGTTTGTGCCAGTCAGCAAAAGGGGGTGTGGCAGTGGCCAATAGATGGATTCATGTAACACGGCCGAACTTCGTAGACACGCACAAGTAAGTTTTTTTTTTTAAGATTATTTTTTGGGAGTTTTTTTTCCTTTATTTGATAGTCATACAGTGGAGAGAGGAATGGGGAAAGACCTGCAGCAAATGATCTGCGCTGGACTCGAATCCGGGTCACCGCAGGAAGAAAGGCTTTTAGGTGCGTGCGCTTAAACTGATGTACCACCAGGGCGAGTTAGCGCACTTATCCTTACAAGGACATTGAATGGATTTCTGTTCATTATGGACAGCGTTATGCTAATCCTAACCCTAACCTTAACCTTAACCAATTCATGCCCTACTTAACCGTCTATGCAGCCCTGGACCCTAATCTTAATTGACATATGGCTAAGCCCCGCCCCCTCCACTGACTCAGACAAACAATCCACATTTTTGAACAGGCGCTGATGGTGGGTTTCACAGTCCGCAGTATTTTTCAGGATGCTGACAGAAGGCTCAAATATCCACAAAGTCCACAGAATCCAACGAAGGGACAGACGGCAATGCCTATATCCCCTCGCATTTTTATGCCAGAGGGATAAAAACCAAGGGCAAATCACAGTTGCAGGCACAATGAAACTGGTTATCAAAAGTATGAAAAGGCACATGTAGACATCATGCTCAACAAATCTGTGAAGTGTGATGAAGGTCGAATGTATAGTTTCTGAGATATGGCCTGGACATTCTAAGTTCCAATTCACACAAGTTTCCATGGAAACCGCAATCTTCACGCAACTTCACAGATATGTTGAGCATTATGTCTAGATGTGCCTTTTGATACTTTGGAATTTCTGCCATTTTTGATTTTTGCACTTTACATGGAAACATGGGTGAATTTGGACTGAGCTCACTGATAATTTTGACCAAACTCGATGAACATGTTGAGCATGATTTCTATATGTGCCTTTTCACATTTAGGAGTTTCTGTAAAAAAAATCTTTTCTGCGTCTTTCATTCAAATGCATGTGAAGGTGGACTTAGATCTCTGATAATTTTGTTTTGGCAATATCTCTGAAGCCATCTCCGACTACACCAGTGTCAGTGAAACTTAGTTTAATATGCTCAATTTTATTTATTGTCTTTTGAAATGTTTGTTATCCCCCGGCATTATTTTCATATAAATAAAATGTGAAGCTAGGAAACTCCTGGCACTTGTGGCAGCCCACTTCCTCGTACTGAGTGGCGGTAACATGAACAGCAAGATCAACAAACAACCACAACTACTACAGGTAATGTCCTCAGACAGGCAGTAGAACACAGATTGACCAGATCTACACCAACATACCTCGACAGACAGTTGACACAGGGACACTGTACACGTATTGGTCTGACCACAACATGGTCTGGATTGCCATTTCATAGTCATGTTTCCTTATTACTTCAGATCAAGTCCTTTAATACTGTAGTACATTTGCCATTTGGGGATATGCCCTTGCCAGATGGTTCTTGTTTTAGTTTTCAAATAATCCTTCTCACTGTATGTGAGATGGAACTATATACGTTTATCATCTGTCAAACATTGACGCAATTTCTGGACAGAGGGTTCGGGGAAAACTTTGTAAAGCGATCAATCGTAAGCATAGGTAAAAGTTTCACATTTTTCCGGTACCTCCCGCCGTTATCTACGAGGAGCTCAACTTTTCCTTTCGTGAACTGCTGTGTGTGTGGTGTGTGTGTGTGTGTGTGTGTGTGTGTGTGTGTGTGTGTGTGTGTGTGAGTGAGTGAGTGAGTGAGTGAGAGAGAGAGGGGGGTTATGTGATCAGTCGGGTTTGTTTGTTAGTTACGCAATTTTCCATCACGGGATCCAGGAGCGTGCGGTCAGGGTAGGCAGTGACTTCTCCTTTGTATCGTTAGATTTTGTCAACATGTCTCCACGTACTATGCCTGATTGTCAATCAAACAATTTGTCCTTTTTTCTGGTCAGTTAAGCCTGTAATGATTAAGAGGTGATAGTGACAAAAAGATTAATTTACCTATATGCTTTGATTCGAGACTGCAAGTAAATCTTAATAATTAGTTAGGAAAAAATCTCAATATTCTTGGTAATACCGTATATTGTTTTGATCTTTTGTTTATCGGATTATGAAAGGAGACTGAAAATAAACTCCCTATTTAAAAAAAAAAAAGGCATTAAAAAGTACGTGTTTAAGGGGGAAATATTAGGTATCATAAACATATTGACGACACATTGAAAGCCGCATAAGAAAGGTTTTAATATTTGTACATGGCATTGCGCTAGCTTCCTCTAAGCAAATATCAACAAACATGCTGTCTCGTGAGAACGTTGAGGATCATATTTCAAAATCTCTCATCATATTCATCTGTAAATCAATAACCATAATCATTCATCTTAATCAGTAACCATATTATGCATGCAGCAGTAACACACACACACAAAAACATGCACAGACACACGCACACATACACATGCACCTACAGACATATACACATAAAACACACATACAAGCAGTTCACACACACATGCAGTGCATGCAGACACACGCGCGCACACACACACACACACACACACACACATACACACACATACAAGCAATTCAATTCACACATGCATAAGCATCACACACACATAAGCAGTGGGCTTCTGTAGCTTTGATTAGTAAGCAGGCTTCTGTTTAGTTGATTCAAAAGCATAATCAGGTGATGTATTTGATTTCTGTAGCTTTGATCAATATTTGTTCGGTAAAGTCATTAGTTGTTTCTGAAAAAACATACTATTGAATCAGTTATGTATTCAATCACCATAAACCCTGATAGTGTGGTGAACTCAAATGTTTGGTGGAAACTGATTACCTCAAAAAAAATTGAGCATGACAATAATGATATTGTGTTCACAGCACTTAAAACATGTAAAGAAAATAACTTTACCTTATTTTCTTTAAGTTCCTTCCACACAATGCAATTAAGTTGGCCTACACAATTTTTTTGAGGTAATCGGTTTCCTCAAAACATTTGAGTTCACCACACTGTCAGGGTTTACAGTGTATTCCTTTGCCTGTGTTTTTCCTCTCTTGACTGTGATTTTTCTCTCCTTTTCAGTGATGAGCAGGCTTATCCTTTGGTTGTAGTTCTCAAGGGAAGTTGGCAGTGTTTTAGTTCGCCTGTCCTGTTGTAGTGAGAATGAGAGGGCAGAAAGACCGAGGCGTTACCAAGCTCGGGTGGGCATTTGTCCTCTTTGGGGGGGCAAAAAAGAACCTCAGAATCGCCGTCAAATACAATATGAACAACATCTTGAAACTTTTTACATATATATATATTAGTGGCGGCTAGTGAACTGGCGATAGGGGAGGCTCAAACCAATCCCTTGAATAATGATTGGTCTTGACCTGTTTTCAATTATTCATTTAAATTACCATTACAAAAGCTTAGAAAACTCTTCAACATTAACAGGTGTGGTCAGTTTTCATGCATTCCGCGTGAGTTTTAGTGGTATATTTACGTTCCCCAGCTGTAGTTAGCAATTACTCAATCAATGCATCTGAAAGAAATTCTCACACGAAATTAAAATCCTTCTGCATGGAGGTTTATCAGTTTCACCTGCGTTTATGACTATGGACTTCTCACACATTTCTTTACTCAGGGGTTGGAAGCAATGCATGTGTTTAATGGTCGTTTAAACTGTTTACATTAAATGAGATCATTGGAAGCAATGAAATTGCTTAAAGACGTTTCAAATGATCTTATTTCATTTAAACCACCTAATTCCTGTTCTTACGATGCCCACCGCCATGAGATCCCTGATGGTCTCCTATATGGTCATTGCTCACTGTGCTGAAGAGGGATCGGCCGGCTGAATGCGTTCAGGCTCCACTTGTTCCTAATAAAAAATAGGTTAGCTAGCCTCTACATTTGAATATACACTATATGTATGTGTATGTACTCATCCCGCTGTACCACAGTCGCTAGCTGCAAGCTACTACTTCGTTCGATGAAAATGGATGTAAGCAACAGTTTGGCAAGAATGAGGAGACCGGCGAGTCCGTTGAGCCACTATGAATCATGGGAGATAGAACCTTCAGGGATTAAGGTGGATATAAGCAGTGTAGACGTGACCTCAGACTGAGTGAAGACGGCAGTCTAAGAGAATGGGTGGGTCCCTAGTAAGTTGAGAGTGCCCATTGGTTAGTTTCACATCAGAATAGACTGGCAAAGGAATTCACCAATCACACATACTGATAGATAGATGAAGCATGTGTAAAGTTTTCTCTTAAAGGCTGTCTGCTTCCGTCTGTGGATCACGTGGGATATCATGTCAAATAGTAGTAAATGGCTGAATCTTAATCTCCTCCCTAAGCACTGAGACCTGAGCCCTCACTGATTTAAGTAGCTGCACCTGGAAAGTGATTGAGTGTGTGAGGCTGCAAGGGGCTGAAGTACTATAAAAAGAGAATGGGATAGCCCTTTGTTTGGTTGTCAACAGCGATGCATCATGTTTCTCACAATCGCAGTTTTGGGAGTTTTTATTTTACTTTTTTTTTTTTTACTTTGATTACGCTCTCCATGTTTTTTGTTTACAAATTCGCTCGTTTCACTTCGCTTTTATAGCAGCCGCCAGCTGGTTTACCCAGGGGATTCATGTCATACGTCACAATGCAATGAAACATGGGTAATTCCCTAACGCTAAGTCTGCAGAGATGCCCACTTACGGAAAGGGTGCATTAAGGGCTCAAAAAGTCCGCGAGAGATCCCTAACGCACTTCATGATTTGTCAACGGGACAACCCTAAGCCCTCACGCACTTAGCGGGAGCACGCTTCAAAGTCAGCGAGTGTGTGAGGGTGGACATTGGGATTGGGCCAATCAGTTTTTTTTCTTGAGTTTTCACTGGGTGGGCAGAGCTTCCTGGGTCCAGGATTTCTTGAAAAGTTCTTCTCCATTGCAAGATAGTGCATAATTTGAGTCGCATCTTCATAAATATAAGGTCATTTGAGATGATAAAATATATGTAAGGGGGTGGGGTGGCTTAGGGGCCCATCTCAATGATGCCAACAAAATATCACAAACTGATCTAGATCCAGGATTGTTTCTGGATCTAAGGATTTTTGATTTGATTTGATTTTATTACGGATCCCCATTAGCTGGTGCCATAGCACCCAGCTATTCTTCCTGGGGTCCACATAAAAGAAACATACAGTATTGTACAGTTGCAAATACATGAACGATTACATGATTACACTCAACACACAATGACAAATTAAATACAGTATATAAAATTACACTTTGGAAGAGAAAAATATTAAATAATACAGAATGCAAAAGGAATAATCAAACAGCAAAACTTTACAGTGTTGAGTAGACTTTAAGATTCTTTTTAAAAGTTAATTTATTGTAAATGCAGCAAAGGTTTTGAGGCAGGCTATTCCACAGAGTTATTGATCTATAAATAAAAGATCTCTTTAAAGAATTGGTCCATGGAATTGGTAATACGAGCTGTCCATTACTGGAACCTCTAGTGTCGTAATTATGCACAGTGTTCCTAAAAACTATCTGTTTATTGATAAACTCTGGGGTTTTTGTGCTCATGACCGACTTGAACAGCACAAGTGTATTACACATCACTCTCTTGTCAACAGTACGCCAGGAGAGGCAGGCATGCATACGGCTCACATGAGACCTCAGTGAGCAGCCCAGGACCAACCGAGCTGCCCTGTTCTGGACCAGCTGGAGCTGCCTGAGGTCATCACTGGCAGCAGATGACCACACCGTAGAGCAATAGTCAAGATGACATAAAACTGAACTCTGAACTAACTAACGTAAGAGGGGACGGGCAACAAAAGAAGCACATTTTCTAGAAATACCAATTGCTCCTCCCATTTTTAAAATAATATAATTAATGTGGTGAGACTGGGGGGTTAGGCACCCAGTAATTCGCAGGCGGGTGCTGTGGCTGAACAGAAGAATTAGACATGGCACTGAGCAACATACGGAACATGTTATTGTTCTCCTGCATTTGGGCTTGCGTCATCTCAAACCGTCTGTCTTCTGCCTCCCGCTGTGCCCTCAGGAAACTCTCCAGGTAAGAGTTTTCTTGTAGTTGACGGTCTTGCTCAGAGTTGATCAGTTCCTGGAGCTGCTGATGTTGTTTATCCAAATAAGCCGGCACTCCATCATCACTCTGAGTACGTTTCCGCTTTCTTCCGAGATGCTGCCTGGCTTTAGCCCCAGGAATGCTTGGCATTTTTGAGGTGGTTTCAGTCTGTTGCAGCCCATGTTCCTCTGTCAAGGGAAGTAAAGTAATAAGTAATGTTAAAGTCAGATCGTGAGACAACATGTTGCAGAGTGGTAGGCTACATAGTAACACATTGTCATCAGGAATGTACACAGCTAAACCAAATAATGTCTCTCTCTCTCTCACACACACACACCTACTGACAGGCAACTCAACTTCATTACATGTTACACTTAATGGTATTTCTATGTGACTGACAAATTCAATGCCTGTAATACTTAAATGTAGAGTATATAGGATGGTGGCCAGAGTATTAATTTACATCAAAGCCAGCATTTTCACTAATATTTACTCACCATTCACATCATCGTCCTCAGTGTGGGGTGAGGCGCTGCTGCCGTTGTCAGGTGGGCTCTCGCGGTTAGCATCCTCCCTGCTGCTAGAACCATCTCTGTCGTCTCGTCACGGTAGGGTCCCCTCAACTATGTCAACTGGCGAGGCAAGGGGTTTTGACCCCAGAATATTGTCGAGGTCGTTGTAATATATAAATTTCTGCCTCTCTTCGCTAGTACCGCCAGATTGTTTTAGAAGGTCCCTGATTTTCATGTATGTCTGTCGAAGTTTCTTTACCTTGAGCCGACACTGTTCTGGTGAAGCCCTTCTCCCTCATTTTATCACTAAAAACGGCAAACACGTCGGCATTTTTGTGCGTTCTCTCCATCTGCCCATATATCCACAAGGATACGGGTTTCTCTCTCAGCCCACGTTTGTCCCCTGATCATTTTTGTTGGTGTTATTGTTATTATTACCTTCCACTGGTAACTGGTCTCTGGTCTCCCACTCTCTCTCACACCCACTCTGTGTAATCTAGACTCTGTTTCCCACAATGCACGGCAAAAGACAGAAGCTCCCGAGGTACAAAATAGCGAAAGGTTCGTATTAGGTCCGGTCTGCTTTCACACCTCCAAAAGATCCGCACCAGGGTTCCTTTGGTCCGAACCGAGTCCGACCTTTTCAGCTCGGTCTCGGTCCGCTTGTTTGGTCCGGACCAGAGTTCGGCGGTTGTATTCAGACCACCCCAAAAGGTCCGGACCAAATAAAATTTGGTTTGTTTAGTCGTTTGGTCCGGACCAAACAGCGCAGGTGTGAATACGCCCCAAGACAGAGTGCAATCCAGCATCACTCCAAAGAGTTTAGTACTTTCAACCTGTTTAACTGCCAAATTGCACAACTTTAAATCAAGCTTAGGGCATGTAGATAGCCTGTGCCTTGTTCCCAGCACAATACATTTAGTCATGGAAATATTAAGCACAAGTCCATTACAGATTACCCAGTCATGCACAACTTTTAGTTCTCTGCTCAAGACATCATTTAGTACATAACAGCATTTTGCAGCATAATATAATGTCGGATCATCTGCGAAAAGAACCGTTTTGGCACATTTGGTAGCCCAGGATAGGTCATTAGTAAATACTGAGAAGAGCAATGGACCCAGGCAACTTCCCTGCGGCAGGGAAGGACACAGGCCCACATCTAAACATCTATTGATAATATGACAAATAGGAGACGCTATGATACCAGCAGTCATTCTCAGCACTTCACTATCAAGGTTATCTAGTCCTGCTAACTTACTGTCAGGAAGAGAGCAGAGTAACCGCTCCACCTCACTGATTTCAACTTGATGAAATTCAAATTCACAATTTTTATCTTTCATCATAATATACTTAATACAATCATTTGCTTTACTGTTGTTTGAAATAGTCATGGCCTGCCTCAGTTTAGATACTTTACCCACATAATAGTCATTAAAATGATTTGCAATATCACCTGGTTTAGTGAGAACAAATCCAATTTGCTTCCACTAGGGGAGTACTCACAGTTGTTATTCTACCCATAATTTCATTAAGCACATTCCAAATTTGTTTGCTATCATTTCTTGCCTCATTTAACCTTTGTTTAAAATAGTCCCTTTTTTCACCTTGTTTAATTATGCAACCTGATTATGTAAAGAACAGTACTAACGCCTGTCATCAATTGATCCAGAAATAAGAGGCTTTTTTGGCCATGTCTCTCTCAGTCATTAGGGTCCTAAGAGTATTGTCAAGACATGGGGCAGATCTGTGTTTGACCCTGAACTTTTTTAAAGGATCATACTTGTTTACAACACTCATATATACTGACATAAATAAGTCCAATGCAGCTTGAGGGTCATTTACACTACACACCACGTTCCAATCAATACTAGATATTTCATCAATAAATAAATCTTCATTAAATCTCTTATAGGACCATGTTAAAATGATTTTAGCTTTAAGTTTTGGAACCTTTGTCTTTCTAGTGACAGCTATTATATTATGGTCACTGAAACCTACAGGAACAGAAACTGCGTTAGAGCACTGCTCAGAAACATTTGTATAAATATGGTCAATGCATGTCCCAAAGATAATACCATCACTGCCTAGACTCATTCTTGTAGGAGATGTAACAATTTGAGCTGGATTGCAAGCATTTAATATAGAAAACAACTTATTCCTGTTGGGACATGACTGCACCAACCAGTCTACATTCATATCACCCAACATGAAGATTTCTCTTTTTTCATCTGATATCTTGTCAAACATCTCACACAATCCATTCATATACATAGCATCTGCACTGGGAGGCCTGTAGAAACAGCATACCAGAGTTGGTTTGGAATAAGGCAAGTGAACTTGCACAGAGTTAGCTTCAATGTCTACTCTCATCAGATCATAATGAATTTTAGCAGGTAAATCATTCTGAACATAAATGGCCACTCCACCTCCAAACCTATTTCTATCTTTTCTAAAAACTGAGAACCCCTCAATAGCTACAATTGCATCAGAGAAGGAATCATCAAGGTGGGTCTCCAAAATAGCAATGATGTTAATACAGTTATCTCTGACAGTACGCTCTATATCCTGATACTTATAACGCAGACTGCATACATTCACATGTGCTAAAACTAGGCCCTTATGAAGGCCCAGTTTAATGTAGGGCACATCAGTATTGGATGTAGTCATAGCAATTTAGAGTAAAAAATAAATGTAAAAACTCAACGTACTCAAACTAAAACAGCCAGGGGGTCACCTTTGAGTCTCGATACAGTTGTCCATTTACATACAGCTTATCAACTGACAGTGCCACTCTGTGATTCAGGGCCCTGTTTTCTCTCATGATAGGAAACAGTTTTTTCCGCCTCTCATTTATCTCCACAGGAAAGTGGTCATTTAACCAAAGAGAGGTCCCCTTCAGTTCCTTACCACAGCTCTTCACCAGTTCTTTATGCTTGTAGTGCTCAAAGCAAGCAATTATTGGTCTGTTTTTTCCTTCCACAGGTCTGCCCAGTCTGGGACCCTAGAGAAGGTTATGTCCCTAATTACCTCAGGGGCCAGTTTGAGGTTTTTGGACATGAAGTCTCTTACAGTTTGTTCAGGCTCAGGTTTATCCACACTGATGCCAGAGGAAATCAAGTTATGTCTCATCTCTCTGCACTGCATATCCAGTAAGGTCTCTTTCATGCGCTTCTTCGCCAAGGTGAGAGAAAGAGCAGATTTCTGTACTTCTTCCACCACACCTTTAAGGAAGGCATTTTCTTGTCTCAAGTCCTCTATCTGCTTTTGACTAAACTCCAAGCTGGTTTTCAACTCACGGATGTCATGTTGTAGGGAGTCAAGCATATCCAACTTGCTTAGTCGAGTGTTGATCGATTCAAACACTGCAGCATCCACCTCCATGACACCACTCGGCTCACCCACACTTTCCAACCAAGATTGGCAGGATCGGAGTTGTTGTTTCTTGGGCAGAGGTTTCTCAGTAGCCTTTTCAGCGACCACCTTGTCACTGTTTTTGTTAGGCATCCCAGCAGGTTAGATGGCTTGAGCTGTACAGGCCACAGGTAGGCCCAAGGCTTGAGCAGCCTCAGCCTCAGTTAGGCCCAAATTGAAATCCACCAAATATCTCCACATGCAACCGTCAATCCCCAATGACCTGTCACCTTAAAACACTTTTCCACTATAAACAATGGAATAAGGAGTATATTGATTTAAAAATTTTCAAGGGTCTGAATATATCATTAAAATTTAGCAACAGCAGCATGAGAGCAAGCTCAATGCTTCCTTAGCCCTGAGAATGACAGGACTCAAATACAATTAGGGTGCATACTCCAATGTCGCTATTATATCACTATATGTCTGCCTCCCTCTGTCAGCAGTGCCTATCGCTCACCTTACGTGATCTCGTTACTGTGAGATGAACGCTGGCCTTGTCATTTCTCATTGCTTCACACAGGCTCGATTCAGCCTCGCTTCGTTTCACGCAGCCGGACCCCAAGTTATCAGTGCTGGCCTCAGTCAGTCTGGAGCGAACTCAAAAGCCAAGTTGATCCTTTGCTACAAATCCGAGCACATTATGAGATCCACTACTAACACCCCGGCTAAATTCACCGCATTCGCTAGTAGTAACTAGTTGAGGAAGAGACGTCTAACCACCAGTAATTTATCGCTCAGATGATGTAGATTCCTGGGACATAAATTGAATAAAAATTACGGAAAGTCCCTTTAAGAGGTGCCGACAAACGTGGGTTGTTCAGTTTTTGAAGAGGTTCGGAATCAGATTGCTCGTTTTTTGGCCATTCTTTGCAGTTTCATCTTTGTACCACTGGATGGCAGCATTCACCCTCCGTCAGTGACAGAAACAAAGCAGGATTGGTTTTCTGTGGGTGTATGTGTGCAATAAATTTTGTGTACCGTGTGAAAGGAGGTCGGTGTCTCTACCCTGAAGACTTCTTCGTAATTGTGAATTATCATTTTAAAATCAACGTTCACGAACTACTGGCATGGCTCAATCCTGGGGCCTCCCTGTGTATGCTGGTTTTCATGCCAACCTCAGGTGCTATCCCAAAATTTTTAGACTGCTAGGAAAACCACCGAAAATTCTGAAGACTACATTAAAGGTTGCTTTTAGAACTTGTGATGGACCTCAGCTGTATTTCTACAAAGAAAAAAAAATAGTTCAGAAACTTAAGACCGTCAACATCAAAAACATCATGAGTAAAATGGGACTGCTAGTACGGTAAAATGAGACATTTTAATATTCCTTTCAAACTAAACCTCCCTCCCCCAGCTGGCTGGGTGTGTGTGTGTGTGTGTGTGTGTGTGTGTGTGTGTGTGTGTGTGTGTGTGTGAGCATAAAAGAGAGGGAGAGAGACATGCAAGTGCGCACACGTGCGCAAACACTTGTCTGCGCACGTATGTGCAATATATATATATATATATATATATATATATATATGCACAGCCAGCAGCCATAACACTACTCAATCTGTTCCAGCTGCTCTGCAGAAGCTAAGCAGGTGTGGGATTGGTTAGTACTTGGATAGGAGAACTCCTGGGAAAACCAAGTAGCTTCTGGAAGAGGTGTTGGTGGACTAGTAGGCTGCAATCCCCCTGGTGGAATAATCCCCAATGCCCCAGTGCAGTGATGGGGACACTGTACTGAAGGAGATGTCGACTTTCGGATGAGACAACAAAACCAAGGTCTTTGACTCACTGTGGTAATTAAAGATCCCATGACACTCTTTGACAACAAGAAGGGGTTTCCCCGAGTCACGACTAAATTAATCATCCTAATTCACCACCTAATCATTCCCTGATCTAATTAGCTGTGCAACTTGTCCTTTCTGGGCACCTCAACCCCCAGGGCTCCTTTGAAAAATAGATTTCAATCTCAATGGGACTTCATTGGTTAAAGGTCAAATAAAATATTTACACTGACCCATACGCACACGTGCTTACATGTTTGAAGCAATGATGGCCAGTTCTGAGCAATTGTGACTGATAGGGACTCATAACATCATCTACATTTTGATGTGATAAATTGAACTCATGACAGGGTAGCACACAACAGCATAATAACTCATGATTTTATAACACTTGGTGGCCAAAAAACTTGCAGGTTTCACATCAGAAAAGGGTCCTTAATTCATCCAGGGAAAATGTCAATTAAAACTGTTTCACATAAAAAGCAAAGTGTATTGTTAAAATATTTTTATTGTAAATCAAAGAGTTAATATAATGCAAGATCTTACGACCTTTTTTGGCGTAATACCCACATTTTTTTTGGCCACAGTACTCTTATTAGCTTATTAGAAAGCGCAAATAAGCATGTGATGTTTAACTTTTTTTTTTTTTTTGCTCTGACCTTCTTAGTCATCTGGGACAAATACATTGATTGTTAAATGTAAAGGACTTTTGTAGCAACAATCAAGTTTGCTGATGGGTTGCTTATATTAAGAGTCCAAGATAGAACATTTTATTTGTCCCATTTTACCTGATGTCCCTGATTACCTGACTTCACCCTCTTTAGTTAGCTTGTAGGTATGTGGCTGAACCGGGTAAATCACTCTTTTAAATATAAAAAGGAGCTAATAATTAAGAAAAAAAAAGACAGAGCTGCTTAAAATAGTGATTAGAGGTGATGGGGGAATGAAAACCAGCGCACACGGACCGATGCTGAGAATCACTTTAAGTTACTTTCAGACAAGGGGTGACTCTCAAAGCTTAGGCTGCATTCTTCGAAGGCTGCATTTTCAGGGGTTGTCACTTACTTCCATCTGCCAAACTAATATTTAGGGTAAGGGACAAGGTTTAATCTAGGGCTAGATTTTGGGTTAAGGGTTAGAGTTAAGGTTAAGATCAGGGAAAGCAGTGCCAACTCACTTAAACCAAAGCTGTTTAACGGAGATGAAATGATGTTACGTCAGTTCGGCAGATGGAACTAAGTGACGACCCCTAAAAACGCAGCCTTGAAAGGATGCAGCCTGTGCTTTGAGATGCACCCCAGGATGTTTTATATTTAGGTCCATGACTTCAGAGGGATCACTTCCTTATCCTAACGCTTCAGAATTTTATGTTGGCCGTCGGGTTGTGTGGTTTTGCACGCGATTTCCAAACAAATGGCTAAACTTCAGCTAAAACCGTTGGTAACGTTACGCATGTTGTTATGCTAATGGCTTCTCCGGTGAGTAAACGTTTCCTCGTTTTCCTTGCGTGACTTAACAATACTGGCGTGGGCTTTATTATTCGGAATTCGGAAGGGCTGATTGTTAAAATGAGTTGCGTGGGCGAGGACAAGCGCGCACACGTTCACGTTACCCTCAGTCCCTCCCCGCCCGCCCGCAACTTTCTGTTTTCGTTTTCAATGGTGTTTGGCTTCGGACGCGATCACGCTACAGTCATTTATTTCATCCTTATTGGCTTATTGGACGACAAATACACAAAGGTAGGCTAAGCAAATTATTCATTGTTATATTGGTGTAAATTTGACAAATCGGGGAAAAAATTTTGGCAAATGTTAATAACGCTGCATTTGTTACTGATCACATTACTGTGCGTGAATTGGTCTCAACCGGTAACCCCTCCAGCAGTCGCGAAGCCTTATTCATTAAATCTCGCCCGCTGGCCAACGAGCCTTAGCAGTGGGTCGCAATGCTCGGTTCGCTTTGCACCATCACATCAGCGTTTCCCCCCGGAATCACCTAGATTTGTGGTAATATGTGATATTACATCAGCGTTTTGGGAATTGTGCGGCTACGCGTTGCGTAAATAGTTTGCGAAATTCATCAGTTAAGGTTAACTGTAACTGCAGCCAGATGGCCGCTTAGTTGTCCTGCTTTCGGTCTCGTCAGCCAGCTGAGCGATCAGAAGCGCATCTTGGAGCGAATCCTCTTGGCCATTACTGAAGTCGGAGGCCATCATCAGCCTGCTATCCAGTCATATGTAAGACTAATATGACGTTAAATCTGCTAATTTTGTTAGCAACTACGTTTTTGGCGAACGCGCTCCAGATTGAGAGACGGACGCTAGTCCAGTAGATTCGAGAGCGATCTGCCGTGTCCACTTTCTAATTAATTGGCGGATTGCCATTATTGCTATTCAAACCTGTATACTTTAACATGCCATAAACATATGGCTGGCTAAATTATAGCAGTGCGTTTGGTAGATTGTTGTTATCACTCGGCAAACTTAAGTATCGTTCTGCTAATCTACCATGAACATCTGCTGCAGAGTTTTTGTTCGCTCAGGGACAGAATTCAGCCTCGGCCCCTGTCGATTTGCAAAATAAATGCGCATTTCATGCTTTTCTTTAAACACGAATTTATGGACTGGCATGTTGCGCAATAGCCTAATTGGATTAGAATACATCTTCAGCGCTGGTATACAGCATGGTCTCACTGTATTGATACTAACTACTGAGAACTTTGCTGACATGTATCTGGGTAGAAAGTAACTTGACCTTCATGACCCGGGTGGGTCGTTAATATACTTGTATCTTGATAGAATATGTAATCGTGTTAACAGTTTTGAATGCGAGTCTGAAGAAGAGCCTACAGGCTCGAAATCTTACCTCAGTATATGGCTTTTTGACGGGAGCTTTTTTGGTTTGCAGATCATTTTATCTTTTTGTATTTGAATTTAGCTTTTTGATCCAGCACCCAAATACTATAGATTTTTGTGATGTGCATGTCATACAAATTTTCTCTTATAGTTTTGAATGTGCTCATAAGAATGACGCCACTGTTGCAAAGATGTGCATCAAATAATTCAGCCTTTCCCTAATATATAATGTCTCCGTATTCCGAATTAAATGTGGTTCACGCAGCTAAGAATGTTCATTTTAATGTATCTTTGCTCTTGACGTTTGACTTTAAACAATATCTTTTTTTCCAATTGTAGTACATATTTGGCACAGACTATGTTGCTTTAGCCTATAGGACGACGTTTGCTTAACTGTCTGATGGAAACAACACGAAGTTGAAATTAAGCACTATTAGGTCATATCACAATTAGTTGCGGCTCCCCATTCAGATATAGTTTTTGTATTTTCGAGGTCCCTTGATCTTCAAATATTTAGAGAGAGGCAGAATCCTCAGAAAATTATCGGACTTTAATCCAGCTCCTGATCTAAAGCCCGGCATAGGCCCTGCATACAAAGGAGATTACCATAATTATTCCGAAAGGTCTTAAAAAAAAATTAAATAAAAACCTTCTTCCAGTCACATTCGTTTCGTTTATTTCATTTGCTATCAATTCCAAAAAAAAAGGGAAAGAAAAATTACATATGGGTCATTCTGTGCCAACTTGACAAGGGTCTCAAACAAATCCCACATCTTAAGTTCCAACTCCAATTTTTCATGGAGTAATTGCCAATTTAAGAAGGGGTTGTATAGTCACATGCAAAATTATGGGCATTTTTGAAGGGCTATACACTTTCCAGTGCTCTTAAATTAATTTCAGTGCATGGTTGTGAGTAAACATTCATGAAATGTATGAATCCGCTATCAGATTTGGCATAACTCATTTGATTTTCCTATAATAAGCTATTGAGAATGACAGTTTTTACAGAACCAAAATTTTTATTAGATTTTTGGTTGGTCCCCTTGACTGAAGTTTTGCATGATCTGGGGTTCACACTACAGCCTCGTCCTCAGCAGCTACTGCACACTGACCCCTTCAACCCAAACCAGTCTCCTGTCTCTAGTTTAGGAGTAACTCGCATCTGAAAATGTTTTTGGTAAATAAATAAATGCCCAAAAATTTCTAAATTCAATGCATGATGTGGTAATGTGGACACGCCAGAAGACATCTGAGAAAATGTATGGAGCAGCTTTTATTTTGGAGCAATAAACAGTAGAAAATTCATCTTGCGTTTCCAGCTTGTTCTAGAAAAATTCTGGCTTCTTTATTTACTTCGCTGTGTGGCTTCTCAGTCTGTAACAATCAGGAAAACCTGTCAACTTGCTTGTTAATGGCTAACAAACACCTTATAAAATAAAGCCCAAAGGATCACAAAGATGGCAAAACTGCAATTAATTCACGAATGATGTGCAAGTATTTGCCCATAAATTGGGAAAGGTTAGGCAGTGATGAGGGAATTAATTTCTTTGTGGCTCTTAAATGAAACTCAGATTGTAGACCCCAGTGCTGAAGGTACCTACGACACAAATGTCCATTTTGAGAAAATCGACTTCGGAGACCATAACGCTTTCCTGCCCACAGACTCCACCCTTCTCAATGTGTGAAAATGTGAGCCTTTTTGCACTAGGCTCTTCAATTACTTTCACCAGTATTGCAGGCTGAAAAGATTGAGATTCAAGGATGTTTTGAACATTCATTTTCTGGCAAAAGGCATGGGAAAGCCAGAGATTTCTGCTGCAATATCCATTTTCATTTTAACATAAAATCACGCTTCCAAGTCCAAGAAGTTAAGACTACGTTCTGCATTATTAGCACCAGAATGTACAAGTAGACTCCAGAAAATAATATATTCAATTCATAATACCCAAAATATTGACAACCCCACCCCAGTCATATTATTTGGCTGATATAAGCCACGCAGCATGGTAAATAAAATGATGTAAAAATAAGGGATTGGTGTGTGCTTTTATGTCTGAGTTTGTGATAAGTGTGATTATTTCTAGTTCAAGATGACGACTCATATAAGTATGACACATTTCACTGGTTATCTCTTTCCTTACCCTATTGGTTGGCATGTTCTCCGTGGATTTTCATAAAATGTTTGTGGTGCACAGACATATTGTCCCCATATAAAAAAATGAAAGAAAAATGCATTTAAAAACTAGGACACATATGGATATGCAAATGGCTCATCTGATTGTTTCTAGTAAAATATATGTAACAAATGATTTTACTGAACAGGTTTTGATCTAGGCCACAGAAATCAGCTGAACAGATATTAATCAGAGCAGAACCCAACGGAACAGATACTGATTGAATCAATGGAACAGATATTAAAGCTACAGAAATCAACTGTGTGTGTGTGTGTGTGTGTGTGTGTGTGTGTGTGTGTGTGTGTGTGTGTGTGTCTTACTGCGCATTACTGCTGCTTACATAATATAGTTACTGATAATAATTAGGGGAATTCCATATGAAATCACCCTAAATGAGGGTGATTGTTGCTCTCAGAATTACTGTTCTTTGATAGTTCATGTAGTAAAATTAGCCCCAAAATTGTTTACATTTACTGTGCATAATAGACCTACGCTGAAAGCAGGTTTTTACCCAAAGTATGGCCTTATTTTTCCCACGAAGGGCTGCTTGTTCCATGCTAGTTTTGATATTGTTTGTAGGACCCATGAAGACCTTTAAAAATGGACACATTTGTTTTTGAAGTCAAAGGGCACCCTCATGGCAAACGATAAAAAGGGCTGTGCCCACATGACTGCCCAGAAAGGGGTTAATTTTACTTAAAATGAATGTCTGGCATTTTAATTCTCTTCACTTTTAGATAGTCCTTCATGTTTACTTCAGCCAAAATCAACATCAAATCCCAACAGTCTTTGAGAAGTATGAGAAAATCCGCCCTCAGAAAGGATAATTTTCGGTATGCTTCATTCAAATTGCGTTTTTTGGTTGTCAATTTCTTGGCCCACAAAGGAATAATTTGAGTTTAAGTACTATGTAGCGAGTGCCTGAGATGAAAATAAAGATATCCTGTTGAAAGGACGCTGATATCTTACTTACTTTTGATAGACAGGCAGTTGAAAATGCTTACAAATGGGTCATAGAGGGTTGACACTGACACGCCCCCTTTTCCAGACCCCAGTAAAAGCCGAATGGAGTGAGATATTGAGCAAAAACCAACTGCAATTTTCCTTAGCAGGCTCCAAAATATCAAAGAACTGACTAATTCTGAGAGTGTGGAGCTGGGAGCTCTGCTGATTTCATTTGGAATCACCCATCATTGTTTTATTGATTACTATGATGAATAATAATGATAATAATAATAATAATAATAATAAATTTATTTAGCAGTTTTCTTAAACAAGTCACAAAGTGCTTTACAAATAAAAACAATAAACAGGAAAACGGACAGAGCCAAATATAAGGTAATAAAATTAGTAAGGCAGTAATAAAAATAATACATGGAATTCTTAGAGCAGGGTTAAAAAAAAAAAATATATATATATATATATACATATATATATATAAATATATATATATATATATATATATATATATATATATATATATATATATAAAATGAATGGTTAAGAATAAGCCAAACGATAAAAATGAGTTTTAATAAGTGATTTCAAAGAGGGAACAGAGTTTGCTTGCCGGACATCTTCAGGCAGGGACTTCCACAGACGAGGGGCTCGAACTGCAAAGGTTCTGTCACCGTTTGAGACCAGACGAGATTTGGGGACCGGCAGGGCCCTGTCAGAGGATCACTGGCAGCGCTCCGGCTCATAGGGAGTTTGCAGCTCACAGATATAAACTGGGGCCTGGCTATTTAACACTTGAAAAACCAGCAGTGAAATTTTAAAATCAATTCTAAACCTTACTGGCAACCCATGAAGGGCTGCCAGGACAGGTGTAGTATGGGTTAATGTGGGTCAAAAGCCCGGCAGCAGCATTTTGAATTAATCGTACTCTGTGAATATTGCGGTTTCTACTGGAATATAGTGAATTGCAATAGTCAAGTCTGGAAGAGTTTAAAGCATGGATGACCTTCTCTAAGTCAGAGGGAGAGAGAAATGACCTAATTTCAGTCTCAGCTGAGCGAAACAAGACTGAGTAACTTTGGTCACCTGAGCATCAAAAGAGAGGTCTGAGTCAAAAATGACACCAAGGTTGCGGGCGTTTATACAAAGATTTTTTGAAAAGGCACAAAAACTGGATGAAAGGTGATTAATATTTTTGGAAGAGGGGCCAGCAGGGTTAATAACAATGACCTCAGTTTTGTAGTCATTAAGATGAAGAAAATTATCAGACATCCATTTCTCACTGGAGAGCCTGTGCTGGGGTTTATATCGGGGATGCCTTGGGGACCTAAACGTGGAACTGCCTGATGAAAAGGCTCTTTTGGTGTCCTTATAGCTTTACAATTGAGAAAAGTAAAATGAACTGTATTTTCTGATTAAGCAGTAGAACATTAGCTTGGATGCAAAGCTTCAAAGCTTTAGGTGTAATAATAAAAAAGTTATGCCATGTGAAATACATGAAAAATGTCGATTGACATGAATTTGTTAAAAAAAAACTGACGGACAGTACCTTTAGAAAATAATTCACCAAAAAATCATTTTGGGTCCGAATGAGCCGAAATTTCAGATTTGTTCATCACTAATGCATGTTTATCTAATGTGAAAATATGGAATCAGTCTATGACTATGGTGACAGATGTTTGGTATCTGATGATGTGGCATGGAATAACCCTTCTGCTTTTCCTCTGTAGTGATTGATTTTTGCTTAAAATAAATCTGTATGTACTCAGTTTCTATGGTTATGTGACTTGTTCTTATGCCTTCACCTTACAGGGTGATGGATGAGGACGAGGCGATGGAAAAAGAGTAATTTTGTTTTTGAATGATGAACTACGGCCTCATAACGATTTGTTTCATTTCGTTTTGTTGTCAAGGTAAGTTTTTCTTGTGTGCATTTGTATCATTTCTCTTGACTGTTGTATACCTGTGCTTGTTTTGTCTGACTGTATGCACAACATATTCAGATACCAAAAGAAGTGTGTCACTTTGAAACAGGAAGTACAGTGTTGTTATTGGTCCGGATGGATCGTGAATCGGAGTGTGTTAACAGATGAGCACACTTGGTTTATAAGTCTTCTTATCAGTTGGGAGAAGTTGTAATGTGCTCCAAAGTACATGGTTGAGTTTGTGAAAGTACAGTCGTGCGTTTGTGTCCAAACTTCTGTGCGTGTGTGTGTGTGTGTGTGTGTGTGTGCGCGCGCGTGTGTGTGCGCGTGTAAGTTTGCTGGTGCATGTTTTCGCACACATGCTGGTTCTGACGGTCGGCATCGTCCTTCAGCTCTGGCTGCACTTCCTGCTCCGGTCAATTTATCGGTGGAATCTGTTAATTTCGAGTACAGCCTGAGATGGGACCCTGGACCTGGGACGCCCCCAGGAACCAACTACAGAGTCCGGATCAGGTGAAGTATCTATCTGTACAACGTCTCTACGGTGGGGGTGTGTGGGCTGGACGAAGAACCGTAGCCTAGCAACATGGAGGTGTTTGATCCATATGTTGCTAAACTTTCACCTTGGACTGTATACCACACCTCAGATGTTCACCGCATGTATTTTCACCACAAATTTAATAGAACTAAACCATTGGTCTGGCAAAAAAAGAAACACTTCAACGCACTTGTAATAATGAGAATAATCAAGTGTTCTTGCAAGCAGTCCACAATTCCCTCTCAATTCCTCTTTTTTTCCCTTTTTTACTGAGGTAATTTTGATAGTTTCAGACCCGGGACATTGTGGGCCACAGAGGCGTACCTAATTTAATGGAAAAGTGTGAGACTCTGCTATGTTTAGCAGCTTCAGTGAGAGTGGAACGGCCGATTCTTGCGTTCCACTGCCTTCTGATAATGCTCTGAACGACTGAAGATCACACAGTGAAATGCTGACCACGTTCGTCTCAGAAATGACATGCTAGCGAGCTGGCTATCGCCTACTTTCTGCTTTGCGTCTTTATCCTCTGTGAAAAGTGCCATCTTAATCAAGTTGAGTTGAACCCATTTGATCAAAAAACTATATTCCAGTGCTCACAAAGTGCTGACTCTATTTTACAGAGTTACATTATACGTAAAGAAGAGAGCGAATTACGCGTTTCGCATCTTGCTGCTTCAGATTGGCTCTCCCATGATGCAAACACGTAATTCGCTCTTTTCTGCTTATAATGTAACACAATAAAATGGTGTCAGTCATATCTTGGTGTTTGCTGGAGTTTTTTATTTTTGATCTACTGTTATTTATGTAGAACCTGCTGCACCCAAAGATGAGAACTGCTGTGCACGGGGTATTTTCTGTTTTTTGAGTTGAATCCATGGTTGATATAGATATTTGTGATCTGCATTTATTTAGAATTGGTGTTTGGTTTGCATATTTAACCCTCCATTAACTAGCGTAGCATATCTGCTACATGAAGTAAAAGGGTTAACAGCCTTGACACCTGCTGGTTTTGTTTCTTATTGCCAAATAAATATTTGAGAATAACTTGAATGGTCCATCACTTTAATTTTTGCATTAGCATTATTACCCAATGTAGCAGATTTGCTACAATTTGGAAAGGTGAGCCAAATGTGTCAATTTTTTTGTCTACTGTTTTTCAAATAATGGCCCAAAATAAGCATTTTAGCATTGGGAAATAATTTTAACACAATTGGAAATGGGTTTGGTTAATAGAGGGTTAACTTGTGCTTGTACACAGTTGTGTTGTTGACTCTGCTTGCTGGTTTGGGGATGTTCACTGGGTCTGGCACTATACCTTTTCCCATTATTTATATCCTACATCAAATATTTATTGGTGGATTTATTGATTTGCACTCCGTAATTCTCTTAGCTACCCCAGTGTTTGCAGGTGATGGTTCCCATGCTAATGGGATCTCTAAGACGGCGAGATTAGCTACACGGAGGCGGGGGGGAAATTCCAAACAATTTATAAATGGAAAGACTAACGGCTGGCTGATGGTGAAACTGCATGTCGCCTCCATTCCCACCCGCCCAAGGGCGAGAGCTCGCTTTCGCTCTACCTCAAATGCCACTGAGTCCACGCAGGGGAAAGTTTAACTGGTTTCAGTTGTGGTACATTAAGGTGTTGTTTTCTCTTTGCTAATTGTCATTTATTGATTTTATTTTTGCCTCACGTAAAGATTGGGTAAAATAGCGCCGCTCTTCGAACTGAGAATATGAAATGCCTTCACTCACGACAGCCTTTCGCATGCAAGCATTTGTAACTGAATACGAAGTGACAAGACGAGGTCAAAACCTAGCATACGGCCCGGCCGTCGATATAATCGCGATTGCAATGTTCATTTTCATCATGTGCAAACATTGAGCTTACTCCATCACTTAGCTACTCAGTCAGTCAGTCTGTCTGTCTGTCAGTCTGTCTGTCTGTCTGTCAGTGAGTCAGTCAGTCAGTGACATTGGCATTTGTGGTGCTGGCTCTGCTCTTGCAGTCTGGCCAAAAATGAACAATGCTTGCGCTCTGTGGTTGTGATTTTTCAGATGTTATGGGCATAAATCGAAGACTCTACGTGTCGCAAACTCCTCCGTTGTGGCGGTGAAACAGACCCTGCAGGATTACATTCAAGACGTCTCTGAATTATACTATATTTCCGTGCGGGCAGTCAACCACGGCGAAAGGTCGAACTGGACAAATAAGACCTTCACCCCCTTTGTTGACAGTACGTCTAACCGAGACCTCTCTCTACTTCACTTTTCCTTTGGTGTAAATGAAACTGAATGTGCTGTTAGCATGATAACATGATAACTCCACTTTTATTGCTGTAATCGAGTTATGTGATCTGCAGATACTCGGCATTTATGAAAGGTGATGTTTCATACAAAAAGTTTCACCGTGTCATAATAGAAGTGACTGGGCTTTTTATTAAGATTCCTCGTATCGTTTATGACTGAAGGCTTTTTACTGGTATTTCTGTGAAATCACACAGGTAATTGCCATCTAGAGCGGGTGTCTTTGAGTTTTCAGTGTTTGGTTCTGATGGTGGTTTTTAGTGAGCCCGGAGTTAGGTAGGGGCTTTATTTAAACAGGGAAAAGCCCGTTGTGTGCAAAGACCTTTTGTTTACTATGATGCCCTGAAATAACGGTGCATGAAATGTTCTGCATCAGAGGCAGTTTTGACCTTCGTCGACGTGAGGACTGGAGTTGGAACGTTGAACAGAAAGTTGGCCAAGGTTAGGCTGAGGGCAAAAAAAAAAAAAAACTTGTATTCCTCATATTTAGCTTTTATGTGAAGCAACTTACAGTGAATTTGCCTTTGTAGGGGCCAGTTCTCCCCAGAGCAGTGTAGGATGTGGTTAAGAGCCTTGGTCAAGGGCCCAGCAGCTCAACGGTTTTCATTTTGCCAACTGAAGCGTCAGTTTTGGGGAGGGGGGAGCATTGCCTGTGAGACCGACTGTGTATACAGCTCTTTTCCCTTTCTGCAGCTCGTCTCGGCCCTCCTGAAGTGACTGTACTGGGCTGTGGTGACTGCCTTAACCTCACCATCACACTTCCCAGAGGAAAAGCAAATGAATCTATCTTCGAGATCTACAAGATTTTTGATTACCATATTTCCTGGAAGGACGCTGCAGATGGCAGGGTAGATTTTTTTTTATGCTATTATCATTTTTATTTATTTTCTTTATTTGGAATTTCTACCTGGTTTGTCTGTGGTGAAATTGGGGCCCCATGTTGCCCTGCAGGCTTGTGTGGTCACACCGCATTCTGCAGCCAATCAGTGCCTTGGGAGAACAGTACATGTTCTCTCTGGCCAATCAGTGACTTAAATAAATTTACTTTTTGTCAGGATTACTGAGCATGCTCAGAACGTACATCTCAATAAAGTGAATCTGCTTGAGTGCAAGTCTGATTCCATCCTTGCCAGTCTGTCTTTGTATTGCATTGTATTTCTATTTCAGTCACTCCTGCATTATACTTTTTATATTAAGGAGCTTTCTGTGGAAATTTGAGGATTGAAATTGCTATTTTATGCTTTAGCCAAGGGATATGAGGACGTTTAGCTGGTTGCCATTGTCAATAATCATAGGAGAAGAAAAGTACCTTTTAGATTTTGATTTGCAGTTGAGCGGATTTACCGAAGTTGTGAGCGTGTGCAGTAATCGTGACACTGCTCCTTTAATTCAGTGTTTTAGTCTGATAATGTTGTTGTTTTGTTAAATATAATTCTGTCACCCAAGATTTTTGCAAGCTGAATTTTAGGTGATTATCCCGGGAATGTATGAATTCACCACCCCCCGCCCCGCCCCGCCCCGCCCCGCCCCGCCCCGCCCCGCCCCGCAGTTGTTCTTAATAATGATCCACCCCTCTCACCTGTGTAAGGTGTGGAACACCAGCACGACGGAGAACAGCATCGTGCAGCGGAACCTGCAGACAGGGTCGCGGTACTGCGTGCGGGTGGGGTTCCACCTCAACGTCAACACGAACACGCTGCCGTCCGACTGGGTCTGTGCCCTTACCAGCCCCGTAAAGTCCAGTCCAGGTGGGCTTATTTCTCCCAGCTAAAACTACAGTTAGAGTACATTACTGCCAATTAGCCAATGCTTGTATGCAGTGCGGCCATTGGTTGAGTACAGGCCAATCTGCTGCGTGCATAGACACTTTCTTGTGGACACGTTTTTGACTGATTACTTTCATATTTGGCATGGACATGTGCTGTACCTATGACACCTATCGATTTATGTTGCCATGGCGACAGTATCGGCCGATTTATGCACAAATTTGTACTGAAACGAAGATTTCCTTGTGGACGCAGTACTGACCGGAGCAGCGGGCTTTCGGGAGGCGACACCCACGCGGTTGCGGGCGACCGGGCTGTCTAGTTACAAAATGTGAAGCCTTTGAAGCTTTTAAGTGTGAGAGAACTCTACGCCACTGTTATAACAGCTTACATACTGTTTCGTGTAGTGAAGGAATGAGTATGATACAGTGTATATGTGTGTGCATTGCAACCCGCGCTTGTGCCGTAGGGTGTGAGAGTGTGTGAGTGTGTGTGAGTGTGTGTGAGTGTGTGAGAGTGAGTGTGAGAGTGTGAATGTGTGTGAGTGTGTGAATGTGAGTGTGTGAGTGTGAGTGTGTGAATGTGAATGTGTGTGAGTGTGTGAATGTGTGTGTGAATGTGTGTGTGAATGTGTGTGAGTGTGTGAATGTGAGTGTGTGAATGTGAGTGTGTGAGTGTGAGTGTGTGAATGTGTGTGAGTGTGAGAGTGAGTGTGAGAGTGAGTGTGAGAGTGAGTGTGAGAGTGAGTGTGAGTGTGAGTGTGTGAATGTGAATGTGTGTGAGTGTGTGAATGTGAGTGTGTGAATGTGAGTGTGTGAGTGTGTGAATGTGAATGTGTGTGAGTGTGAGTGTGAGTGTGAGAGTGAGTGTGTGAATGTGTGTGTGTGTGTGTGTGAATGAGTGTGTGAATGTGAGTGTGTGAGTGTGAGTGTGTGTGTGTGTGTGTGAATGTGTGTGAGTGTGTGAATGTGTGTGTGAATGTGTGAGTGTGTGAATGTGAGTGTGTGAATGTGAGTGTGTGAATGTGAGTGTGTGAGTGTGTGAATGTGAATGTGTGTGAGTGTGTGAATGTGTGTGTGAATGTGTGTGAGTGTGTGAATGTGAGTGTGTGAATGTGAGTGTGTGAGTGTGAGTGTGTGAATGTGTGTGAGTGTGAGAGTGAGTGTGAGAGTGAGTGTGAGAGTGAGTGTGAGTGTGAGTGTGTGAATGTGAATGTGTGTGAGTGTGTGAATGTGAGTGTGTGAATGTGAGTGTGTGAATGTGAGTGTGTGAGTGTGTGAATGTGAATGTGTGTGAGTGTGAGAGTGAGTGTGAGTGTGAGAGTGAGTGTGTGAATGAGTGTGTGAATGTGAGTGTGTGAGTGTGAGTGTGTGTGTGTGTGTGTGAATGTGTGTGAGTGTGTGAATGTGTGTGTGAATGTGTGAGTGTGTGAATGTGAGTGTGTGAATGTGAGTGTGTGAGTGTGAGTGTGTGAATGTGTGTGAGAGTGAGTGTGAGAGTGAGTGTGAGTGTGTGAATGTGAATGTGTGTGAGTGTGTGAATGTGAGTGTGTGAATGTGAGTGTGTGAGTGTGTGAATGTGAATGTGTGTGAGAGTGAGTGTGAGAGTGAGAGTGAGTGTGAGAGTGAGAGTGAGTGTGAGAGAGTGTGAGTGTGAGTGTGAGTGTGTGAGAGTGTGAATGTGAGTGTGTGAGTGTGTGAATGTGAATGTGTGTGAGTGAGTGTGTGAATGTGAATGTGTGTGAGTGTGTGAATGTGAGTGTGTGAATGTGTGTGAGTGTGTGAATGTGAGTGTGTGAGTGTGTGAATGTGAATGTGTGTGAGTGTGAGAGTAAGTGTGAGTGTGAGTGTGTGAGTGTGAATGTGAGTATGAGTGAGAGAGTGTGAGTGTGAATGTGAGTGTGTGAGTGTGAGTGTGTGAACGTGAATGTGGGTGAGAGTGAGTGTGTGGGTGTGAGTGTGTGAGTGTGAGTGTGTGAATGTGAATGTGTGAATGTGAATGTGTGTGTGAGAGTGTGTGAATGTGAATGAGTGTGAGAGTGGGTGTGAGTGTGAGAGTGAATGTGTGTGAGTGTGTGAATGTGAATGTGTGTGAGTGTGTGAATGTGAGTGTGTGAGTGTGTGAATGTGAGTGTGTGAATGTGAGTGTGTGAGTGTGTGAGTGTGAGTGTGTGAATGTGAATATGTGTGAGTGTGAGTGTGAGTGTGAGTGTGAGTGTGAGAGTGAGTGTGAGAGAGTGAGTGTGTGTGAGTGTGTGAATGTGAGTGTGAGAGTGAGAGAGTGTGAGTGTGAGTGTGTGTGAGTGAGAGTGAGAGTGAGAGTGAGTGTGAGAGTGTGAATGTGAGTGTGTGTGAGTGTGTGAATGTGAGTGTGAGAGTGAGTGTGAGTGTGAGTGTGAGTGTGAGAGTGAGAGTGAGTGTGAGTGAGAGTGTGAGTGAGAGTGAGTGTGAGAGTGAGTGTGTGAATGTGAGTGTGTGAGTGTGTGAATGTGAGTGTGAGAGTGTGTGTGAGTGTGTGAATGTGAGTGTGAGAGTGAGTGTGAGAGTGAGTGTGTGAATGTGAGTGTGTGAATGTGAATGTGTGTGAGTGTGTGAGTGTGAGTGTGAGTGTGAGTGTGAGAGTGAGAGTGAGTGTGAGTGTGAGTGTGAGTGTGAGAGTGAGTATGAGAGTGAGTGTGAGAGTGAGAGTGAGTGTGAGTGTGAGAGTGTGTGAGTGTGAGTGTGAGTGTGCTGGGGCACTATATCGCCCAGTCATTAAGCTGTTGGAACTTGGAGGGTTGCCTGTTTGAGCCTCATTGTTGCAAGAGTTGGATCACTACAGCTGTTGGACACTTAAATGAGACCCTTTATGGCCCCGGGGTCGAGCGGGGATTGGTCCATTCGTGGTTGAGTCAGCCGAATAACGGCGGCCTACTGTAATGCGATGCTGTGCTCCCGTTGCCCTCTGCAGTCATTCCGATCCTGGCCAGCGTCTCCACCCTCCTGATTCTGGGGGGGCTGGTCTTTCTGGGGCTCAACTGCAGTATGACGGACCTGTTAATGCTGAAGATCCCCCATCCAAAAAAGGTGAGAACCTCACTGCTGTACCGGTCTTCACATGTTTGTGTTCGTATTTCTTTCAGTGAAACAAAACCAATTCTTACTGTACGTAGAAGGCAGAAGGTAAGGAATGAGTCTTGATAACAGTATTTTACTGTAGGACTGACTGGCCCTGTTCCCAGAGCTCTACGTCTGACGTTCTGTGGGGTTTTCATTTTAACCTGACACAATCTCATACTGTTCAGTGAGGTGAGCTTTGTCAGGGTTGACACGGTAATGCACAGGATGATCTGGAACAGCATTGGGCAGCCCTGTTTGGCAGGGTAGTTGGCTAACAGATCATTTAAAAGTTGTATGTGGCAGAGTAAATTGGTTACCTGACAATTGGCATCATCCAACAAAGGGAGTAAAGTCACTTCACTTTGGCGGAAAAACCCCGAAAGAAATGGCTCACAAAGGTGACGTATTCATGGAGAGCTTCCACAGGAGTGTTTGGTGAGAACTTCCAGAATCATAGGACAGTCCAAATGCACTTTTTACGGCAAAATTACATTTTGATTAATGCAAGGTGTGGTTCTTGTAAAACTCGAAGTTGACACTTTTTCCCATCGTTGACTGCTCTGAAATTGTGATTGTCCTAAAACTGCACTTAGGCCGTCAACACAACTTGCCAGAAGGCACTGCATATGTGCACCAGCGCTCTAAAGCCCTGGCCTTCACTGTTTGGCCCAGCTGGGACAGGGGGACGTTGTGGCTGAAGGGCTATAGGACCTGGCCTGGTGGCAGATTTAAGCTCCAGTAAAGATGCTCTTCTCTCCTTTGCTCGACCCTCACTCTCCCTGTCTTCTCTATACTTCCTCCAAGCAGATTTTCGTGATGTCCAACTCTTACCAGTGTTACATGGCGGAGGCCATCACACCTGATGCCATAACCTGTGAACCGAAGGGCAAAGAGAAATCTGGCAGTGCGGTTGCCCAGCAACCAACTTCTGGCTCATGTGAGGAAGAGGAGGAGGAAGATGAGGGCAGCGGTGGTGACAACGGCTACGAGAACCGAGCGGGGGGCGTCCTCGAGGGGTCGGGCTCCAGTGCGGCGTCCCACAATGCAACAGACTCTTCCTCCTCTGCCGTCACCACCACCTTGTCCACCGTAGAGACTTCTGGGAATTCTGTGATGGCGAGCGAAGAGCTGGAGTGGGCAGGAACGCCAGCGGGAGATGGGACTCTGGTCCTCGCTCTGGGACCCAGAAAAGAGCTGGACACTGAGGATGGGGACACTGAGGATGGGGACACGGTGTTGGGCAAGAACGTCAACCTGCTGTCGGTGATGCTGGGGGAACCCGGGGGCGGGGCAGAGCTGACGGCAGGGCTGTGGGAGCCAACAGGAAGTGTGGAGTGGCCTGTCGGGCTGGGCGGGGCTTCCTCCGATGGGTGGGCCGACGGCAGTGCGGAAAATGCAGACTCCGCCCCCTTGCTGACGCTCACAGCCTGTACGCAAACGGAAGCTCACAATGTGCTCTCGCACGCAAACTGGGGCGCACACGACATGCACTTACATGCAAACTGGAGTCAGGAGGGGGAAGATGAAGATGTAGATGAGGAAGAGGGGGAGGGAGATGCGGAGTGTTCAGGATACATGAGGCGTTAGCGCTCACTACTGCTCTCAGGTGTGTGAGCGGGGCGCGACGGAGCGAGTATCAGTGTGTGTTTGAATGAGAGACACAGGTAGTGTGTTTGAGAGACACACGGAGTGTGTTTTAGTGTGTGTTTGAGAGATACAGGGAGTGTGTGTGAGAGACACACGGAGTGTGTTTTAGTGTGTGTTTGAGAGATACAGGGAGTGTGTGTGAGTGTGTGTATGAGTCAGAGACGCAGGGAGTGTGTATGAGTGTGTTTGAGAGACCCAGGGAGTGTGTGTGTATGTGTGCGTGACACAGGCTAATACACAGACTTACACACACAGGTAGCCTGCGAGAGCAGTGGTCGGCGAGCGTCCGCACTTTAAAGGGACCCAACTCCTCTTTGCCATCCACATCACCCCTTATAAACAAAAGCTAATGAGACCAATGTTCCCAAAGAAAAACACATTTTTGCTGTATAAATTATACTGCACATTGGATCGCCTTTTGGTTGTTTTACCTTCACTATTATTGACCGTTTTCTTTTTTGCCATGACTTGCCGGACTTTTTTTTTTTTTTTAAATATCGTCTCATTCTTATTGTGATGGATGCTGGGTACACTTCAGACACTTGGGGAATCCACTCAAATGCCTCCAGGAGTCCCTCTGCGGACTTCATTAACTGCAGAATTAGACGCCGCTAACCACTGCGCGATTAAGAGAGCCCGTCCGTAAGAATGGGCCTGACTGCGAGTACCTGGATTCAGCCGCAGCGTGAGAGAGTGTGTGAATTTGGGGAAATGTCGATGTCGCATGCTTCTACTGCAAGCCCTGACCTGAAAGGGCGTCTGCTGTGCCTGGAATGTGATTCTGGTGTTTAAAAACCTCCCTCCCCCACACTAAAGGAAGTGAAAGTGCTTGTATTGCAAAAGAAATATGCGATGTGTTCCACTGCATTAGCCAGGGTCACAAACATGGGTTTCCTGTCATACTTGTGGCCCAGGTGTGCAGTCCTGGGGACGTGTGGGGTTTGCTGTGGTAATTCGACGGTCATCACACTTGATGACTGGAGAGTTTCTAATGCCAGTGTCCGACCAATAGTCTGTCTGTGTGAACATGTAATTATCCCTGCGCCCATTTTCAAAGGAAAACTTTGTTTTATTTGTATCGCGCATTGTGCTTTAGAACAATCTGAACTGCAGGTGCTTAGGAATTGTGTTGTAAATTCTTTATTAGGAACAATCCCTTGAGATGAAACCATCTCGTTTTCGAGGGTGTCCTCTTAATACAAATACACTTCATATAGACAGACAATATTATACAGACAAATCAACTAGACAGAAAAACAAAAGAACACAAAACAACACAGCATAAACGAGAACAAAACAACAAGACACAAAGACAAAACAGATGGATCATTGCATAATTGTTCTATTATTATGATATTGATGATTAGTGAAAGCAAGAGCAGGTAGTTTCAAGATGAGAGGACAGCGCAGTTTTGAACAATTGAAAAGACGTTATCGAACGGATATGGACAGGTAGGTTGTTCCAGTCACAGGGAGCCTTAAACATAAATGATTTTTTGCCAGCTGATGTGGGTATATTAAAGTAAACCTGTGAACAGTGTCTAAGTTGATGTGATGATGTGTATGGTATGAGCAGTTGTTTCAGATATTGTGGGTAGGTAAAGTGAATGCATTTGAAGATAAACTGCAGCCAGTGCTGCTGTCTTCTTGAAGTGGGAGATGGTAGGTTGAGGTTTTCATACAGGGTACAGTGGTGGGTCGTATATGGACAGTCAAGGATAAATCTGCATAGGCGGTTGTATACTGCATTGAGAGGGAAAAGGTTTGCTTTAGGGGTGGCAGTTTGGTACACTATGTCTGCATAATCAAGAATTGGTAATATGAGTTGCTGAACAAGTTTTTTTCTTACTGTAAAAGTAAAACATTTTTTGTTACGGTAGAGAACACCAGTGCTGAAGTTGATTTTCCGGACAATGTTATCAATATGAAATTTAAATGATAGATTAGGGTCAAGCCAAAGGCCAAGATATTTAATTTGTTGAACTTTAAACAGTTGAGTACCATCAAGGCAAGAAATATTTAAAGATTGATTGTTAGTTTGTGCTGTAAGATTTCGTTTGGTACCAAAGAGCATCAGGTTTGTTTTAGTTTTGTTGATAAGTAATTTATTCGCTATGAGCCATGATTCTAGATAATTGAAATTGACCTGCAATGTTGACTGAGTCTGTGAAAGGTTAAGTTGTGAAGTATATATGACTGTGTCGTCAGCATAGAGTTGACAGTTACAGCCAGAGAAAAGGGAAGGAAGACCATTAATAAATATTGAAAACAAGAGTGGTCCTAGGGTTGAGCCCTGCGGCACGCCACGTTCCTGAACTACTAGGTCGGATTTGGTGCCCTGAATGACAACACAATGTTTTCTATTATGCAGATATGCATTAAACCAGAGTAAAGAATTTCGTGTCATACCAATAGAATATAGTTTGTCCAGTAGTAGGTAGTGATCAACAAGGTCAAATGCCTTAGTAAGGTCAATAAATATTGCACCGGTAATTTTGCGATTAGCAGATGCAGAGTGTATGTCGTTGGTAAGTTTAAGTAGGGCAGTAGTTGTTGAGTGATTTGGACGAAAACCAGATTGAACAGGAGACAGGATATTGTGTTTGGTGAGATAAGTGAACAGTTGGTAGTAGATTAATTTTTCGAAGACTTTAGCTATTGAACAAATAATTGATATTGGTATTGCTGTGATATTGCTGTGTGCAATGAAGTGAGGAAAGTAAGTAAATCATGTAAGCGTCACCAAAGTTTGCCAAATCTCCGTAGATGCTGCTAATTATTCAGCAATGTAAGTTCTATAAAAGGGCTCTCAAGACTTAAGTGTTTAAATTGCTAGTGAGATGCCCTTATTGAAGTCACTGTGACTGCATTATTCCACAAAGGATTAAAACTTGGACATGCTCATGAGGAAAGGTGCTGTCATTGAATGAATGCATTGTTCTGGGTGAAAATATTTTTCTCTCTTTAGAAGAGCACAGATAGAGATCATTTCACTTCTGCATGTCTGGAACCAGATTGCGAGTTTGTTTATTTTTTATGAAGAATGTTACTTTTCTTGTCTGTCTTGTGTGCATTTCTGCTTGGGAAAAGGTGTGTTGACCCATTGATATTTTTGGCTCAGGTCTTACAAAGATAATTAACATTTTGAATAGAATGTTGTATTGATTTTTGCAAAGGTGAATCTCTATTTTTTTTTTTTCTTCATGTATTTAATCTATGGAAACCCCTTGTGTAGATGCATGTATGGTTGTGGGGGAGAGGGGGGCACAGGCTACTAAGGACCCCCAGCCTGCTGGCCTTCAGAAGGCCTGAACAAGAATTTGGTATATTTTCTGTTTAGAACAGTTATTTACTCTTTAACCACATTTTGACGGAAATCTATGCACGCCACAAAGAATAAAATGCCCTTGAACATGTTGTGCTTTATTCTGCGCTGTTGGGCCAAAAAAAGAAGTTGCACTAATATTTTGTTGGACCGTCTTACGCTTTGATTGCGGCACACATTCAGCTTGGCATTGTTTGGAAAAGCTTATGTGATAACATTTATATCTGGCCAGATTTGCGTTAATTTTTTGCCAAGCTCTTGTGTTGATAGAGTCGGACCCCTGAGTAAAGTCGTCTCCAGCCCAACCCAAAGATTCTGTCGGGTTAAGGGCTGGATTCTATTGGCCAGTCCGTGTGTGAAAATGTCTCGTGCTACCTGAACCACTCTTTCACTATTTTAGACAAATGAATCCAGGCTTTGTCATCTTTGAATATGCCCAAGTCATTAGGGAAGAAAAAAAAAAAATTGATTGTAAAATCTGGTCATTCAATATATTCTGGTAGTCAGCAGACCTCATTTTATGCGCATCTATTATTGAGCGACTGTCATATTTCACCATCAGTATGAAGTTCTCCTTGTATGCATCTGTGTTTCAACGCTAAACATGCCGATGCTGTATCTGACCAAAACATGAAATGTTGGTGTCATCTGGCCTTGTTACCTTGTTATTGTCATAATTTAAATGACGTTTGGCAAACTCCAAGCGCTTCATTCTGTGTCTTCTGGTCAGAAAAGGCTGCCTTCTGGCAAATCTTTCCTAGGAGCCTGTGGTTGTGGAGGTGGCACCTGATGGTGCTCTTGGAAACCTGGTGACCCCAAGGTCCCACGACGGCCTGCACAATGATTCTATGGGATTTTGTTGCTTATGCGCGAGGACTTCTCGAGCTGATCGCATTTGTTGGTCTTTTCACTTGTATGAATTCACTGGTGGTCATTTAATGAAGATTCTCTTAAAAAAAAAAAAAAACTTCCCATATTGAATGCATTCTGAGAACTTCAGATTGTCTTTTGTGGACTTCAATTCCCTGGCTTCTTGAAAATTTGGGAGGTGACTGAGGCTTGATCAGCCAATCATGGTCAGAGGAGAGAGTTTGTTTTTTCTGTTTTTTTTTTTTAATCTGATGAAGGCTGCTTTTGAATGGTAGTGACAAAATGTCACTTGTTTTTCATATGAAGCTGTACAATAAAACATTTTCAGTTTTTCCACTTTGTGAGAGTGGTAATTTTCTTGGTCGACGCATTGCTTGCCATCCGACCCCGCACATTTTGCATTTATCACATAATAGAAGGCACTAAAGCCAAACAAATCTCCCTTCTGGTGAATTATATTTGAAGTCTTTAATCAGTGTATAATGCTCATGTAAATATTTGGGGACCAGCGTTTGACCAAGATCGTTAGACCAACCACTCCACAGTGGTTATGCTGCATATTTTCTGTTTGTGTTATGGAAATATGTAATTTGAATAATTTGAATGTTTTTTTATAATCGTTTTAATATTCATGATTTTAGCGAGGAGCTGTCTGCATAGTAATGCTCCCCAACAACAATCAGAAATTCAGTGATCATAGGCAATTTTAAATTTGCAGATGACTCTGTGATTGTCTCGCTTCTTAGTAATGATGACTGCAGCCATGGCCCAGTTGTAGAGAAGTTTGCTGATTGGTGTAAACGCTCCTTCTTGGACATCAATGTGGTCAAAACTAAAGATGATTATTGACTTTAGGAGGAAGCCCTCATCTCTTCCCCCTGCTCCTAACTGCTCCTAACTATAGGATGGATCAAATGCAGAGGACAAATTACCCCACAGGGTTCAATAAAGTATATCTATATCTTGCTCAGATTCATGGTCGGGTTGTTAATGTGCTGAATGAGTATAAATATTTGGGAACAATTATTGACAAAGCTCTCACTTTCGATGCCAATGTTGACGCTGTGTGCGCGAAGGCACATCGGCGTCTGTATTTTTATCATAAATTACGGCGTTTTAGTGTTGTCATTTGTTGTATGGAAATGTTTTATTCTTGTTTTATTGAGTCTCTTAACTTTTTCTTTTACTTCCTGGTTTGGGTCACTTAACCTGAGAAACAGGAAGAGGCTGCAAAACACTGTAAAAATGTGCAGTAAAATTGCTGGGACAAATCTTTATGACCTCGCAGTAATAAATAAGCAAAGAGAGACTAAATCAGCACAGACTATCCTGGCCGACCGCGCTCACCCCCGTCATCAGGAGTACGAGCTGCTGCCAGCTGGGCGCAGATCTGCTCTGCCTCAATGCAGGACTAATAGACTTAAAAACTGCTTTGTGCCGGTTTCCATCAGTTTCCTCAACAGCATCATGTGACTCCTGTCCTGTCGTTTTTTTTATGATGTATACATGTAGTTTTAATGATGTATTCACTGCTGGCTGTGAAACAAATTGCCCCATGGGGACAATAAAGTTTACCTTAACCTTAACCTTGGAATAATATCCTTCCTCTTGCTTTCTTTTGTGGGGGATTATGGAAAATATGATGACCAGTCAAATAGCTAAGTAGGCTATTTTGGTTAGCTAGCTTTTCACGGTGACTTTAATAAAAATGTAGGAATCAATTCAAAAATCAAACTCGAGTGGGAGGAAAAGGTGGGGCTCAGACTCCCTAATTGCATTCTGTTCTCTTTTTTTTTTTTTTTTTTGTCTTTTTATGCAATGTGTGGCAACCCCCTACCATGCTCTCACATCGGTGTCAGGGACTTTTTTCATTTTATTTATTTATTTTTTAGATCGTGCTGGTTTATTATTCCAAGCTGATCCATTTAGTCTATTAAAGGCAGCCGGCAGTTGTGTAAGGGCCTTGCTAGCACCCTAGCACCCAATTTTTGTACTAAGTTGAAGTGTACATTGAATTGGAGAATGTAGATCTACAAAAGGGCAAAACATGATGAGAGATATCAAAGTTTAATTGAATGGTCGAAATATTGGGGACAATATTAGGCAGCTACTGCAAATTATAGAGAACTATGAAATATCAAAAAAAGACGGTTTAATTTTCGTTGCAGATTTCGAAAAAGCCTTTGATAAGGTTCGTCTGGGTTTTATGTATAAATGCCTTGAATATTTTAACTTTGGTGACTCTCTCATAAAATGGGTTAAAGTTATGTACAACAACCTAACATGTAAAATTATAAATCATGGTCATATTTCAGGTGATATTTCACTGTCAAGGGGAGTAAAACAGGGTTGTCCTTTATCACCTTATTTGTTTATAATGGCAGTTGAAATACTTGCTATGAAGATTAGATCAAATAAAAACATCAAAGGCTTAGAAATCCAGGGGCTGCATACAAAGGTTTCTATGTATGCAGATGATACTACCTTTCTGTTGACACCTCAGTCCTTATCCTTACAAAGCCTCACACAGGACCTGGATTGTTTTTCCTGCTTGTCAGGCTTGAAGCCAAATTATGACAAATGCACAATACTTAGGATCGGTTCTCTGAAAAACACAACATTTACCTTACAGTGTAATTTACCCATAAAGTGGACGAATGGATCAGTTGATATTCTTGGCATCCATGTTCCTGAAAACATGGATAATCTCTCAGAAGTTAAATTCAATAAAAAACTTGATAAAATAGATAAAATTCTGCAGCCATGGGGAGGGAAATATTTAACACTTTATGGTAAAACCATCTTGATTAATTCCGTAGTGGTGTCTCAATTTCCATACTTGTTTATGACGTTATCTTCACCAAGTGAATCATTTTTCAAACAATATGAGAAAAAAATCTTCAAATTTATATGGAGTGGTAAACCAGATAAAGTTAAGCGTGTATACCTTTACAATGGATATGAATCAGGTGGCCTAAAACTGTTAAATTTAAGAGCTTTGAATCTCTCACTCAAAGCCGCCCTGATTCCAAAGTTTTTTAAAAACCCTGGATGGTTCTCCCGGAGACTATTAGACAATGTACACCCGATTTTTAAAAAGGGACTGTTTCCCTTTCTACAGATTAAATGCCCCCAGTTCTCACAATTCAATAAGGAACTGGCTGTTAATCTTTCCCCATTTTTAATGGAAGCCAAACAAAGTTGGCTGCAATTTCAATTCTATCCTCCTGAAAATTCAGAGGAAATTTTGCAACAAATCATATGGTTCAATTCTAACATCTTGATTGGTAAGAAATAAATTTTTTGGAAAAATATGTTTGATTCTGGCATTATTTTTATAAATGATCTTGTAAATAATGAAGGTAAATTAATGTCATATGAAGAGTTAATTGACATTTATGGCAAGGTTTGCCCTCTACAAAAGTTCAATCAACTGGTTGCCGCCATACCGCTAAAATGGAAAAGAAGAATTGTTAAAGGAAGTAACAAGGAGCTTGTCTGTCGACCATTTATGAAAAACTTTCAGTGGATTGAAAAAACCAGCATAAATGGAATGATATACAAGTTTCACCTTGAATCAAGAAACCTGAGAGCTAATCCTCACAATATTTTAGATTCTTGGGAGTATATGCTAGATTTCCCAATTCCATGGAACCAGGTCTTCAATTTAATTTCCGAAACAACTATAGATTCGTCAATAAGATTTTTTCAGTTTAAATTAATATATACATTTTTGGCCACTCAAAAGATGCTTCATATTTGGGGAATTGAGGAGTCCAACTTGTGTAGATTTTGTGGCGAAGGGGTTGAGTCAGTGGAACATTTATTTTGGTACTGCCCCTGTGTAGGTCTGTAGGGATTAAAAAAAAAAGTTTAATTGAATGAATTAATTTATTGAAGGTTTCATCCACTGCAGTTGGGACTTTAATGTCAATGCTTCTATTTTGCGGGACGAGTACAGGTTACTGTCCTTTCTAGTGCTGCGACTTTGACTAACGTTTCGTGAGGGAAATACTTGGGCTGCTTTGCGACTTTACAATGTCTGACCGGGTCATTTTGAACGAATGTTTCCACAGTCATGATGAATGGGCTCTTTAGCATCATCATTATCCGTATGTTCCGTTTGAAGCCCTCGCTATTCTGTGTATTGTGAAGGGGGCTGACCACTTCATTCAATCACTTACTCCAGTTAAATCGTTGAATTGGTATATCTGACCAAAGAAGCATAAAACTTATCATTTTTTTTCTTTTCTTTTCTGCGAGGGGCTCGAAGATGAACGCAGTCACCACCAACAACCAGACATTTAACATCGTACCATGGCGGTCAGAAATGGCCCAAGAAAGATGACGGTGTCCACCGAGGTGTTACCTATAGCTTTGTGGGTCAAATGGTAGAAGTGTACTTTCAGTAGGTGGCGTTAATACATAGAATAATTTGTAACAGCTAAAACCAAAGAAGAAGAATTTCACATAGTCGATGGCTCGAAGAGCGACCCAGGAAGTACAACAAATAAATTTCTCTTAATAACGTAGCACGCGAATCATCTATCGTTAAAATGGTAGTCGCAGACTTTAACAAGCTAATCTTAAATTTCCACGGTATCTAAGAAATCGAATCCGATTATTATGGGTAAGACAGTTGCTTATTAGCTACCTACTCTAGCTCGCTACATAGCAATGTGGCGACATAAACCGACTGCGCATGATTTCATTCATATTTGTGCTGGCGCTTGCTAGTGTGTGTTGTTTACTAGTGGCTGTGTGTGCCCCTTGTGCACGGGCATGCATGTCTGTCCTGTTGGCTGTTGGCCCCAGACAAGTATTTGCAGAATGGCGAGGAAAGGGCTTGCTGACAGCTTTGCACTTTCATCCTCTTTGAATCATTTAAAAATTGAACTATAACCAACCGCAGATTATGGTGTTTCGACATTTTTTCCCCAATCTCCTCGTTTTCTCTGACTTGCCTGTTGTCATTCCACAAATGTTACTGTGTGCTCTAACGTTAGATCTGCTGGGTTTATTACAGTTATTTACCACGTTAATCCTGCGAACCTGGAGTTGGCAGCAAACATTGAATAAGAATGGGGTCTGTGGTGGGAAAAATATCCCAAAAGGTTCTAAATTCAGGGTATTACTATAATCACAGTTCAACAGAGAAAACTCAGCCAGGTTCTTATGGCCCCTCAAAACTGCTACAAGACTGTGGAGCAGAGAAGCATAAACTCATAAATCTGCCAAACAGCAAGATAACAGGACTGCAAGCCCGCCGACCAAGGCTGGCTAGATGAGCTTATCCTCCGGAATGACCATATCGGTTAGCCTGGTCCCACTACCTGAGCATGCGCAGCTAAGTGTTCTGGAACCATCCATGACCCAGATAAGTTACTGAACTTTCGCTGAACCCAAGGTTTGGGAGGCTCATAAGTGGTCTTCAAGCGTCTCTGGAGGCTTAAAATTGATTAACCCTGTGACATAACGGTTAACTTGTTACTAAGGGTGGAGTGTTGCTATATGACAATGAACCAATCAGAAAGTAATAGTGTTGAATAAGGTGGGAAGAGTCGCGTTAAATCCCACCTAGAGGGACGTGCCAAAAGGGTAATAAATACAAGGGTTTGGACGGTCAGTGGTCAGTCTTTGTCGGGTGATTGATGAAGAATGAATGCTGTGTGGTTTGCGCAGACCAGCCTGGGTTTTGTATTTCACTTTGAGCGACTTACAATAAACCCGATCGCATCACTCGGGTGAATGTGCCCATTCCTTGCAGGTAGATTTACAAGGGTGAGGAGAACACTTGGTCCACTAGTGTTTTCACCCACAGGTCATTGATCTCAAAAAGAGAACAAATATTTGCTTAGCCTTGGTTTTGTGCAGTACTACTGTAAGTATGCATTATCAGCCGTTTTATTCTTGTTAACCTGGGCCCAGAAACATCCCAAATTTGGATTATTGTATCCCGGGACGACGAGTTGGGGACTATGGATCAGCAATAATCAAGCCGTGTCCGTGCAGATTATCTCGTGAATGCTTTACAGGCTAGAAATTTCAACCATCTTTCCATATATGGCGCGAGCCTTGTGTTCGGTGAGGACTCGAAGCCCATCAATATTGGGAGTCATTACTTCAAGGGGTCCAGGGACACACCTCGACCAGCAGTCAACCCACTGTCTAGTTTTGAATTATTTCCTCGTGGCATGTAGTGGTGTTATCAAATGAAACCATCACTGTAGTGCTCCCACTGTGTCAGCAAAGGAAAATTGGTATTGGTATGATGTGGAATGACGTTGAAGACCACTGGCTTAATGAATAAGAGAGCCCACTTCAACTAATGCTATGTTTCTGTTTCAAGGCAGTAAAAAAGTGCTATTTATGTGAAACTTACAGAGTCAGCAAGGTACCTGGGCACAGATTGACCCTTTACTATAGTTTTGCAATGTCTGTATAGATACTACTATACACTCTGCACGTGTGTAGACATGGCGACATTGTTTTCACAAAATATCTATTTAATGTTTAGGAGGATTACATCAAAACAAAGCAGAATACCTCTTTGATTTTTTTGATATTATAGACTTGAAGTGATGGTGACGAGCATAAAACAAGTTCCATTTTGACCTCAGGTGGCAGCATTGAGATAAGGGGGACCAAAATTCGGTACCCCTAAAAAGGCTTTTCATCCAATAGTTTCCAAACCATAGGAGCTATCACTTATTTGACTGCATATTCAGAATCAGCATGAAAAATTACAACAGGATGCTAAATTAGGTGCCAATGGGTGAAATAGGTTTTGATTCATTGCGAAAAAAGTGGGAGGGCGTGTTGCGACACGCGTAAAAAAGGCGATTTTTAAAATAGCCACCATTTTATAGTCAGTTGGAGTTGGCAGCCAGAATTTTGGGTTTTTTGTCCATGTACATATAGCAACTGCTGGTGGAAAAATCAGGACAGTCTGAGAGATGGTGGTTACAAATGTCCAGGCTACTGGTCCATTTGAGATGGAATGGCCCAGTATCATTTTGGTGTGAATGAAAGTGGACCTGTCAAAGTGAAAACTACTTTGGGTTAAATAATATAATTTGGAATGTAATTGATTAAAATAGAATAATTTTAATTGAAGTAAAATGGAATAAAATCTCTGCAGGGTCAAATATGTGCCAGCGTTTCATTCTTATGAGGTTATTTACTAGAACTTAGAACAGATTTCCCAGGTGTAGCTGGGGCAGATGTGCATGTGAGACAGTGTTGAAGACATGCCAAAATTGCACGATTGACTGATCCCTGAAAACGGCTCATCTCATGCAAAAAAAAAAAAAAAAAACTGATTGTGGAACAGCCCTACACTGAAGTTAGTTTGGCTCACAGGGGAGAAGGACAATCAATCATTTTAACCCTTAGAGTGCTAAATATGGCCATTGCTGCTCCATGGTGCAAGATATCAAAATGAAAGCTGTTGAAAACCTATCATGTGGCCACTTGTTTAAAAAACAGTTGGCCACATGATAGGTTGTCAACACCACAAGATACTTAGATTTGTAGTAAAAAAAAAATTACTGTGCTCTGAGGGTTAAAGATTGAATTGTTAAAAGCATTCGAAAAGTACCACTAAAGTTTCCTCTGCTGGTTGTCGAGTTAAAGGCTTAAATCCCTTCCCCTGTTTCCGTACAGGAGCTGCACTTCTGAACACATTTGATCAGCAGAATGATGCAGGCAGGAGTCCGTCTGAGACGGGACACTGAGACGACCCTACCAGAGCTCCCCGAGCAGCACAGGATCAGAGAGAAAGAAGAAGAACTACATGGATTGGAGTCTGTCCATATGGCAGAGTCAGAGACAAAATACACTGCACCAGGACTCAACACACTGGAGCCAGAGTGTGTTACTGCTAACAGCAGGGTCAGTGATTTACATCACACAGAAGCATCTCTAATAAAAACCGAAGATGATTTGGGACCCGCCAACACTGGGGCTCTTAAGAGTGAGACCTTAGACTTTACAGAACTGGCCCGTGTGACGCCGCTGTGTCTTGACCAAATCAAAACAGAATCTGATGACGCAAACTGCGTGAAGGCTGAACCCGTCCATATCTTGACAGACGCGGAGTGTGTTTTCATCAAATGTGATGACGTTGAGCTCGAATCAGGTGACATTTTGGCAAAGGATCTGAGGAATGCAGAGCGTAACGGAGCCGGTGCTGATGAGAGTGGAGAGAGTGAACTGCATCGCTGCGCAGGAGAGCCCAACCCAAGCTGCAAAAAATCAGGGAAAAACCAGTCCAGTGTAATTCGAGATGTAGGAATCCACTCAAGGAAAAGGCCCCACAAGTGCACTCTATGTGGGAAGTGTTTTTTTCCAGAATCTTCTTTAAATGACCACCATAGAAAGCGCAGGGGTAGAAGACCCCACAAGTGTGATCAGTGTAGGAAGCGTCTCAGTCGTGAAGCGACTGTAGATTCTCTTTGGCCAATTCGTATGGCTGTAAAGCCTTTTATATGTGATCATTGTGGGAAGTCTTTTCTTGGTAAATCTAGTCTGAATCGCCACCGCAGTATTCATACGGGTGAAAAACCCTTCAGGTGTGAACATTGCGGAAAGGGTTTTGCTCATAAGTTTTACTTAAATGACCATGAGAGAATTCATACAGGTGAAAAGCCCTATAAGTGTGACAGCTGTGGGAAGTCTTTTGCTCTGAGAGGTCATTTAATATACCACCAGGGAATCCATTCTGGTGAAAAGCCCTACAAATGCGACCGATGTGGGAAGCGTTTCAGGGAAAAACGCTCTCTGCAGCGCCACGGTCGAATTCATCGAGGCGAAAGGCCCTATAAATGTGGCCATTGTGAATGGTCTTTTACGCAGAAATCTACTTTGAATGTCCATCAGAGAAAGCATACTGGGGCAATGTCCTACAACTGTGATCAGTGCGAGAAATCTTTTGCTCAACAATCCGGATTGTATCGCCACCGTAAAATTCACTCTTGTAAAAGGCCCAACAAATGTAATGAGTGTGGGAAGTGTTTTTCTCAGAAATATTATTTAAATATCCACCAAAGAATTCACACGGGTGAAAAGCCTTACAAATGTGATCGGTGTGAGAAGCGTTTCGGTCAGAAAAGAAGTTTACGACGTCATGAAAGCGTTCACTCTGGTGAGAAGCCCTATAAATGCGATCATTGTGAGAATTCTTTTGCTCAGAAAACGACTTTAATTGTCCACCAGAGAAAGCATACAGGTGAAAAGCCCTACAAATGTAATCAGTGTGAGAAATCTTTTCCTCAGCGATCTCATTTGAATTACCATCTGAGAACTCATACGGATGAGAATGGCTCATGAATAGGCAGCACGGTGGCTGTGGGTTTGAATCCGGCCCCTTGGATTTTTCTGTGTGTATTTGGTTGGATGGTTATGATACCTGGCCTGAGATCAGATGGAGGTTTGAGAGAGTTCTCACATGTGGGAGAAACCTCAAGGGAAGTGAGCGTGAGAATGTGTAAACGCTGCAGTGCTGTGCGATGGACGGATCCATCGTAAACATGCAGAGCAGTTTAAAGGCCGGACACCTTCACTGTTGGGCGGCTCTTGGCTCAGGATTGAACAGACATAACTGAAGAACTGTAGCAGTGATACAAACAGCATACAGCCAGAGAAACATCGCAGATACATACAATTGATACTGTTACCCAAAGGTATGAATTTGGAAAAGGACTCGAGTGTATTTTTTGAACTTCCACAATGAGTTTGGATAGAAGCATGACCTTTTTCGTGATGTCTGTTTATGTGTCTTATCAACAGGCATCCTTTGATAAACTTGATTTTGTAGTCTGGTCACTGATGATACTGTCTTTTTCTTGATGGGCCTGCTGTAGTTTTTTTGCACTTCTTTTCACCGTGGACATTTCCCAGGCCTCTTAGAAATTAGGAGGGAGAGATGGGCTTGATTAGCTGATCATCTCCAGCTGTCTCCTTGTCTGGGGAGATTTGGTCAAAAGTCAAAAAATTATGTCCTAACCACTAACTCCAAACCACTTTTCTTTCACTTTTGTGGACAACATCATGAGGTAAAGGACAGGTGTTAAAGGGAATTCCTAACGGATTAAGGAGACAGCCGCGCTGCAGAGAGAATCCCAGTGCACTTACACTAGGCAACGTGGTCATGAGTCCCCTGCCCATCTTATACATTACTTCATGCGATTGGCCGGATGAATAGTCACCGGTTTAAATATTGCTGCTGCATAGAATTGTGGGATAGCGCTGTCTCCTTTCTTCTTTATAAGGATGGTTTTCTATTCCCTATGCTAAAGGAGGTAAATTAGGAAGCACTGAGACACCTTTCCTTAACGTTTAAAGAATTCGAATCCTCATTGTTATGGACCCCACATAATTATTTCCGGATCATTTTTTAGGAGTTAGGAACTTTCCAAGGCAAAACGACTATTCGGACGCAGCTTTTGGTCTGTTTTTATTTGCTTTTTCAGTTCGTTCATCTGATGAAGACCACTTTTTAATGGTTGGGTCATTATGTCACATGCTTTTTATATGAAGCCTGTCAATAAAACATTTTCAGTTTTTCTACTGAGTGAAAATTGTCTTTATTGGTTTCACAAGTTTCAATAAAACATCAAATCATTCACCAAGAAAAGTAATATAAAACGGACAGTCTCGACACAATAGCCATGAGAAACTCCATATATAAAATGCACATATTTCCAAAAAAAAAAAAAAAAAAACATAATTCGAGGTAACGACAAACAAGGGGAGACTGCAAATTACAGATTATGCCAAATAATGCAGAGGACAAAATACAAAGGAAAAATCACACAAACAATCATCAAAATGAAGATTAACTATGGGGGATTCTCAATACAGAAACCAATTTGTATAAAATCTATATCACTAAAATGGATATTCTGAAACTAATATTACATGCAATGGGAAGGGTAAGAACAAATTATGAGGGGAGCTAATGAGATGCATGATAGACGTGCTTGGATTTACGAGTCCGCAGGCGTCTCTCTAGAGGGGGTGGGCTAAATAACGATAACGTCGTAATTTCCCAGAGTTTCTGCCTGAACAATAGGGCCAGACGAACCATTCCACATTGATCTCATTCTGAGCGTAAAAAATAGTTCTGAGTAACAGTGCAAACTTTACTATTGGCTTTCCTCCATTTATGAACCCAAGCTCAGCAAGCAGAACTTGGCTTCAATAATCCTGCATAGTTAACTCAAAAAGTAATGCACGGATTTGTCTGAAATTTTGGGGCTGCATTGCTATTACATCAAGGAAGGACCCTATTGATTTTCACCGCAATCAGTGAAACAATATGGCCACCACGGCAGCCATCTTGAAATCATATGACACGCAATAACTCAACTTTGCTCCCACTCATGAAGACTTAGGCCCGTATTCAGAAACGACACTCAGACTAATTGAGTACGAGTGAGTACTAAAACTTAGTTAGTATCAGGTTATACTAAATGAGTCAGAGGTTGCCTTAACACTCATTGCTTTCAGAGACCTCACTCACACTGAAAATAGCGTCTCTTTCTGAGTGAAGGTTGAGTGCAGGGAACACCTCCCTTGAGCCACACTAACTTGCGCCAGTATTTCGTTGTCATGACTTTCAGGTGGTTACAAACATTAGAAACTCTGGATCATTTAAAGCCACGTGCTCAACACAATCACAACTATGCAAATTTTAACTCTAATGATGATGATAACGATGCCGGTAACTTACTAACTGACCACCGGGTTTCAGTGTTTACGAATGCGCTGTGGTGAACTCGAGGTTAGCATTTGTGTACCCACCAGTGCCTACTGGTGAACTGACAATAGGGGAAGCTCAAAACCATCCCTTAAAAATAATGATTGAAAAAAGGTTATATCCAGTCATTTAATAAAATTTTATTTACTTGAACTACAAAAATCCAAAGGATTATCATGTATTGCCAGTTCTACTTGTTAAGTTAGAATGAGTATTGATAATTAGGCTATTGCCCTGTTTTCAATTCATTTAAATCACCATTGCAAAAACTCTGAAAACTCTCAACATTATCAGATGAGGCCAGTTTTCATTAATGACGCATATCTATTAAGTCTCACGCATTCGGATTTCTCGCGCTTTTCTTTACTGATGGGTTGGGAAATTCTGTGCTCAGCGGCTCGTGGGGTGCGTGTGGATCGGTCTGCGGGGCTCGTGTAGCTGTAACTCACCAGATTCCATTCTTTTCTACGTTCTTAACCGCTGAATGTAGAAGGAAATGTCCGGCACGTGTCACAGCTTGTTGCTTAGTGAGCCTCACGGGCTGTCCTGCGCCTTTCGCGAGCCACTCGACCACAGAATTTATGAAGACATGCTGATATTTACGTCGTCATTTATGTGCGAAAGAAACGCCTCAATTTTGTGAAGCAATGTATGACGACGCTATAAAAATAAATTTGATTGTCGTTTTACCAATTAGTCTGAGAAACTTTCTAATCAAGAAAAGTAAACTGCGACAGTTTATTCAGCACTGAAGGGTGAGGATTGAGCGTCCCTTTGCAGCAGCCGACCCACCGCCTGTGGTACCCAGTGCCCACTACTGTCAGTCATGCTCGAGTGGCGTTTGTGAATAGCACCTTGCGAGGAGTGGGACCGCTCCCTTGTTTAGTGGTGGGTCGATCACTTTCTCACACTCCAGTTACATTTCAGTCGTACTCACTATATGGTGAGTGGAGGGTGAGGGTGAGTGTGAGTGTTGTTTCTGAATACGGGCCTTAGACTGTGCTGCCTTGGCAGAGGTTTGCACTCTACGAGTGCCTCTAGTTTTAGAAGTGTTAATCTATTAAGGATAGGCTTTAGGTTGAAGATTAGTCAGGGCACAAGCCTGCTTAGCAGCATGATTTTATACACCTGAGGCAATGGGTGTGAACGAAACACATGAATTCAACGATTAAGGTGTGTGCCAATACTTTTACTCATATAGGGTCTGATTTGCCTCCTTTAAGATTTACATCAAGAATTAGCCATTTCATTTTTATGATTTATTTACACACACACACACACACGCACATACATATATATATATATATATATATATATATATATATAATTTTTTTTTTTTGCAAGCCCATATAAGCTACTTACCCGTTTCAAGTGGTGGGTCATCATGTTGTCGTTGAGAGGTGTGACAGAAGCCGACACAACTTACATCTGACTTTCGGAACATTTTTGACTTGATCCAAATGGCCCCACAGTTTTGAAGTCCCCCCTCCCAGACACTGTGAGCTATCAAGTTACTGAAAAGATTTAAAGCTGTAAAGCTCAGTCAAGACGCTGCTCTGACGGTCCCGCAAAATCGGATAGTGCACCTTCATTGTGATTTATTCGCACATACTGAAGGGACTGATTTAAAGCATGTTACTTTTTCTTTTCTTCAAATTTTCACTAACAATATTAATTAGCTGATATTCCACTATAGTAAATGAATCTGCCTCTGTAAGTACTATTTTATATGGGCCCGTTTTATGCCTTTAGAGAAAAATGGGACGAAAAAACAAGTGAAGGGAACGGTGAGCTATCAACTCAAACAGCACTACTGCCTGGGCATATCGTGCAGCCGCTGTCCTCGAAGCTTCAAACATGTTGAAGTAGCTTCGGCGACGACGCTTAATAATAATAATAATTATTATTATTATTATGGAAGATCAGCACGTTGGTTTTGTCAAACCAATCAGATATCATTTAACATGTCATTCATTTGTAGTAGTAGTTTTATTTCATTTCCAGAGTCACCCTTAAAACCTAAGGGGGTGAATCGTTTCGCAACTTCCTGTTTTGTCAGTACAGCCGACGGACGCAGAACATGCTGGGTATTTCCGAGTTCAGACTGAACTTCGGCAGTTAGCTACTTTGGCTAGCTGGGTTGTCTGAGGGCTTGTTTTCTTGCCCCGGGTTGTACCACACTTCTCTGTGTCCTGAAATCTCCATGATTGTGATCATGCCGACGGATATTTAATGTCTGTAGTGGCGGCCGCCAAGTTTCTGGATGCCTGCAGGAGCCCAGCAGGTAACGAACGCCCGGTTGCTACTGACAGATCCCCGATCAGCCATGCGCGCTCGCCTGGGTCTGTTTGTGTCTTTGGTTTTGGCTCGGCTGAAATGATGCGATTTGGCTCCTCAGAGCTCTTTTATCTAATACGAGATGTAACGGTGATGCATGATGGGTCCAGGACTCCTCTTCTCTTCGGGCGCAGATGCTGCACCAACTTTACACGGGCAAAGTAGCGACTTTGAGTTCACGTGAGATCGGAGTCATTGTGAAACTTGTGGGATTCAGCAGGTTACAAAATGACCGCTTGGGTTCTTTCCGAAGGAAGCGCTGGGTGCTGTTGTTCACTGCTATCACTCCGGGTTACAGACTGACACCGGTGTTACAGACAAAATGTTCTTCTCTCCCTGCTGTTAAATTATTCACTGTGACGCAATTTATGAGTGGACTTCCACTGGGGTGTGTGGACCGTTCGTTTATGGCAAACCGTTTTAACATGTAATCGAACCACACTCCTATCTGTAATTACACTTTAGATATCCATAATAGCATTTCTCTTAGTCAAAATGTAATTCAAAATGTAATTTTGACCAGTCAGGAGGGTAATTATGGATATTTGCAATAACGTTCTCACTTGTAGAAATGTTATTTTAAGATATCCACAACTTTGATTGTACTAGTCAAAACTAAATGTAAGATGTCTAAAAATCCTTAAAAACTGTAAGTGGCCGTTTGAACATTTAATAGCTAGACTGGATATTTATTACAGATATCTGTAATTCAATTCTTCCTTGTCAAAAAGAACACTTCAGGTATCCACAATGACATTCTTCCTGGGACAAATGATATCACTTTTATGTGTATTGGGCTTTCAATTTCAGATATCCACAATTACATTCTGGATATCTAGAATGAACATTTTGGATATCTGCAATTGAATTCTTACTAGCAAAAACTCCCATTTCAGATATCTTCAATCCAATTGTTACTAGTCATAATTTTCATTTCAGATATCCAAAATAAAAAACTAGTCCTGTCTACCCGTCAACAGATATCAACAATACTTTTATGGAAATATGAAATTGTATTGTTGCTAGTCATAATTCTAATTGTAGATATCTGAAATTACATTTTTACTAGTCATAATACGAATTGTAGATATCCATAATGACATTTTTACTAATCACAATGTATTTTGGATATTCAAAATTACATTCTGGATATCAGGAATAGTTTTTAATTTTGGATATCTGAAATGAAAATTATGACTAGTAACTATTGAATTGAAGATATCTGAAATGGGAGTTTTTCCCTAGTAAGAATTCAATTGCAGATATTCAGAATGTTCATTCTAGATATCCAGAATGTAAGTGTGGATATCTGAAATTGAAAGCCCAATGCACACGAATGGCAAAAGTGACATCATTTGTCCTAGGAAGAATGTCATTGTGGATATCTGAAGTGTTCTTTTTGACTAGGAAGAATTGAATTACAGATATCTGTAATGCATATCCAGTGTATTAAATGTTAAAACGGCTTGCCATAGTTCGCTATTTTGTCATTTAAATTGTGTCGCAGTGTTCTGACGACCTTGTGCTGTAGTGTCGCTGGGACCTGCTGGTTTATGCGTTTATCAGCAACCAGTTAAGGTTAAAGATCCCTGCGTCCTGTTGCAAAACACAGGGTTACTGAGGTAGCTGGATCACTGCACTGTGTAATCTCAAACCCTTCCCAGATCTGGAATATGGACTGAAGTGGGGAAACAAATACAACCCTAAATCTGAATAGTTAGGGACAGTATATTAAATCAAAATTAACTGAAAGCAGAGATTAATTCATTAAACTTTGACCCATGTTGCATGGTAAACAATACAACTGCACATTATTTGATGTTTAACTATATGACATCAGATTTTTTTTTTCCAAGGTATACTCATGGATAAATGACCGGGCTCTTGATGAAGTGTCGTATGAGGGATTGGAGATCCCATGTATTTAGCATGCATCTTGGAAATGGCCCTGCTCGATTTGAGTTTGCTCAGTAATCTACTTTAAGATCTACAAACAAGAACCATGTATCAACAAAAACCAGCTGTTCCCATCACCGTCCTAGACCAAGAAAGATGATCTGAACTATAATTGTGTCCTGTGCTGATGTCACCGGTCGCTTTTATTTTATCTAGTTTACTTTGTCATGTTTTCAAATGTTCATATTGCAGGCACTCTCAGAATATGCCTGCGTCCGAATTCTCAAGAGGGAAAGGAACCGGAAGTAGTTCGGCTGGTGCGCTATGACAGGGAGCGTGCAAATTCTCTTTATCATGATGGAAAGGAAGCAATTAGCACTTTCTTGACTTCCTCTGTGCAGGAAGCGCAGAACCAACCTTGGAAGGAAGGAATCGCAGAATATGGACCACTTTCTTTCGCAGACATCGCAGTTGGATACGTCATACATTGTAGTTTTCCTGTTGGGTCATTCGTGTCATTGTCATTAGCCGTTGAGCTCATTTCCTGTCGTAGGAAAGGTCATCCAGTTTTTCTCAGAAATGTTCCCTTGTAACTTCAAAAACTCCTTGGACTTTCACTTGACTCCGTGTGACCTTCTGTATCAAGGAGAGATGGCAAAGAAAGGAGAGAAGCCGTCTGTTTGAGAGAATTTGGATTCACCCTATGACTTCATCCTCATATTGTTAAGGTCGTGCAGCATGGCTAACTTCATACTTGACTGTTCTGTTTATATTTACTTGTGTTTATTTAGTTTGTGCATCTGTATGTGTGTCTCTCTTTTTAAGTGTCGAATGGCCGAGGACGCACTGCGAGGTGACTCGGGATGTTGTGATGTCACTTTTCATGTGGCCGCTTCTGGCTGCGTTGACTCTGGCTTCTTCCGGTAAGTTCCTCCCATCACTCCGGCCTATAATTTCATCCTTTAACTCTTTAATACCCAACATGTACAAAACCAAACATTACTGCTGTGCCCTAATTAATTAAGGGCACTCATCCAATTGACATGCCCCAAGTTCTTATTAAATTCTGAAGCATTTCATTGTATGAAATGGTAAAATTAAATGTTGCAAATACATTTCAGCACAAGTTGGATGCATTTATTTTCAGCAAAATATTGCTGATTTTACCTATCGATTTAAGTATTCAGAGATACATGATCAGTTTGTTTTTGAATCTTTGCTGAAAGCCTTGATTATTAGCGTCAGGTGTGTAACTGCTTAGTTGGAATGGAAGCCTGCACCCACACTGGCCCTTTCTGGATAAGATTGAGATTGTAGATTTGCATCGCCTGAGTTCTCCAGAAAACTGCTTCACAGTGCTGAAAAATTGGTGCCTTTTTGAGCACGGGTTACCCCTGCATCTCTTTGGTTCTAGTGAGGGCATTGGCTACACTCAAGGTTTACTTCTGTTCGTAAAACGCTCATTAGCTTTCTTTGGGCTACCCTGTGTACTTGTGAATAGCGCTTAGCATTAAGCCATGACCTCTTGGTGACCCCTCTCGTTCCTCCTGCCATGTTGGTGTCCCTCTCTTTAGGCCGGTGTGAGATTCCTGCTCCGGTCAACCTCAACGTCTCCTCGCGGAACTACGTCCACCTGCTTACATGGGAACCGGGCCCGGGGTCACCTGATGGCTTGAGCTATACGGTGCAGGTGTATGCTGTCATAGAGTGAGTGTAACTGATCTCAGTACTGTCGCAGGGTAGTGGTGTGCTCACTTCTGGGGTGAGTGAGGCTGATCTCAGTACAGTTCCAGAATGCTGCTGTGCTCCCTTGAGTGTGCGCAACTGATGTTGCGCACACTCAAGGGAGCACAGCAGCATTCTGGAACTGATATATATACACTGCCGTCCATAATTATTGGCACCCCTGGTTAAGATGTGTTCTTTAGCTTCTAATAAATTCAGTTTTTTTTCTAAATAATATAGGACCACAATGAAAAAAGAGGAAGATCCCACCTTTAATTCAAATGAATTTATTCAGTGGGAAAAAATCCCACATTAAGAAATGATTCTTTTACATGAAATCATGTGTGCCACAATTATTAGCACCCCTGATGTTAATACTTTGTACAACCCCATTTTGCCAACAAAACGGCACCTAATCTTCTCCTATAATGGTTCACAAGATGGGAGAATACAAAAAGAGGGATCTTTGGCCATTCCTCTTTGCACAATCTCTCTAAATCATCCAGTGACCTGGGTCCTCTCCTCTGCACTCTCCTCTTCAGCTCACTCCACAGGTTTTCAATGGGGTTGAGGTCTGGGGACTGAGATGGCCATGGGAGGAGCTTGATTCTGTGTCTGGTGAACCATTTCTGTGTAGATTTGGCCACATGTTTAGGGTCATTATCTTGCTCAAAGACCAAGTGACTACCCATCTTCAGCTTTCGGGCAGAGGCCACCAGATTTTGATTTAAAATGTCCTGGTATTTCAAAGCATTCATGATGCCATGCACCCTGACAAGGTTCCCAGGGCCTCTGGAAGAGAAACAGGCCCACAGCATCACCGATCCTCCCCCATACTTCACAGTGGGCATGAGGTGCTTTTCTGCATACTCATCTTTAGTATTCCGCTAGACCCACTTATTGTTTTTTTGCCAAAAAGCTCTATCTTTGTCTCATCTGACCAAAGCACATGGTCCCAGTTGAAGTCCCAGCACCGCTTGGCGAACTCCAGACATTTGCATTTATGATTGTGAGCGAGAAAAGGTTTTTTCCGTGCATGCCTCCCAAACAGCTTGCTGGCATGTAGATAGCGCCTGATGGTTGTTTTGGAGACTTTGTGACCCCAAGATGCTACCATTTGTTGCAATTCTTTAACAGTGAGCTTTGGAGAACTTTTTATTTCTCTTACCATCCTCCTCACTGTGCGTGGTGGCAAAATAACCTTGCGTCCTCGTCCAGGCTTGTTTACCACTGCTCCAGTTGTTTTAAACTTCTTAATGATTCCTCTGACAGTAGAAATGGGCAGGTGCAGGTGAGTGGCTATTTTCTTGTAGCCATTGCCTGTCTTGTGTAGGTCGACACACATCTGCCTTACTTGAATGGTGTGTTCCTTTGTCTTTCCCATGTCGAAGAGTGGATAAGAGAAATGGCTTTCATGTCACATCATATTTATACCCCAGGGAAACAGGAAGTGATGAGTTACTAATTAAATGTTCCTAGATACTCTGATCAACTTTGTAAACTACTGTAGAAATGACAGAAATGGTTCAATTACATTTATCTACTTGGAATTGTTAGGGGTGCCAATAATTGTGGAACGGGTGATTTTATAAAAAATAATTATTTCTTCGTCAGGGATTTTTTTCCCCTTAAAATTCACTTGAGTTGTAGGTTACATTTTTTTTTTTTTTTACAATTTTCAGTGTGAGAGTATGCTTCTGCAATAAAAATTGAATTTATTTTAAGGCTTTTAACACATCTTAACCAGTGGTGCCAATAATTATGGAGGGCGCTGTATATATCTTATATACAGTATGTCCTTCCTAGTAAACACTTGAGACCTCATAAGTAGCATGTGTAAATTAAGACCTTGATGTCTCAGATGTACACATTTTCCTGGCACTGCGCCGAAGGGCGCAGAACCTGACTTACTACTAAAAATATCTACTAGCATGTGAGGTTTACGCAATTGTGTAAGGCTATTTCCTTGAACAAAAATTGAAACCAGTTGTAAAATGATAATGCTCCAAAACATAAACAAGCTTGTTCGAGAAACTGCAACTGAACTGAAAAACAAATATTTTTCAGAACATTTTGAAGCCCACATAACTTTTTTTTTTTTTTTTAAAAAGCCAATCGGAGACCATTGGCTTGCCAGCTTAGTTTCTCCGTAAGTGTGGGCCTTGTATGGTGATCTACGACGGCAAAACTCCACCTATGAGAGTTTGGAATCCAATAAAATATGACTGTATATGATGACATTACTATCGTTTAGCTACCATAAAGCGGTTATCTCACTTCGATGGCTATCATAGCTGAGGCTGTTATACTGAAGTATAGTAGACGAAAAAGGGTCTGTGCTGTTTGTCCGGCAGTCCCACAATGAAATTCATGCTCAGGAAACGCAAATTCATTGACGACAAATAAAGAAATGGGCTTCCAGAAATGACGGAAGAATCAATAAAGAAGAAAAAATGAGCAAGCGATGACCAGACAGTTTAACTTGGTTATTGATGGGTCTTGGCAATCAGTAACCCACCTGAGCCCTCTTTACAAAGGCTGACAGGGGCTTCTTGCCTTTGGCCACGTCTCATTGGCCAATCAGCACGCTTCCTTAGAATAATGAGAATTAAACTGGCAGGAATCAAAATGGGGAACTGTGGGAGGGCTCTGCAGTTGAAAATACACTGCCCGGCCAAAAAAAAAAGTCATTGTTTGGAAATTAATGAACAAATTCTAGAATTGGATCATTATTGTGGTTACTAATATGTTTCAGCTGGCAATAATCATTTTTCCCCTGACTGATGAAGCGCATCGCTACTCATTTCTCAAAAAATCATGTCGGAAGACACATCCCTTGCTGGTGGAAAAGATGTTACTGTATTTCAGAACAGGCAACTTATTGGCCTGTATTTAGCAAAGAAACTCATGAATGGAAAAACAAGTATGAGGAATCATTTTCACAAACATATTTGTCACCACAAAGTACTGATCTTAGACACAGTAGAAGTTATTGGGATGTGCTGAAGAAAGACCACCGAGTGGTTCAACCATTATGTCGAGAAGACAAGATCTCGGCCGAAAATTATGGCATGTATGATCGAAAATAAATGTTCTGGCATTGCATATAGTTGTCAAAACAATGACAAAATGAATTTGCACTGTAATCAAAGCTACAGGGGTTCCAACTAAATATTTGAGTGTGCGACTTTTTTTTTGGCCGGGCAGTGTATAATAAAATAAATAAAACTGCAGTGGAAAAAGGTGATAGGGGTGTAGTGGGGTCATTCTGTCATTAACTGTTGTGCTCTGTTTGGGGTTACGCTCCCCTAAAGGTCTATTTTAGTGCTCAAAAAACACACTTGCTTACACTTTATGCTACATGCTAGCCTTGTGGTGACAATCATGTGACATCAACAGGCAAGGCGCTAATTATCTTTATTTGCCTTAGTCTAATTCTTTAATCTTATTATTAATTTTATTTATTCATCACAAGGCTAGCATGTAGCTTACATGGAATGTCCCTTTAACGTTGATTTATCTGTGTGATATTTCAGAAATGTTCTAAACTTCACGAGCATTACTTATAAACTTGTGTTATTGAGTGCTAAAGAATTGCAGATGAGTACAAAAAATATTTTTCTTCTTGTGTTTGGTAACCCCATTTAAAGCCAGTAACAAATGAACACTGTGTTTAAAAAAAAGTGTTAAAATGGCTGCCAGACCTGATGTACACTGTCTGCTTGCAGGACTGCAGCCTCGGTTCCTGTACTGGGCTGTGAGGAGGTGGTGTACACGTTCTGTAACCTGACTGCGGCAATGACTGACATCTTGGACACCTATTATATCCGAGTTTTGGCCAGACTGGCTAACGAGATTTCATCGTCTGCCTGGTCTCAGGCTGTCAAACCCAAGGACCACAGTGAGTGCACACAGATTATATTCACTTCAGCAATAACAACCAGACGGTCGGTCGTCGCCTGATGTGTATCCCTGGGGCCACCCTAAGCAATCATTCCAAAAATGCGTTACCTGACCACGCACAAGGCCTTTGCCAAATATGAAACAAATCGGTTGAAATTTGTGACCTGTAGAGTGCTCACAAGAAAATCTCTATTACAACTACAGCAGTAACAATATTAGCGATTTATTTACGTGCTGCCTTTCCAATGCAGGTGCTTTACAAGCTGAAAAAAGAAAGATAAGTGCACATGCAGTTACATGTCCTTATACATATTTGGCGGAGACTCTTATCCAACGCAGTGCTCAGTAATACAGGTTTGAATATGCATTGGCTGCGTGTGGAGTAATGCATACCCAGGCATTAACACACTACATTAGAGTCCTACATGAACACCTGAATCGCGTGATCACTTGGGCACATCTCGCTGACATGAAGAGGGAAAAAATATTGCGAATAAGAAGACTGAAATATCAGAGTGAATACAGCCTTTCATCACGATGGTCTCCCAATAGAAAGCAAAACATTAGCGAGAGGAGTGTTAGGATTTCGCAATCCTATAAAAATGATTCTCACTGTGACTCTAAAATAAAGTGGCAGTCTTTCTATAAATCTTACTTGAGGGATGGCTGTTCTGCCCAACTTTAACGAAAGAAAGCAAGTTTAATTAACATGTATGTCACTTGCGTCCTTTTTTTCAAAGTTGGGCGGTGTTCTTGGCTCCTGAACCGAGAACACGAGACCCCTGTGGTTTTTTTCTATTTAGATTCTAGAGTGACTTATCCGGGGGTCTGCGAATGTCTGAGAGATCTTTGTGGGCAGCCTGGTGTTGGTAATTGAGCAGGACGGACACAGTTAGTCTTGGGGATGGCGGGGGGAGAAAGGTTTGGAGTCCTGATGCCAACACCCAACCACTAGTTCTAATGGAGGTTTTCTCCAGTATTATTCGTCTGGAAGTATTGATTTTTCCAGCACTCGTAAATCTCTGGGACTCGGGTGAAATGTGGCTTTAATGTGGAGTATTTTCACCTGCCTTTAGCGGTTAAGGAATCGGAGAGCTCTTGGTGTGTGTAACTCCTCAGTTCACTTAGCGGTGGACGGTTTCACTTAGCTCTCGTTGATTTATATCCTAGTCCGTTTCAGTCTAGTCTGATAGTCTAGTCTTCGGGAAGACTTTTTGCCGAAACGTCAGTCATTTACCCCCCGCAATAAAACATGTAGACTTGTAAGAGAGGTCCATTGTCTTACTGAGGGTCGTCTCTTTGAAGTGCCCAGGTAAAAGATTTTTGTTCTACCCCCAAAAAGGAACCTATCAGCAACCAATAGGAATCTGTCTGTAGCAACCGGGCGTTCGTTACCTGCCAAGCGCTTGCAGGAATCCAGAAACACGGCGGCTGCCACTACAGACATTAAATACCCGTCGGCATGATCACAAATCATGGAGATTTCAGGACACAGAAGTGTGGTACAACCCGTGGCAAGAAAACATTCCCTCAATTTTGATGCCAATAAGAGCAATAGTTTTTATCCCTCAGCCCTAAAGGCTGACGGGGTATTGCTATCCTTCCTGCGGTTGGGCAGGCGTGCGGTCGGGCGGGCGGGCGTCTCCAAAAACTTCGACATCGGGCTGAGGGGTATTTCGTGCATTGCACGCCTATTTTTGATTTATTGCGAAAAAAAGGGGTTTGAAAGAAGTGGGAGGGCGATTTTTAAAATGGCTGCCATTTTGTAACCAGTTGGAGTTGGCAGCCAAAATCTTGGGATTTTTCTCCATATACATATAGCAACTGCTGATGGAAAAATCAGGACAGTCTGAGAGATGGTGGTTACTAATGCCCAGACTACTGGTCCATTTGAGATGGAATGGCCCGGATGGATCATGTAAATTGTACCTTATCTGATTATTGCAGTGTAGCTTTTCCTGTAGCTATCTGTATACATTTACCGTCATTGTTTTGGATAAGATTGTCTGTCAAATAAATGTAATATAAAAGTCCTCTTGTCTGCGGTTGATACATTAGCGTCTGACTGCAGTTCTGACTGGAAGTGATGAGTTACAGTGCTGAATAATAGGTTCTGATAACTGTGCTTACACTGCTCTTTATTGGCATTAAATTTTCAGATCTCATTAGTCTACAGCTCCTCTTTCAAGCTTTTATTGGCTCATACTGATGTGATCCCCATATTACTGCTCATTCCTTCCAGCTGCCCTGCAGATTATTTATTTTAATGCAGCTCTTCTCTCTGCCATTTCTCCTGAGGTGTCTTTAGAAAAAGAGAGAGAGAGATTCTCATTGGGCACCTTCTGGTCAATTCTTCATCCAGTAAAATTGTGTAAATTACTAGCTAAGGCTTTTTGTCCCTTTCTGAATACCATAGTGTATCTGGACCCTCCTTCGCTGTCAGTGGATGCCTGTGGAGATTCCCTTTGCGTGAGCCTGAGCCCGCCATCGAGTCACCTGCGTGAGGAGTACCGCAAACTGACCTACGTGCTAACGATCAACAACCGCAAGGACGGAACCCCGGTGAGGGACAAGACTCCCCAAAATCTTCAGTGGGTGATGCCTAGTTGGATAGAAGTTATGTTTTCACCCCTTTTGTTGTCCGTTTGAAGGCAAGATTGCGCAAAAATTTGTACTTTTTTTGATGGTACTTTGTGAGAAGGTTGTATCTCACAGCAGCAAAAAGTGAGAAGATTTTCCCAGGTTGAGATCAGAGATCAACAGAGCTGAAAACATAAAAAATTGCTGCCGGCAGAGTTTTTCTCTCTCAACCAAGTTCCCTTCTAATATTCATATTCTGTCTGGAACAAAAATGAATGTGGTTGGTTGATTGAGGGAGACAAATTGGGTGACGGGGTGATTTGATTGGTTGAAACAAATAAAGATGGCTGCTTGCCTCAGTTCCACTCTGGCTTTAGGAAACCAAACTCTCCCGCTGTTATGACCTGTTATAACACTCGGGCTTCATTACAGACCAAACATAAGGACACCATGACTGCAGTTTGAATATCACTCCAAAAGTGTACTCTCAAAGAAAGCGGAAGGAATGATGCTAAAAAATGTATTCAAGAATAGAGGTGGTTTGAGATCCGGAAACTGAATATTGATTGGGGAGAAACTGGGCCAACCAGGCAGTGGGCCTGCAAACCCAAGTCTTTACTCATCTAAACAATTGAAATGTATAATAACTGAACTAACCCTAATTCAAAACTAGACTTCCAGAAAACTCATAACAAACGGCAAAGATTCAAAGATCAAAACATAGCTAATGAAGGGAAATCGATTGGAGGACAAAGCAGAAGCCCTATATTACTGCATCCGGGTCCCCTGTCGCAGCTTTTCAGGTCGGCTTTTCAATGCTGTTTAACTGGTGACAGCAGGACTTTACCTGAGAAGACGGGTAGAGCACAGAGACACAAACGGATAACTAGGCTGCAAAACCGAAATACACCACCAGGGGGGGATGCAATCGCATATGACACAGAACTAAAGGCGCATATAAGGCCCAACACTGAGAAACCATCATCGATGTATACAGTACAAAATACAGAAACCCCAAATGTTGGCTTGATTGTTGATGTAACCCAAGACACAAAATGCATCCAAAAATTTGATCAGACAATCAGAGTACCTCAAAACAGGATGTTCACGGGGAAGACGAGAATCACACCAAGTCCTGACCATTAAATCAAATTGTCAAACAGTGTCCCAAGTCATTTCGGTACCTTGTGTGATCACTTCGTACTCTCCTCACCACCGCTTGGCAGCTTCATGGGAAGCTCGGTACAGGAGAAAATATCAGAGAATAATCTGAGTGGCCCGATTTGATGGCCTGGGTGAGTAGATGGTGGACATTGATGGCTGGACTGACTGCGCTCTGTGTCTCTCGCCTGTGTCAGTTCAACCGCTCCACCAAGGGCCTGGATGGTCAAGAGATAAAAAACTTGGAGCCAGGCAGGGAGTACTGCGTCACAGTGAGGATCTTGGACAGGAAGTCAAAAGAGAGTCAGCCTCGGTGTGTGGAGACGGCGGTTTCGTACTCCGCAGGTGAGAACTGCCTCATTCCTTCCAGACACTGACGTTAATCTCTCTCTCTCTCTCTCTCTCTCTCTCTCGCTCTCTCTTGCTCTCTTTCTTTCCTTCTTTTTCCTGGCAGATGCACTGAATCTCTCCATCTTGCGCACTTGAAACCACACTCTTCCTGTCTAACTTTACACACACAGATCATGTGACTGATGATGGCATGAACATAATGCAGGGTTAACTCGCTCTGTGTGCGTGTGTGTGTGTGTGTGTGTGTGTGTGTGTGTGTGTGTGCGCGCGCGGGCGGGCGCGTGTGCGGTCCCTACAGATGGGTATATTTCCGCAGCGACGTCGGTGCTTGTGGCTGCTGTGGTCACAGTCCTGCTCCTTCTGGTCTACGCTGGATTCATCTGCTTACGGACCGTTATCCCAGAAACTCTGGTACTGTGACACGCTGCCCTCCATCACAGACTACTGTTATGGCCCCTATTTGTTATGACATATCAGACAGCACAAAATTTTAAAACTTGAACAGATTTAATCAAACAAAGTCTGACCAAGATTGAAATGATAAAGAAAATGAGATAGTTACAGTCCATTGAGATGGGGTTGCTTTGTTGTGATGTTCTGGGACAGAGAATTGCTCCAACACAGGCAAAAATCCACCAAAAGCTTCACAGGTCTTGAAAAGAGTGACAGGTCTGGTCAAATGTATCCTTAACAAAAAAAAAGTCAATACTGCCATCTAGTGGCTTTTTCCCCCACATTACACTTCACACACACCGGCTGCGTTTCGGTTCTTCTTTAATGTGCCCTCGTTCACTTCCCATCAGCCCTTGGTGTTACGTAACTTATCCGTCATGCTGAGCCCGCTTGGAGAGCAGAGGGAAAGTGGGCGGGGCATTAAAAAGGGACTGACTACGCTTGTATACTTTTGGCCCAAACTATCATGCAGTGACCTTATGCTGGAGACTTAGGGCTGCACTGCATTTTACAGATCATCACAAACACCCACAGACTCGTCTCAGTGAGGCGACGCGCCTGCAGCAGTTAACTGCAGTAACATCAGCGCTTAGGGGCCAAATTAGCTGCTTCAGTGTCTTAGTTAGAAATTAGGCTTCTATCTGTGGTCCGTATCATGCTTAATTACTCTTGTTATTGTTTGCTTGTTTAACGATCAACAATTTATGTACTGAATAATCTAAACCCATACAAAACCTTTAACGAGTAAGAAATGATGACAGATTTATTGCCTGATGGTAACATTTATGTAATGGATGTGATATTGTCAGTTATCCAATTAAACTAAAAAAAAAGAACCTAAACTTTCTGACGTATCTCTCATTTTTACATTTTTTTAGCAGAGTAATTAGTCATAAGTTGGTTCTTGAATTCATGTTATAAGCATTCAAACTAAAATATCATATGAGGAAGCAATTGTAGGTGTATCAAATCATACTGTCAGGCTGAAGGCTTTAATTACAATAAGCCTCGTACACAAAAAATTTGCGCAAATCTCTGCCATCCCATGAGCTACAGGAGTTTGGAATCTTCTAAAGACTTGACAACACTTTATGGTGTCAGTTCTGTGCAGAGGAAAAGGCCTGTTAACTTTGTGATGCGATGTACAATAATGCGATCAAAAATGAAACAGACAGTCATTCGACCAATTAGTCTCAGCAACTGCGCTAACCAATACTCGGTTGCACTTTATGCAAAGTCAAACTGCAAAAGGTTTCGCGCAATTAATTTGTTGAGAAATTCATTCCCTTGACTCAGTCTATTCATCTCTTTATAGTTGGTAAGAATTAAGTAACTAAAGTTTTGCGTGCACTAACTGGCGCCTAATCGTGGGTGTAATTTCTTGCACTGAATGCATAATTGCAATGCATTGTGGGTGATGTACACCTTTGGAGTGACCGTTGCTGTTGTTTCGCTCCTTCAGCCCTCTGAGAATCGATCTCACTAAGGTCACTTCAGTTTTTCAGGCAAGTGGCATGACAGCGGTAATGAGGGGGATTCCCCCAAGGGCTTGTGCTCCGGCGGAGTCAGCGAGGGAACACTGAGCTGCTGTTGAGATGCAGCCACTGGATTCCTGCGGTCATGTTCCAGAGAGAGTGGGGGAGACGTATTGTTTTTGACTGGGTTACGCCAGCGCTCCCTGTGTTTTTGGACCATAACATCGGAACTGCTCAACATTTCTTTAGCAAATTTATTAGGCGCATTGACTGGCGAATAAACTGGTGCCTTGAGCTATTTAGGGGGTTTTGGGTGGGTGGGGGCGTGAGGGAAATGTTTTCATCAGTAGAAACAAACTAGTTTTATCTGAGTTTCAATGCCTCCTACTCAGCAGAGCAGTCATTACAAGCAATGGATTTTAAAATGGCAAATTGTTGGGTTCCTATAAAGAGCCTGTTTTTTGTCCTGAGGCAACTGTTCTCCAATACTGCCAGAGCCCAGGATGTCATTCTTTTTGGGATACGCACTGGCTGTATAATTCAAGCCAGGTGTTCCAATCTAATGATCTTAATAAAAACTTTTGTGCCAGAAAGGATTTTTGGCATCTAAAAAAGGTTGTAAGCTAGGAAAAGCAACTTATTGCTACTAGTTGCCATTGTGCTCTTGTGATCAGTGGAATAATGACTCAAAATAAAATGATTCAATGACCAGAACTGGCCATTCAGCCAATTGAAGTTCACCATTGTCCTATCACAAACATGCACCGGATATTTAATTTACAAAAGAAGCTAATGGTATGATTCCACACTGCGACTACTCTGTGTGGGAGAAAAAAATAGTTACTAACGCCTGCAAAATGAACCTTCTGTTAATTTTCAGTTACGACATCTCTTCTGCCAGAAGAAGATTAATCTGCTGAAGAATGTCTGTTTACCCTGGTTATAATTGTCAAATCCAATTGATCAAATCACCGCACTCTCTGTATTAAAAGCCTGGAAATTTTTGCCTAAGATGTGGTTGCATCTGATTGGAGATGTAGTTTTGTATTGGCCTGCTGTGAGGCTGCTGTTTATCTTAAGACACGCCATTTGTGCTCAGTTTCACCTCAGTCGTTAGCTAGGGGGGCGGCACTGTAGCCGCAGTTTCTGTGCGTTTAGAATTTTCGTTTGATGCTGTCATATCTTTGTTTAGTTCCCCAAGAGACGCCCTGATATTCCCTGATAGCTTTGTGGCTGATTTCACTTCCTTTTCCCCTCCGCAGGTTTCATTCGTGTCTCAGGGTGTGCGCATCCTTCCTTCGACTTACGGCACAGTTGTGTGTTCCCCAGTGAGCTTGGAGGACACCAGCGCAGCGCTCCCTGTGGCGGGAGGCCGGAAGTTGAAGGGAAACGGAGATGGGGACAGCGGGGACGAGGATGAAGAAGTGGAATCGGGTGTGAGCAGAGGTGCAGGGTACGAGGGGAGGCCGGAGAGGACCAATCACATCCCCTGCTCCGGTGGCTCCTCCATATCTGACCCTCCGTCAGCAGAGGGCAGCTTCCCGCCGTCTAAACTCTCCAGTTACCGGGGCGTCTCTCCCACCAGAGGGGACAGCAGGGACACGTGTGGATTATTAACGGACAACGGGCAGAAACTTTCACCACTTTTGATCAGAAAAGAACCCTTTATGGAGTCCGCAGGTCCTCCCGTACCTCCGTCTGAGTCAGCGACCGCTCACAGTGGTCCGTCGATTTTGACTCTGACTGGAGAAAGACTGCCCTCCACCGGTGCACTGCAGGCATCCTCTCTGACCGCTGTCGGTTTGCAGCTCTCCCCTGCGAACAGCAGGGCTTCGCCTTCCTCTCGGAGGACAGAGCCGCGTATGGAGGCGCACCCGGACGCCCCCGGCGGACTGCCGGCCGCGGAGCACCTCCTGTGGGGCGCTGGGGATGGGCAGGAGGGCGGCGGCCTGAATGTGAACCTGGGGTCTGTTCTGCTCGCTGGCCAACAAGGCGAGGAGGTAGAGAGCAGTGAGGAAGAGGCGTGTGGGCCGTGGCCAGGCAGCGGGTACGAACGCCGACCTTTCATTTTTCGGGTGACCTCTGCACCCCTCCCGGCCCCCACCTTTCCTGCTGCGGCCCCAGAGCCCCCCCTCGCAGAAACCTGCACTGTGCGTTCGGAACAGGAGGTCGAGGAGGAGGAGGAGGAGGAGGATGATGATGATGATGATGAAGGGTGTTCAGGCTACATGAGACGTGTTAATTAACATCAGAAAACCTGTCTGTATATCACCGCCATTTAGCTATCGCTATTCATCAAGCTCAACTTGCCGTTGTTTTGCCTCGGCGAACTTTTCAGCCATTTTTGACTATAGTCGTCCGCTAATTTGGTTACTTATCCTATCAGTCGGCGATAACAAGACTTGACAGCTTGTATAAGTTTTGTTTGCGCGTGACCGTTGGTGCATGAGTTCTGCTTGTCTGTATCGCATCTTAGTAGCTGTGTTAGTGACCCTCCTTTTGCACTTACTGTTGCTCCTGGACGAAGTTGGGCGGAAACTAAGTCTTCCTGGTCACCGTCGCTGCGTATGTAGAGATTTCCTTGTGGGCACTCCACAGGCCACAAATTTCAAACCGATTCCTTTGATGTTTAGTGTGGGCATAGACTATGGTTAGGCCGCGACACCTATCAATTCGGGTTGCCTTGGCAACAGAATTGGCCGAATAAAGCTCAATTTCGTGCAGAGAATGTGTCCGTTCTAGCGTTTGGTCTGAGAACACTCTAGAGGGCAGAATTTTAAGATATCATAAGCGAGCTACAGCCATGCGTTCGTGGGCGACCGGGCTGTCTAGTTGTGGGTCGCTTGTTATAGGAGGGTCTGCTGAACATACATAATGTCATTTAGGTGACTAATTCCCCCTGCTTCCCCTAGATTTTACGTTCTTGGATGTATAAAGGGGAGACGTATAAGGTTTCAGCAAAAACCTCATAAAAATCCGTCATTTCTGGGTGATTTGCTGCCTGTAATTTTCTGCCCTCTGTTGTGGAGTGAGGTAATGCCTGCAGGCTAAGTGACTTTGAGGACGGCACGTATATATATGCCACCGAGGGCAACATGCAGTTAGCAAACAAGCTTGATGACACTTGAATTTAATTTTAAATATTAGCAAACAAAAGTTATCAAGTAATTACAGGTTCCAGGTTTGCAGTGTCTTTACATTATATGACTCGTGGGAATGAGCCGTCCTTCAGTGATGGCTTTTCAGCGAATCCACAGCATCGCTCCGGCTCTCGTTCAAAAACCAGTCTGTCAACCCGACAGCACGTGCAAGCAGACCTGGATTAACCTCTGCTGGAAAGTTGCTGTTGCTGAAAATCAGATTCCCTCGCAGTGTTTGTGTTCTCAGGAGCAGGTGGAGAAAGTGTTTGCCTGTAGCGTACAGGCTGTTCTGATGGGACTGAAGTATCCAGAACATGTCTGTTTGTGATGTAGAAAACGGCAGTATTTTCAAACGGTGCATTGCAGCAGCTGGGGGTGGATGGTGCGGGGGGTATGTTGGGTACAGTGGAGACCCCTGTACGGATTGACTGAACTGGAAGAAAACCGTTCCATAATACGGGACTTGTGGTTTGTCTGGGTGAATTTTAATCAGCCTTCTTGTGTAAACTAGACTATATGCATTTTTTAAATCTCCAACTCCTGCACTGTAGCGGTTGCCAGGGATGGTAGCATTTCATATGTGGTCTTATATAATCGTGAAAAATACATTTTTTGTGTTCAGTCATTGATATTTACAAACAGGTTAGAGTATTTTACATTTTCTGAGTCGTACACATACGTGTGCATATATGATTTATAAATGGGAAACTGGCACTTGGTAGATTTGAATTTGAAAATATCAACATTGAAAATATAAATGTAAAAAATTCTGTAACACTGGGCCAAAACGGTGTGCGCAGTATGGGGAATCGCCTGTGTGTGTTTCTGGCTTTCTGCATAGCAGATGTTAACAAACACTTTCCATTTTAGTTTCAGTACAGCTGCACATGTGCGAGTTTGTGTGTCGCTGCGGCTGGGGGCTGCCAAGCTGTCACGGAATTACAGTCCCACTACATTTTGGGTTGTAACTCTACAACTAAATAAGATAAAATCAAGTATGATGTGTCATATTGAAGGTATTAACTTGTTATTTAATATTATTTAGTGAAAATATATTTTTTGAGAAATTTTCATAGAAGAAACGAGCAAAAACTACTCCGTCACAGAATTACACAAAATTGACGTGGTTTTTTTTAATGTTGTGTTTAACTATTCAGAAAATGATGTTCCTGTCATAGTTAAGTTATAAAACTTCAATATGTTCATATTTAAGGTGTTTTTTGTTAATACTATAAGTTATAGAAACAAAAATTGATTTTAACCCTGCTTTATGGGCAAGAAATTTCACGGAATTACAAGAGGCAAATTGTCACGGAATGACAGGAATAGTATTAATTAGTTTCAATGAACTTATTTCAATATATTATACATATATACATAATTATTAACATTTTTACTGTTAAGCAATATATTGCAATGAGTTTTCCACTCATAATGACCAGTCATGACACATACTTCAATTTTTTTTTTTTAATTCTCCATGTCAACATTGGCTTGGCGGCCCCCAGGTCTGTCTGTGGTTAGCCGTGGTTTTTCAGATTTCACTGGCACAATCCTGTGTTACAGTATCACCTCATTTAACTCTGATCTTGAAGGCAATCATGACTGTTTTCATTCCTGATCTGACACAATTTGGATGGTTCAGCCAACATTGCATCGCTGGAAGTTACGCTGGGTTGAGACAAACAGGTTTTGACCAGAGTTTCCCATGAGTGTTGTACAGTATGAAGTATAACCTCATTGTTTACAGTGAGTTTATTTCCTGAACCATTACAGAATGCCAAGAAACATACGCCCTCGTTGTCATTTTGGTATTTTATATTGTGTTTGCATGAGAATACATGACTGGTCAATTCAAAAACCTTAATCTACTTGTGTTAGGGGAAAAAGTCTTAATTGTCCCTCTGCTCAATTTTGTTGTTTATTAGAGAAGTGTATTCAAAATAAGTATTACAATACATATTCTGGGTATGATCCAGTTATCTTGCTAACGTATTTTGCAAGGCTTACTTAAAGTGATGGTAAATTTGGGACCCAACTTCTCTGGAAGGGTTAGAGTTTGCTTGATTTTGTCCGTGCAGCCTTTGTAAGGAAATAATAAAGTACTCATCGTGTGTTTTCGACATCCTCGCTGATAATTACACCATAAATTCTTGCATTTATTTTACTCCTCTGGTCAGTGTTACTCCCAGAAGTGTTTCTGCTTCATCTGTGGGACATGAATTGCGTTTCTCTGTTTTATAAAACGCAGTGTCTACTGATACAGCAGTTTTTAGGTCTCCTGAGACGAAGTGTCTCTAAGTGACCTATTCTCATCGCCTTTTGTCTGTCGTGCGTCATGCGTCTGTTAACAATTTACATTTTCGATGACTTCTCAGAAACCGCTGATCCAATTTCAGTGCAATTTCGCAGGAGCCTTCCTTGGTCAAATATGCACCAAAATTGTGAATTATATGGTGCCCCCCCCCTAGGGGCTCTGGGGGGGGGCTAAAGGTGATCAAATTGGCTGAAATGTTTTAAATCATCTTCTCCAGACCCAGATATGCTGGAAAACAATATTCGTGAGGTGCTTTGTCAAAATCGTGAACTTCATGACCCTCAGGCTCCATGTTTGCCCCTGGGGAGGGGCTGAAGTTTACTATACTTTATATAGGAAAATGATGCTTTTCAGTTTACTTGGTTCATTGACATCAGTAACATCAGTTTTTATATAACTCAGGACCGTTAAGGCCCATAGGCCTCTCGTTATTGGTATGGCAGTGGATTTGAAGGGATTAGCATAATAATTAGGGATTATAGTTTGGGGAAGGGTTAGGTTAGGGCAAGGTTTGAAATGGGGACCGTACCCATAGTAACTGCCTTTGGTAAAATGAGGGCTTTGTACAGCGTGAGACCCCCGCACCACCGAACACTATAAATGACACGTACATTAAACACGCAATAAACATCACGCTTATGAATACTGACCTGATGGAAGTTTCTCACAGCTAAATTGGACAGACCATCAATAATGAAATGGCATCAAGCGTAGAAAAATGGAGGTTTTATAAAGGCAGTAGCTACGTGTACGGCAGTTTTCCAATGCATTTCAATGTAGAGAGGTACGGCAGTCCCCATTTCAAACCCTGTTCTAGCCTGACCCTAACATTAACCCTCCCACTAACCATAATACCGAATCCTTACCCTAATCCCTTGAAATGGACTGCTGTACCAATAAAAACGGCTGTTTCCTTTACCAAAAGTGTCGGCGTATCAAGCATATTGTGTAATGGTTCCCACTATCATGATTCGCGGCACGATTGAAATCGTGGTCGAAGTCCTGGAGTAATCGCGCGATCCTGTCAGATCTTGAGGTCAGTCTTGGCAATCGTAGAAAAGTTTTGGACGGTTCAAATTAATTAATTAATTGTCATTGCATCACCTCGATTCCAAACCTGAAATTTTAAGCCGCTTTCACACTGGACGCGAAACGAATTTTTCGCATGACAGATTACATTCAGAGTCAATGCAAAGACGTGAATACGCGCGTTTCGCGTCTTCACTTGGACATTGAATGTAATCCATCTTGCGAAAAATTCGTTTCGCTTCCGGTGTGAAAGCGGCTTCAGAGAAGTTCCACGATCAGCAACGAATGGCCAATCGTGGCGTTCGTAACTGAGCGCACGACAGTGGGAATTAAGCACATCAACGCCTTATGCATTTGTGGAAAGTGTTATAACCTGTCAGTTTGGGTGAGTGTGATCTCCCCATCGCATTTCATGGCATCCCCCTGTTCGCTGGTACCTAAACCTGTAAAATGTTGAGCTTTCCAAGTTTTTGCTCTCCCTTTGACACTGATGTAAAGCTCTGTCCTTTTCATTTCATTCATTCCTGCTTAGTGTTTTAAGTGTAACAACTTCAATTAGCCTGATCAGGTTATTGCATTATTGCATAATGCATTATTATTTTTATATGAATAAAGTGACTTTGGCTATGAACTCTTGCACTTGTGTACTTTCTGGAATTGAGTTTTCCTCTCAGAGATGCTTGTATCCGTTTCTCCACAAATGAAACTCACTGGAGATGGGTGTGTACTCATCAACTCCAAGAGTAGGTACTTTTGGACCGGTTTCTTTATTTCCATATATTGTAGTCAGTGTTTAACCTTCAAATTCTAGAGGCAATTATTATATTACCATTAGGATGTTCAATAAATAACATTTATGGCACATTTATGATTATTTTACAGAATGGCGTCTGCATATGACCTGGTACTGCACCAGTTCTCTGTTCTTGCGAATCTCTCCGTAAAACGGTGAAAGTCACGGCAAACGGCCCATCAGTTTTCCTTTCCCTGCAGAAGACAAAGATGTGAAAACGGGGCGGAGCGATTTGCTCACTCCAAAGGCTCATAAACCACTTCCTCGGGTCTTTGGTCTTTTCCCAGTCCTGTTCCAGATACGCATCTCCATGAGCTGATCTGAGATGAAAGATATGTTTGTGTGGAGCTCCTGCTTGTTTTGCAGCTGGTATGTGATCATTTTTCTTGACTTTGTTTCTATATCTATTTCATTCTATTTAAATGCCCAATTTATACATGATAAAATTCAAAATCCCTGCTGCCGAAGTGTACTGAAATAATAATAATAATACAAATGGAAATGGAAAAATAGTTCTTTCTCTCCCTCCCTCTCTCTGTTGTGCTTTAGCGTGCGGCTAAGATAGAGCTGAGACTGAGGCAACAGCATTGCCCTGTGGGGAGGGGCTTCGTGAGAAATGAAACTTACCCCAGTAAACCTGGGGCCACCTCCTGCAAGACATAAATGCAGCGCAGCTCTGAGCAGGGCTATACTGCTGATCCCGGCTCTTCACCTGCCCAGAGATAAACACAGCACAGCTCTGAGCAGGGCTATACTGCTGATCCCGGCTCTTCACCTGCCCAGAGATAAACACAGCACAGCTCTGAGCTGGGCAATACTGCTGATCCCGGCCCTTCACCTGCTCGGAGATAAACACAGCGCAGCTCTGAGCAGGGCTATACTGCTGATCCTGGCTCTTCACCTGCTCGGAGATAAACACAGCGCAGCTCTGAGCAGGGCTATACTGCTGATCCCGGCTCTTCAGCTGCTCGGAGATAAACATCGCAGCACTGAGCAGGGCTATAGTGCTGATCCCAGCTCTTCACCTGCCTGGAGATAAACACAACGCAGCTCTGAGCAAGGCTATACTGCTGATCCCGGCTCTTCACCTGCCCGGAGATAAACAGCGCAGCTCTGAGCAGGGCTATAGTGCTGATCCCAGCTCTTCACCTGCCTGGAGATAAACACAACGCAGCTCTGAGCAGGGCTATACTGCTGATCCCGTCTCTTCACCTGCTCCGAGATAAACACAGCACAGCTCTGAGCAGGGCTATACTGCTGATCCCAGCTCTTCACTGGCTGTTCACTAGCTGATCTCGGCCCCCTTCACGTGCTATTTACCTGATGTTCTGAGGTTCTCCTGCGGTTCACTCGCTCTCCCTGAGCCGTCATGCAGCCTCTCCTCCTCTTGTTCCTCCTCCTCCTCACTCCTGTCGGTAAGTCGTCAGGTGGGGTTCGGGCAGCCCGTGTCTTAGCAACGCATCTGGGACTGAACTGGTTAATGTTAAGGGCTGGGGGGAGGGGAGATTATATTGGTTGCTTTATTTTTTTCACAAGCTGCAAAAAAAAAATTTTGGTTAAATCAATGGTTGGATTTTTCAAAAGTCATAAATCATTACATGATTGTACAATGAATGTTTAATGTTAAATTGCTGCGCTGGCAAAATTTAAGCACTATGTTTGAGGAGCTGATGTTTTTGGGGTTGTGGTTTTTGATCGCAGCTGTGCAGATTTTCAAGTTTAATTTCAACACCATTAGGTTTTTAATAGAAGCAAAGACAGTCAGTAAAGACAGAATTCTCACACAGGTCTGTACAGTAAATCTCTGCTTCCCTCAGGCATGTTGCAGCTATTGCAAAACCAGAACAAACACTGATATGCCCTGTTATCGTGTCAGTGTTATGTTGTGTAACCTTCCATTTATCTGTGTGTGTGTGTGTGTGTGTGTGTGTGTGTGTGTGTGTGTGTGTGTGTGTGTGTGTGTGTGTGTCCTGCAGCAGAGGGCACGATCCCGGCTCCTCTCAATGTCACCATCGTCTCCTTCAACCTGGAGCACATTCTCCACTGGCTTCCAGCACCAGGAAACCCCTTAAAAACACTCTTCAGAGTTCATGTGTTGCACCTGAGGTAACTTTGGTCACATTTGTTTCTGCAGGCTTGAAATTACCAGGGCTCTATAGCTGAGGCTTCTTTACAATGTGAGTTGTAGTTGTGAAGAAGACTGCAGCTGGGTTCGATGGCTTCTGCGGAGCCATGTGGGGTCTAGGGCCTTGTTCGAGGGCCCAGCAGCTGTGATGATCTTAGTAAAGCCACACCAAGGCTTAAACAGCTGCCATTTTCAGTTCTTTTCATTGCTATGGCCTCTGAGCTGATGGATCCCATAATTATGTGATTAATTATGTGAACCAAATACACCCTGGATATTTGGCCCCAGCTCAGTACTGGGTTTTGGGTCTAGAGTGGTCCATCTTAGGGGTCTAGTGTGGCTCATCATAGGGACCTGGTGTGGCTCTTCATTGGGGCGGAGTGTGGCTCGTCATAGATGTACTTCTGACTCTTTGAGCCTTTGGTCATTGATTAGAGGAAAGAAATATTTTTATTATTATTGCATCTGATGCATTGGACATTGTGTCCTTTCCCAAGGATTCTTCAGCATAAGGTCAGTGCATCTCCCACTGACTGTATTATTAATAATAACGGTTTCAGGAATCTGTCTCATGTCACGATTGGGTGGGATCTGGAAGGTCAGTAATTCTAGTCCTAAATCAAAAAAAGCACTGAGCATTAAAAAGCAGCTCTGCTGGTGCTACATGGAGAATAATTCGCATAAAAAGATGATGCCTGGTTTCCACACCTGAGACAAAAAATTGTTTGTCAGGCCTTGACGGGCTCCTTTGTTACGTGTATCTATTGAATGCCTCTCCTCTTTAGGAGTGTCGAGCAGTGTGTGGACTGTATGTTTTCATGTTAACCCACAGAGCTGGAGTGGTAAGGTCAGTGCGGTTGTCAGGCCTTTGAGTACGGCCACATTACTCCAGGAGCTTTGGGCCCTTTCTTTTAATTAAAAAAATTTGGCATCTCCAATCCCACCCGAATCTGGAATGTCCAATTGGTGAACTATGTACAAGGCTTGCCCTTATGCGGCTCCCTATTGCCAACTCAGGAGAGTGAGACAGTTCGCGGCTCTCCTTCGAAGCACGCGCCTGTCGCCACCGCTTCTTATGCACTCATTGGTCGAAACCTTGCAAGCTCAGAAAGAGGACGGAGGATACCCGAACATGAACAAGCTTTGAATCTTCCTAACGAGCGCCTGTCTGGCCAACAAGAGGCATCTGAGAACTTGCCATTTACACTACCCTATTTCGGCAGACCCTTCCCTATTGATTGATTGATTGATTTTATTTGACCATTTCTGCTATAAAATATGAAATGGCAATCTGAGTCATGCATTAAAATATATAAATAGTCAGGGATGACACGATAAAGCCCAAAGGCTTATTTCCATTGTGGTCCCCATTTGCATCCATATATTGCATTGGCCAACTGCGCACTGCTCCGACCACTGCCGGCTGGTAGGAGGTGGGGATTGAACCTGCGCCATGATAGTCACATCGGTTTCACAACGCAATGCTTTATCGAGTGAGCTATCCGGCAGCTGTATTGAGCCCTTACTAAGTGTTTGCCGGATATCGGTGATATACTATAACAGCCATGTTAAATATTGGTGATCTCTGTGACATATAGTGCATGTTGAATATATCCCTCCCCCTGCACCATTACAGTGAGGTGTCATGGACGCCTGTACCCTGGTGTCTGAAAGTGGAGGCGGAGACCCCGTCGTGCGACGTGACAGAATCCTTCCTCGACACCTCGAGCTTCTACATGGCACGTGTGCAGTCTTTCGGCTCATCGCAGAGGTCCAACTGGAGCCTGTCCGCCGCTTTCAACCCAATTCTGGACAGTGAGAGGCCCTCTGCCGTCATCTGTGTAATTTCATTCTCTACTTTTCATCCCTCTGCAACCTGTGACCTCTGACCTCTCCCATGTGACAGCTGTCTTGGGACCGCCCCAGGTTCTGGTGTTTGGCTGTGGGAACTGCCTGCGCCTGCATATCACTCCTCCCACAGGCAGGGGGCAGCACCTTGTGTCTCGACGCCTGCTCTCTGACTTCACTTGCTGGGTGCGAAGAAGTGGAGACCACGCCCAGGTGAGATGGCTGTAAAACTGGGCCCTGTATGACTCTGCTTGCTGGCAATCGAATACTGTGGATTATAAAGTTATTCAGTAGGCATAAGCATAATTCCAGAACATGAGTATTTTCATCGTTTGCAGTGAGTAGCCATACCCAAGATTAATGAGGCTGCGTTTGTAATTGTGTTCAACTTACTTTTTGGATACTGATTTTGGAGAAAAATAGCTACGAGCATGGAGTATGTCAGCATGTGTTATCTAGTAGTTACTGGTGAAATATTCTGTATGAAGTCGGAAGTGCTTTGGGATACGAACACAGCCTGTTTCCTTGAAATACATTCTGCATACTGAGCGGACTGTCTGATATATCCTCAATAGTATTTTTCTGTGGAAGGATGTGCCCTAACATTACGGCCCTTGTAATAAAAGTCGCTCACCACTGTCTGATAGTGTTTGGGCCTTAAGACCGCCTCTGGCCATGTCCTCTTTGTGGGACAGCCCAAAAACACTCAATAAAAGTGCACATTTTAGGGTGGGGTTGAGGGGTGAGGGCGTGTGTTTCTCACGTGATGTGCTGATCTCTCCTTATATCCATGTATTTCTTTAATTTTATTTTTTTTGCCCTCTCCTTGCTTGAAATAAAAACAATTGTTAACAAAAAAATAAAAGTGCACATTTTCACAAATGCAGTAGCGATATCCTGGAAATATGCGCATAATCAAGAAGCTTAAATTCAACTGAATTCAGGGAATATATTGCTTGCCAATAGTTGTATCGCATTAAAACCCACACCCTTTTTCACCCATGATAAGCTGCTTTCTTGATTTGTTGTGGCCTACAGCCATCGGTCTCACCTTTCAAAATATCACGGCAGTCACCTGTCTGTACACAGATGGTCTCTATCAATGTCGTTGTTTTGGTGAAGTTGGACAGACTTATTAATGCCCTTTGTGTATGCATGTCTAAAACTTACTGTTTGAAGAACTACACAGAGGAATGAATAGCACCTGGACTTTGTTCCACAAAGGAGGGTTCCTGAGTGTGCTGGATAACATCGCTGCATGGAGTCTAAGGCCTGTTGCTCTTATCGGGATCAGTGAATTAGCTGGTCATCAGCACTGGCTAAAACCTGAGGCCAGTTTCACAAGGCCAGCGTTACTAAGTCAGTTGGGAACTGAGCAAAATCTGGACCATTCCAAAGTCTGAGGCATGGACTGGAGTGGAACGAATATCTGCTTCGGGTTTGCTCAGCAGTTATACAGTTAACTCACATATACAGCCATCTCGGGTATTCAGCTAACTGAAGTATTCAGCTAACTCACTTATACAGCTAACTCGGGTATTTAGCTAACTCAAGTATTCAGCTAACTCAGTAATTAAGCTGACTCAGTAATACTATAAACTCAGTAATCCAAACCTAATTTAGTAATCCAGCTAAATCTGTATCCAGCCAACTCTGTAATTTAGCTAGCTACATTAGCCTGCTAACTTAGTTATTGAATTAACCCAGTAATCCAGCTAGCTCAGTTGATGAGACTCTCCATTAGTCCATATGATTCAGTAATACAGCTAACCCAATCATATTTTACTGTCTGTCAGTAGCCCACCTATCTCTGTGATTGTGTTTGTGTGAAACTAGTCCCCTGCGCCATAACAAGGTGTTAACATAGCAGAGATCTGTATGTGACAACCACCCCCCGCTTTCGAAAGCGCACATCCTGCATGAAGACACGAGTCTTCCCAGCAAAGACTCCTGACATACAAAACACAGGCGCTGCCATTTCCTGTTGAGCGGTTGAGATGCTTCGAAAAAAGCCAGCATCAAACAGCCCGAGAATAGCTTCAAATTCCTGTCGCGTGTGGTCATGTGTGAGGCGCGTCGTGCGATTCTAATAAAATGATGGGCTTTTCTTCCTCTGCTGTCTGTGACGCGCGCGGTTGGTGCGTCTCGACGGCGGTGTTTCCCCCCTAGATAAAGAAGCTGCTCACGCATTATCAGAAAATCTCTCGCTCTGAAGAGAACTCAGCCCACCTGTTATCCGCCTCTCTCTCTCTCTCTCGCTCTCTCTCTCTCGCTCTCTCTCTCTCTCTCTCTCTCTCTCTCTCCCCACATCATCTTCCCTCATTATTGTAATATTCCTGTACTGCAGGTAAAGAGGAACAAAACCAGGCAGAAACACACCGTCCTTATTAGCGACCGTAGCTGTGAGAATTTAAGGAAATGTTCAAGGACACCACAGTTGGGATATTTATTGCTGCTGTCCTCATATGGCAAACCTAAGCTTAGTTCCTGCACTCCCTCCGATAAACCAATGCTGTTTTTGCAGCTCTTGACTCATTTTTTCAAATGCCGCGCCTTCAGAACGTGTTGCCCACATAGTCTCTTATTTTGCTGTGCTTAAGGCAAATCAGATATTTTTCTACTCCTAAATCAGCAACTGTCTGCAATTCTAGAATATAAACCCACCCTGGGATCTCACCTCTTCTGTTACCGGTTCTATGTAACGTTCTCCCGCGTTTGTTTTGGTTTTGGTTTTGGTTTTACTAATGGTCTAATTTTCACTCTCTTCAACCTTCCCTGCTAAAGGTCACATTGTCTGTCATCAATAGCAAAAACATTATTTATAATTAAGGGGTTGTCGAGTTGTTGCTCTGGTAGCCTGCTTTGTTCACCCACAAATCTATCTGATTCTGATCTGCAACTAACTGCATCTTAAAAATAATGAAAAACAACTAACTGTACTGACCAAGTTAACTCTGCCTGAGCATAGTTAACTGAACATATTGATAACTTTGTGAACTCAAGACTTAATGCCTATCTAAAATTCCTCATTTTGCCGTGAGGAACTTCCTTGTTTTTTTTTCCCAAAGATGGCCTTGCTCATGAACGTTAGCTGTGTTAATTATTAACTGGAAAGTGAGGTGTGCTTTGCTTTGATTGATAAGCTTCAGGATGTATAGCTAACTCTCCAGGAACAGGATCTCTCTGGTATTGATGCCCAGCGGAAACGGCACACAGTTAATCCTTTGAGCGCTGAATAAATTTTCAAGGAATTAAACATTTTATTCTCCTGAGCTGTTGAAAACCTATCATGTGCCAACCTGTTTAAAGGAGCTCCCGTGCGGGAGCTCTTTTAAACAAGTTGCCACATGATAGGTTTTCAACAGCATCTGGTTTTGATATCTTGCATCATTAGGCTACTATAATCGCCAATGGCGCTCAAAGGGTTAATGAGGGGAGAGATCCAAGAGACCGGTGACAGGCTGCAAAGGCATAATTTGTGTGTTCTTTTTTTTTTTTTAACAAGGTTCAAAACTGTGTTCGCAGTGGGTAGTGCCGTCTCTGTACAGCAGGACGGTTGTGGGTTCTAATCCAGCCCGGGGGCTCTTGTGTGGAGTTTGCATGTTCTCCCTGTGTTCGTGTCCTCCTGAAACTCTGCTTTCCCTTCACAGTCCATAGACACCCACATTAGGCTAATTGGAGACTCTAAATTGCCCGCAGGTGGGTGTGCGTGTGAAAGGTGTTTGCGCCCTGTGACGGATTGTTGAGCTGCCTTTCTCACTCCCCTCTTTTGATCACTCCATAGCCGTCACTTGCTCAACTGTCTTTAATCAGTTTGAGCCTGTGTCGTTAATATCTCTCACTAATATTGTTACTCGACTCAAACCCTCATCCTGTCCCACAGACATTATCCCTCCTCACCTCTTTAAAGAGGTCTGGGGGACTATTGGACCTATTGTACAAAAACTTATAAATAGTAGTCTTGCTTCAGGAGTAGTCCCAGCATACTTTAAAGAAGCAGTTGTGGAGCCCCTTATAAAAAAACAAATTTGGACATCTCAATTTTTTCAAACTACAGACCTATTTCGAAGCTTCCATTCATTTCGAAAATATTAGAGAAAACTGTGCTTTTACAATTACAGTCTTTTCTTGATAAAAATTGTATTCTTGAAATTTTTCAATCTGGTTTTAAAGCTTTTCATGGCACTGAATCTGCACTTTTAAGAGTTTTTAATGACATTTTATTAACTACTGACTCTGGTGACTCAGCAATTCTTATGCTTTTAGACCTTACTGCTGCATTTGACACAGTTGACCACACAATTCTCATTTCTCGATTAGAAGAATGTGTGGGTATCAGGGACACTGCCTTGGAGTGGTTTAAGTCTTATCTAATAGGGAGATGCTTTTCAGTTAGACTTGGGGACTCAGCGTCGTCGTCTGCTCCTTTATCCTGTGGTGTTCCCCAAGGTTCAATTCTCGGGCCCATTCTCTTTTCTTTATACCTTTTGCCCCTTGGATTACTTTTTAAAAAGCATGGCATCTCTTACCACTTTTATGCAGATGACTCCCAAATCTATCTGCCTTTTAAAAGAAATGATAACCGCTCCCTGATGCCCTTGCTAGAATGTTTAAAGGACATCAAGGCCTGGATGGCCCTAAACTTTTTACATTTGAATGAAGAAAAAACTGAAGTCATGGTGTTTGGACCCAGTCGGGCCCCTGATGTCCCTCCAATGGACTTGGGTTCACTGCAACCCTATGTGAAACCCATAGTCACAAACCCCGGTGTCAAAATGGACAGTGATTTTAAACTTGATAAACAGATAAATTCTGTAGTAAAATCAAGTTTTTATCATCTGAGGCTTTTATCTAAGATTAAACCTGTTTTATCTTTTAACGACTTTGAGCTTGTGATTCATGCTTTATCTCGACACGTTTGGACTACTGTAATGCACTTTACACTGGCATTAATCAAGTCTCCCTTGCACGCCTACAGTTAGTCTAAAATGCGGCTGCTCGTCTTTTAACAGGAACCCGTAAGCATGATCACATTACCCCCATTCTGGCCTCCCTCCATTGGCTCCCTGTCCATTTTAGAATTAATTTTAAGATTTTAATATTTGTTTTTAAGTCACTGAATGGATTGGCACCGCAGTATATTGCAGACCTCCTGCATGTCTACACCCCCTCCCGGTCTTTGAGGTCGGCTGATCAGCTCTATCTGGTCGTCCCTAAAACCAGACGAAAAACCAGGGGCGACCGCGCCTTCTCAGTTATAGCCCCCAGGCTGTGGAATGAGCTACCCCTCCATGTCAGAACAGCCAAAACCTTTGAAAATTTTAAATCCAGGCTCAAAACTTATTTTTATTCCTTGGCTTTTAACCCAGCATGAGAGTTGTGTGGTCACTGTTTTAGTTTGTAACTCTCGTCCCTCTGATTCTGAGCCACCTTTTCTTTCTTTGTATGTATGCCCTTTGTGTTTTATGTGTCAAGTGTTTTATGCATTTTATAGTCCTTTTTATTTTGAGTATTTTGTGTGTTCTATTTATCTATTTTATTTATTTATATTTTGTGCAGCACTTTGGTAACCATTGTGTTTTTAAAATGTGCTATATAAATAAAGTGGATTGGATTGGATTGGATTTCGCCCATCCTCAGCTGCGACAGGCTCCAGCTCCGATGCAAAACCCTGGATGGATGTGATCTTTCAGGAGGGGTTTGTGTTCCTCCCACAGTTCAGCCTGAGGATCTCCTCCACAGAGGAGTTTGTGGTGGAACACCTGGAGCCTGGTGTGGAGTACTGCGTCACCGCCGTCGTGACAGTCAACTTCAACACCCGAGCCATCCCTTCCGACCCGCAGTGTGCCTACACCAGCCCCCCGCGCACCAACACGGGTACGGCCACACGCACTCGCTCACGTACCCTCATCTCCAAGTTGAAAATAAATCCTGGCATTTATGGAGCTCTGGGGGAAAAAAATGTCAAAAACTACTTGCACTGGAAGCACAGAGCAGTTTAAGGGGGATTTAAGGCCGCTGTGTGTGTGTTTGTGTGTGTGTTCTTGTGTATGGGTGGGCGCGTGTGTGCGTGCGTGCATGTGTTCTTGTGTATGGGTGCGTGTGTGTGTGTGTGTTCTTGTGTATGGGTGCATGTGTGTGTGTGTATATGTGTCTGTGCATGGGTGCGTGTGTATATTTTTGAGAGGATGCAAGTTTGCATTGGCTGAATTGTGTGTACACATACCAACATACGGTGTATTTTAATTGGATAAACTCTGGAGGTGAGGGTATGTTTGGTCTAATAAGCTCTGTAAGCAAAGCCACAGGGAATGTACAAAATGTATAAATCAATACTAGTGGAGTATATTTTGCTCTAGTTTTAATTATTTTTTTTTAAGTTGATGGCACATTCGGTTACATGTTATAGAGCTGCACACTGCCGCCAACTGGACCAGAGTGTGTAGAATAATCTATTGAAGCAATTTTACTTTATTAATGCATATTTTTAAAAAATCCACCAACTACTAACCCACTGTCCTAAATTCCCCAAATCTGCTCCCCTTTAATGTCTAAGACCCCCCAAAACTCCCGAGCTTCACCTACTACCATTTTGACTCCCAGTTTTACTTTCAGTGAGCACCATTGCCAGAAATGCCAAGAAACACTTCTGCCCGTCGTAGTGAAACCTTCATCATGTTCCTGTCCGCCGCCTCATTCCTCACCTGCTCTTTCCCACTCATCGCTTTCTCTGCCTTCACTCTCTCGCTCGTCTCTGCATACGACATTTCCCCTGAATTCTAGTTCTTTCCGCCTCCCTCTCCGTCTTTCTCTTTCACACTCCAGTGATCCAGCGTCATGTCATCCCCCCCACAGTGAAAACACACTGCCTGCTCTTTTAAAACTGCATTCATCCACACATCCCTTTCACAAATATTTGACACCTGTACATTTTCCACCTACATACTGCAGCCACGTTGGGAGGAATTGACCCCCCCTCTCCTCTTTCAACGCACACACTTCTGTCCTCAACACGTCTTCCGAGGCACATGGTAGGAACGTATCCACGGAACGAGTAAATTCCACAACTGAATCGCAACAAATGAACTGTTCCCCTGACTTACCTGCGCGCTGATATGAAGAAAAACTTGCGTTTTCAATTTCCCGCTCCGAAGTGCCTTCACTGTTTTTGTTCTACTATTTTGTCCCGCCGTCCATCTTGCTGTACTGTCTCCATATTACAAGGGGAGTCAGAGGTGCTATCAGTGATTGAAGTGAACCGAAATTATCCAGCTATTTAGAGTACTAACAATTATCCATTTCCATTCCAGGCACTGAGAAATGCATGTGATCACTACTTGATTCATGCAAACCCTTAGGGAGACGCATTAAGACGGAGCTATTGACTCTGTAAAAAGATAAATCATTCAAATGCTGTATAGGAAGGTTGATGGACTCAACAGGCTGGAAAGGATTGCCTGCCAATGTGTTACAGCCCTAGGCTATGATATGTTTTACTTGAGAACTTAACCTGGATCGTTTTCAACCTTGCTGTCTCGTCTTGCTGCTCTCTCTAGTCCCTGCCCTGGTGATTGCAATGTGCATGGTTTTCCTCCTGGGGGCGCTGTGCTGCGGTTTCCTCCACTTTCGCCGGAGCGCAATTTCTTTGCCTCAGATGCTGGTAAAAACCGTAAAAACTTACGTTCATGAAAAGGATTGGAACTGCCTCTCATTGTCCTGTGGTATCATAGTTCCGCACTTAAGCGGACTGGGCGAGCAACCCATGCAACATAAACCGAGTATAATCTATTGAACTTATTCGGTTTTAAACATAACTTTATTATTGTATTTTCAAGTACAGAATATTTGCTTGGGTTCTTGCGCGCTTCACAAGTGGTTTTTTTTCCCTTTTTTTTTTTTTTTTTTTTAAACCAATTCGCTAATATTGAATTGAATCAAATTACATGATGTAAATGGCAGAATTATTGTTTTACAGAGCAAAAAATAGAAATATGATTTTAACTTCTAATACTCAGACTAAAATGGGATTCAGTCATTTTTGGTCCTTGCTGTACAGCTGAACAAAGCACACAAAGTGTGGTTCGAGAGAGGTTGTGTGTAACCTTCGTTTCTCTCTCCATCCCCCTCCCCCTGTCCCGGAGCTATCCATACCCTCCTTTCTCCAAACCCCTGGAACGGCTACCCCCGAGCCCTTCTCTCTGGTCAACGTGCATCCAAAGGAGCCCACAGACTGTCACTTCCCCTGGGTCCCCCTGGGCCTCAGCGCAGATCAGGAGGTGGAGGATGATGATCATGCTAAGGAGGAGGAGGGTGATGATGGCCGTCTGGTCTGGGCGGACAGCTCGCATCCCATCACAGATGCGCTCTTGTACCCGCAGCGCACCCACGAGGAGCTGTGACGTGGCATCCCGCCTCCGAGTAAAGCCGCTTTCACAATGGACTCTAAACGAATTTTCGGTACGACAGATTACATTCAAAGTCAATGCAAAGACACGAATACACAGGTTTCGCGCGTCTTTGTGTTGACTTTGAATGTAATCTGTCGAGCGAAAAATTAGTTTCGCGTCCGGTGTGAATGCAGCTTAAGGCAGCAGTCGCTGCCTGAAAGGAAATAATTTCTGCCGTCACCCGGTGCTGTTTATCTTATTGTTGCTGCTGGCTTTATTTTGGCCACACTTTTTATATATATTATTCACTTCCTTTGCACGCTAGATATTTTCGCTGTCAGGTACTCAAACTGCTTTTTTTATTTTATTAAAAGAAATTATAACAGCGTAATGCTTTGTTTATATCACTGTGCTTACTAAAGGCCATAAATATACCGTAGCGCATGAATGAATGAACATTGCATTTATACTGCGCCATCTCATACTCAGAGCACTTCAGTCATATAGAGAAATCTCATCTCACCAATGTGAAGCACCAATTGTTTTGGCGAGACGTTTGTCTTCAATTGTTCAGCAATAAAACTGAAAACCTCTCCGTTCTTTAGTCTCCCTTGTCTGTCCTGAAAGCTCGGTTTAGAAATGAACTTTAAACTGACAATCCCGCAGCACAGATAAAAATCTACTGGGATCGAGGAATTTCCAAGGATGTTTGATATTTCACTGGATATACAATTGGAAAATGGCCGCCCATTCATTTCAATGGAAATTGCTCAATGGCGCAGCACGCCGACATGGGGGCCAGGCTTCCGGACCCACGCAGACATGCGCTGTGTGATTTTTTTTGCTCACACATGCGTAGTGTGAGGCTCATGAACGCGCTGGTATCCGAAGTGTCCATGACAACGGCTCGGGCTCGTGGAACTCCAACCCAGTGTGCGTGTTGTTGGTGTGGGGGGTTAAAATGAGCGTCTTGCGCGTTCCGCTCCACACCGTTAACCTTTCGTCCTCTTTTGTGTCAGGACTTGTGCGCGCAGGTGTGAGAGATCGACTGCCCGTGGCAGGCGTGGATCTCATTCTCGGTAATGATTTGACTGGTGGTAAAGTTTTTCCCAATTTGCCCGAGGTGACGGATAATCCTTGCGCGGATGTAGGTTTTTCAACCCCCGTCACCGCGCTCGAGCTGCAGCCTGTTTTTCCTGCGTGCGTCATTACGCGTGCCCAAGCTCGCAAGTTCGGTGATTTACCGGATCTTTCTGATTCGTTTTTGAACGCGTCTGTTGATTCTGTCAGCCCCTCTATTGAAAATGTAAAATGTGTATCTGTAAATGTCGATGTGCTGCCTGATATAGCAGATTTGTGTTTGGCTTGTTATGGCCCCAATTTGTTATTACATTTAAAAACAACAGCAACAGCAAGGGATGACACACAGTTTTTAAAACTTAAACACATTTAATTTAACAGACAAAGACAATAACAACTAACTAACAACTAATGAACCTAAAGACCAAGATTGATTAGGAAAAAAAAAAGAAATATTTACAGTCCCTTTTTGTGGGGTGGTGGCTTGGTGATGTCCTGGATGATGAAAATGTTCAAACACAGGCAAAGAAATCCACAAAAGAAAAGTCACAGGTCTTGAACAGAATGGCAGGTCTGGTCATCTTCTTGCAATTTCTCCTACTACTTTACTGTCTCAATTCTTTTCCTTAAATACTCTTTTGCAGACCCCACCCACATTTAGACCTCTTTTTTTTTTATTTTCTGAGACTTGCCCCAGACATGTCCAGGACATGTCTAAACATGACTCCAGTCTGAGCTTAACAAAAAAAGGTAAATACTGCCATCTAGTGGCCTATATTCACATTACACCTCCATTCCAAAAGGGAAAAATTTTGACTCATAAAGGCAAAATTTTTCTTTTCAATACAAAATGGTTAAGTGAACACTTGTCTATATACACATATCATACAATATTCAAACACATGATATACACATTCAAACACGGGATAAGCAATCAGCAATTACATTGTCTGTACCCTTCACATGCTTAATTTCCAAGTCAAACTCCTGTAAAATCAAACTCCAATTCAACAATCTCCGATTCTTGTTTTTCATCTTACTCAAAAACATTAACGGATTGTGGTCAGTGTACACAATCATTGGCTTTTGTCCTGTACAAACATAAACCTCAAAGTGTTGTAAAGAAAGGACCAGAGCCAACAGTTCCTTCTCTATTGTGGAATAGTTCCTTTGGTGGCGATTGAACTTCCTGGAGAAGTATGCCACGGGATGCTCAATGTCATCAGAGTCACTTCTCTGTAGGAGCACAGATCCACAAGCTTGGTCGCTAGCATCGACCGCGATGGAGAACGGTTTGTTGAAGTCAGGAGATTTGAGCACGGGAAAGTGACACAGCAGAGACTTCAGGCGATCGAAGGCTCTCTGGCATGCATCATCCCAGGTGAACTTTACGCCTTTCTTCAGTTGGTTAGTTAGACTGAGAGCAATCTCAGCAAAGTTCTTGCAGAACTTGCGGTAGTACCCGATCATTCCAAGGAAGCGGCGCAAAGCTTTTTTGTTGTCAGGAACCGGAAAGTCCATGATGGCTTGGACTTTAGCATTTATGGGTGCCACCTTACCCTGGCCTATGACGTAGCCAAGATAGGTGACAGTAGCACAACCAAAGTCACTCTTGCTCAGGTTAACAGTCAGGTTAGCCTGGGTCAGGCGCTGGAACAACGTCTCTACATCTTTTAGATGTTCTTCCCAGGAGTCACTCCATGTGATCAGGTCATCGATGTACGCACCCGTGTGTGGCAATCCGGCGATTGTAGAATGTATCATCCTTTGGAACGTGGCTGGGGCATTTTTCATGCCAAAGGGTAGGACTTCATACTGGTACAATCCAGATGGTGTGGCAAAAGCAGAGATGCTCTTGGCCCTCTCAGTTAAAGGCACACACCAATAACCCTTCAATAAATCAATCTTGGTCAGAAACTTTGCTTGCCCTACACTATCAATACAATCATCAATCCTAGGTATTGGAAACACATCAGTTCTAGTTACAGCATTGACTTTGCGATAATCTGTACAGAATCTAGTACTTCCATCAGGTTTTGGAACTAGCACACAGGGTGAACTCCAATCGGAGTTGGAGGGTCTGATAATATCATGTTTTAACATGTACTCAACCTCTTTCTCAGCAATCTTTCTCTTTTCAGGATTCATCCGGTATGGATGCTGTTTTATTGGTTTGGCATCACCAACATCTACATCATGAGAGGCTATAGTAACTCTCTTTGGAACATCAGGAAACAAATTCTCATATTTCTTGATCAACCTTTCAAACTGATCTCTCTGTGAGGGTTCTAAGTGCTGGAGTTTTACATCAAGATTTTGCAACACTTCACTGTTTGACAATTTACATGAAAGAACTTCAGCTTTAATTCTTGGTTCATCATCTTGAAACTCCCCCTCATCTTCACACGTTTCGACCATTGGAGAATCTGAAGTGACAGCTGCAACCCTAGCATTTCTGTCATGATAAGGCTTTAGCATGTTAATATGACACAATTGTTTTGGTTTTCTCCTATCTGGAGTCTTCACAATGTAATTGAGATCATTGAGTTTTGTCAGAATTTCATATGGGCCATGAAATCTAGCCTGCAATGGATTGGACTGCAAGGGAAACAACACAAGGACCTTGTCTCCTGGTTTAAACTCACGGCTTCTAGCCTTATGATCATACCAAGTTTTCATTTTTCCCTGACTTGATTTCAAGTTCTCTTTGGCAAGGTCACAAGCTGCACGCAATCTTTCTTTGAACTTGCTAACATATTCTAACAGACTGATTTGCGGCTCTTCCTCTTGCCATTGTTCACTCAGTAATAGCAAAGGTCCTCTCACTTCATGACCAAACACTAGCTCAAATGGACTGAATCCAGTAGACTCCTGCACTGCTTCTCTAGCTGCAAACAACAGCAAATGAACCCCTTCATCCCAGTCTTTCTCATGGTCATAACAATAAGTCCTCATCATTGTCTTGAGAGTGGAATGAAACCGCTCTAAGGCACCCTGACTTTCTGGATGATAGGCACTAGAAAGAATCTGTTTTGCACCTAGTTCATACACAACCTGCTGAAACAATCCTGAAGTGAAATTGCTACCTTGGTCTGACTGAATTTCCCTGGGAAGACCAAACAACGTGAAGAACTTTATCAAAGCCTTCGAGATTGCAGTTGCCTTGATGTTACGTAGAGGTATGGCTTCGGGGAATCTGGAAGATGCACACATGATTGTCAACAAGTACTGATTTCCAGATCTAGTCTTGGGTAATGGACCAACGCAATCAACAATGACCCTAGAGAATGGCTCCCCAAATGCTGGGATAGGCTGCAATGGAGCTACAGGTGGGTCTAACTGGTGTTTTCCAACTACCTGACAAGTGTGACAGGTTTTGCAAAAGTTGGAAACGTCTTTCCGAAGCCCAGGCCAAAAGAAGTGTTTCATGATCTTATCAACAGTCTTGTTAACACCAAGATGACCTCCTAAAGGTAAACTATGAGCCATTGTTAAGATCTCATTCCTATAGACCTTCGGAACAACAATTTGCCTGACCACTGCCCAATCTGCATTGGCAGGGATATCAGGAGGGCGCCACTTCCGCATCAACACACCATCCTTGAGATAATACCCAACTGGAACTGCATCTATTTCTTTTTCAGGAAGGGCTCTCCTCTTTAGTACACCAATTTCAGGATCATTAGTTTGCTCCTCAATCAACCGCTTTCTGGACAGAGACAAGTCTCCAGACACATCAGAATCACCAGACCCATCCGGCTGGCTGAATAGAGAACTGATAAAAGTATCTGATAAGTCCTCAAACGGAGAAACCATAGTAGGCCAATCAGAGTCATGAGGCGAACCACCTGAGTCCTGACTATTCAATGTACTGGACGGCACCACAACATCATCTTCTTTAGCCTTCTTGGCCATAGCACGAGTCACTGCGCAAGAAGGATACAGAGATGGGTCCTCATCCATATTTTCAGTGCTCGGCTGTGAAGTAAGATGTACAGGGGGAACTACTTTGCCCCCAGCCAGGTCATTGCCTAGCAACAGAGAAACACCCTTTATAGGTAGACTTGACATAAGTCCCACCTTTACCTGTCCTGTAACTAAATCTGACTTCAAGAATATAGAGCGCAGGGGTACAGATACAGTCCTCCCTTCAATACCTTGTACAAGTATGAAATCCCCTGAAGCGGTCTCATCACGTAACTCCAAGGAGTCCATCAACAAAAGTGACTGAGAAGCTCCGGTATCCCTTAGGATATATATGGGGACAGGAGTAGTATGCTCATTCAGAGCCACAAATCCCTCTGACACAAATGGAAGAAATTCCTCCCTCACAAAGTCAGCTGTATTAGGCTTTTTAGCCCCACAAGAAGCAGGCAATTTAGCAGATTGGTTATCTACTACAGGGGTTTCTAACCTTGTTTTCACAAAGGCATTTGGTTTGGTATCCTTTTCTTTTTCTTTCTTAGCTTTAAGGAACCAACAGTTAGTTGTAACATGACCAGATTTCTTGCAATAACTGCAAACTAGACCACTTTTGTCACTGTCAGCTTTCACACTTTGATCAGACCTGTTACTGGATTTCTGAGCACCATCACCAGATTTGTCTTTGTCTTTGAGTGAGGAATCTTGGGTATCACCATAACCCTTTTTCTGAAATTGGGACCATCTATTATTACTGCTAGACTGAAATTTGGACTTATGTGTGAGAACATATTCATCTGCAAATTTGGCAGCTGATTGCAAATTCAGTGCTTGCTTCTCATTAAGGTAGGTCTTAACATCATCTTTAACACAGTTCTTGAATTCTTCAACTAACACCATCTCTTTTAGTGAGTTGAAATCATCCTTGACCTCCATAGAAGTACACCAGCGCTCAAAGCAAACCTGCTTTTCATTAGCAAATTCAACATAAGTCTGATTTTCAGATTTCTTCAGACCTCTGAATTTCTGTCGGTAAGCCTCTGGAACCAACTCATAAGCTCTCAAAATAACCTTTTTGACAACCTCATAATCAGAGGAATCATCTGCAGACAAAGCCGAATAGGCTTGTTGAGCTTTTCCCTTGAGGACAGTTTGCAACATCAGAGGCCAGTGTTCCTTTGGCCACTGGCAACTCTTTGCTACCTTTTCAAAACACTGGAAATAGTTGTCAACATCCTTTTCCGAAAATGGAGGAACTAATTTTACCTCCTGGCTAGCCCGAAATTTATTTTCAGTTTGAATTTTTATTTTTAGTTGCTCCATTTGGAGTCTTTCTTCTCTATCGAATTTCTCTAATTCAAAATTTCTCTGTCTTGCAAATTTTTCTAACTCAAATTCTCTTTGTTTTTCTTTTTCTTCCCTCTCAAATTCTCTTTGTTTTTCTTCTCTTGCTAATTTTTCCAACTCAAACTGCCTTTGTTTTTCTTTTTCCTCCCTTTCAATCTCTAGCATTTTTAATTTAAGTTCCATTTCTATATTTGGATTTTCCACTGGAAACTGTTCCAGATCTCCTGGTGCAAACACATTTTCATCAATGTAATATTCAACTATCTCTCTAGCCAGTCTTGCTTTTCGCATGGCTGGTTTCACCTCTGTCAGCTCTAAATGTCTGCAAATTTCTAGCAGTTCTGTCTTTTTAAAAGACTTCAAAACCCCTATGGTTGGTGATGCCAAGAAATCATCCATTGCTGTTGTCAATATATATCTAGGAAAATTCACAAAAACAATTTCACAATTTGGAATGTTAGATTTTCAATAAATTACTCACACAATGGTCTATCCCGGACGAGCCCCCAATTTGTTATGGCCCCAATTTGTTATTACATTTAAAAACAACAGCAACAGCAAGGGATGACACACAGTTTTTAAAACTTAAACACATTTAATTTAACAGACAAAGACAATAACAACTAACTAACAACTAATGAACCTAAAGACCAAGATTGATTAGGAAAAAAAAAAGAAATATTTACAGTCCCTTTTTGTGGGGTGGTGGCTTGGTGATGTCCTGGATGATGAAAATGTTCAAACACAGGCAAAGAAATCCACAAAAGAAAAGTCACAGGTCTTGAACAGAATGGCAGGTCTGGTCATCTTCTTGCAATTTCTCCTACTACTTTACTGTCTCAATTCTTTTCCTTAAATACTCTTTTGCAGACCCCACCCACATTTAGACCTCTTTTTTTTTTATTTTCTGAGACTTGCCCCAGACATGTCCAGGACATGTCTAAACATGACTCCAGTCTGAGCTTAACAAAAAAAGGTAAATACTGCCATCTAGTGGCCTATATTCACATTACAGGCTGTAGACAAAAAACAGCTTATCCAGGCTCAAAAAAATGACCCAACTTTAGCCACTTGTTTTTCTGCTGCTGCTGAAAACAAAAACATTTCACAGTGTGGGACATACTATGTTGATGATGATGTCGTAATGCGTAAATGGTCCCCATTATCTGGAATGGAGTGTGACACAGTGACACAGATAGTTGTGCCAAAAGAGTTCCGTGTACAAGTGTTAAGTTTGGCACATGATCACAATTTGTCCGGCCATTTGGGTGTTAAAAAGACATACCGGCAGGGGTCGGCAGCTTTTTCAGAGTAGCGCACAATTGGCTATCGCGCTACAGGGTTACAAATTGGGAAGGGACTGCCGGATTTGGGCGCTCGTCAGGAAGAATCCGGCTTTGTTCATGTCCGGGTATCCTCCGCCCTCGCTCTGAACTTGCGAAGATTCAACCAGCGAGTGTATAAGAATCAGTGGCTGACAGGCACGTGCTTCGGAGGAGAGCCGTGAACTGTCTTCACTATCCTGAGTTGGCAGCAAGGGGTCGCATACGAGCAAGCTTTGTACATAGTTCCCCAATTGGGCATTCCAAATTCGGGTGGGATTGGAGATGCCAAATTTATTAAAACTAAAAAAAAAAAAAGACATACCACCGTGTTCTCAGGTATTTTTTCTGGCCAGGCTTAAAATCCAATGCCATTAAATATTGCCGCTCTTGTCATGTTTGCCAGGCAGCAGGGAAACCTAACCAGGTTATTCCTCCAGCTCCTTTAAAACCAATCCCGGTTATCGGTGAACCATTCGAACATGTGATTATAGATTGTGTTGGTCCCTTGCCGAAGACAAAATCTGGAAATCAGTATGTCCTCACCATGATGTGCGCTGCCACTTGTTTCCCAGAGGCTGTCCCTTTGCGCACAATTAGGGCCAAAGCAATGGTGAAGGCTTTAACCAAGTTCTTTTCTACTTATGGGTTGCCCAAACGCATCCAAACCGATCAAGGTTCGAATTTTATGTCCAAAGTTTTTGCTCAAATTATATCCGTGTTGTCTGTGAAGCAACAGGTGTCCAGTGCGTTCCATCCTGAGAGCCAGGGTGCACTAGAGCGATTTCATCAGACTTTGAAATCCATGTTGCGTAAATTTTGTGTCGAGTCTAACAGGGAATGGGATGAGGGTCTGCCACTTTTACTGTTTGCCATTCGCGAAACTACTCAGGAATCCCTTGGTTTCAGTCCGGCTGAGTTAGTGTTTGGACACACTGTGCGCGGCCCCCTGCGTTTGCTTCAGGAGAGCTGGCTGGTAGACAAGCGCAGTCCCGCACACATTGTGCTGGACTATGTCAGTACATTCAAGGAGAGGTTACACACTGTCTGTGATCTGGCCCGGACCTCTGTCTGCACTGCACAGTCTAAAATGAAAACACATTTTGATAAGAAAACTGTCAGCCGCACTTTTGCAACAGGTGAGCGTGTGTTAATTCTGTTACCTATTGTTGGTTCCAGCCTCGAGGCCAAATTCAGTGGTCCGTATGAGGTGGAGCGCAAAATTAGTGAAACTGATTACGTTGTCAAAACTCCAGATAGGAGAAAAATGTCTCGTGTGTGTCATGTAAACATGATGAAAAGATTCGTTGGACGTGCGCCAACTGTTGTGTCGCCGGAGAGCGCTGCACAGAGCGCCTCTCCTGTACTGTCTGTGGCTTCTCCCTCTTACAGTCCCGTGGAGGATGAGCTGAGAGAGCCACCCGTTACTGTCCCGTGTGCGCGCTTAGAAAACTCAAAAATTCTACGTAACCTTGATGAGCACTTGTCATATTTGTCTGAGCCCGCCAGAAGTGATATTTATGATTTAATTTGTTCTCATGCTGCCCTTTTCCAGGATAAGCCCACACAGACCACAGTGCTGCAGCATGATGTTGATGTCGGCGATCACAGCCCCATTAAACAACATGCTTACAGGGTGAACCTCGCTAAGCGTGCTGCTATGCAAAAGGAGGTAGACTATCTTTTAGAGAATGGATTAGCTGTGCCCAGCTCCAGTCCGTGGAGTTCTCCATGTCTCCTTATCCCCAAATCTGACAAAACTCCTCGATTTTGCGCGGATTTTCGTAAGTTTAATTCTGTGACGAAAGCTGATTCGTTTCCTCTTCCACGTATGGATGATTGCGTGGATAGAGTAGGCCTAGCCAGATATGTTACCAAACTAGATCTTCTCAAAGGGTACTGGCAGGTTCCGTTAACACCACGTGCATCCGAAGTCTCTGCCTTTGTCACACCGGACCATTTCCTCCAGTACACCGTGATGCCCTTTGGTCTGAGAAATGCCCCTGCTACGTTTCAGAGGTTGATGAACACTGTCCTTAGCGGTGTTAAAAATTGTGAAGCATATCTTGATGATATTGTGTGTTTTTCTTCTTCTTGGTCTGAGCATTTGACAACTCTGAAAGAGATCTTCAGTCGACTGATGGATGCTTCACTGACTATTAATCTGGCCAAGTGTGAGTTCGGGAAAGCTGTAGTCACATACCTGGGTAAGCAGGTCGGCCAGGGAACAGTGTGCCCTCTGTCGGCCAAAGTTCAGGCCATCCTGGACTTTCCAGAGCCAAAAACCAGGCGGCAGCTCCGCAGGTTTCTGGGCATGTGTGGCTACTATCGTGGCTTCTGTAAGAATTTTGCAAGTGTTGTTTCACCTCTTACTAGCTTGTTGAGTACGAGTGTCCGGTTTGTGTGGACTTCTGTCTGTCCGGAGTCATTTGAGTCCGCAAAGGCCTTTATGTGTAGCACCCCTGTGCTCACAGCCCCTGATTTTGAGCGTCCCTTTAAGGTGGAGGTGGATGCCAGTGCTACTGGCGCGGGCGCTGTCCTCTTACAGGAAGATGACTGCGGCATCGACCATCCTGTCTGTTATTTCTCTGAGAAATTCAACAGACATCAGGTGAACTACAGCACCATAGAGAAGGAGGCTCTTGCGTTACTGTGGGCCTTGCAACACTTCGAAGTGTATGTTGGTTCCAGTTCCGACCCAGTGGTCGTCTTCTCGGATCACAATCCGCTTGTGTTTGTTTCGCGCATGCGCAACAACAATCAGCGCCTTATGCGCTGGTCCTTGTTATTGCAGGATTTCAATATTGAAGTCCGTCACATTAAGGGTGTTAATAATGTTGTACCAGATGCCTTGTCCAGAGTGGGATCTGGAGTGATCAAGCATTTCTTTTAGGGGAAGAAATGCTTGATCTTAGGTGGGGGGGATGTTATGACTGTGAGTCATTGTAGTATTGTACTATATGGCAGAGGAGCTTCGTGTTTTCCCTCCCTCCTCTCTCTGTGCTCTCCCTCTGAGCCTTCTTCAGATGTGACGCATCCTGATTGGACGACACCGAAATGGCGCATCTGATGCTGACTGGAGGAGCGTTGCAGTAGGGAGAAATCCAATTGGTTGGGAGCTGATGGCTGGCTATTCAAAAAAGACAGAGCAAGCAGAGACGCCGACCCTCCTCCTTTCTCACTCTCAACGCTTTAGATTGTCACGAACTGTATGCATGTGAGAACTTTTGTCCGTGCTTAACACTGCTTAAGCATAAGGTAAAATTGAATTGCGCAGCAGTCTGATATGTAGGGGAGAGTATAGCGAGTATAGCGTGTAATTGTTTTCTCCTGTTTTTTTCGATTAGGGAGTGAGTTTATAGGTTTGTATCTTTTTTTTTTTTCCTTCAGAAGTCAGGTAAGGTTTTGAGTTATTAGAGCATTTTTGTTATTTCTTTTTCGCTTACTATCCCCGAGGTACAGCTCAACTGGTGTTATTTTGTAAAACAAAATACGTAAGATCCATTAAATGTTCAATTGTTTTGATTCGTCTCCTTGTACTTTATTGTACTGGTGTCCTTGGGAGTGACAAAGGAGCGGCCCTTTTATGTTGCGTTCTGTAACCCCTAGGATGGGCGTAACAGTGTTCACGATCACTTTTCACCGGAAATGGAAGTGTGACCACTGCAGACTGCACCCTGATGTACATACACTGCCCGGCCAAAAAAAAAGTCACCATTTGGAAATGAATGAACAAATTCTATAATTGGATCATTCTTGCGGTTATTAATATGTTTCAGCTGGCAATAATCTTTTTTACCCTGACTGATGAAGCGCGTCGCTACTCATCTCTTAAAAAATCATGTCAGAAGACACATCCCTTGATAGTGGAAAAGATGTTACAGTATTTCAGAACAGGCAAGTTATTGGCCTGTATTTAGCAAAGAAAACCATGAATGACAAAAACAAGTACGAGGAATCATTTTCACAAACAAATTTGCCACCACGAAGTCCTGACCTGAAAGACATTATAAGTTATTGGGACGTGCTCAAGAAGGACTACCGATTGGTTCAACCATTATGTCGAGAAGACAAGATCTCGGCCAAAAATTTTGGCATTTCTGATCGAAAATAAATGTTCTGGCATTGCATATAGTTGTAAAAACAATGACGAGACGAATATGCACTGTAATCAAAGCTACAGGGGTTCCAACTAAATAATTGAGTGTGCGACTATTTTTTTGGCCGGGCAGTGTATGAGCGGAAGGAAAAACAAAAGATAGGGGCTGGTAAAGGTTTAATCATGGTTTGAGATACAATTTCAAAACACAAATGCAATATCAAATGTTTAAAACGACTGTTATTTAACAGGGAAGTAATACTATTGATTTCAACTCTAAAATGTCGGAAAAATATATGACTTGCTGTTGTGTAACGTGACATTGCTCAGGGGTGCGCTTCTCAAAATCAGAGATGCTAACTTCAATAGTTGGAACCATTGGCTGTGAACGGACAAATAACTTCAGTTTCTGCAACTACGGTTTTGGGAAACGCACCCCAGGCTCGTGTCCTCTTTATTTCAACGATGAATAACCACATTAATGGAGTCAGACGATTCTTGCTCGTCTGCGTGCAAATTCCATTATCTTCTCCGGATTCAAGACAAGAAACCGAACACAAAACACACTGCACATGCCTTATAAACTGATATGTTTTAAAGTCAGGAGCCTTTAACTTTCGTCAATTTGGCTTACGTAACTTAGCTTTGCACGACATATAACCATTTTTGGAGTACAGTCTACTGTGAAATCTTGCGCACATTGTACTGAGTTATTTTTACCTAGTTTTATAGCTCCTTTTTGTCTTCCCACAGCGATTTCCAAGCCTCTAGGAGTGCATTGAACAGTTCATCCATGAAGTTCTGCATGTCAGCGAACCGGAGGCCGTGCCTTTCTGTCCACCCCCCCCCCCCAAACCCTTTCCAATAAAGTCTGTCCCGATTTATAATTTGAATACTGTCTCTAAATTTCATTATTAAGTGTGAGATAACATCGATTGTATTTGTGGCACTTAATTTTATGATAATGGCCGGCTTTGCGAAAGCTAAGCATAAAACCCATGATCCTTTTGATTTTGAGTACTTGAGTTCATTTTCAAATGTTAAGCAGAGCTAACAAAAAAACAAAAACTGACAAAACAAGGAGTGTTGGCTGCGTACATGGTTCGTGTGGCAAGTGTGGCAATTGAGTATATTATGGCCATTCTTCAATTAAAATAAAATGGCTAAAATATTTGCGCAGTAAAGCCATCTCGCTTTACCGACTTGGCGCGTCTATAATGTTGATCACAGACAGACGGCAAGGAATGCCCATTGTTCCACCCACTCGGTTCGGATCATGCACAAAAAATAGTTATCATTTTGGTTCTAATCTGTCAAGTTGCTGAAAAGTTTTTTCATCATGCATGAAGGTCTGTAAGTAATTTTACAATGAAGAATCGTTAATAAATGGTTCCCTAAGTGGTTTTCGAACTGAATTTATGCAGTGCTATAAATGCACTCGGATATTACGTTAGATGCTACTCAGCATTATGCATAACGCATCAAAATATGAATTGGTGCTATTCAAAGTAATAGAAATATACAACTCAGTTCATGGATATATCCATATCATTTTAATATGAAAAAGTAAGGTGAGTGTTGGCTGCGTACATGGTTCTAGGATGTCACAACAGCAACCCTAGCTTACTGTGCATTTTGTCGCGCTACATATTACGGCCAGTCATCAATTAAAATAAACTGGCAAAAATATACTGAGCAACAAAAGAAACGCAAGTTAGCTAGTAAGTTAATGTGCTCTTATAGTTACTCAAAGTGACCGCAAAACAGAAAAGTTTGATGAAACGAGTGTAAATCTGCACACGCTAGTAATAAATTTGATTTGCAATAATTACGCGCAAACTTATTCTCCGGTCTGCCTTTAAGTTGCCTTTCTTTTGTTGCTCAGTAGATTTGCACCGTACTGCCATCTCACATCACTGGCTTGGCTAAGTCTATAATGTTGATTACAGTCGGACGGCAAGGAATGCCCATTTCAGGTCTTCCCACATCCAGCGGGCTGCATACGGCTTATAGTTAACAAGTGGCCGCACTAACGTTACCTAGCCTCTCACATGCCGAGGACTGCATGCTGTGGCTCTTAGCGTTGCCCCTAGTATTGCAAAACGCAGCGGATCTATGGGAGTAAACCCTGAAAAATATCAAGATCAGCCCCTGCTTGGGTTAGCTCACTGGTCCTTTCAAGATAGCCTCTCTGGTGTTAGTGCTGGTGATTTGTGTTTCTATATGATTCCACTCCAGAAGCTACCGACTGAGGAACGCAAGTACAGAAGCGGGCAGCCTGCTTGCCCACTGCACAGGGCCAGCAACCCTTATTAGTGGTATTTAACCGGCTACAAACCCAGAAACATCTTATAAGCAATCACATCAACATCTGCGTCGTCAATCTGGGCTGCATAATAACAAGCATGACAGACCCCGGGTAAAGCCTCGAGGACCTCGCGGTTCTGATCAGCCCAGATCTGCTCGCAATTAGTTAATTTGATTTCCTGTGATAAGTACGCGCAAACTTATTTTCCGGTCTGTCTTTAATTAACTTGTGTTTCTTTTGCTGCTCAATATATTTGCACTGTCACGTCGCCAGCACGCTTTACCGACTTGGCTACGTCTTTAATGTTGTACACAGACAGACTGCAAGGAATTCCCATTGCTCCAACCTCTCCCATCCGCTGCAGTGCTAAATTCGGAGGAGACGAGAACGTGCTTACATGTTTGGACCCGCTGCTGTTCGCATAGCCTGAATATAAATAAAACATTTTGTCTTTGCCGCGAAAGAGGCATCAATGATTTAAAAGAGAAAAATAAACGGTTTTGGTATCGATAATTTGTGGCTGTCAAAATAAATTATTCACGGATTTATCAGCGTGTATTTTTCAATTATTCCCTATGGAGAATGTTCTCTTTGGCCCCCATGGCATCACGTGACGTACAGTATCAAGTTCACCGCTACGCCCATGTCGGCGTGTGTTCCAGCCTTCGTTGTCTGTCCAGTTTTCCTTATTGGTCCATGGGAATTTCCCATTTCTGAACCGCTGCTTCCGTAAACTTTCGCAGAAGATTTTTTAATGTAAGGACTGAGCCGGTTCGTATTCACTATATCCGCCAGCATTGATGCAATAACTCTTGGCAAACCGGAACGGGCATTTCAGTACATCAACGTCCACCACCGGAACTGAGTAACTGAGGCGATACAGTAGATCGTCGCGATAGTGACTGTTGTTTCGGTTTTCCTTAAGACCGCCCACAATCATAAGCTCAGTTTCCAGAAACCGACTCTCATCACACCAGGAAATAAAACAACAAACCAGCCAGCAGACTTACACTGAAGTTCCAGATGTATTATGGAACTTACCCGAACGAGGATATATCTGGTATCATGGAAAATATGTTTTCTCACGGCTTGGAGCTCCATCTCAGGTTGTAATTTTCACCTGGTTTTGTTTGTTTGTCTTTTTTTTAATCATCGTATGGGACAGATATTTTACGCAGCATAATATACTGTAACGTTATGTGTGTGTGTTTATGTGGAAAGCCCCGACTGGAAATTATTGACAATTGTCATGATCATATTTCATCGTGCTCGAGTTTGGGTGTGGGAACATGTTTATGTTGCTTGTTAACTAACTCAACCAATTCATCGCTCATTGCTGAGCCCACGATATCATTATGTTTAGTGGAGGATACGGGCCTTTTTATGTTGAAGCTTGGCGACATTTGCCTTCTTACTTAGCGTGTTTAGGAATATTTTTCTATATAATCGCAGCCTCTTCTCAGCATTAATATTTACCCAATTTGGACCAGCGGTCGTCATGGGGTCAAGTGTTTAGTTCTAATGGGATAAACCGTTACCTGTGTAGTCCCAGATAAGTCCCAGGTGTGAATTGGGTTAGGGTTAAGTATGCTTTGGTTACAGTTAGTGTTAGATTAATGCTCTGTCCTGATAAAGATAGGTGTGTGTGTGTGTGTGTGTGTGTGTGTGTGTGTGTGCGTGTGTGCTTGTTTAGCAGACATGGTTATCGCACTCCCCCTGAGAGACATGAAGACTTGGTGCTTGCCTTGTGTTAGCCTACTAATCTGATAACAGTCAATGTAGGCTGTACCAAACTAAAATTAATACAAGTTCAGGTATTTTTTGTCAAATAAATACAGATGTGTATAAAGGCTACTGACTCAACCCTGAAGAGCATCACTTTCTGTTTATGTTAATGCAAATTTTCTGTTATAGTATGCCTGGTTTATTTTTGTTGGTTTGAGTTCTTCCAAAAATAGGCAGAAGGATCCATGCCAGAATTAAATTGTGAAACCCCCTAGCGGAGTTTGTTGGTGAATTTTTGAACAAAAGAAAGATGGGTAGACCTGCATATTCCCTGATTGCTCGACATCTCCAGCTTAGGTTCTGATTCTCAGCTGAGGATATTTGCGCGTTAAGCTGATGGTAACAGGTCTGTTACTCTGTCGCATATCCTTACCGATGATCGCTGCAGCGCCGTCGGTTAGGAGCGCCACTTGATTCGCTCTCTTTACCCTACAGTGGCGCTGGGCACCGTACCCCAACCTGAGAACGTGAATGTGATCTCCATTAACTTTGACGTGATCCTGATGTGGGATCCCCCTCAAGACTCACCTGGCAACCTCACTTACACAGCCTCCTATGAGTGAGTAGGGGTCACCTGAGGGGGTGGGGCTTGAGAGGGGGGAAGATGGAGGGAGGGGTCAGAGGAGAGAGAGGGAGGACAGACAGGGAAAGTGAGAGAGAGGGAGAGAGAGGGAGATTTTCCTGTCCCGTTTCTGTGACCTGTGTGGCACTGTGGCAGAGAGGGTAGCCCTGTCACCTCACAGTAAGTTGGTTGCGAGTCTCCATCCAGCCTGGGGCCTCTCTGTGTGGACTTTTAGATTTCTCCTCGTGTTGTTGAGTGCTTTCTCCTGGACAGTAAGTTCTATATCAGGCTGTACAGTACAGCCTATTAGTTGCCCGTAGCCCGGGGTTTGTGAGTGACTGGTGTATGTGTAGCCCTGTGCAGGACTGGCGAATCGTCCATTATCTGTCTCTCGCCTGTTATCCCCATGAGACTCAGATACATCTGCAGTATTTGTACCTCTGCACCGTCAGTCCCATTTTGAATTTTAGTGGAGATGCCAAGGATTCCAACAACCCTAAATATCTTCTGCAGAATTGCAGGAAAATGTGTATAAAATTATGTACATAGATATTTTCCATTTTATATGATACTTTTGCCATAAAAACATGGTGTCCTGAGTTTGAAAATATCTCTCAATGTAAGTATGATGTAGCTTTAATGAAGCACCGCAGCCAACAGATACAGAATATCAGTCCGGTGAAGCAAACATACTGGGGGGCCCTGACAGCTCTGAGCTTCAGCTCGGGGACCTGAAAGCTTGGTTCTAGCCCCACAACGGAGTCAGTGCAGGTGATGGGGCCCATGAGCCAGGTCCTTAACCCCACATTGCTTCAGAGGGATTATCCTGTTCTGGGTCAAATCAAATACAACTTACTTCTCATAGAATCGAGGTAGGAAGTGTTTGCTATATAATATTATTTCTGGAGGAAAAAGTGTGGTTAGATGGTTGTGTAATGGCTTTAGCTGTGAAGAAACGTGAAGACGTAATTCTAGGAAACAAGATAAGCTTCTTCATGCTGGGAAGAACACGCCCACTGGGTCATGTGACATACGGGAGTGTGCCTGTACTTGAGCGCGGAATTACTTTGGTGTAAACACACACACCTGTGCATATATACGCTCAAACTTATCCATACATACATGCGTACACAAATATACAGACACACACACATACTGTATACACACACAAACATACACACAGAGACATGCACATGCTTGTCTTGCATGCACAGATACTTTTATGAATACATACACACGTGTACACATACAGTTACGTACACGCACATGTATTCATACACACCAAACACAGGAAATCGTTGACACAAAAAGATACTAACAGATGCTATGACATAGCGCTCATTCAGCCTCAGACACTCAAACACACGCACTGACACCTGTTGTGTTTTCACATCTGGTGGAGTCATCTTGTAGACTTTCATTCATTACATAACCCCTTACCTCGCTGTAACCCTAACCTTAACCTCACCATAACCTTAAGCCCTAACTTTAAAATGTCTCTGTCAACATGTGGGGCCCTAAAAATGCCCCAATAAGGATGAAAGAATCTGTTATTCCATCACTTTGGGGGAGCATTTGGCCCCCAGCGGAGGTGGGAATGCCCAGCCACTCTCAGACACACACCACACATTCACAAATGTAATCACAAGGATAAATTTGTGAATATGGGCATTCTACCCTAAATTTTCGCTGGCATATTCACAAACACGCAGTACAGTTCCCCCACAAACACACACACACATCCAGTGCATTCACCCCTTAGCTGCTGATAGAATGAAAGATTCGCCACATTAATGGCGGAAATGACGCAGAGCAAGACTCTGACTTTGTCTCCACCAAGTGGACAAAACGCGCTTCTACTACATTTTACACCTGTTTCGGTTAACCTTCTTTCGTTGCTACCTACAATTCGAAATTTAGTGTTGCGTGTATCATTTAATATTTATGGTATGATCCAGAATTTTGTATCTGTGATGTAAGTGTTAGATTTGGGAGCGCTGCTGGTATAAGATGTAGTTGTGATTACAAGAAAATCACAAAAGCAAAAGAGAGCGGGATTCAGTTTTCTGTGGGGAAATGACATTGTGAGCGACACTCGGTCTGAAAACAACATCTCATAGCCAATCAAACAGTCTTTCATCATAACATTCGGTCACATGTCATTACAGTTCATTTTGACATGAACAGGCTGTTCAGCCCAGTAACGTACACCATTTTCCTGCCTCTAAATTGTACTGAAATCTTTGGTTCCTTAGGAACTAGCCAGTGTCCAGCTGAGTGTCTAGGCTGTTCTTGAACATCTTCAGTTGCTGCTGCTGCTTTGTGGCTGTAACCCAGCAATCTATTCTACAACATGACCTCTCCCTTTGTAGAGAAAATGCGTCCTAATCTCTGAGCAATTTTAACTTATTGAAAACATCCATTTATGACCCAAAGATCTGCAATGAAAAACGGCGCTCTCTCTGAGTAGTAATGAACCGATGTCAGAGGTTATTATTAAATTCCAAATGTTCCTTGTGCTCGGGTGTGTCTAAGCCTGTATTCTGTTCCTGCCTGGGCTTAACAGATCTGTCATGGGCTCTACGACCGTGTGCCAGCACCAATCAGCTCTGAGCTGTGATTTCACCGATCACCTGTCCTTTTTCGGCATCTACAAATTCTCAGTCAGGGCGGAGCTTCAGGGCGAAGTCTCGCAGTGGGTGAACACGTCAAACTTTGTCATCGACCAAAACAGTGAGTCTGACTGTTGACGGCCGCCTTAACGAATGATTAATTTCTGTTTAACCTGTATATCCCATTACGGTTTTCCAGAGAGCCGAGGACGGGCACTCCCACTGTGGCCCAGTTCATCCCGAGACTATTCCCTCTGAGGACTATTTTCTCAGCACTGTTAACCCCTAATGCCTCAGGACCTATATATGGGTGTATAAAATACAGCTGCTGTGTTCAAACCTGTGGATCTTCAGGCCCATTTCAATTCTAGTTTTCCACTGATTCCAAATATATCCTGAATTGCAGCGAGATGTGTATAAAATAATATACAAGATCTAGCTATTTTCCATTTCATGTAACACAGTGGCTATTAGAACAAGGCGTCCTGGATTTCACTCTCTCTCTCTCAATATTAGTCTAATGTGGTTTCAGTGCAGTGCTGCAATGGGCAGATACATAACATATATGGGACATTGTCCTACAATATTTAAAAAACAACTGCTCTTTCTGAATTTGAACCTATTTCAGTGAAAATGTTTTTACATGATGCGCTATGTTTTGAGTTTAGGCCTGTTGTTTCACTGTTTACCCATAAAACACTTTAATGGGTTTTTGTGGGAGGCCTTCTGTAAAAACACCACACAAGTTTGACAATATTCACGTGCTCCTCCTGCCTGGGTCAACACTGTCGTTGCGGGTGTCGTATGCGTATAAACTGATGGAAAAGGAAAGTTCTTACTGGAGATGTTTTACTGAAGCTCAGAAACACATACAAACTGAGAAGAGATGCAGTTCAGTTAGATCTTCTCTTTGAACAACTCAGAAAATGTTTGTGTGTTGATATCAGGATGAAAAAAGCTGCCGCCCGCAGGCAGGATGTGTTTTCTTAAGTAGGCCTGTGTCATGTCCAGGGATTTTCCTTTTAAGAGCGTGTCCTCTTGCAGTCTGTCAGAGAATCTTGATTTCAGGTTCAGAAATGTCACAAACTAAACGCCAGCGATTTATTGATCCTCTGGAAGTCCTGAAGCCGAACAAGACTTGGTCAACACTTACATGCCTGGATCGTTCATGGTCTATGTGTGGGACTGTGGGCAATGCGCAACGGCCAATGAGGAAAGTGTACTCCACCGGCCGAAAATTAACTTCATCAGTCACCCACTCTCTCGGCCACAGACACCTGTGCCGCTCCAGCCAAATATTATTGCAGTATGCCTTGTTTTATGTCTCATAATAAAGGCTTTGTGGCTAAGAACTTAACTGGTTAATACTACGTAATTATGGCACACGTAAACTAAAGCTGCACTCAGAAAAGCGTAAGTACCTCCGCCAATGTACTCGGTGTTATTTTTGCCAGTATAAAGCCCGTGATCCACTTACGCTTTTTAAGTCTCCGACTGTCCCAATTCTCACCTTCGGACCAGTTACGAGCCATCCATTACGAGTGTAAATTTCTGTTACGCGCAAGACATAAGTGGATCATGACCTCCGACCTGTACCGACCCTTCCGCTTGAATAAGACAGGTTCAGACTGGATCAGATTACGCGGATCCCTCCTCCGACAAAATCAAACCAGTTTGATTTTGTCGGAAGGTATGAGGTGTCGGAAGGACGCAGGAGTATCGGTTCGTCAAGTGCAAACTAGGTGGCGAATATTTCCACTGCAATTAGCCAATTAGAAACCGTTCACAAATACAACCGCCATCTTTATTGTTGACGTTGGAAAAAATCAATTGGAAAAGCTCGCGTTAGTGGATCATGAGATGAAATTTTTCCCGAACAGCTTTGTTGCATCATTGAAAGAAAGAGGGCACTGTTGGTCTCGACACGATCGTCTCTACAGTTCCTGTCGTCCCCTGCAGAATTTCACCTCTAACTACAGAGGAACTCTTCGGTGGAGGGAGTTAATCAGCGACTAATCCGCTTGGAAGTCCTCACGTACAGCTCTCATGGTCTCTTTGGCCTGGTTACAGTTTACAAGGAAGTTGGGATGCGCCAATTTAAGTTTTTACATCCCGATACAGATGCCTGGGCTTCGTGGTATTAGACTGATATTCGGCATCAGTGTCGGTACTCGTACAACTCTACAAGGATGCGCCCAAGCAGCCCATTGGAAAAATGTCTTCTTCTGGTCTTAACAAACGTGAGAGCTTCTTCCACATCAGTGCCCGTTCTTGAAAGAATTCGTGCCTTAAACGTCAGTAATTCAGTCTTACGATCCGATTAGTTTTGAGAGCAGAAAGTCCCTGCTGTCATATTTTCTGACTAACTTCCTGTGGTTTTCTCCGGCAGCTGTGATTGGTGCTCCCTCCGTCAAGCTCTCGTCCAGGGGGGTGAATATGGATGTGGTCATCCGTGACCCTGTTACCAGGAACCCTGGTGCATTGAGGAAGTTGTACAGCGACGTATGTTTCAACGTCAGATACTGGCGAGAGAACGAGACTGAAAAGGTGCGTCTGCTTTCAGAGGTCTGGGCCTTGACCCGCATTGCCGCTGTGCTGCTTCCTGTCCAGCTGTTTTAACATGAATTTTGTGTTTGCAAAATATGCAAAAAATTTTTTATATATGTGGTGGAATATTGAGGTTTCAATATTTTTCATTTTCACGTAAAATAAATAAGGGAATACAGTGAGATGCCAGTAAACACCAGGAATCTTTGTTTTTACTCTGCTTCAATTATTACTCGTGACTTTAAATGCAAATTACTGAAAATCTCAATTTTGACTGATTTTCAACCTTGTGGCATTCATAAAATCTTTCATCTGATTCATCTGATTGTCTTGAAATTTGGACTGAAGTTGTATCTGTTGGAGATCTATGAAATCACTCAGGAATTAGTTATGTAACAGAGCTCATTAAATATTCATAAATGTTCCAAACAAAAAATCCTGTCATTTCATAGAATTATCTAAAACTTTTATATGAGACTAATCTGAGCAAAATCTGAAATTTCAGTGCCACAAAATATTTTCAGATTCTGTCATTAAAGTGCCATTTCCATGGCAACCATGTAAAGTTTTTATCAAAATTCTACATTTTATGAGGTTAAAATCATGTTGAGTATGTTTATTTCATAGTTTTTAGATTATTATGGTTATTTCTACTCTTTTACTTGAAGACCCCTTTAATAATGCAAATTATGAGATAAAGGGTGATGCAAAGTTCATTTTTTTTGTTTTTAAATATAAGAAATGATGTCATGAAAGGGAGTTAAATCACTTGCAACAGCTAGGAAGGACATGGAACTCTTTATATATGTAATCTTGTATTGTCCTCTGCAGAATGAGTCCAGTGACGCTGTTGATGATTAAGCTCTCCAATTCACTTTATTTTCTAACTTTACTGAAGTTTTCCCAACAGTTGCATGACTGTGGGTGGAAACTTAAGGGGGAAATTATTCCAGTCCAGCCCTGTCTCGGCATAAACTGTCAAAGCGCTAGTGAAAGACGATGACTAACTTTCTTATTTTGATCGCGATGTGAGAGCCCCGCTCTTTACTTATACCAGGGTGGAGGTGTCTCTGTTTAAAGCCCATCAGGAGTCAACATTTTCCGACCTGTAAAACCGCAAATGATCCGTCGCGGTCACGCTCTCACTTTCCTGAGTGTGACCCCTGGAGAGCGGGAAAAAATGTCACCCGTCAAGTTTTCCCGGGTGCGCTGAAAAGTAATTGGAAGTGCTGATTTGGCGCGCTGCCCTATTCAAATTTGAGCGAGATTCTGAGCAGGAGTGTCGCTGTCATGTAAAATCTGACCCCGCCCCCCCCCCCCCCCCCCAGCTACACCGGTGTGCTAATTATCACATTAAACAGTTTGTTATGACTTTAGATAGCTAGCCAGTAGTTATTACAGTAGAAGCAAACTGAAAATTTATTAGCAAGCTAGCTAGCTATTCATTAAAGAGTTCATTATCACTTAGCTTGATAGCTAGCAGTTATTACAGTAGGAGCTAACTGCAGCCTTTTTAGCAAGCTTGCTATCTGGTCATTTCAATACGACTGAATGATTGTATAATGTCCGCTAACGTGACTTCCGTACTGATCATTTATTTTGTATGTTATGAGTCGTATTTTTTATTTCGAAGACTACTTCGTTACTATGAAAATCGCGTAATGACTCAGATGAGGCAAATTGACCTGCAACATGCGACGAAAGTTATCTGCCCTTCATTTGTGAACTAACGATTTTCATCTTGTCCATATTGTTGAGGTGCTACTCAGATGGACTCAAGCGGGAGACATAAGATGAAAAAACAGACTGAGTGCACTCCCTCTTTCTGTATCCTTACTTAATCCTTTACTTAAACTGTCCTTTACTGTATCCTTTACATAAACTGGGATTTCAGTGGTTCTCAATAGCAAAGAGACTGCAAACTGTACTTGAAAATAAAGGCCTCTTGTTTTTTTCTGACTTTGCTTGCACGTTAATCCGCAACTACTGAGGCACCGTTTTCGGCTTGTTCTGTGCTCCCTCGCGCCCCCTGCAGGCCACCATGCTGCAGTGCAAGCAGCAGAACAGCCTGGTTCTGTCGGATCTGACGCCCAGGACGAGGTACTGTGCACAGGCCCAGATAAATGTGCCAGGCTACAAAAAACTCAGCAACTTCAGCAGCGTGACGTGCGAGACGACCGGAGATGGTGAGCCCGAATTGCCCAATTTGTGTGTCCATTTGCCGTCTTATTCTGTTGCACTTTCCACTCTGGATCATAAACTCTGGATCATTAATTCCTTACAGTATATCATTAATATAGGTCCATGGGAATTTCCCATTTCTGAACCGCTGCTTCTGTAAACTTTCGCAGAAGATTTTTTAATGCGAGGACTGAACCGGTTCGTATTCACTGTAACCGCCAGCATTGCTGCAATAACTCTTGGCAACCCGGAACGGGCATTTCAGTACATCAACGTCCACCACCGGAACTGGGGTGCGTTTCCCAAAAGCAACTATGTAGTTGCGCCGCCAGTGTTTCCCAAAACCATCGTTCGAACTATCAAGGTAACTTACGTAGTGCGAACCATCGTTAAACGACGCAGGTGTTCCCCAAAAATGTGGTTCGAACGGACGTTCGCAAACACTGTCGTTCAGCTGTGTGGTTCAAAATACTGCTCCCCAGCTGTAGTTACAAGCTTCGTTCCGGGTGATTGCGTCGGAAAATTCAGTCATGAAAGGTAAACATAAGGTCAGTAGCTGAAAATGTTCGATGATCTTGCTGAACAAACATATATAACATAAGCACAGTGATTTGAAAATGTAGCTACTCGGGAAAAACACTTTTTGTTGTATTTCTCTGTTCATGAGTGGGTCTATGGTTGGATCTCTGGAATTATATCTCTTGTAGCCTTCGCATGCGTTAGCAAAGAAACTTTATTGTTCGGCAAAGATTTATTACGCTAGTCTAATAACAACACCTGTTTTTATTTCCCCGCTGTCATTAGAGTGGAGGTGGTTAATTAGCCTACTTTACGGGATCATGGTTCAAGACGGAAGTATTGTTGAGTAAATCTGTAAAGCTCGTGACTTCGTGTTGCTAGTCATAGGAAGAACATATGATCTCGCTGTTTACCTTCGTGTATTTTATGTATCGATAGGAGAGGATGTTGTTTGCCCACTTGCAACTGTGAATATGGTAGAAATCATATATATTACAGTGGATGGGAAAGTGTTGAAAAAAGAAAGGGGGTGGGGGAGATGGAGGTCTTTTTGCATAACATTTGTCATTCCTTGTGGTCTGTGGAATGCACGGTCATCCTCAGCATCCATGACAGAGATCGCCTTATCTTCAGGGAGCTGGACATGTGCTGTGATGGCCATGCTGTGCAGGACATAGACGAACTGCCATTCTGAGGGGATTCTGGAGACTAAGGAGAAAGAGCGGCCCTGACACACAGAAGGCTATGCCAGAGGGGGCCCAATGTGGAGTGGCCCAGTGAGAGGATGGCCAATGTTGAGGGGTCCTGTGTGTGGGTGCCCAATGTTGGGGAGCCCTGGGAATCAAACTGCAAGGGACAAGGTGTAAATGGGCTTAGAGGAAGTGGGCAAAGGGGGGAAGACACTCATGTTAGGGAATTGTGCATACGACAGATACCTATACCCCTGGGACTCCCACCAGCACTTCTGAGTTTAGCCTGGACAAAACTCTCCTCAGGACTAAGAGGAGGCCGACAGACCGACGCTCCCACCACCAGTCCTCTGTAGCTCTCTCCTTAGAGCTGCTGCTCGCCTTAGTAATGTCTAGCTGGCAATTCCTCCACCCACCCCCCCCCCCCCCCCATATCTTTTGTCTGTGTGTGTATTGCTACGCCCATGAATAAGGTGGGTGACCTTAAATATTTACTACATATATCAAAGGAGACAACGTGACACGTATCGTCTAAATTTAATGATCACTTGTTCATCGGAGCACACGTTTCCATGAATAAAAAACGGAAAAAAAAACGCTGTCATGTTCGGCAGGAGTCGACCCCACAATCTATGATGATTGCTCAGTAGGTGTTATTGGCTTTACCCGCTACACCACAGGATATTCATTAAGAGAGGAAGCTTAGTATGTATACATAACTGTAAAGAATAAATTAAAAAACTTTGTACTCGCTGGTGGAGCTCATCTCATTAAATGCACTGAAATAGCAAGTCGTTCTTTAGATTTTTTTCTTTTTTCGAAAGAATCGTTGCCTAAAGTGTCTTTTCATCTAAATGATAAATTGTTTTGTAGCTAGTTTGTGTATGATCGCAAAATAATATGCCAAAACGACAAATTAGTATTGTAATATCGATCACAACTGCTGTATTTAGGCACAAATACCAACTTTCTAAGCTTCCTGCGGTGAAAAACAGACCGGAGTGGTCCTGGTAACATTGTTGTTGGAGCGACAATCGCTCAAACTATCAAGGTTCAAACTAACGTCGTTCAAACCAACATGGTTCAGACTACTGTGGTACGAACAAGGTACGACGGTTTTGGGAAACCATCGTTCTTCTGTTGTTTGTTAGTTTAACGATGCATCGTACCATGTAAGTTCAAAGCTAACTTCCGTCGTTGTTCGGGAAACGCACCCCTGAGTAACTGAGGCGATACAGTAGATCGTCGCGATGGTGATTGTAATTTCGGTTTCGGTTACTGTAATTTTTCGGTAATTTCGGCACTCCCCCTGAGAGACATGAAGACTTGGTGCTTGCCTTGTGTTAGCCTACTAATCTGATAACAGTCAATGTAGGCTGTACCAAACTAAAACTAATACTAGAACGGGCACTCGGTAGAGCGCATACCTTCGCCGACGCCACTGAATCCCTCGCCACTGGCGTTGGTTTCATGCCGATCGGATAAAAATTGACCGAGATATGGCCGAAAGTCGGTTTTGACCTTTTCGTGGCCTTGACCTTGACCTTTGACCCGATCACTCCCAAAATCTAATCGATTGATCCTCAGGTCATGCCAAATCAACCCACCAAATTTTATGAAATTCCGTTTGGTACTTTTTGAGTTATTCGATACACATACAGACAGACACACAAACAAATAAATACACGGGGATCAAAACATTACCTTCGTCAGCGAAGTCGCTGGCGAAGGTAAACAAGTTCAGGTATCTTTTGTCGAATAAATACAGATGTGTATAAAGGCTACTGACTCAACCCTGAAGAGCATCACTTTCTGTTTATGTTAATACAAATTTTCTGTTATAGTATGCCTGGTTTATTTTTGTTGGCTTGAGTTCTTCCAAAAATAGGCAGAAGGATCCAAGCCAGAATTAAATTGTGAAACCCCCCAGCGGAGTTTGTTGGTGAATTTTTGAACAAAAGAAAGATGGGTAGACCTGCATATTCCCTGATTGCTCGACATCTCCAGCTTAGGTTCTGATTCTCAGCTGAGAATATTCGCGCCTTAAGCTGATGGTAACAGGTCTGTTACTCTGTCGCATATCCTTACCGATGATCGCTGCAGCGCCGTCGGTTAGGAGTGCCGCTTAATTCGCTCTCTTTACCTTACAGTGGCGCTGGGCACCGTACCCCAACCTGAGAACGTGAATGTGATCTCCATTAACTTTGACGTGATCCTGATGTGGGATCCCCCTCAAGACTCACCTGGCAACCTCACTTACACAGCCTCCTATGAGTGAGTAGGGGTTTCCCGATGGGGTGGGGCTTGAGAGGGGGGAAGATGGAGGGAGGGGTCAGAGGAGAGAGAGGGAGGAGAGACAGGGAAAGTGAGAGAGAGGGAGAGAGAGGGAGATTTTCCTGTCCCATTTCTGTGACCTCTGTGGCACTGTGGCAGAGAGGGTAGCCCTGTCACCTCTCAGTAAGTTGGTTGCGAGTCTCTATCCAGCCTGGGGCCTCTCTGTGTGGACTTTTAGATTTCTCCTCGTGTTGTTGAGTGCTTTCTCCTGGACAGTAAGTTCTATATCAGGCTGTACAGTACAGCCTATTAGTTGCCCGTTGTAGTTTTCTGTGGGGAAATGACATTGTGAGCGACACTCGGTCTGAAAACTACATCTCAAAGCCAATCAAACAGTCTTTCATCATAACATTCGGTCACATGTCATTACAGTTCATTTTGACATGAACAGGCTGTTCAGCCCAGTAACGTACACCATTTTCCTGCCTCTAAATTGAACTGAAATCTTTGGTTCCTTTGGAACTAGCCAGTGTCCAGCTGAGTGTCTAGGCTGTTCTTGAACATCTTCAGTTGCTGCTGCTGCTGCTTTGTGGCTGTAACCCAGCCATCTATTCTACAAAATGACCTCTCCCTTTGTACAGAAAATGCCTCCTAATCTCTGAGCAATTTTAACTTATTGAAAACATCCATTTATGACCCAAAGATCTGCAATGAAAAACGGCGCTTTCTCTGAGTAGTAATGAACCGATGTCAGAGGTTATTATTAAATTCCAAATATTCGTTGTGCTCGGGTGTGTCTAAGCCTGTATTCTGTTCCTGCCTGGGCTTTTACAGGTCTGTCATGGGCTCTACGACTGTGTGCCAGCACCAATCAGCTCTGAGCTGTGATTTCACCGATCGCCTGTCCTTTTTCGGCATCTACAATTTCTCAGTCAGGGCGGAGCTTCTGGGCGAAGTCTCCCAGTGGGTGAACACGTCAAACTTTTCCATCGACAAAAACAGTGAGTCTGACTGTTGTCGGCCGCCTTAACGAATGTTTAATTTCTGTTTAACCCGTATATCTCATTACGGTTTTCCAGTGAGCCGAGGACGGGCACTCCCACTGTGGCCCAGTTCATCCCGAGACTATTCCCTCTGAGGACTATTTTCTCAGCCCTGTTAACCCCTAATGCCTTAGAACCTATATATGGGTGTATAAAATGCAGCTGCTGTGTTCAAACCTGTGGATCTTCAGGCCCATTTCAATTCTAGTTTTCCACCAATTCCAAATATATCCTGAATTGCAGGGAGATGTGTATAAAATAATATACAAGATCTAGCTATTTTCCATTTGATGTAACACAGTGGCCATTAAAACATGACGTCCTGGATTTCACTCTCTCTCTTGTGATGTGAATAGAGGCCACTAGATGGCAGTATTTACCTTTTTTTTTGTTAAGCTCAGACTGGAGCTAGGTTCAGACATGTCCTGGACATGTCTGGGGCAAGTCCCCGAAAATAAAAAAAAAGAGGTCTAAATGTGGGTGGGGTCTGCAAAAGAGTATAAAAGGAAAAGAATTGAGACAGTAAAGTAGTAGGAGAAATTGCAAGAAGAAGGATACATGTGACCAGACCTGTCATTCTGTTCAAGACCTGTGAAGTTTCTTTTGTGGATTTTTGCCTGTGTTTGAGCATTTTCCTTACCCAGGACATCACCAAGCCACCCCAACAAAAAGGGACAGTAAATATTTTTGTTTTTTGAAGTATTCAATCTTGGTCAGTAGGTTCATTAGTTGCTAGTTAGTTGTTATTGTCTTTGTCTGTTTAATTAAATGTGTTTGAGTTTTTTTAACTGTGTCTGTCATCCCTTGCTGTTGCTGTTGGGTTGTAAAAGTAATAACAAATTGGGGCCATGACACTCTCAGTATTAGTCTGATGTGGTTTCGGTGCAGTGCTGCAGATGCATAACATGTATGGGACATTGTCCTACAATATTTAAAAAAAACTGCTCTATCTGAATTTGAACCTATTTCAGTGAAAATGTTTTTACATGATGCGCAATGTTAGGAGTTTAGGCCTGTTGTTTCACTGTTTACCCATAAGACACTTTAATGGGTTTTTGTGGGAGGCCTTCTGTAAAAACACCACACAAGTTTGACAGTATGCAAGTGCTCCTCCTGCCTGGGTCAACACTGTCGTTGCGGGTGTCGTATGTGTATAAACTGATGGAAAAGGAAAGTTCTTACTGTCGATGTTTTACTGAAGCTCAGAAACACATACAAACTGAGAAGAGATGCAGTTCACTTAGATCTTCTCTTTGAACAACTCAGAAAATGTTTGTGTGTTGATATCAGGATGAAAAAAGCTGCCGCCCGCAGGCAGGATGTGTTTTCTTAAGTAGGCCTGCGTCATGTCCAGGGATTTTCCTTTTAAGAGCGTGTCCTCTTGCAGTCTGTAAGAGTCAACACTTGGTCAACACTTACATGCCTGGATCGTTCATGGTCTTTGTGTGGGGCTGTGGGCAATGCGCAACGGCCAATGAGGAAAGTGTACTCCACCGGCCGAAAATTAACTTCATCAGTCACTCACTCTCTCGGCCACAGACACCTGTGCCGCTCCAGCCAAATATTATTGCAGTATGCCTTGTTTTATGTCTCATAATAAAGGCTTTGTGGCTAAGAACTTAACTGGTTAATACAATGTAATTATGGCACACGTAAACTAAAGATGCACTCAGAAGAGCGTAAGTACCTCCGCCAATGTACTCGGTGTTATTTTTGCCAGTATAAAGCCCGTGATCCACTTATGCTTTTTAGGGCTCTGATTGCCCCGATTCTCCCCTTCGGACGAGTTACGAGCCATCCATTACGAGTGTAAATTTCTGTTACGCGCAAGACATAAGTGGATCATGACTTCCGACCAGTACCGACCCTTCCGTGTGAATAAGACAGGTTCCAACGGGATCAGATTACGCGGATCCCTCCTCCGACAAAATCAAACCAGTTTGATTTTGTCGGAAGGTATGAGGTGTCGGAAGGACGCGGGAGTGTCGGTTCGTCAAGTGCAAACTAGGTGGCGAATATTTCCACTGCAATTAGCCAATTAGAAACCGTTTACAAATACAACCGCCATCTTTATTGTTGACGTTGGCAAAAATCAATTGGAAATGCTTGCGTTAGTGGATCATGGGATGAAATTTTTCCCTCAATGGGCGTTTTCGACTGGTACTTTTCATACACAACGCAGCTTCCGTTAACAACGTTTTACATTCTTCGACTGGTCATGGTGACGTCATATGGCAGGAAAATAAACTCAACGAAGTTAACGAAGGAAATCCTCCGTTAAATCACTTCCGTTGAACACAATTTGCGTTCGACTGGTATTTTGCAGCTATTTGGTGTCATGGAGTTCCAAAATGGCGGGACAATTATCCTTTATCCACCAAATCTACACTTGTTTTTCAGGAGACTATACGTGCAATGTTTGGCTTTGGTAAAGGCTAAATAGAAAATAACAGTCTGAAATCAGACTAATTACACTGTGGGAAGTTTCGTGTTGACAGCTATAATGAGCGGTGATTCGTGTACTATTTGTCTCATATGATACTGTATGGCATGCAGGAGAACAAGAAGTAACCCTGTCAACTCTGTCATTAGTGTACAGGCGACGATAAGCTCGAGATCATCATCGTTATCACTACTGCTGTCCTCAAGACCATCATCTAGTAGTTCAACTACCGGTAATTCAGCAGAAGACGCCATGCCTCTCCCCGTTGTTAACGTGTATCATTCGACTGGGCTTGTAAAGAAGGAATATTTTTGCTCTTTGCGCAGGTGGGCAGAGCCTAATTGTACTCAACAAAAAAGTACCCGTTGAAAACGCCCAATCACTCTGACTTTCTACGATTGTTTGCGCGAGTTTCGGATGGTTCCGGGCGCTTCCAAAAGCTTCCGACTGGCCACGATTGCTTGCGTACGGAAGCCTTAAAAGCGTAAGCGGATCACAGGCATTAGCTGGCGATCCCTGTGTTTATGCAGTCCTGTAGTGTCCGCGTAAATATGTTTTTAATGCGTTTTTGACTTTTTGCATGCCCTTGACCTTGACCCCCCAAAATGGAATCATCTCTTCCTTGAATAATACTTAATCATTCCACCAAATTTGAGGAAAATTTATCTATAAGTTTTTTGCGTAATCCTGCTTACAAACAACCCAACAAACCAATCAACAGACAAACTGTAATGATCACATAACCTCCTCCAACTTCATTGGGCGGAGGTCACGAACAGCTTTGTTGCATCATTGAAAGAAAGAGGGCACTGTTGGACTCGACACGATCGTCTCTAAAGTTCCTGTCGTACCCTGCAGAATTTGACCTCTAACTACAGAGGAACTCTTCGGTGGAGGGAGTTAATCAGCAACTAATCCGCTTGGAAGTCCTCACGTACAGCTCTCATGATCTCCTTGGCCTGGTTACAGTTTACAAGGAAGTTGGGATGCGCCAATTTAAGTTTTTACATCCCGATACAGATGCCTGGGCTTTGCGGTACTAGATTGATATTTGGCATCAGTATCGGTACTCGTACATCTCTACAAGGATGCGCCCAAACAGCCCACTGGAAAAATCTCTTCTTGTGGTCTTAACAAACGTGAGAGCTTCCTCCACATCAGTGCCGGTTCTTGAAAGAATTCGTGCCTTAAACGTCAGTTCAGTCTTACGATCCGATTAGTTTTGAGAGCAGAAAGTCCTTGCTGTCATATTTTCTGACTAACTTCCTGTGGTTTTCTCCGGCAGCTGTGATTGGTGCTCCCTCCGTCAAGCTCTCGTCCAGGGGGGTGAATATGGACGTGGTCATCCGTGACCCTGTTACCAGGAACCCTGGTGCATTGAGGAAGTCGTACAGCGACGTATGTTTAAACGTCAGATACTGGCGAGAGAACGAGACTGAAAAGGTGCGTCTGCTTTCAGAGGTCTGGGCCTTGACCCGCATTGCCGCTGTGCTGCTTCCTGTCCAGCTGTTTTAACATGAATTTTGTTCGCATGACGCTGAGAGGTAATTTGTGAAATTGAAAAAGGGCAAAATATACAAAAAATTTTTTATATTTGTGGTGGAATATTGAGGTTTCAATGTTTTTCTTTTTCCCATAAAATAAATAAGGGAATTCCGTGAGATGCCAGTAAACACCAGGAATCTTTGTTTTTCCTCTGCCTCAATTATTACTTGTGACTTTAAATACAAATTACTGAAAATCTCAGTTTTGATTGATTTTTAACCTTGTGGCGTTCATAAAATCATTAACTTTCATCTGATTGACTTGACATTTGGACTGAAGTTGTATCTGTTGGAGATCTATAAAATGACTTAGGAATTTGTAGATAGGTGCATCCTTAAGGGGTTAATTTTGAAAATGAAGCAAGTTGGTGATAGCTATTTTCGTTATGGTTATGTAACAGAACTCATTAAATATTCATAAATGTTCCAAACAGAAAATCCTGTGTCAATTCATAGAATTATCTTAAACCTTTTACATGAGACTAATCTGAGCAAAATCTGAAATTTCAGTGCCACAAAATATTTTCAGATTTTGTCATTAAAGTGCCATTTCCATGGCAACCATGTAAAGTTTTTATCAAAATTCTACATTTTATGAGGTTAAAATCATGTTGAGTATGTTTATTTCATAGTTTTTAGATTATTATGGTTATTTCTACACTTTAACCTGAAGACCCCTTAAATAATGCAAATTATGAGATAAAGGGTGATGCAAAGTTTTTTTTTTTTGTTTTTAAATATAAGAAATGATGTCATGAAAGGGAGTTAAATCACTCGCAACAGCTAGGAAGGACATGGAACTCTTTAAATATGTAATCTTGTATTGTCCTCTGCAGAATGAGTCCAGTGACGCAGTTGATGATTAAGCTCTCCAATTCACTTTATTTTCTAACTTTACTGAAGTTTTCCCAACAGTTGCATGACTGTGGGTGGAAACTTAAGGGGGAAATTATTCCAGTCCAGCCCTGTCTCGGCATAAACTGTCTCTCAAAGAGACTACAAACTGTACTTGAAAATAAAGGCCTCTTGTTTTTTTCTGACTTTGCTTGTACGTTAATCCGCAACTACTGAGGCACCGTTTTCGGGTTGTTCTGTGCTCCCTCGCGCCCCCTGCAGGCCACCATGCTGCAGTGCGAGCAACAGAACAGCCTGGTGCTGTCGGATCTGACGCCCAGGACGAGGTACTGTGCACAGGCCCAGATAAATGTGCCAGGCTACAAAAAACTCAGCGACTTCAGCAGCGTGACGTGCGAGACGACTGGAGATGGTGAGCCCGAATTGCCCAATTTGTGTGTCCATTTGCCGTCTTATTCTGTTGCACTTTCCACTCTGGATCATAAACTCTGGATTGTTAATTCCTATCCAGCCCTGGTGTTCTTCCCTCCTGCTTAATTAACAGGACAGTTAGTGATTCTGATTGGCCAGACTGGCTTGACATCTGACTCCCAGGTAAAGGGAGGATGGAAAACCAGCAATTCTCGGACCTTGCTCAATGTGATTGGACAATCCCTCCTGACTTTGGGCTGTGGATTGCACACGGACATTTTACCCCCGGCTGTGTCAACACCATGACTGACTGCCTGAATGGAATTTCAGATGCTCGTGTTTCTGAGTTTCGCTCATTATGGTGTGCGAGATTACGGCAGAGAGGGAGTCCTATCACACGTTATGTGTGAGTGACCGCATAGCAGCTGAGGCAAAGGTAAAATGCTGATAGGGTAGCTGGTTGCCTAGCAACTCTATCAGTTTGTGAAAGACGGTTGGGTTATTAAATCTGGGGAACTCCTGCTAGTCCTTACCATACACTTAGAATCACCCAAGCGAGACAAAACTTAGAAGGGACAATCATTTCGAAGTGGGGAAAAGTTAGCCCTGCTCTCATGAAAAAGCTTTTTATCCAAACACTGATGACAGAAGTCTGTCTGGAGCCTCTGTTCGTGTTGCACTAGTCAGCAAGGAGCCGTTAAGCTACCTGTTACCTGTCTAGAACACGTCCTGAGTTTGGAACGCAATGAAGGAGGCAGGAAAAATGCCGATTGGCTCAAGAGAGTGCAGACTGTCAGTGTGAAATTCACCGCGTGTGAGGGTGTAATTTTGGGGGGCACTCCTCAGATATCGCAATAGGAGCCCCTCGGTAATATGACTGCGAGAACCCCTGGGGCTCAAGTCATGCCTCTCAGCTCCTCAGTGTTCAGCCCGAAGTCAAACCTTTACCTGTGTGCCCTCATACGAGTGAAATGCAGCAGGCGTGCCTGCTCTTATATATTTCAAAACATTCCCTCGAAAGTAACAGGATTTCCTCACTGCACAGCTCACAGCACAAGACTGTGCCCAGACGTGCAGTTGAAAGGTGTCGGTATCCTGTGTGTGTTTAATATGTTTTCTCAGTGACTATTTACATCTAACCTTTGCTCTTCATCTCTCTATAGACCATCTTTGCTGCCCGTTTCGGTGTAACACCTGCCTGTGAATCTGTGATCACTGCTAACTGCAGATGTTTCTCTCTGTAATGTTGTGAATGAGCAGGTCCTCTGCTGAGGGGCCCACGGTCAGTGCTGTAGTAGAGGGTATACGCTGGTATATACAGTACCCCTCCCCTTTTCCTGTCATTTTACTCTTTAACCGCCAATCAGCTGGTCATAAAAATGCACAGGAAAGTTTACCCATCCCTTAGTGATCGACCCATCCTCCTGAGAGCGTAGTCCCACATCAGGGGTCACTGCACCTCTGCCTGTGCTGTAGGGAGCTGGTCCTCCTGTGCTGTGAATGTTTTTGATATTGTTCTCTGTGTCACTGGTTTCCCCGGTAGAAAGTGTGACGGCCGGGTTTATTGCGGTCACCATGGTGATCAGCCTGCTGGTGGTGGCGGGGACCGTCCTGCTCCTGTTTTTCATTGGCTGGTACGGCTACAAACGGGTGAAGTACATGTTTCCTAAAGTGAAGATGCCCGAGCACTTTAAGGAGGTCAGTCTCTGCGTCTGTGAGTGTGTGTGTGTGTGTGTGTGTGTGTGTGTATTAGCGTGTTCGTGGGTGCATGTGTGTGTGTGAGTGTTTGTGCACGCGTGTGTGTGTGTATGTGCGTGCACGCGCGCCTGTGTGTGTATATTAGCATGTTTACGTGTATGTGTATATTCATGGATGCATTTATGTGTATGATTGTTCATGTGTGTGCATGTTTCTGTGTGTGTCTATGTGTGTGTTTGTGCACAAAATCAGCTAATGTGTCTTTGTGTTATTGTGTTTATCTGCATGTACATATGTGTAAATATCAATCTTTCCGTTTCGTGGATCCATGAGCATCTGTGTGTGTGTGTGAGTGTGTGAGTGTGAGTGTGCGTGTGTGTGTGTGTGTGTGTGTGTGTGTGTGTGTTTGTACATTTGCGCTCATTCACATGCCCATTTGGTTGTGCGATGTCTCTTTTCCGCGAACACACACACATTTGTGGGCTCGTGAAATGTGTAGTCGGCTGGATTTGCCTGCACTGCATGTGTTTGGGTATGTTTGCAGTCCCCTGAGAACAAGAGCCAAACTTCTCACGCAGTTAGAGGGAGGAGCATCAGCCGTGTGTCCGAAGTGATTGACAGGCTGTCCCTCCCTTACAGTTCCTGCTGGACCCTCCAAACTCTCACATCCTCCAGGCCATGCAAAACAGCCCCCAGCCGGAGGAGAGGTGTCATGACGTGTGCATCCTACAGGAGGCGCCAGAGAGCACGGACACTGGCAGCAGAGCAACTCTATAGCCCCGCCTTCACTGTCCAGGGAGGGGGGCTTGTGTGGACTTAGGGCGGAGCTGAGTGATGAAGCATACCGGCTGAAATGGAGAGAGAATGGGGTCTGTGGGGGAAAGTGTGCAGCACAATGCATTATGAAGTCACTCACTTCAATGACTCACTGATCTGAGCCAATCGTTGACTTTTGCTCTGGAGTGCAGTGATTTAATTGGTTGAGGAGAGTCTTAAGCCTTCTCTCTCCGGTCACTGCTCAGAGGACAGTCTTGATTGGAGGAGGCTGAATTTCAGAAGGACGACGGACTGAAGAACTCGGAAGCTGAGCTTAATTAAAGGACTCATTCAATTCGCTTATCTTTCGCTCTTTTCTTGCCATCCGTGCGCCTGACGACATGGGAATCGATAGAGTCCTGCCATCCTTTACGGGATTCCAGTCCGTTAAATGATTCATTAAAGGGGCTGTGTAATGATTGCCGTGCGTGCTCTGAACTTTGAAAACTGTTCAGCCTGACAAGAAATCAAACGAAGTGAATCCGCTCGACTACAAGTCAAAATCTGATTCCATTGTCGCTAATCTGTCTTCAATTGGCATTGTATTTCTAAATGTCAGTTACTTCGGCATTATGCTTTTTGTATATTAAGGAGTTTTCTATGGAAATTCAAGGATTCAAAGCACTATTTTAGCGCTTTTGCCAAAGGATATGAATTAGCTGACTTTCCAACAGCCACTAAACATCATCGAAGAAGAATATCTCTTCTTCTGTGATGCCCATGAGCAAAGCAGAGATGGATTTGCAATGATTCCAATTTTGACTTGCAGTCGAGTGGATTCACTTTGTTTGATTTCTTTCTAGTTTTCAAAGATCAAAGCATCCGCAGTTATCGTGACACAGCTCCTTTAATAAGGAATGTGTTTCCTCCACAGTCTCTTCAGTTGAGCAATGCTAAACATTTCCCGAAATGTTAGTTCTGTAATGTGTCTTGTTTAAATGATTGATCATTGTATCGACCTCTCCCCGCCTGTTACGTCTGTAACTGCTGTAACTGACATCAGTAGAAATACTGTTTACAGGAGGAAGGGCACTGTGATTGGCCGGGCTAATTCACTCATCTCTGACGGCACGTCTGCCCTGTGGGCTCGGCTTAGGGAAAGGAGAGGGAAGCCTGCGAAAAATAAGTTAATAAGGAATGAGGGCGATTTGAGTCACTGGCAGCATCTTCAAATGCACAGAGGTCCCACCCAGTGTTGAGGCCGATTATCGCCAAGTTGGGGTTTAGTAGCGGGCAACCAGAATTTCTCTTCAAATTTTTTGTCAATTAATGTTGTTTCCTGAGGTTAAATTTACAAGCAGTTGTATTCCTCAGTCCAGCGAGGAATAAAAATGGGCAGTTTGGAGGATTTTGTCAGAGAGACAGAGTCAGAAATTCCGTCCTCTCTGGGCTGACTGCCCTGTTCGGACTGTCGAGTGGGGGAGCGTTCGTTCTGTAGAACAGAAATCTTTCTGGATTTTAGGCGCAGAATTGCCACAGCAGGTGATGCGAGGTGTTTGTAGTGGAAACTGAACCCAGTCTTTGACTCGGGTCTCTTTGCGGTTCCCATTCTGCTGGTTGAACAAGCTGACGTTTTACCTCACCAGCGTATCCATGACGATGGCCAGCAATTGGTCAAAAAAAATCACATGGATGACCCTGTGTGATTGATCACTCCCTGACTGCGGCGACTGACATCTCTCTCTCTCTCTCTCTCTCTCTCTCGCAGCACTATGTAAACAAAAGCGAATTTGATACTCATATTTGTCTCTTTACCACGGCCTCCGTATTTGTCTGCATTTTGTTTGGCAGACATCCTCAGTTCCCCGTTTCCTGTGGTTTTCGCAAATTCTGAATCTGGGCCACTGTTTTTGCAAGTTTGGCATTGAAAGCCCATGTTGGGGGTGCCTGTTCCGTCAGTGACCTGCACGTGCGGCGGTGGTTTACCGCGAGTTGCTGTACGTGTAAAGCCGCTTTCACACCAGAGACACAAATAATTCCCGTCTTTGTATTGACTTTGAATGTAATCTGCTGTGCAAAAAATTTGTTTCGCAGTCGGTGCGCAAGCAGCTTAAGAGTGTGCCGGTTAGTGCAACATAAATCCAGAGTGATTTTGGCTGAATTTACCTTCTTATCAAGTACAACACCCCGTCTCTGTGAAAGATTAAGGTCTGTTTGGTGAGACAGGTGGTTCTGGAATAAAGGGTTGATTAGCTCATGGAGTTAATGACGCGGAGAAAGATGAGTAAAAGGGGAATAAAATTTCTGTGAATTAAAGATGAAGTCTGACGTCACAGACCTATAAACATTAATAAACTCACTTCTTAGTCCTGTGTAATGTACAGAGACCGCTGTAAAATATATACCAACCTTTTTTCAATATGATTTCCTATTTTTTCTCCTAATAAATGCTGTGTTATTATTATAAGAACTGTCAAAATAAATTATGTTTCATTATGATTTGGTGATGGTGGTGTTTTTTTTTGTTCAGAAAATATCTTTGAAATTTTTCTACTCTTTTTTTGCTGAGAAAATATTTGTATCAGTTCCTTGAGTTACTGAAAGCGGGTGTGTGGTGGGTTTTCCTGGGTAATTTCACTACTGAAAAGTGCGGGGGAAGAGATGTGGGAGGACAGTGTCTGGATTCTGTGGCAGTGCTCTTACCAGTGACTCAAACCTCTGATGAAAGTTAGAGCTTTCAGTTAAAGTTCCCTTGTCATGTCATACAGCCATTTATCGTTTACCAGTCATTTCAAAATCCGTTTTTAGCATCACTTGGGGAAGTTCCCACCCAGAGGTAACATTCAGCCAACCCGTTAACCCCTTCCCTCATTTTTCTGGATGGTCCCTCCCACTTGTGATGTCAGAATAGACACACCTTTGAAATGGATTATAATGACCAATTGCCTGCGCACCTGATGATGTGATAAGCAATCTTTAAGGGTGAATGTGCCTTCAGCTGACAATGAAAAAAGAAAAAAAAACACTGTGCCAGGGTTCAAATCCCACATCGGGCTCAGTATAGCTCACCTCTTCAGCTGTCAGGGCAGCTTCTGGCCTTGTGATTTAGACGCTTGACTGGATTCTGAAGGTTGGTTGTTCTATTCCCCCCCGGTAAGATCAGTGCAGCTCTAGGGCCCTTGAAATAGGCCCTTAACCCCACATTGCTTGGTTTACTGGAGTGTAATGAGGAGTAATAGGATAGAAGGGCTGGTGAAGTCTCTGTAATGGGTAAATGCAGTGTCCTCAGACTGTGTTTGTGTTTCTCTGCTTTAATTAGTCCAGAGGATCCGAAGGCCTCGTAGTTCCACAATGAATCGAGATTCAGGGCTCAATTGCCTATTTATCACTCCTCTCTTTCCCCTCGCCATCATTCTAATCCATGTTCTTCTGGGATGTATGATGACCTGTGAGTTTGGGTGCCACGGCGGTTAGCACTGCTGCCCCCACCCACAAAAACATGCATCATAGGAACACTCCAACCAGTACCTCTGAACAAGGCTCTGGCTTTAGAAGTGGAGATGGTCCCCGGGTGCTGCTCTGTGGCTGCCCACTGCTCCTAACCATTGGATGGGTCAAATACAGAGGACAAATTACCCCACAGGGTTAAATAAAGTGTATCTTACCATTGTCCTTGTGCCTGTGCGTGCCATGCCTGTGACTTTCGGTAACTGACTTCACCTTGAAATGACATTTGAAGAAGCAAGACCATTTCATGTTGCAAAATTGTGACCCCAGTGAAATTGTCCTTGGAAATTTACACGAGAGCTATTAAAATTCTGTGAATGCTTCAGAATGGTGATTGAGTGCGTCATCACTTATATCCTTCAGTATACGGCACACTGGACCATCATCTCTGCAAAGAAAGAAGATGACTCTGTCCCACAGTCCCTTGCGGCAGCAGCATTTGAAGTGACGCACCGTCCACGTTTCACGGCAGCACACTCACGTCAATAGTATCCGCCGTCACTTGATGACGTCACCTAGTGTAAGTGTGGTCGGATTTCAGAATCACAATCACAATCAGACGACTTTATTTGTCCTAAAAAAGGCAATTTTCTCCAGTTTCTCCAGTCTTCCGGGGAAGGTAGACTGCAGCGGGTCACACACTGAGAAGCGCCCCGGATTTTCATAGCATAGCGGTTGTCTTCCCAAGTGTTTGTGACTTCTACACCTTTTTATTTACCTCATGACGTTTTCCATCAAGGTCAAGGAATAGTGGCCAGGAATTTGGCGATAGGACATAATTTTTGACCGTTTACCCGCAGCCTGCATCTCTTCAAACCCCCAATCTGTTCACCCCCAGATGTGTGAAGCTAAGGGCACTGAAAGGGAAGGAAGTTCTGGAGAAAGAAGAGATCGGACTGACCACATCGAACGTCCCGTTCTTCTGTCCAAGGCTGGGCCAAATGTCCCTTGACTGGCGGGCCAATAAGCAAACAGGCAAATGCACAGAGGAGACAGAAAGTGGTTTCTCGGTTGTCAAAGCGGTACACTGCTGGATTGGTGTTCACGCACTACCCTGCTAAAAAGCCAACACTGACCAGAGTTAATTCCATGCTAGTCAGTGCTGGTTCACGCTGGTTTTCCTCTTAGAAAACAAAAGCAGCATAGCTGGTCAAAGTTCTAAAGTGACCAGCATGGGTGGATTTGTACGCTGAGAGTGCAGCATGGGTCAGAATTTTCTCCGTACACATGTATTCAAGCTGATAAGTGAGGACCATTGAGCCAAGATTTAAGTAGGCAGAACAGTTTTGAAAGCCTGCATTGCAGTATGTGCCATAAGCTAATGTTTATCTTTTTCATCAAGTATCCTTTGTGAATAAAACGGTTTACGTAATTATAGTGTCGCTTATTACCTCTACCAAACAAAGTTAGGTGGAGGTGTATGTGATCAAGATAACTCAAAAAGTAATGAACGGATGTCACTGAAATTTTGTGGGTGGATCAATATTATCTCGGGGATGGACCCTATTGATTCTCACAGCGATCAGTCAAACAATATGGCCGCCACAGCAGCCATCTTGAAATCCTATGACGCGTGATAACTGAACTTTGCTCCCACTCACCAAGATTTTGGACTGTGCTGCCCTGGCGGAGGTTTGCACTCTAGGAGTGCCTCTAGTACTCTGACGTCGCATGAAGAATGTTTACCTGCCAAAGGAAAATTCAAATCATTGGCTGCCGCTCCTATTGTTGTGTCTTCCTGACTAGATGTTTGCATATTTTTGAGGTCCCCTTGTTCTTGAATAATTGGAGAGAGACAAAATCCTCAGAAGCCATCTTTATTCCCAGCCTTGAATCGTGCAATAATCCAAACCCAGAGAGCAGTCCCTGGCTAAGAAGTGCAAACGCGGCATTCTTTACAGAGCAATATTTATGGGAAAAACTCAACCAACTTTGCTCCAATCACAATTGAAGCACCTATTACTAAAACCCCATAAGTCACACTTGATTTGACTTGACTTGTGGGGTTTTAGTTATCAGTGCTTCAATTCAGGGGTTGTAACTAACCATCTGATCTTTAAGGTTTTCATTCTCTAGCTTTGTTTATTAAACCATGGTGGAACACAGAAATGCTGGTTTAAAAAAAAAAAAAGAATATTTACTAAAAATGCTGTGGAAAATTACAGTATAAAGGTGGAAAGACAGATGAATAGGATACAAGTAGATACATAAATGATTCAACTGATTATGTTTTCAGTAAGAACTTATGATCATACCGAACAAATATTGATCAAAGCTACAGAAATCAAATACATCATCTGATTATTTTTTCAAATCAACTAAACAGAAGCTGCTTACTAATCAAAGCTACAGAAGCTGCTGCCTATGTGTGTGTGAGCTGCTCATGCATGTGTGAACTGAGCTGCTTGTATGTGTGTGCAACTATGTGTGAACTGCTGTGTGTATATATGTGTGTGTGTGTGTGTGTTACTGCTACTTACATAATATGGTTATTGATTATGATTATTGATTATAGTTATTCAACATGGCAATTGATCTACTAATGAATATGATGAGAAATATTGAAAAATAATCCTCAACACTATATGCAGTTTGTAAATGATTCTTGAGATTAGGATGTCAATGCTCTCCGGTTACTGTGGAGTCTCTATTTGCATTCAAATCATGTTCGTTTTTTTTTTTTCTTCAAATCCAATGCGCTGGATTTTAGTGCCAGTGGGCACAGTTTGGTGGCATGAGTGTATTCTTATGGGCTAGGTTGTGGAACAAGCGAAATGTTTCAAACTCGTTTTGGTCTCGAATATCTGCTGGTTGGGCAGGCGGTATTCTCATGACTATTTGCTTTACGGCTTTTATGGTGTAAGTGTGATGGCAATTCTATAAATGAGCAAACCTGCAAGTGTCTTCTTACGGGAAACAAGAGCTATCAGATCTTACGCATTTACAAGTCGGGCACAACCACAGAAGAAGGTTCTGGACCGCGCAACCTGTCTAAGATTTGTTACAAATTTTGTACCCTTTTGGAAGCCTGGTGCCCTTGGGTGATCAGTGATTTGCATAGGAAGGAACAACTTGGCGCCAAGAGTAGCCCAGCTTATCTTTAGGGAGCAGCAAAGAGAACAATTCATCAAAAGTATAATTTTTGGAGGCTTCTACCAAAGCAAGGCCACTCTTCATCATATACATACCAGCTTTCAGTCTCCTCACGAACTATCCATCCTCCTCCAGCAAAGGCCTCTGAGACAACTTATGCATTCAGAACACAGACATATGTACGCAAATAAATGGTGTTACACTGAATATATGGAATATGTGAGCCGTTAGTACAATTTAACCATAGTTACATATTAGACATAAGATGGTTCATTGGTTATTTCATTGTGATATGTAATACATTTAGCAGCATAATATGGTTTACACCTAATCAGGTTACGATCAACATATTGTCTTAATCACATGATGATTGCACTTTAGATGATTATAAATGTATTTTCCATCACATAAGCACAACGGATCACTGGCTGAACTAATACTAACATAAGTGCGTGTCGAGCAGTTCTGTGACTTGCCTGGATGAAGTATAGTGATAAGCATAACAGTGGTGACTGGTATGGAATTTTTATTGAAAAGTTGGGAGAAAAAAGTTAATTTTGTTGTCCTTCCGCTGAGATTTTATTGGCCATTTCTAGTTTTGCCCTGGTTTTACCACGAAAAGCAATGCGAGTATCAAGACAGGTGATCCATGGTTTACCACTAAAAGTCGAACAAAGGTGTGGTATTGTTCAATGACAGGTGTACTACAACAAATATTTGATTATCTTTTACACGGTACAAGGTTGTGGATAATGAAGTTTGAAATGTGAGCTACATGAATTTATCAGAGAATATAAGTCACCTCTCATCTTTAAAATTTCTTAAAGCTTAATGATATCCCTATAACTGGGTTCCATTTTCATTAGATGCACCCAGGCAGGATTTCTGCCAGTGCAGCTGAATTTAAACCACTTGAATGGAACTTGTTTGGCTTATTGAAGTCGGCAAAAAAGCAGCACATGACGCCGCATTCTGAAGAAAATCAAGAACAGATGAGAAACAAAGTTATTGACATCTCTCAGTTTGGGCAGGTTACAAAACCATTTTAAGTCTCTGGGACTCCAGCCAACCACAGTAAGATTCATTATCAACAAATGGAAGAACTTAGAACAGTGGTGTACCTTCTCAGGTGTGGTTGGTTTACCAGAGGTCCTCCAAGAACACATCATGTGCCACATCCAGGAGGGCACACAGGACTGCAGAAGAAGATATTAAGATTTGCAGGCCTCACTTGCTTCGGGTAAAGTTACTGTTCATAATTCCAAAATTAGAAGTGACAGTGAGACAGTGCAAAAATGGCATCCATGGGTGCGCGGCATCAGTGACAAGCTGTCCACAGAAATATCACAACTACAGGGGGAAAGTGTTCAAAGGGTAAACATGCTCTCTCCCATATTGAGCAGACAACACTTCTGCTTGTGCTGTGTGGGTTCTACTTCCACAACTCCTCTGAGAAATCAGGGAGGGCCTCATAGTTGAACGATATATGAAATTAAAGTTCAAAACATTCAATTTTTTGGAAAATCTACTTGAGTTTTGACTTGGGTTCCCCTGTAAGTGCAGTCAAGTTATGCAGCGGGACAATGGTCTGAAGCACACAGGCAAGTCCCTCTGAATGGGTTAAAAAAAATTTAAAAAAAAAAACCGATTGAAGTTTATGAAGTGGCCTAGTAAAAAGTTCCGGATTGAAGTCGGTTGAGTTGCTGTGGCATGACCTAATACTGACAGCTCATCCTTGAAAATGTTATAATGTAGCTAAATTATTGCATTTCTGTGAAAGTGTCAAAGTGGGCCATAATTCCTCCGGGGCGATGCAGAAGATCCATGACCGTTATCGCAAAAGTATGATTGCAGTGGTTGCCGTCAAGGATGACAAAACCAGTTATTAGATTTAGGGTCACAAAGATTTTTTTTTTAACCACGTGTGATTTATGTTTTGAATAAGTCTTTTCTTCAATAAAGAAATGATCGTATATAAGCATACCCAGATTTACGACCAGCCTATATGAATCTCATCCCCCTCAAGTCATCACATTTTCCCACTTCATCCTCCACTGTCTCGACCGCTTCTGCATTACCTGCCCTGTCCCGTTGCTACGCAGCTGTTTCTTTTTTTTTATGTCGGTATCTGTGAGAAACGTGCGCGCCGCGCGTCATTACTTGAAACTCAGCCTCCACAGTCGGAGCGAGGACTTCTGAGCTGAGAGTGAGCAGAAGTCTGCTCGGTATTTCATTTTAAAATGTCTTAGGCTTGTAATAAAAATGAATTTCGTCATCGGGGTTGCTTTCAATGTCATGATTTTGGGCCGTTTACTCGAAGGTAAGTCTTTGGTCTAATTTTGTTCTCCTGCCTCTTTCTTGCACACGAAAAAATGGCCACAGAGAATAATCCGCGTATGCAATGGACTTTGCGTGGTCATATATGCATTACAGCATACAGGCGATTGAATTTAGCCATTTCTTTGATTGCGACGGAAGATTACGTGCCTGTTCGAATAGGCTTTATTAAACGAAAACGTTCAATGGCCTTCGACAAAACACGAATGAATGAATAAATAAATAATACATTAAAAATGCCAATATTTCCATTTAGACTCTACCACTAAAGTTGATCAGTCGCCGTCTGAATTGTCGGGCGATAGTTAGGTAGACGCATGTTACAGCTCATTTTCACCCAATTTGGATTGTCAGGCGAATATGCGGGGACCTGTTCATATGAATTGTGTCTCAGTCATTCCATGTGCTTCCAATTGGTTGTTTGGTAGCGCATCTGATTTTTCACCGTGGCTTTACTGTCATAACAAGCGATACTGTCGCTGGATGCAGATTTACGGCTAGTTGCGGAAATGATTGGTGCACAAAATACATACTGTACATATAGCATAGGCCTAATGGGTCGGTATATATCCGATAACCTACATGACTGCTACGGCATTAAATTTGTTGGTATGTTGCCATATTAGTCGGACTGGTTTCTCAAAATTGTTTTCCTCGATCGCTTCGATCAGACCTGCAGTGAGGAGAGGCGAACACCTTGTCATGTAGTTGTCATAGCCTACTAATTTTGTTTGGTAACCATAGAATGAGATATCGGTTCGGAAATGAGGGTTCAAAGGCAAATTTGTTCTGTGAAAGAAGGCATCTTATTGCCCGCATAAACCTTTATCACTGTCATATGACTTGAAATTACGTGACTGACATTCAGGTGTGCCTGTCCGCAAGTTGGCATCTTGCCCGCGGCTGTCTAGTTGTTGCCTTCGTTTACGGGCTGTTTCGGCTCAGTAGCCTTTTAAATGATATAGAGGAACCCGAACTTAAAAGTTTTCCTTGCCAATGTATTTCGGCATAGCATAGACTGTTCGTTCGACGAAATCACGTAAAAGTTAAACTGAAAGCAATATGTTGAATTAATCCCAAATTAAAACAATAGGAAAGTTTTTGCTATTTATATGACAGATTGCTGATATTTAAACACAGAAAGACTGACTTGTTTAGAAATCAAAATAATAATGATTTCATGTCAGAGGAATTGGTGTACATTTTAATGAGAAGACATTCTCCTTCTGAAATATGAGCAATAGGAAAATGCAGACTTAATTTTATTTCTTCAGGTGCCGTATGTGCAATTCTGTAGTCATGTCAACCTGAGCATGGGAAAGAAAAAAAACTTACTCCCCAAATGAATCTGTTAACTGAACCCTTGAGTTGAATACTTGGGAGTACTAATTTCACTAGATTGTTGCACTTGCAAAGCTGCATATTATACCATTAGAGTGTTGGATGAACACTGCAACAAAGCAAAATAAATAAATAAAAGTCAAATGGCACAATTGTATGGTGTCTCATCCTTAAAGCAGCTTCTGCCTCCAATAAAAAATTAAATTCAAACATTGGTATTTTCTACATTGCCATGGCTAGGCTGACTACATTATTGAGTATATCAAACTCTCTGTGCTAGGCTTCAAAGTTTGAAGAGTTATTCCCAAATTGGCTGTCTCTTTTTTTTAGATCTGAGACTCATGATATCTGTTAAACTTTTTTCTGACTGAACCATGTAATTGTACAATGTAATTTTCCTGACCAGTCATGTTAGTGGGTGCGATGTGAGTGTGCAGTAATAGTTTTAAATCCTATATATTTTTTCATACTGTTGTATCCCTGGACGACGAATCGGGGATACTATGGATCGGCGATTGCTGTGTCCCCGCTTCATCCGCAGAGTTTTTCCTGTGGCTCTGCAAGCCACTATTTTTTTTTTTGCAGATTTGTTTCATATGAGGCGCGAGCCTTGTGTGTGGAAAGAAGACGAAGCTAATCAATTTTGGGAGCGATTGCTTTTGGGGTCAGGGGATACACACCGACCAGCGGACAACTGTCTAGTTAATCCTATGATTTTTTTCCCCAAGCAAATTGTTTTGACATTTTGTTTCTAACAGTCACATACAAAAAGCTAGAATTACCAACATATTATAGTCATAGAAACAGAAAATAACCCAGCTTCTGCTCGTTGAGATTGTTCACAGCTGGGGTGCTTAAGCTGGCATGGGCTACATTAGCTCCCAATGGCATATTGGCTCCTCTAGTGAGTCTTATGCAAGAAAATGGTGACAAACCAGTCCGCATGAGTCTAACCCAGTCAAAATATGTTTGTGTCGTCACCACAGCATGCTCAGTCTCTGAATACTCAGGCCAAGATTTATTGCACTTTCCAATATCTGTTTTGTACTTTGATCTTTGTATTGGCTTGGTCTAAAGCAGTTCTGATAGAGTTTGCTGTTGATGAAATCTGTGGTTCAGTCAGAAGAGTGTAACTGCTTCAGAATGAAAAAAAAAAAATGGGAGTTGGGAACACTTGTACAAATGGAGGCGTCCTCATTGCAAACCTTCAGTCGTGTTTGAGTGGAAGGGTTTTAATGGGCCTTAATGTGAGAAATGAAATTTCTGTCATAGCAGGTTGTAGAAAGCCTCTATCAGGAAGGGCTCTGTTCTGGCCCAATTTTTCATTTATCTGCTTCATGGAGACAGAATGTTGAGGATTATTAGCCAATATACTGATTGAGTATGTGTGAAACTGTTTATCTAACATCTCATGCTAAAACCATGGACATTATTATGGAGTTGGTCCGCCCTATTTGCTGCCATAACAGTCCTGAGAAAAGGTTCTTCACGAGATTGTATGGTAGAACCATTGACTGTAGAACTTTCTACCAGGACCATGGTCCTGGGAATAGCTTCTGCTTGGTAGGATTGAAGACCTGCAGCCTCTTGGCCCGTTTACGGGTCAGTTTGACACCCCTGGTGTACTGTCCATAGGGAGGAAAACAGGGCTGGACATTAAGGAGGGCACTCTGGCTCGGGGCTGTGATGCAATTTGTTCAGTTTAATTGATTGATTTGTCACTTCCCCAATCAAGCTAGTGGCCTTGTTCTTACTGGATTCTTTTACTCCTTGTAAAGTATGTTCTGTTGCATATAGGGGGAAAATGACATAACATGATGTATCTTATTAACATTCAGAACTATAAAATAAAGTAAAAATAATAAGTTGTTGTGTCCAGTTTGTGAAAGACTTTGGTCAGATGAGTTGCCCTGAGCCCTTTTTACTGTCTGCAAGTACTCCATTCCATCCCTTGTTTTCACCTTCCCTTTTTACATCCTAAAACCCTCTTCCTCCTCTCTTTATCCTGTTCCCTTTCTCTCCGTTGCTTCTCTCCATCCTCAGTTCATTCCTCCAGCTGGTGTGTCAGCGTTCCTACCACCTGATTCATGCTGCTCGATGTTAGCTCATCGGGTTGGGTGTACCCGTCTGTTCTTGTCTGAACACCTGTTTACAAACCTGATTCATTTTCTGGAAATGCGCAATGAATGTGTCTGCAGGGAGGGAATCACAGTGAGAGTATGTTTTTTAATGTAAAAGATTGTTCCTGGCTCGGCTAAATTGTACAAGAAAGGCAATCTACAGCCGATATCTATGGTGTCTGAGCTGGACTCAGTAAGCTGGAGGGCTGAGACTTAGCGTAGCTGTTTTATTTAATTTAATTTAATTTTTATCTAACCCATATTTTACCAGGTAGTCCCATTGAGATCAATGATCTCTTTTTCAAGGGAGACCAGGCCAAAATGGCAGCATAAGGTGTTGCTGACAACATGACAATAACAAGATGACATACGATGTTCACACTGAGATGTTGACAACTTCAAGGACCGATGGTCGTAAAAAGATATTCATTTAACAGTGGATTTACATTAAATAACTATGGCAATAAACAGGTACCAACCGATTTATTCACCATTGTACTAATAAGAAATGTAAAATCAAAAAAAGAAACTAATTTGCTTAGTTTCAAGTCTTTTTGAAGATTATTCCAGGTGAGGGGAGCTGAGCACTTAAAAGCTTTCATTCCCAAATTAGTCTGTGTACTTGGGACAGACAATAAAATCACATCTTTAGATCTCAAATCATATATATTGTCAGATTTCAGAGCAATCAAGGAACAAATATAAGAAGCGAGTTTACTTAAAATAGCTTTATAAATAAACAAATACCGATGACTGAGCCGACGCATGGTCAAAGATGGCCAACCAGCCCTGCCATAAAGAGTACAATGGTGAGTAAGGGCTTCACAGTTTGTCACAAATCTCAGTGCACTGTGATAAACACTAACTTTTGTAACCCATATGCAGGTGCATGCATGTATAAAAGGTCACCATAATCGAAGCTAATGAAAAAGTAGCAGAAACCAGTTTCTTTCTTGCCTCAAAAGAGTTTTAACCAGATTTGCAACATGGTGTTGTGATTCTCGCTCTGCCTTGCCATGGTTTTGTTCTGACTGCCTTATGTGTATTTTGATTCTTGCCATGTCTGACTATTCTTTAGAAATATGTGTTGTGATTTGGTTGTTTTTTCGTTCATGCATTGTCTTCGTTTTGGTTTTCCGTGTTTTACTTCTCGCCATAGTTTTATTCCGGTCCATATTTTGATTTATTCCGTGCATTGCACTTTGTCTCCCCCTGTCTGGTCTTTGGTCTTGTCTTTGCTCACAGCCCCAGTAATGCGTCCCACTCCTTCGGGTGATTTAATGGTTTCTGGGTTTCAATCTTCCTTCCCCATGTCGTTTACTTCCTTCTCCTTGCTTTTTCTATATTACTAACACATACTAACAGTTTTTTGTTTTCATTAATTTACTAACCAAGACTAACATTGTATATGAGACTAACTTACTAACGATCGCTCGTGATTGTATAGCTGCACTTACTAATTGATTAACAAGATCTCGCCCTATTCTAGTCTCCGCCTCTTCTCTCTCCCTAAATCTTCGCTGCTGCAGTGGAGTCTCCACACCTTATGCTTTCCTTTCTCTTAGTATCTGTGCACAGCAGAACTCCGTGACATTAGTCTGACTGCTTGCTTGGATTCTGGACTCTGTACTGTTGCCTGCTCTGTTGGGAGTTTTCCCCCTTCAGAAATAAAGCCTCCTTTTTGTATTTTACTGGTTCTCGCTCATGGTCCCTTTCGTAAATCCTCACACGTGGGGTTTAAAAGACAGGCAGTCATCAAACCAGATACCGAGATATTTAAAACTGGAGACAACTTCTATCTTTTCCCCAGCAGTAATATCCTCGCTGCTTACTGGACTACTGTCTAGAATTTGAGAAGTGCATTACTTTTGTTTTGTCACCACGAACTTTAAATGTGACAATTGGGCCTGTATAATATTAAAAACATTCTGCAATTTGGTAAGAGCCTGTATAATGGTGGAACCAGCACAATAGATCACTGTATCGTCTGCATAAATATAAAAATTTGCACCTTCTCCATTTTGTCCCAAATTATTAACATAAATTGAAAATAACAGAGGACACAAAACAGACCCCTGGGGTACTCCATTTCTAAAATTTAACGTTAGTGAGCACATCAAATTGGATACATTGAGATCTTTCAGAGAGATAGTTTGCAAATCATCCTACAGCCTGGTTATATTTTCCAGTATTCGTTAACCTGTGTCTCAGAATGGAATGGTCAACAGTATCAAATGCTTTGGTCAGGTCAATAAACAGATCTGCACAACCCTGTTTCTTATCCAATATGCCAATGATTATCTACTTTCATAGTAGCAGTAATAGTGTCATGTTGCTTCCTGAATCCAGACTGGTGATTACTTAGTAAGTCATTTTTGCATTCAACTGTTCACTTACAAGCTGTTCAAGGATTTTGGCGAGAACTGACACTTTAGAGATTTGGCCTATAGTTATTCAATGAGGTAGCATCTCCCCCTTTTAGCAGAGGGAGAACATAGGATGATTTCCATATTTTAGGAATCCCATTAGATGTTATTATGAGATTGAAAATATAAGTGAGTGGTTCTGCTATAAAGTCTGCTGCTAATTTTAGGAAAACAGTTCAAAGTTGTCAGGACCCGGAGATTTTTTAGTATCCAGCCCGGCTAAAGCTTCACGCACTTTATCAACAGGAAAATGGAGTAAAAAAGAAGGGTTGACTTATGTAAGCCTGATCTGACTCACACACTGCAACATTTGCTGAAGCAGATTTTGAGAGAGAATCATAGAGTAAACCATAAGACACAAAATTATCATTGAAACATTTCAACATGGTAGGTTTGTCTGAAACAATGGCATTAGCTGTTGTGATACAAGACGGCAGCTCATTATGCTAACCCAGAGTAAAAAAGGATTTTATTGCTTTCCAGAATTTTCTTGGATTTTTTAAATTTTCAGTAGTGACTGAGAGATAATATTCAGATTTTAAGGTTTTAATTTGTGAGGTACAGTGGTTTCTTAGGCGCCTAAAATGGGGCCAATCAATGTTGGATCCTGTCATTCTTGCCTGTGCCCAGGCCTTGTTTCTCTCATGCAAGAAACTGCAGTAAACCTGGGGTTATCCCTGCCCAACACCCTGTATTTAGGCAAAGGAGCACGTCTAGCAATAATTTCTCTAAAACCATGAAATGCCCGTGCACTTTCAACATCGTCAACAAGGAAAATTTTATCCCAGTCAAAGTAAATTAAATCATACAAAAAACCCTGTTCAACAAAATGTTGTAATTCTGAGCCAAGGTCCTTTGAACATCTTATGCAAAGAGGGCTTGGTTCTTGCTCAGACTGATCGACTCTACATTGCTTTGGATAAAAGCATCGTCTAAATCACTGTAGCATAATGCTAAGGATGGTGCTGCTGGCTTATTAATCCCAGCTGGCTGTGGCTTTTGGTAAGTAATGCGCTGGCTTTGTTACTGGTTTTATATAACAGATGAGAGTGAGATACTGCAGTCGGTATTACGGTACGTGTGGTGTCCAAATTAAACATTTCATTATTTTGGTTACTGAGCAACTTTGTTTTTGATTTAATAACAATTGCCTGTATTCACCATCGAAGCCAATTAGCGAGGCAGTTTAAAGAAGTCTGCATGTCATAAATCTGACCTCAACAAGAAACACACTATGAGGAGGGTCCATATATAGAGGATAGATATTTCTTATCCAAGGATTTTCTTATCAAGGATATGCAAGCAGAGGTGGGTGGGGTTTTGCTGTGGGTGGAGTAAGGAGTTGGGGGGGCACTTATAGCATCATAAACTAGACCAGCGGTGGCCAACCCTGGCCCTGGAGAGCCGCAGTGTCTGCTGGTTTTGTCTTTCTCCACCCAATTTAAACCTCAGATGCCAGGTGAGATGAGTTAACCCCTCCGCGCAGATGTGGACACCGGTGTTCGTAAATTGCAAAATTTAATTCCTAAATAATTCTCTAATTGAATTTCCAAATGTCCTGCTTCTCTGGAATAATTTTCCAATCTCTCTGTGACCCAAAGAATGAGTGATAAAGCCTAAATATGCTTTTGCGCGACAGAAAAAAATTTGCCATTGTTTGTATTTTGCGAAAAGGGGTTAAATTAATCAACTGCTTCGACTCGTCAATCCAGTAGTGAACACCAAAAACTGTAGTTAAATGAATTTGTGAGGTTTTTTGTGAGGTTTGTGAGTCATTTTTATAGTCATAAGAATTTGACATTATGCTGCATGAGAAGTTTTTCGCAGGTAAACTTCTCACGCATTTCGCTACTCTGTAGTTAATCTGTCTCAGCAGCCTGAAGCATACGAGTGTGTGGGTGGAAAAAGGGAGGAAAAAGAGAGATAGAGGAGAGACAGATGAAGCGGCTGGGAGGTGGAGAGGTAACTGTGACCTCAAACCACTGTTGCGTAATGTGCTCTTCTTGCGGGATTCCGGCACGAGTGCACGTATGGTAACTACCGCAACCTTTTCAATAAACGTGTCCATTTCCTGTTATTGTGTTCATACACCTGATGGGAGACGGGAAAAGGCCCAAGTTCTTTAATTAGATGCTTTTGTCGGTGGCTTTTTTCTTTTTTTTAACTGTATCACATCTCTGTGGGATTAGCCTACTGCTTCCTGTTTCACTTTTCTTGGAAAAGTACTGTGTGTGTGCGTGGGTGTGTGTGTGTGTGTGTGTGTGTGTGTATATGTTTGCATATACAAACAATGAAATTTAGTTGTTTCAACATCTGACATGTTGTCTTTGTACTGTTTTCAAATAAATATTGTGTTTAAATGACTTGCAAATCATTATTTTAATTTAACACAGCGTCCCAAGATTTTGGAAATGGGGTTGTATGTGCACATGAGTGTAGTTTTTGAATACAGGCTTTTTTAAAAGACAAATTTACTGCTTGTAGTGTTGCCATAACAGCCTTCAGTGTATTTATATTTTATTCATTATATTTATATGGTATTTCACTGTTATATCCTGCAGGACTGTAGCCTACTTATTTTTTTACCATTAGATTTTGATTGGGGGAAACTGCTTGAAATAAAAAGAAAAAAATGTTCAGCTTTGTGGAACAAAAGTTGTTTTGGTTGGGATGATGTGGTGAAGGTAGTTATGGTGCATCGGAGAGGAAATTATTTTTCATGTTTTTCTTCCATTAACCCTTTCAGCGCAATAATGAAAGAAATCAAAATCAGATGCTGTTGAAAACCTATCATGTGACAACTTGTTTAAAAGAGCTCCCACAGGGGCTCCCGCAGGGGAGCTCTTTTAAACAAGTTGCTACATGATAGGTTTTCAACAGCTCAGGATAGCTACATTTTTAATGGCTTGAAAATGTATTCAGCGCTCAAAGGGTTAAAATATGCATGAATTAGCCTCACTTCCATAAAAACCTCTTTCTTATCTGATGCTTTGGTTTTGTAATACCAGTGTCCAAAATGACTGGGTGACAACAGCAGAAAACGGCTTGTGCAAAGCATTAGAATTCCTTTAAAAAAAATAACTAGCTTCATGGCTGTAATGTCAGTGGCCGTGGAATTTCCCTCTTTCATATGGATGTTTTGGGTATTTTGTTAGCGCTGCAGTGGTTTGATGCGTAGTCACATCTCGCATATGGATGTTTTGGGTATTTTGTTAGCGCTGCAGTGGTTTGATGCGTAGTCACATCTCGCATATGGATGTTTTGGGTATTTTGTTAGCGCTGCAGTGGTTTGATTCCTTTGCCCTGTCCTCCCTACTCACAGCATTGGCCCTGTTGCCTAGTCCCCAAAATGTCACCCTTCAGACGCTCAATACCCGCTACGTCCTCACATGGACCTGGAGTGCGCAGACAGGCTGCCCCGGGAACCAGAGCGCAGTGTTCACCGCCCAGTACCTGCCGTAAGAGTCGCACACACACAAACACACACTGGCACACACCCTACAGCAAAGTCTGTGTGTCTGTGGACAGTGATGCTGACCAGTACTGTAATGTAACCTGCAATAATAAATTGAATCACAAATGCCTTGGAATGAAACCAAAGATCTGCCCATTTAATTAAGGGCCCAGTCACATCCATAGCATGTGGACCATGTAAACACTGGAACCCTTGAAAATTGTGCTGCTGTCCAAATATTACTGGCCAGACATCCACACAGAGGCTGTAGGATGAGAAAAGTTGCCATTTTGGCTGCGAAAAAAAGTGATTGTTACTCCAATGATATCATTTTCTATGCCATTAAGGGGAGAAAAAAACTATCGACCAGAATTACGGAGCATGTTCATGACATCACTGCATCAGTGGCTGTGGTGACTTTTTGCACGAAGTCTTGATAAATCACTGGTGCTCTGTATAAAAATAATGTGTGACGCTGAACTGTACTGTCTGCTGTTTGCCAACAGAGGGCAGGTGATGAATGCCTTGTGTCATGCATACAGTTATGATACGCAGGAATCATTTTTATGACCTACTTTTAATAGTACAGTTTCCTTATGTGTGCATATGTGTTCGGACACATGCATTTCTGAATGTTAGCGTTTATGAGTGTGTGTGCGTGTGTCTGCATTTATGTGTGTGTGCGTGAGTGAGTAACAATGTGTGTGCATATCTGTGTGTCTGCCTCCCGCTGTAAAGAGCATTTCCAGTAAATTTAAGGCCACGATGCCGTTATCATGTGTCCAGACATCTGTCTCCATCTCAGGGTTTAGGCTGATCCCCACAGTCCCTGATTTGCCTCTCTTCTTCTGTAGTAAATACAAACAGAAACTGAAAAAGAAGAGCTGGGTGTCTGTTTGCTCGGAGACCTCCGATGTGTACTGTGACTTCACCGGCTGCGAGCTGCATTACCTGGGGATGTACCTGCTGCGCCTGCAGGCCAGCTGTGCCGGAGCAAAGTCCAAGTGGGTCCAGCTGGAGTTCTGTCCAGACAAGCAGGGTACGGAGAACATCCAGCGCCTGTTTACATCAACATTACCTTTATTCGCCTTTGTGTTTACAACTGTGCTATGTTTTCATTACCATTCACATTTACTATCCACGACATTTACATCACATTATATTTCATTTACACCATTAGGCATTTACATTGCATTACATTTACATTCCATTTGCATTGCATAACACGGCATTACATTGATTCGGTGGACGGTTTTCCCCCTAATTACATGTGACACTGCGTGCAAAATGTGATTGGGTCTACTGAAGACCATGGAGTTCAGTAGATGAGGTAGAATCACCATTTTCCTAAGCTGCAGTTTGTAATATTGGGTGCTTTTTGGCTGCCATCTCTGCTGCGCAGACTGTGGTTGTTTTGCAAGCTGGATCTCCTTGTGTTCGCAGTTGAACTAACCTCTGGGGAATTACCGCCCCCTGCTGATTAGAAATAAACACAGGCTTTCATACTCTGGTGGAGTGGAGTAGTTTACTGCCTCAGTTCCTGTGTGAGAAGCACAACTGTCTCACAGTTCAACCTGCTCTGACCTTATGGCTGAAGTTAAGCAGTTCTGGGCTCGTTTAGGACTTGGATAGGAAACCGTCTAGCTGCTGGAAGTGGTATTGGTGGGCCAGTAGGTGGCAATCTTCCTTTTCATCAAATAAATGTCCCAGTGCAGTGATGGGGACACTGTGCTGTAGGAGACATTATCTTTTGGATGAGAGGTTGTGTCGAGGTCCTGTCTCACTGTGGTCATTTAAAATCACATGATACTCCTTGGCAAGAAAAGGGGGTTTCCAAGTGTCCTTGCAAAATTCCCCACCGGGCTCTTTCAACCTGCCATCTAATCATTCCCTGATTTAATTGGCTGTGCAGCTAGTCCTTTCCCTCCCTACTAGAGCTGATGTGTGGTCAGCGTTCTGGCAAAAATTGGCTGCCAAACATCACCCAGGAAACTAATGCGTTAAATAGCCGAATAAGCATGATGCAACTAAATGACCATTTAGTAATTTTCTGTGTTTCCTTCCTTGTGAAGTTGAAAACATCCCTTAACAATCTCGAATGCTGCACTTCATGCTGTTAAATGATAATGTATAAATTAATACCTTAGTTGATGTGAACATCATTTGTAAATGATTACCAGATGTATTTGTAAAATGTAGCTGTTTGTAAATGCTTATTACTGCATTAATTATTGTACCCTTATTGTAAAGTGTTACCGTAATGTTTGGAGTACATGTGAGATAGCACTATATACATTCATTCATAGTTCCTCTTGCACAGAGTTCAAAAAATGGAGGTGAATGGCGAAATGCATTTTCCTGCAGTGTGACGTGCCTTTTCATGCTCATTGGTTTTGTTGCAGGATGAACGTCACTCTGTCTCTCCAAACAGGGTTTTAAGCAGGCTTATACAGGAAACCCCTCGCCCTCGATTTTGAGTGAGATGGCAAGAACATCATAGTCAAGATCTTTGAAGCATCTCATTTTGTGTGGTAAAATTTGTGGGAAGTCCAAAATCCAGACCATTAAGGATCAGAGTTTGAAAGTTACAGGGTAACCTTTTATTTCATGTCTATTGCCAACCCTTTATTTATCCAATCACTTCTGGCCACAACCTGAATTAGCATAATAGACAGGACTCTTAGAACCAATCACAGTTTAGTCCACTTTTTTAGTTGTTCTCTCCTGGTCAGGAGTGCTTTTCCTGAAATCACAGATGCTAACTGACATGGTTGGGCCCATTGACAATGAATGGACAAACTATGTAAGCTGCTATCTTTGTTAGCAACTACGCTGTAGGGATAGTAATAGTAGATTTATACATTCAGAATGGCAGTAATGCAAACTGACCTGTTGCAAGGATGCAATGCAAACTCTATGCAAAGAAGCCTGGACTCACTGCCGCACCACGATGCCCTGGCCTGGGCCAAGTAGTGCAGCGACAAAATCCTGAATTTATTGGCCAGATATTTTATTGCTCTTCCTGTTTGCCACTAACCGCCAGCTCACCTGGGTCCGCCCTCCAAGGTGGAAGCAACTCCTGGCCCGGGGCTCCTGGGAATTCGGATCACGGATCCGCTCACCAGCAGGAACACGTCAATGAAGGAATTCTACCCGGAGCTGTATTACATCATCATGTACTGGAAAGACTCTCCGGTGAGCTGGATGTCTGGAGGTGGCACTGAGCAAACTGAGCTTGTGTTTGGTGACGAGATAAGGGTTCACTTAACTGGTTTGGGAAGTTTTCTCTTCATCGTTTCAGTGTGGAACTGATTCCGAGTCATTTCCCGTAAATGCACAGCTGTGATTTGCTGCGGTAGCTGTGTTTTTCCCAGAGAAATATAATGGATCAGTCAAACAGAAAGTAAAACCTGCTTCGGGGGTTTCCAAAATGCTGGTTTTTCCAGAATTTCCAGGGTAAATGAGTGTGTTCTTTTTAAACAAATGCACCTTTACAATTATTTATTTATTAATGACATCATTTTACGGAAAAACCTGACCAAACTGTGATCAGATGCGTCACAGTTCTGCGCACTCTTGTGACTTTTGTTTAATAGTCTTCAATAATTGCTGTAGACAGGTGCTTTAAAGAAGTCCCAACCATTTAAAAACATGTAATGAAATTCCTGTGTGTGGGCAGACCTGTGTCGTATCTGATCGCAGCCCAAGGCCTGGTTTACACTTCAGCACGATTTTGCAATTGTGCAGAATGCTGAGGTCGCAAGCTGACCGGGTCAACAAAAGTGCGAACTAGTCTATAGTTTTACATTCTACAGTATATTCAATGTGATTCATACCATGACAGACCGCACTGAAGTATAACCCAGGCCTAATTCTGCTTTGTGAATGATGCCTTTCTTACAGAATACTGTTAAAGACTATCAGTTTCTGAGCACGAAGATCACCATGGTCTGTCTGTCCGATCTGGAGCCTTGGACAGTTTACTGCCTCAGAGCGCAGTCCAAATACGACTTCTACAACAAGACCAGCAGCTTCAGTGAAACACAGTGCCAGCGCACCACAGGTGTGTGTGTGTGTGTGTGTTTGTGTGCATGTGTGTGTGTGTTGTTCCAAGCTGTGCATATACACTCTGTGTGTGTGTGTATGTGCACAAGTGTGTGTGAGATGTTCTAAGCTGTGCATGTGCACTATGTGTTAGTGTGTGTGTGTGTGTGTGTGTGTGTGTGGATTAAATCATACGTAATTGAGTTTACCCTCAGCAAACAATAACTGTAAACAGATTTATTGATTCTTTAAATGGGGGGAATTAATAGTGCACTACACTTCAGGAGTTATAATTATGACATTCTACACTCTGTGTTTGAGTGGCTCCCATCAGGCTTCAGGACACAGAGGAGGAGGGTCGTGTTCGTACCCACAGCAGTCCGGCTCTCTGTCCCCTCCCTGCTCCAGCACCGCAGTGCTGCTCAGTCCCTTAACAGACAGTAATTTATAGCACTTTGGCTCTATGGCGCTGAACACTTTTGCCAGTGACAGTTGCTGAATCATACGCCCTGTGCAGATTGTCTTATGTGTGTTGTGTTTGATGTACTGCTGCTCTCTGTGCCTTTTAATTGCCCCTCGGGGGTAAAAGAAGTTTTTTTGAATTGAATTCGGAGAACAGTTTGCATATTCTGGATCCCAAGGCTGCTCTTCTCAGGGAAAATAAACATAAAAGCAAATCATACTGTCTCCATACTGTCTCCATACTGTCTCTCTCCATCTCAGACCATCCCTGCATCCCTCTGCTTTAGTGTTGCCAGGCAACGCTCTGGAAAAGCCCGCAGGAGCAACTCAGTGACAATAACAAGCAGTGAAATGTGTGTTGGAAAAGGGTTCCGGGATAATCTCCTGTGTGTGTGTGTGTGTGTGTGTGTGTGTGTGTGTGTGTGTGCGTCCCTTAGGCAGGACACCTCTGTGGCAGATCCTCCTCTGGTTCCTGGCCTCGTTAGTGCTCTGTTTCCTGTGTGTTCTGCTGCCATCTTACGGACTCCTCCGGTTCTACTGGCTCCTCAAATCCACCTTCTTCCCTTCCTGCCGGCTGCCGGAGAACATGCAAGAGGTGGGGCCTCGCTGGGAGGGGCGGGGCTTATCTGCATCACGTCTCACCCGGGGAGGGTGGGGTTTTATTTGGCAGGGTGCCATTGGTGGAGGCAGTGTTTTCTAACCTATCGTGGCTGCAGTACATCTGTGCTTTAAACAGAACAGATTATGTAGTGTAACGACTTCTGAAATCTTGTAGCTTTACTAGAGTCCAGGATTTAGTCCCACAACCGTTAGTTAAAACCCCTGTTCCGCAGTCCCTTCCCTAGTGCACTGACTGTTTCTCCTTCTGTAAAAAGACAGCTGGGCGACCGCAGTCTGAGAAACTTTTACCTCACTTCCCTCCTGTCTTTCAAGGGCAGACTTTCACAGCTCCTCTCCGGTGCTCACACAGCCGCTCTGGGTCAGATTTAACATTGATAATTGGCTATATTTTGGTGAAATACAGGCTTGTTCCTTGATAATGTGGTAATTTCAGTGAAAAAGGAGTTTTTTAACAGAGCGACAGAGGTTAGCGATATGAGCTGGGATGGGGGCGGCACGGAGGAGCCGTGTGTGGCTCTGTTTTTTCACAAAAAGAAGGTTGTGAGTTTGAATCCGGCCTGAGGGCCTTTCTCCGTGGAGTTAGCATGTTCTCCCCGTGTTTCTGTCTGTGGTGTGTCAGGAGTTCAGCTCCCCCAGAATAGCAGTGTAGAGAATGGATGGATGTTTACAAGTTCTCTCGTTCCCTCCCCCTCTCACTATTGCACCCATCTCTTTCTCTCTCTCTCTCTCTCACTCTCCTTCACCCCTCACACACTCAGTACCTGTACGACTCGTCCCCCGACTCTGACCGGCCGAGACTCCTAACTCCAGAGTCGGAGTTGGAGGTTTGCTGCGAGACGCTGGACGTCTGTCCCGTTGTGGTGTGCCCCGAAATTCACGTTCACCCAGACCCCCCCTGCGCCCCAGATCCAGACCTGGACCCTGCCCGCCACAGTCGGCAGGGCAGCGGGGATTCCGGGGTCTATTCAGAGGAGGGGTCCGGTCAGGCGGCTGGCGGGGTGGGGCCAGAGAAAGCGGCGGGACCAGAGAAAGGGGCGGAGCAAGTGAAGATGATGGACATTGGCGCAGATTCGAGGACAGAGAGACCTGGCAGCGCCCTCTGCGGCCGAGTCCTGAAGCACAAGCCCTCTCGCCCCAGCATCTGGGCAGCAGAGGACATTCTGGAGGAGTGCGTTTGACTCCACCCTGAGGCATAGCGCTGATTGGGTGCCAGCTCAAAGGGGCGTGTTCTTCCCAGCACGCTCAGGCTGGGGATTGGCTTTTGGTGGACTCACAGTGGTGAGAGCGACAGGATCTAACCGCTGCTCTTGAACGGTTTCTTCGCCTGGAGACCGTCCCGCTCTTGGCCTCCTGCCACACGGCTTATGCTGAGATAGAGCTTCGTGTGTGTAACGCTGAATTTCTGTTTGTGTCCATGTGTGTGTGTTGGCGTGTGTGCGTGTGTGTATGCATGTGTGGTTTTGTGTGAATGTGCGTTTGTGTGTGAATGCATGTGTGTGTATGTGAGCGTGTTGATGTATGTGTGTTTTTGTGTGAGTGTGCATTTGTGTCTGTGTGTGTGTGTGTGTGTGTGTGTTGGGGTGCGTACCCTTGTGTATGCATGTGTCTTTTTGTGTGTTCGTGCAAATATGCGCACATACATTTGTGAATGAATGTGTTAGTGTGTGCATGTGCATCTGTGTGAACATGTGCATATATCTGAGTGAGTGAGTGTGTGTGTGCATTTGTGAAATGTCATTGCTACTGTTTGCCATTGTTTGCATTGCAGTATCAAAAGATTGTGTTTGTGTGTGTGTGTTGGGGGGGGGTGTTTTTTCTCAGTACTGTAACACATGTTGTGCATTTGTGTGCACATTACATAACTTGTACGCGCATCTCAACTGTACACACTTTTGAATAGCACTTATGTTTATAACATGTGTTGATATGTGCTTACCTGGCCTCAAATGCTGCAATGCAAAAAGATTAGTGACTATTTATTATTTAATTGTGTATGTAAAACATCTGCTGGTGGCATTGAAGTGCTGCTATGGTATTACTTTTGTGCGCTTGTTTTTATGCGTGTATGTGTGTGTGTGTGTGAGAGAGAGAGAGAGAGAGAGAGAGAGAGAGAGAGAGAGAGATACTGCTCTCTTTTCCTGTATATGATTCTTATAGAATCCTGTGGTGAACGCCAGGCATCTTGTGGCATGAACACCTGTCTGTTTGTGCCCTGATCTCACCAGTTTTGTTCTCTGTGTATATTGAAGTCGCAGGTGTGCAGCAGATAATGGAAGTGATAATGTCTCAAAAGAAGAACTGGTTTGACCTCTGCGCACTGTATTTATTTTCGCATCATACACTCTGTTTTCCCCCCTACCTTTGTTGAAATAAACTAGTTGAAAACATGTTTGCTCGAATCTGGACGGCATCATTATAATTACACCAGTATATTATTGGCTGTTTGGTTTTACAATACAGGCATTTACTGAGGGAAAAGCTGGCTCTATATGAAACAGTGAGCTTGTATAGAATGTGCATTGCCTCTTTATATTTGGGCCAAACAACTCATGTAGTGTAGCAATCGATATCTGGAGCTGTGGGTGTGCTGTTTAGATGTGGCATCGGGGTGTGAAGATGGTGCAGGCTGTAAGATGTCTTTGCTGGCTAAAGATGTGCAAACAGCTTTTACTGCGTAAAATTGTGATCTGCTGGGGCGTTGGTCCGCTGCTTGCGTCTGAGAAAGAAAGCATTCACCCTCTACTACATGTGCAGACAGACCTCCTGCTACCATTTAGGTTTCCACTGAATTCCGGGGACCAATGAAAACGCTCAGCACAATCTGTGTTGAAATTATAACATGCTGCAAAAATGCTGTAGTGGAAACATCAGTGCTGAGAAAATTGAAATCCTCTGCAGTACTTCTTCTCATTTCTTGAGTTTGCTAATTAGTGCACTTCTTAAGCCAAAAGGACGAACCACTTACTGAAATCTGCAGGTTGAGCTCACCTTTGAGAAATAAATCTGTGGCAGGACTTCAACCCTCTGACCCCTGGGCTTTTACACCCCTGCAAAAATGGCTTCACTTGCCCTCGATTTACTCGCACATTCAGTGTCATTATTTGCTGCTTTACTCAACTAAGTACGGAATTAATTTGTTGTGATTCATTTGCGTTGTTCAGAGATGTTGATATCTGTACCGCCGCCTGTTTATTTTGGTAGTCATTGAGATGAAATCATCTTGTTTGGTGAAGTGAAGGTCAAAGAACTGCGACTGTATTTTATATGTGAGGATTTAAATCGCTTTCACGGTGGACGCGAAACAAATTTTTCACAGGACAGATTACATTCAAAGTCAATGCAAAGACGCCTATTTATTTGCGTCTTTGCATTGACTTTCAATGTAATCTGTCGTGCGAAAACTTGGTTTTGCATCCACTGTGAAAGCAGCTTCACTGTAAGCTTTTTTACTGCATTTCTGTGGTTTGCGCTGTTTTTGCACTTAATATTCGTGAGGACGTGACCCAAGTGGAACTGACATCTTGCGTACTCTGACTGAAAACAGAGGCCATGTCTGTCAAGTGACGTGACCGGAGGATGCTTAATAGAGTTGCCAATGTCACTGTGTTGTCAAGTTGTTTCTGTGTGTTAATTATGTACCCTGTGGTGCTGTACTACGTATCGCCAAAAGGTTAATAAACTTCTTTCGTCATGCAGGAGGGTTGTGCTGCTACAGTTTGTATCATTTTCATTTCTGAAATTAATTAGATTCATATGAGGACATCTTAAATCTCCATGAATAAATTCTCAATTAAAAACAAGCTGACACTGAGCTTCGAGAGATCCCCACATGTCTTAACTAATTATTAATGAATAGAGACATACACCTCTGGCAAGGCACAGGTCACTGGGCCAAGGTCATAGGTCAAATCCACTAATGACCCTTAGCTTGCACACCTATCCCTCTCAAATAACCTGCATACCAAATTTGACACTCCAGTGGCCAACGCTTTGGGATATATGGCTCGGAAAAATTATGGTGCCGCCGCCCGCTCAGATGCACCAGCATATAACAATACCGCATCAGCCCACATAGGGCTGTGGGGTGACAAGAAACAAATTTTACATATGTTTGTGTGTGTGTGTGTGTGTGTGCGCGCGCAAGTGCATGTTATGATATTCTTGAGATTGTGCATTCAGTTTCTGTCTGACTTCGACAACCATTTGTCAGAGCAAACCAATGGTTTGTATTGCTTTTTTCCTTGAGGACGTTAAAGGGTTAAAAAGTATTTTGCGATATGCTGTCTCTCAGAAGCCATTTAGAAGGTCCTGACTCATTAGATGTGACTCAGCACTTACTGCGCTGCAGTCCGGTTTTCCCCAGGCCAGTCCTGACTCCGGGGATCACAGAATTTTCTAAATGCACTGCTGCCCTGATCCATTATGGTTAATTCAATACGATGCAATCATTTGGCAGACAATTTTTACTCAAAGTGATGGAGTGTAAGGGCATTGATATCAGTCTGCGGGCAGTTGGCCCTCGTTTCAGTGCTACGCGAAGCTTGGTCCCGGCTGCTTTGGTTTGCCTTTATGACGATTCTTCTTTTGCTAATCTGGAAAAGGCCTACACTGGTGTTGGCTTTTGCTCCAGTCAAGCAGGTACTCTTTGTTTCTGGAAATCAAGGGATTTATTAAAGGCTCAGGATTAGTGGACTCAGGAGAGGAACTGACGCTACACGGCTGGGACGAGAGCTAGGCACCCACACCGACGCCACCTTAAAAAGGTTGCGACCCCTACTCTAAGGAACACTGTCTTCGGTTTCATCTGTCATTTGTTGTAAATAGTATGAACTGATTGTGGACTTGGTAGAGACAAAACTAATGGCCTTAACACCAGCTAAGGAACTGTAAGATTCCTTCCGCTGAGATCTATACCCGTAAAACCCAGGGACCGAGACATGGGTCTGTCAAATGCAGCTGCTGTATTCAAACCTGTGGAACTTCAGGCCTATTTTACATTTCAGTGGAGATCCCAAAGTTTCCAATTATTCCTGGTGTGCATTGTTGAATTTCAGGGAAATGTGAATAAATGATGCACAAGATCAAAATATGCTCCATCTGAAGTAAAGATGTGGCCCATAAAAACATAGAATTCTGGGTTTGAATATTTCTCTCATGTGAAACGCATGTATTCGCATCTTTGCATTGACTTTGAATGTAATCTGTCGTGCGAAAAATTGGTTTTGCGTCCGGTGTGAAAGCAGTTTAAGTGTGATGCGGCTTCAGTGAAGTGCTGCAACCAGCAGATACACAATAAGTGTGTGACATTGTCCTGCAGTAGAAAAAAATGCTATTTTCATGCAGAGTCTACTCAAGGCATAAACTTCAGTGAAAAAGCCAGAGTCTAAGGGGTTAACATCTCACCTTTCCTTATTTTTCTGGGCATAGCGCCCATAAAGGAATTGAATTGAGCAATCCCAAATCCCTATTGGTCGGATATAATGATTGTATTACACTACCTCATTTGGGATCTCTGCCATTGCTGTCAGTATTAGGTCTTGGACAGAAATAAATGTTCAGGAATTATGCGTTGATAGTTTGCAGAATATTTATATATTTGCTATTTTTTTTCCCCCCAAAGTGGATAAACAATGACTGGTTGTGAATGATAGTCGCTGCGTAATGGCGTTATTATATTGGGAGGGCCTAAGTGTATAAGAACCCAATTGTCATTGCTGTCAATTGTTGAGAAATTGTTATGGTTTGTAGATTAGTTACCAGTTTTAGCCTTATTTCATGAACTAAGCCCTGCTCTTCAGATGGTGTTTAGGGCGCAATATAGCTCACTTCAAAAAATGCAGTTGACTATGCCTATTTTATAACTAAAGATGTTAATCTATGCAGTGATGTCGACATTTTCAAACTCAGACAATATGAAAATATATACTTCTTGCTAATGAGTATGACGCCAAATTACTATCCACACAGGGAAGCATTTATCCAGGATTAAGTGGTAGGCATTACCATGATAGTAAGATTGGATTGACTGTTGAACCACACCATGTGGACCCTCACCAGCCCCTACAGCGATGCTGGTGTTGTTTTCAGGATAGCAGTCCTCACTTCAACCTGTTAAGTGAGTGCACACTCAGACAAAACCCTGTTCAAAGAGTGCGTAAACACCTGAAAAACTACTCAAAATGCTTTTGTAGTAGTTTCACCGTAGTTTTTTGGTAGTTTGGCCTGATAACACAGATACACAGATCAACTTGAAAACAATACCAGCAGTACACTCTGGCTGGAAACGGACAAGAGAGTGTCATGCCCATTTGTCTTGTCTCTGCTAATTCAACTATTCACTTCCCTACAGCTCACCTCGAAATATGGTTGAAAGCAAGCAATTTTCTCATTTTTGGGGCTGTATAAAATGACCAGTGATTTATTTTGAGTAATAATCGAATCACTCCTCTGCTGAATCATAATTATGTTTCCCCCAAGCTAAATTTATTGCATGCAAAGGCGGATGGAGTGTTCTGCCTTTGAAATTCAGATTTTACCGTTGGTAACTGAAAGCAGTTGTGGTCTGAAATGCTCACTGTTAATGCTGACAGAGCATTTTGAAAAATGTACTCTTCTCACATAGGTCTAGAACAGTCAAGAATATATATAGGGAACATTCCAATAAAAAACAAACTGGCTATGAAAAGTCAATTTAAAGGCTCCATATAAACGGAGTAAATGATCTAAGAATTTGCATAATTTTTAGACGGCCCCTAACCTTAAAAGGTTGCATGTCTGTTGCGTTTCCTGTAAATCAGAAAGCGGTGAAAAATCCACCGCTGTGTAACCGTAGCGCGGATTACGGAATTGAACTCGATTCATAACACCGGAGGAATAGTTCTGAGTTTGTTCTCGGGTAGAACCGAATGTTGATGATGGGAGATGACCATCATCATCTGTTTGGAACTGACTTATGTGGGAAGTGAAGCGGTGTGTGGCTTTCATTTTCATTATCAATACAGGTGAGTTGGCTCTTAGATCACCAGGAAATGGGAGATTTAAAAAGTTGCGCTGGGCGAGGATGTCCGAGCAGAGACATTGCGCCGAATTTTGAGGATAACGTATCACGCGCAGGTCATCAAATTTGGATTTGAACCTGAAAGAGGTTCACATTCACGTTGTCTGCTGCCCCATACATTTGAATTTGGTTAAAGCTCATTTGTTTGTCGCTGTAAGCTCGTGGAAAACCTCACGTTCTTGCCCTGCTCATAACGTGGGTGTTTTTCTTACTTCTACTGCCCCGGGCTGAAACTGCGGTTAAGCCGTCACCAGTTCGCAAAACGACGGTCAAACTATCACCGCTAAAAATTTGATGCGCAATTACAGCGGACAGCGCGGTACTATGGGCAAGTGATACAATTGCTGTCAAAAATCGACTTGTTGAGAGAAATACCGAGGCTTATTCAACGAAAGAATGCGTGTGTTTTGTTCAGAGATTTTTTTCTTTTTTCACTGAATAATTGACATTTTGCGCAGATTGAAATGTGAGATTTTGGTGAGCTGCTGTTAATCCAGATGACAATCAATTGCATGTAACTGAAATAATGTTTTACATAAAGCAAAAGGGGAAAAAAAGGTAGATGTCACTGTGGCATTAATGTAGGAATTCCCATTAGAATGGTTCTTTTTAGGTGGACAAAATACGAGAAAATTCAAGCAGGGACCAAAATACTTGTGTAATTCAAAATGTTTGTGGAAATTCGGGGGCCCAAACCATACTTCACACGCTGTAGTAAAATCTTATTGAATAAAGAGAGATTGCATGGGTGAATCAACATGTAAACAGCCATCAAAGTATGTGCTTTGCAATTGGACGCAACTAAATGGGGGCGTCTGAGGGCCTGTAATTGTTTAAATTGAAAAAATTAGCACTTGCAGGCAACACTGCCTGCATTCCAGTACAGGATGTCTGAATAGGAAGAGATTCCATGTTGGATTTATTAAATAAATGGCTATCAAAGTTGGTACTGTGAAATGTGCGAATGTAGATGATTTAATAGATTTAATAGAAACATAGTCATGTTTCTGGGCATATAATTACTGCAAATCAAAAGTTTTGTGAAAAATAACAGTTGCGTATCATAATACATTGATCCTACCATAAGCCCACCATATGGTGGAAATTTTTAATAAATGGCCATCAAAGTTAGTACTGTGCAATGTGCGAATGCAGAAAATTGGATGGGGGCGTCATACTTGAGGACCTCTATTCCCTGCAAATCAAATAGTCAGAGAAAAGTAACATTGCATATAATAGCACATGGATTTTACTATAAGCCCACCAAATATGAAGAGATTCTGTGGTGGAAAGTTTTAATAAATGGCCATCAAAGTTAGTACTGTGCAATGTGCAAATGCAGAAAATTGGATGGGGGGCGTCATAATTGAGGACCTCTAGTTCCTGCAGATCAAAAAGTTTGTGAGAAGTAACACTTGCATATCATACTACATCTATCCTACTATAAGCCCATGGAATATCAAGAGATTCTGTAGCGGAATTTTGAAATAAATGGCCATTAAAATTGATACTGTGTAATGTGCCAATGCAGACAATTGGATGGGGGGGTGGGGGTTCATGTTTGAGGGCTGATAATTCCGGCAAATCAAAAAGTTTGTCAAAAGTAACACTTCAATAGCATAACACATGGATAGTAGAATAAAATTTAAAAATATGAAAAGGTTCCATGGTGGAATTTTAAAATAAGTGGCTGTCAAATTTGGGACTGTTTAATGTGTGAATGCAGACAATTTAATGGGGGTCCATACTTGAGGGCCTGTGGTACCTGCAAATGAAGTAGTTTGTAAAAAGTTACTCTTGTTGACTATAGGTCATGTGTCATGGTATAAACTCACTGAATATTAAAAGATTTGGTGTCAAACTTATTGAATAAATGGCCATCAAATCAGGAACTTTTGTAATGTGTGAATGGAGAGGACTGATTGGGGTACCATGTTTGAGAGCCTGTAACTCCTGTAAATCAAAACGTTTGTGAAAAATTACAATTCTTGACCATACTACATGCACTATAATATAAATTGACTGAATATGAAGAGTTTTTTGAGTATTTTAGAACATGCATGTGTAAATTTTATTCTTCATGGCATTCATGCACAACAGCATAATAAAAGAAAAAAAAAACTAACATCAAAACGGAGAATCGGTGGGTCTTCATTGGTGAAATTATGAACATATGGTGGCCAAAACTAACCATTGATTGGGCGAGCAAATTAGTCCAATCTATTTTCTGTCATGTTTATGTTTAGGTCAAGAAAATAATTTTGAAATAAATAAAACACTTATGTTCAGGTACTTAAGTTGGAGATATCTAATTCTATCATTGACTTATTCAGTCTGTAAGATTATATAATGACTTGAAATAATTTGCCTAAGAGAAAATTAAACTTTATGCTGAAGGTTATTTTATTTTGCAATCCATACATGGATATTCCTGGTGAAGGGGAAGGTTAAGAGGTTAAATACACCTAAGAAGACAAATGAATAGTTTGGTGAAAACATACAATAACAAATGTGTTTGTAACAAAAACCATCAAATGTCGGTGGGCCGCAGGATCGAGTAAAGGCAAGTTCAAGCTAACGCATTTTTTTTTTTTTTCAATCAAGGCAGTACAAAGTACTTCAGGTGATTCACTTTGATTCAAAAATTACTGGTACATTAGGCTGACACTTGACGTAAAATATTACAAGTGATATTGTATGCAAGTTCTTTTTGACAAATTATTGGTACTAAAACACAGTCATCCATTCAATTTAATTCATGGTCACTCATTGCATTGTCTTCATTCTCACACTGCAAAGTGCCTAATTTGATGGCCATTTCTTTAATAATTCCGCCATGGAATCTTTTCATTTTCCATGTGCTTGTACAAGAATACATGAAGCATGTAAAGGAGGTGTTATATTCCACAAACTTCTTGACTTGCAGAAATTACAGGCCCTCAAAAATCACCCCCATTCAACTGTCTGCATGCATACATTGCAAGAGTAACAAAATTCAATGGCCATTTATTTAATAATTCCACTGTGGAATATCTATATTCAGTTTTGTATTATAATAGAAAGTGCGGCAATAATAATAATAGTGTAGTGCGGCAAGCAAGTGTTACTTTTCTCTAACTATTTGATTTGCAGGAACTAGAGGTCCTCAAGTATGACGCCCCCCATCCAATTCTCTGCATTCGCACATTGCACAGGACTAAATTTGATCGCCATTTATTAAAAGTTTCCACCACAGAATCTCTTCATATTCTGTGGGCTTATTGTAGGATCCATGTATTATGATATGCAACCATTATTTTTCACAAAACTTTTGATTTGCAGTAATTATTTGCCCAGAAACATGACCTCCCTATTAAATCATCTGCATTCGCACATTTCACGGAACCAACTTTGATAGCCATTTATTTAATATATCCAACATGGAATCTCTTCCTATTCAGACATCCTGTACTTGAATGCAGGCAGTGTTGCACGCAAGTGCAAAATTTTTCAGTTTTAACCATTACAGACCCTCAGACATGCCCCATTTAGTTGTGTCCAATAGCAAAGCACATACTTTGATGGCTGTTTACATGTTGATTCAGCCATGCAATCTCTCTTTATTCAACAAGCTTTTACTACAGCGTGTGAAGTATGGTTTGGGCCTCCTAATTCCACAAACATTTTGAATGACACAAGTATTTTGGTCCCTGCTTGAATTTTCTCGTATTTTGTCCATCTAAAAAGAGCAATTCTAATGGGAATTCCTACATCAATGCCACAGTGACATCTACCTTTTTTCCTTTTGCTTTAAGTAAAACATTATTTCAGTTACATGCAGTTTTTTGTCATTTGGATTAACAGCAGCTCACCAAAATCTCACATTTCAATCTGCACAAAATGTCAACTTTTAATTGAAAAAAGAAAAATAAAAATCATTTTCTCTCAACAAGCCGATTTTAGACTGCAATTGTATCACGTGCCCATAGTACCGCGCTGTCCGCTGTAATTGCGAATCAAATTTTTAGCGGTGGTACTTTGAAAGTCGTTTTGCGAACTGGTGATGGCTGAACCGCAGTGGACTGAAACACCGGATGGCATTGGATCACTTTCATTTTTATCAAATACTTTCATGAATGCATCGGTCTACTGCTTATTATGATTATGATTATTATTATTAACAATAACAACAACAACAATAATTATTATTTATTAAGTTGTTTATTTATATTAGGTGTTTATATTTCAAAGTCAAAATAATCAGTGGACACTGATGGATAATCTGCCCAAATATAATAAATTTTACTAAACTTATTTTTTGGTTTTTGAGAAGAATCTTATGCCACATCATTTCTGAGTGACGCAGGTGAATGACTCCATGAAATGGAAGATGTCGATCGAAGGCGTTACCAAATGGCTCATGATGGCCTGAGATTTGATTGCGGAGAGATTCTGTTGAGAGTGTGTGTGTGTGTGGTTTTCCTACCCTTGTGGGTACGAAATGTCCCCATAAGCCTTGATATTCCAAATTTCTTTATCCTTATGGGGACATTTTCAGGTCCCCATGAGGAAATTGAGTTATTTTAGGTTTAGGGGTTATGGTTAGGGTTGGGATAAGGTTAGGGTAAGGGGTTAAGATTAGGGTTAAGGTTAGGTAAGTACTGAGGGGTTAAGGTCAGGGAAAGGGGTTGGGGCAGAGGTGGGCAACGAGGGCCGTATCTGTCCCTGGTTTTCACACCACACCATCTTCCGGCCTTCAATTAGTTGATTGTCTAAATTAGCCAAACTATTTCTGAAAGGCATATTTCTTTAAATTATCAATGGCCAATAAAGACTGCTCTCATCTCCCAACAGGAAACATTTTTCTTTGATCTAATCTTTGCACAAATCTATATTAGTGTATGCAATCAATTAACTCAATTAGTCAGCGTAATTGTTAGAAATAAAAACCTGCTGCACACACACCGGCCCTCCAGGACCAGAATTGGCCACCCCTGGGTTGGGGAATGAATGTAAATCTATGAAATGTCCCCACAAGACATGTAAACCCGACATGCGTGTGTGTGCGTACACGTACTTTTGCTTGTTTGCCTCCTTGCGGCTTTTAGATGATTTTTGGCATTTGTGTGTCCTGTTGTGATGTCACTCTTCAGTCAGTGCAGTCTTGCGCAGCCCTTACGATGTGAGGATGGATGCGGTAAACACCCGGTACATCCTGACCTGGGACTGGGACCAAACTCAGACCAACTACAGCATGAGCTTCACCGCAGAATACACCTAGTGAGTGAGCGTTGCCTCGGTCTTCGTGTTTGCCCGGGATCTGGGAGGTTGATTGTATAACCCCAGTACAGCCGCAGTGAGATCAGTAGAAGACTACAGGCTCAAACACTTTGAGATCATTAAAATGCGCCCGATAGTCGTGTAAAATGCTCCTCTGGTCCTATACTACTGTTTTGCACAGTTTTTAAATTTTTTGCGGCCGAAGTTGATTTCAGTAAATGATGCGATGTCACAAAGTGCCACAGACACTGTTTATATTAATAGGAGAGCGCTCTTCAACTCACTGTAGCATCAGCTAGAAGTATCATATAGCTTAATGTGTAAAGGTTTTTACATGATACATTCTTTATCCTATGATTTTAGGGGCAAACATGATGACATTATACGTTAAATATTTAATTTACCTTCAGAGGTAAGTAGGGCTGGTGAAATCCTCACCTTTTAATGCATAATTATTCACAACCTGATTCCATTTCTTTTGCTCAGTTAGCAATCTAGAGGTGGATTTGCTCAACTGCAAACACTAATCAATTGAGTGACGGCTCAGTTTGCATTGAGATAGCATTCCTCATTTTATCACAGTCATTTTCCTGACCATGTGACATCAGGTATGGTGACTTTTAAAGACTTCCTTACATTCTTCAGTGCTCACGGAACTGGGCAAATTTGTGCAAACTTGTCTGCTTGGTTTACTGTCAGTGAAGCTTTTTCGCACAACAGTGAAAAGGTGAAGTGTGATCCATGCTGATTTGGTACTTTCGAACACAATGTTTTTTACATTTTAAATTTATGCTTTTTAACACTTTAAAGTAAACAAAATGCCATCTCAAAGTATATTATGATTTGAAATTAATCTTTCACTATTTTTTTTTAATCTTTTCACTATTTTTTACATTGATTATGTTAAAGCCTAGTGCTCCCTTGGTTAGCCTTTAATGAGTGCGGGATAATAATGGGCAGGACTGGTGTTGTGGTGCCTGTGTAGATGACCCTGACACTTGTCTCGAAGTGGTAACGTGTCACTTCCTGTGAAAGCTCCCATAACAAGAAGACAGAGGAGTCCTACCGAAGAGTGTGCTATCGGAGAGGCGAGAGACGGTGCGACTTCTCGCACAGAAATCTGTCCTACACTTCCTGCTACATCCTGCGGGTTCGGGCCGAGGGAGAGAAGGAGAGCTCTGCATGGTCAGATCTTCTGTTCTGCCCGGACGAACATGGTGAGTGGTGGCCTAACTGAGGTGGCGATCTCTGGCTGAAATCCCCGAGGTCCACGGTGCATGTTTGCTGGTTTTGGTTTGTTCCTGCAGTTAAAACTTTAATTTAAGTCACTGATTGGCTGAGGAGTCCGTACATCCCGTTTATGAGGCCTGACTTAGCTGCTGATTGGACAGAAATCCCAAAAACTCAGAGATCCTGCGGCCCCAAAAGACTGGGCGTCAAACTCTTGCGGCGTGTCACGCCTCCAACTGACGTCATCTCAAGCTGAGGCCTTCAAGTTTAAGTTCATTTAATTCCCCTCGACATTTTCCTTTTTTAAGCTCCTTTTCGTCCTGCGCCTGATGGGTGAGCGTAAGAGCTAGGAAAGGAAGCGAGGAAAGGAAGGTGACTGATAAACTACCCGTCAAAAAATTTTCAGACAAAATCCATTTTCAAGAAGTCAAAGAAGGATAAATGGAATTTAAAGCCTTTTTTTAACTGTAATTTTTAGATTGATCAAAGTGGTGGCCACATTTTGCTGTAATAATTACAAAGCAGATTCAAGGTATTTGTTCTTGAAGCAGGGACATGTGGTTCCGGACCTTTCCTCCTCACTCCTCTGAGGAAGTTCTCAAGGATGCACCGCTTGTGTCCTTAACCTCCTCTTCATTTCTTAGGTCCAGTTGGCTCTGATCTGGGCAGATATTACATCCTATGTCCGAAAATGGAAATATTCAGTTTGCTTATTTATTTTTCCAAATGCACATTTCGTGTTAACTCCATAATTTAGGTCACTATCCTAAAGTTACTGATTCTCTCTGACTTCTCATTGTTCACTTCATGCATTGTGCCAGTTATGGTTATTTACATGAATTAAGACAATTCATATTCCACATGTCATAAAGACATGAGTGAAGTGTTCAAATATTTTTCACCAGTATTGTAAGTATAAAATGTGTAATCGAGTGGCCCCTGTGTTTCAGCATCTCTGGGGCCCCCGTCCCATGTTGGGGTGAAGAGTGGAGAGGCCATGTTAACTGTCCTCATCACGGAGCCAATGACTGTTTACAACACATCCATGAGCACCATAATGCCCCTGTCCTACAGAATCCAGTACTGGGAGAAAGACACTCCACACAGGGTGAGAAATCTCACACACACACACACTCTTGCATGCACATATGAAAGCACATGCATGCAAGGGTATACACATACACACAAAAACACACACGTGCACTTATAAATATGCTGCAGGCATACACACACACACACACACAAAAAACACACACTGTTATAAATGTGCTGCACACATATACGCACAGAAACACAAAAGCACGCACACCCACATGCACATGCACACTCAGAAGTGCACACACTTGCAGACATGTGTATGAATGCAAGTGACATCCTTGCGATGACCTTGCAAATTATACCAGGTGCGCTCCTGCTTCTTGCATAGTGCATGCTGGGATAGGTTCCCACCCCCTTAGGAGTCTGACCAGGTATTGGTAGGATGGGTTGTGGATAGATGGACAGACAGACAGTTGCTCCATCAATTTTAATGAGATGCAGGATGTCCCGATGGCTCAGATGGGCTCCCAGTGCGTGGAGTGGGCAGTAGGAACCAGGATTGGCTGCAGAATCGGGGCAGCCTATAGGTGGCGTGATTGTAAAGTTGCGTTTTGAACTTTCCCCAGGAACTGGGAGCCTTTGGAGGACCTGTGTGTGTTTCCTCAGCAGGGACTGGGGTCTAAATTAAGTTTTTGGGAAATTTTTTCATACCCGCAAATAATCCCTGCTCAGGAGGTTGCGCTTCACTTGCAGCGCTAAGCATTTCTGACTGGTTGAGTACTTGAAGCATTAATATTCAAATATCATTTTTAAAAACTTTAAAAAAAGCTGCAAATAAGCCTGTTTTTGTTCAGTGTGCTTCTACACATCAACAAGAAGTTTCAGAAGAAATGAAACGACACATAGATCGACGATGAAGTCCAGGCCTCATTGTCTCAAGCTGAGGATGACGCCGAGGCGGCATGTAAAACAGTGGTCACTTTTTCAAACGTCAGCAGCCTAATTCTTCAGATCTTGGCTGACTGCTGTGGAAACGCAGACAATGACGGGCCACAGGAACCTTTTTAGTTCCTTGAAAAGCGGTCGCAGGGATGGAAAGTTCTCGGTATTTTAACTTCTTTTTTTTAATCCCACGGACATCCCCTCCCTTTCCCCATAATGACCACGAATGAGGACCCCGGTCATATCAAGAGTTGGTGTCATATGCAGTGATCATGAGGAAAAGATTTAAGGGAGATGGACAGTTCATGTGAAAGGTTTGACTTGAATAGTACAGCTGATCTTTTACACAAGATCTTCTGAAGAGAAGAACAGGCCCTCTCTCAGCTGCAGTGGAGAACAATCAGACAGGCAGGTTGAGAGTTTATACCACAGGAAGTGTTGTGCTGCGGTGAAGGTCATGTGACTACACACATCCTCACTCTAACATCTCACCAGGACTGTTGAGCAGGCAGAATTATTGGCACCGTTTGAGGGATAGAAGCAGAGGAAAAGATAGCATATGTTAAATAAGTTAGCAATCTATAAGACTTATAAAAATGATTAATAACAAATATAGACTGTCAGCGATATTTTTACTCTCAAATTTTTTTTATCGAAAGCACCAACAATAAAGAGCAAAGGGCTCAAATTTATTCTGCGTAAACATGTGCTGCCACTGTTCGGGATTATTTTCAAGGTATCTAAAACTTTATTGTTTTGAATGTAATGCATATGATTTGCATTAAAATTTGCTAACTCGCTTGATTAAGTCTCCATGTACAACTTATTTCAAGTCATGCCCAACTTTAGTAAGTTTTAGTAAGAGGAGGAGTTTCTTTAATGCGTCACGTTTTTATAAAATGACAAAGTCAAATCCTGGGAGCTGTTTTGAAGCCAGCCTCCTCTGAATTATGAATCCTCAGCGGTGAAAGCTGCAGTTTAGACGCCCTATTGCAGTATATTGCAGTCTGTGTACTTCATACATCTGTAGGGGGCCAAAACTGTCGAGACGACACAGGAAGTTAATAAACTGAAGCGCCATTAGCAGGTCGCAGTAAGAGCGATGACATTTGGTAGGGTTACAGCGGCGAGTTAGCTGCTCGTAACTGACCACTCTCTCATTCATATCACCCTCAGAACCTTCCACGACAAGCACACGGTGTTCCCTATTCATGAATCCGAAGGTCATTTTTATTGAAAGCCTGTTTTTAAAACTAAAAAATATTAAGTCTGTAGTTGCTTCCCCTCCTTGTACCTGACCTGGAACTCGATGAAGTTCTGCCACTATGAAGGAGATTACGATGTGTCTCTGGAGTAAATAGGAATCAGGACTTTCTCTGTGTCGATCTTTAGCAAAACCAGAGCGAGTGAATTCTTGACAGAAGTGTTTTTTTTTTTTCCCCAGAATGAGAGATGTTGATGTAGAAAAGATCAATCTGTGAAATCCTCCTCTCCCAATCCATTACACCTCGAACCGAAATTTCTTTAACCCCTTCTTTCCCCATTTTTCCTGCAAAACTTGATCTCAAATTTTCCTAGTTGCAAACAAGTGAAGGAATTATTTCTGGATCATTCTCAAAGTAGCCAACATGCCTGTAACCATGGTGACATGGATGTCTTGTCAGTGAAAAAAGTTACATTTTTTTCCTCAAATATTCCACCATGTTACATAAAACCAATCCAGAACTTTAGTTATTGTCCCAAACAAACAAACATCTCTTTCAAAATCATCCAATGGCATTTTCAAAATATCTTGATAAGACTGGTCTGTTACTCATTTCTCAGCAATTTAGCCTGAAATATGAGTAACAAATCTTAAACATGCAAATAATAGGAAACTTGTATGATGCAATTTTTTCATTGTTAAACAATAGGCTTCATTATTCACCTTGAGGTTTGAGTATTTTTGCTCATTTTGAAGAGGGTCTCCAAAGGGACGGGGTGGAACAAACCTTATTAGGAGCCATTTAGTCAATTCGTGTCTCTATAATTCACCTTTCCTTGCTTCTTGTCCTTACTTGCTAATGAGTCGAGCTAAGAGCAAGGAAAGGAAGGAAAGGACAGATTTGAGGACAGTCATTGGCACAGCCCTTGTGTCCTGACACTAAAAAATGCCTCCTTCCTCAACTCTTTGTCCTCTCCTGTTGGGAGGATTTGAGGAAGGTGAGAAGGATGCGTATCTAGTGTAATGTGTCTCCCCTCAGAAGGCCTGGCCGCATTACTGTTTAAACCGGCAAATTTCACTCTGTGCGTCATACGTTGTACAATACCATTCAAAGTCGTGCGAAAGGGGACAGTACGCGCCATTTCCAGCTGAGAAGGCATTTTGTATACTTGGTTTGCACAGAAAAATGAAGATAAACTTTGAGCTGCCAACTGGGCCATCTGCCTGATGTCAGCCTGAAACGATCAGAGATTGCAAACCCTCCCCCTTTGACATTTGTTTAATTTCCTTGATAAGCAATGGTACTGTGCCTCTCACCCAAACATTTCAAGGCAGTATCTTTATTCCAGGCTGATTTATTATAAAATTAAAGCATAAGTTAAAAGGGATTTTCAATGTTAAATTAAAATGGCCACCAAATCTGCAGTCTGGATAAGATCTGGATGAAACTGATAGACATTGCCACCCCATATACAGTATGTGTATCAAATTCATTTCGATAAGTTTTGGTGGATATGTTTTTTTTTTTTTCGCCCCATGTTAAAGATGGGGACTTTGACATTTGTCCATGACTTTGATTTTTGACCTAGCAGTCTGACGTTAGAGGAGGACCAAACCACAGGTAGGACCTTTCTGCTGTCAAAGTTTCATGTAAATGTCGTCAATAGTTGTTACCCTCGGCCCGACTTCAGGCCGAAGGGTATTGTCATCAGTCCGTCGTCTGTCTGTCTGTCTGTCCGTGTGTGCACCTGTAAAGTCAGCATCAATGAACTAGTAACCCATGCCAAAACACTCGCGGTAATGTAGGGAATCCAGGCCAGGAAAGAATTTTTCAGATCGGACCATTTTTTGGGGAAAAAATGTCATTTTTGGCGTTTTTGAAAAAAACTTTGTCGTGGACTAATTTTGATGAAGCATTTGAGCTAGGGGGTTTATACCTGGGGGAACGATCATATATCTGCGGGGCTCTAGATTAGTGAAAAAAATTTGAATTTTCCAAAATTTTTGTGGGACTTTGGGCATTTTTGTATTTGTAAATGTATGTTCTGTGGAATTCTACTTTGGTTATTGTGTAATTGTTCTGGGACACTTCATAAGTCAGGCCGAGGGTGTTCAAACGCGGGCGTTTCTTGTTAAGATGTGCGTCCAGACAGACAGACAGATCGACCCGATTACAATAGCCTTGCTCCCCCTTCGGGGCGAGGGTAACTAACTCCTTCCACCTCACTGCTCCCACCTACTGTCTCCCCATCAGAACAGCACGGAGGTCCTGGAGACCACTCATCGAACACTGACCAAACTGAAGCCTGGAACAGTATACTGCCTGCGCGTCTCCGCTTTCAATCTGGAAGTGGATAAGATCAGCCCCTATAGCAGCGTGCAGTGCGTGAAGACTGGTGACAGAGGTAAAATAATACAATTAAATAAAACTCTTTTTTTGCCTTTAATTTGAAAAGAGCAGTTTTTTGTTATTTAGAATCAGAGGGCTGTTCCACGAATCAGAAATCCTGTTGGCCAGGTAATGGTGTGAATCAAAATGCCATAATCCTGCTTTGTGAAACGGGGACAGGGGCTCACTGCCCTGCGACAGCTAGCGCTGTGGCTTAAGCCCCTGCATTGCATTGCAAATGAATGGATCCACTAATCAAGTTACAATGAGAGCCTGTGCTGGCTAAGTTAGGTCAGCTCAGGTTTTCACGACATGTATTGTTTGTCCAACGCAGGGCTCCATCTTGGCTGGTTTGGGCCCTTGAGCTTGTGTGGTGTGATTATTGTAATATGCTCCATATACTGGTGCCGCAAAAGAGCCAGGAGCTTCTTGCGACGGCCTGCAATGCCGGACAGTATACAGGTAAGGATCTATTCCCGGATTACCAACCGTTCAACATATGTGGGAATCAGGAACATGCGGTCAGGATAGGCAGTGACTTCTCCTTTTTATTGTTAAATTTTGTCAACCTGTTTCCATGTACTATGCCTGATTGTCAATCAATCAATTTGAACTTTTTTCCTGATCAATTAAGCCTGTAATGATTAAGAGGTGACGGTGACAAAAAGATTAATTTACCTTTATGCTGTGATTCGAGACTGCAAGTAAATATTAATAATTAATTAGGAAAAAATCTCAACTTTCTCGGTAATTCATATTGTTTTGATCTTTTGTTTATCGGATTATGAAAGAAGACTGAAAATAAACTTCCTATTTTTTAAAAATGGCATTAAAACTATGCGTTTAAGGGGGGAAATAATACCGTAAACATATTGACCACACATTGAATGCCGCATAAGAAAGGTTTTAATATTTGTTAATGGCATTGCGTTAGCTTCCTCTAAGCAAATATGAACAAACTTGCCGTTTCGTGAGCATTTTAAGTTCGATGATCGGAGCAAAAATGTCGTGGATGGAACTGGCACGTCATTCTGCCATTTAGTCTAGTAAATTAGTTGATCAATCCTCAGATTACTAATCAAGCAGAGTAATAAAGTAATTGTTTGTTTAACGGTGAGGATTCTGCCTCCCCTAACTGACCTCCGATGGCACCTCACTGGTGGGAATTATAAAGGGGCCACTCTGAATGCCCAACACCGGAGGTCCTCAAATCTGGACCTTTTATCCAACACCAGCCCTAGCTTTTTTTCCTTTCAGACAATTAAATGAACAATTATTACTACCGATTGGCCAGATTATCATAACATTTGACTCCCAGGCAAAGGGAGGATCGAAAACCGTCGATTCTTGGCCCTCAAGGGCCATAATGTGGGGAACAGGGCCCGACACCAAAAGTGCTCAACCTCGTCTGAAAACTATCAGAATGGGAGAAAAATGTTTGTTGACCTGCGCGAACGCACCTGATTCTACAGAACATGATTCGCTAATTATCTGAGTCAAGTGTCTCTGTGTTCGCCTAAAATAAAAACATCCAGAAGCCCATTTTTCTTGGATAAGATTGGACACCATTGCCCAATGCAAATGTAACTCTCGTACGTAAGCACACACTATGCAAGATATTCATTTAAAAAATTTACAAAATGACAATATTGAGATATATCGTCGGCCTGCTGATGAAACCTCATATCTTCAAAATAATAAACTTTACAGGAAAATAAGAAATGAATATAAAAAATAAATATAATTTAACATTTTTAAATTGTATTTATATTTTTAGTTTTGCATGTATGAATAGTGGACATACAAGTTTTTGTTTCTTATCAATTTGGAGATACAAGGTTTTATAAGCAGGCCGGCGATATCTTCGATGCACCATCAATCTCTTTCTTTGCACTGCTTTGTAAAAATGCACCTTCCTTTTCCTGCATTTGTTTCTCTGAAACGTGTTCAGGAAATTTGCGGCCGTGTTGCACGGTTTCTGAGAGAGGGAGGGGTGTAGGTACAGAACGTGTGGTGGAGCAACCCCAAAACTAGGCCACAGAAGGCAAATTAAACTCTGACGAGCCTCTTTCACGAGCCTGGGTCTCTGGTTTGTTGCTCAAAAGAGGTATTAATAAATGAAGGTTTAAAATTAATGACGGTGAAGCAGTGAGGTTGATTTTAAATCTAAAAATGGACGCGAGTGGGCTGGCGTAGGACGACACAGCTTTGGTTATAAACAGAGATCCACAGCGAGGCTTAATGCACACAGGCAGGAGACAAACGGGGAAAACCCCCCCGACGCGTGGGGTGAAGGAGGAGTCGTCTGTTTATATCTGTTGACCGCTGCCCATGGTATATATGTGATCTATCGGAAAGAATCGCTCATTTCTTCCCTTGTGTGCCCCCCCCCCCCCCCCCCCCCCCGGAGATCTTCTCTCTCAATCTTGATCCACAATCGAGGTCAGTTGGACCCCCTCAGCATTTTCCTCTGGTCACACTTTGCTTACCACTATCCTACATGGTCTGTTTCTCCACTAAGGCCCCATGAAAAAATATTAGTTTATCATCATTTTCATCTAAAAAAAAAAAAAAACGTGATGCAAGTGGCTGGATTTAAAAAAAAAATGGTTAATGTATCTTCAAATAGTTTACTTATGCGTTCGGTCATGTTTTTCTAAATTTATAGACCTATTTATTTTCCAGTATTTGACTGAGAACATCGCAGGAACATAACGTTTTCAAGTAAACAGCTCAAGTGTCCGTCTATGGGTACATTAACGCTACTTGCACCACGCCAATTGTCCCTCATTACGAAAAATACCGGGAGGAAAAACTTATGCGGCCATGAATTCTGATGCCAGCGGAGATGATAATTTATTTTTTTTGTGGCCTAATTTATCCAGGGTTTTTCTTCAATTTGTCACCAGTCTGTATGTAGGCCTACTGGATAACTGCATAATATGCCTTTTGTTTACAGTACACCAAATTCAAGTCTTTCCACTATAACGAGTGTACTGACAATGGAGTGATTATTTTTGCTCTCAAGCAGTCCGCTTTAACTCCCCGTTTCGCACAGAAATTTCCTCTGTCAACTGAGTGTCACCTCATGGAGCTGCGAGATGAGGGCAGTGCAGACCTAGTGCTGGAGATACAGCGCCCTCTGGAGGATGGGAGGGCAGAGGCGGCCTCAGCCTTGGCACAGCGTCAGGACAGCTCAGGGCAGGACTCCGGGATCGGCTCTGGTGGAGAGAGCGATCGGAGCAATGGGAGCTTCCAGAAACTGAGACCAGAAGCCGTGCTGAACCGTCACCGTGATCCAGCCGTCAGCTGCGCGGTGGAACTGCACGGTGTGGCCTGATCTGAAGCAGCAGAGGCTGAATTTACGGACGTAAAATCGAGGGGACCCATTTTTGACCGCAGTCCTTGATTTCAGAAGGTCCCTCCTTTCACTCGACAGTTACCCAGCCTGACATGTGCAAATCCTCCTCTGCAGTGCAGGAGACAAGGATGCATTTTAAGAGTGTTAACTGCACAGAGTGAAATCCATTTCTGCCATCTTTAATTTCAGTGTACACTCCAGGTTCAATCTTGGATTATGGTCCCATTACTTCAAGAGAAATGCACCCTGCAACCTTTGTTTAATTGAGTGCAAGGGTATGAAAATCAGCCGTATTACTTGGCACAGTTATTTGGCCAACAGCATAAATCCTGCTTTGTGGAACAGGCCCGTATTAGCTGGATAACCACGTGGGATGGCCTTTTTTTTTTGGCTTCAGTCCATGTTCCGGATTTGAGTTTCAAGTTTTACTCGAAAGGCCGATTTTGTAAATCTTGCTTTGTAGAACAGGCCCTGCACCGGGGATTTATTCAGTTAGCTTGATCACCGCAAAAAGAAAACCTCGAAAAAGCAGTTTTTAATTTCAGATCCTCCCCCGATTTACGAGGGGTTTGGGTTTTATTTAGAGTAGTTACCTGCATAACTAAATCCCACTTTGTGGAAGTGGCCCCAGCACTGGAGAAAATCACCCCTGAAGGGCTTGAGACATTAGTTAATATCTGGCATCTCACTGGCTGGGTGCCGGTCAGCAGTGACTACCAGACTGTGATGTTTACAAGTGGACATTAAAAATGCTCCCAATCTCACACGTGACCAGATGGCTCATGACCCACTAACACAAGGGGACTGGTCTGCTGTGGCAAAAATCCATGGAATGATGAGGCAGCTATTTTTTTTAATTGACTCGGTACAGTTGCTTTGATACAGCATTTCTGTGTGTGTGTGTGTGTGTGTGTGTGTGTGTGTGTGTGCACTCGCTGGAGTACAAGACAGGCGGTTAATACTGCTGTACTGAACGGTAAAAACATGAGGTACATTCTATGGGTGGAGTCAGTGTCATTCCAGATTCAACAATGACCGAAATGTCACTGTGCATTATGCTTAGTACAGCGATATAGGCCAGTCTGAAATACTGAAGATAGCCGACACACTGAAAAACAGGGCAACGAGGAGTCCTATCCGCAACATAACACTTCCCCGAGGACATAAAGACAGAGCACGGGATCCCAGCTGGCAGAATCAGACAGCAACTTCACCACCTGCACTTCGACCTCACCGAGAACATCAGCGGGACCTCGGATGGACTGGAGTCACCCAGAATATTTTTTTAAACACGAAACTGTAAAACAGAATTTGGTCTCACAGGAGGAGATGATGCGTACGGTAGAACACGGCCTCCTTAAATGAGGTTATATGCTGCTCATCATCATTCACGCCACCGGTGCTACCACAGAGCAGAGTTTACATTATTCATTTTTATCATGCATCACAATCAAGAACTACCTGCGGAGCTGCATCGAGCAGGACAGACTGAATGGACAATAATTCTGACAAGAGCCCTACTGCTCTGGGGCCAAATTTAAAGATGTGAAGCACGTTTGTTATGCTTTGGCTTGGGATGGCGATGGTGCTGGCCTCTTGTTGCTTGAATGGCGCCATTGCAATTTTAATCAATAATATTATCGTAGATATATATATATATATATTTTTTTTTTTTTACAAGAACTTGCACTGAATTTTGTCTTTTTGTTCTCATACTGTCAAAGCACTGTCACGTACTCAGCTTGCCTTGATGAGGACACAAGATTTCAACAAGGGTTTTCTGGCGAAATAAAACCTTTTATTGATGACTTCTGTGTGCAAAGCACGAGTGGTTAATGGTAATGGTGAATAAGTCAAGCCCAAGTATGAGGCTGTACTGCGAGGACAGATCACAGGACCGTCTGCGTCTTGCTGTAAAAGCCTCCAGGGGACATGACTACCTGTCAATTTAAGCAGAATTACACTCCACCTTCCTACGCAGAAATAAAATCACAAAAAAACTCCGTAAAATATGCAGTTACTTTGTGTAAAACACGCTTATTTTTTATTGTACGCAAGTGTACATGAATCAGGTGCTCTTTTGATTATTACTCTACTATCAATGGCATAAAATCTACTGACACGTATATGCATCAGTCAAATGCTGCTGCTGTATTCAAACCTGTGGAATTTCAGACCTTTATTAAATTCTAGAAAAGATCAAGGTTTCCAATGATCCCAACGATACAGGGAAATATACGCAGTCCCTAATAAAATAAGAATAAAATATTTTTGACCTCTTTTCATGAAAAAATTGTGACGATGTGATTTATTCTTGAGAAAGTGTCCGAATACAAAATCATTCCAACTTAACAGGCAACAGTATATATAAAACAATGAACAGGATCTAGACATCGTCCATTTCATGTGACACTGGCGTCTGGGCTTTGAATATTTCTTTCAATAAAAGTGTGATGTGGCTTCAGTGAAGCACAGAACCAGCAGATACAGAATATATGAGACTTTAATGACCACCTGTCTGTCCTTCTGCATTGTCTAAGGCAGTGGTCGTCAACCCCGGTCCTGGAGAGCCGCAGTGTCTGCTGGTTTTTGACGTTACTCTCCACTTAATTGACGAATGAAAGCAGTTCATTACACACTTAACTCATCTCACCTGGTGTCTTAGGTTTAAATAGGGTGGAGAAAACCAAACTCACACACCCTGTGGCTCTCCAGGACCAGGACCAGGACTTGCTACCCCTGCCCTATACACTTTTATTTTTACTTTGAACCTCTACTTTGTCCAGATTATAACTGCGCTAAATGTCCAACTACATTGACCAATCTTGGTTTCCACATAGACTTCTGTCACAACCTGCAAGTCTGTTTAATTGGCCCTAGGAGTCTTGTGGATAGTTCTTGGTAATTGATTGATTGGCTTATTATTCCCTCAGTGCAGGAGTATTGCTAACAGCACAGGGTGTGTGAGTTTGGTTTTCTCCACCCTATTTAAAACTAACCTAAGACACCAGGTGAGATGAGTTTAGTGTGTAATGAACTGCTTTCATTCATCAATTAAGTGCAGAGTAACGTCAAAAACCAGCGGACACTCCGGCCCTCCAGGACCGGGGTTAACGGCCACTGGTCTAAGCTATCTGTAACCAAAATATGGCGGCTCCAGGGTGATTGGCTAGCATTTGAGCGTTTGATTTAGTGTGTAGAACCGCCACTAGGTGGCGCCAACACCTAAAAATCATACATCCAAAAGACATGGCCCTGGGTCATAAGATGAAGATTTCTGAGGCATTGGTTGGGTCTCCCCTTATGGGAAAACTTGATGATATTTAATGATGATATTTAACATCTGAAAGCTCATATTGCCTTAACCTCATAACTGTTGCTCACAGTAAATAACCACTAAAATGGAAATACAAAAGTGTTTTTATTTACTAGAAAAGACAAGGAAGGGATTCGTGTCTGAGACTGAGAAACAAAATGGAGTCAGATGCGTGGACACGCCCACATGAGAGCAGAACGCCAGCGGGGCTCAGGTCTCACCATCCTGCTCCTGTTCTTACAGTTTAGCAGTAAACAGTCAGTCTGTCCATCCGTCATTTCTCAATACCAGACAGTAACTGGCCAGAACAGTTCCATGAACCCAGAGGTCAGCTCAAGTAATCATGTGGGTCTCCTCCGCGGCGGCCATGTCTTCTTCCTCCTCCTCATCATCATCATCATTCTCCTCGTCGCTGAGGGACTGCGCCGCCGGCCTCTTCAGGCCTCTCTGTTTGGACAGGGCCTCTGCGTACTGAATGCTGTACATATTCCAGTCACAGCTGCAGCGGGAGGTAAACAATACACACATGCGCATGCACACAAACACGGGTACGCACAGACAGACAGACAGACGGACAGAGACAGTTAAAGACCGCACAGCCTGTAACAGGTCTGGTTATATGAGCAGTTATCGTGGGCATGTTGACGCTCACAGTTTGGAAAGATCCTCGAAGTGCCTCTGGATGCTCTTCTGTAGAGACTGTATGATGGGCAGTACGGCTCCAGACCTGTCGCAACGGCACAGAGTTTACAGTTCAGAGCACGCCGAGCCCGTTTAACACCTCACCGCCCAACCCACGACCGTCAGTTAACAACACAAACGTCAGGAACACTGGATAAAAGAAACCAGTGCCATTATTTTGTCAGGGTTCAACTACTACAACTTTGGAATTTGAATATTTTGTTTCTTTGCCCCAGTTTTTTTGGCTCTACTGCGTAAACTAAACTGACGAAAATAATTTATCAACCCTTTCGGCGCCGTGGGCAACTACAGTTGCCCAATGATGTAAGATATCAAAATCAGATGCTGTTGAAAACCTATCACATGTCAACTTGTTTAAAAGAGCTCCCGCAGGGGAGGGTCAGAGTCAGGGGAGCTGCTCCCACAGGGGAGCTCTTTTAAACAAGTTGTGACATGATAGGTTTTCAACAGCTCAGGATAACTACATTTTTAATTCCTTGAAAATGTATCCCGAGCTCAAAAGGTTAAATCTTATAAAATTAGTGTGATGAAATGACGGCATGTTGTGTGTGGGACGCAGCAAGATCTTCACCTGTTCTTCAGTGTCTGTCCGTGTAGCGTCAGGAGCCTCTGGGCCCAGGTGAGGTAGAACTGCAGGTGCCCGGAACTTTCCAGAGCCGAACCCAAAAAGCGCAGCAGCTTCTCAACGTAGACATCAGGGAGAGACCCACACACCACTGAGACTAAAACACACAAACCATCGAGACAAAAAGAATCAACACATAACACAAAAAACACCGACATAAAAAATGCAAATGTGGACACGCATGCACACACACACACACACACACACACACACACACACACACACACACACACACAACGAATGGCAAATAAAACAATACAAAGACTAAAACGCAACAGTTACTTTAAAGCGCCGCGACCACGACCAAAGCACACGAACTAAAATTGTTACGTTACCACACATCAACCTTTATATTTCCACACACGCACAACATTAACTGTTACTTTAAGACGCACAAAGACCAAATTGCATGACTTCAAACACTGTTAACACACACAGTAAAGACTAAAGCTAAACAATAAGCTAAAACTTTAAAAAATTATTGCTAAACTCGTTCAGTGCTCATTCATTCAGACACACAACCCTGAGAGAATAAAACTTACCCACAATCCATCAAGTTAATCATCAGGAGAAACACATCATTCCTCAGGATTCCTGCACTTCCAGCTGAATTCCCGCCCATAACCATAGCAATTACCCATGAGCACTCACTCTGCTGGTGTGGGACAGACTCCAGCACCTCCCGGGTGAGGGCGCTCTCGTTCAGGCGGAACGCCAGCACGATGGCCGACGCCCACTCCGCCCGCCTCAGCTGTCGCCGCACACTGGCGGGCGTCACGTCCATGTCCAGGTCAAAAGGGTCGAACACGAGCGCCCCGTCCAGCGAGTAAACCAGCAGGCCCTCTGTGGAGCTGGCAGCCCAACTGCGCCCTGAGGGGGCGGGGGTGCATGTTAAAGGGACAGGTCACCTCAACATCAACGAACATCTCTGCTCTCACCTGGTGCGCCATTTATGCAACTACACTGTTTTAGTGCGAGCTGACGAGTTCTAGAAATATTGACTGTGGAGATCTCTGCCCTCTCTCGAATTTATTAGAAATAAATTGCATTTCTCTTGAGCTGTTAAAAGCAATAAAAGAAAAAAATAGATTTGAAAAATGTCAAAGTGATTCATCATTCCAGAGATCACGACCTGATCACACAAGATGATCCACAGACCAAGTGAGCAGTTTTATATTCAAACTTTTTTCTTTCAATGACACTTCGCACCAAACTATTTTCTATACGCCAAACTAAACACACCAACAGCAGGCCAACTACAGGTAAGGGAAGAAATAGGCTTTATTGATTCTGGGGTGATCTGTCACTTTAAAAAAGTGTCAGTAGTTCAAATCCAAACATGAAATAAATTTGCCACGACTCTCCTATTCCCCACTCATACGGTCTCTCAATACGATCCTGTCAGTTAAAGATGAAAAAAGATCAAAACCCTGCAGCACCAGAGCTGCACTCAATAATATAAACACAAGCACCATAATCAGTGCGTCAGAGGCTAAACGAGGACAAGACTGGCGCCACAGATTCATCAGCGAGAGAGGCTACTTCAGCCAGAACCAGGATCAAAGCTGGACTCGGGTATCTTGCTGGTCTTGGCTCACTAACCAGATTTTTCTCATGTTATTTAAGGTTTCTTACGCCAGGTAGGTTCATTTAGAATTTCTAATGTTTCATTTGCACTGACAATCTGTCCAATCAAATGGAATACAGAGCAGAGAGCAGCCTATCAGCTGCGAGGGCTGATCAGGCAGGGGAATGTAGAGAGCTGCTTTAATGAGACTCTGACCAGGGCAGCAGGGTTTAAACACCCTTCTGTGCGATGAAGTCTGACAGGGTCTTGCATGAATGTTATGAATCACCCTCAGCGGATGAGACCTTCCAGAGAATCTGGACACAGGAATGGAGAAAGATTTTGTTCAGAATAAACAAGCAAATCTCTCCGATAAAATCTCTCTCCATAATACTGGAGTGCAGGTAATAACGCTTGTGAAATTCTGTCCTGTGAGAATGTCTGATGGAAAAAGCACCATCCTGGCAGCATAAATGATGCATTAGCCAGACATGCTAACATCAGCAGCTCGGGTAGCTTTGATCCTGCAGGTGACTACATTACCCAGTAAAAACACAGCGAGCAGTGGGAGAGAGCAGTGCATTATGGGTACTCACCAGTGGGGGAGAAAGAGAGGGAGCTGACCCGCATCTCAGGTTTGAAATGTCGTGAGCTCATGTCTCCTGCAGAGAGAGACTGGAGTAAAAACATGCGCGCACACGCACGCACACACACACGCACGCACGCACGCACAAACATACACACGCGCACGCACAAACACACACACACACACACACACACACACATACACACGCAAATCCGCGCGCGCACACACACGCACACACACACACACACACACATCCGCGCGTGCACACACACACACCCCCGCGCACGCACACACACAAACACCCGCGCGCACACACACACACGGACGTACACACGCACACACACGAATGCGCACACACACGGACGTACACATAGATGCACACACGCACACACACGTGCACCTGCACTCACATGCCAGATTTTCCGATTTTGCATAAACAAGCAGGCAATACTCAATTATACTACACATACAATCCACTCCATATAATTAGTTTATGAATACTATATAGTGAAAAGTATTTGGCTATTACACAGTCAGGGGATGTTTATCATGACAGGAGCAGAGTCACTAATGCTTTATTCCGGAGGACACACGGGGACCAAATCGCCAAACACCACCTCCCAATCACGCTGCGACTTTTCCGGCTAAGATAAAAGCTAATCCCGGCAGCAACATTTTAAAATCCAGAGTGACATCCTCTCAGAGGAGTGATGGTGAATAACAGTGAAGGAAAGAGACTGACACTGTATTCCATAATTTTGATTTGAAGCAGTTGAGCTGGCAGGAGTTGATTTTCAGCTGATTATGCTGTTTTAACTGCATAACCAGAAATATTACACTGCACACTGAACCCCGGCCCACATAGCCCAACCCCTCCCCCCAGGCTCTCACCTCTCCGGACCCCCGGCAGGCTGAGGGCCACAGTGTCCCCGTCACCCACGCCCTCATCAATCAGAGCCAGGCTCCCGAACTCCGTCATCTTCCTCCGGTCCAGGTACTCCTGCAGGGGCACACGCCGAGACATCATCACCTCCTGAGTAATACGCTGCTGGCCCTCTGCGTGCCGCCAAAACACCTCCAACCCGGTGAGGCACGGACCCTACAGGCCCTCTGAATGTGTGCTGCGGTATTTCATAAGGGCCTCTTATCCACGTCTACTTAAAGCTTTAGGAAAACTGCTGCCGTTGGCTGGACAGGTCCTTATCCTTTTCATGAATTAAAGCTGTGACAGTTATTAAAACAGCATACAACAATTATATAACGCGTGTATTCGCGTCTTTGCATTGACTTTTAATGTCATCTGTCGTGCAAGAAATCTGTTCCCATTTCCCCGGCATCCCACATGTCGACTATGAGAACAGACTATTCAATCGCCGTCTAATAAATCCTAGAAGTTGATAGGTGCCGTCGTTACAAGATACACAACGCTATGGCCTTCGGTCGTACCTCCATAGCGTCTAGTGATAGATTGCAGGATATCTCAAACTTCTTCATCAGGATCTGCTCGGCGATGTTATAGATGCAGACGAACTTGGAATGGCCGCCCGCCAGGATGCACTGCCCATCCGCTGAGTAGCACAGCGAGGTGAAGGACCTGTGGCAAGAGTGAGAGTCAACACTGCATTTAGTCGTCCTCGCCACTGCCTGATCATAAAAACACTTTGCATGCTCGAGGGCCAACATCAACAGCAGGAGTCCACGTCACTGTCCGATCAAAAAGCATTTTGCTTCCACGCATATTAACCCATAATTTTTTGCTGGTAGAACATCTTCAAAACCACACGCCTGGAGCCAAACCGATATTGTATCAACTGCATTAGATTTGCAATTCAAGACCATGTGCTTTGCTTTCAAAGAAAATAAAAAAATCACCCATCCAAAAAAACATGCATTTTATACAATTAGAAAATGTCAGGGCTCTGGCCAGATGATCACTTCAGAGTGGGAGGTCTGGGTCGAGACCAGGGCTGTGTTTAGGAGGACGGCTGCATTCAGTAAAACTTGGAGAATTAACATTGGGGAAAAAAAGCCCTTCTGAGTGTTATTTGGAATGTAACCCAGCCCTGCGAAACACACAGCTGATGGGAGCTGTAAGGAGCTGCAGTTTTCGGGCGGAGCTGTACGGAGCTGCAGTTTTGAGGGCGGAGCTGTGCGGAGCAGCGGTTTTGAGGGCGGAGCTGTGCGGAGCAGCGGGTAGGATGCCAGCTGATCGCATGTGTACGGAGCTGGACTCACTTGCCCTTGGCCGCCTGTTTGGCGGTGATCTTGTCTGTCTCCTTGCGGCCGGTCTGCAAGTCATGACGGCCGGCGATGGAGCCGGTCTGTGTGGCCGCGCTGGGGTTCCAGAAGGAGATCTCACCGTCCAGCGTGGCGACAGCCAGCTCCTCACCGTCCGGCCTGTACGTCACCGCCAGCCCTGGAGTACAGATCAGCCAATCAGAGCACAGAGAACAGTGAGAGGAAAACACAGAGTTAGAGAGCTGTCGGTGATTAAACACAGGCCGCACCGCCAGAACACAGTCAGCGATAAACAGAAATCACACAGTCAGAGATTAACAGGGACCACATAATTAAAGCAGAGTCAAGTAAAACACAGAGATATCAGTTAAAGCGCAGCTACACACAGGAAAGCAAGTACATACACACATGCTACGCAACCAAAACCATACCACACTCACACAAAAAGAAATACACACACCAACGCAAACCCAACAGCCACAGTGCACCTAAAATACACACAATCAACCCTTTATAAAACAGCAGATTCAGCACTGCCAGCATATCAGGACGTCCCGCTCCACAAGATCTCTCTCTGCGGGACAGGCTGTGTCTCACCATCGGACGCAAGCTGCAGCACCTCCTTGGTCTGCCAGCTGTCCAGCATGTCCCACAGCCGAACGCTCCGGTCCCACGACACACTGGCCAGAACCGCCCGGACCGGGCTGAAGCTCAGACCGCTAATCGGGCCTTCGTGCCCCAACATCACCTGCCAAACACACACACACACACACACACACACACACACACACACCACTTATAAAACTAAAGGAAAATCACTCATAAAAGTACAGGAATATCACTCATAAAACTACAGGAAAATGACTCATAAAACATCAGGAAAATCACTCATAAAACTAGGGGAATATCACCGATAAAACTACAGGAAAATCATTCAAAACTTCATGAAAATCACTCAAAACTAAAGGAATAACACTCATGTAAATACAGAAAATCACTTGTAAAACTACATGAAAATTGCTTGTAAAACTACAGGAATATCACTCATAAAACAAAAGGAAAATCATTCATGAAACAGCCTGAACATCACTCATAAAACGATAGCGGGGTAAAGTATAAAAACTGCTGTACCTCTAGCAGGCGTCCAGTCTGCAGGGACCAGAGAAAGATCTGGAAGGAGTCTTGAGCACCGGCACACACCAGCTCCCCACTGACGTCCACCGCCAGGCAGGAGAACTGCGTCGGCCGCGGCGATGTGAAGGTGCGGAAATTACGGTACCTGCAGGAGCAGTCAGATATCACCAATCCATCCACCCATCCATCCTTCTGCCCCCCCAATACCTCACCCGTTCATTCCTGGGCAGGGTTTAGGGGGGCTGTAGCTTCTCCCAGCATGCAATGGGTGAGAGGCAGGAATGTCACTCACACACTGATACACTCATTACAGTCTCCAATGCAGCAAACTTTCCCGTCTCACTGGGAGTCACATGTGAGAGAACATCAGTGTAAAACAGTTAAAGGCCCCTAAAATGGATCCCCAAAATCCACTCCTCGGGGTGCGCTGTGTGAGGAGCACTAACCACACCGATGTGAGACGGAGGCCTTGTGGGCCTCTCTCACCTGTGAAGGTCGAAGGCTCGGACCGTGCCGTCCAGCGAGGAGCTGACGACGACGAAGCCACGGGAGGTGAAGACGACCCCCGTGACGGTGCTGGAATGTTCTGTGAAGGTGACGAAGCACAGGCCACTGGTGGTGTTCCACACCTTCACCTGTAACCGAGAACCGAGAACCCGCGCCCTGTAACCACCAGCTATCTTTACTTTATCCATCTATACAGGGAGTCCTGTTTGATGGGGAATTACAGAGACTGACTGACTCACTAACTCACTCACGCACTGACTGACTCTCACACTGACTGACTCATTAACTCACTCACGCACTGACTGACTCACTAAATCACTCACGCACTGACTGGATCACTCACACCCACTGACTCACTAGCTCACTCACACACTGACTGACTCACTCACTCACTCACTCACACTGAATAACTGACTCAATCTCACGCACAGACTAGCACAAACACGCGCACGTACACACACACACACACACACACACACACACACACCATGGACATGGAGGAAGTCTGAACAGCCAGACACAAATACAGCCATCTGTGAACCCCCACCTTCCCATCATCCCCTCCAGTGGCGATGTACTGTCCGTCAGGAGAGTAAGACAGGGCGGCCATGTTGTTGAAGTGTCCCTGCTGTTTGAAGACATAGGACTCGCTCTGCCACTCCCACACCAGCAGCTGCCCCAGACCTGAGGAACAGAGAAAATCTCACTCAGTTTTAACAAAACCAAAGAAACACGACCACAACAAATTATAAACAGTACATACATCATTACAAACACCACACTACTGCCAGCAACACCACACTTAAAGTACCCCACACAATACACACGGCTAAATGAAAACTTTGCAGCACAAGACAGGCCATCTATGACAGTGTTATATAAGGCATACAACACAATTAACAAATAATCAAATCAAACATGCTACCCCCAAATACAAATAACATATTCATTACACGTACACTCAAACAAATTACATGATGCACAGCATATAAATTTTTATGGCTGGGACAATTCTGAATCGAATCTTTTTTAAGGCGTAGTACCACTACCTGCTGCCATGGGGCGAACATCCAAGCTTTCCCTTTTCCTTTATTAAACCCGACGCAGGTTGAACAAAAGTGCCAAACATTAAAGGGCATGTGAAATGCTTCCGAAAAAAAACTTCACAGACATCAGTTTTTTTTGGCGACATGATGTACGGAGCCAAGTAAAGAACTACAGAATCATCTCCTATTAACCAATTAGGCTACTCTAAGAAAAGTAACCTGTTCCAGTTTACTTGTTTGATTAGCAATCAAATGGTGGATGCGTTTACCCTCGAAGTTGAATGAGCAGAGCGGTTTATTAAGGCAGCATGCTTGATTGCTGCATTTCTAAATTTAAATGGCCATAGAACAGCACAGCATGAACACGATATCCATTGCCACGCATTTCGTGCGACTGTGATGATTTATATCTCACATTTACATTTCATCCGCTTTTCAGAATGTTTTCCACCTTGTGTATTTTTAGACGCTTGAAATCCAGGGCGATCTGAAAAAAATCATTTTTTTATTTTATCATTATGGATCTCCTAAATACTACAATGAGAGATGAAATGCAGAGTTAGTGATGATGGTGATGTTGAACAGGGATTTTTTTTTTTTTTTTAGCGGATGAAACGTGAGTGTGTGATATAAATCGTCTCAGTCGCGCAAAATGCCGTGGCAATGGAAATCGTGTTCATGCTGTGCTGTACTATGGCCATTTAAATTTCAAAATGCAGCAATCAAACATGCTGTCTTAATAAACAGCATTCATTCAACTTCGAGAGTAAACGCATCCACCATTTGATTGCTAATCAAGTAAAGTAAACTGGAACAGGTAACTTTTCTTAGAGGAGCCTAATTGGTTATTAGGAGACGATTCTGTCGTCCTTTATTTGGCTTTGTGCAGCATGTCGCTGAAAAATACTGATGTCAGTCAAGTTTTTTTCCGGAAGCATTTCACATGCCCTTTGATATTTGCCGCTTTCGGTCAATCTGCATCCGGTCTAATAAAGGAAAAGGGAAAGCTCGGATGTTCGCCCCATGGCAGCAGGTAGTGGTATTACGCCTTAAAAAAGAATCGATTCAGAATCGTACCAGCCCTATAAATTATCCAAACCAGTAACATACAACATGCACTATCACAATTCATACAAACATGCTTCATCAATTAATACAACATGGTAAATATACTCGCCATACTATAGACGACATATGGACACCATCGCATAAAATATTCAGTGAGTATTATACCGCAATCAGTTTAAGACCATAAACATACAACACACACAAACACACGCTACAACACTCACTGAAACACAGAGAAATCATTGAAATTGAACATATGGCAACGCTGCAATCTGCACAGCATATTAACCCAGAAAGCTAACTTTTGAGAGAAATTAAGGGATAATGGAACGCTAAAGCACAAAAAATAAATAGTACCTGAGCAGCCAAATCCTATCCAGTCTCCTGGGCTGTTGATGCTGATGGAGTTGATCTGCTGGTCAGAGATACTGGAAAACAGATGCAAAACAATCACAAACGGATAGATTTTACAAAGAAAAACAGACGAATCTGGCTGATTTATTCACAGTTTGGTGGCACCGTTTTCCCGGCAGCAGGTGAGAAATGGGACCTTGGAACTGTGTCACTGGAAAGGACAAGAGGTGTATAATCAGGGAGGGAGAAATCTAAAATGCGCCGGGCGAAGGTACAACAGGAGTCAGGGCGGGAAACACTGCTGTCACTTTCTTTGCTGTGAACCCTAACAATCCTCAGTCAACAGCTACAGATCCTCTTCAGCAAACACACAGTAATGTCAGGACAGACAGTAGCCTTACAATGAAAAACAGGATGGTAGATCTGCTGTTCCTCGTGAATGCAGCACAACACACAGCTGCTCACGACTGGCCCACAGGAAGCTTCAGGTGTGATGTGACGTCACAAAATTAGCGTGTGACGCATTATTAGACGAAAACCTAAGAGCTGCAGAACGAGAGAACATGGGTTCGAGCGCTGACCTGAGTGAGTGGATGAGATTAAACTCGGGCAGCTCGTGCAGGTGGAACACGCCGGAAGCGAAGCCCGTTACCAGGAGGTGCGACGGCTTGTGGAAGGCCGCAGCTGTCAGGTTGTTGAAGTCGCCCTCCTTGTTAAAGAAGTGCCTGAACGCACGCACACACACACACACAAAAAAACAAACATCAGGGATGGACTCAACTGATGAACAGACATCTGCAAACAAACAAGCACACAACGAGAGCTGGACTGTGAGTCTGTGAGGGGTTGTCGAGGACAGAGGTGTTCACTCAGGGGTCCGACAGTAAACCTACAGTTATACACTTCTCATGCATATTGTAATGTGAAAAACAGCCACTAGATGGCAGTATTGACCTTTTTTTTTTTTAAGCCCAGACTGGAGCTACATTTGGGCATGTCCTGGGCATGTCCGAGACGGAAAGTCCCCAGAGAATTAAAAAAAAGTCTAAAAGGTGGGAGGGGTCTTGCAAAAGAGTATATAAGGAGGAAAACTGAAAGAGTAAAGTAGTAGAATACATTTGACCAGACCTGTCGCTCTTTTCAAGACCTGTGAAGTTTTTTTTTTTTTTTTGGATTTTTGCCTGTGTTGGAGCATTTCCCTGTCCCAGGACATCACCAAGCAACCCCATCTCAAGGGAAAGTAAATATTTTTTTCCTGTATATAATCAATCTTGGTCAGTAGTGTAAATCGTAGATTAGTGTCAGTGCTTTATTTTATTAAATCTGTTTAAGTTTTGGAGTTTTGTCTGTCATCCCTTGCTGTCTTATAGGTCATACCAAATTGGGGGCCATAACAATATGAACTTAGCTGATTTCACAAGAGAGTTCCATCTCTGAGCAGGAGAGCTGTGCTACGTGAACAAATCCGGCAGTTATAGGAACCAGGGCCGCACGCAGCAAGCCGATTAAGATGCTTGGACCCCTTATGGCTGAAGTACCACTGCAGGAACAGTACAGTACAGCTGTTGGGCCCTTCAGTACGGCCCTGAACCCCACATGGCTGCAAGGGGAATGGGCTCTTGCTTTGGCTAATTAAACTAGTCACTTTGGATGAATGAGGTCAGCAGGATGTGATTATCACCTTACACCTTTTCCAAAGCCAAATTCAAGCACTTTCAAAGGTGAAATTTAAAGCTATATCTTCATCAAAGTACTCAAGATTGGATTATTTTCATAATAAATTTCAATTAACATTACCATTTCAAGCTCTTTATTCAAAATCCAGGCTTTTTTCAAATGCTCAAGATCCCAGAAGCGTTTTCAAGGATTTTCAGCACCCGTAAGAACCCCGAATAATCCAGAAATTTACAGCCAAAACCTGGATTTTAACTACTCTGATCTGAACCCCTGACGCCCCAGTGAAGGTCCTGATGCTAAAGGCCGCACAGGCGATACTCACTTGGCCTGACGTTTGTACCGCACCATGTGGGAGCCCCTCTCCTGCTCGCGCTCGTCTGCCTTCCCCCGAATAACCTCACCCCGCCGCTCTCCTCCCTCTCCATCATCCTCCTCCTCCTCCTCTCCTGCCTCCGCAGTCCCCTTCGCCTGGGACCCACCTGGCCCCCGGGGGTCCCTACTGAGCAGACCCTCAGGCTCGGTGTTGCACTCCCACACACACAGGGCGCCATCTTGGCTCACTGTGTACACCTGGAGGAGACATGGACACATGGTCAGTTTCTCTCACTCACTCACACTCACTCACTCCCTCTATTACCCACACACACACATATCCATAACACATAAGCATCTCATTGCATTGATGAACTCTTCTTCTCCTACCGCAAAATAAGAAGGTGGAGACAAGTGGAGGACAGGAAGATCATGTGATCAGGCAACCAATCAATGAAGCCGCAGGGGCACATCACAAACAAACAGCCATAATCCCTTTATAAACGGTGTTACTCCTGACAGTGCTTACGTCCAGACTGTCCTGCTCGAAGAAGCAGCCCACGATCACGTCCTTGTGTCCGCCCAGGCAGTAGTACACCAGGTTCGCCCAGCGCTCCGCTCCGAACACCCAGGAGGTCATGTCTTTACTGCCCACCACAAAGCACCTGTCAGAGGGTCACAAACACTTAAGAGGGGTCAACACTGGTGGTTTTCAGCACAGCTCTCCATCCAGAGGCATCGCCTTTCCCCTGTCGGTCACCCTTCATACTTCAACTGACCCTGAGAACGAGTTGAAGACTACCGGGCTAATGCTTCCCATGTTAAGTAGACCTCACACTCATGTCCGCAAAAAATTTCATCATTTGAGCAAATCCACAAAGCCATAACCTGGTCAATTTCAACATTTCAACATGAATTTAAAAATGTTTTGATTGTCAAGGGCATTATTTTTTCCCTCCAGGTACTTAAACATATTTCCAGAGAACCTCTGGTCAAGCAGGTGTTGCGACAGTTGATGTACAGCATATGCTCTTTGTGAAATGACATCATTCACAAGCATTAAAACCAATTCAATTCCTAAACCTGAGTTCCTGTAAAAAGTCTGTGAAGGCGTTTGTACCAGCCGGTCACTTACGCGTCTATATGTGCGCGCCTGTGTTAAAAAGCTTAAAGAAAGGGTGTGAAAGTGTAGATCAGTCACTCACTTGGAATCATCGCTCCAGTCGATGCAGGTGGTCTCGTCGTAGGGTCCAAAGAAACTCTTGTCCAAAGCGAAGGCGTTGAACTCCCTTCTCCTTCCGGGGGCGTGATACATGAGAGCGACATTCTCTTTCGTCACAATAAACTTCCTACGATGAAGGAGTTAGGCACGCGCATCAGTCACATGGACTCTAAGACCCAGGCGGACCACCGTCCACCCCAAACAAGGAGGCAGCATTCCTCAGGACACAACTCAAAGTCTCAAATCCATAATATTAAAAAAAAAAAAAAGGAAATATGAGAGTGAGAAAACAGCAAAAGTGTTGGATGCGCATGCTTAAGGCACCAGCTTTCTCCTAGTCTCCAACCAAATATTTCCTGATTAAATTAGATGGCAAAAAACTAAATAGGGTTTTTTAATTTTACAGAAATATGCAAGCAGGGTGCAAACATACAATAGTTTTTGTCTCAAGATTTTGATAGGATGTGAATAAATTTGAGGCGAGGCCACATATTTACAGTTTGACACGATTGAAAAAGGATTTAAAATTGTACTGTTGGGATTAGAGTTGGTTGTTGTTTTTCATTACAGACTAATGTGAGAGTAGGCACTTGGCCAAGTGTGCACACTTGTCTTGGCATTTTGTGGGCCTGTGTGTTTGTGTGTGTGTGTGTGTTACAGACCTGCCGTCAGGTGAGAAGCGCACACTGCTGACAGGTTTATGGAAGTGGAAGTGATGAAGAGCGGCTCGCGTGACGAGGCTGACAAGCACAGCTGCACCGTCTGTAAACACAGCACATACTGTATTACCCATCTCACGAACACACACAGCACATACTGTATTACCCATCTCACGAACACACACAGCACATACTGTATTACCCATCTCACGAACACACACAGCACATACCGTATTACCGATCTCACGAACACACACAGCACATACTGTATTACCCATCTCACGAACACACACAGCACATACCGTATTACCCATCTCACGAACACACACAGCACATACTGTATTACCGATCTCACGAACACACAGCACATACTGTATTACCGATCTCACAAACACACACAGCACATACTGTATTACCAATCTCACGAACACACACAGCACATACTGTATTACCCATCTCACGAACACACACAGCACATACTGTATTACCCATCTCACGAACACACACAGCACATACCGTATTACCCATCTCACGAACACACACAGCACATACTGTATTACCCATCTCACGAACACACACAGCACATACTGTATTACCGATCTCACGAACACACACAGCACATACTGTATTACCGATCTCACGAACACACAGCACATACTGTATTACCGATCTCACAAACACACACAGCACATACTGTATTACCAATCTCACGAACACAAACAGCACATACTCTATTACCCATCTCACGAACACACACAGCACATACTGTTTTACCGATCTCACGAACACACAGCACATACTGTATTACCGATCTCACGAACACACACAGCACATACTGTATTACCGATCTCACGAACACACACAGCACATACTGTATTACCGATCTCACGAACACACACAGCACATACCGTATTACCGATCTCACGAACACACACAGCACATACTGTATTACCCATCTCACGAACACACACAGCACATACCGTATTACCCATCTCACGAACACACACAGCAAATACTGTATTACCGATCTCACGAACACACACAGCACATACTGTATTACCGATCTCACGAACACACAGCACATACTGTATTACCGATCTCACAAACACACACAGCACATACTGTATTACCAATCTCACGAACACACACAGCACATACTGTATTACCCATCTCACGAACACACACAGCACATACTGTATTACCGATCTCACGAACACACAGCACATACTGTATTACCGATCTCACAAACACACACAGCACATACTGTATTACCGATCTCACGAACACACACAGCACATACCGTATTACCCATCTCACGAACACACACAGCACATACTGTATTACCGATCTCACGAACACACAGCACATACTGTATTACCGATCTCACAAACACACACAGCACATACTGTATTACCAATCTCACGAACACACACAGCACATACTGTATTACCCATCTCACGAACACACACAGCACATACTGTATTACCGATCTCACGAACACACACAGCACATACTGTATTACGCATCTCACGAACACAAACAGCACATACCGTATTACCCATCTCACGAACACACACAGCACATACTGTATTACCGAACTCACGAACACACACAGCACATACTGTATTACCGATCTCACAATGCTACCGGTGTAAGCACACAGCAAAAAGTAATTGAACCCAACCCTGATCACAGCACAACAAATGTGAAAAAAACACACCCAGTGCAAGCATGCATATAATACAAGATACAGTGCGAGGTCATAAATCATAGCTCTCTGGGCATCCAAATCAAGGGCTGATTGCAGTCACCCCTCGAAATAACCTACACCAAGCAACAAACAAAATCGTTATCACCCTGAAATAGTACAAGCATGTTTTGACCACTTTTGCATTGCGATTATGTCAAGTCTTCCTTTGTCTTACCTTCATCAACCAGAATTGCCAAATTGCCATCGGGAGATAGAGCCACACAGGTGATGTTTTTGGAGGTGGAGATGGGCAGAGTCTCGGATTTGTTACTGTTGAGAAAAAATTTGAAGTGTAGCATCAGGATAAGCGACACACCATGCAGACAGTGCAGGTATTTCACCAGGGAGATGATGTGTTAACACTTCACGTCTACAGTAATGTTAATCATTATCCGGACCGAGTGAATCTGAAACGCTGACTTGCCGAGAAATCTTACACCACACAAATGATGTCGATGGCTATAATAATGTAATAATGTCCTTGCTCAATAGCAAATAATTGAAATATTACAAGAGAGGAACTCACTTTTTCAAGTCGAAGGCTGATATTCGGTTACCCACAGGGCTGATGATTGAGTCCCCATCCTTGGAGAAGCTTAGATTTCCACGCCGATACACCGCACCCAGCAAATTCGAAAACTAGAAATGACAACACGCATCACAAACCAGACACCAGTGACGGGATACCCTGCTAGTCAAATCATAAGGTCACGTTAGAGCGTTAACTAACTTACACAGAAACTGAGGACATACTGTCAACTGCATTCAGAAAATTAATTAATGGACTGATGTTTTATCGGATGCACGTTGCGAAGAATATGGCAAGTGAATCGAATTTGGAAAAAATGTAACACTAATTAAAATAGTCATGAAGCCGGCGAGCAGTATTCGTGGAAAAGACACCGGGTGATCTTAAGAGTCTAATCCTGCTATATTCATTATAAGGTTCTTACCCGATAAGCAAACTTCATTGCTGACACCCGTCCGGGAAGTTCGTGAGGTTAAATCATATTTTAAAACACAATTCCTGCAATGTGGGTCCAGCCACCGGCTTCAACCAGCATTACAGCGCCTGCACATGCATGGCAGCAACGTGAGAAATATTTTTTTTTACGCCATCAAGCGTCTATTTCCGGCTTTCAACCAGAGCCGACTATAGAAACTAATTCGCCCTCTGGCGGCCTGGAGTACCAACCGCGACGACGTGAATAATGAAGACAGGAACACACAGGAACGATTTCAAAACTTTTTATTTCCAGACATTATAAAGCGTACAATATTTATTATTTTTGTTTAAATAATAATATAGTCTGAATGCAATCTTAAGTGCTTAAAATCTAAGGGATCTTATATTTTTCAATTTTGAAAAAAGGGAAACTTTATATCTCCCAAATTTCATCTTCTCCCTTCCCATTTAAAATAAGCCATTGAATAATGCTACTCTTCACAGTATAGAGTAAAACGCAGAGAGGCAACAGCCTTTTCCAGCCAAACAGAATTAATTCAATAAAAAAAAGTATTTTTTAAACAGGGGATTGAACAGAACTCACTGCTTGTGAGGTCAAGTTTCAAGACAAAAAAACAAAAAAAACACACACACACACACACACACACACACACACACACACACACAAAGAGCAGGGCATAACAGTTGGGCGTGCCAATTCTTCCATCGGATACTAGAAAGTCCAGTTTGAAGAACTGTGGCTGAGATGCAGCTAAGACAACATCAGAAGACCTCCTGTCACCTCAGATGCCGGTGTTCGGCCGCTGACCGAGTGAGAGGGGCTGGTGCTCGCAAACTCTCAGGGCTCATTCCATTAATCAGCCGCCCACTGAGAGCCATCAATCCACACGATGCAGGTGGTCACCTCACAGCATCCTTAATATGTCTCCTTTTGATCTTTAATCAAAGTAGAAGATGGAACCAAGGTTTCAACAGTTGGGGAACCTTGAGACCAGACATTTTTTTTCCTCACACCTGTAACTGTAAATCACATTCAAAGCAGCAGCAGTTTTCCATTTCACAGCTCAGGTTTTCAACGATTGTTCATTCACAATCAACACTAATCTCCCTGTTATAACAGAGAAACAGACAGACAGGCAAAGAAGCAGGTTGACAGACTGACCCCCCCCCCCCCCTCCCCAGGTACATTAACAATATTTACAAGTGAAACTTAGTGTCTCCCACCTTTACAAATGCTCACCTGGATGAGTTATAAAATAATATAAACTTGTTTATTGAAAATACATTCTTGTGGGCAGATAAAGGCTGTGATCTCAGAGCATTTCTAAAGAAAAACACTCATTCATTCATTCATTCATTCATTCCCTTCTGTTGATGAAACTTTTATTGGCACATCAGTGGTTCTTCCTTACTTCGGTAGCCGTCCACCTAACAGTGCGGACAATGCCCAGAGAAAACTTCAATTCCCATAATGCACCTGACCTCATCATAACTACTGCCACTCAATTAGGCTCAATCACACACACACACACACACACACACACACACACGTACAGACACACCAGTAGATATGAACCTCTCAGCGAATAAATTTAGCAGATAATGCATGCTGGCGTACTTCTGAGTGAGAGACACGTTGGCGGTTCAAAAAAACATGGCAAGGGGTGGATGGCAGGGCTCAGCAACATTGGGGCAACAGAGATGCACTCTGGGACAGCTTAAAATTCGCCTCGACGCACCAACTGCGATGGAGCCGATCGGAGACAGAGATATCAAATCCCCCATCCAATCACAAGGAGAGGTGACACGATAGGAAGCCATTCAGATGCAGGGACTTGGGCCGTGCAGAGAGTAGAGTCCAACAGCACACAGGGAAACACTCATCATTTTGGAAAAAAAACACATTTCAGCAACATTATGAAAACAGAGTTTTGCTGGACTCTGGTCCAGCCGCATGGAGGAAGATGAGTTTTTACCAAAAAAGGTAAAAATAACAGTATTAAAAAATAAGAGAAGATAAAGAAAAGCATAAAAAGTTTTCGGATCTCAGGGCTCCAGTGGTGTCCGCAGGGTGGGCGGAGCTTGCCGATCTGCAGCCGCAGTCAGATGGCGCCTAATCGGCACCAAGGTCCATATTCAGAGGGGTCACATGACCTATACTGGTCATGTCACGTGACTTTGACGTCCAGCACATGATCTTCTTTAGTGGGAAGAACCAGCACCTGTCGCCCGCGGCTGGTGTTGAACACCTGTCCGGGGCCGAAGGGCTCCAGCCGGGGCAGAGGGGGGCCCGCAACCGGCTCTGTGGCCCCCAGAGAGAGTGCGCTGCCCCGGCTGTGGATGCTGGCCGCATCCTCCTCTCGTTCGTCCAGCAGGGACACGCTGTCCTTCTCTACACGGCAGTCTATCAGCAAGGGGTGCAAAGCACATTAAAGTGAGTTACATCATTGCTACTATTTGTGATGAATGTATACAGTCACTAGAGACATCTGTCAAAAGCAGGTACATCACACAGTGTGACGGTAATGGACAGTTACGGTCAATGATAAGAGCAGATCTTGTAAGCGGGGACACGTTAAAGATCGGCGTGAGGTACAGGTGAGGAGAGAGGCGTGTCTCACCTGCGTCGGATTGATTGACAGATACGGAGCGATGGGGGAGGTACTTGAAGAGTCTGACGTGCGGATACGGTAGGTTCCCAGCAGACAGCGGCATCACCTCCAGCTGTACTGTGTGTGAGGCGCAGGCAGCCGCCGCCAGAGAGAACTGTCCGGAGCTCTTACCACACACCGCCCAGCAACGGCCGTCCTCCACAACTACAGAGAACAGAGTATTACACATATACACACACGCACACACACGCACACGCGCATACACACATGAGCTTGGGCGTATATAAACTCACTCACCTTCATACAGGAGTTTGGCGGTATAGGTGCCATCGCTCACGGTCAAGCCCGCATAGCCCCTCTCGTCCTCACACAGCTCTGATAGGCGTGTGATACACACCTCCAGCACACAGATGGCGCCGGTGCGGCAGTCCTGTGCTGCTGACCCAGGGCTGATCTGGGTCTTCACGCTGTACAGCGTCTGTGGTACGGAGAGATCACAGAGTTAACACCATTGTGTAATGTGTATTGCGTATATTACAGGCAGAACGCAGTGACATCAGCTCACTCCGTACATAAAATAACAGGCGTTACTATCCTAACCAGATCTCAGCAGTCGTAAATATTGTCCATAACCATGATAATGCGCAATAGGTACAGCTCAATACTGCGACTCTTATGACATGCACTGTATTCATTTGAAATTAAATGACTTGCTCAGTTAATTCGCGAGACAAACAGCCACCCCCTCCTTGAATCGCCACCTTATCGTGGTGGAGGGGTTTGAGCACCTGGATGATCCTAGGAGCTATGTTGTCTGGGGCTTATTTGCCCCTGGTAGGGTCTCCCAGGGCAAACAGGTCCTAGGTGACAGGTCAGACAAAGAGCGATTCGAAAACCCCGAATGAATGTTTAAAAAATCAAGGAAGCTTACGTCGCCCGGATTGGCGTCACCGGGACCCCACCCTGGAGCCAGGCCTGGGGTTGGGGTTGGTAGGCGAGCGCCTGGTGGTCGGGCCTCTGCTCACGGGACCCGCCCGGGCATAGCCCGAACGAGCGACGTGGGCCCGCTTTCCCGTAGGCCCATCCCCCGCGGGAGGGTTCAGAAGGGGCTGATGCGTTGTGTTTTGGGTGGCAGTCGTGGGCGGGGGCCCCGGCGACCCAATCCTCAGACTCTGAATCTGGTTCTGGGGACATGGAATGTGACCTCACTGGGGGGGAAGGAGCCTGAGCTTGTGCGGGAGGCTGAGCGATACCGGCTAGAGATAGTCGGGCTCACCTCCACGCACAGTCTGGGCTCTGGAACCCAACTCCTTGAGAGAGGCTGGACTCTCTTCTACTCTGGAGTTGCCCGCGGTGAGAGGCGGCGGGCTGGTGTGGGTTTGCTTATAGCCCCCCAGCTTAGCCGTCAGGTGTTGGAGTTTTCCCCGGTGAACGAGAGGGTCGCTGCCCTGCGCCTTCGGGTCGGGGACAGGTGCCTCACTGTCATTTCGGCTTATGGGCCGAATGGCAGTGCAGAGTACCCGACCTTCTTGGAGTCCGTAGGAAGGGTACTGGAAAGTGCTCCGACTGGGGACTCCATCGTTCTACTGGGGGACTTCAACGCCCACGTGGGTAGCGACAGTGTTACCTGGAGGGGCGTGATTGGGAGGAACGGCCTCCCCGATCTGAACCCGAGTGGTGCTCTGTTATTGGACTTCTGTGCTAGTCACGGTTTGTCCATAACAAACACCATGTTCAAGCATAAGGGTGTTCATCAGTGCACGTGGCACGAGGACACCCGAGGTCGGAGGTCAATGATCGACTTTGTAGTCGTGTCATCTGACCTCCGGCCGTATGTCTTGGACACTCGGGTGAAGAGAGGGGCTGAGCTGTCCACTGATCACCACCTGGTGGTGAGTTGGATCCGCTGGCGGAGGAGGAAGCTGGACAGACTTGGCAGGCCCAAACGTGTTGTGAGGGTTTGTTGGGAACGTCTAGCGGAACCCTCTGTCAGAGGGGTTTTCAACTCTCACCTCCGGGAGAGCTTTGACCAGATCCCAAGGGAGGCTGGAGACATTGAGTCTGAATGGACCATGTTCTCCACCTCCATTGTTGACGCGGCTGTTCGGAGCTGTGGCCGTAAGGTTTCCGGTGCCTGTCGTGGCGGCAATCCCCGAACCCGGTGGTGGACACCGGAAGTAAGGGATGCCGTAAAGCTGAAGAAGGAGTCTTACCGAGCTTGGCTAGCTCGCGGGACGCCTGAGGCAGCTGACCGGTACCGGCAGGCTAAGCGTGCTGCGGCCCGGGCGGTGGCGGAAGCAAAAACTTGGGTATGGGAAAAGTTCGGGGAGGCCATGGAGGAGGACTATCGGTCGGCCCCGAAGAAATTCTGGCAAACCGTTCGGCGCCTCAGGAGGGGAAAGCAGTACCCTGCCAACACTGTTTACAGTGGAGGTGGGGAACTGTTGACTTCGACTGGGGATATTGTCGGCCGGTGGAAGGAATACTTCGAGGACCTCCTCAATCCCGCTGTTATGCCTTCCGTAGAGGAAGCAGAGGCTGGGGACTCAGAGGCTGACTCATCCATCACTCGGGCTGAAGTCACTGAGGTAGTTCGGCAGCTCCTCGGTGGCAAGGCACCGGGGGTGGATGAGATCCGCCCTGAGTACCTCAAGTCTCTGGATGTAGTAGGGCTGTCTTGGTTGACACGCCTCTGCTGCATTGCGTGGCAGTCGGGGACAGTGCCTCTGGATTGGCAGACCGGGGTGGTGGTTCCTCTATTTAAAAAGGGGGACCGGAGGGTGTGCTCCAACTATAGGGGGATCACACTTCTCAGCCTCCCGGGTAAAGTCTATTCCAGGGTGCTGGAGAGGAGAATCCGGCTGATAGTCGAACCTCGGATTCAGGAGGAACAATGCGGTTTTCGTCCTGGTCGTGGAACACTGGACCAGCTCTATACCCTCCGCAGGGTGCTTGAGGGTGCATGGGAGTTTGCCCAACCTGTTCACATGTGTTTTGTGGACTTGGAGAAGGCATTCGACCGTGTCCCCCGTGGCATTCTGTGGGAGGTGCTTCGGGAGTATGGAGTCCGGGGCCCTCTAGTAAGGGCCGTGCGGTCTCTGTATGACCGGAGCAGGAGCTTGGTTCGCATTGCCGGCAGTAAGTCAGACCTGTTCCCGGTGCATGTTGGACTCCGGCAGGGCTGCCCTTTGTCACCGGTTCTGTTCATTATTTTTATGGACAGAATTTCTAGGCGCAGCCAGGGGGCGGAGGGAGTCCGGTTTGGGGACCACAGGATCTCATCTCTGCTTTTTGCGGATGATGTTGTCCTGTTGGCTCCTTCGAATCAGGACCTTCAGCATGCACTGGGGCGGTTTGCAGCCGAGTGTGAAGCGGCTGGGATGAGAATCAGCACCTCCAAGTCCGAGGCCATGGTTCTCGACCGGAAAAAGGTGATATGTTCCCTCTGGGTTAGAGGAGAGTTCTTGCCTCAAGTGGAGGAGTTCAAGTATCTTGGGGTCTTGTTCACGAGTGAGGGAAGGATGGAGCGTGAGATTGACAGACGGATCGGTGCAGCGGCAGCAGTCATGCGGTCGTTGTACCGATCTGTCGTGGTGAAGAAGGAGCTGAGCCGAAAGGCAAAGCTCTCGATTTACCAGTCAATCTACGTTCCTACCCTCACCTATGGCCATGAACTCTGGGTCATGACCGAAAGAACGAGATCTCGGGTACAAGCGGCTGAAATGGGTTTCCTCCGCAGGGTGGCGGGCCGCTCCCTTAGAGATAGGGTGAGGAGCTCTGTCACCCGGGAGGAGCTCAGAGTAGAGCCGCTGCTCCTCCACGTCGAGAGGGGCCAGCTGAGGTGGCTCGGGCATCTTTATCGGATGCCCCCTGGACGCCTTCCTGGGAAGGTGTTCCGGGCATGCCCCACCGGGAGGAGGCCTCGGGGAAGACCCAGGACACGGTGGAGGGACTATGTCTCTCGGCTGGCCTGGGAACGCCTCGGGATACCCCCGGAAGAACTGGAGGAAGTGTCCGGGGAGAGGGAAGTCTGGGCATCCCTACTTAGACTGCTGCCCCCGCGACCCGGCCCCGGATAAGCGGTTGAAAATGGATGGATGGATGGACAAACAGCCACTCGTAAAGATGGTGAAAACAGTTCATTCTTCTGAATTATCTTTATAATCAATGCATTTGTCGATGGCAGTAGAACCAACAAGGAACCAAGGTGAGTGCAATGCCTTGCGTCACATTTTGCTAGCGGTGAAATGTGGTTTTTCTACACGCTACGCAGTACAAACTCACCAAAAATCTAGTTCAGTACCAGTTACTGAATTTGACAGGGACTCACACAACCAAACCGTTCATTAACAGAACCGCAAAAAGCACTTTCAAAGATGAGCAACAACCAAACTTTGATGCAGTGTGGATGTAGCCATAGGGAAGCAGAGGTCAGGGACAATTTGTACAGCTCTGATCAGGATAAGGGTAACTGCTGCTGAAATAAACAATGACATAATAATCAAAACCAAATCCCCTCGCATGGAGGAGCCAGTGTGCGGTAGACAGACAGGCAGACACTCGCGGGCAGACATTTGTGGGCAGACACTCGCGGGCAGACACTCACAGACAAGTTCTCCAGCTGGAACTCATAGCGGTACGATTTGTGACTGGCCCCGTTTGCGGAGGAGTTGGCGGGAGAGAAGCTGGCGGAGAGGCAGCACTGGGGACCGAGCGGGGGGTCTCCACACCACCTGAGCTCCCACAGGAAGGAGAGGGACCGAGCCCTGCACAGCAGCTGCAGAGAAACCAGGGCTTATGTCGGCCAGTCACTCACCCTGTGCAGCTCGCCCGTCCATCACAGGACTCACACTACACTCACTCACACACTCATACCTACAGGAAATTCAGTCTTCAATTAGCCTGATTTCAACAGGACATGTTACTGATCAGTAAGTACGTAATGTTAGTAAGGCGTTCATGAAGACTTTTCTGATGTGGGCTGTATTGATTCTGAAAAGACAGAATTTCATCTGTTCATCCTCTATCTGGGCCTCTTGTTCCTGATCAGAGTTACGGGGGTGTTGTGGCCCGTCCCAGCACACTACAGGCCGGAGATAGGGACATCCTTCAGACGGTTCGCCAATACAGTAGGTGTGTAGGTTAAACAGCAGTTCAACATCCCAACTTCATCCAGACACAAGTCAGAGTCCCAAAGCCCACTGAGGGCTCAAACCAGGATCTGTACAGTTAGCAGTAATGCAGCCTAAATCCAGGCTCACCTCCTGCTCCAAACACACGAGGGACGGCGCACAGGGTCGACCGTAACAGTTTACCTTCTGTGTTTTGCTGTTCAGAGACTGTAGCTCCAGTGAGGTCCCCGATTTCGCAGTCAGGCTCAGCTCCGCCAGCAGGAAGTCCAGCTCAGACACATTCTGCATGCACACCTGGATGTACTTCCTGCAGGTCACATTGGGGGCAGAGGTCAAAGGGCACGTAATGAGAGCATGGCAGGCTCCCAAGTCACTTACAAAAAGTATAGAAAGGTTCACCTGCCTGATAGCTTTTTCAGACAGTGAACACAAAACTTGTTGTCATTGGAAATGGTTTGTATTTGTGTAGGCAGTGGGCAGTTGGCAGTATGTATAGTCGGGACTGCACAGCAACTGGAAAGAATTTAGCCATTTCAGAAATGGCCGGTGTATTCTCTCAGCGTTCGTATGCTTGATCTTGTTTTGCAATCAATCTTAGACAAATCCTGTTCTCTCGCACTTCTAAACTGTTTTAATCATTTTTTTATTGATGAGAAAAACTACAAATAGAAAAGACACTGACCTTTTCCCAGCTGAGAGCAATGCATGCTGGGATTTGAAGGGCAGATGAAATGTCAGGACTATGAGAGTGGAGTATGTAGACCAGGGGCAGTCGACAGACACCTGCGGACAGAGACAAAGAGCACTGCAACTATAAAGTGCAATACTTAAGTACCCTCATCATACACAGCATTATACTGAGTACAGAGGCAGGCAATCATCGGAAGGTTGTTGGTTGCAGGCCCCGTGTAACCACAATAATGTCAGTCGAGCAACTACAGAGCTGAGCGAGGCCCTGAACGCCAGAATGCTCCGAGCCTCCGCTTCAACTAATTGACTGTAAGCTCCATCCATTATTCAAACCACTTCTTACTCACCAGAGTCACAGGGGAGCTGGAGTCTATCCCAGCTGACTCTGGGCAAAAGGCAGGACCCCACCCTGCACAGCTCACCAATCCATCACAGGGTGCACAGACCATTCACACACCATTCACTCTCACACTCATACCGATGGACAAGAGTCTCCAGTTAGCCTGACATGCATGTCTTAGGACTGTGGGTTAAACCGGAGTACCCGGAGGAAACCCATGCGAACAAAGGGAGAACATGCAAACTCCACACAGAAAGGCCCCAGGCTAGATTCGAACCGACGACCTTCTAACCTAGAGATAGATGACAATTACCAAAGATGCTTAAACCATGTAGTACACAACACGGAATACAGAAATAATAAATTACTGGGGTGAAATTATGTTCAAATAACTGTTAATAATAAATTAGAGAGGGCGTCACAGAACATGCTTTAGGTTTGTTTGATAATCGAAGGCACAATCAGCTGTTTAAGTGGCGCGACCAACAACACGTACATATCGGGAAACGCTGAGGAAAAGAACCTTCAGTCAAATCCCACAATCACCCTCAATCATGGCGCTCATTCCTGAATTTCCTGTTCTATAGTCGCGTCGTGCACACCTCCTGTTCGATGGCAGCCATGCCCCGGTCGGCAGGTTTCCGGCTCTCGGCCCGGCGATGGGGCTCTCCGTTGGTGGGGCGTTGGGTTTCAGGTCGGGGCGGAGTCGCCGGGATCTGGCATAAAACCTCCAGGTAAAAGCGAATGGTGCGGTAGGGAGGTGTGACCGGCAGGGAGATTCTAGTGACTCTTTCAGAGCGCTGCACTGAGAGGACACACTCCGATACTCGCTCTACGGAGGAGAGGGGGAGAGGGGGAGAGAGAGAGAGAGAGGGAGAGAGAGAGAGAAGAAATGGAAAGATGTAGAGAAGGCCAGAACAGGGACAGAGGTTGTGAATCAGCTCTAACGCAGAGCTCAGATTTGTATGGAAAGAATCCATTTCCTAAACCCCATTGCGCAAATATAGACGCCAGCATCCGTAAATTCTGAAATTTAACTGCTAAATAATTCTGTAATTGTATTTCCAAATGTCTTGCTTCACTGGTATAACTTTCTCCAGTCTCTTTGACACAAATGCTGAACTCTCAAGCCTTAAATAGGCTCATGCACAACAGGCAAAAAATTGGCATTATTTATATTATGCATACCCCTAAACCATGTACTGTTCTGACCACTAACCAGGACCCTAAACCATGTAGTGGTACTTAAAAGCTGGCAAAAACCATGTACTGGCCAATAATCAAAACTCTAACACAAGTACAATCCACTATCCAGAACCCTCAACCAAGTACAGACCACTTGCTACCACCCTAAACCAAGTACAGACAACTATCCACGACCCTAAACCAAATACAGACCATTAACCACCACACTAAACCAAGTGCAGATCACTTACCACCACGCTAAACCAAGCACAGACCACCAACCCTCACCATGAACCATATAGCAATTTCTTAGCGCCAGTATAAACCAGGAACAAACCACTAGCTACCAACATTAATTCTCTGAATAACCATAAAAGCAAGCATAAGCCACAAACTCATCCTGAACACACACACACACACACACACACACACACACGCACACACTTACCGCCAGTGCCGGAGAGGACGTGGGCGGAGCAGGGGGCAGAATTAAGGACCCACATGTCGCCCATGTTGCTAAGCTGCAGGGCGTCGCCCTTCTTGATGCTATAGCGACCCGTAACTATGGTAACCTGAACCCTCTGAGGGAGGCCTGCTAGCATGCTTTCTGTGGAAACAAAACCAAAGAAGAAGAACAGCACGACAGTGAGGGATACGCTCAGAGTTTGGGTTAACGGTGCAAATGGAAAACACCTCATGGTAAGGTCACATGGGAGCAAAGGTCACAGGGCAAAGGTCACATGGGAAAAAAATCTCAGCGAGTCAATGGGCGCGTACCAATCCATCCCCCCCCCCCCAAAAATTCATCTCTGACCATCTGAAACTCAGGACAGTCACAGTCCTGTCATCATATTGTCTGCCGTTTAATTCGCATTTTTCCACTTCCAGGTACACTGTTCCAGTGCCTAAGTGAGAAATGCATGCAGTTTTATTAAGTCTCAGACTCACCGGAGGGGGGCAGGACGGAGAGCTGGGGTTCCTCAGCGTACACCTCGTACTGCACCACGGGGTGGATGTGCGGCAGGACGAACTGCACCCGCCCAACCGTGGCACAGAGCTGCCGCAGGGTGTACGTGCCGGGCTCGCTGGTCTGTCGGAGGGGAACCCCAAAAACATCAGCGTAAGAAGGGGTTCGATGGTGAAAATTTACTCTGTCAAACTGAGTGGAAAAAGCCGCAAAAACATCAGAAAAACGAGACAGGCGGTGGCTCGCAGGTCGACGAGTATCCTGAAGCAATCACTCCCAAAATCGAAAGGCCTCAGGACCTTATTGCATGCATGGTCAATGTCAAATATGAAATAAATCTATAAAGCACTAAGAAAAAATCTGTACTTATTTTCCTAGGTGTTCATCACTGGGATTTAGGTTCTCTTTTTGATGATCTAAAAACGGGCCGAGACACCAGTATCAAGTCTAACATGAAAAACAAAGTTCAAACGCAACCATGTTTACAGCCAACTGCACCCACCAATCACTACATTAAATTACTGTTCCCAAGCTGACCCGTTTATCCAATGAGACTAACAGTTAATTAGACTCAGCAGAGGGTAAATTTTCCTGAGTAATATGAGCTGAAGGGCTTTACTCAAGGGTGCACTGGAGCTGTACAGGGCTTACAACCGACCTTATGAGTCCTGGGTGTTAGATACTCAGTCTCTGGCCTCCCACACGACAGAACTATACAAGTAAAATTCAGCGACAGTAACAAAAGTTTCCACTAGGTACTTTTTGCCCTCGTGAGCCGCTATGGGTGTCGCTTGGGAGAGAGGATCCGCCAAAGATCCGCCCACATTCACCAATAAGCGGCTCATGAAGCGGCTCAGACCTCGGGCAAATACTTTCTCAGCCTCTTTCTGAGCCGCTACTCACTAGTCGATGCTGATTGGATATTGTTGAGACCGGATATGACATGAGTAGAACTCAACACAAACCACAACATAAACATTGCCAAGAAATAAGCAGAGCAACATTTGAGAGAATAGAATTTGAGAATAGAAAAACTATAATGGAAAAAGTTAAAAGAAAGACCGCCGACAAGTGGGTTGACTGCGAGGTCCAGGACTTGCTCGTCTACTGGGGGCAAGAGAGGGTCCAGACGAGCCTGGAAGGATCCAAACGAAACGAAAGCACGCAAGTGTCGCAGGAGTATTAACGTCACACTCCAACTCTGTTATTGAGCCGCCACTAAAGTACCAAATGGGAACGGAGGGCCGAGAGGAACTATAAAGTGGGCGTAGCCAAAACACTCAACCGCTTTCCAAAAAGTACCCAGTGGAAACACGCCTATACGGTGTTGTGTTTATTATAGAACATCGACAATAGTGGCCTTACGGGGGCGCTGAAGAGGATGCTGTTGTTGCCAGGCGACAGCACCACCCCATTGGCCTTCAGGAGTTGTGCACTGTCTTCGATGGAGACATCAACGGCACAGCCGTCATGACTGAGCGGGTCCGGGGAGGCGGAGCTTCGGAGGCGGTGCTGCATCAGCAGGTGCACGTTCCGACAGGCCACGCCCACCGAGTTCAGCGTGTCATCCGAGGGGGAGCGGTCGTGCACAGGGTGCAGTTCCAGTGCAGGTGAGCCGTCCTGTGGGAAACTGACCACACCCTCTGGACGGTGAGCTCCAGACGCGCCCCCGGCCACACCCCCAGCCCCGCCTTGCTCCAGGCTGAAGTGCACGCTGACGGAGAGCTGCTCCAGACTCACGGTGATGGGCATCAGGCTGCACAGATGCAGCTCCACCTCCAGGGCGGCGCCCTCGTGCACCCGCGCAGTTGTTGGGCAGAACTGCAACTGCTGAAGCTGGGCGAATGCACCCATGTTCAGCGCTACCTGCTGGCCTGAGAGAGAAATGCAGAATATTTATAATTACAACTCCAACAAACGCTTTCACCCAACAGCTCAGCTGTCTAACTGACCCAGCAGCCCAACCCTAAATAATACAATAAATACAATAAATGACCAGCAGCCCTACAGTAGCCCTCACAGTCTAAATAACCCAACAGCCAACAATGCAAATAACCCAACAGTCCAACAGCGTAAATGACCCAACAATCCTTCAGTCTAAATGGCCAAACAATCCCTAAGTCTAAATGACCCATCAGACTTCCACTACAAATTACTCAGCACTAATCTAAATAACTCAACAGCCCTACAGTCTAAATGAGCCTATAGCCCCACAGCCCGAACAACCCAGCAGCCCTACATTTTACATGAACCCACAGCTCTACAGACTGAGACACCCAGGAGCCCTTCAATGTAAGTGACCAAGCGACTTTAAAACCACAAAAACCACCGCAAACAGCTCCACGGCATAAATGACCCAGCAGCTCTGGGATCTGACTGACCAGGCAGGCTAAAATGGTCTCTCACCGCAGCTATCGGACCCTTGGTTGGCATGAGCCAGGATCTCCTGACAGAAATGTTCCCGCTCCTTGTCCGTCAGGTTGGCATCGGCAGCGAGCAGGGAGCTCGTCTGCAGGTACCTGAGGTACACCGTCAAGGTCAACGGACTCCCCTCCCCTCCCCTCCCCTCCCCTCCAGGCATTCAGGCATTCATACACACACACACACACACACGCACACACACACACACGAGCACACACCTTGGAAAGAGGGATGAGGAGTGAAGATGACACGAAAGAGAATTAGGATGGAGAGAGCGGAAAGGCAGAAGTGTGGATGGGATATAGAGTCATACAGGAGGGTAAAAAGAGAGGAGTGTAGATAGAGGGGTTCGAGTGCAGACATATGGGTAATACAGAGGGGGAGGAGTTTTGACAGAGGGAGAGGGGTATGGAGGGAGGGATGGGACGACAGAAAGAGAGAAGTGCAGATAAAGAGTTAGAATAGAAGGAGAGGAGGGTTGAAGGATACTCCTCGGTGCGGCTGAGCAGTCTCTGACACTCCGCCAGCCGTTTCCTCGTGTCTGTGACAGGGAGAGCCCAGCCCTCACGCTCATATGAGCTCAGAGCGTCCTGCAGTAACCCTTCCGCCCTGCGGGGGTCGCCCTTACGCCTGCAGAGAGGCATCGTGACATTAGTACAGCTTTGTCCCAGTACATATAAAACCAGGAACTCGGCAACAAAAAAAAAAAAACCCCAAACATACTAACATACAATTGCAACACAAGCAAACACGTCAATATATGCGCGCGCACACACACACACACACACACACACACACACACACACACACACACACACACAAACTGAACTCCAAAGAGAGTTTTCAGTCAAGAGGACATATTCTAACAGCACTATTTAGACTCGTAATTTGCAAAAGCCATATTAAACTCAATCAGGCAGATTAGAATAAGAAGTTACACGCAATCCTGCAAAGCACACAGGAGGCGCAGTCATCTTATGGCATCCGGACGACAGGGTTATGTGGGGTCACAGCTCAGTGCCCCACAGTAACCTCAGGGCAGTCAACATGACACCCTGCCCCGACCGCAGGGGCAAACGGAGATATGACAGGCATTCACACACACGCGCACAAACACACTCATCGCCGAGGATTCACTCTCTCACATGTAAAACTCAGCCAGAGTCATCCCCACCAACCGAGCCGAACGCATCCGGCCAATGGCTCGGTACATCTCCATCGCAGCGTGAGTCAGGTCCTGGAACAAGGCGAGAGAGAGGGGGAGAGGGATGGAGAGAAGGAGAGGGGGAGGAGAGAGAGAGAGAGAGAAAAGGGGGAGATGGAGAGGGCGATATGAACTGTGTGGCACAGAAATTAGCCCAGGGCCACAGTGTTGACCTTCTCACTAAAAATATTTTGACTGTGACTATTTTGAATGTTATGACATTTAAAGTTGACTTTAAAATGACTCAAAGGGCAATCTCTGTATAGTTGTCATTTAAAAAAATGTAATCCAGTAAAATTAGAGAGTAGTTCAGTCTTTGCAGTGTATAGGAGTGCAGTGTGTCAGTCTGGCAGAGTAGATATGAGACAGTGCATCTGGTGAGCATAATAATGAAATAAAAGGATGTTAAAGCACAGGCCAGGCAGTTAAACTCTCACCAGATAGTGTTTTTCGAAGGCTTCCACCGAAGATAAGGCTTCTTTCAGTGTTTTGTAGGGGCTCTGTGGGGTACTGGCTGTGGGACACAGAAGAAACAAGACGACAATCGGATTTTATCATCGTTTCCTTTCAGAGTGTCGATATCACACCCACTGAAACAGCCACACAGAAACTAGCCCCATAGACAAATCACATTTCCCGCTTTACACGAGACAGACCAAAGCAAACGCCTCTACCTGAGTGGAATTCACAATTAAAATTACTCCATAAATGTACGACATTCTCTCCGACCTCTGGGCCTTTTCAGGCAGAAAGTACCAATATGCAGATGCAAATGTGTCGCACTCCTCCAGGTAACAGAGCGATCAAAATTTTTTTACTGCTGGGCCATAACAGCCGATGGGTTATGGTAATCACGATGGCGTCTGTACGTCTGTCTGTGTGTCTGTCCCACATTTAGTGTAAGCCAATACTCGGTAGCTATGAATGTAGAACAACTCATACTTATCACATGCAAGGACCTTGGGCTGTACTTGAGAAACAACCTGCTTTCATCGGGATTTGACCTTTGACCTATGTGCAGGGATCTTTGCCTTGGAAATCTTGCACAGGCTGTTTCTCAACAATTAATAACAGCAGCAATGTGAAACTGCTCGTACATGAGGTGCACTGGATGGACCTTCACATCATCTGGTTGTATTCCTTATTTGACCTTTGACCTATACAATATGATCTTGAATACTTTAACTCTTGTGCAAAAAAATAAAAACAAAAACCCCCACAAATCTCAAAATTTCTTGATTTCAGATCGATGACCAGACTGCGTATCGGAGGTAATTAAGCAAAAAAAATTTGTTAAATTTAGGAAACTGACCTCTTTATGCTAATTATGCAAAAAAAGATGTTTTGTTGAAATGAGTTCACTGTGACCTTTATGACAGACTTTACATCAGGTCCAAATCCTTCATTCTTCCTCTCCTGCCTCCTCCTCCTCACCAGTTTCAGGTCTCTCGACTCCGAGCCCAGCGATCAGGTCCACGGTTCTGTTCAGGTCCGCAGAGTCGGGCCCATTCTCCGCCGAGAGGCCGCACAGGGACCCCAGTGACTTCAGCTGTGAGAGAAGGACACACCAGCAGATGCAGGAAGTCATGACCTGTACAGAAAAACTTCCACTTTTTTTTTTACTCCTTTTTTGTGTTATTTATAGTATGTTTTGAAAATGCCAACAGACATTAACGCTGCATCAGCACTTTCATTATGACTACGCCAATAGAAAGTGACCAAAATGACATGTAAAATAAAATAACCCGACTCCTTTGGCAATAAAATGTAGGTCAGACCTTCTCCAGAGGGGTTCTCGTTTCTGAAATTCTCATTTAGCAAACACTTTATGCAAAAGTGATGTTCGGTTCATTAGACTATGCAGGGCCAATCCACCCTCTCTGGAGCTATGGGTTAAGGGCCTTACGCAAGGGCCAAACAGCAGCACTGGGGTTTAAACCACCAACCTTCCGGACCCTCCCGTAGGTTTTAGGTTATTGCCGACACACAATAATCAGAGTTGTGAATTTGGGATGTCGTACTACAACTATAAATCTCAGTGGTTTGGTGAGTGGAGAGGAGAGGGGAGAGATGAACTCCAGTGTAACGATGACGTGAGAAACCGAGTGTTTTTACAGCACATCAAACCGAAAGCCTCTGGTACATCAGGAGAGAATAGTGACACATTAGGCTGCATTTGCATGGACCGCGGTACACAGTCAATGGCTGAGCCGTCAGTTTTGGATGATGCAAAGAGATTACAACTGGGACAAAACGGTAGCAAATAAACAATATACTACGACAATAATGAAACCCTGTGACTGACCTGCAACACAGGGCATCTCTGACATGGACTGGGCTCACTTTCCCTCTTTAAGCTCAAGGGAAATAAATTAATTGCCATCTTCCCTCTTCCGTGCTGTTGTAGTGTTTTGCGAGTTACATCCACTTTGGAATTCCACTGAATATAACCATTAAAAATACATTTTTTTTTTAAATCAAACAGAAAGCACCATCTGCCGTTACCATCCACAAACGTTTTGTAGCCTGAATCACTGCAGCGTTCTCATCCGCCGTAACGACTTCCAAAGTGCCGTCTTACTCTTTACCGCAAAACTGTCCAATCTTACCTGAAAAATCACGGTGTGAGTGCAGGACTCAGCTTAATAACCGGCCACAGTCTTTGCTGTATTAGTGACGAGTTAAAACAAAACCCTGCACCCACACTGGCCCAGTTGGAATAAGACTGAATAAGGATACCTTGGCTCTGCCATGATCCATGCGAGCGCAGCATTAGCACAGCAGTACGTCAGGGGTTCTCAATCCGATCCAGAGGGGGCTAGTGTTCGGTGCAGGTTTTTGTTACAACCGAACTGTTACACAACGATTGTAGTGTTCAAGGTCGTAGCACAGACTCTTGGGGTGTATTAAATAGGGTGTGTAACTGCTCAGCTGGTGTGAAAGCCTGCACCCGCACCGGCCCTCGCTGAGGGAGGCAGAGAGCCCCTGCGGTGGGGTGATGGAGGGGCAGTGGGGTACCTTTTCAGAGGCGTAGGCCCACAGGCCCACCGTGTGGCTGCAGTTAGCCTCAAGCTGCGCACGCTCACAGCAGCCCTCGATCCTCTGCAGCACCTCCAGGCAGCTGAGGAACAACCAGCAGTCTAGCGCCCCCTGCTGCACAGGGACCTGCAATGACATGCACTGACCTGAGTCCCAGAGGCCTACACGCCTAAAGGACACGCGCAGAGGAGACAAGATGGAAACCTCCTAAAGGGGAAGGTCCACAGCTGACTAAAACCTGGGGGCATTGCTGAAAGAACAGGGGGCAGCGACTATAAATCACTTCAGCGTTGCAGGAAGCAAAGAGGCGAAATAAGCCGTATAAAGTTTCCCACAGTTAGTGAATTTTGCAGCATTTTCCCTCAAATTGGCTGTGACTGCCCTACTTTGACTCCTCTGCAGCGACTTATATTATCTGTGACACAACAAGCCTTTTGAGATAAATAATAGAATAAAGAAAAACTGTACATGAAAACGACTGGCGTTTTACAGTGATGGAAAGAAAAATCAGATTAGATGAGAAGGTGGTGCATTAGTGCGTGGGAATGCGGGGGTGGGGCCAAGTTCTGGGTCAGAAGTCAGGGGTCAGAGGTCAGGGGAACAGAGGGCCGTACCTCCAGCAGGCGCAGCTCCTGCGCGCAGTTCTGCAGCAGCTGCAGGGCGCGCTGCGTCACCTCCCAGGGCCGCTGCAGGAGGATCAGCAGGGTGCACTGCCGCGCGTACAGGTAGCTGCGTAGCTCCAGCAGGCTGGCCCGGCGACTCTGGATCAGCTCCCTCTTCTCCATGTCTATCGGTCGCCGCAGAACCAGCCCGGTCCAGCTGCGCAGCGGAGCGCAGAACCCACCCAGCCAGTCAACCCCATCTGCGCGGATACCAAGCGCCATAATGAGACTTCGGGTGCTTTTGGAGTTCTGTAGCACAGGCTACAGCGAGCAGACAAAATAAGGGCCCTAAACACAGTCTCATGAGACCGAGGGGAGAGAGAAGGGAGTGAAATTACCTCCAGCTCCAAAGTTCAGGACGTACTGCGTGAAGAGGGCGTCCAGCTCGTCGTACTGAACCAAGGCATCTTCAAACTGCTGCAGCATCTCGAACACAAACGCTAGCTCCTCCTGCTCGAACATGGGAACAGGGAAACATTACACACACACACACACACACACACACACACACCAGCTCCTCCTGATACACCTCAAATCATGGTCTCATCATGCATACACACACACTCATGTACAAACATCTCCCACTTATTCACACTCGCAACACACTCAGCTCCATAACTGCATAATTAGATGAGAATAATGCCAGATAACTGCACAGCAGCGGGGACCGACCACACTTCAGGAGATGTGTCCTCTGGTAGGTCTCATTCCGGCCTGAAATTAACACACCCGATTATACTATAAGTCTATAAACAACCACCCCGACAATAAAAAAAAAAAAAAAAAAAAAAACGACTGGTTCGCTGGGGTCGCAGTGAAGGCTGACAGGTTAGCAGAAGTCCCGGACTGGGGTCGGCAACCACATCTGTGATGTAAGACAGGGAGGCGGGGCCACAGGAGCAGACGGACTGCCGACCTGCACCATGAAGAAGTCGTAGAAGCTCCAGCCGGGCTGGGTCCGCTTCTCGCGCAGCGCGCGCATGTCATCCTCGAACCGGACCAGATTCCGTCTGAAGGAGATGGAGAGGAGGGTGCGGAGATGAGACAGAAGAGAGGTCCAGGACTCCTGCGCCCGAGGAGAGTCCTTCAGCGGGTCCAACAGAACCGCACACCTGAGAGAGGGGAACCGGCACAGACCAGGGAGAGACGCTAACATCAGACTAAAAGCATCTGCACAGGGAAACACTTTTATTTTCATTTTTTTACCTCCGCTAAGGAGGCTATGTGATTGGTCTTGTTTATTGGTTACTTTACGTCGCCATGTTTTTGTCTGTCTGTCTGTCTGTCTGTGCTCACTCTAGCGTATACAATTTTTGAAGTATTTACTTGCAATTCATCCAATCAGAAGCCATATCTTAGGAAGAAGGGGTTCAGTTGAGGAATCTCAGGGTCAAAGGTCGAGGTCAGGGTTGTCAAAAAGGTCAGACACCTATTTTGGCCAATATTTTGTTACAGAAAAATAATACAGAGATGGGACCAACACCAAAATGTTTGGTCTGGTCTTCTGTTTTCAATTTTTTTTTTTTTTGCAAGTGTCGCAATATGACTAAATTCATTGGTTTGTTAATTTGGTAACAGGATAGTTTGAAGAATTAATGGACAGATCTGTGCAAGAATTTTACCAGAGGTGAATCTTGGACACAATTCAAAGGTGATTAGATTTTTGGAGTGATCTGAATGCACATCTAGCATTTATTGAAGGGTTGTTCACCATTTAGAGAAGGGGAAAACTTTGACATTTTTAGTCACATCCTCACAAACACATAATTCAAAAAGATAAAAATTGGGGGCATTAGGCCCATTTCCACCGAAGAAGTTCCTGGTAGTATTTGGGGGGCAGGAACTACTACAGGAACGTCCTCTCACTCGGCCTCTCAACTGCCGTGTCTCCACCGAGAGGGCGAAGTAGGAGAACTCCTTCTAAAAATACGACCTCTCGTCGTCTGCTGAGTTTGTAAAATGCCGGCTATTTTGTCGCTTTCTGTAGACGTTACATCCCGCCCTGAATAAATCCAATCAGCGCCAAGAAAAACTCCTGGGTGGAGCTTGGGGTTTTCAGGGCCGTTCGGAGTACCTGCTCTGAGGCAGGGACTTTTTTAGCCCCTGTAAAAGTTCCAGTACTCTGTCCTTCGGGGGTGGTTCCAGCGGTGAAGACACGCAACAATGGCCCCGGCCCCGGAAAATTACTCTAAAGTTCTTGCGGTGGAAACGGGCCAATTATCTCAGTGATTTCAGGAGCATGTTACAAACGGATGTGTAAACTAATCGGAGTTTGTTCGGCTGTGGCGGAGGTCAACAATCTCAGACTGCTCTCCTTAAACATTTTTCCAGCTTTAAGTCATGGGCAGACTAAAGCCGCGTGGCTACGGTGCTTCGCTGAGAGTGAAACGATTGGTGTTTCAACCCTCTTGCAGCTACATAAGGTCAGTGTAGTCTTGGGCCCTTGGGCGAGGCCCTTAAGCCCACACACTCGACTGACCAGGCGAGTAAAACCCAGAACCAAAGTAGCATCCAAATTCACTTGACAGCGTACTGCACCTGTCGCTCTGCTTGGTGCAGAAGTCGTTGCGGATCTTGTCCACGATGGCGGCGCGGGGCAGGATGTTGGTCTTGTTCTTCTTCTTGCTGTCGTGCTCCACCACCACGATGAGCCAGTCGGTGGCGCCATGGAGCCGCAGTCGCCTCTGCCACCGCAATATGTCCTGCTTCACTGAAGCTCTATAGGCCTCAGTGTCCTGGGCATAAACACAACAGCATCACCAGAGAGCAGGGGTAAGAGGGGTGTGTGAGTCCAATATTTAACCCCTACATGATCTACAGGGATTGAAGCATCAAGTGGTTACTGATTAGCAGGAGGCGACAAAAGCCTTGAGTGCTGGAGTTAGACACCCTCACTACAGCGCACAACTTCTGCGAGTCGTCTTAAAAACTGGGACGTGAGTCATTATTTTTCAGCGTGTATTTCATGCCAGATCTCCAGTGCATTTGCTCTCCTACAGGGGATTTGTTTTCTTGAATAGAAGGTCTGTGCTGAAGGCAAGATAAAGAGTTTAAGCTGAAGAGTAGTTATATTTTCTCCTGAGTGCGGAGTTTAAAGCCATGTGCTTTGGAATGAAAGTCGCCCACAGGTCGCCACATAGGAGCTGGAACCGTGATGTCGCGAGATGGCTGGCCAGTATAACACTTGGGCGGTAGCCAGCGATTTGCGAACGTTACGGAAAAGGAGAGAAAGAAAGTAGAGCGATGCAAGCAACTAACTTCTCTAGCACTCGCACCATAACAGCTGTGGCGTCTGGGGTAACAAACACGCCCATCATCCGAGTGACACCGCCCAGGAACAACAATTCCCCTCCCCTTCTCATCAACCTGCGGCAGCACCATGGACAGCGCCTTCCGAACAGGCCTGAGCTCAGCACCCCCGGCCGCCACTCAACACCGGACAGCTCCCGCCAGTTGTGGCACGGCCAATAAGAGGGGCTCTCCAATCGCCTACTGAACGAGGCCACACACCTGATCCCCGTCAACATCTGAAGAACTGGCTATATAAAGCCAGCGGGGCAGCATATTGGGACAGGTTGACCAGGAGAGAGCTTCGCAAAGGCCTTTCTAACTGCTGTTATTTCTCTGCTTTCCCCATCAGAGTCCGAAGGCGAGAGACGGGGGACCCCGAGTTTACGCTCCCTCCAGGAAGCCTTGCTCTGCCCGCTATTCTATGACAAGGCAGTGGCTAATTCCCCACGCATTAAAGGGAATAGTATTAAAGAAGATCAATTTCTTTTGGCTTGTTCCTGTAAATAAACTACTGCCCAGTGGGCTGGACTCTCGCCAACCGGTTGCCCTGTTTGTGCCTGGTTTTCTGGTGGTTCGCCACACAGCTTCAAAATTCATAATTTAGGAATTAACTGATGTAATCTGCCAGGGGACTGCACAGCGAAAAAAATGCGCCTGAGAGAGACATCTTTGCGACACCATTCAATGCCAACAAAACGAATGCAGAATGTGCTGTTCCCGGCCTTGCGCACAGATGCCTTACACACCTCGGGCATGGAGGCAACATTGACACTATGACACTACCGCCAGCGAAATTAATGTGAACTTATTACTGGCCTCATGTACAGAGGCCTTGTACACAGTAACCCCAAGTAAATAGCCAACAATAATGTCCGACAACAAAGTTAATGAAGACTTTTATCACAGGTTTTGCGTATAGAGTCCTTGTACAATATCGTGTCTTGGGGATGGAAGCAACATTGACACAGTTGCTCCAAAGCAAATGGCCAACAAGGAAGTGCAATAATGAAATTAATGAGGACTTTGATTACCGGCCTTAACCGCTGATATCTTGTAAGCTTTATGGGCAGCGCGGATGGAGAGCAACAGTTTGTACGCACCTCTCCCCTCCAGGTGTAATAGCCTTGTGTGTCACGGTCATGTTCACACAACACACAGGTTCAGCCCCAGAAGTGCAAGGTTTAACTCACATACAGACACGCACATAAAACACAGACGTATACAAAGACACCAGCACAGCTACACGTATGCACACAAAACACGGACGCAAACATACTTGAATAAGCGGAGGCACACACAAACAAGGAAACACACATGAGCGCGGAAACACACGCATACACAAGCGCACACGAACGCAAATACACAAGTGCGCACACACGACCACACACATGCACACTCATGTATGCAAATGAAAACGTACGAACGACAGAACCCACAAACACTCACAGATGACACAAGATCATTTTTAGTTGTGTCAGGCAGGCAAAGTTTCTCATGAGGATTTCATAAAAGGCAGAATCCAGTAATCCGTGTCGATATATGTAGACTGCCACGGAACACCATCCGTCTCTAAACTTTGGGAAAGAAGAATCAATAGATATACTCTTCAAATTCAGCCCCACCTCTACAGATCCAGAGCCTGCGTAAGAGGAGCTCAAACTCCTAATATATCCCGCTGACAGAGTCCATTAACGAAATGATTTATCAAACACGGAATCGGTTCAGTGGCAGCTGCTGCAAACTTGTGAACTAAAGATATCAGCTCAGATAACACCCTGCAACACACAGGCTCACAGCCCCCGCACTGAGGCCCTCAACACTGCATCACTCCAGGGGTGAAAGGTCTCCACACAGGGTCATCACCAGCGAATCCCTTTCAGTAAAAACAGTCAGCTCACTAACTCAATAACTAATGCATACAATGCACTTCTCTGGAACGGATTGAGATGCTGGCATGACAGTACCAATTCAGCAGCATCTGATATGATTCAAAATTCACTCAGCAGCACAATGTAGACTCGAGACTTTGATCCACTACTGAATCAGCGCACAATAAACAGCATGATGCTCATATAACAGTGTTGTTCAGTAATAATTCAGGATTCAGTGGGAAGCATGTCATCCATGTAGGAATGTAATTCTGTACTAATTAACTACTCACACAGTAGTACGTTGGTCATTCACAATTTGATTCAGTATCAATTCAGAACTTACTAGACAGCACGTAGTTCAAACAACAGATAGGGCTCTAATTTCCTGGCGCAGCGCAGGTGGCGTAGCCAGGCGCAGCCCGCGCAGTGGTAATTTCGTACGACGCAGCCCGCGTATTGGTAATTTCGTGAGGTGCGCAGCCTTCGGTGGACGATGGTGCGCCGAGATGGGTGTGGCGGCGTTGTAGGGGGAGGTGTCACATATTCATCAAGACGCAGTGACAATTTCGTAGAAAAAGTCTCCGCTGGAGTTGCGCAGAAAACTCGCCAGCTCCAACCTGGTTTACTTTCTGTGCAGTGGTAATTTGGCTGACCGGCGCAGAGTGCGCACACGTCACCGAAATCTCACAGGCAGGTTTACCGAATGTCAGGCACATTTCAATGCTAGAAATAATTACAGGAAGCACTATTTAATGTAACTATCTGAATAAGGACATAAATTATAGTATGTATAGCGATTGTCCTGATGTCAGATTAAAGGCGGTTGTCACGCGTAATGGAAACTTGACCGGGCTTAATCAACGCAGCTGAATCTGTGATGCAAACTAACGACTTCACATCTTTCTCAGCCAACCACAAACTGTATATATACTGTATATCGAATGCTTGCGTTCTATGCTCATTAAAGCCGCTTGCAGCCACTGGACGCGAAACGAATTTTTCGCACGACTGATTACAGACAAAGTCAATGCAAAGACGCGATCGTTGGACAGGGTTTTAATATAGCTCCGTGTCCGAAAGACATAAAATTTCTAATTTTTCCTTGTATTCCAGGAATTATTAGACGTGCAAACTTGGCTATGTTTGTGTTCGACCTTCACAAAATGCAAATTGATAGCGATCGACTTTTCTTGGTCTTTTTAGCCTATTCGTCTGTTTTCTTCCGTTGAAGATAGACGGCAGTCTTTATTCGGTCTTTCTTTTGAAAATCAGTCAGATGGACCGAATAGATTCACGGTTTATTTCCACAGCAGAGATAAAACAGTGCGTGAGCAAATCAATTCCATGACCATTGACAGTGTGAAGAAATTATCACATGCACGATCAAGACTGTCCGACACGAAATGCAAAATACTCCATGTCCACCAGCCAACAAAAAGTAAAAGTATTGATATGAGAACAGATTTATAACGAAGTAAAGAATAAAAATATATCAGCAACAAACATGATATCAAACAAAGATAACCCACCAATTAATAAATCTCAGTGTTCATTGGATGCTTTGATGTTAAAATGTTTCTTTTTATTCTTTATTTCGTTTTCAATCTATTCTAATTCCCCCCCCCCCCCTTTTTTTTATTTTATTTTTTTTGCTGTCAGACACGGAGGCATTGTACATTGTCTCGCGCCAGTGTCGACTCGCTTTACTGAGCAGCTTAAACAGAAACATTGATTGAAATTCTCGGTACTCATCTTAAAGAACTGAGCCCTCTTATCAAAACATTCACGTTTAATATCTAAAAGAGTCAGCAGATTTGAAGAAATTAAAAACAATAATAGACTGTCGGACACGACGATTTATTAAAACCCTGTCAGACCTTTGGACACAAGAAGCAATCTGTCGAACGAAAAATTCGTTTCGCGTCCAGTGTGCAAGCGGCTTAATACTAGGCTACTATTATTGTCACTTAGGTTTTATCGTCTTTAGTGGGGGAAAGGAATACAGCCTGATTGCTATGATCTCGTACTGAGTTAAGATCACATATTGGAAATAAATGTGTCACGTATCTTGCATTGTTGTCCATGCATGTTAATCCCAAAATTTAAAGCAGCAACAGTTTGTAACTAATGGGAACACGCTATCCATCGTTTCTCTTGCCAGTGAGCAAGATTTTACTGGGCTGTGTCGCCTTCTATATTCTAACACATTAAAGGTGAGGTGAGGAGCTCATTTGACTGGTGAAGATTTGACTCGGCTGTGTTATACCCATACACGCCTTCTTTGCCAACTTGCGCTGGAAGGAGGAGCAGAGGCGGGACAGAGGAGTACTTGCGCCAGGCTACGCCGGGCACGAAATTGCCACATACGCCTGGACACACCCCGTTGGCGCGGCGCACCCCCCATGCGCCGCGCCAGCGCCGCGCCTGCGCCTGGTCTACGAAATTAGAGCCCATAGATTCAGTGGCTATTGAGGATTCAGTCAGCAGCATGCTGTAAATTCAACGATTTGATGCGTAAAGGATTCAGAACTCATTCAGCACCATGTAGTTCACACAATTATTTGATTGCGTATTAATTCTTTGAGCGCCAAATACATTTTCAAGGTATTAAAAATGTACTTATCCGGAGCTGTTGAAAACCTATCATGTGGCAACTTGTTTAAAAGAGCTCCCCTGCGGGCGCTCTTTTAAACAAGTTTGCCACATGATAGGTTTTCAACAGCATCTGACTTTGATATCTTACATCATTGGGCAACTATAGTTTCCTTTGGCGCTGAAAGGGTTAAGTACAAGCACAGAGGCATTGTGTCCATCAACACTGATTCAGTACTGATTCAGTAGTCACTCATTAGCATCTTGTTCATAAAACTGCTTGATTCAATACAATTCAGGATTCAGTCAGCCCCATGCTGTTTCTGCCATAACTTGATTTAGTACTGATCTAGTACTGGACCAGTAACATGCTGTGCGTTGATTCAGTTCTCGCTCAATAGCATGTTGTTCAAAAAACAGTTTAACTCGGTGCTCACTCAACTGTCAGGTGCACCTGACAATTCAATTTAGAACTGAGTGCTCACGCAGAATCGAGCTGTTCATGCAACACTTAGATATAGTACAGATTCAGTACACACCCGAAAGCATGTTGCTCACGCAACAGTTCAATTTGGCACTCATTCAGGATTCAGTCGGCAGAGTTTTGCTCATGCCACGATTTGATTCATTACAAATTCAGTGTTCACTAGGCACCACATTATTACGGAAACATTTGACTCCGTACTCACACAGCATTTGGTCCAGTAAATGTGTAAGAAGGGGAATGTGAGGAGGGCTCTGTTCGCCTCCTTGGGCAGCAGATCTTCTTTAAACTGGACAAAGTTAGCCTCCAGGTGAATCATCTTTGGTGCACGTCCATAAGACCTGATGAACGCAATCGAAAGCATCAGACGTCATCACCTCTGTGTGGAGAATAATGCACACTCACTCAAACACAGATTATTAGCCAGACATAGAAACAGGTTCAAACCAAAATTTACAACTAACAAATTTTTCCAAATCTTGTTTTAGGGGCCAAGTGGTGTGTGGCGTATTTTGTGTGTCTGGGATGGAAGTACTGCACTGTGTGCAACCATATCCCAGCATGCAATGCGGTCCCTCACCTCTTCCACTCCATTGGCTCCCGTGGCAGCTGCTGGGTGAGCTGGCTGTACAGAGAGGTGAACAGTGTCTGGTCCCCAGCGCCTGCGAGAGATGGAGGGATAGTGGAACAGGAAGAGAAGGAGAGGGAGAGAGAGGCTTGCATGACCTGATCTTATTCCCATTGAAAAGAGAAGCCATTTTGCGTATGGTCTGAAACAATGTGTTGGCTGTTGTCATGAAAATTTTTTTTTTTTCTTTCTGAATGTTCAAAAAGCACACTTCTGTTCTGTTCTGTGCACGCACAGTAGCAGAATCATACTAAGTCCATACTCAGCAAAGAACACTTTTTCCATCTCTTCCACACAGGTCTGTTGATCCCGTATACTGTCGACATAACCTTAGTAAATACAAAAATGTAATTCTCCATTCCTTATTAGTTTTTTTTTTTTCTTATTTTTTTTTAACTATATAGCTGTAACTTCTGCTAGAGCGCACGTGCAGCATGGGCATCTCGAGACTGAATGACTTTCTGAGGGCGATAAACGGAATTTGAAAGAGGTGCAAGTGTCAGTGCAGCGAGGCCACGAGTTCCGTCGGTCCTTCCAGTCGGTTGTCCTCAGAAGAATTATGTGTGTCACGGGAATAATACGAGGAAAGCACTTTCGTGACCCTGCTGACAGTATGAAAGTCCGAGAAAATGCAGTCAGGTGATGCCACTGTTAAATTTAAAAAAAAAAAAAAAAAACCTCACGCGCCACCCACGAGTCAGCCCAGAGTTCCAGATAAAGGGCTGCAGCGGTTCACTGTATAACTGACACGGGACCCGATACACCGTCAGTCACGGTTTATCAGATAAAGGTCTGTCCTGCAAATATGGTCTGTGAGTCGCCTGTTTTGCTTGCATTGTTATGAGCAATCGATGAGGCTGCTCCATGAACACCAAAGTTAAAACTCCACAAGTAAACTTGTGGAACTCAGAACTGCCGCGGAATAGAACAGCCTTATTAGGAAATGCAACGTTGCGTTAACTTTACATGCATGTGAAAAATGAGACCAGATACACTCGAAAGGGGAATGAAATATAGACGATAATCTTGCGCTAAACCACCGCATTCACAAATATAGAGAAGTGTTTCACTCGCGTTCTGAGAAAGTACACCAGCTATGTCAGACGTGCAACAGCCAGAGAAAGGCAGCACCGGTTTTTGGCAGCTCAGGCGACGAGCGGTATCGTGCGACAGCTGGAGTCACTGAACCCCAAATTTGCTGTGCGAGCAGCGACCAGCCCGCGGGATGATCAGGCGTCCCAAGCCTCAGATGACATGGTGTCCGCAGCTAAGTATAACCAGTAAGGTCGCTATATTCAGAGCATGGATTTACAAGATACTATATCACTGGCTCAGTCATGTGCGTTTAGGCAAGACTGAAGTCAGTCCCACAGCCTCGTCCATTTTTGCCCCAAACTCGTCACAATCCTCCGCTGTCAGCCCGATAATCCCCGGCTGATTGACAGCTAACTCGCCCGCATTGTCACCCCGCATATTTGCTCACGTGCCCGCCGCACTGCCCCGCGTCTGAAGCGGCGAGCAGGGGATTCTTCCACACCGCAGACCCGCACGTCACTGTCGCGGAGGTGAAACACTCACATGTCACGATCGGTTTGTTTTCCATTGTGTAGATTACTGGCGTCTCCTCCAAGGGCTCCATTGACACTGCATGTCAAAAACCCTCTGTTGAATTAGCGAGTTTTCTTGGGTGCGCTAATGTATGCAGCACGCTTATACCGGCCCTTTCATTCCGAACTTCCTGCATGGCCAAATAAGATTTCCGGGAGGCTGGTTACAATCGATGCTGGTTACACCCCTTACAGTAGTTCACGCATTAACCTCATGGAACCTGCGGACCCCCAGCATTCGTTTGTCAAATGCAGCCTTTGAATTCAAACTTGAGGAACTTCAGGACTATTTCAAATTATAGTAGAGATCCCTGAGGTTTCCAACGATACCGAATATATTCTGCTGAATAACATGTGTATCAAATATACAAGAACTACATATTTTCCATTTGATGTTATGCTGTGGCCATAAAGACCTGGCGTGCAGGGTTTGAATATTAGTCTCAATAGTGTAACGTAGCGTCAGTGAAGTACATTTACCTTCATAAGTTTGAATTATGCTGCCTTTGAAAAAAAATACGTTTTTTTCTGACTTTGAACCAACTTAAGGGAAAACTTAAGTGAATAATTTGAGTTTAAGGCGTTGGCGACTGCTCAGGTTGAAGTTGCAGGTCAGGGATCACCTAATCATGGTCGACGGTTGTGAACTTTACCACCCAAACAATATTTCCAAACGTGGAATTCTCTTGTGTCTTTTCCTTAGTTAAGCAAATTGACATCCACTCCACTCAGTCAGATTAGATTGTGTTTTTTTTATTATTATTATTTGCTGTCTATGAAGATGCTTCCTCTGCATGTGTACAAAAGCCAATATTGACAATTATATAGCTTGTTGACTCAGTGAACACAATATTGCCCGTCTGTCTCAAAGACACACTTCCAAACAAAGCAGATAAACTTAGTTCATGCATTAAGCAGCTCCAGAGTAATTTTATTCTTCATTAATGATGGACGCAAGACAACTTCTTATGCATTTTGTATGAATCAGCCTTTGAAACCATTTCAAACTAAATCCATGAATGCTTCGACAGTGTTAGAATGACCTGGAAACTAATGCAAAAATAATGAAAAGAATACAAATGAATTATAATAAAAAAATGACTGTTAAGTGCATGTATTAGCTTTTAATGTACATTAGTAATTCTTAGTGCAGATTTTAATTCCTCGTCAGAAGAAAAAGGGAATTGGGATATTGGAATGCATCTGAAGAGAAGTTGGAATGACTCAAAAAGCAGACCAGTCAATTCAACAAGCATTCAGTTTTTATTAGGTCACAATTTATTGAAATTCACTCAAAAGAAAATGCAAAATATTAATAAAACACTACATGTTAAAAAATTATCTCTGAATAAAACAAGTTTTGAAGAGGAGCACTGGGATGAAAAAGACTTTCCCATCATGCTTTCACTTCTGCCTACAGGAAAATTACATCTCATGGCTGCATATACAGCAGGGTCCAGAGAGCATGATGGGAAATGGAGTCCAGATCTGCAATCCACCAGCTTCCTTTGGGGTGGCATGTTATTGTACATTGCAACTTGATTATAACCCCAGTAGCAGCTGCTAGAGTGAATTTCCTGAGTGAATCTGTTGGACTGGACCTTCAGGACAATTCCCCATCGCTGCCCTCACCCCCACCCTATGTTCACAGTACGCTAATCTTGGAAATATGGTTTTAAATCTCAGAATAGATAAGGAGCGCATTAAATACTGAGGAAGAGGGGGTGACAGCCATTTTAGAGCGAGAGGCTTACTGAAAGAATTAAGCAGAAGCCAGCTCCACTCCGACACATTTAATCAGTTTGAATTAAAAAAAAAAAATGTAGTCATGGCCTGGGGGAAATAACAGCCCTTTTAATCAGATAATTACATTCAAAAGGCAGAAGTAAACGTAGATATGTCATAAAGGCGCCCCCCCCGGGAAGCAGAGAGCCCTTCACCCCAGGTTTAGCAGTGTGCTAGAGTCTCAAGCTCGCACACACACCCCATCAGGAGCTCTACAACAGCACACAGGCAACAGCTCTAGGCATTTTTTTTTTTCGGTGAATAGTAAATAGGACGAACATGAGATCTCAGGGCCTCGACCAACAGGGTGAAACTCCGCACAAAGCACTGATTGCCATGACTCTGCCTGCCATAGTTTCATACACCCTATAAGTTAATCTCACGCCCTCACATACAGCTGACCTTGTGTCACCTTAACCTCAGACCAATGACCTCAAAAACCTGATCAGTCCAGCTACCCTCTGTGGGGAGTTACATGTGATTTAGTCAAATCTGTCCCGTCCTTCAGTAGGTGCTTGTGACGTATGGACTGACAAATTAACAGGTGGAAAACAGAGTACCTCCCTCTAATTACATGGGGCGGAGGCATAATTACATAAAAATCAATTAAAGGATGAATATCAATGATTTTAATGATTCAATACAGACAGAAGCAATTACAGGACGGTTGTGCTAGAGGTCCCCACTTCCTGTGGAAACAGAACTGACTCAAGGGCCTGTGGTTCAGTCTCTCGCCGATGGGTCACATCCTGCTAATCCCTGAGCAAAGCTCTACCTACTGGGGAGGTCTGGACAAGTTAGCAATGGAAGTGAAGCGGGCTGGAAACTGGGGGGAAAAGTGAATTTAGCAAAATGTCAGTTCAAAAGCGACGTTTCACAGATCAGCAGACAGAGAGCCCAAGGTCAGCCATTTTACATACAACATGCAACATACGGCAGGAAAAGGACAGTCTCATCTTACACCTTCCACTTCCGAACTTGTTTCATGGAGTGAAACCTCTCCAATGATGGCACAGGACAATTGACTCAAGGTTAAGGGCGAGGGATTGAAGGAAAGATGGGAAAAATAAGTGATTAGAGGGGAGGCTCTTGATATCTAGGGCACCAAAATGTTAACCTATGACCCCTCTGTGGCTATTGTGAAATCCTGTGACCTGGCTGACATCACATAATGACGAGAAGTGTAGCGAGTATGGCTACGTTGCTCTGCATGACATCCTGTTGCTAGGCAAACGTAATATCATGCCCCTGCCCAACGCCAAAACCGAGAAAGCACATTAAAGAACTTGTCAAATAAATTAAAAAGCACTGCATGATATACAAACCAAAAAACAAAAACAGAAAACTGGAACAGCCTCCCTCGTTTAATAGAAGCTCGTGACCAGCGTTTCTTATTTAATCAAACAACACTGTCATAAACCATATAGGACTGAAAATTACCAGAGATAAGAGATCTGTTGTTGAGTGTGTGAGGTGAAGGTTTTGCTCTCAAAGTTGAAGTGAAGTGCAGAGTTCACACCCCGTTTTCCCCTCAATTCAAGTACAATATTCCTCGACCAACATAATTCGAGAAAACAGTGCAAAAGTACCGTAGACTGGACAAAGAGATGCATATTCCGTTACGCATGCTGCACATACACCACCAAAATTTAACAGGGTCACATTATGCCCATTTCCCAATTTAATGTTCGTATTTCTGTGGTCCGTTTAAAAACTCTTGCGTGATATGATGGTCAAAAAGCACCAAGTTACAAGGTGTGTGCTGCACTGCAGGATCACCACCTGGAACAAGCCATTTTCGCTCTAGTCTCTAAGAAACCCTCCCCTAAAAGCCTACTCGGTTGCGATTGGCCAACCGCAATTAAGGAAGCAGTCAGGTGTGCAAAACTGGGACTCCTATTTTTTTGGGGCATTTCGCCCAGGGGAAGGAAACAGATGAGAATGAAACAAAGATCAACTTTATATACATTTCATAACTGGGCTGCTATTATGTGAAGACTTCTGAATTTACTAAACTTGTATAAGGGGAAGGGCTATATGCGCTCCCTTTTTAAATCGTTCTGGAAAATAAAAAGCCGAAAAAAGTGTGGGGTTGGATACGGAATTCTTTCCGGGGGGAAGAGCCCCAGTGTATGTTAACTTAAACAACAGCTGGATAAAACAGATGTGTCCTAAGGCCAATATTTTATAGACAGTAAAAACTGCCATTTGGCAGAAAACACTGATATGGTATCTATTCTGTGGACATATGTTTGATGAAAAAAATTTTTATAAATGGATTTAATGAATGGTGTGCGCACCCTGTGATGGATCGGTGAGCTGTCGAGGGAGGGTCCCTGCCTGTCGCCCAGAGTCAGCTGGGATAGGCTCCAGTTCCACCGCAACCCAAGTAGGGAAGAGGCGGTATAGAGAATGGATGGATTTAATGAGCTTTGATAATACATATGCTAAAAGTAAGTTCGCTTGTCAGAGTTTTTCTAAATACTTTAACGTCATCTACTTTAAAACGTATTTGTTCATAAAGCAAAGGCAGTGCTCTGTGCGGTTGGGCCATCGTCTTGAATGCAGTAAGAATAGAGGAGGTTGCAAGCAAACGAACATGAAACGTTTCACTTTCTACGAATACACTTAGCTTTGAAATGCGTGGAAAACGAAATTGAACTGTCATCTTAGAGAGCAGCAAGTCAACCATTTTGCCGGCACTTTTTTTGCAACAGGGTAAATAATTTTAATTCCCCGTTAAAGCTGTAGTATACGATTTGAAAGTTTGATCGTTATTAATAGCCGTATTTAGATGGTGGTTATGGTCCTGTAGTACAATCTACACAATGGGAAGAGCAAAAAAAGGAAAAAATCCATTCGCTCTAGTGGCTGCAGGACTGCAGAGACGTTGACCAATGTAAGCCGTCCGGCCGGATGGTCAACGTCTCTCTCCTACTCTCATCCAATCCCGTTGCTCTAGTTGACACGTCCCCGAGAGCTTGTTCTGACTCCCCGTGCTCCGCATTCCGCCTCGTCCCCGCCCCCTTCCGTGTCATAAACTTTCTGCAACAAGCAAGTAGCTTGTGGCAGTAATGTACCAAGTGTTTGCAAACCGCCAATAAACATTAAAGAAGAAGAAGTAGCTGAGTAGCAGCTTAGCAACAAGTGCTAGTAGAATGGAAAAGAAAGACAGCGACAGCAGCACGCGGCCCCTGCTTACCCCACCGGCAAAAGTTGGGGGAAAGCGCAAGTCTGCTGAGGAAAAGGCAGAGAGGAAGAGGAAATGTGAGCAACGCAGGACTCAAAGCCGAGTAAATATGGGGTCATCCATTCACCGCAGGAGGAAGCTCCAGGAGGATTTGGGCCTGAATGTCTGCTGTATCAGCATCAGTTTTTTGTTGAACAGGTAGGATAATTTTTTACTTTGATTGTGTCAGTTGTTACATAAATAACTTTTTTTATAAGTCTATGACAATGCTGGCTGATGACTGTAAACGCTGCCGGTCGTTTTCTCTGTGTCGACAGACTGCGTCGGAACGTTAGCCGTTTATTTTTAGCATTGTAAACTAGCATTGCTGTCATCAGTGTTGTGCCTGAATGCATTCAGTGACCTCATGACCTCGTTCATATGCGTTTCCGATTGATGAACGTTATTGTGAACGTGTTCATTGTGGCGTTTGTGAACGGCGCGCTCTCTTACTGATGCATTGTAATTTACATTAGGTTTAACATGCATTTAATAACTTTCAATGTTGCTATATCTGCGAATCCGACATGGTAAATCTTCATTCAAGGCTGGCACTGTGTCTGTTTACTGCCGGCCGGCTTGTTGCTCAGGTAGAGGGGGTGTGTCTGGGAGTCTCCGGGCGGACGGCCACACGTGATTGGTGGGAGGGATCAGGGAGCACAGAGGGGAGGGGGGTGTGTGTGTGTTTCAAATTTTTCTCAATGTCACAACCTTTCTCAACTGATTCTCAGATCGTATACTACAGCTTTAAATAAGAATAGTTGATAAACATTTTATAAGTCTATTAGGTATATAAACTGCTTTTCCAAACTATTTTTTAAGCCAAGTGCTACGTTTGCCCGTTCGGTACAGAGCTATTGCATGAGTTTCACTGAGGTTTTGTAGTGGACATAAGCCACATTCCAGGAGAGCATTGGTCGTGAACTTGTATCCTGTATGGGCGTGCTTCGGGCGAGGACTCCTATTTTTTGGGGCAGAAAGTGATGCAGGACATAACCCTGCCCCCCAGGTGAAATGCCCCAAAAATTAGGAGTCCCATGCAAAACTAGCCACTAGAGGGGCATTATGCACAGGTTTTTACACAGCTGTACAACAAACGAGGCATTTCAGGCAGTAGAGGAGGTGTGTTTTCTGTTGGAGTGAATAACTTCCTTTAGTATGGAATTTGGGCCATGTAACTTTGCAGATGTTCTACATGCGCCAGAGAGATATGAAGATATAACACGCTAAAGAAAAGGGTAAAGGCATAATATGACCCCTTTAAAAATATGGCGGCGGCAAGGAGTGAAGGAGCAGACCATCAAGTGTGTTCATCATGTTATCAGTGGAAGGTGTTTTCACAGGAAATATGCCTGCTAGCGAAGGCCCTCGGCTGGCACCCGGATGATCAGATCAAGCCCTGTGCAGCTGTTGCGGGCCCTTGAGCCAGGCCCTTATTACCCCATGTGGCTCCAGGGAGGGGCTTGGCCCCTGCATAGTCTAATTAACTGCCAGTCACTGAGTATTAAAACCTCAGCCACACACCAGTACTGTGATTTAATCAGCAGCCATTAAAAGGGAGAGGAAGTGCCAGATATTGGTGAAGATTGTCGTTGCCAAGAGCAGTTAAAAACCAAATGAGTGGAGAAACACAAGGCCAGCGCTGACGAAACCCGAGGATGGGCTCAGTATTTAAGTGTTATGAAATGTTACCCAGAATTCCCTGATCATGGGACCTCAGGGCTTGGCCCTCCCCCTTTCTACCAGTGGGCCAATCAAAACACCATAACCTGCTCTCCCATTACAGGGAATATATTTCACACAGTTCCCTTACCATCTTGTTGCCTTTTTGCTTTTCTCACACAAACATTTTCAACTTCACAGTCTTCACATAATTGCTTCTGAAGTATAACAGTCATTTTTCTCACTCAAACTCACATTTCATGGGTTCTTCAGATCGACAAATTATCTTTTTGTTGTGTAATATAATTTTTGTTTGTTTCTCTTATAAATGCAGCGCCCGTTGACTGCAATATCCTCCAAAAGATAAGCACCTGTTGACCACAAAATGGCCGCCAGCGACCACGGCCACCCAGATGCCTCTAGTCCTGCTTCTTGGAGCCCTGATCCCCGTAGCTGGAGCCCGTTTTCTTCACCTCCGTGACGCCGATGAGCCGTCGCACTGCGATAGAGGCTGGCCAATAAGAGAGAGACAGCCAGTCACAAACACACATCTGGATGTATCAGACATCAAGCTAGAAATACAGACTGCTCAAACGGACACACAGGACAGCCCTCTGCAAGGTTCGACAAACACACTCCAGGACATGAGCGGGAGTATGTAGACACTCCTGATCTGGGGCTGCGTTTCACAGCTCTGGCTGGGCCTCAGTTTCAATACAGGAAAATCATGATGCCATAGCATACAGTAAGAAGATTCCAGAAGATTCTGTGGTTCCTTTAGTTTCCTGTCTCAGTATGACAATGCACTCCATGCACAGAGCACAGTCCATACATGATGCGTTGACGTTGGCGCAGACAGGGGCGGGTCTAGATCTGGGAAATGGGGGGGCAGAGACACGTCCCTTGTGGTCCTGGCAAGTTCTCAATCATTTTCCAATTATCATAATTGGCAGCTGAAGACAGGGTTTCTCTCCATATGTGATCTAACAGCGATGAAATCATGGGCTTAATTCAGTACAGAAAAATAATTTACTTAATAGGCTAAAGCTTTGCATTGATTGAACTGGTCCGAGTTCCAATGAAACATTTCCTTTCGCTTTCAGTATTGCGTGGGTCGATTAAAAAAAAAAAAAAAAATAGTGGCACTCTGCAGTTTAATAGGCTATAAAAAGCCTGCGGCTAAAGATATTTGCGTGAGAGTCGACAGGTTTGCAATTTTGAACAACGTTGATTTAAATACAGCAAATACGCGACCAGATGAATGATTGTCGTCTTACTTAATCAGAGAGAACAAGCAGCACCTGTAAAGTGTGAAGTGCTCTCGGAGTGAACCTTCTGTCGATTATGAAAATGACTGAGAACATGTCAGGACTAAAAGGGACGTGTCTGTGCCACCCCAATTCCCAGTTCTAGACCCACCACTGGGCGCAGAAGATCTCGAATGGTCCCCACAGAGCCATGACCCAAACAACATCAAACGCCATTGGGATGAACTGGAACATGGGCTTCAAGCCAAGATTAATCGCCCAACACCACCACCTAACCTTACGGATGAGTTCTAGTGACGGTCTAACATGCTGTAGAGGGTGTATCCACAAGAATGGAGGCTGTCATGACAACATGGGGAGGGGCAAATCCAATTTGGAGCCCACAACTTTGGAATCAGATTATGGATAAGCTGGTGTGTCGAAACCAGTTTTTTTTGCCATGTAATGTTACTTCAGTCAAGAAGGCCGACACACAAACACACTGACCTATGTAGAGGACAAGGACGAAGCCGAGGATGAGGAGGGGAGATCCGCTGATGAAGACACCCCAGGCGAACCTGATGAGCGGCGAGAGCAGGACGGTGGCCCAGAACAGGTAGTTAAGCAGAGTCCACGGTCGCCGTGGCGGAGAGATGGCAGAACCCGGGAAAGAGCCCCCCTGCTTATACTGCTCTTGCAGCGCATCCTGAGAGAGAGAGAGAGAGAGAGAGAGAGGGGGGGGGGCAAGAGAGAAGCAAAATTACTCAAACCCCCTCAGCACTGCCTACCATTTACTGCCTTCTCTAATACCTCCTGTCCTGCATCCTCAACCGAAAATCTCACAATTAATCCATTTCTCCACCTCAATAATATGTACTTTTTGCTGAGGTACACAGCCATATTAGCCAGTCAAATCCAGCAGGTAGGAATAGAGCCAGATTGGGGGGGAACACTGCTCATCGCTCATCATCCTCTACTGGTCATCCAGGCGACCAGAGGTGGCTCGCTCTGCCAGCAAATGTTCAGGTTTGCTCAGCCTTTGTGTTGTGCATGCTAGACCTGTTACCTCATCTGAGAAGAAGCGGTGCGTGTCACATGAGAGCGCGCTCGTAAAATTGGACATCTTAGATGTAAACGGGATTGGATAGGCAGAATTCGCTTCAAATATAATATAAATAGAAATAAAAATGTGTCCCGAAAACAACGGAGGATTACCGACCTTTTCCTGGTAGAGTTTGTGAAGCCAGTTCGCGCATTCTGACTCTTCATGTGGGATCTCTTCCACGGGAAATCTCCTGCACAGCGGGCAAGACACAAGCACGCAATCAGCACTTTAACCACCAGAGGGCAGTGCGACAGCAGATTCCCAACACAAGCCTGACTGCACGCTCTCGTATTCATGGAATTTGGTTCTTCCCCACGACTGTATAATTCGGAACTCACGGTTTTAGTGATTCAGTAGTTATGTAATAGTTTGTTATCGTCGATTATCATCTGATCTCAATAAGTTCACCCACAAAGGGCCAGAACACTGAGATTGCGGCTCCATTTTCACTTGTATTTATGCAGCAGAGTCAGTAACCCTGCCTCCCGTCACACCCCGAGCACTTAAGCCACCATGAAGCAAAACATTTGTACAATAATGAGCAGGAAGCCGGATATGGGACACGCCAAAAGAACCCAACCCTCAGCACCGTTACTTAAGCACTGCCAACAAAGAGAGGGTACCAAAGTCCTGCACTTTTAATGGGCCATAACCCATAGGAAGTCAGAGTCAAAAAGTCAACACGCACATCAAGGAAAAAGCGCAATGCATGGGCGCTGGACCAAAAACAAATATACCGTAAAAGCGAAAAAAGAAGTTCCGCACAACAAAGAGAGCTCCGATGCAAAAGTGATGTATAAGAGTGATGTTTCGAGCGTATGCATTCGCGGACCTTCTTTTTTCGCTTTTACGCCATAACTCATAGGAACCAACATAATAAGCTTCGGTTTCACACCTCCTGCGGCAAATAACTCCATCAGTCTCACCGTCTACCGCTCGCGCATGCGCACACGAACACCGCTACTGCACACTTCCTCCAGCTAATTCCATTCATCTCACTTTCTATCACACATGCAGCAGCGCGCACACACACACACACACACACCAAGCTCTCATGCTCTTTACATTACATTACAGCGACTTGGCTGAAGCCCTAATCCAGAGCAAAGTACAAAAGTGCTAAAAGTTCAGTACAGAAGTGCAGAGCTCCTAGGCGGCAAGTTAAGTGCCACTTTAGTTCAAGTGACAAAGAGCGCTTAATGAAATAGTTCTTACCATTAATAATTCCATTGATCTTATTTAGCACAAACACTCACACTTTTCATATAGTCCTCACATGAAGACTCTTTCTGCTCATTCCATCAATTGGACGTCTTGCCATGCATAATATTAGACTGTTCAGAGGCTCATCTCTCTCTCTCTCGCATGCACGCGCACACACACACACACGCGCGCGCGCACACACACACACACACACACACACACACACACACACACACACACACACTTACGTACTGCATGCCTTCTCTTTAAAATTATTCCATCAGTTTCACTTTTTACCGCACAAAAATTCACACACACAATACTGTTTCAGGTATTAATAATTCCATCAATCACACACTTTCTTCTGTTTAAAATTCTGTCACATGCCTGTAGATCTGCCATTATCAGTGTCGAGCTCATTCCACTTTCATCCATAAAACACACACTCGCGCTACAGCCAGCACATTTCCCCCGATAACGCTATCTGACACGTCATCCCCCGCAGCACCCCGTCCGTAATACCAAACGCAGCGAGCGACCAGTAATGATCTCACCTGACACACATGTCCGCCCTGTGTCTCTGACCGTTGATCAATCCCAGTAAGGTGGGGTTCTTCTCATCCCTGAAATTCAGCGTCACGTCGTACACGGCAGCCACTGCAGGGCCCAGGGAGGGAGACGGTCATGGCACAGATTCAGCAGGAGTTAAACACAAATAAAATGAAGGTCCACAGCCAAATTTGCCTGAATCAGGTGCTGAACAGCTCATGGACACCAAACTTCAAAAGAACAGGAGAGAACTGGAGCACATCGATAAATTAACAGCCTTTATATTGCAGACTAACGTGTCGACACTACAGCGCAATAGCGTTAAAACGTTAGCCTGTTTGCGCTATAAAGAGTGTTAATTTATCAGTGTGCTCTGGTGAAACACATACTTTTCTTTATAAATGCGCCACTGAGCAGAACACAGAGAGACTGCAGCGCATTTCAATTCCAGTACAAAATGGAGACGTGATCAGTCCTCACCCAGCACTAATCACTGATGCGTCACCATTAATCACGTGACATAGCCAATAACAGCAAGTTTTTTTTTTTTTTAAATGCTGTTTAAATTTCCACTGCATAAATGTTGGTAATTTTTTTTTTCATTTAATGTTGGGTTCATTCTTGTTCAATAGAATGTCTGCATATCCGCAAACTCAGTAACCTCTGGCAACCAACCGCGCTGGGTGGAGGTTATGAATTCGCCAATGTCTGCGTGTCAAGACAATGTCTCTTAAATTTCACAATCTGTGGAAGAAAGGGCCATGGGCCAAACAAGTGATGAAATTTTGGGATAGATTTGAACTGAAAAAAAAAAAACTGCCACCGAGGCTAAAGTTGTTCAGGTCTTGATGACGAATGCGTTGGCAAAGGTGCGCACTCTGTGTGCTTTGTAGATTCGTTTGTATTTTCTGACTGTCATTTTTCCACAATCTAGTCATTTATGGCCACAGCAAGCAAACCTCTGCGCTCTGTGTTGGTCGTACTAATGGAACTATGTGGACCTGCAGTGAAAAAAGGAAAGTATTTTGGAGAGCAGCAACATTGCGCTTATATTTCTGTATAATCATGTATTTACTGTAATTCTGTGTTCTCTTTTCACCATAGTCTTTGACTTCCTTCTGAGGCAACAAATGAGGCCTTTTTTGGTGTCAAATGTATTTTGTCCTTCCGTGTGTTGAAGATGACATCGTCTATGATGATGAACACACCTTTCACACGGTGTGCAAGTGTGTGAGTGTGCATGTGAGTGTGTTACTGAGCCCTGGTGTGTATGTTTGCAAGTGTGAGCTCTCGAGTGTGTGTGTGCATGTGTAACAGTTTGTGAGGGGGTGTGGGCATACGTGTTTATCAGTGTGTGCGTGCGCGCGAGAGAGTGTGTGTGTGCGCGCATGTGTGTGTGTGTGTGTGTGTGTGTGAGTGTGAGTGTATGTTTGAGTGCGCGCGTGTATATATGTTTGAGTGCGCACACGTGTGTGTGTGTGTGTGTGTGTGTGTGTGTGTATATATGTTTGAGTGCGCACGTGTGTGTGTGTGTGTGTGAGTGTGTACATCTCACCGGTCCCCCTCAGGCACTGCAGGGTGGTGGTGAAGCCCTTGGTTCGGGGCAGGAGGTGGTGCTTGAGTTTGGGGAGGCCTTTACTCTCCGCAACCTGCATACTGATCTCGTGCTTCTTCTGTGTGAAGCGCGTGCCTTCACAGTACAGCAGGAACTAATGAGAGATACACTGTGTTAGAGACACACACACACACACACACACACACACACACACACACTCGCCTTCACAGTACAGCAGGAACTAATGAGAGAGAGAGAGAGAGAGAGAGATCCACTCGGCCCCAGTACAGGCGAGAGGGCGTGATTACTACTGATGAATACACTTCCTCAGGGCGCCATTTATTCACATCATTATTACATAATCATAATAGAAAGCTAAAGGCCATGACTCAAGACCTACTTTCCTAACAAGCGCGCACACACACACACACCCACGCACGCGCACACACACACACACACACTTAAAAAAACAGGAAGTCAGAATTCGACGGTTAAGCAGTGGTAAGCGAAGCACCCACTCACCCACATGCATTCTGGGTAATCTCTGAGTCTCTGCAGGTCTCTGAAGACCGTCTCCCTGTCCAACTCCCACTTCCTCTTACAGAAGACAATCTCCAGGAAGTACCAGGTCCAGCCAATCAGGGGCACCTTCAGTAGCTCATGCTTGGCCAGGACCTTGGAGCTCTGTGATTTGGACAAAAGGTCAGAGGGAAACAGCTGACATCACAGGACCAGGGTGGAACATTATGTAGACTAAAGGGTGACCACATTTTCCTGACATTGCAAGACAGGAGAAAATGCCACTCATCTTTTTTATCATTATTTTGCCAGTTATTCCAAAGGCTGGGGGCATGTCACAGAGAATAATGTCTAAATCACAACTGGCTGAAATCCACCAAATCACTTAGATAGACTTCACACACACACTTATTTTACTCACCCCTATAATCTAATTAACCCCAGAGAAACCAGCCCTTTTAAAATTCCCCTGTCTTTTTTGAACTTCCCAATCTAAAAATGTTAAATAGCATACCCTGGATAAGCTGCAAGTCTTCTCAAAAAAACAACTCTGGCAAAAATAAAACAGGCCCACTCAGGCTGTAACCATGCGATGGATGGATATTTATCCTGCCCGGCACCAGATCTGTACTGGCACAACATAATGGCTTTTACAACACAGCCTGGCAAATTGCTCAATGCATTATGGGTAAGAATTTGCACTTAGGCAGCCTTATCGACCCAAGACCCCTCCAGCAGAATGATGCTACCATAGCGATCCACTTTACTGATCCCTTAATTGAAATGCATCGCATTAAATCCACACAGACCTCTGCAGGTACACTCACACTACTGCTAACACTACACCCTACCCACTGTGCGTCACACACACACACACACCCTACCCCCAGCACGCCGTAGCGTTCACAAATCGTCCAGCCGCAGAGGAAGTCGATCTCGTAGTTGTGGTTGAGGATGATGATGGCGTGTTCCTTGCCGAACTTGTCCACCGTGGCCTGGTCAGTGTAGAGAGTGCAGTCGGTGCCAGACCACCATTCCAGCAGCATCACCAGCTCTGCCGGGACCGCAGAGGAGAGCACACACTAACACACCTCACCGAGAACACACTTCAGCATTCACACTCATGCAAAACATCATCCACAACACCAGGTGTTCTTGCAGCCAAACATTAACCAAACATAACGCAGCTCGCAGCGTTATTATAACCCAACATCATGTCCCAACTCCAAGTGTTCTTACAGCCAAAACTCATCCCCAACCCCTAGTGTTCTTATAGATTAATGTCGTCCACAAGGAGTGTTCCCAAAATCACAGCCCAAAATCATCCCCAGTACTGAGTGTTGAGTACTCTAACAGATTAGCATTATCCGCAAAACCTATTGTCCTTATAGCTAAACACCCTCCACAGCACATGGTGTTTTTATAGCCTAACATCATCTAGCAACATCAAGTGTTCTCACAGCCCAAAATCATCTCCTACCCCTAGTGCTCTCATGGATTAACCACATCAACAAAACATCAATAGCAGTCGTATAACCCAACATCATCCACCGACACAAAGTGCACAAACAGCCCAAACTCCCCGCCAACGCCTCAGATGTTCCTACAGATGAACACCACCCCCAACACAGTGTTCTTATAGCTCGACATCATTCACAACAATCACCATTCTTAAAGCCACCACACATGCCTACACACACTCCTCATATACACGTACAGTACATGTGCGCGCGCACACGCACACAACCTTAAAAATGCATGCATGCCCAGACACACACAGACGCAGGATCACACAGGGTCACTCACGGCTCCACAGGGAGTAGGCCAGCCGGCAGTTGAGGCGGCGGTAGAGCTGCTTGTCGAAGGGCCAGATAATGCAGCTGCACAGCTGGAGCAGGTTGATGATGAGGCCGCTGACCACAAACACGCAGCTGAGCAGCAGCTGCAGGAGGGACTGGGTCTGCAGGTACGACACCAGACCCATGACAGGAGCAGAGCACCCCCTTCTCACACACACACCTGGGGAAACACACACAGGTATCAGCGACCTCTCACACACACACCTGGGGAAACACACACAGGTATCAGCGACCTCTCACACACACACCTGGGGAAACACACACAGGTATCAGCGACCTCTCACACACACACAAACAAAATTTAATTCAAGGTCACTGGTCTTCAACTCTGTTCCTAGAAGGACACCATAGTGCAGGTTTTTACACATTATATTCAGCGCATCTAATTCGGCTAATCAAGAGTTGATCAGGATCTCTAACAGGGACGTGAGGTGCGCTTTGCTTGGAGAGAAAACCTTCAGGAAGGGAGCTCTACAGGAACAGGGGTGGAGAGCAGCAAAGTAGCTTCTGAGAAAACTCGTCCGGACGAACAAGCTCCACTGCTATATCCCCAGCACCACAACAGGGGCCAATACAGGCGTAACCCGAGTCCGACCCTCAAGTCACACAGATTCCATTCGCCTAAACAAAGCGAATAATGTTCGATTTTTGCTCATCGCCTTCGAGGGGCTGACCAGACGACTTCAGTTGGCAAAGCTGCTGGGTCATCTCACTCGGTTTCGTCATCATGAGGTCAGCAGTTAAGTCGGAGCTGACCGGAGGAATAACGTCTGCCCTACCACAACGGACCCCCTCACAGGGACGAGAACAAATGTTGAGGCATCTGCTGAACCAAGTTAAAAAATGGTCGTGCAGATTTACCAGAGTGTTCTCTCAACACAATAACGATGACACTACATTGGAGCAAATCTGGGAGAAAGTTCACGGGGTCACGGAGGGGGGCCTCATACAGGAGAAAAACTGACTACAGTTCCTGAGAATCGGCTCCCGGGGGACTTGACTGGCTATCAAAGAAACATGTAGCATCACAAATATTGGGGTCCCAGGAGCCCGGGCCGCCTAATCCTGCAGTAAGAGGTACAGGCAGGGTTAGGAGGGGTGTAGCTCACCTCTGGTCTGTTCACACCCCTCTCCGACACGGCCCCTCACTTAGTATCACCGTCCTGGGGGAGGGAGGACACGTAATACAGCCGTCACACATTATTCAGTCTTCGGCTTTCCACGCACATCAAATTTAATTCATTTTCTAATATTTGCAACGGTGGGCCCAATTCATTATGACACTGGCAGAAACACAGGTCTGTAAAAAGGAGGCTGCAAGTGGTTCAGTTTTACCCGACAAGTGCACACAACTCAAGCCGATATCCGCAAGACGCGGCAGCGAGCCAAACTCCAATAGGCTGATGGAGTGGCCACGCCCCCGGGTCATTCCATGTCAAATCACCCAATGAGCTAAACCTCACCATCTCCAATTTTGCTCAAAATTTGTGTGTGAATTGGCCATGACCCAAACCCCCCCAAATCTCAAATTTCAGCTCAATCAGACCTTCCACTGCTAAGTTACAGCCTTTTTTTGTTTGTTTCTTTTTTTTTTGGATATTTCAAGACAAATGGCCGTGGCCGCCAACATTCAAATGGCCACACCTCCAAAACTACTTGAATGATTTTTTACAAACAAGGTATTGTTGGAAATCGAATCACACAAGCATTCCAAATCTGCCACTTTTACACTCATTCTGGGAACTCTGGATGTGATGAATAACTGACATATTTTGACCTCAAAACTGACCTTGAGGGTCTTGTGACCTTGAATTTATTTATTTATTTTTTTGAACCCCAAATTATGCCCTGATGAGCTCTCTACAACACATCGAAAACTTAGAAACTTATTATTTTTAGTTATAGAGTAATTCCAAATTAAAATTCATGTGTCCAGCCATTTTCTGAGAAGTCTTGTGCAATTAGCGATGCACTGAGACTCCCTGGACTAGGAAATGGTGTCATCACAGCCTGCTTAGTTAGACAAAGGAACTTCAACTCTCAACTTCAATTTTTATTATTTGTAAAAAACTGATACATTTTTAATGCTAAGTACATGTATATCTTTATTTTATTCAGGATGCCTTCCTTCAATAAATCTTGTTTACAGTTTGTTTGTTTGTTTTAGGAGACAAATCAAAACACTAGCCATCATGGAATGACATTTATTGGCTACGTGAGGCAGATATTCTTACATCATCCTCATCAAGGCAATATTCTCTCAGCCACAGTGACTTGATGAAAATTTCATAAGTCTGCCTAGTTTGGCAAATTGATTCTGATTAAACTGAACCAAGTGGGACTACACTTCCAGGAGCAACTTCGATAGTGGGATTTAAATTTGATTTTTACTAAAAAGTGTGCAGGCTATCAGGGTAAAAACACATTACTTGACCATACATGGACAGAACAGAACTCAACTGTAGGGATAAGTATGTAGGTAGTACATTTTGTGCACATTTTGTGTACACAGACCTGAATTTCAGTAAGGATATACCAGATTTAATTGAATATTGCTGAAAAAAATAATTGTTTTTGTTAAGTTTTTGATTTGTTGTTGATAGCTCATCTGGGCATAATTTGGTGTAAAAAAAATTCAAGGTCACGTGACCCTCAACGCCAATTTTGAGGTCAAAATATAGGTCAATTATTCATCACACCCAGAGCTCCCAGAATGAGTTTAAAATGGCAGATCAGGAATGCCTGTATGATTCCCTTTCCAACAACACCTTGTTTGTCAAAATCGGTCGAGTGGTTTTTGGAGATATGGCCATTTCAATTTTGGCAGCCATGGCCATTTTTTTCGGGAAATAACGAAAAACACAAAAGGCCATAACTTGGCACTAGAAGGTCCAATTGAGCTGACATGTGAGACTTGGGCATTTGGGGCCATTGCCAACTTGAATTGATTTTCTTCAAGTTTGGTATGTGAGGTGTAGAATCCTATTTTTTCGTTTTGGGTGATTTGACATGGAATGACCCTAACATCCACAGAGGTGCCAGTACATCTTCAGACAGAGCCAACGCAAGCACAGGCGCTCAAGGATTAATCGCTTTGTATTTGAAATGTTTTACACCCATCTGAGAGCAGTCGAACGGCACATACAGATGACCCACATGCAGTCAAAAGCTTGTCCAGGCATCTCAATGCCCAGGAAGCCAAAATAAGAGGGACATGTGCCAAAACTAACGCAGACATTGTGAGAAATTGCCCTTGCTGCCCGAGGCCAAGAAACAGCCACAGAAACGAGTTCCTGCACGTCAGCCCGGCTGCACCAACCAACTGGCCTTTACTGGCCTCCTTTTCTGAGGAAACCCAAACACACCCCCATGACCTACAGCTCGCGCATGCCCACATGCCCACGCACACACATAGACACACACACGCACACACACACACACACAGATTAAGGATAGGCCGGCATTGAAATGTACTGATCTGAAGAATGGCATCACCACAAGAAATAAATTGTTTTCTTTTTTCAATTCCAGGAAAAGTCCAGAGAGAACATGTTTATCTTTTTCAAGGATATCTGAGTAGAAGCACCAGGTCAGATGTTTGGGGGGGAGAGAGAGAGAGAGAGAGAGAGAGAGACACATTTGCATACATTTTATCTTTTATTTATTCTTTTTACCAGAGTTGTATTTTCTTTTGATTCTTTGGCAGTATTTTCTATGACATTCATGCCAATAAAGCAGTATTGAATTGAACTGAGAGAGAAACAAACAGGTTCTGTCGCTGTACTCAAGAGCCACAGCACAGTTCCGCCTAACTCTCTGGGTGTAAATTAAAATCCCAAACGAAACTCCACCAAGGGTTCAAACCAGCTGGGACACATTCGCTTTTTCCACCATAATATTCACTTAAAACCCTGACACAAACACACTCATTCATTCGTGTGCGCACACAATACACACCAGCGCACAAGCAGGTCCAGATGAGCGCAAACCTCAAACAAGCATGAAATTCTCTGATCCCCTGCAACAGGATGGCTGATATCTGACCTGTAAACAAAACAGGGTGGAGGGACAGACAGACAGACGGACGGACAGGAGTATGAAAAGGCACTTCTACATAATGCGATTTAGCCAGATATGAAATTGTTGAGAAATATTGAATGGTTTTAGTCCAGGAAAAGAAGGGGATGATGGCCGACATCTGGCAAAGTCACAGCACCTGCTTGGCCAAACATTGCTGAAATGGAACACCCCCTATTGGCCAAAGTATCGGACCGTTTCGGTCCAAAATCAGAATTGGTGTCAACCTTATGACCATATATACACACTTGAAATATGGAAAGGATCGGTGAAGAACCGAAGACGGTAGAGCGTAGACAAGGCTAAAGTTTACGGACGGACGCACGACAGACTACCACTAAAGATCCCGAGCATAGAATAAACCCCTTTGGGCCTTTTGGCAATCGGGCTAAAAATACATTGGAGGGACAGACAGACAGTCAGGAGAATAAACACAAGTATGAAAGGGCACATCTACAAGATTAGATGTATCCATTACAGGAGTCGACAATATAAATGGCCCGGTGGCCCGGTTGTACTTTTGAAACAGTCAGGGCCACCAGAACGCTCCAAGCAATGCCTTGAAAATAAAATAACAAGTAAAAAAAGTAATAAATCTAATTTCAAATTAATTCCCTGTGGTACTGTATCTCCTAATGATTTCTGTTAAATCCTCTCGGCAATTACCGTGAACACATGGTGTTACGTGATCGAAAACAGAGACCTCTACTTTCAGTGTGCAGCGAGCGCTGTGCCCTGGGACGTACTGTAGCACACCACCTGCAAGCAACTGCACTGTGCACAGCTCGCCCGAACCCTGCTGCTGATTGAAGACGCACCTGACATAGTTTTCATCAGTTAGCTACCTTAAAATAGGGATTCAAAGAAAATAAGTGCCCATAAAATTGGTCCACTACGGCAATTTCATGGTATGTTGAAGGTATTCAATCATAAAAAAAAGTTTCATGCTACTTGATATTCGCCTTCCAAATATTGTTCTTCGACCGTAACCAGTCCGCCGACAGTCTCATTTTCCAAGATGTCACATACGGGTTGTGTACTCTGAAAGTACTCCGATGCTCCATAGTTATAATACAGTGAACACTGTTAAAACTGTTTTCAATTTTGTTTTTAAAGCCTGACTTGTCAGAACTCCAAGTGGATTTCTTCCAGATCTCCCAGTAGTTCATCGCTTTAAATCCATCGTTTTTAAATGTTTATATCTTTATTTATTTTTTTTTAAGGTAATGTTGCATAAAGGTGATTTCTTTCATGGATGCATATTAGTTATGCTGCTTATTTTGGTTCGTTCCGTGCTGCAAAAAGTCCGGTCGCCGTGCTGGCTATACGCTTTACACGTACAAGTTGTCTAGTTTAAAAAGAAAATTATGTTTCTATTGGAGTCATGCTACCATTCTGAGGAAGGTTGGATAAGCCAATATTCTGGGCAACAAGAAAGATAGTATTTAATGGACACGATCAGGTGGACTCTCATAACAGTGATTGACTGACATGGCAATACGGAGTGACGAGGTCGATGCCATTTAGAACACAATCGTACCCCTTAAATATCTCCACCCAATACCTCAAAAGCAGCCTGAATCATCCGCCTGAACTTCTCATGCACTGAAATTCAATTTTAATCACTTTTTTATAGTTGTTGTACCTCTGCCCATGGTTCTTTCTTCAGCTTCTGGTCCGTCCTCTTCCATAATGGCCAAAACGAAATAAAACCTTGCAAATGTAATAACGTTAGATAGAGTATACACAATAGAAAGATCTGACAACAGGCAGCTGCAAGTGCATGTATTCCTGCGCGAGTTAAGAGAATAAATTCTAAAAATCTTCCTTTCTTGTTTTATCGTCGCTCTTATCAAGTCTAATCATCGAAATAATATAATAAATTAGGGTATCAGTCCTTCCTCGTATTTGCACGATTTGCGTCAGATCATTTAGCTTACATGTCCATGTTAATCTTCAATGTACTATATAGAAAAATAATAGTTTAAATAAAAAAGACGGATAAATTATAATGAAGAAACATTCATCTATCTCAAGTATAGTACGACACAATTTAAACCTTGAAAAACAAAATATAAAGCTTGGAGAGAGACACACACTGCACGCTGTAATGTGGAAAAAAACTTTTTTTTGACCTTTTTTTTTTTTAAGCCCAGTCTGGAGCTCGGTTTGGGCATGTCCTGGGCATGTCTGAGAGGGGAAGTCCCAGAGAATTGAGAAAAGTCTGCAAGGTGGTAGGGGGCTGGAAAAGAGTATATAAGGAGAGAAATTGAGAGAGTAAAGTAGTAGGAGAAATTGCAAGGAGAAGGATACATGTGACCAGACCTGTCACTCTTTACAAGACCGGTGAAGCTTTTTGTGGATTTTTGCCTGTGTTGGAGCATTTTCCTGTCCCGGGACATCATCAAGCAACCCCACCAAAGGGACTGTATATATTTTTTTTCTTGTATATGTCCATCTGGGTCAGTAGTATAAATTGTAGGTTAGTTGTCAGTCTTTGTTTAATTAAATCTGTTTAAGTTTTAAAATTTTGTCTGTCATCCCTTGCTGTCTTATATGTCATAACAAATTGGGGCCATTACATCGCAAACTCAAAGAGCAGAGCTTGTAAAACCCGTAAGTGACATCACCCAAAACAGGCGTCATTCCTAGCATCTTGGAAGTATTGATAAAATTTTTGCGCGTTTCCATTTTCTCGTATCAATAATGTGACGGAATGACATTACATTGCATTCTTTGCATTCTAAGCTTTCCATTGATGTCGAAATTGCCATATTTCCTTTGAATCCCTACTTTAAAATGCTTCTAAAGCCCCCAGTACCCAGCCAAAACGCAAGGCAAAAAATACAAAGCAAAGAATAAAAAGTCACTGGAAGAGTTGAGGGAGAGCGAGAAGGAGCACGAGAGGATAAAAAGGGAAAGAAAGTTTCAGCCTCAGTGGCGAGACCCGCTGGAATTGGCTGGGATATGAAGAGGTTCTAGAGGCCAAAAATGAGGTCTTTTGTGAACTCTGCAGATCAATGCCCAGGTTTGCAGACGAGCAAGTTAGAGAAAAGTTAACGTGTATGAACAGAAGCGTATGATAACGAATTGCTCTGGAACTACGGAGAAAATAATGTCGTCATATGACGATACCCAGGGTTTCTTGCAGCGCTTCAGTTAGGGCGGCCGCCTGGACAACAAATTCCCCCCCGGGAAAAATAAATAAATGAATGATAATTTTTCATCTAAAGTAAACATTGGAATAGTGTCTCCTATCAACTGCTAGTCCACATATTGCGTTTCTTTAAGATAGGCTATATGCTATTTGTTTAGTTTCTTATCAAGGCAACCGATGTGTTTTTGCGTGGCTTTCTGCTATGTTTGACAATTGTGCATGGTTTTCTGTAGTGTACAGTAATGGATTGGAAAAAGCAGTCAAAAATATCAGGATACTTTATTCAAAGAAGCCGACCTACTTCACCATCTGCACGCAATTTGATCTCGTAATTACGAGATAATGTGTATATTTTTTTATCCTGTGAATGCAATGCGCTTCCATACATAATACCGTTCTCCTCCCCCGAAATACAACCACAACCGCAAAGCATTTGGGGAATTGAAGTCAAAACATATATACATTTTCTGTTCTTCCATTAAAGCTGTAGCATACGATTTTTAAGTTTGATCATTAATAATAGCCGTATTTAGATGGTGGTTATGGTCCTATAGTACAATCTACACAACGTGAAGAGCAAAAAAACAAAAAAAAAAAATCCATTCGCTCTAGTGGCTGCAGGACTGCAGAGACGTTGACCAATGTAAGCCAACCGGCCGGATGGTCAACGTCTCTCTCCTACTCTCATCCAATCCCGTTGCTGTAGTTCACACTCCCCGAGAGCTTGCTCTGACTCCCCGCGCTCCACGTCCCGCCTCGTCCCCGCCCCCTTCCGCGTTATAAACTTTCTGCAACAAGCAAGTAGCTGTTGGCAGTAATGCACCAAGTGTTTGCAAACCGCCAATAAACATTAAAGAAGAAGAAGAAGTAGCTGAGTAGCAGCTTAGCAACAAGTGCTAGTAGAATGGAAAAGAAAGACAGCGACAGCAGCACGCGGCCCCTGCTTACCCCACCGGCAGAAGTTGGGAGAAAGCGCAAGTCTGCAGAGGAAAAGGCAGAGAGGAAGAGGAAATGTGAGCAACGCAGGACTCAAAGCCGAGTAAACATCGGGTCATCCATTCATCGCTGGAGGAAGCTCCAGGAGGATTTGGGCCTGAAAACTGATGCTGATACAGCAGACTTTTTGTTGAACAGGTAGGTAATTTTTGACTTTTATTGTGAGAGTTATTTCATTGACATAAATAACTTTTTATAAGTCTATGCTGGCTGATGACTGTAAACGCTGCCGGTTTTCACTGTGTCGACAGATGGCGTCGGAACGTTAGCCGTTTATTTTTAGCATTGTAAACTAGCATTGCTGTCATCAGTGTTGTGCCTGAATGCATTCAGTGAACTCATGAACTCGCTCATATGCGTTTCCGATTGATGAACGTTATTGTGAACGTGTTCATTATGCCGTTTGTGAACGGCGCGCTCTCTTACTGATGCAGACACCCCAGCTAAAACACAGCGCAAACATCCCGGTGATTGAGAAAGGCAAATATTTTATATTTGACCAGATGTTCTTGTTGTTCATTTATGTGGAATAAATATTGCACTGTGGAGCTGTTGTGGTTTTATCATTAGCGAGACTTGTCATGACTATCATGACAGCCTTCACTAAATATCATAGGCTTGTTATTCAGTTAGGCCTATTGTAATATTATGAGGAACAAACAATAGCTGTTGACATTGTAATTTACGTTAGGTTTAACATGCATTTAAACGTTGTTATACCTGCGAATCCGACATGGTAAATCTTCATTCAAGGCTGGTTCTGTGTCTGTTTACTGCCGGTGTTCTGACAAATTTTGCTACCTATCAAAATATGCAGCCTCGCGGTTCTGCACTTACGCAAACCTAAAATCGAGGGCTATTTCCTTGCTCATATCTTGAGTATCTTCAAAATTCATAAAAATAGATTTATTTTCAGTGCACATTTTGACCTGTAATTGTACATATATTTGCATGTACACGGTGGGTTTTCTTGAAAATGCAGAAATTAGCTGATAATGCCGTATATGGGCATATATCTTTGAACAAACTTATCCAACTCATTATAACATAAGCAGATTTTATAACAAGTTAACAAATAAAGTTACAACTGTAAACTGATTCATATTGCAATATCAAGGTGAAAACAAAGACTTTACGATCACTTTGCATTACGGTAGCAAAATTTAACAGAACACCGGCCGGTTTGTTGCTCTGGTAGAGGTGGTGTGTCAGGGAGTCTCCGGGCGGACGCCCACACGTGATCGGTGGGGATCAGGGGAGCACAGAGGGGAGGGGTGTGTGTGTGTGTGCGCGTGTGTGTGTGTGTGTGTGTGTGTGTGTGTGTGTGTGTGTGTGTGTGTGTGTGTGCGCGTGTGTGTGTGGGCGGGATGCTTTTTTCAAATTTTTCTCAACTTCTCAATCTTTCTCAACTGATTCTCAAATCGTAGACTTCAGCTTTAATTTTCGTTTAACCCTTAGGGACTGTTGTGCGCATTTTATGCGCCTTTCATTTTTTTTTTGATAATTTTGGCTGTGCTCATGCATGTATCAATGAATTTTGGTAAGATTGTGTGCTTTTATTCGATCTTGTCATTTCCAGCTCAGCTCTTACAGTAAGGCTAAAACACACTGTGAACAAGCAAGTGTTACTCAGACTGTTAAGTGCAAAAAATGTGCCATTGAAACCCAGAAACCCGTTCAAACTGCAATTTTTTTTAATCTCACTTCCATGAAAGCATAATACATACATTTTGTTATATTTGCGTGTCAATCAATAAAGTTACAAGACTGTTGACTTTGTTACTTTGTTATTTCACTTTAACTGCTTTGTTTATTTATGAAGAGTAAGTAAACACTGACCGTTGCCATCCGCGCCCGCTCACCACCTTGACTAACTGATTTTCTGTGGGAAACCCTGGATACCTGACACTGTCTTGTGCCAGCGGATACAACGGTGGGGCCAGGGTCAGTGGCAAATTTTCCTTACTGTCCATTATTACTATTATTATTATTATTAGTGTCCATTATTGCCTACCCCTGCATTAAACTCTGCAGGGAAATACTGAACTGCTTAGGAGTTCAAACCCAGAAAACAGCAGTACTGACGGACACGCAGAGGCACAAAACTCATTCCTATACAACCCCCCCTCTGTGTGGCACAGGCGTGATACAGGAAAACTGAAATAAACTGCCAGTTTACAGCAAAAAAAATAGATAAATAAATAAATGACTAAACAAGACATGGCGTCTCCCCTAGAACTGCCAGGCATGATGATAATGCGTATCCGGGGGCAACAGTTCACCAGTTTCAGTCTAAAGGAGGCCAAGTGATGGAAATACTTCGGATGCCACGTCACCCGTGACACACAGCTGTGTCCCACATCCTACATTCTTATCTGTATCAACTTTTATGAGGAAGTAAAATCCAACAGTTCTGAAAATCTGCTTTACCACAGAGATAAGCCATTTACGTTCCCCGGAGAGTTAGCCAGCCAGTTTCTGAACATTGGCCAGAAGGTTCGACAGGTCAGTGATGACAAATAATGACCCGGCGGGTACGCGTGTAAAACATTCCTCCCCAACAGAAACTGAACACCGTGACATAAGTGAAATGGAGAAGTGGCACCGTTTAGCCGGTTTCTGCAGGCACTCAACCCAGGACATCCAAAGAATGTGTTCTTCAGAGGCCTGCTGGTTTAAAGGAATATTCCGCAATTTCAGCTCTTCTTGGTAGCTCCCTTTCGACTAGCCACAAAAAAGATCACTGACCCCCCCACCCCGACCACATTCCCCTCCTCTCCTGAGAAACACATTGCACCGTACAGACCACAGAGTCTCCCGCCTCTTTTGTCCCCGTCTGAGTAATAGTCCTATGACACATTTTTAATATACAACTTTGGCAATGAATACAGTAGTTTACAGCGGTTGTGGACAGCTTTCAGGTGATTTTAGCAAAGTAGTAGCGAGTTTGCCATTAAGAACTGGTATAATGTTGACAATTGGCAAGCCCAAATTGGCGAACACAAGCTCCTAGCAAATGTTGACTTAACTTCATGCAGCTAACATTTATCCAACGCGAGTTGCCAGCCTCTGAGCAGTCTTTCATTTATGGGGGGAAAAAGGATGAAAATTTGTTCACTAACATTTGTTTTCCAGGTCATTCAGTTGGCTATGACATTGGTCAGCATGGCAGTTTTATGACTTAACATGCAGTAAAACTAGCAAGCTTTCACAGTTAGCCTCAGCTAAAAAACAACCCACTTTGTTACCCTACTGTCACACGCAAGGTAACGTTAGCCAATATGCTAACTGTCGCGGGATGGAGTGTAAGCAAACTAAAGCAAAGCCAAAGAGAGGGGTGGAAGTTAAAAAGGCATCAAGCTTGGCAAGAACACTTTGTCCAATTTGGTCTTTCTTCTCTTCCCCAGTCTAGGTGTGCTTTAGCGGTTTAAAAGAGCCATATTTGGCTTCGGCAGATGGATGGAGCGCACATCCATGGAGTCACAATTCCCTAATGGTCCGTACAGTTCCAGGTGACTTTTGGTTCTCAACACATTAACGACCCTGGTGACAGTAATGACACGGGCAAAAACTCCTGCCATTTTTTTCCACACCTATAAACTCCCAGATTGACCAGCACATAAGTGCACACACGAATGTAGGTACGTACACAAACACACAAAAAACTGACAATAGACCTAAACAGCCAGAATCTTCACTTCCCACCAATCTCGAAAAGGCAGTCATGAATGAATGAATACACCTCAGAACATTATGACAGGTATCACCCAAACTCCTATGATAGCATTTATCCTGGAAGAGATCTGGGTCTCGTGGAGAGATTAGAGCGCAGGAATAAACCCGCTAACAGGAGCCGCTGACTCATCTTCATGCTAAACATGAACAGGAACATGCATTACCTCATACTCAAAAACCCACCAAGAGTACGGTTATTATCCACTATACAAGCTTTTCCTCATATTCAGACAGTAGTCTCAGGAATGCTTTGTCCGAGGCCGAGCAGATCCTGACTAAACTGGACCTACCAGTAGACGTAGTACACCAGGGCCATGAGGATCAACGCTCCACAAAGCCCAGTGAAGATCATAATGCCGCCCTGGTTCAGCATTGCACCTCCTGTCCTGCCCCGTCACCCCCTCAGATCCAGAAAAAAGATGCAGCCCTGACGAGTCAGAGTAGTGATAGCATTGAGAAGGAAGTCATTGCTTGTCCAGTCGGATGGTCATCGGTGTCCTAAAGAGAAGGCCAACGGCGATGGAAACAGGAGGCCGGCGGATTGCCGAGAGCGGAGATGCAGATCTTTGGGGGGTGGGGGGTGGTCACCAAATCTGCCTTTTCAGCTCAGAGGGGGACTAGTCTGCAACTGACTAAGGGTTGGGTCACAATCCGATGCTTTCCGACCCCAAACCAAGGCAACAACAACGACAACGACGACATAAACCAGCTGGACTGTCACACCAGGAAAATTCCAGTTGCTTCGGGGTTCCAAAACTAGACCAGGTCAGGGGCGCAAACACAAGGTCATCGGACAGCAAGGCCCGGTGAGACATTAAAACTGTACCTAACGGACCAAAGGCATCCCAAAATCCACCACCCCTCCCGCAAGCACAGATTAGCGCCGATTAGCTGCCCAGCAGCAGCATCCCGGTTAAGTCGGATTGCATTTACATCAGCAAGTCGCTGGGAAGGATCCAAGCAGGAAAACAGGCGGCTTTGGAGTGCGGCATGGGCCAATAAGGTCAAAGGCAAGGGTGGAGCCATTGGAACTGTCCAATAGGCTTGCTCGCTCGCTCTTTCATCCCCCACAAGAGGCCCAAAATAGTTACAAATTGCCTTTATAAGGATGTCAAAGACCCAAACAAGCATTTCCCCTAAAGGACATTTTCTCATTCGATGCGAAAGGTCTTATTTTTAACTGAATGTTGTATGAGAGCATAAATGTCAGTGTCCCCTCGATAATAGCAAAGCCAGGCTGCAGAAAACAATGGAAGGTCAGACAAAAAAATACTGAGTGCTTCTCCCACCCCCCCTTGGAGTTCACGTAATTTTAATGTCAAAAAATGATTGAAAACAGGTCTAGATCAATCATTAATTTTAAGTGCTGTTCTCTATTTTCAGTTCATCAGCTGCCACTGCTGAATAGCAGTCTAGAAACTTAAGGGTCTGCGAATTAGAGTCGAGTAACAGGAAACACTGGATTATTTTTTTTTTTAGCTATGCCTAACAGAGAAATGGCCTACTCAATTATTTCAACTAATTTATTCTGAGCCGAGAAGACTCATCTTAGCATTGCCCAAAAAAAATTATAAAAATAGGCGTGCAATGCACGGAATACCCCTCAGCCCGATGTTGAAGTTTTTGGAGACGCCCGCCCGCCCAACCGCACAAAGGATAGCAATACCCCGTCAGCCTTGAGGGCTGGGGGGTAAAAATTCTAATTATTTTATTCTGTGCAAGGGAACAGGCTATAACACAGGGTGAACATCACGCCAATCCAACCGAGCATACTCTGGGCGCCAATCGGAAGAACGACAAGATCGTGGCAAAGAGCAGAGAATCCTATCTCTATCACTGAGAATCCGAAACACACAGACTGCCGCACAGAGAGATTTTGCATATTAACAGTTATTTATGCCACCACTTTAAACCACAGAGCACTTACCAATTCCCACCATAGCAGTGTGGTGTTAAACTGATGGTTCAGCTCTATGGTGTAACCAGAAGTATACCAGTGCTGGCATTCACCCTTGAACTAACTTAACTAGAACTTAAGTTTTCCCTTAAGTAGGTTCAAAGGCAGAAAAGTATTTTTAACCATATTGTGAGAAAATGTCACATACAGATTCTGTATCTGCTGGTAATAGCGCTTCACTGAGGCCACATATTTACATTGTGAGAACAATTCAAACACTGAATTACATCAAACCGATTCTAGATTGCGTACATCATTTCATACATATTTCTCTGCAATTAAGACGGACATGTTGTAGATTGCTTGGAAACCTTGGGATCTCCACTAGAATCTAAAACAGGCCTGAAGTTCCACAGATTTGAATACAGTAGCTGCATTTTACATATACATGAGTCCATGGGTGTTATGTAGTTAAGTAATGAACAGATTTGTCCTGCACGCTGAAATCATCAAGCGTAGGTTAGGAACACTGCCAGTCAGACAGAAAATAGCCAAAGTAAACAATCTGAAGAATTACGAAAACCAGCCTAAAAAAAAGTTCTGGTGGCAGACAGAGGGAGATCGTCGAGACACAGAAAACAAACCAATCCGACCGGGCAGAACAGCACAAAGCCCAGCCCACTACACCAGAGAGCATCACACTGTAGGCAGATTCTGGGAAACGGATAAGGCATCCTTAGAATCAAACAGGCAGTAAATTCTGGCGTTCAAACCATCAAAAACCCTTGGCCTGGCATGTGAGCACAACTAACTGCTCGTCTCCGCCCGAAGGCCCCAGAAGGAGTCATCTGTCCGCATTACTGAGTGCTGCTCTGATAAAATCCGGCTTCACTTGCTTAAGCAAACAGAGGCAACGGCTGACTGAATGGGGAGAGAGAAGCAGAGAGGTGTGTTTTCAATACAGACCTCAAAATGCCCCATTCCTAGGAGAAAGAAATCAGACATTACAGAGTATATCCCAGAGAATCAGGGATTCATTTATGCAGAGAAAATTCTGCACCCAAGCATTCCAGGATGAAAAGTCTGACAGAGAGACGGAGGAGCAGTCAGCACTTTCACACAGTTACATAAATGCAGATAAGAGGACATCTGGTTTGTGCGACTTGCTGAGTGTAAGAGTATATTTCAGTGGTAAATCAATCTGTAAGGGGAGTATAATGATCGGCCAAGTCTCACTACAATGAATTTAAATCGCAATGACCTCCAGCTTACATCAGTCACAAATCAAGAGTAATTGTTTAGCCGCAAACATTATTTATTTAAGAGGATGCCTTCTGTTATCTCCTGACAGACCTCAATCCCTTACTGCCTCTTCCCAACCACTTACAGACTCTGCGATTCTGGAGACTAAAAGGAAAACACACACAGATGCACACTTTGCCTCCACCAGTTTACTTCAGTGACAAAGCTACCGCTGTTTTGTGCGTATGAACAGGAGTACTCTTAATCTAGTGTATGTGCATGAGCACAAATGCCCTTGAGAGAACACTGTCATATGAGAGGAGGGTGACCCCCATTTCCTAATCCTCCCAATAGGTTTGGCTACAAGTCAACAACCTGTCCCACCCATTGACCTCTAAGACATTATACAAAACACACTCTTCGTACGCCAGCACGGCTAAGTGAGATTAACACAGAAGGACAACAGATGATACAATTCCCAGTGAGGAAGTCAAGCTGTGGTATTAAACCCGCACCAGATTTATGCAAGATGGCTTTTCAAAGCTCGAGCTGGTAGCCTGACCATTCCGGCCTCTAACTTTAGCCCATGTAACAGCCAACCCAGAGATGACACCAAGGCGAACTGGCGAACAGATGGCAAGAAGAGATCCAGACGGCTTTAATATGGGTTAATACCTAGTCGACATAAACACAAGTGGCGAGGATTCAGTCGACATTTCGCCTCCACTGAGTCTCAAGAGCAACTTAAGTCCCACTTCTCTTATTCACAAACACAGTTAAATGTGTTCAGTTTATAAAAAAAAGAAAGAAATTTCAGCTTTTGTGACAAGTCCTTCAACACCAAACCGCACACATTTCCACTTCACACATGATATTGAAATATTGCATCGTCATACGCAACAGAAGCCAAAACCTTTTAAGAAGTCCTCGTTAAAACGTTTCCTACGCCTGAATGAGATTCGGGTAAAGCATCGTGACCCTATGTGCACAGTCAATCCGGCATCTGTTGGGGGTAGGGCTAATCAGCTGAAAACATTCTGCTGAAAAACTACAACCATCGATACTTTCCTTAACAAGTCGACATGGTCTACAACATCCCCCGCCAATCGTGCGCTTCTCATTTTCGAACTCAATCAAGGCCTTTATGGTCTGAAGCTACACACCAAATTTGGTTACTGTATCTGTAGTAGTTTCTGAGTAAAGCTGTCCCCTTTATCTCGGACGGACGGACGGACGCACACACGGACGGATGGACGGACGGACGGACGGAGGTCAAACCTATATCCCCCTCCCACTTCGTGTTGGCGGGGGATAATAATTTATTATTGATGGATACACATCAAGAATAACGTGAAAAATTTATCAAATTATATTAAGAAATGAAGAAATTATGAAGGAAAGTACAATGGTTGTAGTTTTTCAGCAGAATGATTGCAGAAGATCAGCCCTATCCCGTTTGCCGGTTTCCCCAATTCCGATGATCATGATAAATATGATCACTGCCAGTTGCCGCAAATGATCCATCCACACGCGATATTATCGACCGGCCAGAGGTACTGTCTCGAGGCGAGGTTACCAATAGTGACACGAATTGCAATAAGGAAACAATAGGATAGTTTCAAATTCCACATTTTTCTCTGTGGCAAAGGTAGGAAAGTCAGTTGCTTCAATACTGACACAACACCATTACTTTCGTAATAAAAATTCAAAGTGAAAGAGCAACCAATTTCCCACCACAGTTTCGCAGCCGTAATGCACTCGGAAGCAAACGGCAGCCCTGCAGGCGCTCAAACAGCACCACGTGCGCAAAAAACAATTCTCCCATCGCGCCGGAGTCGCTTGAAATGACATGCGCACGCGAGCCTGCTGTTATCTGCACGATCGCCGATCGGCGGCACATTCCCTCCCAATAACGTGCCCGAGTCCGAGAGCCGTGTCACTGAAGAGTGTGTCCGAGAGCCGTGTCACTGAAGAGTGTGTCCGAGAGCCATGTCACTGAAGAGTGTGTCCGAGAGCCATGTCACTGAAGAGTGTGTCCGAGAGCCATGTCACTGAAGAGTGTGTCTGAGAGCCGTGTCACTGAAGAGTGTGTCCGAGAGCCGTGTCACTGAAGAGTGTGTCCGAGAGCCGTGTCACTGAAGAGTGTGTCCGAGAGCCATGTCACTGAAGAGTGTGTCCGAGAGCCATGTCACTGAAGAGTGTGTCCGAGAGCCATGTCACTGAAGAGTGTGTCCGAGAGCCGTGTCACTGAAGAGTGTGTCCGAGAGCCATGTCACTGAAGAGTGTGTCCGAGAGCCGTGTCACTGAAGAGTGTGTCCGAGAGCCATGTCACTGAAGAGTGTGTCCGAGAGCCATGTCACTGAAGAGTGTGTCCGAGAGCCGTGTCACCGAAGAGTGTGTCCGAGAGCCATGTCACTGAAGTGTGTCCGAGAGCCATGTCACTGAAGAGTGTGTCCGAGAGCCATGTCACTGAAGAGTGTGTCCGAGAGCCATGTCACTGAAGAGTGTGTCTGAGAGCCGTGTCACTGAAGAGTGTGTCCGAGAGCCATGTCACTGAAGAGTGTGTCCGAGAGCCGTGTCACCGAAGAGTGTGTCTGAGAGCCGTGTCACTGAGGAGTGTGTCCGAGAGCCGTGTCACCGAAGAGTGTGTCTGAGAGCCGTGTCACTGAGGAGTGTGTCCGAGAGCCGTGTCACCGAAGAGTGTGTCTGAGAGCCGTGTCACTGAGGAGTGTGTCCGATCCGAAGAGAGCGAGTCTTGCACAACCCACAGGATGCACTCAGTGATCGCTCGCGCCAGTCCGCCCAAGTAAAACAGCAACGTACAGAAGGATATTTTGATAAACTTGCCCGCACGACTATTAAACCACATCAGCTACAAATCTCGAAGGAAACTGTAGCAACAGTGCCAAAGCGGTCCTTTGAAAACCACCAATGTATCGGTTACTTCTACTTAACAAGATTCGTAACATAGTTAACGCACAAAGGTGGCGAAATCCGTCAAACACAGCAGCTTTTAAACTCAGAAGAAGAAGAAGCGAGTAGAACAATAACACGTGAACAGAGGGGGCGCGTGTAGTTTCTGCGGTCACACGGCTATATTATTTGGAATTATTTTTCCCAGTCCGAAGGGATCTTCTGCATACCGTGGAACGCAGGTGTATCCGGCATAACCCAGCCTCAATAACGACTTATTAACTGAAACAGCATCACTGTTTGGCAACTGAAGTGTCTGCCTAGCAAACCACGACAGCAACAACTGCACTAGGGGTAGGCGATCACAGACTCACTAGATAACCGACAACCTCGCTAATTGTGAACGGTTAAATACCTGCTTTTTGTCCGTAGCCTGTCTTCGGTCATAAAAAAAGCCCAGTTCAGACTGATCGCTTCCTTTTTCCTGTCGAGGAGACTCCTGAAGTAAAGCACTGCTGATTACGCCATAATCTGGCGTTGCACAGTGACATGAACGTGTCTTTGTCCGCTAAGAGTCTGCCCTCCTCTTTCAGAAGAGCCGAGTGACTGGATAGTACCGGCTTCAATGAGGGGCGAGGCTTCCGGTTTGAATTCGTGGAGCATTTTTTCAGAAACGGTATAATTTTGGGGGGCCAGTCGTGAACGCTTTCAAGGCACCTATTGTAACGCTTCAAATTGTTCTCCAATATTTTTTTCCGTCTCATGCATGGGTGTGAATGGCGACCCTTTGAGAAAAATTCGGTGGATATTTTTGATATTTTGTAAATTGATTGAGAAACTTACAATGAATTACCAAGTTTGGAATCAATTTGTGAGTCCCCTCTAGCGCCACCAACAGGCAAAATTTGACATTAAATCTCTGCCTTTTAATCGACCTCGAGGAGGTGATACACCCCAAGCAACATTCACTGGTCCATGTGCTGGAATTAGTCTCATTAGCTCTCGCTGGAGCTATGGTATCGGACTCCATCCGTGCGTGCATGTGTCTGTCAACAAAAACCTAGACATTTTGCCTTATCTCATCAACTATTTCAGTTTCCGGCTCCTAATTTTCACTGGACATGCATCTCATAAAGGCCTACAAATGAAGTGCCTAAAGGTGACCTTGGCCTATTTTTTTCAAGGTCACTGACCTAAAAATATCACCAAAACCTTCAACATTTTTCTTTATCTTATCAACTATTTCAGTTACAGGCTCCTAATTAGCTCCCACCGCCCGAGTGGCGCGGGAGTTTTGGTATCAGGCTCCGTCCATGCGTGCGTCCGTCAACAAAAACTTCAACATTTGTTTAACTTAAAGGCGGAAGCTTCTGGGGCCCCCAGGACCCTATATTTGGTTCTACTTTCTTCACTTTACCTGCCAATTTAGTCCTGAACTGACTGAAAAACCTTTATCTGAAGTTAGGAACCTAATTACCTCCTGATTTTTAGGTCCCATCTACTTAATTTCTCCCAATACATTCAATTACCGCCATATTAGAATTTTTAACGCCAAAGATTTTGGGCTGAAAAACACATTATGAATACAGTACTGTCATGTATTCAGAATACACACGTGGGGCATTAAGGTTAGAGCTCTTGACAGGCCTCAGGAGTTTCCTGTTCAGAGCACCAGTGGCACTTCTCATTTATGCTGTGTTGTTTTGTGTTCTTTTGTTTTTCTGTCTAGTTGATCTGTCTGTATAATATTGTCTGTCTTTATGAAGTGTATTTGTATTAAGAGGACACCCTCGAAAACGAGATGGTTTCATCTCAAGGGATTGTTCCTAATAAAGAATTTACAACTTCCAACTTCCACCTGAGAGACTGGAGCCGGGAGAAACTCTGCATTTGGGCCCTTAAACAAGACCCTTCACCCCAACAATCACTCCAGGGGCTCCATCACTTGTTGCCATCACTCTCATGGACCCTTGTTGCTTGGTCAGTCAATATGGCCAGAGTTAACAATAAAAACTAACCACGATCCAGCTTAATCACAAAAATGCTAATGACTGCACAACTGTTAAACGTAAAAAGACAAAATGCGGCCAGAATATTGTCGATTGCATGGTGAAAAGAACTCTTGGTCCAATTGAATCACATGATACTACTGTGTGGAATAATTTGTTTGTCCTGGGAGAGCTGACCAAAAGTTAGTAAAAGATGGATGCACATTGACAAATTCTGAGGCAAAAGACAAAAAAGAGGAAGTATGGTATATCTGTGGAGCACTTCATAAATTGATGACCTTTCTTTACCGGGGTGGGGGGACTAAAGGGATGCACAAAATTTCAGAAAATTTAACACTTGGGGGTGCTACAGGAGAAATGATGAAATTGCTTTCCCACGAGGGAGACATTTCATCCAAACCTTGCAGAAAATGACCTCACCTGTCAAATTATACCAGATTTAGTCAAAAACATTTTTAACACCATTTCAAGTGGCAAGTTGGGTATTACTGTACTTGATTAATATGTTTGTATTTCGTTTGTGATAATAAATAATATATTCTCATTTGAGGACTGGCGTCGCGTAATCGGACAAGTTGAGATCAGATGGCATGTATGCAAATCTTGCCTAGTTCAGTTGGATCATTTGTATGGACCATACGATTTATATCATGCAAGGTGCACATAGGTGAGATATTAACAAGGAAAGAACACGTAATCATTTCACATGGACTTAGTTTTTAATTTTGCCTTCATTAAATTCTATAACCATTTAATTTGCACTTTATAAATTATATTCTAAGCAAAGATTAAAAAGAGACAGTAATTATTAAATACTTTCTAATGTCGACTCGGTAAGATTCATTCATTAAATTAAAAAAAAAAAATGTTGGCAATGTATTGCATTGCAGGTAAGTAACGGTTCATTTGATCAATTCTCCTGACTTATTTCTTCGGACACTCTGCCCCCTGCTGGTAATCAATATTAAATACAGTTTGAGTAATTTACTGATTCGACTCATGGAAAACAAGGTCAAAAATGGAACTGGGCATGAACTGAGACTATAACCGACCAACCAATAATGATTTAGATTCATTTTGAACATCTTTTCATTTCCAGTGCGAAATTAAACAAAAAAGTACAAGAAGTTTATTACATGACGTGGACATTGCTGAAAACAGTACAGTAGTTCCTTATCTCCATACCAAAATAAAGACAATTTAGTGTGAAAGTTACACGGTATTCTATTCCCTGGTAAATACCAGGGGTCTCATTTATTTAAAAAAAAAAAAGCGAGAATTTTGAACCAAAATATTTTGTACGCTCAATAAATAAATAAATGAATGAATGAATAAATAAATAAATAAATAAATAAAATGACGGGAATTCTCACCATTCCTTCACATTGACCGTAAATTTAGAATAACCAGTTAGTCTAACACAGTGGTTCTCAACTCCAGTCCTGGGGACCCACAGCACTATAAATCTGTGTTCCAGCTCAGCAGTGGGATGATTCACTTAATCAGCTAATACTAATTGTCAATCTCTTAGTTCATTGAATCAGGAGTCCCCAATAAAGAAACACTGCCATAAGACATTAAACTTTTTTATCCGGGGCCGGGTTGCGGGGCAGCAGTCTAATCAAGGATGCCCAGACTTCCCTCTCCCTGGACACTTCCTCCAGTTTTCCCGGGGGTATCCCGAGGCGTTCCCAGGCCAGCCGAGAGACATAGTCCCTCCAGCGTGTCCTGGGTCTTCCTCGGGGCCTCCTCCCGGTGGGGCATGCCTGGAACACCTTCCCAGGATGGCGTCCCTGGGGCATTCGATATATATGCCCGAGCCGCCCCAGCTGGCCCCTCTCGACGTGGAGGAAAAGCGGCTCTACTCTGAGCTCCTCCCGGGTGACAGAGCTCCCCACCCTATCTCTAAGGGAGCGGCCCGCCACCCTGCGGAGGAAACCCATTTCAGCCGCTTGTATCCTAGATCTCGTTCTTTCGGTCATGACCCAAAGTTCCTGGTCCCCTAAGTTTAAGATGATCATGAAAATCTATTTTTACATAATGCATTGTCACTCTGACATCAAATTTCAATTTTGTCAACCTGCAAATCCTCTTTAATGGTGTTTCTTAACTCAACAAGAGTTGTCAGAAAGTCAACAAAGCTCGCCGGGGGGCAAGGTTAAAGTTTTTCTGCACGCGGACGGACACGGACGTGGACTTGGAGCCGGCGGTACGACAATAGCTCTCCGGACGTTATTCGTCCCGGCGAGCTAACAAGTAGCCAAAGTATCATGTATGATTGTACTAGCCCAGGTTTACCACACCTATTTCAACTTAGCAAGAGACTGATGATAAGGATTTGATTGACTAAATCATGCCACTGCTGAGCTGGCAGACAGATGTGTGGGGCAGTGGGTCCCCAGGGCTGGAGCTGAGAAACACTGGTCTAACAAGCATGTCTCTGGACTGCGTTGGTCACGTGGAGAAGATGCCGGCGCATACCGCACACTAGTGCAGCAGATAATTGCATATTGCACAAGAATTGTTCAATTATTGATACAAGCATGAAATTTGGTACATGTACTCTTCAAGGTCTACTCTTCTCAAAAAATAATGCTGGCCACGCAAAAATCCAAGATGGCAGTCATTTTTCAAGATGGCTGCCTTGCCTGACCACATTATGCTTTTTTTTACTGTTGTATAATGAATTTTTTGAAGATGAAAAAAAAAAAAGTTTCTTGATAACCAGCTTAACGATTTGTGTTTTAATTATTGTCATAACATAAAATTTGATTACAAAGATGGCATCCAAGATGGCTGCCATTAATTTAAAGTATTCATACCTAGGCAACTACTGGACATATATACATGATTTTTTGGTGTGCACATACATTTTTTGGGACGTAGAATCCAATGGAGCCATTTTCACATTTATAAGTACAGAATTGAGACAATGATGAGGCTGGCTGTGTTTGGGCCCAGGCAACCAAGTGTCAGCCTGAAGCTGAGAGTGTTGGGATTTACGAAATGAACCAATCGCGAAAACCAGAGGAATGCAAAAAGGAGGCTTTATTACTGAAGATGGAAACCCCCCAACAGAGCTGGCAACAGTACGATGTCCGCAATCCAAAATCAGAATCCAATGGGCGTAATCCAGAGTCAAAACCAGGGCACCAGTCACAAAATCGTTGTCGGGCAAAAAGAGGTCGAAAAACAAGAATGCGGTACAGTACAGGGAATCGGCAAAACTTGAAGTCAAGGTGGTCCAGTCAGAAAGATAAATCACAATGAATCAAGGCGAAGATAAACGTGGGACAGGAAACAAGGAAGAACAATCTGACAAAGGAAGTGAATCAAACAGACATCTTAAAATACACATCCGGGGAGAACACATGATCAGGGAGAACAGGTGCAATCAATAGTACAATAATCAGGAGTGACACATGAGGAATAAACTAATTACATGAATCTGGCTGTAGCCAAAACGCAGACGGGGATCACAAGACAAACCTATGAACAGAACAACAGCTCCGGTCAAGGAGTACTAAAGTGTATAGTTTAGAGAAAGGAAAGCACAAAGTATTAGTGGAGACCCACAGACCCGCAGAGATAATTAGGGAAAGGCAAGGAGGCGGAGACTAGAATAGGGCAACTGCTGAGAGATTGTTAATCAATTAGTATGTGCAGCTATACAATCCCGAGTGCATGTTAGTAAGTTAGTGTGGTTAGTAATTAGCGAAAATAACAAACTGTCAGTATGCGTCAGTAAGATAGTAAAAGAGAGAGGAAGGAAGAACACGAGATAATGAAAGAAGGTTGAAACGCAGAAACCAATAAATCACCCGAATGAGTGGCACGCAAGACAAGGGACCGTGAGCAAAGATACACACATGACAAGACAGGGGAGATGAAGTGCAAGGCATGGAAAATAAACATGGCAAGGGGCTATGAAACATTGCAAAGAATAAGAATAAATCAGGACATGAAAAATAATAAAAGAAGTCTAAAATGACCAAAACACAATACATGCAGAGAATAGTCAAAAACAGGCAGTGGTCACTAAACTCAAGAATCAATAATCATGGCAAGGCCAGGCACAGAACTTAACTAGACGTGTGCAGGCAGACAAGCAGAATCACAGCAGAGAGCCCTGCTGACTGGGGATGTCAGTAGGTCGGTGAAGGCTGGTAGGTCTTCTGGACAGCAGACTCCCCCATAATCAACAGCTGACCAAATGCGGCTGCAAGTCAGGCTGTCGTGGCAGGTGCAAGTGCTATGGGCTGGGTCTCACCAGTACAGCTCTGTGCTCTTGCAAATGTGAAGTGTGACTCTTTACTCCACCAGCATTTTTTTTTTATTTCTTTATCTTTATTTCTAATCATGGTGCTTATTTGTATTAATATATATGTATATATACATGTGTGTTGTTTCCGAAGCACCATACCTATGCGCCATCAATCAGATCTTCTTTCACTTCGAGAAGTTTTATTATTTACAGCATGACCTTGATGGGTTAGTGTGACATGAAAAAAAGTGTAAGTTCAATTCATTCACTTCTTATTATTGTTTATTAATTTATCTTTTTTTTTTTTAATGCCATGGTGTAATAGTCACTATTGTCAGCATACAGTGGGTACCAAAAAGTACCTTTGAGTTTTGACCCTGGTGGTTATTTATCATGCTGAAAACAAAAATAAAAATTATCATCATATGGCTGTATTATTATTTTTTTCCGTGGCACCAGCACCATTCGATTCATGCGAAAATTACTTCATCACCCTGAAGGGTTACATTAACTTGTAAATCGATGCAATGCAACATTCTTTACTACAAAGGTCATTGCTGGCTCTCACTGAGGCATTTTTGATAACTTCAACATACATGACAAGTACAATGAAGAAATAAAAATTATTATGGGGCTGTTATTTATTCATTTTTTCCCCCTTGGGACTTACATTATTCGATTCAAGTGAAATTTCCTCTCATCACCCTAAAGGGTGACATTGACCAATAAATTGATGCTACATTCTTGATTACAAAGGTCATTGCTGGTTCTTATCGACGCATTCTTGATTTACTATTGACCTACATGACAAGTACAGTAAAAAAATAAGAAATATTATACGGCTCTGTTATTATATTTTTCCTTGGGACCGATGCTATTCGTAAAAGGGTTACATTAACCAATAAATCGATGCCACGTCCTTGAATACACGGATCATTGCTGGTTCTGACGGAGACATGCTTGATTACTTTGACATCCATAAGAAGTACGATGAAATGAACTGCGTACCATTGCTGAACTTTGGCCTTCATGTGGAACTAACATGGCAGCTGACAAAATCTGAAGTTTTTTTATAATGTTTTCCTTTGAATCACCTAACCTTTAAAATGTGGGTTTTAAGCCAGGATATGCATAGATCTCTGTATTTTTTCTTTGTTGGATAAATACCTTTGGAAGGCAGGATCAAACAAAATCGGCAATATTTTTAAATGAAAATATATGTTTCATGGCAGACATCCTTCATGCCATTTTTGATGCAGCAGTTCAGGTAGCCTTTATGGTCAGTGGAACAAGTCCATTAGATTCTCTGACCCAAAAAAGTAGGATTAGACACAAAAATTATTGGTCTATCCTCTATCAGTAGCTGAGATATGGCAAAATTTGTCTTTTGCAGCAGCCATCTTGGACGCCATCTTGGTTTAAGTGTAATATGCAATTGCCATGGACAATATTACCTTCACTTGCCATTTTAGTGTCCTAAAACCTAGACTTGGACAATAACTGTTTTTTTTTTTCTTTCTTTCTTCAATTTTTGCAACCCATTACAATGGGGCCCAGTGTGACGTGACTGCCATCTTGGAAAATGGACGCCATCTTGGATTTTTGCGTGGCCAGCGTTTTTTTTTTTTTTTTAAGTAGGCTTTGAAGAGTACATGCACCAAATTTCATGCTTATATCACCATGTGAACAATTATTTCACTTCTCTGCTTTACTACACTGAGGTCCAGTCTGGATTCAAATCCGCAACTTTCTCAATCTAAGGCAACAGCGCCACCCACTGCTTCAGCAAGCGGCCTGCAGGTAAACCCACATCACAGAGACAAACGTGTCAAATCCACGCCCGTACAAGGGCTGCTGCTGCTGTGTTCACATTAAACACAACCGCTGGTTTAGCTCTTCTTGTCTCCATTTTCTTTCTGCAGGCCCAACAGGGACATTATAGAAGACAGAAGACTCAATTTGAAAAGTAGAAGGGTTGGTGGGGGGCGTGCAATTTACAGAAACCCAGAGGTTCCGATAATGTGAGCACTCGCAAATTAATGGGTTTAGCGCCCCTAATGAGGGTAACAAACGGCCTCAATTTAGGAGACAGTGGGGAACAATCGATTAAACCACCCCGTCCAAGCTCAGATGTATGGGTAACTTGCATGTCATTAGCTGAGCAGCGTATTTGTGACTTGGTACAAAGCACCGTTTTCAGGACAATTAAGTGAATGTCACTGAAGAAGGCACGAAGACAGTTGAGGAAGACCGTTTTCCTGGATTGAGGTGGTTGAAAAATTTGGATGTGCGCAGGGATGTTATAATTATGCCAACTGACTTCTCCAATTTGAAATCAACCGCTGTCAGCAAATTGCTTGTAGCGCCGCAGCTGAGACAACGCAGCAACATCCAACAGCTGAAACAATGTAGCTACAACCGCACTGTCAAAAACACACAGACAACCCGGTTGGATAATATAATCATAATTTTCTATTTATTGCATTATAACATACATATTATGCATTATAAATGTGGATTTGTACACTACAATCTTTGTTTTCACATGATATAAAATACTCAGACTAAAAAACCAAATCACTAAAAACTTTACCAAACAGTCGTACACTTTTATTGATTTATTTTTATTCTCCCATCAAGGAAAGAAAATCGAAAAAATAAACATCTTCAAAAAATAAGAAACAGAAAAAAAAAAATAACAACATAAAAAAACAAAGAGCCAAGCAAAGACTGGTGGTCACTGGTTTAACTGCGAAGGGACAGACACGAACACATAGGCGACGGGGAGGGGGGCGTTCACACGCACTCAGAAAGATCACAGTTTACTTCGTCCCACACCGTCAACAGTCGCCGATATTTGCGGAGTCCGAACCCATTTGCTGTGCACAGACCGTGGAGCACGCGCATCCAATCACAGCGCTTCATTACTGGCCCCGTTTAGACCGGCAGTAACACTCCTGGCTGCTCAGTGGACTAATTGGGGGGGAAATTACAGCCAGCGGCACTTAACCGCGGAAGATCGCAGTATCGGGAAGGAGTCAGAGGCGTTATCATTTTCTGTAATTGCGTTTGATCCAGTCACAATCAGAAATCATTTTTAAAACGGAAAAAATTTTTCTAAAATATAATTTCTAATATGTTGTGGGCCAGAGTCTGCGAACCTGTCCTGTGGTCCCCATCACCGTTTCCTTGGGGATTTAGCTTTTTGTTTCAAGGAGCAGTGTGTAGAGTTTAGATTGATATTTTGGCAGAAATGGAATATAACATTCATAACTACTTTTTAGAAGTGCATAATAACGTGAAAACAATAATCTTTGAGTTTCATTTCACTTAGAATGAGCCTTTTAAACCTACATGGCAGCAGGTCCACCTCCATGGAGGCCAACATGTTGCGCCGCCATTTCTTCTACAGTAGCGCAGAACGGGAAAAAAGTAAATGAATAAAGCGCTGACACAAGAGAGCGCCTTTCACGTTTTCGCAAGTTTTGCGGCCACTGTAGGTTTTCTGAGAAAAGGAATGGTCAGTTGGTTGCAATCTATAATCTAATCACTAGATGAATCTAAATCTTACGCACTGATCCTTTGAAAGGAACACTGTCACAGCCAAGCATGCGCAGTGGATGCTGATAGGGTCCTGAATGGCTTCCGAAATCCGAGTCATCAATGTAGCCCAGCTTAATCTTAGCAGGAACCCACAAAAAGTAAAGTGTTGTTGAGTGATACTCACTGGTGTCTTGATTGCAAAATGCTAAGCTACAGCATTATTTTTTTGAGGCAAATATTCGCCTTCAAACACTTCCACGATGATGGCCACTACGGCCACATATACCGGCACACAAGCATCTCAAAGTTCACAAAGGCAAAATAGATATTTAAAAAGCTGCCCCAAAATATAAAACGAGACCTGTATTAAAGGACAACACGGAAAAAGCTGAGATAAACCCCTGTATGAACAACCAATTTACACCACAACAAACATTAAAAATTTTGCAAATTTCATCAAATTTATGCAGCCCTGCTGCGCGTGCCGCAGGTGACAGTCTTCCTTTAAAAATCAGAAATCAACTCAGGCCCCAGAAACTACAAGCGCGGATCACGATTGGCCAATGCAAAGAAACTTGATCGGTTAAAGGGGCAGTCCACTCAAAAATGAAATGAAGGAATGATTTCACTTCTTAAGCGTATTGGTGGTGAAAACTGTAAAGTCAGGTTTTTAAAATAAGCTGTATGCAAGTAACCACAGTACAGTACAGCCCAATGGTCTTTTCTGCTGTAAATTTCAAACAAAATTTTAGCTCTGCAAAAACCCGGCTCCGACGAGGTTCGTTGCATCAACAAGAATTTCAGCAGATATCACGCAAAAAAAAATAAAAAAATAAAAACTTGCCAGATCTAGGGGGATGGATAGGTACTACTCTGGATAAGTACATTGTTCATTTTTTTTGGTGAACTACCCCCTTTCTTGACCTGAGAAATCACAAAACTGTGATTCTCCGAAGCCTGGGATGAAGGTTACCTCTTCGAGGATAGAGGAGGGAGATGGGAGGGGCCCAGTTCCATTCTGAGAAGCACAAAGAATTGGGACAAGGAGACACACCTCGAGTTTGAGAACTGGACCAGAGCTGGCACACTAGCAGATGTGGTCTGACTGCACACGCAACACAAGAGTTCTCTCCATTTACATATTTACACATATTTACACTACTTTTATCCAATCAAAATTAAGATCGCCCTCACTCTTTTTCCCCCAATGCTGTTGTTTGAGTCTGGAATGGTTGCCATAGTTTCCTGCAGGGGCCATTAAGTAACCTTCGCCCCGTCCATCTCAATCCCCCCCATCTCTTGTTTTTGTCTGGGTCATCACATTCAACAGCTACATCTTTCCAGAAGATGCGACTCCACACACACAAACCATCTCTCACAGGCTCTCTGTGCTCTGGTACATGTAACTGGTCCCTTTAAAAACTCCCAATTATGCCAGAACACTTCAGATTTTTTTCAGGTTTAAAGCTGGCTCAGGTGAGCAGGTACGTACAGAACACAGCCAAAAGTATGCGGACACTCCTTGGCGTGCCTTCTCATTTCACTGCGGATGATTGTGCGCAAAGGACGACTTGGAGAAGACCCTATCCCGTTTTCCCATGTGCAGACGGGGTCAGTGCTACGTGGCGTGTTGACATTAGTGCTGAAGAGCGATAGCCCATCCTGGTCTGGTAGAGTTGTTACTTCACAGCCAGGAACCCTACTGAGGCGCGAGAAGCATCGTTTCCACCAAGAGGTCCAGTTCAGACCAGTTCGCTACGCATTAGAATGGTAATTTTCGCAATACAATTGTCAAAAGTTGCGGATGGCACCAGAAGAGCTGATCCGATTCGTCCCGTTTTTTCCTTCCCCCTCTGTTGACGTATCCAGACTGATCCCAGGCTATAGATGTTGAGCTGGAAAAACTGCAGGGGTCAAGAGAGACCCGTTACTCTCTTTAGACCAAGGATGTGGTTGACGTGGCAAAAACCATCCAGTAACAACCGCACCTACACTGAGTACCATTAGCGGTGGAATAGAAAACCGGATCGAGGGTTTAGGTACCGATCCATACTCGCTACTTACCCTTTCGAAGCATACTATACCGAAAGAGTTTGGTGGAAACGTGGCTTTAATCAACTGCTTTGATCATTTAAGCGCTGCGTTACTTGGCTGGCCAACACAGAGCCCCGATTTCAACTCATCAAAAACTGCTCAGATCGAGAGGAAAGCCAATTGAGGGAGAGGCAATCACTGAGCATCACAGCGTGACTGCACTGCTGCTGTTCTGGCTGGATCAAACATCTAACGTTACCAGAACGCTGAGAAGGGCAGCGGCAGTAATATGAGCATAAAGGGTGGGGAGACTGACTCCATATTAACGGCCATCAGTTTGGAGCGAGCCCCCAGAGGAGCAGGTGTCTGCATACTTTTGGCACAGTGAGCTGCGCCCAAACACTCACACCTGACGCGCCTGCCTTTTGTGCTCATCCAGAAACGGGGAAGGAAAAAGTCTTAAAACTTTGGTCGGTCTAAACGTACAAAGACTGTTCAACCAAGAAAATGCCGGAAGCGAAACCATGTCCCGCCTCAGGCGGCACAGAACTTCTCGCCTTCTTACCTTCTCTTCCCTTGAGGAAGAAAAGTTCGGAAAACACAACACAACCACACCCCCCAACCCCCCAACCCCACTTACAGACGACAGACACACACACGTACACATACACACAGCTTGAACAGAGATTAAACAGTTCACAGGTTCATGGAAAGCTCAAGGAGTCAGTATGTGTCAGTCAGAGCTGGGCTAACCTCCGATTGGTCCTGCACAAACACGCCCACTCCAGTCCCCATCCTTCATTGCTCTCTCATACCCTCAATATTAGTAGCTTGAACTTAAATTCAATAGGACGATGGAATGAAAAGAGGACTGCAGGTTCAACAAGGAAGCCATGTTGGAATACAGCAATGGACCATGGGAAATGTATGCAGCAAGGCAACTGAAAATTACAGTCGGCTATGATATGAAATTTAAAAAATAAATTAAAGAAGAATAATTAACTTCACTGCGCAGCAAGACCAGAACTGCAGTCACGGCAGATGACATTGACAAGACCAGCAATGGAAACCAGTCATTTTAATTTAAAAAGTTAATCTTTTTATTTGTAATTTACATCAATATAACCACAGCAGCAACTGGTAATTTGGCACTTTTTGTAAATAGTGGGTTGAGTTCATCGTTGGCACAGACTGACAAATCTCGTTTGCTCTTCATTTCACGCAACCAGAGGCAGTTAGATATTTTCATGCTGACACACATTGACACATCTCTTCCTGTGATATGCAGTGTAAAAATTAATAAAAATATGAAATACCATTGAACTGCCGCGATACTAAATGGTTTTGTTTATGAATGAACCAGCGTTTTATGATTATCGCTGCGAATAATCCAGTTAAAATGAAATGTACAAAAAATAAATAAATAAATATTTGCATGTCACAAAAGGGAAGATTAAACAAAAAAAAAGTAAAAAAAAAAATAAAAAAAAAAAACCCACATCTGCAAATCTAACAGTTTAGGCTTTGAAATGTTGAGGCTTCTCCCATTTCAAAGTAAAGGACAACAGAAACACGACACACAGCTGAAAATGTGCAAGGTTAAAAAAATTGCATATGGTGACCGTGATTCACACGTGTGGAATGGGACACGCTCTCTCAGAATCACTGCAGCAGACCGAGAGCAAATGATTCATGAAAGTGCACCACAACTGTGGATCAGATTGCATTCAAACACAACCCAAAAAAAAATAAAAAAACCCTCCAATGAAAGCAGAATTTCACTGATTTGACTTCGCATTTAACTAGTTTTTCTTTCCCGTTCTGTTCTGTTGGCAGGGACCCAATAGGGGATGCGCCGACCATTTTTTATTTCATACACCATAGGGGAAAGAGTAGTCACCCCAACCAATATAGCAACTGCCGAGAACAAGAGGATGCTTTGGGTTTATAAACACAAACAGACCCAATGGGAACCAAATCAAGACCCAATCAGAAGCGCAGCCCAGCAAAGGTCGATTAAAAGAGCGAAACGAGCGAGTCAAAAAAAAAAATATCCCCAAATTTCTGCAGAGCCTCCATTTCAGGGCGTTTTGTGACTTCCAGCCAATCACAAGCCAACCAAGCACCAGCCTTGGAAGCTGGGTTTGTGGCACATAAAGCCAATCTCTGACTTGCGTCAAGCCAGTGATCTCAAACTCCAATCCTGAAGGGCCAAAGTCTCGGCTGAATTCTGGAATTTACTTTCAACCAAAAGCTAGTTCAGGACTTCCGAAAGTGCCGAGAATCCATCACTAAAATATACAGTAACACTTTACAGTAAGGTGCATGTGAATTTGCTTTATCCAATTCGGTTATGAGCCACTAACAAATGAAAAGATAGCCAGCACGTCAATAATTCATTTCAACACAACATTAGTTTATCCCAATTAGCATACGCATTAAAAAACAACAAATGTATTTGTTCATGGATAACTACTTTTTAAGTTTCATCCAGTGCTCAGCTAAAGTACAAAAATTCATTAAATATTACATTAGTGGATGAGTTTGCTAATTTATACTTTGTGGTCGAGTATTTTCATGCTTAATTGAAATATTTGTACATCATTAACTCCTATTAGCAGCTACATTAGCGAATGTCAGTTCACGTGACCCAATTGTAAAGTCTTACCAATTTAGCGCTGAGGTGCAGGAGCACATTAAATGCCAGCGAACACAGCAGACTTCCAGATACCGGAATCGAACAGCAACGTGCCCAAACGCATCAAAAAAAATAAAAAAAATAAAAAAATAAAAAAAATCTGCAGATATACACCCTGGCCCTCCAAGATTGGATCTTCGTTCTACAAGCAGGACAAAATAAAAATAAAAATAAAAAAAAGGAAAAGCCCAAAAGCACTGACCTAGTAACCCCTTGGCCCCCTGACCTCAGCCCAGAGGCTAGCTGGGCATTGTAGGTAATTGTGTGGGGGAGGCGCAGTTGCAGGGGCATTGTGGGAATGTGTGTGCAGGACTCGTGCGGAGATTAGAGGAGCTCGGTGAGGGAGCGTCAGGGCGAGGGAGCAGTAGAGCGACCGGAGACCCCCCCTCCCCCCGCCCTCCTCCGTCCGCTCGTACCCTGCTGGACTCTGCTCATGGAGATGTTGTGCTCTGTTTTCTAAGGCAATGTCACATTACAGGTCAAAATGTACAACATCTATACATTGTGCGGTTGTGTGTTGGGGTCGGGGTGGGGGAGGGGGTGGGGGCTGGGTGGAGGAGAGGGGAGGGGCGGGGCTGCTGCGGGCTCTATAGGACGGTGGCCTCCACCACGATGGCCGGGTCCTCGATGTCCGCTTTACTCTGAACCATCCGCAGCTCCAACTGAGCCGGGCTAGGCCTTCTACCCGGGCCGGCCATTTCTGAGAGAGAGAGGGAGGGAGGGAGAGAGAGAGAGAGAGAGAGAGAAGAGAGAGAGAGAGAGAGAGAGAGAGAGAGAGAGAGAGAGAGAGAGAGAGAGGGAGGGAGGGAGGGAGGGAGGGAGGGAGAGAGAGAGAGAGAGAGACAAACATCAAATACATAACACTGACTGAAGTATCATTTCAAAATAGTTATGCACAAACGAAGCACGTGGATGCACACACGTACACACACACACGCACACACACACACACACGCGCGCACACACATACACACACACACACACACACACACGTGCGCAGACACACACAAACACACACACGCGCGCGCAGACACAGACACACACACACACACACACACACACACACACGCGCAGACACACACACACACACGTGCGCAGACACACACACACACACACACACACACACACTCTCTGGTGTCTCACCGTGAGCATAGGAGATGGTTCGCTGTATAACGTGGTGCATGACAGAGAAGGTCTTCTCACAGGCGGACTGAAATGAGAGACTTCGGTCAAAACAGGATCACAAGCCTCATTCACTGCCAATAAACCATCAGACAGCGTGTCACAGAGAACCAAAATACGCCACCTGAAGACCAGTGCTTGTCATATTTCATATTTATATCTCATATTTATAACTGCTTTAAATATTTCATATCTAAAGCAGTTATTTACCATCTAAAGCCACCTTTTGGCAGAAAACCCATGATTGCCATAAAGATTCATAGACTCGTGAACATATGGAGCCTGTTACCATATTACAAGCAAATCCATGGGACAACATTTTTAAACAGATGAAATTAGACACTGAGAACATCACTCAGCTCCAGATGAGGTTGCTGAAGACAGGGGTTTTGCATTCTTTAGAAATAATTTGCTTGCTCTTAATGACATTAACAAGACACAAAGCAGGTTTGACTATCATTCGCTTGCCCAATAAGACATTCTTTTTCACAACCATGTGCCCACAGTTTCACAAATCAGGACCCCACTGAATCATTGTTCACTTTTATGGGTTCAGTTTTTCTCCTTCCTTGTATGCAGTTGTTTCTAATATATCACAATACTGATATGGATTTGTTTCCACTTCAGGGTATATATGGATATTCATTAAAATGTGGCATCACAGGATAAATAAGTCCGCTAAACATAAATGCACCTGGTTAAGACAAACCAACAGCTTGTTAAAATCCGGTGATTGCAGTTGTGGTTGGAACACAAGCCAGCGCACAGGGCTGCCCCGGGTACGAAATTGGGAAGTACTACTGTACACAGAACAAGTACCTTCGCATTATTGTAATTCAAGTAATGATTTGCCAACTTCAGTGCCTATTTGTTCAGCCAAGAACAGGTTAGAAGTTTGACTCCACAAAAAAAAAAAAAAACAGGATTAACCGAGGACAACTGCTGTGAGCGAATGTCAGCTGAGCTGACACTGAAAGACACAGCAGAGTGTGGATCCGCAGGAGTACTGCTGCTGAAACTGGGCCTCAGCGCCGGTGCATTTACCACAAGCATCCTGAGCAAAGCCAGGCGACAGGAAATCAGTCACTGCTGTTCTCAGCGAAACACAGCCCTGCAGCGACTTTCATACCTCATGCACAGGATTACCAGCGCTGGGAAATCTGATTCAGCAGTGAATTATTTCAGAAAAATATTCCGAGCATTTTTATGCTATTTAAACAATGGGAAAGAACTAAAAGTCAAATCAGAAACTGGTGCAAGATTCGAGATGGAGATGTATTTCTGAGGTACAATACCTCCCCCTAGCGGTTGAATAAGAGCCCATGACCGAGACCTCAGTTCAGTGTCAGTGTGACGAGCTGCAGGCGCTCTGTGCTGGGTCAGGGCTCAGGGTTTGGGGTTTGGCGATAGGTGTTAGAGGGTTGGGGCTCCACACCTTGAGGTCGTTGGGGTGATAGTGAGTCCAGGCCAGCATCATGGCGGCGAACAGGTCCCCGGTCCCCACAAATACTGCATCCACTTTGGGGATCTCCATCCGGATTCGCTGGGTCGACCTAGTACCGTCCGGCTTCACTGGAGAGCACAGTAACACACTCGCGCTAAAATACACACTTCAACTAACACGTCTCAATACGTACACACATTCACACACAGGCACGAATGTGCATGCTCTTATTTTCTGTAAAACACACACAGCTGATCGCAACACACACCACAGACCCACACCGCACACAGATGTATGCAAGCATGCATGCACACAAAAGAGTGCACAATCACGCTCACACTCTCAAACACGTACAAGGAGATGCCTCTGACACCCTCACACAAAAACATAGACACCGACACAGACGCGCACAGATACACACACACGCACACATGCAAACACACTCACACGCACATGCACACACGCACATACACGTGTGCGCGGTTCTAACCTGTCCTCTGGCTGCCCAAAGCCACCAAGAATCGGTCCCCGAGCCGCGAGGGCAGGTCAGAGCTGGTCATGACCACGGTGTCGGGACCCATGTTGTGCAGCAGGTCCATCACCTGCACAGGGAGGCGGGGAGGTCTGTAAGGCTCAGAGCGGAGTGTTGGTGTGTGTTATGTAGGTGTAGGTGTGTGTAATGGAGATGTAGGTGAGTGTAATGGAGGTGTAGGTGTGTGTAATGGAGGCGCAGGTGAGTGTAATGGAGGTGCAGGTGAGTGTAATGGAGGTGTAGGTGTGTGTTATGTAGGTGTAGGTGAGTGTAATGGAGGCGCAGGTGTGTGTAATGGAGGCGCAGGTGAGTGTAATGGAGGTGCAGGTGAGTGTAATGGAGGTGTAGGTGAGTGTAATGGAGGCGCAGGTGTGTGTAATGGTGGCGCAGGTGAGTGTAATGGAGGTGTAGGTGTGTGTAATGGAGGTGTAGGTGAGTGTAATGGAGGTGCAGGTGAGTGTAATGGAGGTGCAGGTGAGTGTAATGGAGGTGTAGGTGTGTGTAATGGAGGTGTAGGTGAGTGTAATGGAGGTGTAGGTGTGTGTAATGGAGGTGTAGGTGAGTGAAATGGAGGCGCAGGTGTGTGTAATGGAGATGTAGGTGTGTGTAATGGAGGCGCAGGTGAGTGTAATGGAGGCGCCGGTGTGTGTAATGGAGGTGTAGGGCAGGGTAATGGAGGTGCAGGTGGGTGTAATGGAGGCGGAGGTGAGTGCAATGGAGGCGCAGGTGTGTGTAATGGAGGTGTAGGTGTGTTTAATGGAGGTGCAGGTGAGCATAATGGAGGTGTAGGTGAGTGTATTGGAGGTGCAGGTGTGTGTAATGGAGGTGTAGGTCAGTGTAATGGAGGTGTAGGTCAGTGTAATGGAGGTGCAGGTGTGTGTAATGGAGGCGCAGTTGTGTGCAATGGAGGCGCAGGTGTGTGTAATGGAGGTGCAGGTGTGTGTAATGGAGGGGCAGGTGAGTGTAATGGAGGCGCCGGTGTGTGTAATGGAGGTGTAGGTGTGTGTAATGGAGGCGCAGGTGAGTGTAATGGAGGCGCCGGTGTGTGTAATGGAGGCGCAGTTGTGTGCAATGGAGGCGCAGGTGTGTGTAATGGAGGTGCAGGTGTGTGTAATGGAGGTGCAGGTGAGTGTAATGGAGGCGCCGGTGTGTGTAATGGAGGTGTAGGTCAGTGTAATGGAGGTGCAGGTGTGTGTAATGGAGGCGCAGTTGTGTGCAATGGAGGCGCAGGTGTGTGTAATGGAGGTGTAGGTGTGTGTAATGGAGGTGCAGGTGAGCGTAATGGAGGTGTAGGTGAGTGTAATGGAGGTGCAGGTGAGTGTAATGGAGTCGCAGGTGTGTGTAATGGTGGCGCAGGTGTGTGTAATGGAGATGTAGGTGTGTGTAATGGAGGCGCAGGTGAGTGTAATGGAGGCGCCGGTGTGTGTAATGGAGGTGTAGGTCAGTGTAATGGAGGTGCAGGTGTGTGTAATGGAGGCGCAGTTGTGTGCAATGGAGGTGCAGGTGTGTGTAATGGAGGTGTAGGTGTGTGTAATAGAGGTGCAGGTGAGCGTAATGGAGGTGCGAGTGTGTGTATTGGAGGTGCAGGTGTGTGTAATGGAGGTGCAGGTGAGCGTAATGGAGGTGTAGGTGTGTGTAATGGAGGTGTAGGTGTGTGTAATGGAGGTGCAGGTGAGCGTAATGGAGGTGTAGGTGAGTGTATTGGAGGTGCAGGTGTGTGTAATGGAGGTGCAGGTGTGTGTAATGGAGGCGCAGGTGTGTGCAATGGAGGCGCAGGTGTGTGTAATGGAGGTGTAGGTGAGTGTATTGGAGGCGCAGGTGTGTGTAATGGTGGCGCAGGTGCGTGTAATGGAGATGTAGGTGTGTGTAATGGAGGCGCAGGTGAGTGTAATGAAGGCGCCGGTGTGTGTAGTGGAGGTGTAGGTCAGTGTAATGGAGGTGCAGGTGTGTGTAATGGAGGCGCAGTTGTGTGCAATGGAGGCGCAGGTGTGTGTAATGGAGGTGTAGGTGTGTGTAATGGAGGTGCAGGTGAGCGTAATGGAGGTGTAGGTGAGTGTATTGGAGGTGCAGGTGTGTGTAATGGAGGTGCAGGTGTGTGTAATGGAGGTGTAGATCAGTGTAATGGAGGTGCAGGTGTGTGTAATGGAGGCGCAGGTGTGTGCAATGGAGGCGCAGGTGTGTGTAATGGAGGTGTAGGTGAGTGCAATGGAGGTGCAGGTGAGTGTAATGGAGAAGTAGGTCAGTGTAACGGAGGTGCAGGTGTGTGTAATGGAGGCGCAGGTGTGTGCAATGGAGGCGCAGATGTGTGTAATGGAGGCGTAGGTGTGTGTAATGGAGGCGCAGGTGTGTGTAATGGAGATGTAGGTGTGTGTAATCAGGGTTCCCAGAGCTTAGGGCAAGTTAAATTCAAGACTTTTTAAGACTTTTTTAATGCCATTTGATATTAAATTTAAGACCAACTTCATAATAAACACAAATGGAAAAATAACACCTCATCATAGGATTCGGGACAATTTTGCCCAAATGTTTATTTGAACATGGAATATGACCTTTTGATCAAATGAAAACTTTTTTTGAGAAACATTAATACTAGGGATGGACGATATTAGATTTTTGGCTGATATCCGAAATGCCAATATTTTACAACTCATTTGGCCGATATCCGATACTGATACCGATATTTTTTCCCCCACATCTAATTGCAGTGATCATCTAGTTTCTGCAGGGGAATTAACAGACAGAATTATTCTGCACTCTTCATCATGTCGGCCTGCTGGCAAATGCAGACATAAGACAAAGCTGAAAATGATGTAACATCAGTAATCACTCCTTGTGCAAAATAAGAAAAATACCTCAATTTACGTTATTTAAAACATGTCATATTTATTCATTACAATTGTTTTTACACAAAACAAATAAGATACTTGCAGCCTGTCCTACTTAAAACAGACAACACCCACAACCAATTTTACCTCTATTCACAAGGAACATGTATGAAGTGCATTGTACAACTGTACAGCAATGCCCGTGACCTTTGACCCCTCAGGCGGTACTGCATCAAAAACCAACATCAGTGTGTGAAGTACATCGCCACACGGGCTCAGGAACACTTCAGAAAACCACTGTCAGTAACTACAGTTCGTCGCTACATCTGCAAGTGCAAGTTAAAACTCTACAATGCAAAGCGAAAGCCATTTATCAACAGTGCCCAGAAACGCCACCGGCTTTGCTGGGCCAGAGCTCATCTAAGATGCACTGATGGAAAGTGGAAAAGTGTTCTGTGGTCTGACGAGTCCACATTTCAAATTGTTTTTGGAAACTGTGGACGTCGTGTCCTCCGGAGCGAAGAGGGAAAGAATCATCCGAACTGTTGTCGGTGCAAAGTTCAAAAGCCAGCATCTGTGATGGTATGGGGGTGTATTAGTGCCCAAGGCATGGGCAACTTACACATATGTGAAGGCTCCATTAATGCTGAAAGGTGCATACAGGTTTTGGAGCAACATATGTTGCCATCCAAGCAACGTCTTTTTCATGGACGCCCCTGCTTATTCCAGCAAGACAATGCCAAGCCACATTCTGCACGTGTTATAACAGCATGGCTCCGTAGTAAAAGAGTTTGGGTACAAGACTGGCCTGCCTGTAGTCCAGACCTGTCTCCTATTGAAAATGTGTGGTGCATTATGAAGCATAAAATACAACAGAGACCCCGGACTGTTGAACAACTTAAGCTGTACATCAAGCAAGAATGGGAAAGAGTTTCACCTGAAAAACTTCAAAATTGGTCTCCTCAGTTCCCAAACATTTACTGAGTGTCGTTAAAAGGAAAGGCGATGTAACACAGTGATACAAAGGCCCCTGTGCCAACTTTTTTGCAATGTGTTGCTGCCTTTAAATTCTAAGTTAATGATTATTTTCAACAACAAAAAAAGTTTCTCAGTTTGAACATTAACTGGGCTGCAACCACATCACTGTTGGTTCCGCTACTGTGATTGCGCGATGTCACCGCGAGATTCATTCGTAAATGATTTAAAAAAATAATAAAAAATAAATTAATGTTACCATTTTTTTTTTAGATTTTAGACTAATTACAACCATAAAATAATTCATCACGAGTTCACATTTTTAAGACTTTTGAAAGATTTATTTAAGACATTTTAATGCCAATTAAGGCCTTGTTTTTAGATTCGTGAATTTAATGCCTTTTAAGACTTTTTAAGGATCCGTGAGAACCCTGGTAATGGAGACGCAGGTGTGTGTAATGGAGGCGCAGGTGTGTGTAATGGAGGTGCAGGTGTGTGTAATGGAGGTGTAGGTGAGTGTAATGGAGGTGCAGGTGTGTCGCGTGTCGTCTCACCTCCACCGCATCCTTCTCCGTGCTCACGTTCTTCCCCGTTAACAGCCTATGGTAAAAACACAATCACTGCCGATACGCCAGTAATTATCTCAGACCTGGGTCAGTTATAGAAACCATTTTGGATTTAAATTACTTTTCGTACATGGAGCAACTGAGGCATCTAAGAGCACTGTTAGGTAGAGTCGGGACATTTTGAGAGTATTTCACAGGTTCTAATACTCCAGACCAGCCGAGACGTTCAATAAACTTCTACAGCAGTTACACAGCTGATCCGGGGACGGAGGCCATTGTATTCACAGAGTTAGAACAGGGTACTTCTGATTCTGAGCAGTCGCAGACGCATTCTGCTGTAAACACAGACACACGTGGATATTTCTGTTCCACACACACACACACACACACACACACATACATACATACACATACTGTAATGTGAATATAGGCCACTAGATGGCAGTATTTACCTTTTTTTTTGTAAAGCTCAGACTGGAGTCATGTTTAGACATGTCCTGGACATGTCTGGGGCAAGTCTCAGAAAGTAAAAAAAAAGAGGTCTAAATGTGGGTGGGGTCTGCAAAAGAGTATATCAGGAAAAGAATTGAGACAGTAAAGTAGTAGGAGAAATTGCAAGAAGATGACCAGACCTGCCATTCTGTTCAAGACCTGTGACATTTCTTTTGTGGATTTCTTTGCCTGTGTTTGAGCATTTTCATTATCCAGGACATCACCAAGCCACCCCACAAAAAGGGACTGTAAATATTTCTTTTTTTTTCCGAAATCAATCTTGGTCTTTAGGTTCATTAGTTGTTAGTTAGTTGTTATTGTCTTTGTCTGTTAAATTAAATGTGTTTAAGTTTTAAAAACTGTGTGTCATCCCTTGCTGTTGCTGTTGTGTTGTTTTAAATGTAATAACAAATCGGGGCCATAACAAATTGGGGGCTCAAGGTCCGGGATAGACCATTTTGTGAGTCATTTATTAAAAATCTAACATTTCAAATTGTAAAAAAATTTTTTTTTTAATTGAATACATATATATTGACAACAGCAATGGATGATTTCTTGGCATCACCAACCGTAGGGGTTTTGAAGTCTTTTAAAAAGACAGAACTGCTAGAAATTTGCAGACAGTTGGAGCTGACAGAGGTAAAACCAGCCATGCGAAAAGCAAGACTGGCTAGAGAGATAGTTGAATATTACATTGATGAAAATGTGTTTGCACCAGGAGATTTGGAACAGTTTCCAGTGGAAAATCCAAATATAGAAATGGAACTTAAATTAAAAATGCTAGAGATTGAAAGGGAAGAAAACGAAAAACAAAGGCAGTTTGACTTAGAAAAATTAGCAATAGAAGAGAAAAAAGAAAGGGAGGAAAAAGAAAAACAAAGAGAATTTGAGAGGGAAGAAAAAGAAAAACAAAGGCAGTTTGAGTTAGAAAAATTAGCAAGAGAAGAAAAACAAAGAGAATTTGAGAGAGAGAAAGAGGAAAGAGCAGAAAGAGAGAGACAGAGACAGAGAGATTTTGAATTAGAGAAATTCGATAGAGAAGAAAGACTCCAAATGGAGAAACTAAAAATTAAAATTGAAACTAAAAATAAATTTTGCGCCAGTCAGGAGGTAAAACTGGTGCCTCCATTTTCAGAAAAGGATGTTGACAACTATTTCCAGTGTTTTGAAAAGGTAGCAAAGAGTTGCCAGTGGCCAAAGGAACACTGGCCTCTGATGTTGCAAACTGTCCTCAAGGGTAAAGCTCAACAAGCCTATTCGGCTTTGTCTGCAGATGATTCCTCTGATTATGAGGTTGTCAAAAAGGTTATTTTGAGAGCTTATGAGTTGGTTCCAGAGGCTTACCGACAGAAATTCAGAGGTCTGAAGAAATCTGAAAATCAGACTTATGTTGAATTTGCTAATGAGAAGCAGGTTTGCTTTGAGCGCTGGTGTACTTCTATGGAGGTCAAGGATGATTTCAACTCACTAAAAGAGATGGTGTTAGTTGAAGAATTCAAGAACCGTGTTAAGGATGATGTTAAGACCTACCTTAATGAGAAGCAAGCACTGAACTTGCAATCAGCTGCCAAATTTGCAGATGAATATGTTCTCACACATAAGTCCAAATTTCAGTCTAGCAGAAATAATAGATGGTCCCAATTTCAGAAAAAGGGTTACGGTGATACCCAAGATTCCTCACCCAAAGACAAAGACAAATCTGGTGATGGTGCTCAGAAATCCAGTAACAGGTCTGATCAAAGTGTGAAAGCTGACAGTGACAAAAGTGGTCTAGTTTGCAGTTATTGCAAGAAATCTGGTCATGTTACAACTAACTGTTGGTTCCTTAAAGCTAAGAAAGAAAAAGAAAAGGATACCAAACCAAATGCCTTTGTGAAAACAAGGTTAGAAACCCCTGTAGTAGATAACCAATCTGCTAAATTGCCTGCTTCTTGTGGGGCTAAAAAGCCTAATACAGCTGACTTTGTGAGGGAGGAATTTCTTCCATTTGTGTCAGAGGGATTTGTGGCTCTGAATGAGCATACTACTCCTGTCCCCATATATATCCTAAGGGATACCGGAGCTTCTCAGTCACTTTTGTTGATGGACTCCTTGGAGTTACGTGATGAGACCGCTTCAGGGGATTTCATACTTGTACAAGGTATTGAAGGGAGGACTGTATCTGTACCCCTGCGCTCTATATTCTTGAAGTCAGATTTAGTTACAGGACAGGTAAAGGTGGGACTTATGTCAAGTCTACCTATAAAGGGTGTTTCTCTGTTGCTAGGCAATGACCTGGCTGGGGGCAAAGTAGTTCCCCCTGTACATCTTACTTCACAGCCGAGCACTGAAAATGGGGATGAGGACCCATCTCTGTATCCTTCTTGCGCAGTGACTCGTGCTATGGCCAAGAAGGCTAAAGAAGATGATGTTGTGGTGCCGTCCAGTACATTGAATAGTCAGGACTCAGGTGGTTCGCCTCATGACTCTGATTGGCCTACTATGGTTTCTCCGTTTGAGGACTTATCAGATACTTTTATCAGTTCTCTATTCAGCCAGCCGGATGGGTCTGGTGATTCTGATGTGTCTGGAGACTTGTCTCTGTCCAGAAAGCGGTTGATTGAGGAGCAAACTAATGATCCTGAAATTGGTGTACTAAAGAGGAGAGCCCTTCCTGAAAAAGAAATAGATGCCGTTCCAGTTGGGTATTATCTCAAGGATGGTGTGTTGATGCGGAAGTGGCGCCCTCCTGATATCCCTGCCAATGCAGATTGGGCAGTGGTCAGGCAAATTGTTGTTCCGAAGGTCTATAGGAATGAGATCTTAACAATGGCTCATAGTTTACCTTTAGGAGGTCATCTTGGTGTTAACAAGACTGTTGATAAGATCATGAAACACTTCTTTTGGCCTGGGCTTCGGAAAGACGTTTCCAACTTTTGCAAAACCTGTCACACTTGTCAGGTAGTTGGAAAACACCAGTTAGACCCACCTGTAGCTCCATTGCAGCCTATCCCAGCATTTGGGGAGCCATTCTCTAGGGTCATTGTTGATTGCGTTGGTCCATTACCCAAGACTAGATCTGGAAATCAGTACTTGTTGACAATCATGTGTGCATCTACCAGATTCCCCGAAGCCATACCTCTACGTAACATCAAGGCAACTGCAATCTCGAAGGCTTTGATAAAGTTCTTCACGTTGTTTGGTCTTCCCAGGGAAATTCAGTCAGACCAAGGTAGCAATTTCACTTCTGGATTGTTTCAGCAGGTTGTGTATGAACTAGGTGCAAAACAGATTCTTTCTAGTGCCTATCATCCAGAAAGTCAGGGTGCCTTAGAGCGGTTTCATTCCACTCTCAAGACAATGATGAGGACTTATTGTTATGACCATGAGAAAGACTGGGATGAAGGGGTTCATTTGCTGTTGTTTGCAGCTAGAGAAGCAGTGCAGGAGTCTACTGGATTCAGTCCATTTGAGCTAGTGTTTGGTCATGAAGTGAGAGGACCTTTGCTATTATTGAGTGAACAATGGCAAGAGAAAGAGCCGCATATCAGTCTGTTAGACTATGTTGGCAAGTTCAAGGAAAGATTGCGTGCAGCTTGTGACCTTGCCAAAGAGAACTTGAAATCAAGTCAGGGAAAAATGAAAACTTGGTATGATCATAAGGCTAGAAGCCGTGAGTTTAAACCAGGAGACAAGGTCCTTGTGTTGTTTCCCTTGCAGTCCAATCCATTGCAGGCTAGATTTCATGGTCCTTATGAAATTCTGACAAAACTCAATGATCTCAATTACATTGTGAAGACTCCAGATAGGAGAAAACCAAAACAATTGTGTCATATTAACATGCTAAAGCCTTATCATGACAGAAATGCTAGGGTTGCAGCTGTCACTTCAGATTCTCCAATGGTCGAAACGTGTGAAGATGAGGGGGAGTTTCAAGATGATGAACCAAGAATTAAAGCTGAAGTTCTTTCATGTAAATTGTCAAACACTGAAGTGTTGCAAAATCTTGATGTAAAACTCCAGCACTTAGAACCCTCACAGAGAGATCAGTTTGAAAGGTTGATCAAGAAATATGAGGATTTGTTTCCTGATGTTCCAAAGAGAGTTACTATAGCCTCTCATGATGTAGATGTTGGTGATGCCAAACCAATAAAACAGCATCCATACCGGATGAATCCTGAAAAGAGAAAGATTGCTGAGAAAGAGGTTGAGTACATGTTAAAACATGATATTATCAGACCCTCCAACTCCGATTGGAGTTCACCCTGTGTGCTAGTTCCAAAACCTGATGGAAGTACTAGATTCTGTACAGATTATCGCAAAGTCAATGCTGTAACTAGAACTGATGTGTTTCCAATACCTAGGATTGATGATTGTCTTGATAGTGTAGGGCAAGCAAAGTTTCTGACCAAGATTGATTTATTGAAGGGTTATTGGTGTGTGCCTTTAACTGAGAGGGCCAAGAGCATCTCTGCTTTTGCCACACCATCTGGATTGTACCAGTATGAAGTCCTACCCTTTGGCATGAAAAATGCCCCAGCCACGTTCCAAAGGATGATACAGTCTACAATCGCCGGATTGCCACACACGGGTGCGTACATCGATGACCTGATCACATGGGGTGACTCCTGGGAAGAACATCTAAAAGATGTAGAGACGTTGTTCCAGCGCCTGACCCAGGCTAACCTGACGGTTAACCTGAACAAGAGTGACTTTGGTTGTGCTACTGTCACCTATCTTGGCTACGTCATAGGCCAGGGTAAGGTGGCACCCATAAATGCTAAAGTCCAAGCCATCATGGACTTTCCAGTTCCTGACAACAAAAAAGCTTTGCGCCGCTTCCTTGGAATGATCGGGTACTACCGCAAGTTCTGCAAGAACTTTGCTGAGATTGCTCTCAGTCTAACTAACCAACTGAAGAAAGGCGTAAAGTTCACCTGGGATGATGCATGCCAGAGAGCCTTCGATCACCTGAAGTCTCTGCTGTGTCACTTCCCCGTGCTCAAATCTCCTGACTTCAACAAACCGTTCTCCATCGCGGTCGATGCTAGCGACCAAGCTTGTGGATCTGTGCTCCTACAGAGAAGTGACTCTGATGACATTGAGCATCCCGTGGCATACTTCTCCAGGAAGTTCAATCGCCACCAAAGGAACTATTCCACAATAGAGAAGGAACTGTTGGCTCTGGTCCTTTCTTTACAACACTTTGAGGTTTATGTTTGTACAGGACAAAAGCCAATGATTGTGTACACTGACCACAATCCGTTAATGTTTTTGAGTAAGATGAAAAACAAGAATCGGAGATTGTTGAATTGGAGTTTGATTTTACAGGAGTTTGACTTGGAAATTAAGCATGTGAAGGGTACAGACAATGTAATTGCTGATTGCTTATCCCGTGTTTGAATGTGTATATATATATATCATGTGTTTGAATATTGTATGATATGTATATATAGACAAGTGTTCACTTAACCATTTTGTATTGAAAAGAAAAATTTTGCCTTTATGAGTCAAAATTTTTCCCTTTTGGAATGGAGGTGTAATGTGAATATAGGCCACTAGATGGCAGTATTTACCTTTTTTTTTGTAAAGCTCAGACTGGAGTCATGTTTAGACATGTCCTGGACATGTCTGGGGCAAGTCTCAGAAAGTAAAAAAAAAGAGGTCTAAATGTGGGTGGGGTCTGCAAAAGAGTATATAAGGAAAAGAATTGAGACAGTAAAGTAGTAGGAGAAATTGCAAGAAGATGACCAGACCTGCCATTCTGTTCAAGACCTGTGACATTTCTTTTGTGGATTTCTTTGCCTGTGTTTGAGCATTTTCATTATCCAGGACATCACCAAGCCACCCCACAAAAAGGGACTGTAAATATTTCTTTTTTTTTCCGAAATCAATCTTGGTCTTTAGGTTCATTAGTTGTTAGTTAGTTGTTATTGTCTTTGTCTGTTAAATTAAATGTGTTTAAGTTTTAAAAACTGTGTGTCATCCCTTGCTGTTGTGTTGTTTTAAATGTAATAACAAATCGGGGCCATAACAATACACATACACATACACACACATGTATTACTGTAGTTTTCACAGATAAACGCACTGTGGTTTTGCATCACGGTCACGCTGACTGACTTACTCTGCTTCGAACTGGTTGGGCGTGATGATGTCGGCCACAGGAACCACCTTGTTCTTGTAGACGGGATGCAGGTTTTCTGGAACATACTGCAGACAAAGAGACGCTAACGTTAGCCTGTAGCCTGATGGTTTATGTGCTTCGCTAGGATTGGTTATTTGGCATGTTAAGCCCCAGTGTGCCCGCAATAACAGCAGTGCAGCTGTTGGGCCCATAAGCAAGGCCCCTGGGACCCATACAAGATGGAGTTAAATCACTAACCCGCTCCTTTTGAAATTCCCCATTGTTAGCCAGTGCAGTGTAATTTTAGTCTGTGTGGGCAAAAACTGGGCCCTTTGAAAATGTTTAAAGGTGCAACATGCAAGATTTCGCCAGAATTCTAGTGAGAAAAATTCAAAGATTAGGTAAAATAATCAACAGAATGTGAAGCAATAACATGTTTGACCTCGCATCAAAACTGTATTGTTTTGAAGAGGTATCTACTGAGGTTAGCATGCTAACCAGCTAGCCCCAGCCCCATCAAATCTCCATATATCACTGCTCTCTCAGGTGAAGTACTGCCTCCTTTTGTTCGGAGGAGGCGGCACAATCTTACGTGTTGCTCCTTTTAATTTCACACCCCATCTCCCTCAGTCAAAAATATTCACCCCTAATACTTACTCAAGCAGGAATACTTAACTGGGAGACCTAACAGGAGAGGAAATATCACAGTAGTGCGTGTTGGTGTTTAAAATGACTCCAGGTGGGCGCTCACAATACAGCATAAAACAGCAAACAAGGGATTCAGGACAAAACTAAAGGACACCAGCAGACAGAGACAAGAACAGAGGGATGAAATGCAGGAAGGAGGAAGATAAACGGAGACGGAGGGAAGGAGAGAACTGGGCTGCCAGATCTCGCCTTCCCATTAAATTAGCACAAGCACTTCGGAGCCCAGAAATCAGGCGAGATGAGATAGCCCTGTAAACAGCTGCTTTAATTGATCAATTAACAATTAAGAGCCGAATTACAATGGAACCCATTTGACCCAGCAGCTCCGAATGGGAGAGAGGGGGAGAGATAGAGATGGGGAACGATTGAAAGAGATAAAGAGAGGGAGGGAGGGAGACAGTGATTGAGTGAGTGAGTGCGAGGGGGGGATGAGCAGCGAGCGACAGATGGAGGGAGAAAGAGGAGATGGAGAGATAGCCGATAAACGGGGACTCACCATGGAGCCATGGTCTCCCAGCACTGGGTCACAGACTGCAGGGGAAAAGAACGCAAAACAGAGATTCAACACGCGAACGAACGATCGCTCCTAGAACGATGACTCGCCGAAATTCCAGCCAGTACACCGAAGTTATCAACCAAAGTGTGTTTTTAACCTTTCGCGTGACCTTGGCCTTGATGATAGGATCACACTAGAGTATGGGCTTCCAGCAGAGACACTTTTGGACTCGATGACACAAAAACTAAGACGATCGCTGCGAGATAAAGGGCGGTCAAGGGTAAGACTAACATAGACAAACAAACATACTAACTGAACTGACTAACATACACAAGCTTGCACACACACACACACGCACACACACACACACACACACACACGCGCGCCTTTCTTAACCCTTTGAGCGCCGAAAAAATTTCAGAAATTACGAGTATAAGTATCCTGAACTGTTGAAAACCTACCACGTGGCAACTTGTTTAAAGAGCTCCCCTGCAGGAGCTCTTTTAAACAAGCTGCCACGTGATAGGTTTTCAACAGCATCTGACATTGATATCGAACATCGACTATAGCTGCCCGCGGTGCTGAAAGGGTTAATGTTCTCTTTAAAGAAAGCGGCTCGTACACTCAATGTCTCCAGAAGAGCAGCTACTCGGAAGCGAATCAGTCAAAAGACAATGAAATAGTGAAAGCAGAAAAGGCACAAGTACTCAGGAACGCCACAGTGCACAGGAAATAAGCCAGCCTTCACAATTCTATAAGACTGTCATCGTTTAATGTTTAAAAACTAAACAGGCCCACTCATCTCTCCCTCTCTCCCACCCACACAGAAACAAAGGGACAGATTGGAGGGGAAAGAGGAACCAACATTGCGTACCGTCGTCAGGTCTGTGAAAGGAGTGAGAACCTGAATGAGTGAATCTATGACTCTGTCCGGCTCGACTAACACCCCCCCCGCCAACGGCATCAACCCTCCCCTTTGACAGAGATTGAGAGAGGGGAGGAGAGAGAGAGAGAGAGAGAAGAAAGGGAAGGTGGGAGAGAGGGTAAACGACAGGCAAGCTACGAGAATAATACGTGCGTAAGAGGGGTTTGACGTCAGAGGCAGAGATGACGGAGCGCTGGTGGGCTCCGCTCCGAGCGGCTAACGCGTCTCATTCGTGTCTGTGTAATCCGCCCTGTGTGGCTAATGCGACAACACGTCACATTCAAGACAGCTGCACTCCGATCCGCACCGCTAACACGTCGCATTCGTGACAGCGCACTCCATTCTGCGCTACTAGCACGCTAACACTTCTCATTCACAGAGATGCACTACACTACACGCTGCTAACACACCAACACGTCTCGCTCATGACGGCACGCTTCACTCCGCGAGGCCAATGAGGGCCAGTTTCCTCTTCAGCAGCAACATGAGGGGCGAGCGGGTCAGCGACCTCGGGCACCAGACGGTCTACCCAAAGACGGTTAAATCAGAGACAATTCAAGTCCAACAACTGTCAGAACGCTCACAGAAACGAATGGAAGCCAACAGATAGCAAATATTCCATTTGTTTTAAATAGTCACCACGAGTAGCTATTGACCCTGCAAAGGGAGGGTCAGTAAGGCAGCACCGCAGCCCAAACCCTGATACCAGCGATTACAAGTGTTCTATTCAAATGTTTCCTACTTTAATCATGAAACCAAACTTTTTTTCCCTAATGTACGGTGGATCATGAGTTGTGGCGACAAATATTTATCCAGATTTAAAAAAAAAAAAAAAAAGACACCCATTCTGACATGGTCCACATTTGAAACCTTACGGCATAAAACCACAGCAGGATTAAAGGTCACCTCATTGTTCCATTAATACTACGCGAACACAACTGCGCGCTATAATGGTGTCACCTATTCTTACCACCTCTTACAACGCAAAACAGAACTTCTGCTCGGTCCAACGCTGGGCACAAGGCCTCTATGACCAGAGATGGAAAGTGAAGAGAGAGAGAGAGAGAGAGAGAGAGAGCAGGGTAGAGAACAGAAGTCGAGAGGAAAAGTGGAGAGAGCATCAGAAAAACAGAGGCACAATCCCAACTCCCTCCCTGCGGCCCGACTCCCGGTTCCACGCCGCCCTGGACCAGGCAGTGGCCCGTCCTAACAGAGCTACAAGGGGAGGGGGGAAATGGGACACTTTACCTCACCTCACCACAGCAGCTCACAGCCTCAGCGCCGCTCCGTACGGATTTCAGAGCAGGGAGAAAGTGCACAAAACTAACTGCGGATATTAATGTCTACCCTTCGAAAGCGGAAATAAATATGCAGGGTCATGGACACAGACACAGGGGGTCTGTCGACATCACGAGTTGTGATTTTAGTGAAATGGTTGTCATAAGAAACCAAATTACACATTTCATTGCATCTTCATTAGACTGAGCTTTTAAACAGACTTTTTGTGTGGTTATTTGCAAAAATAGGGGTTAATTTATGGGTGCCTTTCCCCACATCGGCAGCTATATTTATTCAGTTCGTAAAGCTTTATGGGAAATTTCTTCAACCCCTCTGTTTATGGCCAGCGTCTGAAAATGCTCCGTATGGGGAGCCATCGCTTGGGCGAAATGACTATTACCCCTCGATCACGAAGGAAACGAGTCGCCCAACCCTCTGCGATAACGCCAACGAACGGAGAGGAGGGATGGCATGGAAGAGAGGATGAAGGGGAGAGGAACTGAGGGAAAGAAAAGATGTAGAGAGACGGAAGGCTGTGCAGAGAGTAAAAAAGAAGCAGAGGCGATCAGAGGACAAAATGAAGGGGTAGAAAGGCTGCCCCCTAGAGGCCAGAGAAGGAAGTGTGACAGATTCTCCACTAAATCAACTCTTCACAAACCCTGCCTCCCTCCCTCCCCCTCTCTCTATCCCTCCATCCTTCTTTCATTCGCTGTCTCTCCCTCTCTCTATCCACTCTCCCTGCATCCCTCTCTCCCACACACCTCTCTATCTCTCTCTCGCTCGCTCTCAATACCTCCCTCATTCCCACACACCTCTCTCTCTCTCTCTCTCTCGCTCGCTCTCAATACCTCCCCTCATTCCCACAGACCTCTCCCCCTCTCCATCTCTCTCCCCCTCTCCTTTCCACCTTCCTCTGGAGGACCGGAACAGAAATGCAGGCTGTAGACCTCCCCACCGTCAAAAACCCTTCAGTTTACAGCGTAAAGGATGAGGCTACTTTTAAGAACAGGGACAGACCCTAAAGGTGGGCTACGACAGCCATGTTATTTTCTGGTGTTTGTGCCCAAGGCCATAATAAATAAGTTATATATAAATAACCAATTAACTAATTACCATTAATGCTGACGCCATGTGACAGCAGGCATTCTGAAACAAGAAGTCTTCCTGAGAAATAATCTACCAGTCGACCTCTGTTGGCGTATAGAGCCGCTTGGCCCGTTTATCCAGCATAATTAGAGGAAAACAAACACCTGCACGCACAGCGGTCCCCCGGGAGCTGAGCAGCCCACCCGTGACGCGGACTGAACGAAGACGTTCGGTTTCAAAAGCCCCAGCCTGGAGCCTGACCCCAGTCACAAGATGCAGGTGTCGGAGAGAAACGATAACGGCACATTTTAAACTCGGCGAGGTCTTGGCGAAAGACATAATCGAGCGGACGGCGCAGAGTCACCGGCTCTCATAAATCACCTGCAGGCCATGGAGAGATATGACGGAAAAATCGCAGAGGGAGGTCGATACTCCTGCTGCTCAACACGGTTAAAAAAAACAAAAAAAAAAAAACATTAATGTCAGGTACACAGGAAGGCTCTGATAATTATGCTCAGTGTGCGGCCTGGCAGGCTAATGGCTAAATGCTGATATGAGGCTGTGATGCGTCTCACTGCGGCTGTAAGTGGCTGCACAAGGCCCAAAGCTCAGTCTCTGGTTTTAGCTCATTGCGGCTGAGGGGCCCTTGATAAAGGCACTTAACCCTCCTATAATGTTCTGGGTCAGTATGACCCACCTCAGTTTTCACCGTCTCTAAAAACATGGTTAACATGCTTTTTTCAGCTGGATTTTTTCCCCTAACTGCGCAGGTAAAACATGAATTTAACTCAAATAATTTTATGTCCTCAACACGTGTTGTCGGCATTGATGTTGTTTGGGTTATTTTGACCCCAGGATCCATTATTGCATAAAACCATAATTTCAATCTTATTTTTGAAGCGCTGTCAAAGACATGTTTAAACTAGAGCACTCGGCAACCGAGCACATGTATCCCCCAAAGGCCCCCCAGTTGGGCCCAGATGGTCCCAGAGTACCCAAAATCAATAGGTGTCGTGAACTTGCCGTAATACATGTCCCTGCAAAATTTGAAAAGAATCTGGGAAACTTATGTGGGCTGTAGAGCGTTCACAAGAAAATCTCTGCAGACGCGGCGGACGCGTGACGAGGCCAAATCCATAGTATCCTTGAACTTCATTCGGGGGATACAATTACTTTAAATCTGGTCTCATTCATTTTGCTATAATCAAGTGAAACCAATGCTTGATCTATTAGGGGAGGATGGGGGGGTCGTGTTTCATTTACTTGGCTGTTCAAACGGTCAGTAAATGAGCCGAGAGGAGCTTGGGTCACACTTTCGGTTACAAACATCTTATGTAGTTTTACATAGTGAGGATCAATCTGACCTCAAACCAAAAATGGTTTATTAATTTGAACACAATAGGAGGGAGACTAACAGGCTACGTTCACAATACAAGCCACATGGTTCCATTTCTTTGCTCGGGTCAGATTTGACCATATTGCTGGTTTACAGTGATTATCAATCTGTAATGTGAACACAGCTGCCCTCCGGAACGACATGCTCGTGCACATTGATTCATTTTTCCAAGAGTCATCTGCGTCATCAACATCAAAAATGTCACATTTGAGAGAGCACTCGTGGTCTTAAAACCCGATTCAAACTGAGAGAAAATGGATGCACTGGTAGCGAATGTATGGATGGGACTTTCGCCCGGAGGACGGCAAAAAGTCTATCAGCTGCACCTGATGAGGGTGAATGAAACCAGACGGTGAGCTTGTGCATTTTTACCGGCTTTCAGCACGTGCGTGAAAGCCCCCGCTCAGTCTGATGAACTCAACGTTGCTCAGGAAGGAAATGAGCAAAACAACCGTAATGTAAAAAAAGAGGAACCCACCGTACACGAGGTTAGGATTCGCCCTCTTCAGTTCCTGAATAATGTCCACTACCATCTCCAGGAAGGACGTGTCTCTGTTGTACCCTGTGGAGAAGAGAGAATTCTGGGTAACAAAAAAAACAACAATAAAAGGTCCAAACAGTGCATGACACGGCTAAAAGTAAGAGGAAACTGAGGGAGAATCTTGATGTGAAAGCATTTAAAGACACTTAAGTCCATTCTGAGGTTTAGGGATGGCTCTTTCCTGTAATAGCCAGACCGATGCAGGAATCAACATGCCCAAATTTCTTAAAAACTCACCCTAATGGATGCGAAAACCTTCACTTTAAACCTGACAATAGTCAAACGATGGATAAGATATTTGCCAACCAAGGGCAACTATGCCTGACAACGTCACCAACCATTTGAGTACGGCTCCGTAAAATCCATAGTGAGAACAACTTGAGAATGTTCCTGTGATGTCACTGAAGAACCTAATTCTTCTTTCCAGATTGTAAGGAGGAGGAACTATAAATGGCAGTCAATCAATCAGTTGAAATTATCAGACGAACACGAAAAAGAAACAGTTCAGTGAAAGTCCTCTGGAGGGCAGCACTCGCTCACCCTATGCGGCTCATCACTCATTCAGAGCAGCGACCTCTTCAATTCCATTCAGCTCCATCACTCACTCAGCGTCCCGCCTTCCATTAAACCACGGCCCTGGAGTCCGGCTGACGGCAGCCCGCACCAGATGGCCAACTGAATGAACGACGGCGAACAAACGCCGTGCGGAAAAAAATAAAAAATAAAAAAATAAACAGCAGAGCTAGCATTATTTATCATGGCGATTCAGACTTTTGTTGCGGCGGAATCGATGCGCCTGGCATTCGCGGTGGTCGATTCTGACCATCGACCCGTTGAGACGGGCCATTTGTCAATTCTTCTCAATTCTCGGCCATAGCAGGTGCAGGGCCGGACGTCTCGGCAGTAACGTGCGCCCCTGTCCCGCGATCAAGATGGCCGACCTCAAGAGACCACGAGGACCTCTCGCTGGGAAGGACTTGGCAGCAACTAGCACACACGAGAGTGTCTGCAGCCTAGCAACCAGGGCTCTTGATCATGTCAAAAGGTTATTGGTTCAAGTCCCAGTGTGGCAGCAACAATATCAGAGCAGCTTGAGGGCTCTTAAAATAGGCCCTTTACTCCCAGTTCTCAGATAAGGAGAGGGGGCCCAGCTAAGTTCAATCATTGCCAAATTACTGCTGAGTAAAATACCCAGTCACTTCAGAACAGGGGTCTTAAACAGTCGTCCCGGAAGCCGGAATAGTCAGCAGGGTTTTGCGCGTTTCTAAAGCCAGAGCCTTGGTCAGGGGTACTGACAGGAGTGTTCCTATGATGTATATTTTCCTGGTTGGAGGAAACCCATGCAAACACGGGGAGAACATGCAAACTCCACAAAGAAAGGCCCCAGGCCAGAATCGTACCCACAACCTTCTTCCTGTGGGGCAAGAGCGCTAACCACTGTGCCAACCGTTGACTAACTGCCTTCATTCGAGAGAGACTAGTCTTCAGCGAACCAGAGTCTATCTAGTGAAGAGAACTAATTACTCCAGAACACAGACTGTACAAAAATAGACATTATGGCAGGTGATACTGTATAAGTTATGCGTTAACTATGCAGAGTCTAGCCACACCAGTGACAGCTTTCTCCATGGAGACCGTAAGCTCTTAAGCTCTATAGGTGCCTGCAGCTGTGCGTGCATGGAATCGCGCACAAAGAGGACCCCAGGGATGCGACGTGAGCAGGCAGCTCAGCCGGTGGGCTGCAGCAGGTAGCGAAGTGTGTTTTGGTGGAGAGTTCAGTTCAGCCATCTGCGGAGGCTGATGCCGGGAGGCCAAACCTTGCCAGAGTTCCTGCGACAGTGGAAGCTAATGAAGTGCGATGGCAGGCGAGTGCCGCAAGATCGTCCTGACAGCAGCTGGGGTTATTCAGCTGGGGGATTTAGCCCCCCCACTGTTTATGCTCGCGGTGTGTGACAGTGTGGCGCACGGATGAGCATTTTCTGGAAAATCCCAGAGAGCACAACGTGTTGAACATGAAAAACACTAATCCTCAAGAAAAGTAGGGTATCTCCACTTTACTTCACAGGGGAACCCTTTTCTGTTCTTTAAGAAACCCTCTTTGTCGGACAAGAAAAGGGTGAAGACCCCACCAATGGAACCATTTGGCCAAGAAGTCAATTTGAATGACACAGGGTTTTGCGGTGATAGAAGGGTTCCCATGTTTTAAAACCATTTTTCTGCGAGTGAACACTTCTGCACACACAAACTGTCCCTTCAGAAAGGCCCCTCCCCCCCCAAAACCATGTGACATTTTGCCCAGTCACTCACTGGAACGCATATTAAAAAATTCCTTCCCATTCAGCAACAAAACAAACACATTTACGATGCAATGCTGATTTTGCTCATTTGTGACGTCTACGCAAAAAAAATCCATCTAAATGTTAATTTGACTTAACCCTTTGAGCGCTGAATAAATTTTCAATGAATGAAAAATGTTATTATCCTGAGCTGTTGAAAACCTATCATGTGGCAACTTGTTTAAAAGAGCTTCCCTGTGGGAGCAGCTCCCCTAACCCTAACCCTCCCCAGCGGGAGCTCTTTAAACAAGTTGCCACATGATAGGTTTTCAACAGCGTCTGACTTTGATATCTTACATCATTGGGCAACTATAGTTGCCCACAGCCCTGAGAGGGTTAAGCCGAGCAAAACAAGAGATTAAATAGGCGGTGACACGTCTCCGAAGGCGCTGTGCACACATCACACAAGCAGGCAGTGCGTTTCTGAGAGAGACTCATCTATGCCTGCAGCAGGAGACCAGCTCATGCTGGAGAGGAGCTGGGAACCCTGAGGAAGAGAACCAGCTGCGTAACCTTTGCATACGGTGCTCAATTCGAGATCCTGCAGGGCCCAGGTTCTGATCCAGGTCTGTAGAGTGGACGGTGAGAACTCAACTGTCGAGCCCTCGAGGGAGAATCATAAGCTTATAAATTAATATCTCATCCTGTTATTCACTCCTTCACCTACATGCAAATCATCTCGGCAGCATTTCTCCTGTGTGTTTACATGCAGGCTGAAAGTGAGCCGGCGCAGGTTTGTGTTTCACAGGTGAGGAGCCGCTCAGGTGAGCAGAACGGACTGTTCTCTTCTCATCTTCATCCATTTCACAACCCCAACTCCGATTTAATTGGGAGTCTGGGGCCAAGTGTAAATTGTGACTAAAATCAAAATGCAATGACTTTCGGATCACATGAGCCAATATATTATTTACAATAGAACATAGATAACATTTCAAATGTCGAAACGGAGACATTTTACATTTTTATCCACAAAATGAGCTTCTTTCAAATTTTCTGGCTGCAACATTTCTCAAAAAAGTTGGGACACAGGCAAAAAAAGGGCTAAAAAAAGCAATTAATATATAAGAGAATCAGCTGAAAGAACATTTCGCAAGTAATTAAGTTAACTCGCATCAGGTGTGTAACATGGTTGGCTATAAAAGGGATGTCTTAGAGAGGCTGAGTCTCTCAGAAGTAAAGATGGTCAGACCTGTGAAGACTTGCATAAAAAAATTGTGGAATACTTTAAAAGCAATGTTTCTCAATGTCAAATTGAAAAGGCTTTAAAGGTCTCGTCATCGACAGTGCATAACATCATCAAAAGGGTCAGTGAAACTGAAAAAATCTCTGAGCGTAAGGGACAAACCCGAAGACCTTTACTGGATGCCCGTAATCTTCGGGCCCTCAGACACCACTGCATCACTCACTGGCATGATTCTGTCATTGACATTGCTAAATGGGCACAGATGTACTTCAAGAAACCACTGTCTGTAAAAACAGTCTGCCGTGCCATCCACAGACGCCACCTAAAACTCTACCATGTAAAAAGGAAGCTATTGTTGAGCATGATCCAGAAGCGCCGCCGTGTTCTGTGGGCTAAGGCTCATTTAAAATGAACTGTAGCAAAGTGTCCTGTGGTCAGACGAGTCCAAATTTGACATTCTTGAAATTATGGGTACCGTGGCTTATGAGGAGAAAGACCATCCCTCCTGTTATCAGTTCAAAAGCCAGCATCTCTGATGGTATGGGGATGCATTAGTGCATATGGTTTGGGACACTTGCATGAATTAAAAAAACACCATGAATGCTGAAAGGTATATAAAGGTTTAAGAGCAACATATGCTCCCCTCCAGATGACATCTATTCCAGAGAAGGCTTTGTGTATTTCAGCAGGACAATGCAAAACCACCTACTGCAGCTATTACAACAGAATGGCTTCGTAGTAGAAGAGTCTGTGTGCTGAACTGGCCTGCCTGCAATCCTGATCTTTCACCAATTGAGAACTTTTGGCACATAATTAAACAAAAAGTCTGTCAAAGGAGACCCAAAACTCTCTAGCAGCTGGATGCCTGTATTAAACAAGAGTGGGGTCAAATTCCAATGGCTAAACTCAAGAAACTTGTCTCCTCAATACCCAGACACCTTCACTCTGTGTTAAAAAGATGAGGGGATGCTACACCATGGTAAACAGGCCCCTGTCCCAACTTTTTTGAGACCTGTAGCAGCCATCAAATTTGAAATGAGCTCATTTTTTGGATAAAATTGTAAAATTTCTGTTTCAACATTTGCCATTTTATCTCTGTTCTATTGTGAATAAAATACTGGCTGGTGTGATTTGAAAGTCAGTGCGTTTTGATTTTATTCACAATTTACACTTTGTCCCAACTATTTCGAAATTGGGGTTGTACTAAGTAGTGTAGGGGATCTTGAGACCTGGGTTTACTCTATTCTGTAAATGGGTATATCACTGAGGAGGAAGGGAGTTTACTCTTCTGTGCATTTCAAGGGCTTTTTGGCCGATTGATGGGGATACTGCAAACTGACAGAAGAGGGGGATCTGTGCTGTATATCTGTGTTTACCCTCCTCTAAACCACTGATTTTAATAAATTATTGGAAGTCGGTGGGGGTTGGGATTCTGACTTGATCTGGAGAGATGAAGCTGGGAAGAAATCTGTCATTGGGCCCCTGACCAAGGCCTTTAACCCCAAAACTGCTCCAGGAGCTCTTACACCCGCCCTGTTTCTCTCGGTCCTTCCTCACTTACAACTGTCCCATCTGGCATTTCTCCCAGTTCTCGAAAAAGAGAGCCACGTTCTCAATGGACCTCCCCCTGGTTCAATAAAGGTAAAAACTACTGAAGGTTCACTGAGAAAATGTTTCAGTTTTTCCCAGCAGAAATTCCATGGACAAGAAAGAGGAGCCTAATGACCACAGATCATCCTGCGTTTGTATCCGTTGGGTAGAATCCAAGTCCCATCAGAGAAGAGACAAAGGTGACCCAGTCAAGCAAGCAACCTACTGCTAGGCCACCCCATCGTGGGCACTACCACCTTCAATCCAACGCATATTCAAAACACAAAATGGTGGCCAACATTTGCCCACAAATTCAAACTATTGTTTGCCATTAATATTACAGACGACTAGCGATTTCACAATAACGTCGTCTTAATTCATGACTTCATAACAGAACAGGGTCATCATATAGTGTCAGTCTAGTCAGGACAACCACTATTATTGAAGCAATTTTGAATAGAAGCAGCCCTGAAGTCAAATCCATAACAAATTTCAATTTAAATTCCAAGATTCTTTACTGGCATGATTGTGAATAATAATTTTGCCAAAGCTCCACGGACAATTCAGGGTAAACAATAAAATTAATATTTATTTATTTACTTACTTTATTTTATTTGGATAGGGGCAGTGCATATTGATGAACGATGACAAAAAAAAAATTCTGTTGTAAAAATGCCAGATTATAGCAAATCTAATTTGCATCCGCAGTCCCTAATAAATAAATAAAATACAGCTAACAGTACATCACATGGAATAAAAACAATACAAAAGTTAAAATGCAAATTACAATGCATGACACAGTCAGGAAAGATAATACAGTAAATAAAATATAGACCACAGTACTCAAAATAAAACGATGTAGCAGCAAAAGAACGACACAGTAAATGAGCGGTCCGTTAAGTAGTCCCAACTCCAGTTAGTGGTCACACTCTTGGTTGTCTTTAAGCCACTGTTTAAGATTTCCTTTGAAGGAGGAGTATGTGGGACATTCCCTCAGTGAGGAGGGAAGACTGTTCCAAATGTCCCCTCCACAACAGACAACACGTTTCTCCCAAACGAAGTGCGCCTGTGGGGAATCTCAATCTCCTCCATTACAAGCCCTGGTATTCATGCCTCTCACAGTCCTGTTTCTGAAAAATTCTTACAGTGGCGATGGAGCAAGATCATGGAGACATTTGTAGACAAAGCAAGCAATTCTAAAAGTTTTAAAGCTAGGTTAACAATTTATTGTCACTAACGTGACGGTGTACCCCGCTGCATGCAATATCTTTTGAAAAAAGAATTCTTTTCCAACATGTCAAGTTATAAGTATCACTTTTCATACAGTCATGTGTAGAAAAAGACCTATCGATTTCATATTAACAAGGTTTACAAAGGCAAAATCAATGTAATGGCACAGCGACCTTGAAAATGACCTCAAGGTCATCAAAATCAGCTGATGTTGCAGGTCTCATAAGAACATGCTGGTGCCAAATATGAGCAAAATCGATCTATCGGTTCTTGAGATATTGCGCTAACAAGGTTCACAAAGGCGCTTTGCATCGACGCGGGATAGAAAACATTTAAACATATAACATATAAAACATAGAACAACAAAACTGACATGTCAAACTCTGATGTCATCACTTGATGTCTTCTCTAACCCCGCGGCGTTCAGAGATGTAGTGACCTTTCCTTCGCCCATGAGCACTTCAAATTCATCTCTTAAAGTGGATAAATTCTGGCATAATTCTCACGATTTCATTACAGAAGGAGTCAAAGCAAAGAAAATTCTTCCACATTTGAGGAGCAGATGCATCTCTGTTCATTATCGGCGACTAAAGAAGTGGCTGGTGATGAGAGGAGGTCCACTGCCAGTAAGGACAGTCACCGGGGACGTCCACATGACATTGGAGACGTTCGGCCATTTTAGTCATCTAGTAATCAACACGAGACCAGCGGCACACGGAGGGCCTACATTCGCTGTCCGTCCGTCTCCTCATTTGAACTCTTACCCACCAGAATAATCGTAACAGACCTCTTCCCACTCGCGTAAAAATACCTTTCACTTCGCCAGCCAACGGTTCATTGGCTCCCCAGGGATTTCTTCCCACTACGGAGATTTTTTCGAACTGCTGTTATTTTGCGGATTTAGGCCAGAGGTTGCACTTCTGCTATGCTGTGACACTGCGACAGACATTCGGTTTAAAAAAAAAAAAAAACTAACTAATCAAATTATTTTCGCAACTTTATTCAATTTCAACTGATGGTGTGAAACTGCTTGCCACAAACGTTTGCTTTATTAGAGGAGTGAGCGGCCGAGAGACAAAAACAGGGAAGTAGAGAGAGAGAGAGCGAAAGAAGAGATGTGAGAGAGGAGTAGACAGAGGAACAGAGCGAGAGAGAGAGAGAGAGAGAGAGAGAGAGAGAGAGGTACACAGATAAGGGCAGCAGAAATGTTTCAGCAGGACTGCTGACAACACACTTCCTTATCTCACACAACAATTAAAGTTTCTGGGTGTCTCTATGACTGTGTGTGTGTGTGTGTGTGTTCTGAGTGAGGTAGAGAATGCACACACAGCATGAATATGTGCATGCGTGTGCATATTTGAAAATATGCTAAATGCGTGTGTTTCTCAGTAAATGTCGGTGCACATAAGGCATGTGCGAGCCTGGGATGCCACCTATTAATCACATTCTCCCTGATATTCCCTCCTTCCTTTTCTTGTATTGGGAGTAAAGGAAGAACAAGTGAATAAAGTGAACTGAAATGTCATCACACCTAAGAGCAAACACTTGAAATGAAGTCCGTCACAGCTGTGGCAGCTACACAGTAGACTGGGGATCCTTTATCCATGTGTCAATCGTTCCAGAAAAAAATACTTCTGTAAAATACTGTCAGGTATTCCCCAATCAAGACATCTTTAGGAAGTTCCCAGGCAGCTCCTAAATCGAGTCAGTTCTCAATCGACTTCAGGGTTCGTCAACAGAAAAATACATAAGAATGAGCCCACAGACCAGAGGTCCTCACTCTTCTCCAAAAAGGGCCGTTCGGGTGCAGAGTTTCATTCCGACCGATCAGAAACACACCCGACATTTCTCAGTAGTGTCAGGTGGGTAACAGCTCGGTGGGGATGGAGGCCCGCACACACACCTGCCCTTCCTGGATAAGTTTGTGTACCAGCAGCCGCAGACGGGGAAAACGCCAGAGGAAGAGATGAACCCCTCGCTGTGTTGAGGATTGGAAAACTACTTTGAGACTCAGTTGCCCCAAAAAGGGCGGCACACATCTCCACGACAGCGTGGAATTTATCGCTTAACATCTTAATGCTTCATCTCGGGGCAACACATGAAAGATTTTCTCAATTAGCAGATGGTTTAAATATACCCTCTATATCATTATTAAACAATTATTCCGACATTAACGTAACAACGGGGGCATTAACATTAACACTTACATTAACGAGCCCATTATACGAACATTATCATGATATTAATAAATCAGGATACAAGTTCAATGAAAACAATGAGCACACTCTTTATTTAGCTATTAAGAGGCACACTATATTCCTATAATTATCATTAATAATGATGCACGTAGGTCCCAAAGTGGAGCGCGAGGGCACAGAAGTAACTGCACAGTCAACAGAGCGGTCTGCCCGCAGCTGCGGCATTTGCGGGATTAAAAGTAGCTGTCGCAACACTGGTGGAAGAAAGTGCAGCGTTTACAGCAATTTACTGTCACACAGAGACGGTCAACGGCCGTGTGGGCCTGGCTCAGGACTTAAATGGTTCGCTGATCCGAGCCCCCGGGTAGCCAGCATCACCTATAGCTGTTACACACAACTAGAATTAGCAGCAACAGCTGCAGCGCTATTATCGAACGTTAGCGGTCACCTGAACTGATTTCATTGATGCCACTGACTTGACCTGAAATGAGCGATGTCGTACAAATGTGTCTGGTTCTGCACGGTTAACGGTCTTCAAAAGTGGGTCACTGCATCGGCAGGATGCAGAGTAACACCCGTTAAAAAAAGAAAAGAAAAAAACCCATCCAGGCACCACCTCAACAAAAAAGAAAAACTAAATAAAAATAAAAAAACACACACTGGACCCCGGAGGCATTCAAGGGCCGGACTGCGATAGGTAGAAAAAGCTGTCACTCGGTGAGCTCAACAAGGCCCGCCTCTGCAAGGGCTTATCAGGAAGCGTAGGCAACACTGGGCGGGAGGCTTCAAGGATATCGCCGTTCTGATTGGCTGCTTGGTTAAGCTTGGGGAAAGGCAGATAGAGTGAGCAGAGAGGAGTGGGGAGAGAGAGGGATGGAGGGAGTGGGGTACAGGGAAGGACGAAGTGAGAGAGAGAGAGAGAGGGATTTGAGGATAGGACAAAACATCAGCAATGCAGCTCCAACAATCCCTCTTCCTCTAGTTTTTCCTCCGTTCCCCAGTGCTTCTTTTAATTCCAACATCCATCCCTCTCCACCATCCCTCCTTTCCACCTCACTTTCCTCTCCTCTCGTCACCTGTCACGCTTTCTCCTTGTACACAAAACTCAATTTGTTTATCCTTTTATTCTCCCAGTTTCTATTTTGCATGCCCTCCTCATTTGACTTTTCTCCGCACTCAACCCCTTTCTCTCTTTCTCTCTCTCCCCGCTAAATGTATTCATTTTTCACAGCGCATCGCACGTTCGTGCTCAAGGTGACAGAAAAGGAGACGTGATCACTCTTCCGCTCTCCGCCCGCCGAACGTCACCGTCGCGTGGTTAAACGGTCCGGTAGCATAAATCTTTATAAGAAAATAAAACAAACCAAAAAAAGGCGCAGAAGACTCCAGTCTTCTTAATTGCCGTCTTCCCTCCAGGACCTGCGTCGAACGAGCCGTTCAACATTATATCATTATCACCCGTTTAACCCGCTGTCACCTCCATCTGGGACGATTCGCGGAACTTTCGGAGAGGCGCGGGACAGAATACAAATACCGCCACCGGAGCAGCGGCTCCAGAGGCGCGCAAACCGCGTCAGAGGCGCGCGCAGTCGCTCGTGTCGAAATGTCCGACCCAAAGGGCAGCGATACCGGTATAAATCGTATCAAAGCAACCCGGGAAAACACTCGCTTGACCGTGATTTACAGCACACCGAAGTGGGATAGCTGAACGCACGCATCTCGCCCCCCCTGAAGTCTCATTATATTACAATTAGGCATTTAACAGATGCGCTTATCGAGCACAGCTTAACAACACTTCTACTGCTGGATATTTACTGCCGCAATTCACGTTAAGTACCTCAGCTCAAGGGTACAATGTAGGCCCGGCGATATATCGTTATAAATGATATACTGGTAGAAACGAAGGGAGTGCAATATGGCGAGTTTAGGTACACATTTTCTTTCCTTGTTTCAGCAGAACAAGCTCTGAAAGGAAGGCTAGTATCGGACATTACCTTCAGTTCAAGCAACAAATCGATCAACTGGCCTGCGGATCTTGTTGCTCTCCTGGGCCAGCAGGTACTCCATATTTTCTAATCAAATTTTTTGTGCCTATGCTTAAATATAAAAATGTTTTCTCTCCCAGTTATACGTAGAATAAATAACCAAATTCTGGCATATATGTCCACCCATTTTTTTTATATTGTTCTTGTCAGTGTTTCTCAGGCCGAGTAGAAATATGTGCCTCAATATGAATTAGGCCCATCTGTCAATAGTGGTGGAGATGGGCGCTGTATGAACTCAGGGGAATGTGTAATGAACATTAGTTTGCATGTTTTAACTCTATTGGTTATTCAGTTGCACTTCTGAAGGTTCTTCGTTAAAAAAATGACAATATTCATTTAAAAAAAAAAATAAGACAATGAAGCAAAGATTCTTCAACAACAAACAGAATTCATGATATTTCAGTGGCATATTTCCCTTTCGAAGCTTCCGAGAAGAAAAAAAAAAAAAACTTTTTGAAGCTCCAAATGACCTCCACGCTCAAGGCACTTGTATCTCTCGAGTTTCTACCGAACTGCAAAATTATTCTATTACCTGAACACAGTCCTGATGAGATAGCAGAAGTGTCTCAGTCTTTTGACCTTCTCCAGACTGTATGGCCCTCAGGGAGCAGGGAGAAGGTTAGACTCTTACACAGCATCTCAAAAAGGGTCCATACTTACTAATGTCACAAAGTCAGGGGCATTTTGAGCCTTTTCAAGCTCCAACTTTCTGTAATTCTGGGACCCTCAAGAACTGCAAACTATGCTATAAAGCATAAGGAGTGAAAAACAACAGCTGTCACAGCAACCACAAAACAAACCTCAGAAATAAGAGTTGGGTGCACATCGGTCCTGCACAGAGTTATTGATACCAATTACACAGAATGTCGGCATTAAAAAGTGTTTTCTAAATGACTGAGGAAACCTCTCAACTAAACAATAAACACTTTGAAGAGTCAAAGTGCCACTGAAAATACCGAGTGTTCAAAAAGAACGTCCATCTTTCAAAATGATACAACTTTAAACGCTTTTCTAGGAACACAGGAAATTGTTCCCGACTCACGTAAATCAATCACCAACTATGATTTACTCATGATGCTTTTTACCAGGAAGTTAGTCTGTGCATAAACCTACCACATACTCAAGGAGGGGATTTACTGGCAAATGGAGGTCAAACATCTCTGATGTCAGAACCTCCAGAAATACGAGAGCAGTCTCATCTCAACACGACAGCGACGTCCAGGGAAATACCAAATATGAAGCAGACAGGATCCCCTCTCCACACCAGAGGAATCGACCAAGTGAGAAGGACAAAGACTCGAACCCATCCCCAGCTGGGACAGAACGTACAGCAGTCAGAAAGGAAAGGTCTTGACATGCATTGGTTCCACCCATAAACACAGCCGACTGACTCTACCAACTAATCCTATCCCCTGGCACAGGAACTGTGCAGACTCGCAAATCCAGGAAACTAGAAGACAAACTCAGGGAAGGACTCATAAGCCACTAAAGAAATGTCCCTGTGGAGGAGGACTGGTAACCCACTGTGTGATATAAAGGCAGTACGTCCCCCGCTGTGTGATTAAGAGGCAGTACGTCCCCCTGTGTCCCCTGTCCCAGGTGTGTGTAGGACTCACCTGTCAGAACGTAGTCATAGTGGTTGACATTATTGAGTTTGATTCCCTCGTAGAGAATGTGCAACTCGTCCGCAGTCAGAACCTGGCCTCTCCAGTGGGCGTAACCTAGGCCGCAGACACGAAAGGTCAGAGGTCATTGTGAGGGCAAAAACAACAACAGGAGAACAATGGGCTCAATCCAACCCATTATTATACACCTCTGTACTTCCTGTTTGTACCTCGCTTCCTTGCTCTTTCCTGCACCAATCGGATGGAGGGTGGGGGGGGGGGGGGGGGGGTTAACAAGGAAAAGAAGCCAGAGAAGGAACTGAAGACAAGGAATCAAAGAGGTATGAATCAGAGAAACTACATTTCTTTGATCTTTTAAACGTCGGTTAGAAGGAACGTCAGTTACGAGCCTGGCAGGCGTATGACAAAAAAAATTAAATCACTTCCTCCTCAGCACTGTGTCAATCAGCACATGATATTTGATTGACATCTATCCATACCTTTTTGAGATATCCCATTAACTAATGAACGAATGAACAAATTAACAACCGCCAGTAAAAACTTAACCTCCTGGCTTATGTATGAAAATGTAGTCACAACTCCTTGAAGTTCCACTTAACGGATTTAAATTACATTAAAAATGGACAACCACAAACAGTGTTCAAACCAGGAAAATATGTAAGGTGTACGATGAGTGATTTGAATGAGCTCAAATCTTCAATCTCCAAAGAGTGGCAGATGTTCATCTGAAACGCACACAGGCACATATACATGTCCGCAGGCGCAGAGAGAGTTCAGTGTTCAATGGGCCCATGTTGGAATTTACACAATTCCAGGACATTTAACTCGGAAAACATTGTGGGGGGCAGAATTTCCTTTAACTGGCCATTACACTTCCCTGCCAAGCATCAGCATTCACACACACACAGACAGACACAGACACAGACACAGTGTTTTCCATCTCTCCTTTCCCAGATTATGGATATACATTCCAGGTCATGCAGCTGATCAAAGATTGTAGCATATCCATACAAATAACACCATTGCACATCAGGCAATGACTAATCAGTGTCATTCACCACTGATATCCAGCGGCCGCTATGATCGCGGAGAGCAGGGGTGGCTGTGATTCACAGTATCGCGCCATCATCAGTCTTGCCTCCTGTCCTGCACGCCCCCCTACCACTAAACCCAAATCCCAGCACAGGGCGCCTGCAGGGGGTGACCCCAAAATCTCAGGCTGAAAACACATCCAGCGTCAACATCAAGTGGCCATAATCCAGGATGCGGCTTTCGAGGCTTATTCACTGGTCTTGCTGGTCGTACTAGCAGTGCACCAGCTCCTGTGTAGGCTAGGCTGTAGAGATCCAATTACCTATTCAAGCCATTCATTCATTTCAACATAAAATACAATTTTTTGTGCAAAAAAAGTATTCACTCAATTTGTTTTTCCTGCCTCCAACTGTCTCCCAGGGTATCGGTTTGAAAAGCTGGTCTGAAATCTATGGATCAAGTCACTAACATTAGCCACTGACTTTCCCCAGGCCTGGTGAAAAGAATTTTCAGCGTACAGATGTGCAGTATTCGGGCACCGCAGAATGCAGGCCCTGAGCTGACGCAGGGGTTAGTTGCTACAGGCGTTAGATGCAGTGACCCACCCTGCTTCTGATTTCTCCACAAAATATTTCCCAGTAAGAAATAGCATGCTAGCTCAATTAATTAAGTAATTCATTCGGCAATTAACTTGACAAGCCGGTTGCCTGGGGCCAACAGATGTAGCCCCCGATCACCCACATTTTTAATTTTGACTTATTTTTGACACAAAATTGTCTATTATTTAGTGAATCATGTTATCATGGCAACCAAATTTGATAGGCCCCGTGTCCTAAACACTGCCCGTATACCAAAAATAAAAGAAATGGCTTCACATTTGTGGCCGGTAGAGCATCCACAAGATAATCTCTATGGCGGCAGACGTGTAATGAGGCCTAAACCATTTATTTTCCACAGTAAATAAACAAACACCAAATGTGCCTAATGAAAAATATTCCCATAAAAAAATCCCATATTAAACGAACATTGTTTTGAGACGAAAAGCGCAGCTATTGATGCAAAACTGCAACAACTTAAAATCATAGACCTGCTGGGCTCGGCTGAATAGATGGAGACTGACGGCCAGCCGTCTTGAGTGTTCATCGGCGAGCAGCGGAAAGCATGCAGAAACAATGTCTTTAAACACGACGTACCCAGGGCCACATTCAAGCTTTCCACAATGTAGGCCAATTAATTCTGTTACCTTGCGGACTTAAAATAGAAAACTTTCCTGCCAGAGAGATCGAGCTGCGATTCGAAGCAGCTAACGGAAACAGAACAGCTAATTCATCATAAGAGGCCAATACAAAAAAAAAAAAAAGTGCAGTGCTGTCCCCTCGAAGGACGATGCACAGAAACACCGCACTCTCAGCAATGAGGACCGCGAGGGCCCACAGAAGCCTCCAGCCACAGTGACACAAATGCCCAGCGAAGAGGGAGGGAAACAGGGTAACAGGCATTGGCATTACCCCCACATTCCCCAGGCATGGAGAGGAAGCTACTTCAAACAAAAAACAGGCAAGGATTTGATTATTTTGATGGATTTGCTTGGTCAGAATAGTTTTAAAATTTAGCATCACTTCATTTCCAAGTATTTTAAAAAGAGCTCAAGTATCATCAAATTTACAATTCCATGGTACTATGAATTAGTCTATGTATTTAAAAAAAAAAAAGCCAACAATCTCTTTTCATATTATAATAAAGAAATCAGAATATACAAATGCATTATAATCACCAGTGGCATTACCACTGAAAGTGTGACATCACAATCCAGGTGAGTCATCCAGCCAATCACATGTAATGGAACCCGTTGCTTAGGAACACGACAGGACGAGGCCTGCAGGCCAAGATAGCCATGGACATTCACTTGTCTCCTGAATATGTGAGTGTGTGTGTGCGCATGCAGGCATGAGTGTGTGCATGTGTATGCATTAGCGCACATTGGCGCCGGTGTACACATGTAGACTTACAATGCAGCTCCCATTCTGCATGCTGATGCCGATACACGTGCGTGTGCATGTGCGCGTGTCTGTGCCTGTGCGCGCGTGTGTGTGTGTGAGAGTGAGCAGCAAGGAAATCTTTGCGTAAAGCACAGCTACTGTCGTCATCACATTCCACTGCTGCGAATCTTAAATGACTCCCAGCCTGCAAGAGCTTTCCACGTCCCTCATCAATAGGCACAGTGCGCACCACACACACAAGGAGAGCGAGAAAAGGCACTTAGGGGAGGGAGGGGAGAGAGAGAGAGACAGAAAGCGAGAGCTTCCTCCACTGAGCTGAGGGCAGTTTTTACAAGCTAGGATAAACTGCCTCCTGGAATCCTACTCAATCTGACTCACGCACACACACCCGCACACACACACACACACACACACACGCATACATACACAAACACACACATGCATGCACACACTCTCTCTCTCTCTCTCTCACACACACACACACACACACACACACACACACACACACACACACACACACACACACACACACACACACACACGTCATTCCATGTGAAATTAGGCAAATTCCAGGATGATCCCACAAATTCCAGGATGATCCCAGCTGGACCATCTCAGATTTTCTTCAAACTTTACCCATATATAAATTGACTATTCTAAGCAGGTTTTGCTAAATATTAGGTTCCCTTCATCATTAGTTTATGGTCTATGGCCCCTGCAAGTGGTGGGGGTACCCCTTGGAAAAAACGACTAAACTTCTGAGCCGTTTTCATAGCTCTGCTGCAGCTGAGGTATTCAAACCAGCTCTATAATTTCTACTAGAGTGAGTCTCCTGTACTGAGACAGCAGGGAAACGGAGCATAAGACCTGCTAGAGGGTGATCTGAGGTACCTTGGAGGAGCCAAAAAAAAAAAAAAAAAACCCACAAAATTGCAAATGAAAAATGCCAGTTTTTAGGTACCCATCTGACCTTTTCAATGTACAATACAAAAGTAAATCAGATGTTATGTGAACAGAAAAATATTTGGTCTTACAGTTGTATTTTTGGCCAAATTGGGCCTACTTTACCATGCTATAACTCAGTGCTGACATGGAATAGGAGACCCAATCTTTGATATGTTCTAAAAGGGTTATTAGTGCATAATATATCCAAAAATTATTTTGGTGTCTTGTCTCCTTCCTAGAAAATCTTGCCTGTGAATTTGACTTAAAAGCACCAGCTGCGAAAGTAAAATTTCTACCAGTCTCTATCCCTCTCATATGAGTAGTCTCAACAAAGCATGATAATTTAATGAATAAAAGAACATAACTTTAGGGTGAATGGAATCTGTACAGTTCTTGACATCCTCCATCATTGACTTTTAATGTATTTATCACCAAACTTGCTGTGGAGAAGCACAAGGTCATCTAGGGTGTATTTGCAACTTGAGGATGATGTGGAAGGTGCTTCGATTGAACACTATGGGCTCTAATTTCTTGTCGCTGCGCAGGGTGGCACAGCGTGGCACAGCCCACCCAGTGGTAATTTTGTCAGGCGCAGTCGACGCAGTGGTAATTTCGAGCGGTGCAACACTGTGCACAGCCACTTTGGTAATTTGGTAGATGGACGTGCGGCGGGTGTGGCGGCGTAGTAGGGGGAGGTGTCACATATTCATCAAGACGCAGTGACAATTTCGTCAAAAAAGTCTCCGCTGGAGTTGCGCAGAAAGCTCGCCAGCTCCAACCTGGTTTACTTTCTGTGCAGTGGTAATTTGGCTGACCGGCGCAGAGTGCGCACACGTCACCGAAATCTCACAGGCAGGTTTCCAGAATGTCAGGCACATTTCAATGCAATAAATGATTACAGGAAGCACTATTTAATGTAACTATCTAAATCAGGACATAAGTTATAGTATCTATATCGATTGTCCTGAATTAATCGAATGGGGGGTGCGCCGCGCCTGCCCCTGGTCTACGAATTTAGAGCCCAATATATGATCCACAGGTACACAGCATTCATCAAGTCTTGGCCAGGATAGGCTTCTTGTTGGGCCTTTGGGATGCATAAGTCTTATTACTGCATCACTGATTTCCAGAAAAATGCCTTTGATGATTCCAACATACCAGTCATCATCATATATGGCAGCAACATACTGCCTTGCCTTGAAGTTGGTGCTCTGTACTGGGGAGGTGGATGTGACTCCATGAGTGTCAGAAGAGATTCTGTACATGCACAGTTCAATGTGTGCAACTCTGAAAGAGTGATGTTCTCTAATCCAATCATAATAATTTTCTACTAAAAAATGGGGAAAATTATCCAATTTATTTCATATTTCTGGAAATGAAAGTAACAAAAAATTGCAGGGAAATGCCCCACGCAAACTACACGTTATTCTCAAATTAACTGGAAGAATTTTCTCAGAAGGAATCAAGACACCACTATAATTTTTGGATACATTGTGCACTAATATCTCTTCTGGAACATACCAAAGATTGGGCCCCCCACTGTACGTCAGCACAGTTACAGCATGGCAAATTAGGCCCATTTTGGCCAAAAATACAACTTTAAGACCAAATATTTTCCCATTCACCAAACATCTGATTTACTTTTGTATCCTACATAAGAGGAAACTATTTAAATATTCTATTTACAACTAATTAGAGTTGTTGGCACTCATTATAAAAGGGTCAGATGGGTACTTAAAAACTGGCATTTTTCATTTGCGATTGTGTTTTTTTTCCCAATTTTTGGCTCCTTCTAGGTACCAAAGGTGACCCTCTCGCAGACCTTATGCTCCGTTTCCTGCTGTCTGGGTACAGGAGAGTCACTCCAGATGGTATTATAGAGCTGGCTTAAATACTTCAGCTACAGCAGAGCTCTGAAAATGGCTCAGAAATTCAGACGCTTAACCCAAGGGGTACCCCCCACCACTTGCAGGGGCCATAAATTATGAACTAATGATGAGGGGAACCTAATATTTTGCAAAGCCTTCCTAGAATATTTGATTTATACATGGGTGGAGTTTGAAGAAAATCTGAGATGGTCAAGCTGGGACCCTTGTCTGACTTGGCATGGAATGACCCACATACAAACACACACACACTCACAAACATACACACACCCACTCATGCATGCATGCACGTACACACACACTCACACAAACTAACATGTACACGTGCAAACATGTATACACGCCCCAAAACATACACTGACCATCCTGTTTTGATCCGTGCTTTGAAAAGCAGAGAGCCCGTTTCACACACTCGTCTAATGAGTAACACAAGGTCACCAGTGGCATTCCTGGTAAACCCAGTTTTTCCCACCATGAAGTATTACAGCGGTGACCCCATAATTCAAAAGACAAAAAACTGGTTTCTCCAGATATGTCACTTGCAACGCAGTCTAACTCATGTGACTAATTGTATGCACATAAAATTATGAAACATAACGCCAACAGAAACACCTCGTGGTCACCTAGCCCGTGACACCTGACTATTTCTTGGGGGGAAAAAAAAAAAAAAAAGCAGCAGTCAGATCTGAGAATAAACTGCACCCACAAGGAGTAAAACTGAGTTCTGCAAAAGAACATACCGGAACGATTCCCGCAAAGTGAATCAGTCCATAGAAAAAGTCCATCAGAAAACATGAAACCAGCAGATGGTCCCATTGGCTGAGCAGGGAATCTCTGAGCCATAATGATCTCACCCAGAGTCTCAGCTGATCTGGGTTTAGGACAGGAGGGGGCACTACAGTAAAAATATTAACAAGTCAAAGTCACCAAGGATCCCTCCATACCGACAACACCACAGAGGAAGAAGAGATGTTAATACAGGGCTCATAAACAGTCCGGCCCACCACCAGCCCCATCACACACTGCAGGGCAGAAACATGGAGGCAACTCTGAGGCCTCCACATGGCCTTCGCGGCTGGAACTGAAGCAAACTCCAGCACCAGCGTCCCAGTGTCCAGCGCAGGGCCACCCCAGGAGAGAGAGTGTGGTCACCCTGCAGAACAGGGATCAGATCCATATTACCATCCGTGTTTTTGGAGCGAGATGCCGGACGAGTTTGTTTCCTCATGAATTTGGCCAGGCAGCCCCCGGCCGTCCACAGTGAAGTCTCCCAAGTATCACTCAATGAGGGCAGAGGTGTAGTCACTCAGTGCACTCGTGCACGCACACACACACACACACGCACACACGCACACACACACACGCACGCACACACACACACGCACGCACACACACGCACGCACGCACACACCTACGTACGCACACACACGTACACACACACACACACACACACACACACACACACACACACGCGCACACACGTATACACACACACACGTATACACACACACACACACACACACACACAAACGCACACACGCACACACACAAATCTACATGCTACCAACAAAAACATGTATAAATTACAAACATACTGACAAAAATACAAACATCCAATCAAATATATGCAAATACACAAACATACAAATCATACACGTACAAGAACAGAAACGTATAAACATATACAACACACACACACACAGACACACACACAGAAGAATACTAACAGAAAAACACAGAAGAATACGCTCAAACAACCATGCAAACACACACACACACACACACACACATGCACACGCACAAGATTAGAATACAAACACCAACAAACAAATATACATCCCCACACACACACACACACACACAGTCTGGGAACAGGCTCCATGCCCAGTTAGGGGCCTGTTTTTGTAACCCTTGAGAAAGGCACTTCATCCAAAACGCTCCAGTGGAGGCGTCCGGCAGAGGGCTGTAATGGCACAGAAAAATGGAGAGGAAAAACAACCCTGATTAAAAAGCCATCGGCTGAGAAAACAGCAATTGGGTTTTAGAGAGAGAGCCTGCCTGTGTGTGTGTGTGTGTGTGTGTACGTGTGTGCGCGTGTGTGTGTGTGTCCAGCAACTGTTAGCCATCCTACTGTTTTCCTCACAGTCTCAGCCAATCAGCTTCTCAAAACCCCGTCCATCCAGAGCCGCTACAGTAACACACTGTGGGCCTTTCCATCAACCATCCGCCCAGCTGTACACCCGGCTGCCTGTCGGCTGATGCTAAGCAGCGCTGGGACTGTGGTACTCGGATATGCAGAGAGAGGGTCCCCCGGGAGTGCGGTTCTGTTAAAGTGGTGTTTACAGGCCTGTGTTCCCAAAAGCCCAGAGCAGACAGGAAATCCATCGCACCGATGTCACGACAACTGCATCGTGTAAGAGACCCAGTCCCGAGGCTAAACGCACTAAACCACTGTCCCGTTTCCAGTTTAAGACACCAATAAAGACATTTGCAAGACATTTGCACGGAGTTAAGACCTGGTGTCCCGGTCCAAACTGGCAAATCTTCTTCCTTAATGCAGCCATCAACTCTCCATGAAGACCACCATGTGTAGTAATTCCCATTTCATCTGATGCAGGGAGTTCATCACCAGGAAGTTCTCGATGAAGTGGGCAGAAATTATGAAAGCCGTCATAACTTTAGCCAAGCTTAAGTAGCAGATGGACAGCAGCGTGACAAGCATTTTGTGTGGCAGCTAAGAAGATATTTTCGCATTTGCTGACATAAGAAACAACGTAATTTTCAGCGAAGTGCGAAAGCGTAGAGATTTCACAGTCGCCTGGTGTTTGTGGAGTTTTGAAAGATTGTTGCCACTCAGAGGGGAAACCGCTGGTCTTCAGGAAAGGCCTATGATGAGACAGCGATGCCCTCCAGCATGACTTTATAGAGTTATTTAGACAACTCTTGCGTCCAAAATTAATTACTGAAGCAGGAGCCGCCCGGTATGAAATTTATACTTCCCTCAGGGAGAATGTGAGGTGAGGGGCTTCGCTCAAAGGTCAAAAGTGGTCATATTGAGACGACATCAAAGCTTGAATGTCACCAACCTCACTCATGTGCTTCAGCCACTATTCAAAAGGCAGCCTGTCCAGCTACTGCCAGAGAACTGAGGCGGTGAGCTTATCCACTAATAGCGCGCAGGAAGATCAGGGATGTTGAGGGTGATGAAGATGATGATTGTGTTTATGATGCGAAACTCCTTCAACAGGGCAACCCGTCCAAGCAGTGACACCAGCTGACTAAAACAGCAGGAGAGTCAAATATCACAGCACATGTACACTGAACGAACCCGACCCAAACAGTCAGGCCTCCAGCCCCGTGTTCACACGAGAGTGTGTGCGTGCGCGGTGTGTGGCCCTCAAACTCTTCGTCCCCAAATTTTTCATCCCCCAGGAATTTTTCGTCCCCGGACTATTTGCCCCCAATAATGCTTTGCCCTCTTCCTGCATTATAACACAAGCCCTCACCCTTATATCATGGCGATCCTTCCGACGTCCTTACATCCATCCGTCCGTCAACAATGGTGCCACATTTCGTAATCATTAGAGGATGAAAAATCCTTGAACAAAATGTCCTCGGGTACGAACAATCCATGGGGATAGTGTGTCCTGGGACAAAAAGTCCACAGGGATGAAACTTCCTGTAACTGGTGTGCATGTGCGTGTGTGTCTGTGGTGTGTGCCCGCGTGTGCGTGTGTGTCTGTGGTGTGTGCGCGCGTGTGTGTGTGCGTGTGTGCGTGTGTGTGTGTCTGTGGTGTGTGCGTGTGTGTCTGTGGTGGGTGTGTGTGTGTGTGCGGGCGTGTGCGTGTGTGTGTGTCTGTGGTGTGTGTGCGCGTGTGTGTGTGTGTGTCTGTGGTGTGTGCGCGCGTGTGTGTCTGTGGTATGTGCGCGCGTGTGTGTCTGTGGTGTGTATGTGTGTGTGCGCGTGTGTGTGTGTGTCTGGGTGTGTGCACGCGTGTGCGTGTGTGTCTGTGGTGTGTGGGCGCGTGTCTGTGGTGGGTGTGTGTGTGTGTCTGTGGTGTGTGCGCGCGTGTGCGTGTGTGTGTGTGTCTGTGGAGTGTGTGCGCGTGTGTGTGTGTGCATGCACAAGAGGATGCCAAAGGAAATGCTCCATATGGAAAATTTGCCCACACAGATTTCAAACAGCCGTGATCAGTCCTGCACAGTTTAAAGTTTGACGAATCGTTCACGGTCCAGAGAGGCGTGACAAGGCGAGGTCAGAGGGTGAGCGAGGTCAGTGAAGCAGCTCATGCAAAATGACCCCGGCTAACGCGGCCCTCGCTCCGGAGCGCACATCTCTCCCTCGCACCGGAGAGCACATCTCTCCCTCGCTCCGGAGCGCACATCTCTCCCTCGCTCCGGAGCGCACATCCCTCCCTCGCTCCGGAGCGCACATCTCTCCCTCGCTCCGGAGCGCACATCTCTCCCTCGCTCCGGCGGAGCGCACATCTCTCCCTCGCTCCGGAGCGCACATCTCTCCCTCGCTCCGGCGGAGCGCACATCTCTCCCTCGCTCCGGAGCGCACATCTCTGGGGTGGAAGGGAGGAGTACAAATTAAATAATTAACGAATAAATTAATGGGAGGCACATCCAGCCCCACAGCCCCGGCCCACTGTACACGGAAACTGCTGGCAGCTTCCAAAAACCCAGCACATTCAGTGGATCCAAACAGAGCGAGAAATGAGATTACTGGCATCTAAAATTAACAGCCTTTTTTTTAATTAACTGCTCCCCGGGCACATAAAAAGGCCGGATTAAATGAAGAAAAAAAAAATTTAAATCATGCGGAATGCGGTATTAAATTCATCCGTCTGAATTGAAAAGGGGCAGCCGTTCCCCGGAATAATTCATAAACGATTCTCGAAGACGGACGCCAAGACCGGGCGTTTGGAGATGGTATTGGAGGGGAGGGGGCGGCGATAGATAGATTCGCAGCTGTGGGATCTCCTCCCGCCCTCCCTCTCTCATCCGTCCACTCATCCCTCTTCCTGTCATTTCTTTTTCTCATCCATCCATCTCCTCCTTCTCTGAGGTCAAAGGCACCGGCTTATTTAAACTTAGCTCCCATAATTCCTCCTCGCTGACAGTAATCATGACGGAACACAAACGAGGACATCACCGATACCGTAAATAAACAACGCAAAGCCTCACATTTCACAGCATCTCGTAAAGTTAAATCCTCCCACGATGCAACAGACCAAATATTAATTTACGGCGAAGGCGAGGGGAAATTCATCACTGGTTAAAGACTGCGATGCAAACATATAGATCGCTCAGTCAATGTTACGAGACACAGTTATCGATAAAATAATGTTCATATGCAAATACGAAATCAGATTTATGTCCCGTTAAATAATCTTCCACGCTGCGGGGAATAATAACTGTCATTAAGCATCCTCTCATTAATGCAGCCAGCACAGGCATAGGATTATTTGTTTTCTAGAGTGCAGGTGTACTTAGCCAGGTTGGGCAAAAAAATCTGACGGTGCTAGCAGTAGCCCTGGCTAGTAAACCCCCAGGCTGGAGGTCAAGTGGCCACTGGACCACCCAGGGAAGGAGGGTCACGGTCTGAAAGTCTCAGTTGAGGCCCATTCTCCAATCCCATCTTTCCTCTCTTGACCTGATGTAAGAAACGTGAACTGGCCAATCAGCTGCCATTGATACTGTAGATCTGTGGAATGTTGGAGGACCGAAGGAAGCGATGGGGCATAACTCATAAGAAGAAAAAGCCAAAGGGCCAAACCAGGATCTGTTTCCAGGCTTAATGCCCAGACTGTGAGCTGCTGCCTCCAGTACGGCTCATTCTGACACCATTTTCGAAGAGTGCAGGGCAGGAAATTAGAGAAAAGGGGAAAATAAAATGTCCTCAATTTTAAAAATGGCCCAAAAATCACCAGGCTGGCACAGGTTGTCCTCTAGAGACACAGGCTCCAGTTTTACACAACATTGCAGCACCACCCCCCCCCCACCCCCCCCACCAAAAAAAAAAAAAAAACCCTGCACTTCTGGGCTTAAAAAATGCCGTCACCAAGTTCGAGGAACATCAACTCGTGACATCAGTATCAGTGACACGAAGTTGCTCTGCCGTTCTCCCCCTCCTCTGTTTACGGCAGTCGGAAACGTGAGGTGTGTCACCGTCACACTCCAGAACACAGAACTACGTTGGTTCTCGAAGCCTAGAGCGACCGCAGAATACGACATAGAAACAGACTGTGGGGCGGCCAAGGATGGGGGCGGGCGGGCGGGCGGCGGGGGGGAGCTTTCTAAAAATAGAAATCTCATTTTGTGAACTTACCAGCCCAACAAGTCACTGCCGTCGCGAGCCCCCTCTCATCTCCGTCCCCGACAATCATTTACCCTCCGCATCTCCCGTTACACATTCATTTCCTGAATTAAATATTCAGGTAGCACCACCAAACCAGCCACTGCATGGTCTACTACATATCAGTCCCTGCTTGCGTAGAACAGAGACCTGAGAGTCGAAATGATGAGGTGAGGACAATAATTAACCACCACATTTTCAAAAACAAATTTTTACACGCAGCAGAGTATGAGCAGCAAAACTAAACTTTATTCCCCAAGCCAACACAACGAGAGTGACAATCGTCCAACGGCAGGCGTAAACGCTGCACACTTGACCGAGCAGTTACCAACTGTCCCTCGCATTACCATTCTTCTTATTCAACACGTCTCAAAGTGAGGAGGACTTCAGAACAGCCCCTCATACCTGGCCGTCCTTAAACCTCAGAGAAGCAGCACTACTTCGGTACTGGAGGATTTAGGAAAACGAAAATCGACTGTACCGAGTGCTGCACTGGCACAATGTGGCCCCAACTCAAGGACAAATCAGGACAGGGGATTAATGATGTTCGTGCCCACACACACACACACACACACAGACAGACACACAGACACAGTATAACACCATGCCGTTTAAGCACCTCAAAACTACACCAAGAAATGCTTCAATAACAGAACTCACACCTCTTGCTTCGCGTAGAATAATTTGTAGTCTTAGTCTACAAGCCATGGAAACAAATGTGAATTAAACAGATTATGAGGAGGACATAAGTCCAACTTGATTAAACCCAATTTCTAACAATATTAATGATGTACAATTATAAGATTAATAATTAGCACAGATCCTCTCAGCATTAACGGTGCTGCAGAGAAACTACGCAGAGGCGTTCGAGATCACAAAAACAGGCTATAGGAGGAGCAGGATGTATGAATGAAATGGAGAAAAAAAGAGCGTGCGAATGACAGACACAGGATGAAAGAACAGCTTTTTTTTCCCTATTCGCACATCTCTGACTGTACGCAGCACAGATGGAGCCCTGCTACGACTGTCTCACACCTCATCCCACAGACTCTACCAATCAGAGCGAGAGAGAGAGCGAGAGCGAGAGCGAGAGAGAAGAGACCTCTGGACTGAAACCAGACCTTTTTAGGATTCTGTGTGATTCCAGCTTCTAGTTTTATGAAAAGTACATTTTTCAAAGGGAGGTTACTGCACTTCATTTAACCCCTGAAGGTGCGTCCAGAACAGACTCCCCCCCAGGGTATGAAATATCAGGTAGAATAGTAGGGTACAGGAGGCCCTCGGAGCAGTTTTGGGGTTGAAAGTTGTGCATAACGGAGTTCCTCCTGGCTTCATCACAACAGATTTAGGTCAGAATGCCAAGTCTCACCAGCGGCTCGGATCAGCAACTCTACAGTTCCCAGTCAAGCAAACTACTGCCACCCATCCACACCAATTTTTGCCGCATTGGCTGAAATCCACAGGTTTTTCAAAAGGACTGGGGACAAAAAACAAAGCACATTGTTATCTTTGTAGAAACCAAATGAGGCAAAAATCGGCAGCAAGAAAGAGCTCATGGAAATCAAACAACTACGCCATGACAGCCCAATGACTTCAGGCAATATTATTTGTAACAAATACGCAGCCACAATGGGACCTTTCGAGAATAATGACAGCATTTTGTCATTTAGGTTTGCCCTCCGAAATTTCCTACCCCAGTTCTGGTTCCAATAGCTAAAAAATGGTTCTGGCGTCTACGGCAGGTTACCAAACTTCATCCCATTTTCTGCTGCGGCAGTGATCACCCCGTCAATCTTTCTCTTCTTCCAATTAGGAAAAATCTAGGAATTTAGTCAGTGCCCCATTTTAAGTGTTTCCTCTTGAAACGGCCATGAACCACCGATTATCCAGACGTGACAAATTTTCCAGAAAATATTCACACTCCCCAGAAAAAAAAAATGTTAGCACATAGCCCTGAGGCCCAGTAGATAACAGCATAAAACAGCATAATCTCATCAGACAGAAATACTCTCAGCCTGAGCGACACTCAATTATACACCTTCTGAAGGTCCGCGCACCGCTAACGCAAAAGCAGACATGGGCTCCATGACAAATACATGTGCTAGAACTCATGCATTTAACATTACACTAATTCGTCATATTATTTCATCCAAAGTGATATATACCAACTGCGCTCCGAAGGGAAAAAGATCTGACACAAAACAGCCACAACTCAAACTATTTCATGGGTCTGATAGAAATAAACTTGCCAGTGCAGTGCTTTTTTCTGGTAAGGACATCAAATCGTTATACCGTGAGAATTTCAAAGATTAAAAAAAGTTCTTCCTGTATGTTGACATGAAGGAAGTACTTAAAAGCAGTTTAAAAAGAATCTATTGGAGAAGCAACACAACTGAATTTATTGTGCTGAAACAGATGTGTTGATATTCACAATGCAAATCCATTAACCTAACAACACAGAAAGCAAATATACCACCTAAACATGGCTGATGTGAGTGCAGTCCAGTGCAACACTGTGCCATTACATTATAACAACACTTTAGTTCAAGCCACACTGAAAATCCCCAGAACTGAATCAAGAAATCACTGCTATACATGTAACAAACCAACAACCACAATGACTCAAAGATGGCCAAATCGCAAAACGAATGCAGTAAGAAGACATATGGAGAACAGAAGCTCTCAGAACAGAACGCAGAGGAAGAGGGATTCCTGAAGTGCAATGCAACAGCTTGTCTTGTCAATATTTGAAGAAATGCATCTTTAAAATGCAGCGGAAACAACAATTAATGGAGGTTGTTAATCTCCTCTTTGTATGGTAAACACGTCCGCGCCACCGGCAAACTATCCTCCATCTCCTTCGCTATATGAGCTGCAGTCAAGGCTGAAGAGAACCCAAACTGCAATGGGTTAACACACGCGGGCACTACTTCAAATTCACTCAGCCGTAAATTCCCGCCATAATCGTGGCAATAAACCATCCAGACGATCGTTAATTCACGCTGCACTCCGAGTGACGCGCGCTTCAGGCTCATGAAAAAAGGCAAACCAAGAAGAAATACAATTCCAAGGGGGTTGCGACCTCTCTTTCAGCCGCGAGAAATATTGTCTTATCCACTGAAAAGCGAGAGCCGAGGCGAAGGTTGTGCCACAGGGTGGACTGCCATTTGTCACGGTAAACAGTTAAAGAATAGTGGCACGTATTGACATGCACAAGCACCACTTCAAGCACAGTCGTGCGCCACCTGATAGCACTACAAACAATCCAAACTTGAACAGCTTCAATCTTATTAAGCAGCATCTTACCAAGGTGACAACAGCAAACAGGATCCCACGTCCTCACATCTCAAAGCAGCAATATCCCTCTCAGTTATTAAACAGGCACAGCAACACACTGCCAAGTTCAAGCACACCAAGTCGTACATATTTGCTTTTTTTATGTTACAATTGTGATCCATTTGATGAGTGTCTATTTCTATATGTATTTCAAGTAAAGAGACCGTTAAGTACACCTAGTTTTGTAGAAACCTGCATACCCAACTTCTCATTCCGAAATCATCGGTCATTATTGTGGACTTGGTCCCCCAGCCATCGTAGGCAGCCTCAACTTTTCTTTCCAGTGGATGTTAGAACATTGCAGTGTAGATTTGCACTCCATTCCAACCATAAAAGCACTGGTGAGGTTGGGCCGTGATACTTGAAGATTTGATTCGCTCTAGTGTCAAGATTTGCAGTTGATCTCAACGGTATTTGTTGGGGTCCAGATCAAGTTACAGTGTAGGCCAGTCAAGTTCTTCAACTCTCAACCTCAACAAACTGTGCATGGACCTCACCTCAAACATAAGGGCTTTGTCAAGCAGACGCAAGACAGGTTCTTCCATCCTAACAGCTGGAAGCCTAGAGTCATTTAGGAAGCCGTTGCATGCGACAACACCATGATTTTGTCCACGGTATGTAGTGTGCACGTTACTATGACGGGCGTATCCCCACCTACCCGTGTGATTGGAGAACTGCACCGAATTGATGGAGTCCACCTCGAAACCCAGCACCTGCATCAGGGAATGAACAGGAGGGAGGCCTGGATCAGATAATAGGCAGCGCAGAGCATTTTTTTGAGCTAACTGGAGGTTAACTGCAGCTCACGGCCACTCAAACAGTAGCACCAAAAATAATTTTCGCTGTTAGCATTTGTAGACGATTTTACACTAAAGCAAGACTTTGGTAGAGATGGTCAACCGCAAATTGTATCTCTCCCATCTGCACCCCATCAGGTTGTTCAAGTAACCAAATCAGTTAGATTTACCCACAATAAGCAACTCAGAAAATGTAGTAAGCCTGCATTCTCCTCCAAATAAAACCAAGCACTACGACCAACTCCCTTTTCCTGCACAATTCCACTCGCTTGCAAAGCTTACAGCCTCATCGCATGTCTTCATCTAGATCACCTTCTCCAGCCCATTCAGAAAAAGGCTCGCATGAAAGGTATTTTTACCCTTTTTGTTGCTAATTATAACCACGGCACCTCAACAGTAGCTCCCCGGCATTACTGGTAATGGCAAAGAAACTAAAGACACGCCACTAGGCTATGCGCATCTGTGCCAAGACTGCTGGCAAAGGCCAGGGGTTTGTCTCTGGTTGGCGGACCCTAAACGGTGCGGTACAAATTACCCTGCCAGTTAGCTTTGGCTTTGAGTCTGACAACTAGGAGCCTATAGCCAGCAAATGAGGCTTCAGATAATACCTGAAGGAGGGAAAAGTCGGAATGTGCCACTGTAATGATTTGAAGACGAACAGACAATCGTCCAATACTGTTGGGGAGCGGATATGTTGGATAGGTCCGAATGACGGTTCATTGTCATTCTGCTCCTCGTGTGCCCTTCATGAATTCTGACCCTCGCCGCTCGCTCCAGCTCCGAATGAGAAGGGAGTATCAGTTACCGAGTGCGTTTTTATATTAACGGGCTTCTTAGCTCCTAACACATCGTGAAAAAACTGTTAGGCAGGGATTTGAGCATAATCCAACCGATTTAAAAGGCGGCTTTGCATTCCAAACAGAGTGCCTCATGATGCCCGATTTTAAACTTGGGTAGATGTGCCAGAGTACAGGACGGGCAAGCCTGCTTTAATTGGCAGGCGAAAGAACAAGTCACATTCGTCCACTTCCATCAACGACAATTCATCATCTTCAATGTGTTCAGCCCATTCCCATATACACTCAACGGCTCTGCCTCCCACCCCGGCGTTGTGACGTCAAGTCTAGCAAATAATCAGCCATTTAGCCAGGCATTCAAGCAGCGTCCCACGGGGATTCTGCACGAGCCGCCCCCCTCTTCCTCATCTAGCAGTTTTGGGAAATAACGGAGTTTTAAGCCGCTTTCACAACGGACGCGAAACGAATTTTTCCCGCGACAGATTACATTCAAAGTCAATGCAAAGACGCGAATGCACGCGTTTTTTGCATTGACTTTGAATGCAATCCTGTCGTGCGAGAAAATTCGTTTCGCGTCCGGTGTGAAAGCAGCTTTACAGTCTGAGCATGACATCTAACGCGATTTAATAATAATAATAACTACACGAGATAAATCAAACGGGCGTCGTGAGCAATTACGTGCACGCAAAACGCTCCGCTTCTCTTGCGAGACAAGCCTTGCCCCCGTCATGCGTGGACACATCTTAACCTTGGCTGCATGAACACCGCTGATCGGAACAGTATTCCGTGCAGTTCAAGTGACTGACACCGGTGTTTTTGCAGCCATCACTGTCGAGGGACTGACCACGTCGATTTACGATATCAGCGACGAAGATGAAGGAAATAATGATGGGGCGGCATTTCTCGTTAGACGAGCCAAATAATGTTGCACACTCCAGCGCTGCTGGTCAGGATGCTTTCAAATCGGCTGCGAATGTTCAAGGAGCGAAAACGGTTGCCAAGCGGGCTGGTGACCCGACAAGATGCATGTTGATAAGTGCGTCTGGATTGCAAGCCGAGCAAGTCACATACAAGGATAATTCTGTCAGACAGTCACTCGCTAATTCCACAGACAGCAAGGGGGTAAACTTCTCTTTAATGTGCAGCGAAATGACCGGCTACCTGTTAGCTACTCGCCATAGCTGGTCAGCCGAAGGGAATCGTTTTCAATCACATGGTCTACTTGCTGGATAACTACATCATGATGATAACGATCATCCTCGCAGTCACACACAACCACAGGCAATTGCAGTGACACGGGATGCATTTGCATCGCAAACATCGGCTAAATTAATATTCCAACATACAACCCGAGACAAACTGATGTCAAACGTCAAACTATCAAGTGTATGTTAATTCACGCATTCATTACTATGTGATAGCGGGGATGATATTTTACCATGTGACCTTTAGCTTGTTAGCCAGTATCCGAAACGGGCACTCACGTTTGCTAAGATATTCTTCCACTCCTGTAAATCTTGAGAGGAGAAAAATATTAAAGCCCGGAAATGACATGCAACACAAAACGAATGTCCTTACCTGCAATGGAAACGATGCCGATTTATTACCAACGTATCCCCTGACAACATGACTCTGAATGGATAATACTCTGCATTCCATTTCGTGCATATAGAGTTTTGTATCAGATCAGATGTACAACTAGCTAGCTTGGTACCTGGTGCGAGTGCAGCGTGTGCTAAGAGTTGCTAGCTAGCTGCACAGACAGCGGCAAATTTGAGCTTTACAGTGTGGAAAGTAGCTAACCTGGGATGATAAAAATAGAAACGAGAGACGGGACTGAAGGACACGCAACATACGCATAGAAACACACATTGATAAGACAGACCGAAATTCTTCAGGCAATTCAAACAGACACCTAAGCGCTCTTACGTCACGGGCTCTGAGTCGGACTCGTTCGACCACAGTCAGCGACGACGGTTATCATCGAGCTCATTTTTATTGACCTTATCCAATGTCTTGAAAGCGGGCGGGCAATGTTTTCATTAAATGAACAGAAAGAACTGTCATATGGACATCTTAACTGTAAAACAGTATTTCGAGCACTGCCTTTGAACCAGCAACGTGATTTACAAATTTCCAGATTGATTCTAAATGTTGTATGAAATTCTATTTAATAAAAATATAACATTTCTTCAAAACGAAAAGAAATTGTCAACTGACTGACTACTTCCCGGTCAAATGACTCATTATGTTAGTGAAACAAATGTAAAACTGGACAGATGGAGCACGTACCAAACAATAGTGAGAAAATCAGCAGCATAACGGGAGGTGGCTATCAGTTAGCCTCGTTAAATTTCTAAAACTCGATGACCATTTCGGTGACCTAAAATGTTACAAAAACTTGCCAGGGAACCTTAAGACATTGACTAGACGCAGGACCACAGAAGGCTATTCGACATTGCATGCAAAGGGATGCCGCAGAGGAGGGGTCTTTCCGGGAGGCTGTCGCGCTCTGGAAAGCCTCTATCTAAAAATAAGCAGCGGCTGACTCAAAGGAGGATGACGACTCTGACGTATGATGAATGAATGGAAGGCTCGTGACGATTTCGGCAAGGCGGCCACCAGTATCTTTTCAAAAGAAATTAAGAGGATATGGCAAATATGCCCATTGGACACTTTGTTAAGCACATCTGTTGTAAAATGTGACTTACACAGGGTAAAACCCCCATTTGCATCTTGGAGAAGTTTGAATTCTCAAAAGCATTCATTCAAAAAGATGCTGGAGACATTTCCATGAGATTTTGGTCCTTTTGATTCAATAGATTCCAACACTTCTTGCATATTTGTCAGCCACACATTCATAGAAACTCCAAACTCTCCATTGCAACTTTTCCTAAAGGTGCTGTATTGGATTACGATTTTGGGACTTCACATGTCCTTGAAGTAAACAAGGACAACACACTGCCATGTTTGTCAAACAAGATTGAGATGCACTGTGCACTGCACTGTGACATGATGCATTTCTTGCTGCAAGTAACCACTTGATAAATGTTTGACTATCCTCATGAAGGGATGCAAATAGTGAGCAACATCTTGTTTCACTGTTGCATTCAAATAATATTCAGTTGGTATTTAGAGGACCAAATAAGGACCAAATAATGTCCTTATAAGAGGACATTGCCAAACCATTTAGGAGTGGGCAAGGAGTCCAACTGTTATTCAGATGCTGAAGACACCATGTGTAACTCCCAAAAACAGAGAATGATCACAGTCGCTTATATTACAAATCTGCACAATTTCGACAGACCAAAAAATTCAACCGCTTTCATTTGCCTGAACGAGTTGTACTGTATAATTCTGTGCAGACACATAATCTTTTGTTTAGAGGAACAGGCTGTTCTTGTTAACATTCAGGTGTGCCAAATATGTGCTTGGTGAGTGAATAATAAAAATGTCATTAGCATTTGGAAGATTCCTTTGGGGCAGAGCTTGGAAAACTTGGAAAAATAAAACAGCAACAAGTCAAGTTTAATTTTGTCTTCTTGGTTGACTGAAAAGGTGTCTATAATAAATGGTCAAATATTTAAACAAAGGAATAAAAATACAATAGATAACACAAGAAAACAAACATATACAGTGGGCAAGGCTCCTTACCGCTGGGCCTTCTCTCAATTACTAGTTCACAGCACGGAAATTAGACAGATATTTGGCAACAGCTTTAATTAATTTGTACTTCAGTGGGTGCTTTATCCCACAAAATGTGCACAGTGAAGACATTAAACTTAAAATCGACTCTGATTGATTAAATTTCATTGTAATAAACTGTGTTTAGGGCTGAATTAGCACATACCACTTAACTGTGTTTAGGGCTGAATTAGCACATACCACTTTGTGTTTATCTTCTGCCAGTGTGGATGGATAGGGAAGGAGCTATCAGGTCAGGTTTGCCTCACAGAAAGAGAGTTCTGAGCTTGAATCCAGTCTCAGTCACTGCATGCAGACTCTGCATGTCCCGCCAGCGCAAGCCCAGGTTTTCTCAGGGCACAACTGGAGACTCAAAATTTTTATTTATTTTATTTAATCTAAGATTTATTGAAGCAGGGAGCCTGACAGAGACAACAGTGTCCTTTTCAGCAGGGTCCTGCATTCCAAACAATTCAAATATCACCTTTTGCAAGGAAATGAAAATGCTAATACAAAAAAATAGAAATTGCTATCATTAAATTAAATTAACAATTACTTAAAACAACAACATTTCTCCTGATAAAATGATATGATCTGTGTTTTAAAGAGTCTAAAAGGAACCAGTTCATTCAGTTGCAGTTCACCTTGCAGCTGATTCCAGCTGGGTGTGAGGAATGTTGTGATAAAAAGCAACCTTACCCAGCTCTGTTCTAACATTACAAACATCCAGACATGTTTGGTGGTGGTCGGAGGGGCCGTAGGCGCATACTGGCAGCCACGCTTCCGTCAGTCTGCCCCAGGGCAGCTGTGGCTACAAAAACGTAGTTTACCACCATCAGAGTGTGAATGAATAATGCCTCCATTGTAAAGCGTCTTTGAGTGTCCAAAAAAGCGCTATATAAAATTGATGCATTATTATTATTATGAAATTACCTGCAGGTGTGAGGGTGTGGGACAATGACGCACCTACCCTGTGAGGAACTAGCAAACAGTCCAGGAACATTTCTGCCCCTCTCCCATAATGCGCAAGGGTGGACTCAAGCCCCCTAATGACCCTGATCAGGGATTAGCCAATTAGATTATGGATGAATGGATTTGGGAGTTCTCCCTATTAACCCCTGAAACTCTAATTTTTCACTTAAATCTTCCTTTAAGTGGGCTCAAAGTCTGAAAAAAATGTTTTTTTTTCCTCTGTAGGACAATGTCACATATTTATTCTTATACGCTGGTTGCAGCACTTCACTGAAGCTGCACCACACTATAATTGAGAGAAATATTCATACCCAGGAAGCCATATTTTTATGCCCACAGAATTACATCAAAAGGAAAATAACTAGATTTCGTTCATCATTTTGTACTCTTTTCCCAGTAATTCAGCAGGACATATTTGGACTCATTGGAAACCTTGGGATCTCATCCAGCTTTTAAAATAGGCCTGAAGTTCCACAGGTTTGAAACCAGCAGCTGCATTTGACTGACCCATATATATGGTCCCGTTGGTTTTATGTTGTTAACTTTAGCTACCATAACTCATGCAGCCAGCATGGCTATTCAGGTCTAATTGAAAGCTGCATAATCTATGAAGTCAGGAGAAGTCTGAGGACTGTGAAGTCAGGGAGTAAAATGTTGTGCCATGTCTTTTGCCGACTAGTTTGGTAAGTCAGCTGATTTCATCTCTACTTCCTGGCTGAATAACTGAGCTTATTAGCAAATACAGGTGGTCAGAACAGAATAGGGGAAGCCGGGGCACAGTGAATCAGGGCATTTTTTTCAGAACTGACCAGGGGGAATACCCAAATGACATCATCAGTTTGTGTTTGGGGACTCCCCATCCACCAGAGCTCACTTAGTATCTTCAGGATCACTACTTACAAAATAGCGATGTCAAGTATGTTTTTAGGCATCAAAATTAAATTTCCTCCAACTCACTTTGTAGGTCATATCCTGTATACCACCTGGAAATATGAATCAAAACTTGATGCAGTAGTCAGTGTGTTTATTTGTCATTATTACTGAATGGGTGTTTGCTTAGAACAGCAGCAGTATGGACCAGGAGAGGCAGTTTAGGTCAATGAGTGCACATGGGGCACAGTGAATCGGGGAAGAGTGAATCACTGGAAAAGTGATTCATTCTGCCCCAACCATGTGATTCACTGGGCCCCTGTGTGGTATTTGATCAGATACGAGGACCTGACTCCTTTTAAATGATAATTCGTTTTAGAAGTAAGAAGTTCAGTGCACTCACCCAGCCTCACTGCAGATGTCACACAGTAATTTTGTTAATCTATAATGAGAAAGCCTGTGCAGCACCTTTAACAAGGTTTAGTGTTTAAATAAATTTGGTAAAATTAAATGAATGGAATTCACGTCACTTTATTGAGAGTGATTCACTGGAAACTGATCCTCCCTACCCCGGCACCGGAGCACAGTCAATCACTTGGATCTTTGTTTCAAAAAAAAAAAGTGTCTCACCAAACATGTGACGGTAGTGGCCGGGATCTGATGCCTTGTGTATAAACACAACACCCACCCCTTTATGCTCAGTACATCATGGTAAGCTTGCTTACAAACAGTATGAGAAAATGAACAAAATATTTTTCCCGATTCACTGTGCCCCGGCTTCCCCTACTGGAGTGGGCTTTTTACTTTCTGGAGCTGGATTTTACACATCAGGCATTTACTGACTTTAAGCAGCCTGGTTTACTTTAAAAAGCTTCTGTGAGACATTTGCTTAAAAGCTGAGACAGCAGACTCCGATTGACAGAGAAAAGGCAACAATTCTCCCGTTTGATCGCATACCGCAAAGCGAGGTGAAAAACTGTAACCCTCAGCACATTACTGCAGAAATATGCTCCCCAGAAGACAGAGCGCGCGCCCTCTTAAATGTGCTTTATGGGAGTGATCTGGCAATGATGGGTAGGTGTGAAATACAGCCTACTGGTATTATTGACAAGTTGGGAGTATTTTAAGGAGACTTCACAATTAAGCGAGAATGGTTTATCTTTGTGCTTTAACAGTTCATCAATAACCTTACATTGTTTAATCTACTCAATGCAGCTGGCAAACTGGCCAAATTTCCAAAGAAGGTGCATTTTGTAAAGTAGGCTACTTAGTTAAATGGCTGTATACAATTCTTTTCTGTCAGTTAGCAATTATCGTATAGATCAACTTGCGTGGTGAATCAAACTCAGCTAATTATCAAACACATTTCATGCGGAAGAAGGAAGGTTAGAAAGAGCCTACTGGGCAAAGTTTTTAGGCTCATCTCTGTTCAATTTAAACCACTAAGAAACAGAACGACTCGGTCGGGTCGGCATTTCTCTCAACTGTTGCTAGGTGATTGTTTTGACTGACAGGTCCCGGTTGCCATACTTGTGACGTCACGGATGCTGTCTCAGCGAAGCAGGCCTATCCTCGCAGACTTCGCTTAATCAAAAACACATAAAACCCAACTTTACACTTGATTCTCGAGTTTGAATTTCTGTTACTGCACTGTGCTTTCCAGCCTATTAAGTTGCTGCATTGTCACTGCTACGTTGCCAGGCATTGACGTTGCCTCTCTCCTCAAAAAAAAAATAAAATAAAAAAATCATTCCATGGCCATTCGTTGCAATGTGTAGCCAATATGCGCTTCAAACTATTTTTCTGTAAGTGCAAATTACTGGTAATATTTTTGTTTTGTTACTCAACTGAATGAGTAATTTCGCCACCACTGAAAAAAGACAATGTCAAAGTAACATCTTTTGATGCTTTAACCTATGGGCGAGGAGCTTAAGACTTAAAGGCAACAGATTCCGTTAGGCTACCTGCGGGGTCGAAGTCACCTTCTCGTCGAGGCGAGGTAGTCACCGTACGGATGAAACGAGCGCAATGCTTTGACGCTGACACGATGACTTGTTCTGCATCTAGTTGCTGAGTCACCGAATCATCTTTATCTAGTCGTGACTGAGAAGGGCGGAGGAGGAGGGTATTAACACGAGAACGTGCGCTCGCTTGACGGCACTAGCTCTTCACGGGTGTGAGTCACCGCAAGGACGATCCACGGGCTGAGGAGATGAGCTCCCGGTTTCTGAGGCTAGATTTTCCCTAGTCTGTGAACCACACGCGCGCGCGCGCGCACACACACACACACACACACACACACACACACACACACACACACACACACACACACACACACACACACATTCGTGTATATACGGAGCCGCTTCGATGTTCCATCATATAACGCCCCCCATCGAATTGTCCATCCAGCGCGCTTCCGCGCAACCACAGCCACTCTTCCTGACACACGAACAGCAATGAAGACTTGGATGTGCTGAGTGCGGCAGATCCACACTTTTTTATTCCGGATGAAATAATGGGATGACAGCTCAATCCCGAACATACAGACGTCAACATTTTAATTAGTGACAAATATCCCCAATGGAGCAAGGAGCAATTCTTACAGAAGGCTATAAATCTGCGCTGTGAAGCAGAACTACAGTGTGTGCAATTGCAATGCTGGTAAAAAAACTGTACAAAACTGTAGGCAATGCTGTCGCATCGAGATGCAACTTTTTAAGAATTTAGCCAAATCCTTGAAAACAGCCACAGAATCACGATTTCCCCCATACTTTTGGTATTGCGGTTTAAGAGTACGAGGAGAGAATATGAGAAGAAACCAGACAAGGGTGATTCCAGTGGATTAAATCAGACTTCTTCAAATTGATATTTACCGAGCAGGGTAAAGTCAATGAAGTCATGACGTAGTCTGTAATAAAAGTATTTTTCTGTCATATTTTATTTCTAAAATTAATCTAAAATCAAAATAAGTACAATCCCAATTGAAGCACCTATTACTAAAACCCCATAAGTCACACTTGACTTGACTTGACTTGTGGGGTTTTAGTAATCAGTACTTCAATTCTGAAATAGCTGGAACAAAGTTCAAATTGCGAATGAAATCAAAAAGCAATGACTTTCAGATTGCACCAGCCAGTATTTTATTCACAATAGGACAGAGATAACATAGCAAATGTTGAAACCGAGAAATTTTACAATTTTATCCACAAAATGAGCCCATTTCAAATTTGATGGCCGCTACAGGTCTCAAAAAAGTTGGGACAGGGGCCTGTATACCATGGTGTAGCATCCTCTCCTCTTTTTAATAGCGAGTGGAGGCGTCTGGGCATTGAGGAGACAAGTTTCTTGAGTTTAGCTATTGGAATTTTATCCCACTCTTGTTTAACAAAGATTTTCAGCTGATGGAGAGTTTTTGGTCTCCTTTGACAGACTTTTCATTTAATTATGCGCCAAATGTTCTCAATCAGTGAAAGATCAGGACTGCAGGCAGGCCAGTTCAGCACACCGACTCTTCTACTACGAAGCCATGCTGTTGTAATAGCTGCAGTATGTGGTTTTGCATTGTCCTACAGAAATACACAAGGCCTTCCCTGTAATAGATGTGATCTGGAGGGGAGCATATGTTGCTCTAAAACCTTTGTATACCTTTCAGCATTCATGGTGCTTTTTAAAACATGCAAGTGTCCCACACCAGATGCACTAATGCGTCCTGTTATGGCCCCAATTTGTTATTACAATTTACAACACAACAGCAACAGCAAGGGATGACAGACACAGTTTTAAAAACTTAAACACATTTAATTTTTAAACAAAGACAAATAATGACTAAACTAATATTCTGACCAAGATTGAATACAAAAAACAGAAATATTTACAGTTTCCTGGTGATGTGCTGGGTGAGGAAAAAAATGCTCAAACGCAGGCAAAAATCCACAAAAGAAACTTCACAGGTCTTGAACAGAAATGACAGGTCTGGTCACACGTATCCTTCTTCTTGCAATTTCTCCTACTACTACTGTCTCAATTCTTTTCCTTATATACTCTTTTGCAGACCCCACCCACATTTAGACCTCTTTTTTTTTTAATTTTCGGGGACTTGCCCCAGACATGTCTGAAACATGTCCAAACATAACCCCAGTCTGAGCTTAACAAAAAAAAGGTGAATACTGCCATCTAGTGGCCTCTATTCACATTACAGTCCCACATCATCAGAGATGCTGGCATTTGCACTGAACGCTGATAACTGGAGGGGTGGTCTTTCTCCAGTAAAGGCCAGTAAAGGTCTTTGGCCTTGTCCCTTACGCACAGAGATTTTTCCAGTTTCTCTGAATCTTTTGATGATGTTCTGCACTGTCAATGATGAGTCCTTCAAAGCTTTTGCAATTTGACGTTGAAGAACATTGTTTTTTAAAGTATTCCACAATTTTTTTACACAAGCCTTCACAGGTTGGAGAGCCTCTGGCCATCTTTACTTCTGAGACACTCAGCCTCTCTAAGACGTCCCTTTTGTAGCCAATCATGTTACACACCTGATGCCAATTAAGATAATTACTTGCAAAATGTTCTTTCAGCTGATTCTCTTATATATTAATTGCTTTTTCAGCCCTTTTTTGCCTGTGTCCCAACTTTATTGAGACTTGTTGCAGGCAGAAAATTTGAAATAAGCTCATTTTGTGGATAAAAATGTAAAATGTCTCAGTTTCAACATATGAAATGTTGTCTATGTTCCATTGTAAAAAATATATTGGCTCATGTGATCTGAAAGTCATTGGATTTTGATTTCATTCACAATTTACACTTTGTCCCAGCAATTTCAGAATTGGGGTTGCATAAATCTAAACAAATAAATAAATTTATCTAATGATAAAATTGCACAATAATTTTTAATAAAAAATGAACAAAGAAAAAGAAAATGTTTTAGGCCTAAAATGAAAAAAAAAAAAAATTCCCATCTCTTGTGGTGCATTTGTATTTCCACGCTCTAAATGGCATCCATGTTTCTCTCACTTGTGCCTTTTCCATGCGTCCTGGCTGCTCTCACTACGGGCACATAGAGACACTCAGGGGATCATTCAAGGAGAGAAGAAACATGGAAATATATTCTTAGAGAAATGAGATGTCCTTTCCTCGTGAAACACTGGCCATTTCTGATTACGTCGCACAGCTGGATCTGCCGTCAGCGTCAGTCATTACCTATTAACGCTACGCCCATCACCTAAAAGTTTTTCAGGAAGGCTGCTCTGCTGTGTCCTTGTTCATGACTTCTTAATCCTTACGTGGAAACAAAAGCTTTGAGACGGCCCGCATGATGACAGATCCTGAACAACTTTCAGTTCAAGCTGGGCTTGAGGAATGAGAAAATATCAAATGCTACTTGAGCTTATATTTCTAAAAGAAGGGAACAAGAGTAGCGGCTACTTTTTTTGACCTGAGCTCAGAATTTGCACTTGTCCACTCATTCACTATATTGCGTTTGCATTGTTTCCATATTACACTACCACATCTACAAGTAAATTGTTTGCCTTGCAAAAATATCATTACAACTAACATCAGTGGATCATCAGGTTATTGATGCTGCCCTATTTTCTTGCACACAATGGTGTATGTGTATATATCGTGAGGTCTCGACCCGGGGAGTGGGTGTGGTGTAGGCTGGTTAGGCAAGGAACACGGAACAGGACGTTTCAACAAAAAACTTTAGACTTTATTTTTTACTTGGGGGTTCCTCAGGTGTCCCTCCACCGGCCAGAGAGGGGAGGGAGGGATACAGGGTAACGTACATTATGCTGGTCGCCTTTAACTCCAGTGGGAAAACGAATAGAAGTTCTCCTTTGAAGGGTTTCTTTCCAGAACCCTCCTTCCTCCAGTCCAGGCTCTCAGCAGCTCCTCCCAGTCTCTCCTCCCCAGCTCGAGCCTCAGTTCCGGCCTGCAAGCTTCTGTGTATGAGAAAAACCACATTAAGCGCATGCCGCCGAGATAACGCAGTTCCCACGTTTGCTTCACAGCCCTCTCTCTGTGCTCTGAGCCGCGTCTGAAATTCTCTGCCCCTGATTGCTAATTCCCCACAGGTGAATAACTGCACTCGTCAGCACAAGAAAGCAGCGCTGTCCTGGATCCTGCAGTCCTGTCCTGCTGCCTGGCTTGACCGCTGGCCTTGGTGCTGAACCCCTCGACCTGATGTTTCTGGCCACTGGTCGTTCTGCAGCTGTATGTGAGGCGCCACCAAAAAAAAAAAAAAAAAATATATATATATATATGTCAGTTGAGGGGTCCTGTCACTGGAAATGTCTCCTAATAAGTATGCGCCCTGGCTACCTTGCCGATGAGCCTGGCTCTTTGGCGACGTGGTCAGCGCGTTTGACCATGACCAGGGAGTCTGGAGGTTCAAGTCCCTGCCCGGGCTCCCTTCGGCCAGCTACATATATATATACAGTTGTAATCAAAATTATTCAACCCCCCTTGTAAATTGCACATGCACTATCGATGTTTTACTTTTAAAGCAACAAAACGTAGTGGGGGGCTCGAGGCGGCGGCCACATGGGAAATCAAGGGGGAAGAGCATTAGTAATAACCTGAAATGTTTTTATTTAAATGCAAGAAGCATAAAAATAAATTTTCTGAGCTTGAGGCTGTTATAATTGGTGAGGGCTATGACATAGTTGGGATCACAGAGACATGGCCATTTGAAGAGGATGGAGATGAATATAATATAGAGGGTTATAAGCTCTTTAGGAAGAATAGATGTACAAAACCCAAAACCAGTGAAGTTGGCACGTTGTTTAAATCGTAAATAAAAACAGAATACAATGATTTGCAAATCCTTTTCAACCTATATTCAATTGAATACACTGCAAAGACAAGTTACTTAATGTTCGAACTGGTAAACTTTGTAAATTTTGCAAATATTAGCTCATTTGGAATTTGATGCCTGCAACATGTTTCAAAAAAGCTGGCACAAGTGGCAAAAAAGACAGAGAGTTGAGGAATGCTCATCAAACACTTATCTGGAACATCCCACAGGTGAATGGGCTAATTGGGAACAGGTGGGTGCCATGATTGGGTATAAAAGCAGCTTCCCTGAAATGCTTTGTCATTCACAAACAAGGATGGTGTGAGGGTCACCACTTAGAGAACAAATGCGTGAGCTGATTGTCGAACAGTTTAAAAACAACATCCCTCAACGAGCTATTGCAAGAAATTAAAAGGTTCAGAGAATCTGGAGAAATCACTGCACGTAAGCCACAAGGCTGAAAACCAACATTGAATGCCCGTGACCTTCGATCCCTCAGGCGGTACTGCATCAAAAACCGACATCAGTGTGTAAAGGACATCACTACATGGGCTCAGGAACACTTCAAAAAACCACTGTCAGTAACTACAGTCCATTGCCACATCTGCAAGTGCAAGTAAAAACTCTACAATGCAATGTGAAAGCCATTTATCAACAGCACCCAGAAAGGCCGCCGGCTTCGCTGGGCCCAAGCTCATCTAAGATGGGCTGATGCAAAGTGGAAAGTGTTCTGTGGTCTGACGAGTCCACCTTTCAAATTGTTTTTGGAAACTGTGGACGTCATGTCCTCCGGACCAAAGAGGAAAAGAACCGCCTGTTATAGGCGCAAAGTTCAAAAGCCAGCATCTGTGATGGTATGGGGGTGTATTCGTGCCCAAGGCATGGGCAACTTACACATATGTGAAGGCACCATTAATGCTGAAAGGTACATACAGGTTTTGGAGCAACATATGTTGCCATCCAAGCAACGTCTTTTTTTTTTGGACGCCCCTGCTTATTTCAGCAGGACAATGCCAAGCCACATTCTGCACGTGTTATAACAGCATGGCTCCGCAGTAAAAGAGAGCGGGTACTAGACTGGCCTGCCTGTAGTCCAGACCTGTCTCCCATTGAAAATGTGTGGCACATTATGAACGTAAAATACAATGACGGAGACCCCGGACTGTTGAACAACTTAAGCTGTACATCAAGCAAGAATGGGAAAGAGTTCCACCTGAAAAGCTTCAAAAATTGGTCTCCTCAGTTCCCAAACGTTTACTGAGTGTCGTTAAAAGGAAAGTAGATGTAACACAGTGGTAAAAAGGCCCCTGTGCCAACTTTTTTGCAATGTGTTGCTGCCTTTAAATTCTAAGTTAATGATTATTTGCAAAAAAAAAAAAGTTGCTCAGTTTGAACATTAAACATTTTGTCTTTGCAGTGTATTCAGTTGAATATAAGTTGAAAAGGACTTGCAAATCATTGTATTCTGTTTTTATCTACGATTTTCATAACACACCAACTTCACTGGTTTTGGGTTTTTTAATAGGCGAGGAGGGGGCGTAGCACTCTATGTGAACGAAAACATTAATGTACAGGAAATTCCTGAAATTGAACATTCCTTGTCCTGTGAAGATATCCGGGTCAGGCTCATTGGCAAACACGAGAAAGGTTTAAACATAGGAGTATGCTATCGACCACCAGCTTTGGACAGTACAGTCAATGAAATGCTTTTTAGGAGGATTCCGCAAGCTTGTAGCGGTGGTGGGACTATTATGGTGGGGGACTTAAATTATCCTGGTATCAATTGGGAAATGGTGAAAGGACAGGGTAGGGGGGAGGAAGAATTTCTAGATGTTATAAATGATAATTTCTTGGTGCAGTATGTTAATAAACCTACCAGAGAGAAGGCAATTTTAGACTTAGTGCTCTGTAATGACCCAGATAGAATTAGCAATGTTGAGGTACTGGAGCCTCTTGGGACAAGTTATCACTCTGCTGTTAATTTTTATGTTTGGCCGACGTTCTGCCCCTTCTGGCCAGATCCAACCCCCGTGCCCTGGTCGCGCGTCGCCTCAGGACCAGCCGAGGGGGGACGCCACCACACTCTCTCCTGGAGAGGCATCTCCCCTGGAGATCGGGAGGTCCCGGCTCACCCAGGAGGAGCGCCAACGGAGAGGGAGGTCGGGGGCGTGTTTTTACTGCGGCCAGCAGGGTCATGCGGTCCGAGGCTGTCCCTCAAGACAGCGCCCACTAGCGTCTGGAGGAGTAATGGTGGGCTCCTCATCCAAGCAGACCTCCTCCTACCGCCGGACCTGCGTTCCTGTGACCCTGACCTGGGAGGGCCGCTCCCGCAAGACCACCGCCCTCATTGACTCGGGGGCTGAGGAGAGCTTTATTGACGCCAGAGCTGCTGCCGAGTGGGGGGTTCCCCTATGCCAACTTCCCAGCCCATTGTCCATCTCAGGGCTGGGTGGGCAACCCCTTGCCAAGGTGTCCTTCCGGACTGCTCCCATCCAGCTGCTGGCGTCCGGTAACCACCGCGAGCAGGTGCAGCTGTTTGTGACTGAGACGCCTCGCTCTCCTATTGTCCTGGGTCATCCCTGGTTGGCACAACATGGGCCGGTGATCGACTGGGCCCGCCATGAGGTGCGGGAGTGGAGTGCCTCCTGTTCGGCCAGCTGCCTCCTCGACTCCCGACCTTCTTGCTCTGCGGGTGGACCAGCTCCCGAGGGGAGGCCAGACATCTCCAGAGTGCCCCCCGAATACCACGATCTGGCTACAGTCTTTAGCAAGTCCCGTGCGGTGTCCCTGCCCCCGCACCGCCCGTATGACTGTGCTATCGACCTCCAGCCTGGCACAGCACCTCCTAGGGGTCGAGTCTTTGCCTTGTCTGAGCCAGAGAGGGGGGCCATGGACAAGTACATCCGGGAGTCCCTGGCAGCAGGCATCATCCGTCCATCCTCCTCGCCTGCGGGGGCAGGCTTCTTCTTTGTCAAAAAGAAGGATGGTTCCCTGCGCCCCTGCATCGATTACCGAGGCCTGAATAAAATCACAGTCAGGAACCGCTACCCACTCCCACTGATGACCTCGGCATTCGACCTCATTCAAGGGGCGGCCATCTTCACCAAGCTGGACCTGCGGAATGCTTACCACCTCCTGCGCATCAGGGAAGGCGACGAATGGAAGACCGCTTTTAACACCCCCAGCGGCCACTGGGAGTACCTGGTGGTTCCATTCGGCCTGACCAACGCACCCGCAGTGTTCCAGAACTTGGTGAACGATGTGCTTGGAGACATGATCGGGAGGTTCGTCTACGTTTACCTTGACGACATCCTGATCTTCTCCCGGGACAGGACGGAGCACACGAACCATGTTCGCCAGGTGCTCCGCCGCCTCCTCGAAAACCGCCTCTTTGTCAAGGCCGAGAAATGCGAGTTCAGCACCACCACTACCTCCTTCCTGGGGCACGTCATCTCCCCAAACCACCTGGGAATGGACGAGGAGAAGGTCAAGGCTGTGGTGGACTGGCCCGCACCCAAGGACCGCAAGGCCCTACAGAGCTTCCTGGGCTTCGCCAATTTCTATCGGCGTTTCGTCAGGAATTATAGTACCGTGGCAGCTCCCCTAACGGCCCTTACCTCCATCAAGGTGCCGTTCCGTTGGACTCCGCAAGCTGAGGTGACCTTCTGTGAGCTGAAGAGGCGCTTCACCACCGCGCCCATCCTCACCACCCCCGACCCCGCCAAGCAGTTCATTGTGGAGGTGGATGCCTCCAATGTCGGGGTTGGTGCGGTCCTATCGCAAAGATCCAGCAATGATCAGAAGGTACACCCATGCGCGTTCTTCTCCCACCGGCTGACGCCTGCGGAGTCCAACTACGACGTCGGGAACCGGGAGCTGCTGGCGGTGAAACTGGCCCTGGAAGAGTGGAGGCACTGGCTTGAGGGGGCACGGATTCCGTTCCTGGTCTGGACGGACCATAAAAACCTGGAGTACCTCCGCTCTGCCAAGAGGCTGACGCCCAGACAAGCCAGATGGGCCCTCTTCTTCGACCGGTTTAACTTCTCCCTGGCCTACAGACCAGGGTCCAAGAATACTAAGGCTGACGCGCTCTCCAGGCGTTTCGACGCTTCCTCAGCCAAGGGAGAGCCCAGCTCCATTCTGCCCAGAACCTGCTTCGTCAACAACGTGTGCCTCCGGATTGAGGAGCTGGTCCGCAACGCCCAGAACGGCGCAGCTACACCCAGTGCCTGCCCTGCCAACTGCCTGTACGTCCCTGCAGCTGCCCGGTCTGACGTTCTCCAGTGGGGCCACTCCTCCAACCTGTCGTGCCATCCTGGGGTCGGCCGGACCCTGCGGTTCATCCAGCGCCGTTTCTGGTGGCCCAAGATGGCAGCAGAGGTCCGGGGGTTCGTTTCTGCCTGCTCAGTCTGTTCCCGCGCCAAGTCCTCCCACACACCTCCCTCTGGTCTGCTCCAACCACTGCCCATTCCTCACCGTCCCTGGTCCCACATAGCTCTGGACTTCGTCACTGGCCTGCCCGTCTCCCATGGAAACACCACTGTCCTCACCATAGTTGACCGGTTCTCCAAGTCTGCCCACTTCGTGCCCCTTCCCAAGCTCCCCTCCGCTAAAACCACAGCTGACCTACTTATCCAGCATGTTGTCCGTCCCCATGGCATTCCTGTGGATATAGTGTCAGATCGTGGTCCCCAATTCACCTCCCAGTTCTGGAAAGCATTCTGCACATCCCTTGGCACCTCCTTCAGCCTCAGTTCCGGTTACCACCCACAGACCAATGGACAGACTGAGCGGGCCAACCAAACCCTGGAGACGGTCCTCCGATGCGTGTGCTCGACCAACCCAAGATCCTGGTCTACCATGCTACCCTGGGTCGAGTACGCCGTAAACTCCCACGCCGCCTCTGCCTCCGGCCTCTCCCCCTTCGAGTGCTGTATGGGCTACCAGCCTCCATTGTTCCCCAGCCAGGAGGAGGAGGTCGGGGTGCCTTCGGCCGGGGCATTCATCCGACGGTGTCGCCGTGTGTGGCTGTCTGCTCGCCGCGCCTTAGTTCGGGCGGGCAAGACGATGAAGACCACGGCAGACAAGCGTCGGCGCCCAGCCCCTCACTATCGGGTCGGCCAGAAGGTCTGGTTAGCGGCGCAGGACATTTCACTCCGGGTGGAAAGCCGCAAGCTGGCTCCTCGCTTCCTGGGTCCTTTCCCAATCCAAAGGATCATCAGCCCCACTGCTGTCCGGCTCAAGCTCCCATCCACCATGCGACGGCTCCACCCTGTATTCCACGTCTCACGCCTGAGGCCTGTTGCCACCTCCCCCCTCCTGCCCCCACCTGAGCCTCCGCCTCCTCCTCGGCTCATCGACGGAGGGGAGGCCTACACAGTCAAGTCCTTGCTGGATTGCCGACGGAGGGGCCGGGGCCTCCAGTACCTCGTGGATTGGGAGGGGTACGGACCAGAGGAGCGTTCCTGGGTCCCGGCCAGGCACATCCTAGACAAATCCCTCATCCGTGACTACCACCAGTCACACCCCAAGCCATAGCCATAACCCCAAGCCCAAGCCACAGTCCCAAGCCATAGCCACAGCCCTAGCCATAGCCCCATAGTCCCAAGCCATAGCCATAGTTCATAGCCATAGCCCCATTGCCATAGCCCAAGCCTTAGCCCCAGCTTGCTGGAGAACCAAGTAACCTTGTTTATGTTTAGTGTTTCTTGTTGTACTGTTTCTAGGTTAGGTGTTTTGTGTCTTAGAGTTTTTGTCCTTAGTATTTAGTTAGTTATTTGTCTTGTGGGATTTGTATTTAGTTTTGTGCGGCTTCATGTATTTTAGTTATTGGTGTTTTTTGTCAGCGTCAGGTGCCGCTTTTGTAAGGGGGGGGTACTGTTGTGTTCTGGCCTTTGGCCAGGACAGCATTTATGGTTTTAACAGTTTCATGTTTCAAGATTTCATAGTTCATAGTGTCATGTTCATAGTCATAGTTTTTACAGTTTCTTGTATTAGGATTTTACATTTCATAATTCATGTTCCATGTCCATGTTTTTACCTTTCCATGTTTTTGTTTTTGCCAGGTCTGCCATGCCACTCCACCGCTTGTCTGCGTTCCGCCCCGTGCCTTCGTTGTTGCACATTTCAGAGCTCTGGTTGGCTTTGTGGTTTCCCCCTTCCTTCTGTGCTGTGCTGATTCGGGGCTGTCTAAGCTTAATTGGCAATGAACTGTTTTTAAGTTACTAACATTTACTAACACTCACTGGGTGGTGTAATTCTTAGATAGGCACATTACTAATATTACTAATTTAGACAGGGAGTTTATTGTCATGATTCCAGCTTTGCTATTTCAAGATCTTGCTGTGCTTTTCTGTTCTTAACATTCATGCTTGCTTCCAAACTGCATACTTAATTGGTACTTAAGCTGAGCACGCTCATTCTCTTAATGAGTAGGTCATGTCATCCAATCTCTGTCCATGTCTTGATCTTGCCATGCCTCTTGTTTCTCTCTCTCCAGGTGTTACCCCTCATGTCATGATTTCTGAGCCTTTATCTGGATGCGGTGGAAGTTGGCTGGCAGACAGTGTCTCGCGTCTCATTGCATGTGCAAGTGTAGCCAAGTTCTTGTTGTCAGGATTCCCCAGCATTTCTAGTTTCAAGTCTTGTCCCAGCCTCTTGTTTTTCGAATTTATATATAGTCTGGTTATTTATTTTTCTTGTGCTTCTTGCCTGGAGTTTCCAGTGCCTTTTTGTTTTTTGCCTTTTGCATTTATTGTTTATAGCTCTGTGTAGCTTACCTCAGTTTGTTTTTTGCAACCCTTTGGGCCAAGTTTTTTGTTGGCCCTCGTGCCTGTTTTGTTTTTTGTTTAATAAATCCTCATTCCCATCTCCCCGCATCTGGTGTCTACCTGATTCCTTATCACGATGTTAGTGTTGGTTAGTGAATTAGCGAAAATAACAAACTGTTAGTAGGTGTTAGTAATATAGCAAAAGCAAGGGGAAGGAAGAACACGAGATCGAGAAGGAAGATTAGAACCCAGAACCATTAAATCACCCGAAGGAGTGAGACGCATTACTGGGGCTGTGAGCAAAGACAAGACTCATGACAAGACAGGGGAGATGAAGTGCAATGCATGGAAAATCAAAACATGGCATGGAATAAACTATGGTCAAAACTAAAACATGGAAAATAACAAAGCATGAATTCTAAAATATCCAAATCACAATACATAATCTAGAGAGAGGCAGACATAAGCAAATAATCCAAATACACAAAGGTCAGTTAGAAACATGACATGGCAGAATCAGAACACATGACATGGCAGAGTCATAATCACATGACACAGCAGAATCATAATCACATGCCATGGCAGAATCAGAACACATGACACGGCAGAATCATAATCACATGACACGGCAGAATCATAATCACATGACACGGCAGAATCATAATCACATGACATGGCAGAATCAGAACACATGACATGGCAGAATCATAATCACATGACATGGCAGAATCAGAACACATGACATGGCAGAATCATAATCACATGACATGGCAGAATCAGAACACATGACATGGCAGAATCAGAACACATGACACGGCAAAATCAGAATCACAACACCATTATCCTCTGAGCCTGATTAGTGTGCCTTCAGTGTTCTACCCACACAAAAAGAACCGATATAAACATATAGGTTTTAATATAGGGCTAAATATAGGTTTCGCATATATGCAACATACATAAAATTGGCCGTTTTCATATATTATAGGTACAAAACCCAAAACCATTGAAGTTGGCACGTTATGTAAATCGTAGATAAAAACAGAATACAATGATTTTCAAATCCTTTTCAACTTATATTCAATTGAATACACTGCAAAGACAAGATGTTTAATGTTCAAACTGTGAAACTTTATTATTTTTTTTTGCAAATAATCATTAACTTAGAATTTAAAGGCAGCAACACATTCCAAAAAAGTTGGCACAGGGGCCTTTTTACCACTGTGTTACATCGCCTTTCCTTTTAACGACACTCCGTAAACATTTGGGAACTGAGGAGACTAATTTTTGAAGCTTTTCAGGTGGAACTCTTTCCCATTCTTGCTTGATGTACAGCTTGAGTTGTTCAACAGTCGTATTGACGTATTTTGCGCTTCATAATGCGCCACACCTTTGCAATGGGAGACAGGTCTGGACTACAGGCAGGCCAGTCTAGTACCCACACCCTTTTACTACGGAGCCAGGCTGTTGTAACACGTGCATAATGTGGCTTGGCATTGTCTTGCTGAATTAAGCAGGGGCGTCCATGAAAAAGACGTTGCTTGGATGGCAACATATGTTGCTCCAAAACCTGTATGTTCCTTTCAGCATTAATTATGCCTTCACATATGTGTGAGTTGCCCATGCCTTGGGCGCTAATACACCCCCATACCATCACAGATGCTGGCTTTTGAACTTTGTGCCTATAACAGTCCAGATGGTTCTTTTCCTCTTTGGTCCGGCGTATCTGGGTGCTGTTGATAAATGGCTTTCGCTTTGCATTGTAGAGTTTTAATTTGCTCTTGCAGATGTAGCGACGAACTGTAGTTACTGACAGTGGTTATCTGAAATGTTCCTGAGCCCATGTGGTGATGTCCTTTACACACTGATGTCGGTTTTTGATGCAGTACCGTCTGAGGGATCGAAGGTCACGGGCATTCAATGTTGGTTTTCGGCCTTGTCGCTTATGTGCAGTGATTTCTCCAGATTCTCTGAACCTTTTGATGATATTACGGACCGCAAATGATGAAATCCCTAAACGTTGAGGAATGTTGTTTTTAAACTGTTCGACAATCAGCTCACGCATTTGTTCACTAAGTGGTGACCCTCGCCCCATCCTTGTTTGTGAATGACTGAGCATTTCAGGGAAGCTGCTTTTATACCCAATCAGGGCACCCACCTGTTCCCAATTAGCCCGTTCACCTGTGGGATGTTCCAGATAAGTGTTTGATGAGCATTCCTCAACTCTCTCAGTCTTTTTTGCCACTTGTGCCAGCTTTTTTGAAATAGGCTGCAGGCATCAAATTCCAAATGAGCTAATATTTGCAAAAAAATTACAAAGTTTACCTGTTCGAACATTAAGTAACTTGTCTTTGCAGTGTGTTCAATTGAATATAAGTTGAAAAGGACTTGCAAATCATTGTATTCTGTTTTTATCTACGATTTTCATAACACACCAACTTCACTGGTTTTGGGTTTTTTAATAGGCGAGGAGGGGGCGTAGCACTCTATGTGAACGAAAACATTAATGTACAGGAAATTCCTGAAATTGAACATTCCTTGTCCTGTGAAGATATCCGGGTCAGGCTCATTGGCAAACACGAGAAAGGTTTAAACATAGGAGTATGCTATCGACCACCAGCTTTGGACAGTACAGTCAATGAAATGCTTTTTAGGAGGATTCCGCAAGCTTGTAGCGGTGGTGGGACTATTATGGTGGGGGACTTAAATTATCCTGGTATCAATTGGGAAATGGTGAAAGGACAGGGTAGGGGGGAGGAAGAATTTCTAGATGTTATAAATGATAATTTCTTGGTGCAGTATGTTAATAAACCTACCAGAGAGAAGGCAATTTTAGACTTAGTGCTCTGTAATGACCCAGATAGAATTAGCAATGTTGAGGTACTGGAGCCTCTTGGGACAAGTTATCACTCTGCTGTTAATTTTTATGTTTCATGGTAAGTTAAAAAGGTGTGTTCTAAATTAAAAATTTTCTATTTTAGGCGAGCAAACTTTGACAGGATGCGCTCATATCTAGCTGAAATAAAATGGGAGACACTGCTGGAATGTAAGTCCATAAATGAGATGTGGGAAAGATTTAAGGGGGTTTTACTTGAATCACAATGCAGATTCATTCCGAAGGTGTCCAAAAGTAAGCTGATAAAGCAGAATCCTCAGTGGATGACCAAAAGTATTTGTAGGATGTTGAGGGAAAAGAGGAATCTTTGTAAGATGTACATAAAGGATAACAATGAGAATACTAGGGCTGAATACTGTAAAATGCGGGCTGTGGTCAAAAAAGAGCTGAGGAATGCAAGAAGACTGTATGAAAGACAAATTGCAGAGGGGGAAAAAATTAATCCTAAGCGCTTCTTTCAGTACTGTAGCAGAAAAAGGAAAGTTAAAGAGCAGGTTAAGTGCATAAAGAATAAAAATGGATCGCTGCTATATGATAACAATCATATTGCGGATGCCTTAAACAGTTACTTTGTTGAGAATTTTACCTCAGAGGGGGTCTTTATTTGGCCAGCGGGCATGTCAAATGCTCAAGATTATTTAGCGGAAATTGAGGTTCGGGATAACAAAATATTAGACAAGTTGCATAAACTAATAGCAGATAAGGCGGTGGGTCCTGATGGCTTATATCCTAGAGTGCTCAGGGAAGCTAGTGAGTTCATCTTTTAGCTGCTATCCGCCATCTTCAGACGGTCTTTAGAAACTGGAGAAATACCAAATGATTGGAAACAGGGCAATATAATACCAATATATAAGAAAGGGGTCCGTACCGAGCCAGGAAACTACAGGCCAGTGCGTTTAACTTGCATTTCCTGCAAAATATTGGAATCTATCATAAAAGATGAGCTGGACTTATTTCTTGAACGTAACAGTATCTTGAGGGATAGTCAACATGGTTTTCGGAAGGGAAGGTCATGCCTAACAAACCTGGATTTTTTTGAAGAGGCCACCAGGACTTACGACCAGAGCAGGGCTTATGACATCACATACTTGGATTTTCAGAAAGCATTCGATACAGTACCGCATAAGAGACTAATTTTTAAAATGAGCTCCATTGGAGTTACAGGAGGTATTCAGAAGTGGATTCAGAACTGGTTACAGGACAGAACACAAAGAGTAGTTGTCAGTGATATCTCATCTGAGCTGGGTATGGTGGGGAGTGGCGTCCCCCAGGGATCGGTGTTGGGACCCCTGCTGTTCCTCATTTACATTAATGACCTTGATAGGAATATTGAGAGCAGATTGGTTAAATTTGCAGATGATACTAAATTGGGGGGTTTGGCAAATAGTCTAGGGTCCACTAAAGTGATACAGGATGATTTGGATTGAATCCAGAATTGGGAAGAAATGTGGCAAATGAAATTTAATTTAGCAAAATGTGAAGTTGTACATGTAGGTAATAAAAACATTAGACGGGATTACTTCATGGGAGGTTTAAAACTGGAATGTGCTGCACAAGAGAAAGATCTGGGAGTGATTGTTAACCAAACCCTCACAGGTTCTAGCCATTGTGCCGTAGCAGTTAAAAAAGCTAATCGGATGCTAGGACATATTGCCAAAAGTATTGAGTACAAATCTAAGGAGGTGATGCTTCTTTTGTACAACACATTCGTAAGACCACACCTGGAGTATTGTGTACAGTTCTGGGGACCATACTTTAAGAGAGATATAGAGGCTCTAGAGAAAGTTCAGAGAAGAGCCACCAAGCTTATTCCAGGTATAAAAGATGAAAGCTACGAGAAGAGGCTGAAGATCCTTAATCTCTTTAGTCTTCGGAAAAGGAGACTGAGGGGTGATTTGATTGAGGTCTTTAAATATGTTAAAGGGATTGACAAAGTGAATCATGTAGGATTCCTTCGACCAAGTGTTGTGAATAGAACTCGGGGTCACAAATGGAAGTTGACCAAAGGTAAATTTAGCACTGATATTCGGAAATATTTCTTCACCCTGTAATGTGAATATAGGCCACTGGATGGCAGTATTTACCTTTTTTTGTTAAGCTCAGACTGGAGCTAGGTTTGGGCACGTTTCGGGCATGTCCGAAACAAGTCCCAGAGAAAAGAAAAAAAAAGTCTAAAAGGTGGGAGGGGTCTGCAAAAGAGTATATAAAGGGGAGAATTGAGACAGTAAAGTTAGTTGGAGAAATTGCAAGAAGAAGGATACATGTGACCAGACCTGTCATTTCTGTTCAAGACCTGTGAAGTTTCTTTTGTGGATTTTTGCCCCATAGAGCATTTTCCTCACCCAGGACATCACCAAGCCACCCCACCAAAAAGGGACTGTAAATATTTCTGTTTTTTGTCTTGTTCATCAATCTTGGTCAGTAGCGTAGTAAGTTGTTTAGTTTTCTGTTCATTAAATGTGTTGAAGTTTTTAAAACTGTGTCTGTCATCCCTTGCTCTTGCTATTGCTGTTGTGTTGTAAATGTAATAACAAATAGGGGCCATAACAACCCAAAGAGTAATTTCAATGTGGAATAGCTTACCTGACCATATTGTTGGGGCAGAGACCTTGGGGGTTTTCAAGAGCAGGCTTGGCCTAAAGCTATATACCATTGAGTCATTTAGTATCTGAAGGGATATATTCACAATAGTATAGAGAAATTGGTGAGCTTAGTTGGGCTGAAAGGCCTGTTCTTGCCATTCATGTTTTGTCATGTTATGTTATGTTATGTTAATTAGGTTTAGCTTTCAGCTACTTGCAATGAACAAATCAAACAAGAACAATTTAAATAGCTCAAGACAGCAAATATTAAAAGTGGCTTCTCCAAATTCAACACAAAATGGCACTTTTAATGACTACTGCAGGCTCAAAATTATTTAACCCCATCATGACAAGCATCTTAGTAGAGCACCCTTTTGCTGCTATGACCTGCTGGAGATGTGATGTGTAGGCAGATGCCAGCTTTTGACAGCATTCCCAAGGAATCTTAGGCCAGTCCTCATGGACAAGACCTCCAGTTCACTAATATTTTAGGGTCTGCATGCTGCAACTGTTTTCTTCAAATCCTACCAGAGATTTTTTATAGGGTTCAAGTGAGGCGACTGTGACGGGCGCTCTAGAATCTTCCCAGACTTCTTCTGAAACCAAACCTTGGTGGATGTTGAGGTATATTTAGGATCATTGTGCTTTTGGAAGGTCCAATGATGCCCAAACCTCAGCTTCCCTCCAGACGGCATGACATTTTCTCCTTGGATATCCTGGTACTTGACTGAATCCATCTTGCCCTCCACACTGTGCAGGTGTCCAGTGCCAGAGGAAGTAAGGCAGCTGCAGAGCATCAAAAAGCCCCCACAATTCTCCACTGTAGGCAGGGTGTACTTTTCAGCATATGCTTCTTTATTCCCCCTGCAGACATACCACTGATTCATAAGCCCAAAATATTCTTGTTTTGTTTCATCACTCCACAGAACAGTATCCCAAAACTTCTGTGGCTTATTTATATGGTTTTGTGCATATTGGAGCTTGTGCTTTTGGATCAGTTGTGGCGTGTCTTAGAGACCTTCAACATATAGTACGAGCCCTACTGTGCAAACTGAAACCTCAGCGCCTCCTGCCTCCAATTCTTGCTGCAGGTCTCCTGCAGTCACTCAAGGGTTTTTGACCACCCGTCTCCTCAGGAATCTGGTGACAGACATTGACAGCTTCCTCTTTCTGCCACATCCTGGTACTGCAGCCGCTCTTCCTTTAACTCTGAACTTGTGAACTGTGCTTCTGACTGTATCTCTATGAACATTCAGTGCCTGTGCTGCCTTTTTGTATCCTTGTCCTTGTTTGTGCCAGACAATGATCTCCTCTATTAACTTATTGGACAATTCTTTTGACAGCCATATGTCTAATATGCAATCAAATGTCACTGTCAACAAACCCCTGGCTAGTGCAAGTATTTTATGTGTTCTATCTCAAGCAAAACCTGATGCAACCAATTAAGCTCTTGACTGTGCTAAAATTGCTAAAATTGGAGAAACCTCTTGTAATATTAGTTGTGTTGAGCTATTTAAAATCTTCTTGTTTAATCTGTTTATCACAAACGGCTGAAAGTTTGTAACTTTTGCCAGTAAACCCAATTTACAATGGGGGTGAATAATTTTGATATATATTAATTGATTAATATTGATATATATATATATATATATATATATATATATATACACACACACACAGACACATACACACACAGTTTCACACATAGGTCCATAATATAAACTGGTTTTCAAACCACCAATAATCACAGAATAAGAAGGGATTTTTTCTTCCTCTATGATTATTGGCGATAACCATCTTACATTTTGCGTATCCTTCGGCCAAAGGGCTAAAATAGCACTTTGAATCCTCAAATTTCCATAGAAAACTCCTAAATATAAAAAGAATAATACCTGAGTAGCTAGAATATATAAATAAAATGCAAAACAAAAACAAATTGACAAGGTTGGAATCAGATTATGATTTGCAGTCAAGCAGATTCACTTTCTTATGATGTAAGTTCTGAGCATGCACAGTAATTCTGTTAATAACACAGGTTTTTCAATCAAAATGTTTTGAGTTCAAAAAAATTGGCCTCATTTGTAAAGTGGTTAGTTGTTGCCACCTGTGAAAATATTTATTAAATTCCAACGTTTGTCATTCAATAATCCAATAAATTAATTGTTACTGCATCGTGGCCATGAGTGCGTGACTGGCCTTTTGTATTCCTTTTTTCACCAGGTTTTGCAGCTCCAACACTGGTGTGCTTTCTCTCCTCTATGGTGTAAAAAAGAAAACATTTAAGAAGGCATCTTCAGCATGTACAACTCCCGGTCTATAGAGAATTAGAGCAAAATGGTGTCGTTTAAAAGTCTAGCCAAGGAATTTGTGCTGTTTTATGACACAGGAATTCAGCGGTTCCTTGAAATTGGGTATGTATACTTCATCGTGGGCTTCTTTTGTAATAGCCTATTTGTTAATGTTGGCATTAAAATCGTATTGTATCAGTCATACAGCTTTTTATCTTTTTTCATTTAATGTCTTCCCCCTCTCAGGGCTCCTGTGTGATGCCTCTACGGACAGATGGTGCCTGTAGTGTTTCCAATATTGCCTATGCCAAGGGCTGGCAATGTGTACGAGGATTTTCATTGGACTGTCAAACACTTGGATACTTCTTGCACAAATATTATGGACTTGGGCATTTCTACAGCTAAATTTGAGAAAATATTGCAATGGCAATACACCTGTTTTCATCAGTCCGGACCAAAAACACTCCACGCCCATTTTCACATTCTATGATTTATCTGGCGTTCGGTTTGAGCTGTTTGTGAGCTTGAGTTGTTACATTATCTAGGTACACAGCGTGCACGCATAAACCATTTGTGAGGTTTTACGAAATGAACCAAGTGCGAGAACCAGTAAAACACAAAAGGGAAGCTTTATTTCTGAGAGGGGGAAACCCCCCAACAGAGCGGGCGACAGTACAGAGTCCACAATCCAAAGTCAGAATCCAATGGGCGAAATCCAGAATCGTAAACAGGGCACCAATCACAAAAATCACGGTCATACGAAAAAAGGTTCAAACACAAGACGGCGGCAAAGTACAGGGAGAATGCAAAACTCGGTAGTCAAGGACGGTCCAGTCAGAAAGATAATCACAATGGGCACAAGGCGAAATGAATGTGACACAGGTAAGCAAAGGAGAACGATCTGACAAGGAAGTGCTGTGAACAGACATCTAATATACATTTCTGGGAGGTCACATGGTAATGGAACACAGGTGCAAGCAATGGGACTGATTAACAAGGGAGAAACACATTGAGAGGAAACTAATCACATGAAATTGGCAGAAGCCAAAACACGGACAAGGATCACGGGACAGCCTGTAGACAGGAGAACGGATCCGGTTCTGGATTTCTAAGTGCACGGAGTGAGAGGCAGAACAGAGATAAGACAGGTGCAGAGAATCTGCAAGAAACACAGCAGAGCAGATTGAGTGAAGGCAAGAGGCGGAGACTAGAACAGGGCGAGTGCTGAGAGGTTGTTAATCAATGAGTAAGTGCAGCTATACAATCCCGAGTACTCGTTAGTAAGTTAGTCTTATATACGATGTTAGTGTTGGTTAGTGAATTAGCGAAAATAACAAACTGTTAGTAGGTGTTAGTAATATAGCAAAAGCAAGGGGAAGGAAGAACACGAGATCGAGAAGGAAGATTAGAACCCAGAACCATTAAATCACCCGAAGGAGTGAGACGCATTACTGGGGCTGTGAGCAAAGACAAGACTCATGACAAGACAGGGGAGATGAAGTGCAATGCATGGAAAATCAAAACATGGCATGGAATAAACTATGGTCAAAACTAAAACATGGAAAATAACAAAGCATGAATTCTAAAATATCCAAATCACAATACATAATCTAGAGAGAGGCAGACATAAGCAAATAATCCAAATACACAAAGGTCAGTTAGAAACATGACATGGCAGAATCAGAACACATGACACGGCAGAATCATAATCACATGCCATGGCAGAATCAGAACACATGACACGGCAGAATCATAATCACATGACACGGCAGAATCATAATCACATGACATGGCAGAATCAGAACACATGACATGGCAGAATCATAATCACATGACATGGCAGAATCAGAACACATGACATGGCAGAATCATAATCACATGACATGGCAGAATCAGAACACATGACATGGCAGAATCAGAACACATGACACGGCAAAATCAGAATCACAACACCATTATCCTCTGAGCCTGATTAGTGTGCCTTCAGTGTTCTACCCACACAAAAAGAACCGATATAAACATATAGGTTTTAATATAGGGCTAAATATAGGTTTCGCATATATGCAACATACATAAAATTGGCCGTTTTCATATATTATAGGAACAAAACCCAAAACCATTGAAGTTGGCACGTTATGTAAATCGTAGATAAAAACAGAATACAATGATTTTCAAATCCTTTTCAACTTATATTCAATTGAATACACTGCAAAGACAAGATGTTTAATGTTCAAACTGTGAAACTTTATTATTTTTTTTTGCAAATAATCATTAACTTAGAATTTAAAGGCAGCAACACATTCCAAAAAAGTTGGCACAGGGGCCTTTTTACCACTGTGTTACATCGCCTTTCCTTTTAACGACACTCCGTAAACATTTGGGAACTGAGGAGACTAATTTTTGAAGCTTTTCAGGTGGAACTCTTTCCCATTCTTGCTTGATGTACAGCTTGAGTTGTTCAACAGTCGTATTGACGTATTTTACGCTTCATAATGCGCCACACCTTTGCAATGGGAGACAGGTTTGGACTACAGGCAGGCCAGTCTAGTACCCACACCCTTTTACTACGGAGCCAGGCTGTTGTAACACGTGCATAATGTGGCTTGGCATTGTCTTGCTGAATTAAGCAGGGGCGTCCATGAAAAAGACGTTGCTTGGATGGCAACATATGTTGCTCCAAAACCTGTATGTTCCTTTCAGCATTAATTATGCCTTCACATATGTGTGAGTTGCCCATGCCTTGGGCGCTAATACACCCCCATACCATCACAGATGCTGGCTTTTGAACTTTGTGCCTATAACAGTCCAGATGGTTCTTTTCCTCTTTGGTCCGGCGTATCTGGGTGCTGTTGATAAATGGCTTTCGCTTTGCATTGTAGAGTTTTAATTTGCTCTTGCAGATGTAGCGACGAACTGTAGTTACTGACAGTGGTTATCTGAAATGTTCCTGAGCCCATGTGGTGATGTCCTTTACACACTGATGTCGGTTTTTGATGCAGTACCGTCTGAGGGATCGAAGGTCACGGGCATTCAATGTTGGTTTTCGGCCTTGTCGCTTATGTGCAGTGATTTCTCCAGATTCTCTGAACCTTTTGATGATATTACGGACCGCAAATGATGAAATCCCTAAACGTTGAGGAATGTTGTTTTTAAACTGTTCGACAATCAGCTCACGCATTTGTTCACTAAGTGGTGACCCTCGCCCCATCCTTGTTTGTGAATGACTGAGCATTTCAGGGAAGCTGCTTTTATACCCAATCAGGGCACCCACCTGTTCCCAATTAGCCCGTTCACCTGTGGGATGTTCCAGATAAGTGTTTGATGAGCATTCCTCAACTCTCTCAGTCTTTTTTGCCACTTGTGCCAGCTTTTTTGAAATAGGCTGCAGGCATCAAATTCCAAATGAGCTAATATTTGCAAAAAATTACAAAGTTTACCTGTTCGAACATTAAGTAACTTGTCTTTGCAGTGTGTTCAATTGAATATAGGTTGAAAAGGATTTGCAAATCATTGTATTCTGTTTTTATTTACGATTTGTTACCTTCGCCAGCGACTTCGCTGACGAAGGTAATGTTTTGATCCCCGTGTATTTATTTGTTTGTGTGTCTGTCTGTATGTGTATCGAATAACTCAAAAAGTACCAAACGGAATTTCATAAAATTTGGTGGGTTGATTTGGCATGACCTGAGGATCAATCGATTAGATTTTGGGAGTGATCGGGTCAAAGGTCAAGGTCAAGGCCACGAAAAGGTCAAAACCGACTTTCGGCCATATCTCGGTCAATTTTTATCCGATCGGCATGAAACCAACGCCAGTGGCGAGGGATTCAGTGGCGTCGGCGAAGGTATGCGCTCTACCGAGTGCCCGTTCTAGTTTATTAAGGCAAAGCTTCTTAAATTACAGGATATAGTAAAATTCAACTCCTTGCAACTTGTCTACTTGGGATATAAAAATTGCTTGCCCAAAAATGTACAAAACCTGTTTCTTCAGCGTGACTGTATGCAGCACACCAGAAGTAGGATGTTATGACAATCAAGCAAGGTCAGAACGACATGTAGGGAGCATTCCCTATCTGACGCTGGAGTCAGGGCATGGAATGTACTTGATGATAATATAAGGATGGCTGGAGAGCTGAAGGTCAAATATCTATATACATGTTCAATCTTGTTAATTGTATTTTGTTAATTGTATCCTGTCACTGTACGCTTCAGACTTACTGTCCGAAAGGCAACTCACATGCCTGACATGCCCAGATAATGTCGCTTTGGATCAAAAGTGGCATTTGAATCTAAGTTATATGAACACTCACTTAATCAGCAATTCTAATTCTTATGATATTCATAAATTTTCATGATCTTACTTTCTGACGTTAAAACGTAGCGTACATGGACATTAACTCTGCTGTGATTTATAATCCTTATGATATTTTAACCATTACCTAACTGTTTTTTTCTGGAAGCTGGGGGCGGGACTCTGATAAGCGATTTCACTTCTCCCGCAACCCTTTCGGTCATGATACATGTTGTGTCGTGTTGAAATTGTCATGAAATGTTTACAATCATGCCGAAATAAAATGAAAAAAAAAAAAAAATGTGCCAACTTCACTGGTTTTGGGTTTTGTACATATATGTACCTATATGTCACAAATATGTAAAAGCTATATGTCGCCCTATATTAAAACAAAATTTTTCTTGGCTCTTCCAGTTGCATTCTAACTGTGGATATCCAATTGGGGAAGTATGCAAGTAACTGAGCTTTTTCAACGTTTTAAAGCCCCCTGTTCACAAGTCAGGCTAGTGTTATTAGTCCACCGACCTACTCCGAATCCTGCGCGCATTCGTTGTTCTTCCTTTTGCATCTTCATGGACTCAAAACGAGGGCAAAACACTTTACCATATGTTAGTCAGAATCCATTTTATGAGCGCCCGTCTGACCAACAGGACGCGCCTAAGGGAACTCTAATCTACATAACCCTTCACAGGAGGCCCTTTGCAATTTGCATCCCTGTAGTGCATTGGCCAATTGTGCGCTACTTCTGAAAAAAAGCTGCCGACCACTGGGCAGGGATTAAAACCTATATGTTTACATAGGTTCTTTCCGTGTGGGAATTTAAGAATCCTTGTTATTTCATCCCTCTAGGGAAAAGTCTGGAACCTTTAGTTGCTATACAAGCATCTCAGATAAAAGACAAGTGTCTGTTCATTAAAACTGTGAACAGAAATCTAGACTTTGTCTTCAAACTCATTAACCTCAGTGAAATGTCCAAATAGATGCCGGGATGAAAATGACTTTTGAGGGGCATGTTTACTTGAATGTATGTTCATCTGTGTACTATTATTTTGTTATTTTTGTTTTATTTTGCTACATTTAGAATAAGGACCTCAGAGCCATATTCATCTAGAAACTGCATTACAGACAAGATAGAAAACATTGCATTTAGTGTATGCAACAGTTTAGTGTTTAACCTTTCAGTGGATGTGTATGAGCTGTAATGATGTGAATCCAATTTTATCTAATGTGGTGAATCTGGCAGTGACTTAAACTTGAAAAAATGCTTCATTGATGAAATAAACATAATCAAACCATTTTGTTTTTATACATTTCCTTCTCTTCCACAAAACTCAACTCAGTCTTCATAGAATGGAAATAAGTAGTTAATGTTTCTGCGAGATACAGATCAGGAACCACTTGCGAGAGACAGAAATCCAAAAAATGCATGCCTTTAATGGAGTCTGACTCAAAACCAAAAAACACAGGAATTGCCAAGCCACAATACGAAATCCAAAAACAGTGTTGACTAGACAGGCTGGGGTCAGAACCAGTAAGACAGATGAGCAGGGGTACAAAAACGATAGGCAAAGTCGTAGTCGATGAACAAAGCCAAGGGTCATACACAGGGCACCCAAACACAGAAATAGTGGTCATACAAAAATGGGTCAAAATCCAGAAAGACAAAAACAATAAACTGATCAAAACCTCCAATGCAACACTTTTGAAATATTTTTGGTATGCCTTATTTTCTAACAAATTTTGGCCTTTATATCCAAACTACACCTTAAAAGCTCACAAAGTTTTGTTCAGTTTTTCGTTGGGACAGTCCTTTTCACCTGAACGCACACAGCTGAGATGTTTGCCACACCACTCAAACTGAGCAGAAGTCACTGACCAATGCTTATGAAATGTGGCCAATAAATAGCCAGAGGAATGGGGAACCTAAATATTCCTTGGCATTCTTCTGGTGACTCTTTAGACCAGGGGACGTCTTTAGCAAAATCAGCGAGAAAGAGCCATTGACATGCTTGCTGATAGAATGTCACAGAGACGTGTTGCAGTGGATCTGGGTGTCCATGTGTCAACCATTGCGCTTCTCCGGAGGCAGTTACATGACACAGGTAGCACAAACGACCGTCCACGTGCTCCCAGATCACGTGTAACCACCCCTGAACAGGACAGCCATATTCGTCTCCAGCACCTCCGTAATTTCCTCCGACCAGCCACAGTTACTGCTGCTCTGACCAGAGGTCCTAACCAGAACAGGATAAGCAACCAAACTGTACGCAATCGCTTGCGTGAAGCTGGACTGAACAACCAACGCCCACATCGTGGTCTGGTGCTGACTCCTGCTCGTCGCTGTGCTCGTCTGCAGTGGGCAAGGGTTCATTTGGGTTGGAATGCACTCAGGTGGACCAAGGTCTTGTTTTCAGATGAGTCCCAGTTCAAGCTGAGTGTGTGTGACGGCCGAGTATGTGCTTGCAGTAGGCGAGGGGAACGTTATACCAATGCCAATGTCTTGGCGCGTTACTGCTGGTGTGGACTAAGTGTCATGGTGTGGGCTGGAATAAGTGCCAGACAGAAGACAGAGCTGGTTTTCATCGATGGAAACCTGAATGCAGCTCATTACTGTGACGACATTTTAGCCCCTGTCGCTGTTCCTCTTAAGACTCGCTACTGCTTGACGTTGCAATAGGACAACGTGAGACCCCAAGGGCCTGTCAGGATTACCTGAGGCAGCACAATGTTCAGTGTCTTGATTGGTCTGCGTTTTCCCCAGATTTGAACCTAATCGAGCACCTTTAGGACATTCTGGGTCGTCGGTTGAGAAGACGTGATCCAGAACCCTCAACCCTCCAACAATTATGCCAGGCTCTCACTGAGGAATGGGACCGTATCACACCGGTGGAAATACGGAACCTGATTGACTCGATGCACAGGAGAATTCAGTCTGGCTGGAGGTGGGCATACCAGATACCGACTTCAGCGATCCGGAATACCTACTCAAAATGACTGAGCAAATTGGAACTGGGACTGTTTCATTCCTCACTAATTGTTCTAAAACATGGCATTAAACTGAAACTTGCAGGCACATTTGAGAATGTAACTTTCCTCATCATAAAATAGCTTGTATTAAATAAACCTGAGTGTTGCTTGGATGTTTGGGTCAGTGTGCAAAAAGGGCAAAGGCAAGAATCGAAGTGGGACAATCTAGTAGAGGAGAAACAATACTCAATGGCATACAAGGCGCTCTGCACAAAGAAACATTGATCAACGTTCTGACAAGGAGCTGGCGGTGAAACGACTGCTTAAATCAGGGATGGGCAACTCCGGTCCTGGAGGGCCGGGGTCAATGCAGGCTTTTATTTCTATCAATTACCCTGACTAATTGAGTTAATTGGCTGCATAAACAAATATAGATTTTTGCAAAGGTTTGAACAAAGAAAAATGTTTTATTTAGTGTAACACGAACAGTCTTTGGTGGTCATTCATGATAATTTTAAGAAATGCCAGATTTCATGAATAATTTGGCTAATTTAGATTTTTAACTAATTAATGGCCAGAGGTTGGTGTGAAAACCAGGGGCAGATACGGCCCTCATTGCCCTCCCCTGGCTTAAATAGGCGAGAGGGAAGTCACATGCTATGCAGGAATCAGGTGTGATGGGTCAGACTAATTACAATGGGAGAATCACATGAGGGAAACCCTTAACCAGGAAAATTGGCGAAAGCCAAGACACAGACGGGAATCACAAAAACAGCCTATGACAACTAAACAGCTCCGGTCAAGGAGTTCTATGTTCTAATTAAGCACGTGGGAGAGATTCTCGCTGAAACTCAGGGGAAGACAGGAACAGCTGAGCAAGAGGCGGAGATTAGAACAGGGCGATTGCAGAGAGGGAATTAGTCTAAATTAGTAGCGGACGGTGCAACTTTATAGATTTAAATAGAGTGCTCATTAGTAAGTTAGTAATCTATATACATGGATTAGTTGTGTTAGTAGACTATGACACAAAATACAAATGTTAGTTTTGTTACTGATCAGAACAGAAAGAAGTGAACATAAACATGACAAGGTAGAATCACAACACAGGAAAAAAATGTTACAAATAGTATTCGATTTTTGAGTTGATATCATAGCTTTTTGTCTCCTATCACTTGCCATAGTTAATGACTGGTTTACACACGTGCCGTTGTCACGTCAACATGTATTTACAACCAAATGTGATGCCAATTTCACGTGTTCACATGCGATTAGTTATTGCATTAAATTCTTATTTCTTTAAGGGACTTTGGACTAATATGCAATTACCACCTTGGGAATAAAAATATGAGCAAGGCATCATGTATGACAGTTGCAAAAGTGAGATGTGAGCTACACAATAGGTATGACAAACAGAACCTGCCACTGGGTATGAGCTATATAGGAGACATATACCCTGTATGTACATAGGGCATGTGGAAATTAAGAGGCGATATTGGAGACCTAAATGCCCTCTATAAGCACATATGTACCTGAATTTGGCCTATATGCAACATACATGTTCATATAGATTCTTTGCATGTGGGTACACTGTCTCTGCATTTCAAATCCATTACGGAGAGGCGAGGGGAATGCAAAGAAGTGGCGTTGCGATCAGGAACCAGATGCGAGAACCAGGAAATGCAGTAGAGCTTGTTTTATTGGGAAAGGGGGGTGACCCCCGCAGGGCGAAACACAGTAGAAAGTCCACAATCCAAAAGTCAAAATCCAGTTGGGCAAAAATGTATCAAAAACCAGGGCAGCAATCACAGTAATCGTAGTCGGACAGAAATGGGTCTGGTACACAGGAATAGTACTATCAGAGAGACAAGCCAGAATCCAAAGGGCGTAATGCGAATCGTTACCAGGGCAGCAAACAGATCTCGTAGTCGGGCAGAAAAATGGTCGAAACACGCAGATGCAACAATAATCCAAAATCACAAAGGCAAAAATCAAAAGTCAGGCAATCCAGTCAGAAAGCTAAACACTGAGAAATCGATGCGAGAAACGTGGCACAAGAAAACTAGGGAGAACGATCTGACAAGAGAGTGAACCAAACAGACATCTTATATACACACCCGGGGTAAACACATGACCAGGGAGAACAGGTGCAATCAATGGGAACAATGATCAGGGAGAGACACATGAGGAATGAACTAATTACATGAATTTGGCTGTAGCCAAAACGCAGACAGGGATCACAAGACAAACCTAAGTACAAAACAACAGCTCCGGTTAAGGAGGACTAAAGTGCCAAGATAAAAGAAAAGGAAAGCACAAAGTATAAGTGAAAATCCACAGAAACTTGCAGCAGAGATAATTAGGGATAGGCAAGGAGGCGGAGATTAGAATTGAGCGACTGCTGAGAGATCGTTAGTCAAATAAGTCCAGCTATACAATCCCGAGTGTATGTTAGAAAGTTAGTAAAAATATACAAGATTAGTGTGATTAGTAATTAGCAAAAACAATAAACTGTTAGTATGTGTTAGTAAGACAGTAAAAGAGAGAGGAAGGAAGAACACGAGATAATGAAAGAAGATTGAGACCCAGAAACCAATAAATCACCCGAATGAGTGGCACGCAAGACAAGGGATCGTGAGCAAAGATACACACCTGACAAGACAGGGGAGACAGAGTGTAAACCATGGAAATGAAAACATGGCATGGAAAACTGAGGCATGAAAAAATAATACAAAATGAAATCTAAATTACCAAAAACACAATACATGATCCTAAGAATGGTCAAAGGGCAGGCAGTGGTCACTAAACACAGAAATACTAAACATGACTTGGCCAGGCACAGAACTTAAAACATGACATGCAGAATGCAGAATCACAACAAGGAGAGGTAATATTTTTTCGCTTCTATTTTCAGTTTTGCCTGGCAGACTTGAATGAAAAGAACAGAGAGAAAATATGTTTTCTTTAATTAAGCATTTAATGGAGTGTTTTCAAGGAGGGTAAGGAAGGTGACTGAACACTTTTCAAATGACATTAGAAATTAGAGTGAGCTGAAATCATTGTATAAGTGTTGCCAATCAATTAGCGACGAAACGGTAGCTTCAGCCCGGGGTTTACAAAGACTGCACTGCATTTGGTATGCAGCAAACAGCAAAGATTGCACTTTGTTGCCCAACAGGACAGCAAACTCCACCACAAGGACACCTGTTGCCCTGTAATAACAATTTCACCAGGACCACTTGACTGTCCAGCTGGCACTTTAACGTTTTTTTTTTACCGTAGAATCAATGTCATGGATCATAGTTGAATCACCATTGAATTATATTTTGATTTTGAAAGATGATTCAATGTTGATTTCGCTACGTTTTTTCAACGTTCGACATGAGTACCATACACAACCTCCACTTTTTTGGGTTTTTTTTTTTTTGGCCAGAACGATTTTAAAAGGGGGCACAAATATGTTTGGGGTTTATGAGTGAGAAGTGGGTTTTGAATGATGGGGGAAAATTTTTTAAAGGAAGGGGTAGATGCGGCGCGATGAAAAAAATCTTTGCGGTAATTCCAATTTGCTCTTCCCTCGTGACATTCACTCTGTGTACAATCTCTCCAACTTTTTCTGACCTTCCATTTTTCCCCCCACCCCCTTCAATCAATGAGGTTGAGAACAAAGGTTAACATGTTGAGTTAGACATTACATTAGTGTCTGCAGCAGGATTCAAACCTGGGAACCTGTGAACAAAGCAACTTCAAACACTCCATACACTCCAAACACAACCACTACACCAACTGAGTATGTTACCAGCTCAGCACATCAGTTTCCATTCATTTCTGAAGGGTGAAAGACAACCAAAGGTATATAAAAAATATAAATATCCATTTTGATGTGTTTCATGCAGGTGGGTCAGCTGATCCATTGACCCTGAGTAGAATAATTTGAGAAGAACAAACCATTGTTTGTGGCTGAGTAGGGTTAAGGTTAGGGTTAGGCACAGGGATAGGGATAGCATTCCTTATTAGTTGGGTTAAGGTTAGGGTTAGGCACAGGGAAAGAGATAGCATTCCTTATGAGTTGGGTTAAGGTTAGAGTTAGGCACAGGGATAGGGATAGCATTCCTTATGAGTTGGGTTAAGGTTACAGTTAGGCACAGGGATAGAGATAGCATTCCTTATGAGTTGGGTTAAGGTTAGAGTTAGGCACAGGGATAGGGATAGCATTCCTTATGAGTTGGGTTAAGGTTAGAGTTAGGCACAGGGATAGGGATAGCATTCCTTATGAGTTGGGTTAAGGTTACAGTTAGGCACAGGGATAGGGATAGCATTCCTTATTAGTTGGGTTAAGGTTAGAGTTAGGCACAGGGATAGGGATAGCATTCCTTATTAGTTGGGTTAAGGTTAGAGTTAGGCACAGGGATAGGGATAGCATTCCTTATTAGTTGGGTTAAGGTTACAGTTAGGCACAGGGATAGGGATAGCATTCCTTATTAGTTGGGTTAAGGTTACAGTTAGGCACAGGGATAGAGATAGCATTCCTTATGAGTTGGGTTAAGGTTAGAGTTAGGCACAGGGATAGGGATAGCATTCCTTATGAGTTGGGTTAAGGTTACAGTTAGGCACAGGGATAGAGATAGCATTCCTTATGAGTTGGGTTAAGGTTAGAGTTAGGCACAGGGATAGGGATAGCATTCCTTATGACTTGGGTTAAGGTTAGAGTTAGGCACAGGGATAGGGATAGCATTCCTTATGAGTTGGGTTAAGGTTAGAGTTAGGCACAGGGATAGGGATAGCATTCCTTATGAGTTGGGTTAAGGTTACAGTTAGGCACAGGGATAGGGATAGCATTCCTTATTAGTTGGGTTAAGGTTACAGTTAGGCACAGGGATAGGGATAGCATTCCTTATTAGTTGGGTTAAGGTTACAGTTAGGCACAGGGATAGAGATAGCATTCCTTATGAGTTGGGTTAAGGTTAGAGTTAGGCACAGGGATAGGGATAGCATTCCTTATGAGTTGGGTTAAGATTACAGTCAGGCACAGGGATAGGGATAGCATTCCTTATTAGTTGGGTTAAGCATACAGGTAGGCACAGGGATAGGGATAGCATTCCTTATTAGTTGGGTTAAGGTTACAGTTAGGCACAGGGATAGGGATAGCATTCCTTATTAGTTGGGTTAAGGTTACAGTTAGGCACAGGGATAGAGATAGCATTCCTTATTAGTTGGGTTAAGGTTAGAGTTAGGCACAGGGATAGGGATAGCATTCCTTATGAGTTGGGTTAAGGTTAGAGTTAGGCACAGGGATAGGGATAGCATTCCTTAATAGTTGGGTTAAGGTTACAGTTAGGCACAGGGATAGGGATAGCATTCCTTATTAGTTGGGTTAAGGTTACAGTTAGGCACAGGGATAGAGATAGCATTCCTTATGAGTTGGGTTAAGGTTAGAGTTAGGCACAGGGATAGGGATAGCATTCCTTATGAGTTGGGTTAAGGTTACAGTTAGGCACAGGGATAGAGATAGCATTCCTTATGAGTTGGGTTAAGGTTAGAGTTAGGCACAGGGATAGGGATAGCATTCCTTATGACTTGGGTTAAGGTTAGAGTTAGGCACAGGGATAGGGATAGCATTCCTTATGAGTTGGGTTAAGGTTAGAGTTAGGCACAGGGATAGGGATAGCATTCCTTATGAGTTGGGTTAAGGTTACAGTTAGGCACAGGGATAGGGATAGCATTCCTTATTAGTTGGGTTAAGGTTAGAGTTAGGCACAGGGATAGGGATAGCATTCCTTATTAGTTGGGTTAAGGTTACAGTTAGGCACAGGGATAGGGATAGCATTCCTTATTAGTTGGGTTAAGGTTACAGTTAGGCACAGGGATAGGGATAGCATTCCTTATGAGTTGGGTTAAGGTTACAGTTAGGCACAGGGATAGAGATAGCATTCCTTATGAGTTGGGTTAAGGTTAGAGTTAGGCACAGGGATAGAGATAGCATTCCTTATGAGTTGGGTTAAGGTTAGAGTTAGGCACAGGGATAGGGATAGCATTCCTTATTAGTTGGGTTAAGGTTACAGTTAGGCACAGGGATAGGGATAGCATTCCTTATTAGTTGGGTTAAGGTTACAGTTAGGCACAGGGATAGGGATAGCATTCCTTATGAGTTGGGTTAAGGTTACAGTTAGGCACAGGGATAGAGATAGCATTCCTTATGAGTTGGGTTAAGGTTAGAGTTAGGCACAGGGATAGGGATAGCATTCCTTATGAGTTGGGTTAAGGTTACAGTTAGGCACAGGGATAGAGATAGCATTCCTTATGAGTTGGGTTAAGGTTAGAGTTAGGCACAGGGATAGGGATAGCATTCCTTATGACTTGGGTTAAGGTTAGAGTTAGGCACAGGGATAGGGATAGCATTCCTTATGAGTTGGGTTAAGGTTAGAGTTAGGCACAGGGATAGGGATAGCATTCCTTATGAGTTGGGTTAAGGTTACAGTTAGGCACAGGGATAGGGATAGCATTCCTTATTAGTTGGGTTAAGGTTAGAGTTAGGCACAGGGATAGGGATAGCATTCCTTATTAGTTGGGTTAAGGTTAGAGTTAGGCACAGGGATAGGGATAGCATTCCTTATGAGTTGGGTTAAGGTTACAGTTAGGCACAGGGATAGGGATAGCATTCCTTATTAGTTGGGTTAAGGTTACAGTTAGGCACAGGGATAGGGATAGCATTCCTTATTAGTTGGGTTAAGGTTACAGTTAGGCACAGGGATAGGGATAGCATTCCTTATTAGTTGGGTTAAGGTTACAGTTAGGCACAGGGATAGAGATAGCATTCCTTATTAGTTGGGTTAAGGTTAGAGTTAGGCACAGGGATAGGGATAGCATTCCTTATGAGTTGGGTTAAGGTTACAGTTAGGCACAGGGATAGGGATAGCATTCCTTATTAGTTGGGTTAAGGTTACAGTTAGGCACAGGGATAGGGATAGCATTCCTTATTAGTTGGGTTAAGGTTACAGTTAGGCACAGGGATAGAGATAGCATTCCTTATGAGTTGGGTTAAGGTTAGAGTTAGGCACAGGGATAGGGATAGCATTCCTTATGAGTTGGGTTAAGGTTACAGTTAGGCACAGGGATAGAGATAGCATTCCTTATGAGTTGGGTTAAGGTTAGAGTTAGGCACAGGGATAGGGATAGCATTCCTTATGACTTGGGTTAAGGTTAGAGTTAGGCACAGGGATAGGGATAGCATTCCTTATGAGTTGGGTTAAGGTTAGAGTTAGGCACAGGGATAGGGATAGCATTCCTTATGAGTTGGGTTAAGGTTACAGTTAGGCACAGGGATAGGGATAGCATTCCTTATTAGTTGGGTTAAGGTTAGAGTTAGGCACAGGGATAGGGATAGCATTCCTTATTAGTTGGGTTAAGGTTACAGTTAGGCACAGGGATAGGGATAGCATTCCTTATTAGTTGGGTTAAGGTTACAGTTAGGCACAGGGATAGGGATAGCATTCCTTATGAGTTGGGTTAAGGTTACAGTTAGGCACAGGGATAGAGATAGCATTCCTTATGAGTTGGGTTAAGGTTAGAGTTAGGCACAGGGATAGGGATAGCATTCCTTATGAGTTGGGTTAAGGTTAGAGTTAGGCACAGGGATAGGGATAGCATTCCTTATTAGTTGGGTTAAGGTTACAGTTAGGCACAGGGATAGGGATAGCATTCCTTATTAGTTGGGTTAAGGTTAGAGTTAGGCACAGGGATAGGGATAGCATTCCTTATGAGTTGGGTTAAGGTTACAGTTAGGCACAGGGATAGGGATAGCATTCCTTATTAGTTGGGTTAAGGTTAGAGTTAGGCACAGGGATAGGGATAGCATTCCTTATTAGTTGGGTTAAGGTTACAGTTAGGCACAGGGATAGGGATAGCATTCCTTATTAGTTGGGTTAAGGTTACAGTTAGGCACAGGGATAGGGATAGCATTCCTTATGAGTTGGGTTAAGGTTACAGTTAGGCACAGGGATAGAGATAGCATTCCTTATGAGTTGGGTTAAGGTTAGAGTTAGGCACAGGGATAGGGATAGCATTCCTTATTAGTTGGGTTAAGGTTACAGTTAGGCACAGGGATAGGGATAGCATTCCTTATTAGTTGGGTTAAGGTTACAGTTAGGCACAGGGATAGAGATAGCATTCCTTATGAGTTGGGTTAAGGTTAGAGTTAGGCACAGGGATAGGGATAGCATTCCTTATGAGTTGGGTTAAGGTTACAGTTAGGCACAGGGATAGAGATAGCATTCCTTATGAGTTGGGTTAAGGTTAGAGTTAGGCACAGGGATAGGGATAGCATTCCTTATGACTTGGGTTAAGGTTAGAGTTAGGCACAGGGATAGGGATAGCATTCCTTATGAGTTGGGTTAAGGTTAGAGTTAGGCACAGGGATAGGGATAGCATTCCTTATGAGTTGGGTTAAGGTTACAGTTAGGCACAGGGATAGGGATAGCATTCCTTATTAGTTGGGTTAAGGTTAGAGTTAGGCACAGGGATAGGGATAGCATTCCTTATTAGTTGGGTTAAGGTTACAGTTAGGCACAGGGATAGGGATAGCATTCCTTATTAGTTGGGTTAAGGTTCCAGTTAGGCACAGGGATAGGGATAGCATTCCTTATGAGTTGGGTTAAGGTTACAGGTAGGCACAGGGATAGAGATAGCATTCGTTATGAGTTGGGTTAAGGTTAGAGTTAGGCACAGGGATAGGGATAGCATTCCTTATGAGTTGGGTTAAGGTTAGAGTTAGGCACAGGGATAGGGATAGCATTCCTTATTAGTTGGGTTAAGGTTACAGTTAGGCACAGGGATAGGGATAGCATTCCTTATTAGTTGGGTTAAGGTTACAGTTAGGCACAGGGATAGAGATAGCATTCCTTATGAGTTGGGTTAAGGTTAGAGTTAGGCACAGGGATAGGGATAGCATTCCTTATGAGTTGGGTTAAGGTTACAGTTAGGCACAGGGATAGAGATAGCATTCCTTATGAGTTGGGTTAAGGTTAGAGTTAGGCACAGGGATAGGGATAGCATTCCTTATGACTTGGGTTAAGGTTAGAGTTAGGCACAGGGATAGGGATAGCATTCCTTATGAGTTGGGTTAAGGTTAGAGTTAGGCACAGGGATAGGGATAGCATTCCTTATGAGTTGGGTTAAGGTTACAGTTAGGCACAGGGATAGGGATAGCATTCCTTATTAGTTGGGTTAAGGTTAGAGTTAGGCACAGGGATAGGGATAGCATTCCTTATTAGTTGGGTTAAGGTTACAGTTAGGCACAGGGATAGGGATAGCATTCCTTATTAGTTGGGTTAAGGTTACAGTTAGGCACAGGGATAGGGATAGCATTCCTTATGAGTTGGGTTAAGGTTACAGTTAGGCACAGGGATAGAGATAGCATTCCTTATGAGTTGGGTTAAGGTTAGAGTTAGGCACAGGGATAGGGATAGCATTCCTTATGACTTGGGTTAAGGTTACAGTTAGGCACAGGGATAGAGATAGCATTCCTTATGAGTTGGGTTAAGGTTAGAGTTAGGCACAGGGAAAGAGATAGCATTCCTTATTAGTTGGGTTAAGGTTAGAGTTAGGCACAGGGATAGGGATAGCATTCGTTATGAGTTGGGTTAAGGTTAGGGTTAGGCACCGGGATAGGGATAGCATTCCCTATGAGTTGGGTTAAGTTTAGGTCAACAGTGTCATGGCTGCCACCTTTATAAGCTTGCCGCTTGAATAGATGCTGTAGAAATTAAAGTGCAAATTCTCTTAACTGAATGTGCCTCCGATGTTTTTCCACGCTCAAATATTTCACTTGGTATCTAACCATTAAGGTAAGCCGAAAAATTGATTTTTTTTCGATTTCGCCGTAGGTTGTGCGTGGTATTCTTACCCAATGTTGTGTCAATGTTGTTTCAACATTGAAACAATTTTTGCTCAAATTTCAGTGTTGATTTGAGATCATTTTGTTAACCTTTTTACAACCATCAGAGTTAAATGTTTTTTCAATAGCATTTCTTCTTTTTTTTTTAAATCTTGCCATCTCCAATCCCACCCGAATCTGGAATGCCCAATAGGTGAACTATGTACAAACCTTGCTCGTATGCGACCACTTGCTGCCAACACAGGATAGTGAGGACAGTTCACAGCTCTCCTCCGAAGCAAGTGCCTGTTAACCACTGATTTTTATACACTCATTGGTTAAAACTTCCCAAGTTCAGAACGAGGGCGGAGGATACCCAGACACGAACAAAACCAGAGTCGTCCTGACGAGCGCCCGTCTGGCCAACACGAGGCGTTGGAGCAACGAACAAAGCTGATTTTACATCCCAAATCCGGCAGTCCCTTCCCAATTTGAACCCCTGTAGCGCGATGGCCAATTGTGCGCCACTCTAGTAAAGCACTGCGGTCAAGCTATCACCAGCTCGCAAAACGACGGTCAAACTATCACCGCTAAAATTTTGATGCGCAATTACAGCGGATAGCGAGGTACTTTGGTCACGTGATACAAATGCTGTCAAAATTCGGCTTGCTGAGAGAAAAACCGAGGCTTATTCAACGAAAGAATGCGTATATTTTCTTCATAAAAAAATCGTTAACAACTTCCATAATGGAGTTTGAAAATGACTTTTCTTTTTCTTTTTTTCAAAAAATAGTTCACATTTTGTGCAGATTGAAATGTGAGATTTTGGCGAGCTGCTGTGAATCCAGATGACAAATAATTGCTTGTAACTGTAATAATGTTTTGCTTAAAGCAAATAGTTAGAGAAAAGTGACACTTGATTATGATAGAAGAGGGATCCTCCTATAAGCCCACCAAATATTGAGAGATTCTGTGGTGGATATTTTTAATAAATGGCCATCAAAGTTGATACTGTGCAATGTGGGATTGCAGAAAATTGGATGGGGACGTCATACTTGCGGACCTATATTTCCTGCAAATCAAATAGTTAGAAAACAGTAACACTTGATTATGATATTAGAGGGATCCTACTATAAGCCCACCAAATATAAACAGATTCTGTGGTGGAAATTTTTAATAAATGGCCTTCAAAGTTGATACTGTGAAATGTGGGATTGCAGAAAATTGGATAGGGGCGTCATACTTGCGGACCTCTATTTCCTGCAAATCAAATAGTTAGAAAAAAGTAACACTTGATTATGATAGTACAGGAATTCTTCTATAAGCCCACCAAATATAAACAGATTCTGTGGAGGAAATTTTTAATAAATGGCCTTCAAAGTTGATACTGTGCAATGTGGGAATGCAGAAAATTGGATAGGGGCGTCATTCTTGCGGACCTCTATTTCCTGCAAATCAAATAGTTAGAAAAAAGTAACACTTGATTATGATAGTACAGGAATCCTACTATAAGCCCACCAAATATGAACAGATTCTGTGGTGGAAATTTTTAATAAATGGCCTTCAAAGTTGATACTGTGAAATGTGGGAATGCAGAAAATTGGATGGAGGCTTCATACTTGCGGACCTCTATTTCCTGCAAATCAAATAGTTAGAAAAAAGTAACACTTGATTATGATAGTAGAGGGATCCTGCTATAAGCCCACCAAATATGAAGAGATTCTGTGGTGGAAATTTTTAATAAATGGCCTTCAAAGTTGATACTGTGCAATGTGGGAATGCAGAAAATTGGATGGGGGCGTCATACTTGAGGACCTCTATTTCCTGCAAGTCAAATAGTTAGAAAAAAGTAACACTTGATTATGATAGTACAGGGATCCTGCTATAAGCCCACCAAATATGAAGAGATTCTGTGGTGGAAATTTTTAATAAATGGCCTTCAAATTTGATACTGTGCAATGTGGGAATGCAGAAAATTGGATGGGGGCTTCATACTTGAGGACCTCTATTTCCTTCAAATCAAATAGTTAGAGAAAAGTAATATTTGCATGTCATAACATATGTATCCTACTATACGCCATAGAATATCAAGAGATTCTGTTGTGGAATTTTTAAATGAATGCCCATTACAATTGATACTGTGTAATATGCCAATGCAGACAATTGGATGGGGGGATCATGTTTGAGGGCTGATAATTCCAGCAAATCAAAGTGTTTGTCAAAAGTTACCATTCAATAGCATAACTCATCGATTCTATTATAAAATTTTAAAACATTAAAAGATTCCATTGTGGAATTTTAAAATAAATGGCCGTCAAATTTGGGACTGATTAATGTGTCAATGCAGGCAATTGAATGGGGGGTGCATACTTGAGGGCCTGTAGTTCCTGTGAATGAAGCAGTTTGTAAAAAATACCTCTTGCTTACTACAGGTTGTAGTATCAACTCACTGAATATGAAAAGATTCGGTGCCAAACTTATTGAATAAATGGCTATCAAATCAGGAACTATTGTAATGTGTGAATGGAGATGACTGATTGGGGTACCATGTTTGAGAGCCTGTAATTCCTGTAAATCAAAACTTATGTGAAAAATAACAATTCCTGACCATGCTAGATGCACTGTAATATAAATTGACTGAATATGAAGAGATTCTATGATGGGATTATGAAAAAAATGGGCATCAATGTCGGAACTGTTGCATTGTGCGAAAAGAGATGATTAAATGTGGGGCCACGTTTCAGGGTCTGTAATTCCTGCAAATACAAAACTTTTAGAAAAATAACAGTTGCTTGCCGCACTACATCCTTTGTATTATTATAAAAACCTGAATATAGAGATTCCACTGTAGAAATATTAAATAAATGGCCATTGAATTTTGTTACTCTTGCAATGTACGCATGTAGACAGTTGAAATGGGGGTGATTTTTGAGGGCCTGTAATTTCTGCAAGTCAAGAAGTTTGTGGAATATAACACCTCCTTTACAAGCTTCATGTATTCTTGTACAAGCACATTGAAAATGAAAAGATTCCATGGCGGAATTATTAAAGAAATGGCAATCAAATTAGCCACTTTGCAGTGTGAGAATGAAGACAATGGAATGGGTGACCATGAATTAAATTGAATTGATGACTGTTTTAGTACCAATAATTTGTCAAAAAGAACTTGCACAGAATATTACTTGTAATAGTTTACGTCAAGTGTCGGCCTAATGTACCGGAAATTTTTGAATCAATTTGCATCACCTGAAGTATTTTGTACTGCCTTGATTGAAAAAAAAAATGCGTGAGCTTGAACTTGCCTTACTCGATCCTGCGGCCCACTGACATTTGATGGTTTTTGTTACAAACACATTTGTAATTGTATGTTTTCGTCAAACTATTCATTTGTCTTCTTAGGTGTATTTAACCTCTTAACCTTCCCCTTCACCAGAAATATCCATGGATGGCTTGCAAAATAAAATAACCTTGAGCATATTGTTTAATTTTCACTTATGCAAATTATTTCAAGTTATATAATCTTACAGACCGAATAAGTCAATGATAGAATTAGATATCTCCAACTTAAGTACCTGACCATAAGTGTTTTATTTATTTCAAAATTATTTTCTTGACCTAAACATAAACATGAAAGAAAAGAGATTGGACTAATTTGCTCGCCGAATAAATGGGTAGTTTTTGCGACCATTTGTTCATAATTTCACCAATGAAGAACCCAACACTTCTCTGTTTTGATGTTACTTTTAAAAAATTTTATTATGCTGTATTTTTATGAATTTTAGAGCATGCATGTGAAAATTTTATTGTTCATGGCATTCATGCACAACAGCATAATAAAATTTTTAAAAAGTAACATCAAAACAGAAAAGTGTTGGGTTCTTCATTGGTGAAATTATGAACAAATGGTCGCAAAAACTAACCATTTATTTGGCGAGCAAATTAGTCCAATCTCTTTTCTTTCATGTTTATGTTTAGGTCAAGAAAATAATTTTGAAATAAATAAAACACTTATGTTCAGGTACTTAAGTTGGAGATATCTAATTCTATCATTGACTTATTCGGTCTGTAAGATTATATAACTTGAAATAATTTGCATAAGTGAAAATTAAACAATATGCTCAAGGTTATTTTATTTTGCAAGCCATACATGGATATTTCTGGTGAAGGGGAAGGTTAAGAGGTTAAATACACCTAAGAAGACAAATGAATAGTTTGACGAAAACATACAATTACAAATGTGTTTGTAACAAAAACCATCAAATGTCGGTGGGCCGCAGGATCGAGTAAGGCAAGTTCAAGCTAACGCATTTTTTTTTTCAATCAAGGCAGTACAAAATACTTCAGGTGATGCACATTGATTCAAAAATTTCCGGTACATTAGGCCGACACTTGACGTAAACTATTACGGGTAATATTCTGTGCAAGTTCTTTTTGACAAATTATTGGTACTAAAACAGTCATCCATTCAATTTAATTCATGGTCACCCATTCCATTGTCTTCATTCTCACACTGCAAAGTGGCTAATTTGATGGCCATTTCTTTAATAATTCCGCCATGGAATCTTTTCATTTTCAATGTGCTTGTACAAGAATACATGAAGCTTGTAAAGGAGGTGTTATATTCCACAAACTTCTTGACTTGCAGAAATTACAGGCCCTCAAAAATCACCCACATTCAACTGTCTACATGCATACATTGTAAGAGTAACAAAATTTGATGGCCATTTATTTAATAATTCCACAGTGGAATCTCTATATTCAGGTTTTTATAATAATACAAAGGATGTAGTGCGGCAAGCAACTGTTATTTTTCTAAAAGTTTTGTATTTGCAGGAATTACAGACCCTGAAACGTGGCCCCACATTCAATCATCTCTTTTCGCACACTGCAACAGTTCCGACATTGATGCCCATTTTTTTCATAATCCCATCATAGAATCTCTTCATATTCAGTCAATTTATATTACAGTGCATCTAGCATGGTCAGGAATTGTTATTTTTCACATAAGTTTTGATTTACAGGAATTACAGGCTCTCAAACATGGTACCCCAATCAGTCATCTCCATTCACACATTACAATAGTTCCTGATTTGATAGCCATTTATTCAATAAGTTTGGCACCGAATCTTTTCATATTCAGTGAGTTGATACTACAACCTGTAGTAAGCAAGAGGTACTTTTTACAAACTGCTTCATTCACAGGAACTACAGGCCCTCAAGTATGCACCCCCCATTCAATTGCCTGCATTGACACATTAAACAGTCCCAAATTTGACGGCCATTTATTTTAAAATTCCACAATGGAATCTTTTCATGTTTTAAAATTTTATAAAAGAATCGATGAGTTATGCTATTGAATGGTAACTTTTGACAAACACTTTGATTTGCTGGAATTATCAGCCCTCAAACATGATCCCCCCATCCAATTGTCTGCATTGGCATATTACACAGTATCAATTGTAATGGGCATTCATTTAAAAATTCCGCAACAGAATCTCTTGATATTCTATGGCGTATAGTAGGATACATATGTTATGACATGCAAATATTACTTTTCTCTAACTATTTGATTTGCAGGAAATAGAGGCCCTTAAGGATGATGCCCCCATCCAATTTTCTGCAATCCCACATTGCACAGTATCAACTTTGATGGCCATTTATTAAAAATATCCACCACAGAATCTCTCAATATTTGGTGGGCTAATAGGAGGATCCCTCTTCTATCATAATCAAGTGTCACTTTTCTCTAACTATTTGCTTAAAGTAAAACATTATTACAGTTACAAGCAATTATTTGTCATCTGGATTCACAGCAGCTCGCCAAAATCTCACATTTCAATCTGCACAAAATGTGAACTATTTATTGAAAAAAGAAAAAGAAAAGTCATTTTCAAACTACATTATGGAAGTTGTTGACGATTTTTTTAATGAAGAAAATATACGCATTCTTTCGTTGAATAAGCCTCGGTTTTTCTCTCAGCAAGCCGAATTTTGACAGCATTTGTATCACGTGACCAAAGTACCGCGCTATCCGCTGTAATTGCGCATCAAAATTTTAGCGGTGATAGTTTGACCGTCGTTTTGCGAACTGGTGATAGCTTGACCGCAGTAAAAAACAACGCTGCCGGCCCCTGCCGGGGGGTACGCCGGGGCTCGAAACCGCGACGTGTTAGTCACCTCTGCACTGCAGCGCAGTGCCTTCACCGAGTGAATTAACCAGCAGCTGTTTCAAAAACATTTCAACGTTAAAAAGACAACTGACGTAACTTCAACCAAATTTCTGCGCTGAAGGTCAGTTTTGTGCAGGCTGGGTGTACAGGACTTAATGCCCGCCGACGCTGCTTTATTGTCTCTTCCTAAGATTGAAAGGACAAACACCACTGATATGGACTTGCTATATGCGTATTTGCTTTCTGTCAAGAGTCTAGACATGTTTCATATACCGTGGGCTCAAAAACTACTGGCACCCCTGACTGGGTATGTGCAAACAATACCAGGGTTAGGGGGGTGGGCTTGTTGTTCCTTCTTGTTGTTCTTATTATGTGAAGCACTTTGTGCTACATTTCTTGTAGGAAAAGTGCTATAAAATAAAGTTTGATTTAATATGAAAGTTTGACCTTTCTCTTACGAATAGCAATTTTTTGCAATACGTCTGCCCTGACCGTGCACCCGGTAAGAGACATTGTTACATTTTCATAGAGTGCTCGCATTATCACTTTATTAACTTTCTCTGACGAACCCAACATTACACCAGGATCAGACGATGAGCAGCCTTATGTCCATTTTAAAAAGTACATATAGACCTGGTAATGCACTCTGCAGAAAAAAGGAAGCGAACGACATGACGTTTAGTATGGAGCCGCAACAAGTTTGACAAAAGTGAAAGTCAGGGTGTGTCACTCGGCGCTTATAGTCTACAGTTCAAAGGTGTGACTTTATTCTCCGGGGAGCCTTGCAAACGCGCGATCCAATATTGCGATAACGCAGCCAATTTGTGGAGGTCTGGAAATTTACCGTCAGAAAGCCAACCTTATCGTCCTGTTTTGATTGGACTATTCTCTGCAATGGAGTCCTCATCACCGCCTAATTTCTCATGGATTGAGCCAAGCAAAGTGGCCGGACTAGGGTTGCCCAGATCGTCGTCGGATCTTGAATTCTTGGTAAACAATGGCATACAGCATTTGGTCTGCCTTTGCGAGGCACAGGCTCCGTTCTGCGACAGCTTCACTGGGCTGACATATCATCACATACCTATACAAGACTTCTGCCCTCCCAGTCTGGATCAAATTGAAAGTTTCCTGGAGATCGTTCAGGGTGCTCTCAGCAATGATGAGGTCAGTAGGAAACGCCAGGGATCTCAAACTCAGGGCTGGGGCACTACTGCGTGTGCTGTGCTGGTCATCGTTTCAACCCCAAGGGCAATTTCCGAATTTCAACGAGCTTTTAAGTTTTCCTCATTGTCGTTTCTGATGCCTGAAATAGCTTTGCAGTGCCACAAAATACAACACATATAATGTTGCAAAAAATGAAAGATCGTAAAAGTATTCTTGTGCTTTGCACTGCACGGAAACCCAGGTAGCAAGCACCTCCACTCCCGATCTGGCCCGGCTCAGTGCCGACTCCAGCTGATCTGGTCCAGAGCCGGGCCAGATCCGAAGCGGAGGTGCTTGCTATCTGGGAATCAATAGCATAAAAGGTAGCATTAAAACGGATATGGGTTCCAAGCCTGGTTGCAGAGCATGTGATCTTATCATCAATTTTTTCTCCTTAAAATTTAATTTAATTCAGATTTGTCTCATTATAATTTCTGTTGTCTTTAAATTATTCATCGTTTTACAGATAGTCTGGCTTTGTCGCCAGTTGTCCACTCTTTCGACAATTATGAGCTTTCTCACCTTATTAAAAAATTAGATAGATTATTTGGACAATTGAATGCATGCATAATTGATGCATATTTTTTCAATACAGACCAATAAGCACCACATGCCCATAAAAATGTAATTGATCTCACGTTTAAAGTTCCAACTTAAGAAAAATGAACAGCTAGTTGAACTCAGGGGATTGCAAAGTGGCTAGAACAATTAAAAGTGCGCAAAGAGGTCCACCAGTTCGAGAATAACTTGGTTATGCCAAACTGCACTCAGGCTGTTGGTTACAAGTTACAACGTGCTCCACCCAATCTTCACTATGATTGACTATCTAGCTCAGAGGTGGGCAGCGAGGGCCGTATCCATCCTTGGTTTTCACACCAACTTCTGGCCTTTAATTAGTTTTTTGTATAAATTTGCCAAACCATTTACAAAATCTGACATTTCAGGCTTTGCTCTAAATGATCATGAATGGTCACCAAATACTGTTCTTTTCTCCCTTCATAAAACATTTTTCTTTGATTTAAGTATTATGTAAATCTATATCTGTGCATGCAATCAATTAACTAATTTAGTCAGGGTAATTGATAGAAATAAAAACCTGCATACACACCGGCCCTCTAGGACCAGGATTGCCCACCCCTGATCTACTCATGCTGAGTTCTGACCCTCACTTTTTAAATACGGCTTTGACTTGCCACAGTTGGTTATAATACAGATACGGCTTAACCCTTAGAGCACTGAAATACATTTTTGAAAAAATATACATTTTTTCATCTTGTGCTGTTGAAAACCTATCGTGAGGTGACTTATTTACTCGCCACATGATAGGTTTTCAACAGCTTTGATTTTGGTATTTTACATCTGGGGTACCCAATCTTTCCCAGAAAGGGCCGGTGTGGGTGCAGCTTTCATTGCAACCAAGCAGCTACACACCTGATACTACTAATCAACCCCTGCACTCTGCCAATAAGCTTGATAAGTAGCGTCAGGTGTGTAGCTGCTTGGTTGCAATGAAAGCTGAACCCACACCGGCCCTTTCTGGGAAAGACTGGGGACCCCTGTTTTACATCATCGAGCACCAATAGCTGCACGTCGCGCTCCAAGGGTCAATTTCATGACGACCCAGCACCATCTTCAGGTCATAAATGCAGCAGTTAAAACAAATGGGCTTCTGCATTTCGTTGTTCAGCTGCGTGACCGACCGCGGAACAGTCAGCAGTTTATCGGACTCAAACGCCCGAGCCCACATGATGCTCCGAATACTTTGCAGAATGATTGTTTGGATGTGTGTAACTGATGTAACCGTGGGTCAATCAAAAAGTGCTAATCTAAGCAGCTCCTTGTTTTAGGGCGTCGCGGTTCACTGTCACCACGGCCTGGGGAGAACAGGCACTATGCTGGCCTGCTATCTGGTGAAGATGCGGCAAATGTATGGGGAGGACGCCGTCAGTGAGATCCGAAGACTGCGTGAAGGGTCCATCGAGACCGAAGGCCAGAAAAAAGTGGTGTTGGAGTATTCTAATCATCAAAAACAAATTCTTTAAATTTTGTTTTTACCGCCCGTTCTTGGCAATTTTCTGGCTTTCTCCTAAAAATTTCTCACAATGTTATTCTTGTGGGCTACTTTTTAAGTCTATTTGAAGCGGAGTAACTGAATCATTCCATTTGTAAAAAGTCATGCGCCCTTACCGCAAGTCACTTTGGATAAAGTCATCTGCTGAATAAATAATGTATTGTCCAATAACCGCACTAGTTCACTGTGGTTATCACATGAAAAGAGGCCATCGTGCGGTTCTGTATTTTGGAATTTTCAATTAATAAACAAGACACGCGTGCATGATTTGCATATTCTCAACTTCTTTTAATATTTTTGTCTGCCTTTGGCGTTTTCATTGGCCTTTGGGAGCATCAGTACACTACGGCCCGGTTACTGCGCCAAAGCATCTGAAATATTTGAAAAATGGGTCATGGAAATGTGCACAGTTGAAATCAGAATGTGATCTACATGATGGGCGTGTTGCATTTGCTGGGACTTGGGAAATTAAAGCATAAATGAGCTGGACTGTAAGGAACTCTAGACTCCGTGTCTACACTCACTCACTCACATACACTCACTCACTCTCTCTCACACACACCACACACACATATACACTTGCATAAGTGTCAAACATTGATCCCTGACCTTTTTAGACGGTGATCACTGGACCTCCAGGAAGATTCAGTCGAAAAGAAAGCCGCAATTTCCACAGGTATATGGGGAAAATAGGTCAGCACACTTACGGGGCCAAGCAATTAAGCTCCTGATCTGTCTGGATCTGTTTTTCTGCAATAGTGATGTTACACAGGCTATGAGGATGCAATCAATGCAACTGTCTATTGGATTCCATTTTCAGATTTTTGTTGCGTCGATTTCTTTTTTTCCATTGCATTGTTTGATTTAATCTCAGTTATTATTTTGGGCATCTTCAATGTGTGTCTGTTATGATCCCACTTTGTCTGACCGTGTCTTGCCCATGATTCTGCCGTGATCGCCCATGTTTTGATTATGACTCTGCTCTGTTTGACCATTCTTTGATTATGATTTTGATTCCATGCCATGTCTTGTTTTTGTCCCCCGCCGCGCGGAACGCGCAAAGCGGGGGACATAGTATTCACGACCGTCCGTACGTCCCGAATCCTTGTCAGCGCGATATCTCAAGATCGAATTGTCGGATTTTCTTCAAATTTGATGTCAACATGTATGATGGTGATGCCCCGGCGCCAGTCGATTTTGGTGACCTTCGCACCATTCTCAAGGTCACACCGAGAGATTGTCGATTTTCACACTTTTGGCCTTGTCAGCGCGATATCTCAAGAACGAATTGTCGGATTTTCTTCAAATTTCATGTCAACATGTATGATGGTGAGGCCCCTGCGCCAGTCGATTTTGGTGACCTTCGCACCATTCTCAAGGTCACACCGAGAGATTGTGCATTTTCACACTGATAGCCTTGTCAGCGACATATCTCAAGAACGAATCGACAGATTTACTTCAAATTCCATGTTAACATATATTGGGCTGATACCCCGGCGCCAGTCGATTTCGGTGACCTTCGCGCCATTCTCAAGGTCACACCGAGAGATTGTGGATTTTCACACTGATAGCCTTGTCAGCGACATATCTCAAGAACAAATCGACGGATTTACTTCAAATCTTATGTCAACATGTATTAGGGTGATACCCCGGTGCCAGTCCATTTCGGTGACCTTCGCGCCATCCTCAAGGTCACACCGAGAAATTGTTCATTTTGACACGATTTCACATTTTGTGGCGGGGGACAAAGACACGTTAGTGTCAAATACTTGTTTTGCTTTGTTTGCATGTCTTCCATATTCCATTCTCTCAGTTATATTCCGGTCCTTGTTTTGTTTCATACCATGCATTGCACTTTGTCTCCCCTGTCTGGTCTCATGTCATGTGATCACTCACTGCCCCAGTATTACGTGCCACACTTTCAGGTGATTTCATGGTTGTTGGGATTTCAAGTACTCCTTCAAATCTCGTTTTCTTCCTTCACCTTGCTGCGTTTCAGCGGATCCTCCGCACTTGTTAAACTCTGTTCTCCCTCCTTATCTGTGCACGTTCGGACTCCCTAACCGGAGCCGTATGTCTGTCAATACGCTGTCTTTGTGATCCCTGTCTGCGTTTTGGCTTTCGCCAATTTCATGTGGTTAGGAACTTCCTCATGTTCACTCCTTTGTTAATTAGTCTGATCCAGCTCACCTGTTTCCTATTGTAGCATGTGACTTCCCGTTTGTGTATTTAAGCAGTCATTTCACAACCTGCCTTTGTCAGAACGTTTCCCTTATGTTACGATCATTTATGCCTTGTACTCTTTGTCAGTCTCTTCTGACTGGACCATCCCCAATTGTGATTTTGGCTTTGATTTGGATTTCTTTGCATCTGTGTATCGAACCTTTTTTGCCCGAACACGAGTTTTGTGTTTGTTGCCCTGTTTACAACTTGGATTATGTCCCTGGGATTCTGATTTTTGGATTGTGGACTTTGTACTGTTGCTTCCTGCTCAGCGGGGGTTCACCCCCATTCTTAATAAAACACAAGTTTTTTGGATTGCTTGGTTCTCGCGTCTGGTTCCTGAGTGTAACCTCACTGTGTCATGAACTTGAATTAAAAAAAACTTGTCTGAATATGTTCCATTATCATATACTCTTCCAAAAAAGAAACTATACATTGTTTTTAGCATCAATTTATTATACATGAAATGTTTTGACAAATGTGGAAAGCATATTGAAAAGAAAGTGTAATCAATAATTCAATATTTGTATAATTTATTTTTTGGAAGAGTATATGTGCGTATTAGAATATTGGAAATTTGATACACGATTGTCAACCCACAGACCCCCCCCCCACACAAGTTACAGTGTAACTCTAGCACTGAACACGGGGGTCACCTGATACACCCCCACCCTCCTCACGCAGGGCGGCTCAGATCCTCAGTGCTGCACGAGCTCAGGTGTCCCTGTGTGCCTGTGCAGAGACACGAACACCGAGACGCTCACTCCTCAAGGGGCCTTCGCCGGAACTTTCCTCGGGCGTCCTGTCTCCTGTCCTACAGCCTCCTGTACTCGCTGCCCTCCTTAACATCCCTCCATCCCATCCCTCCATCCAGCTCACGGGCTTCCACTGAACATCCAAGACCTTACAGTTAGCCTTGTGTCTCCCTCTCTCGTGTCCGCTATCTCCCTCTCTCTCCCTCTCTCCCTCTCTCCATCACTTTGTTTTGCCCCCTTACTTGTGCCCTCTCTGCATCTCTTTCCCTCCCTCCCTCCCCCTCTCTCTATCCCTCTCTCTCTCTCCATCCCTCTCTCTCTCTCTCTCTCTCTCTCCATCCCTCTCTCTCTCTCATGGCTCATTACTGCCACTGTCCCCTTGCGATGAGGCCGATGATATGAGGACCGGTGGACTCCAGGCATCATGGCCGAGTCGGGACCCAATCCTCCCAGGGGGAACGAAGAGGCCGGAGGGGCTGCCTCTAAAGATGAGACGGTGCGTATACTATTCCACACTGGACCACATCAGCTTGTCTCTGCTCCGGATCGGCATTGGGGCATGTGGTTGGTATCCGAGGATCTAGGGTGGAACTTGTATTTTGGTCTTATTAATCAGCAAATCATTAGGTTTTATGTTACTGACAATATAGCGATGGATCAATGGCGTAGCCAGAACTGAAACAGTGAAGGGGGGGCATCCCTTTAAAACAATTATGAGTCCTGAGTTGTCAAAAAATTTATTTTATTAATACATTTCCCAATTATGAAAATAATCTGTTGGCAATTAAAAACACAGCTTTCCTCTTAAGGCAATCAAAGGGTGCCTAAACTATAGGCTAAATTCTGTTCAGAAAAAAATAATTTACTCAGAATTAGGCCTATACTTTACGAAAGGTAAACCTGCAACCTTTTGGGCACATCAGGTAATCTAACCCGCATTTCATGATTTTTGAATTTAAATCAGAGACAAAGATTAAAAGTGCCTTTATGTGATTTTGAACAAGGCTGATAGAAATGCACAAAATTACACGTCCACTAAATAATTGTCATCTTACCTTAATGAGAACTAACAACCCCTGATAGTGTGGAGTGTTTTTGGAGTGAATGTATTGTTCATTAGGAAAAATGATTTCGATCAAGTCAGGACTAGTGATTGTTTTAGAGGGATGTTCTGTGCCCTCCCAAACTTCAGTTCTGGTGATGCCACAGCAATGGATGGCCTTTATTTCTCATTTTAACTGTGGCCTCAAAAGTAGTAAACCAACAGCTGTAGTCTAGACAGGAGAGTCACAAGCTACCTTCAGGCTATGAATTCTTTTGAAAAAACTTTAAAGACAACAGTAAATGCTTTGGATCTTGGTCTGCAAATTTATGAAAAACTACAACCAAAAATATTGCCAAAATTTGATCTAATTGGTACCTTGCACATAGTGATATTAATAATAAATAATAATAAAAATAATACAATGCGCTTACATTTTACTTCATCGGGAAAGGTGTACCATTAAATAGTGATGATGAAAATGTCACAATTTTCAATATTTTTGACAATGCAAGTGTACTAATTATGACACACCTTGACAAGACATTGTTTACTTTTCTGTCTTAATTCAACTCTATCCACATTCCTGTTATATCAGAATTAATTAAATTATGTTTATAATATGTTTGCATGCTTGAAAATCAATTCCACTCTACCACTTTGTCACTTAAATAGATGGCGATGACTTCCAAACGCCTGTTTTGTTCTGCTGCATCTAATTTTACATGACAGGCCCACTTGCACTTCTTGGCTTTGTGACACCATGCCCGTTTCATTAAGGAATCCGATGAAATGCAATTCAGTTATTTAATACACGGGCTGTTAGAATTTTTGCCCCATTTCCAACCAATATACTGTACTCTGCCACAGTTTGTGCACCGTAATCAGAATGACATAGAGACTTCATCAAAGAAGATGTTTTCCAGATTCGAAAAAGAGAACGAGGGAACATGGTCACACTCTATGATAACCATCGTTAATACGTAGTAAAATGATAATTGATTAAACTTTAGTGAACTGTAATTTACTGTTGAGAAATAAATGATAATTAATGTTCGATAATTATTTGTAATGTTGTATTTATATTATTTTTGTTGATTATCTCTCATCAGCTAAGATGCAATATATGTATCATAAAATAATACATTTAATTTACACAAAGTAATGACAAAATAACATAAATTATAGCATTATTAATCATTTGGAGACATTCTTTATCATCAGATTGCTTGTCCACCTTACAACGAGTATTAACTACAGTTTAATTAACAATCGTTTTACTATTTTTCGATGATGGTGAGTATAAAGTGTTCCTGGGTACTTTGGAACAAGTTATTCATCACTACGTTGTGCTAATACTGCAACCTCAAAAAAACACTATTTGAATCAGAATTTAAGGCTCTATCTTGGGGTTGATAAATACAAACCCAGGTCCAGATTTAGAATAGTAATGCACTGTCTCTTGAAGGGTGGTCCTGTGTGGATGGACTGGATAGCTTGTCAAACATTATTACCTGGCCCTGGGGAATCGGGGAGAAGTGTTGTTTTTAGTTCCATGTGTTGCCTTGTTTTTTTGTTTGGCTTTTTTGTTTGTTTGTTTGTTAGCAACTTAGTGCCAACAATGCAGCAACAATTATTTCAAAACTCTGATCACAGGTTAGTCATGGTCCAAAATACAAGCCGCTTAATTTTGGAGAAAGTATGCCAAGCTTCCGCAGACATAGGCCAAAGTTCATTAATCAGTTTTTCGCTTTAACGTCTGTTTTAATAGTGGGATCGAATTAAAACCAAGCTCAAAAGATGCAGCTTTCAATTCTACAGCCTCCAATATGCAACTGGGGGGTTTAAAGCCTCCAATATGCAGGGGGGTGCGTAAAGTAAATTATTTTAAATGTCCATAAAATCGGCAATTTTCAAGAGATTATGTTTTTTTCCACTCTACACAGAAAGCATTCTAAATTATTTTTGATTATGAAATGTGCAATGTTTCCACGAATACTAAAAAGTAATAAATAGATTTCATCAAACATGCGCTTCCATGTCAAACAGTCAACGGATAGAATTTAATCCCACAAATAAAATGTGGATTGTTCTTTACCCTCTGATGCACAACATATTCAACACCATATTGCGCACAGCGTGGGTCAAAAATTACCCACATTTATTTCCAATCAAAATCAATATATAGTCATCTCTTTTTCTGCCATTTTACTGGGAAAAAATGCTTTATCATCCAAGATTCCAGAAATGAAACAAATGACAATATTTCTTTAAATAGTACAAATGACCACACAAATAATCTTAAAATTTAATCAAAGGTTAGCTTCTATAATAAGCCCCAGTGTGGGCATAGTTGGAGGTTTGACTTTTAAACCGAATTTGGAGAGATCGTAAATACCCTTCTTCTCTGTGCAGGAAGACCCAGACCCCTCCCGGATTGAAGTGGTGTCCGTGATCGACGAGGACCTACCAGCCGTTGAGACTCCGAACACCATTAATGTCAGCCCTCTCGCCAGTCCAGATGGGGTGCTGTCTTCAGATGGAATGGCCGCGGAGCCAGAGAACCCTCCTCAGAACTCCAATTCCCAGAATCCACCTGTCCCCGCACCACCACCCAGCCCAGGCATGCCCGTCACCAAGGTGCAGCCGTTTCTGAATGGTATGAAGTCTGTGCACAATGGAAAGTGCCAAGAATTCAGAGAAAAATACTCCCAAGTGTTGCCCTGGAAAAGTACGACCTCTCCTAAGTTTCTCAACCTTGGTCCTAAAGACTGTTGTTCCCCACTGCATAAAACTTAATTTCAATTGACATCATGACCGTAATAATAGGATCACACGTTCTACCTGGACCTACACTGAAAACAAGGCCTGGATTGTTCTAAAAATATTTGGTCATGAGATAGCTGGCTGGACTAACTTGTTCCCAGCTTGAGCTGCAAGACATGTCATGTCAAAGTTCAGCCAAAGTTTTATAACTCAACAAGTCAATTTGAAAAAAAGAGAAGGAAAATTTTTCTGAACATGTTTACAACTCAGTGCTTTGAGAACTGATCGATCGGTCGGTCTGTAACAAAGCCCACCTCTCGTAGGTTCTTGGTGCCACATAGATTGTTGAATTTAAGGCACAAACTTGAAAAATTGTTGTGTTTCATAACCATGACTTGGATAGTGAATCATTGAAACCAAGAACTTGATCGAAATGTCCCATGTTTTCCAAGAATGGCCTTAGAGAGTGCAGGCCTTTAAGCAATCATTTTCAGTCTTTAGCACTCCTTTGTGCATCCAGCCTCTCTAATTCATTTTATTACAAACCCCTAAGTACTAGCTATTTTGCAGACTATTTACTTCTTTGTTCAAATACCAGTTTTGAAATCTCAAAATTATTTAGTAATGTTTTTCTTTAGAAAGATTAATAGAGTTTTGGGTTTGTTTTACTGCATATCATTTTAATTGTCAAAACTATGTTCTGAAAAGTTTGCAAGCAAAATAAGTTTAACGTGTATCTCATCACTTTCATACAATTAACAGTATTTAAAGCCTGAGAAATGCAGTGACAGGAAAAAATGCCCAACCAAATAAGAGTTTAAATAACTCAATCAAAAAGACAAGATCCTCAAACGCCACGATTAATTAATTATTCAAAGCACAAGGCTAAGCACACACCGGTCTTCCTCAGTTCAGATTGGAGCATCTGTTATTCGGACTGATGCGTCTGGCTAATAACTGTGGCTGAAAAAAATTTGGCTACTCCTGTCCAAAAATATAGTATCTTGTCTAAGTCAACTATGTACACAAATTTTAGACGATATCTTGTCTAAAACTCAACCGCCTTAAATGGTGAAAAATGTGCCTTCACGTGTGTGTACTGAATAATTACTGTATTATTATGATATAGATGGTAAAAACTGTGTATTTTTTGTCTAATCATGTTTTAACAACATAGTAACACTCCAATTTCAGATAGGTTGTTACGGGACTTAACAACGGAGCCGGCTGGGTTTTCGGTGTTAAAAATAAAAGAAAGCAGGGCCTGCATCAGTGACAAAGGAGATTGGATCGAATCTCTATCCTAGAATAACACCCATCGGAGCATTGTTTGTTTTGACATGTAAGAATCGCTGAACATGCTTATCCAATCAGTCTTACGTCTATACGTTTTTTATTCCCTCTTTCTGCCGCACGCACCGTCTGTAAGATGAACTGGCGGAGAAGAGCCTGCGCGGTCGAATTCTCGCGCGGCGAATGGAACTTCTTTTTGCCGCATGCGTAGTCGCGCTCTGCCTCATCATCGGCATTGGAGTTGGAGGTAAGGGCAGGATGCTTTTGCATTCGTAATGAGCCATTACAGTCTCGAGGCCGCGTGAATATTTCATGTCGGATATCCAATTATATACGGGGACAGGCTGGGTGCTGAAGTTTGCCCGGAATATTTGGGGAACTCAGGTTGCACGTCGTGCAGGGAACAAATGCCGCGTTGGCCTATCGAGTCAGTTTACCGCTAAGCCTTTATTAAACTGTTCATGACTGACATGGTGAGAGAGACAAGAGGTCAGCTTATTTATTGTGATGAGGGGCTTGTACAATGCCAGTGGTCTGCTAGAGAGATACTGCAGTGGGATATGATGTGAGTGTGAATGTGTTTGATGAAAGAAACTTCAGAAACTTCTCATTGTACTGTGGGTTGTTCATTAGGTTGACTCAAACTGCCAAAAGGCTTTTTTTTTAAGTTTAGTGCAATTGATGTTTTAACATGAACATACCGTAAGCTTGTCGTTGTTATTTCAGACATCTACCACAGTGTGAAAGGATTTGTCCAGACTGAACTGAGGTTTCCAATGGCATGGTCAGGACTGCACTGAGGTGTTGAAAGGGCTGATCTGGTCTGTCCTGAGTTACTAACATCCTCCTCTTTCCTTTGACTGGTGATGCCCATATTTGGTCTGTCTGGCCAATCAGGACTATACTGAGGTGTTGAAGGGTTGGTCAAGACTGCACTGAGGTGTTGAAGGGTTGGTCAGGACTGCTCTGAGGTGTTGAAGGGTTGGTCAGGACTGCACTGAGGTGTTGAAGGATTGGTCAGGACTGCACTGAGGTGTTGAAGGGTTGGTCAGGACTGCACTGAGGTGCTGAAAGGTTAGTCAGGACTGCACTGAGGTGTTGAAGGGTTGGTCACGACTGCACTGAGGTGTTGAAGGGTTGGTCAGGACTGCATTGAGGTGTTGAAGGGTTGGTCAGGACTATACTGAGGTGTTGAAGGATTGGTCAGGACTGTACTAAGGTGTTGAAGAGTTGGTCAGGACTGTACTGAGGTGTTGAAGGGTTGGTCAGGACTGCACTGAGGTGTTGAAGGGTTGGTCAGGACTATACTGAGGTGTTGAAGGGTTGGTCAGGACTGCACTGAGGAGTTGAAGGGTTGGTCAGGACTGCACTGAGGTGTTGAAGGGTTGGTCAGGACTGCACTGAGGTGTTGAAGGGTTGGTCAAACTGCACAGAGGTGTTGAACACACTGCTCTCTCACTGCAGTGGGCCTGAGCTGCTCGGGGAAGTTTCGCTGTGGCTCGTCGTCGCGCTGCATTAGAAGCTCAGCGCAGTGCGACGGCGTCATCGACTGTGAGCAGGGAGAGGATGAGCTGCGCTGCGGTGAGTTGGGGGGGGCAGGGCGGGGAGGGGGCATGACCCCCCTACTGTCACAGAGCGTCACTCTGTCCCTCACACTTTTTCCAAGCTAAATATTAGGCCCCATGAAAAATATTAGTTCATCCACCTTTTATTCTGGGTGATCACTCCGCCTTGTGATGTCAGGAAGGGGAGATTTTTAACTGGCTGATAATGGCTAATTAGCTGTGCACCTGGTGGCATAATAGGGGAACCTTCTCCTGCCAATGAAGCAGAGTCCAGCACAACAGGAGGGTTAATTTAACCTTCCTATTGACCCCATTCATTGTTTATCATTCAAAAAATAATAGTTGACTTTTTTTTCGGCTTCATATCTCATGACTTTTCCTTATTTGATGGGGACAACTGATTAAGCATAAAATTACCATGATGATATTTTTTCAATGTGCTGAACACATATTGCACACATTGGTGTTCCTCTGAGGTCAATTTGACCCCAAGCTGTTTTAGCTGTGTAAAACTTGTCTGTGTGTGAGTGTGACCTCACATCCCCACACCTGCAGGTGCAGAGTTGATACTTTTGAGTTGATTCATGACAGGGGGCAGGGAAAACAACTATTCCCTTGAGAACTTCCATACGTCTCATGGTGTGGGCACGTGGGAAACAATTTGAGTTGTGAACCCCTGCCAAAATGAGGAAGCCAGTGTAGGCCTGCGAGCTGCTTAATCCAAGTCTTTCTAACTACACGTCTCCCCTGTAAAGATTATCATCTCAAGTACAATATTTTCAAATGATGGTTATATGAAGAGCTCGAATAAGGACTCTATGTCTTCAACATGGCTGACTGTGTGTCTGGCGGGACACTCTTAGCAGGTCGTCTACCTTGTTGTTGAAGTGAGTAGAGGGACCATAATTTTCCATTTTTGGTGCTAACGTAACATGGGGGAGGGGGAAACAATATTCTCATGAGAACTTTCCCGCACCATGGGCATGAAGGTGTGTGTGTGTGTGTGTGTGTGTGTGTGTGTGTGTGGGTGGTTTACTGTCCATGAGGTTTCGGAACAGCTCTTTGACAGTGGAAGTGACAGAGGAGAATGTGTCTGAGACATAGGATTGTGTTGAGGAGGACCCTGATTTTGAGGGATTCCCATCTGATGAGAATGAGAGTGTTGACCCTCCCATTGTCTCTAAATCACCAGCAGACACCATCCCTTCCAAAAATTGGAAGATAATACGGTTCCTTTCCCCACTTCAACAGCCGGGTAGACTTAGTGCTGCTGATATTATTAAAAAATAATTAAAAAAAAAAGATGAAAAAGTAAATAAATATGTTTGAGAGGAAGGGGGGGGGGTCCTCCAACATCAATCAATATAGTTCATTTTGTGAGAATCATGAATGTGCACCCCAAACTAGAAAAGATTTTGGTGAAAGATTTTCAAGATGGGCGGCACGATGGCACAGTGGTTAGCACTACTGCCAGTAGGATCATGAGTTTGAATCCGGCCTGGGGCCTTTCTGTGTGGAGTTTGCATGTTCTCCCCGTGTTCACGTGGGTTTCCTCCGGGTACTCCGGTTTCCCCCACCCACAAAAACATGCAATATAGGAACACTCCTGTATGGCTGTGTGCAAATATTTGGCAGTTGGAGGGGCCGTTGGCGCATACTGGCAGCCACGCCTCCGTCAGTCTGCCCCAGGGCAGCTGTGGCTACAAAAACGTAGTTTGCCAGCATCAGAGCGTGAGTGAATGAATAATGTGAAGCGTCCGAGTGCCTAGAAAATCACTATATAAAATGGATACATTATTATTAATATTAAGATATATTAACTCTAAAACTGAAAGTTTCACCTGATTGTGGCGGTACAGGAAAGGTCACATGATCACCAAAAGCAATAGGCTTCATCCTCATGTGGTCAATAATGTAGTCAGTTAATTTGAGAAGACTTGTATGAAAACTTTTCAAGAAACAAATTCTAATTTAAAAGTTTGGCCTGATGGTAGCGCTAGAGGACAGGTCAACTCACTGAAATTATGAAGGGGTTATTTATGTATTCAACAAATAAAGTGCCTGACTAATGGCACAAGCAAAAATCACAGATCACAACAGTATTGGCCCATGGGCTACTTTTCGAGAGGTAAACTGCTCTGGAATTTCTGCTCTACCTCTCTGTCTCATCAGGCAATCTAGCCCGTGCCTCATGATCGATTTAATAGTTTAAATTGAATTAAAGACAGAAAATGGAAATGCACAAAATTGCGCGTCCAAATGAATGATTGACGTTTTGTCATTACAAGGTGAACAAGCAACACCTCATAGTGCGGAGTGTTTTCGGATTGAAAGTAATTAGAAAAAATGATTGTGATCGAGTCAGAACTAATAATTGGTTTAGAGAATTGATTATTGCCCACGCAGTTTTAAGTTCTGACTGCGCCACTGATCCATGGGTGCTTCAATGAGATACCGAAGGCGCTGCTGCTAATCTGTGCCAGGAACTCGCAGCAGTAGACCTGCCCTGTTTTGTAAATTCCTCCCGGTTATTCCCGGAGCAGTTCCAAGTTTGTAACTGGCGAGACAAGCTGAATTCGCTATGAGCTGATTGGCTGTTGAGATGGGTTGCGTCCTTTAAGTTCTAAAACCAGCCTCTTGCGATTTGACGTGCTGAATCTCTCGTGTCGCCACCAGCCTGCTTGAGTCGGGCTGCGACGAGCGAGTTCACACTGCTTCAACTCATCCCTGCGACCTTCCAAAACGGTCTCGTCTCGTCGCGAATCTTTTGTCTGAACTGGATTTAAGATTTATTAAGGGACCTAATCTTTGGAAATTAGGCCCACCCACAATTGGTCTGGCCCACCTAAAACTGAAATCCTGGCGCCGTGCCTGCCCAGACCAAATATTGCCAGGCTCTGGGGTTAAAATGGTCTATGAAATTAAACCTGCGCTAGCACATTGGTAGGAGATAAGGACGAACTCCCTTGATGGCAAGAATAATAAAAAGTAAATTTTATTTGACTTGGTGGACTTGTAGTTTCTCACGAAATGAAAGTTCTGGAGTCATGAGTTGGGGGCTGTACATACTGTACACCAGGATATGACTGTTACCTGCATCTGTGCAGAAGCGCTCTTACGTTTTCAAAGAGATCAACTACTGCTCTCTTAAGCCGCTTTCACTCCGGACACGAAACTAATTTTTCGCACGATCGACTATATTCAAAGTCAATGCAAAGCTGCGAATACACGCGTTTTGCATGTTTTCGCATTGACTTTGAATGTAAGCTGTTGTGCGAAAAGTTCGTTTCGCATCTGATGTGAAAGCAGCATTATGCTTACGGACTGCTGAAATATTCTTGAAGTGAGTGATTGTCATGGCCATTCTTTCAGTGCCCGACAGCTATTACGGTATAATACCGACCGTATGGGCAGTCAGTGACTGTTGAAAAGGAGCGAAACAGTCAATCAGCTTGAAAATGTCGACAACTGTCAAATAACGGCCAGCTATTGTCTGACTTCATTTACCAGAGTGACTTCTTCTCCATCAGATTCGAGCTCACTACCCGATGTTCGCAACTTATTCCTCAGCAAAACTTGAATTTAACTTACCTTCAGGAAAGGTTGTGACTCATTCATCTGCCTCGTCTGTCTGTCTGTCTTTCTGTCTGTCCCTCAGTCCGTCTGAGCGGGAAGAGGTCGGTGCTCCAGGTGCTGGTTGGGGGGGTCTGGAGGACGGTTTGTTCAGAGGACTGGAGCCCCTCCCTGGGCATCTCTGCCTGCAGGCAGCTGGGATACTCCAGGTACTGCAGGCGTGTGCCACTCAATCATATACAACATCATACTTATACCACTCAATCATATACCATTTCATATTCACACCACTCAATCGCCTGTAATGTACAGTAACTCTCAAGTATAATGTACCTTTTTGTACCTGCACCATTCAGTTGCCCGTAATATACAACCTCATACTTATCAATCACCTTTAATACGCCACAGAGGTGTATAATCCAGGGGTCAGAAACTAAAAATCCTACCATGTTTTCATTCCACCCGTAAACTCCTGTCAGCAGATTTCACTTGTTAGTTTTACCTCCCAGCTGAAGAATAGGGCCAACTGACAGGTCTTTTGTGGCTGGAACAATATTCTGGGATGGACTTTTACTCTCTGAACCTGGATTATACTCCTCTGATACGCCACCGTATACTTACACCACTCAATCGCATGTAATATGCCGCTTCATACTTATACCACTCAGTCACTTGTAATATGCAGGACCTTGCTGGTATAACCTGCGATATACCTCTTCATTCTTACAATACCACTCAATCCCCTGTAATACACAGTAACTCTCCAGAAAAGCCTGTAATCTGCCACTTCAGAATCTTTAGATTGCTTGTAATATATAGTACCCCTCCAATATACGCGACAACATACCAGTCCACATTCTGCGATACCAACCATGCAATGTTACGTGCCACAATTTATCTGGTAATTTACCATTTCATACCGCTCAAAGCTATGCAAAATATCCTTACAGTCACCTGCAACACTCAGCACCATTTCAGTACCGTTCCAGCAAGGAATATTTAGAGCAAAACAAGCTGATAAGATGCTGGGATACAGCCAAAAGTATTGAGTATAAAATAGAGGAGGTTATGCTCATCTTGTACAATGTCTTTGTCAGACCACACTTGAGTATTGTGAGCAGTTCTTACGCTTAATCTCTTCAGTCATAGTAAATGGAAACTTCAGGGAGATCTGATCAAGGCCCCTAAATAATGAGAAAAATCTGATTGTTATGATTCTGTTGTTGCCTGACCATGTTTTCGTTATGACTCTGCTGCCAAGCCATGTTTTCTGATTTACTCCAGGCCATGTTTAGTATTTTGCCTGTCTTTCTGTGTCATGTCTTTTGTCTGACATTACTCATATTCACAGTTTAGATTATCATTCTGGTTTTTGTATTTCTCATGCCCTGCATTGCACATTGTCTCCCCTGTCTGGTCATATGAGATGTGACAGTTTTATTCCCCAGTCCTGTGTGCCACGTTTTCAGGTGATTTCATGGTTTCTGGGTTTTCAATTATTCCTTCCAGTCTCGTTTGCTTCCTTCGCCCTGCTGTTCTATCTTTACTAACATTACGAACAGTTTGTTATTTTAGATAAATTACTAACATTAAGTAACATTGTTTGTAGTACTAACTTACTAACAAGCACTAGGGATTGTATAGCGGCACATTACTAATTGACTAACGAGCTCTCAGCACTCGCTCCGCTCTAGTCTCCGCCCCTTGCCTTCAGTCAATTTACTTTGCTGTGCTTCAGCAGATTTTCTGCACCTGGCTAATCACTGTTCTGCCTCTCACTCTGTGCACGGTGGAACTCCCTAACCGGAGCCTTATGTTTGTCAGTAGGCTGTCTCTGTGATCCCTGTCCGCGTTTCGGCTTTTGCCAATTTCATGTGGTTAGGTACTTCCTCTTGTTCATTCCTTTGTTAATTAGTCTGATCCAGCACACCTGTTCCTTATTGTAGCATGTGACTTCCCGTATGTGTATTTAAGCAGTCATTTCACTCTCAGCTCTTGTCAGAACATTTTCCTTGTGCTGTGTTGTTTATGCCTTGTATTAGTGTTATACTTCTGACTGGAATGTCCCTGATTTTGGTTTGTCTTTGATATACCTGTGCCCGTGTAACAAACCTGCTTTGCCCGACCCTGAGTTTTGTGTTTGCTACCCTGTTTACGAATTGGATTCCTACATACTGGATTCTGATTTTGGATTGTGGACTCTGTACCGTTGCCTACTGCCCTGCAGGGGTGTCCACCCCAGAATTAATAAAGAGCAAGTTTGCTGGATCTTTTGGTTCTCGCTTCTGTTTCCTGAACGCACCCTTACACTGATGACCTTTATGTTAAGGGAAAAACCCATTTTCACTTCAACCAGGCTGAGACCATCTGATTCAAACACAGATCCACAGCAAAACAGCCAAATAAACTTTATTCATTTGCAAACCAAACAAGAGAATAAGCGAACTCAGTGTGTTACTTGCTAGAAGGAAGCAACAGAAGAGCTAATTGCCTCCTATGTTTCATGAAATATGAAATTCACACACTCCTTGTCATGGCTACCAGCCAAAATACTTCCAAGTTCATGTCTGTTATGAAGGTTTGTTGCTCTGAGGAGAATTCAGTTGCACCTTTATTCTGTTGTGGTTGAGCCGGAGTGAGAGTTACACCCGTGTCCTTCCCGCTGTCCCCACAGTTATGTGGACTTCAGCTCCCTTCCACTGTCCTCCATTGAAGACGACTTCCAGGGCCACCTGGTGTCAATCAACATTAGTCAGCCCGCCTCCCAGCAACTGGTCAAGATCCATAACTCCACCAGCCTCAGGTCGGGTCACCAGTGTGTGCGATGGGTTGTCTGTGTGTGTGTGTAAGGGTATGACATCACATCAGCCAGAAAACTCTCAAACCACCAACCAAATATGGCCACAGCAGCCATATATAGCACAGGTTTCCTCAATTATCACATATTTGTTTAACTTGCAGCTCATTTTCACACTCTAACCCTTTTCGGAGGGCTGTAATCCCTCTGCTGGCCCCTCCATATGGCTATAAACATGTGATTCTGCCCTGTTTGCCGTGTTTATTTGAATTCTGCTTTGTCTGACCACGCTTTGCATTTTGTATTGTGATTCAGATGCCTTTCCGTGTTTTGTTTTGGCTTTGTCTATGTAAGTCTTCCATATTCCATCATTGCAGTTCTACTCCGCTCCATATTTTGTCTTATGATGCATTGTACTTTGTCTCCCCCTGTCTGGTCTCATGTCTTGTCTTTGCTCACAGCCCCAGTACTGCGTGCCACACTTTCGGGTGATTTAATGGTTTCTGGGATTTCAATCATTCCTTCCAATCTCGTTTACTTCCTTCACCTTGCTTTTTTATATAACTAACAATACTGGCAGTTTGTTATTTTAGTTAAACTTACTAACCCAAACTAACACTGTTTATAGTACTTACTTTCTAACGAGCAGTAGGGATTGTATAGCTGCACATTACTAATTGACTAATTGTTGAGCTCTCAGCACCCGCTCTGCTCTAGTCTCCGCCCCTAGCCTTCACTCAATTTACTTTGTTGTGTTTCAGCAGATTTTCTGCATCTTGCTAATCACTGTTCTGCCTTTCACTCTGTGCACGTTAGAACTCCCTAACCGGAGCCGTATGTCAGTGGGCTGTCGCTGTGATCCCTGTCTGCGTTTTGGCTTTTGCCAGTTTCTTGTAATCAGGAACTTCCTCATGTTCATTCCTTTGTAATTAGTCTGATCCAACTCACCTGTGCCCGATCATAACATGTGACTTTTCCTACATGTATTTAAGCAGTCATTTCACTCTCAGCTCTTGTCAGAACGTTTTCCCTGTACTGCGATTGTTGATGCCTTGTACTCTTAGTGTTATACTTGGTGTTATATATCCGTCACGGATTCTGATTTTGGCTTTACCTTTGATATTCCTGTGCCCATGTACCATACCTGTTTTGCCTGACTCAGAGTTTTGTGTTTGCTGCCCTGATAACGGTTCGAATTACACCCACTGGATTTTGGCTTTGGACTCTCTGACAAACCCGTGCCTGTGTACCGAACCTGTTTTGCCCGACTCTGAGTTTTGTTTTTGCTGCCTTGTGTACAGTGTGGATTACATCCCTGAGATTCTGATTTTGGATTGTGGACTCTGTACCGTTGCCTTCTGCCCTGTGGGGGTTCACCCCCCCAATTGCCATAAAACTCATCTTCCAGGTCTCGCATTTGGTTCCTGAACGATACCTCACAGAACAGTTTCAAAATAAATGTACTCAAGTTTACCATCGAATCACCCAGTTTGCTGTAATACAAGAGCATGTCCGCATTCATCCAGACTGAACCTCGCTGACATTATGTCTCAGATCACCGATTATGCCCAACACAAGCTTATCTGCACAAAAATTCAAAAAAAGATTCAAATTAGCTAGTGTATTTTGCTTTCATTCTTTGCATGAGAAAACCGCGAGAGTTTATATAATGAATGAAAGAGGTGTGGCAGTTTTTCCTCTCGCTGTACATTTGTGTTTACAGTATAGTATCGCTGAATGTTGATTATCCCTCTTTTAATTCCTGTTGTTACCGCAGAATAACGCAGTGCAGTTCTGACCAAGTGACGTCTCTCAAGTGTGTGGGTGAGTGAGTGTGGGGGATGGGAGGAAGGGAGGGGGGGTGCACAGAACTTGTCCAAAACACGACCGATCTGCTTTTCAGAACCGCAAACAGACAAGAGCTTAACCCTTTCAGCGCCATAGGCAACTATAGATGCCCAATGATGTAGGATATCAAAGTCAAATGCTGTTGAAAACCTATCATGTGGTGGGAGCTCTTTTAAACAAGTTGCCACATGATAGGTTTTCAACAGCTCAGGATAACTACATTTTTAATTCCTTTAAAATGTATTTGGCGCTCAAAGGGTTAACACCTTTCATTAACATTTGAGTGAATCAGTGATTTTCTGGCCTTTCCTGGAGGACCGCAAACCAGATTCGGGAACTTATGAACGATGTTCCACCTTGACCACGCCTGACGGAACTCATCACGGGTTTTGATTGGTCACATCAGGTGCACTTCAGGTGGAACAGGACAAAGCCCTGGATCAGGCCGGTGTGCCCCGAGGCGAGGGCTGGGAACTACAGCAGGCGAGAGGCTTTCCGTCGTGTTCTTCCTCTCCTCCTTCTACCTGCGGCTGAACGGGCTGGATATGCTTCGCTACTTCAGACGCCGAGATTATCCTGTTCACTGGATGTCATGATGAAGCCATCCCCCAGCCCTGGAGCATTGTGGGATTTACAAACACAAATTTGTTGTCCAGTTCTGACCAGGCTTTAGGTGATGTTCAAGGCCTGAGACGGAGGTGACGGTTACAGTAGTAATATTCAAAAAATCTAAAAAAGGGCAGCGCATCTCAATACTTCAATTCAAGGAGGACAAAAATACTCACATTTCACTTATTTATTTGGCTCACATCACAAAAAACAAACGCTTAAAAAACCAAACGCTAACGCGTTTCGGCACAAAGCCTTCATCAGAGCGTTTGCAGTCAAACAAAGGCTTTGTGCCGAAACGCGTTAGCGTTTGGTTTTTTAAGCGTTTGTTTTTTGTGATGTGAGCCAAATAAATAAGTGAAATGTGAGTATTTTTGTCCTCCTTGAATTGAAGTATTGAGATGCGCTGCCCTTTTTTTGATTTTTTGAATATGGTCACTGGATTTGGGGTTTAACACGTCACTGAGAATCCAACTGTCGAAGCGCAACCTCCTTTACAAACAGTTACAGTAGAATTTTGTGGTCCGTTCGCCATTTTTGCGGCGTCCTTGGTGGCTCTGTCTTTGGCGGAAAGATGCTTGTGTGGCCGCAGCTCGGAGCCCTGGCAGCTGGAGCAGGACCCAGAGCGATTCCCTTCCACACGCTATTTTTGTTTACTCTTCCCACCCGAGGCCTTTTCTGCTCGTCCTGCCAGACATCATGTTGGCACTGGGGCGTCTCACGGTGGATTTGGATGAGTTTTTTTGTCCAGTTGTGGTGATTTAAGTTCTCTGCTTCTCCCAAACCATCTGTCTTCACTGTGTGGGGAAGGGCTGGGAGGTGGGGGGTGGGGGGTGCATTTGGCTTCTGTTTTTAACAGCCAGGATTGCCATGGGGGCTGAACTCCTTAATTATTGCCCTGATGGCTATCATTTAGTTTACTCAATTTTGTCAATGGTGTGAATAATTATGTGTAAATGAGTGTGTTCGCGTGGGAGTGTGCGTGTGTGTATGTGTGTGCTTGACTGTGTTTGTGTCTGCTGTAAAGAGTGGGTGTGTGTTTTAGTGTGTGTGTGTGTGTGTGTGAACGTATGTGCCTGAGAGTGTCAATGTGCATGTGTGTGTGTGTGTGTGTGTGTGTGTGTGTGTGTCTCCGTGTGTGTTCTAGCGTAGAGTGTGTGTTTATGGACCTGAGTGTGTATCGCTGTGTGTTTCGCTCCAGAGTGTGGTTCCAGGCCGCGGTTTCGTACGCGTATCGTGGGCGGTAACCTGTCGAGGGCGGGGCAGTTCCCTTGGCAGGTGAGCCTGCACTTCCAGAGAGAGCACGTGTGTGGGGGGTCAGTGGTGTCGCAGCGCTGGGTCCTAACTGCTGCTCACTGCGTGTTCGGGTGAGTCCTGCTCACTCTGCAAGCGCTAAACACGCGCACACACACACACACACACACACACACACACACACACACACACTCTCACATACCACCCAAACACATGCACATGAACACATACACACACACGTGCTCGCGTTGGGTTTTCATGTCTTGTGGGACATTCCACAGACTTGCATTCATTCCCTAACCTGAACCCTCAACAGTGCATACCTAACCCTAACCTAATTCTAACCTTATCCCAACCCTAACCTTAACCCCTAACCCTAAAATAGCTCAATTTTCTCATGGGGACCTGAAAAGGTTCCCATAAGAGAGAAGAAATCTGGTATTCCATTACTTATGGGGTCATGTTGTCCCCATTAAGGTAGGTAAACACGGACCACACACACATATCCATATCTGCATCACCTTTACACCCATACACACGAACATTTACACATATATGCTCACCCTACACACTCAGGCATTCGCATATACTCACACTCATATACACAAATGCACAAACCTCAGACACTCTGGGTGCTATTAGCTTATGCCATTGATCGTCACACTTATAAATGTCATTGATCTGTGTGATTTACATGATGTTTGATGGCTACCAGATCTCACCCTGACTCTACCCAGGTCAGATTCAGGTGTGTGATGTTTTACCTTTAACACAAGGTGATGTGCCACAGGTGACGCACGTCATATTCCAGGAACTGACTGGGGGGTCCTCTGCCAATCTCTCTCTCTCTCCAGGTTTGCTTATCCGTCTCAGTGGGCGATACACGCAGGACTGATTGACCAGCCGGTCAATGGCGCCAATGCTCTTGCTGTGGAGAAGATCATCTCCCATTGGCGCTACAGGGAAAATGGCTGGGACTATGACATCGCCCTCATAAAGCTGGTTGAGCCGCTTACCTTTAACGGTAGCACATTTCTCTACCTCGCCAGAGCTAGGCACATTATTAACACTGACAAACTATTAGCTTTAGCCAGTGGAGCCCAGCAGCCCATAGAACAGGGGAGATCAGGGAGATCATTTTGTGATGGTCTCCCTCTCTCTGGTGCTTCTGGGAAATTGAGTTTTTGTGATTTCCTTGATGCTATATTACTACCACCCCTCCCCCAACGCCTAGTGTGGCTTTTTGGCTTTAATTCCACCTCTGCCAGGAGGCCTGGGCCAATCAAAACCAGGGATAGCTGGCACACGGCATGTTGCCGGGACAGGCCTCTCAAATTAACGCTCCACGTTTCTGTTGTCTGATAACTCGTGTAGTTTTTTTTGTGAAATGTGATTTATATGCGCATTTTGACTTATCTTTATGTTTCCCTGCTTTTGACGTGTCATTATCAGTGGTGTAGGCTGTCACTAGAGGTGGAAAAGTCCTGGTCCATGAAATTAAACCCCAGGACTTTTGCGCTGACAAGTGTTTGTTCTCAGAGCAGTTAAACTGATGATCACAAAGCCAATTATTTTAGGCCCGCGCTTACCTCACCCATCACAGAATTTGTACGCTTGTTTTACGTCAGCGGAATCTGGCACTTCGTATTTTTTGTAAACAGCCTGTTGAGCTGTAGTTGAATTGCCATGATTGAGCTCCATGGTCTCCTCATTGACAGCGACGCACTTGGAAGCACTACTGCCTCACAGCTATAAGGATACGGGTTTAAATCCAGCCTGGGGCCTTTCTGTGTGGAGTCGTGTGCTTTCCTTGCGTTTGTGTGAGTTTCCTCCCAAAATTGTGTAATGGGATCAGCCCCATGCGCATCGGTTCGAATACATTGGTTCATTGACTCGAGATCGCTTGAAATGTCCTTAAAGCTGGGGTGTCAAACTGACCCGTAAACGGGCCAAGAGGCTGCAGGTTTTCACTCCAACAATGCAGAAGCGCACCTGATACAACTAATCAGTTGTGCAGGTCTAGATCAGTTGATTAAATCAGTGCTTTCAGGTGAGCTTCTGCTTGGTAGGATTGAAGACCTGCAGCCTCTTGGCCCGTTTACGGGTCAGTTTGACACCCCTGCCTTAAAGAATCAATCAATAGTGTTGTTTCAACTGTCATTTGCAGAATGTTGATTGTGTTTCCGTGCTTTTATATTATTGCATCGCATAACGCATCATGAATGCGATGGAGCCAAAGACTATTCTGTACATTGTGGGCAATAAAGTTATCACCTAATCTATCTCAGATCAGCTCATTCACACCCGGTTCCGTAGCCAGAGGGTAGATCAGTTCTGCTGGGTGGAACGAAAACGCGACGGGACTTTGCCCTTCTGACCCTGGTGCCTCACATCTCTGGCTGTGAGAAGATAGATCTTTCAAGACTGAAGTGGTCAATAAAGCACAACAGCACTCAATTAAATCTCCTCTTTTATGACCACCATTAGTGTGTAATGTCGTGAGCCAACGATTTTACCTTATAACACTTGCAGATACACAGAGAACTAACAAGCTACAGCCAGCAGACCATGGTCAGGTAGGGATGAAAAAAAATAGGGTGGGATGAGGAACATTATTTTGTGGCAGTAGCTTCCCTGCTGCAGGTGCTCCTGGGAAATGGAGTTCTCTCTGACTGCTGCGGAATGTCTTCCTCAGGGTTTGTGGAGCCCATCTGCCTCCCGAATTTCGGGGAGCAGTTTGAGGACGGAAAGATGTGCTGGATCTCCGGTTGGGGGGCCACTATGGATGGGGGTGAGTCCTCGTGTGGGACCCAGGGGTGCTCCACCTAAACCAGGAAGGGCCAGCGTGGCGCAATTTTATTGTCGCCTCGCGGCTGCGGCCGGCGTTAGATTCCCACCCACCAACAGCATGAGCCTGAGACAGATTTCTGAACGAATCAAAACTGGTGACACGACATTATCAGAAATGTGATGGATCACCTTGCCTAAAACAGGTTATGAAAATAATCCCGATTATGACCCCCTAACCCTCACCCCAACCCTCGCTCTCTCGACCGAGGTCCGTTTGGTGGATGTAATCTACACGACACACGGCTGCATCATCATTCTACTATTCTAAGTTTTCAGGATCAGTTCTTCATGAGTAGAATTCAAGTGGATGGAGTAAAATTTCTGGCTGGACTTTGTTCACCCAGCGGCAGAGTTTTATTCCTTCGGTTTGCATTCTGCCTCTGACCATACATCTCCTTCTCTCGCATTGACGTTCATATTTTCAGACAGAAAAGGTTTTATCCTACCTTGACATGTTTCGACGGGATACTCCCGTCTTCTTCAGGAGAGTCACTGATGTTACGAGTGGCGTGTCTTATCAGCTGATGTTAGCGAGGCTTGGCCGCCCTGTCAGATTTGTAGACGCCACTTTAAACATAGTGGAAAACAGATTGGAGACCGACAGATCATTGAAAAAGCACACAAATCTCTCAGTACACGACATATCAGAATTGCTTAGGTTCGTCGCCACATCCACCTATTTCAAATTCCGCAACACAATATTTAGACAAAAAGAAGGATTCCCCACTGTCTGCCATCATGTGTGGTTTTTTCATGGAGGACCTGGAAACGAGGGCCATTGCATCGGCACCCGAAAGTAATCGTCCCACACTCTGGAAAAGATACGTGGACGACATCTTAGAAAAAATAAAATCAGGACATACGCAACAACTCACAGATCACTTAAACAGTATGTACCGCACTGGGAAAATACAATTCACACACGAAGAAGAGACCGACAAAACCATAGCGTTTCTGGACATAAATATACATCACACTAATGAAGGAGACATTAAAATCAAAATATACAGGAAGCCCACCCACACTGATCAATACCTGCTGTGGTCATCTGAACACCCCATAAATCACACTTTCCTGGTAAGAACACTGTTTGATCGCACATCCATCATCACAGAAGACACAGACAAGAGAAAGGAAGAGGAACATATAACTAACGCACTGAAGAAATGCCAGTACCTCTATGGGCCATAAACACAGGCAAACTACAGGTACAGCAGAAACAAAACCCCGGGGCATCCAGAGAGAAACGTAAAAATGATACCGAAACCAAAGGAGTCGTTTCGTTACCCTACATAAGAGGCGTCACAGAGCGGATTCAACGGGCCATGAGAAAATTCCACATCAACACCCCGGTAAAACCATGCATAAAATTACGACAACTACTGGTCCACCCGAAAGACCAAATTGACAACTGCAACAAATGTGACGTCAAATACGAAATCCCATGCCGGTCTTGCCATAAAACATACATTGGGGAAACAGGTAGACCTTTTCACACACGTAAAAAAGAACACCAAAAAGAATGCGAGAAAGAGACAACAGCCAGACAGACTCGCTCAGTTAAGGAACAAGCACTACAGGTAAACCTTAAATTAGCCATCACAGACCACTGCAAGAGGGAAAATCATATTATGGACTGGGACAAGGCCAAAGTCATCCGCACTCAGAACAACCGACATGAACGCTGGATCATGGAGGCAATTGAAATCAGGAAGCGGGCCCACAGGACCATGAACCGGGACGAGGGGGCATACACGCTTTCCCACACCTGGAGTACCATCCTGGAGGAGCGGCCGGACAGCACGAGGCGTGGCCGCCCTGTCAAATCTGACACGCCTCGCTAACATCAGCTGATAAGACGCGTCACTCGTAACATCAGTGACTCTTCTGAAGAAGACGGGAGTATCCCGTCGAAACATGTCAAGGTAGGACAAAAATTTTCTGTCTGAAAATAAGAACGTCAATGATAGTTAGTTACCAAAGACAGTATGAACCTCTTTGGATCATCTCCCCCTCTTTTTCTATCTCTCTTTCCCCTTCTCTCTCCCAACTCCATCTGTCCTTTCCTCACTCTTCTCTCAATCCCTCTCTCATCCCACTCTCTCCATCCCTCGCTAACCCCTCTATCCCTCTCTCCCTCCCTTTCTCTCCTCTCCCCCACCCCATCTCTATCCCTCCCTCTCTGTCTCACAGGTGAGGGCTCCGCGTCCCTGTACTCCGCTGCTGTGCCTCTGATCTCCGCTCAGACCTGTACCCAGCCGGAGGTGTATAAGGGCTTCATCTCTCCCAGGATGATCTGCGCTGGTTACCTGGAGGGCGGGACGGACACCTGTCAGGTATGGGGGGAGGGGCTATACCCTCACGACTACAGTGCCAGACCATTGGCGATTTACTGCAGTATGATTAGTGCTGCTCTTGGGCCCTTGAACAAGGCCCTGTAACCCACATTGGTGCAGGGGTTTGGCCCCCTGCTTGGTCAGATTGACGGTCAGAGCTTCGGATATAGAGAGCATGGAGGGTCATGTTGATGAATCTCAGTAAATGAGAGACAACACCCCCCCCCGCCGCCGAGATTCAAGTAGCCAATAACAGGCAAAGGAATCCGCACAAATTGTGCCAATGACTCCGCAGAAACCTGGACAAACACGAGGATTCTGGTCACACAGCCTGTACCGTACTGTCCATGTTTTACATAGGATTAGCACCTGGACCTTAATGCACATTGTTTAGGGCACTCGGTGTTTGAGTCGGATGTTTGTCCATGTTCCCATGATTTATAATAATCATGTTCATTCTTGTAGTGCCATGATTTGACACAAGTGAAACTGTGTGAGGTGATGTTTTGTGTCGTCTGTGTCTATCGGGGTCAGTTTTTATCTGTGGTCATACAGGGGGACAGTGGGGGCCCTTTGGCCTGTGAGGACACATCGCTGTGGAAACTGGTTGGGGCCACAAGCTGGGGCCAGGGCTGTGCGGAAAGGAACAAGCCAGGGGTCTATATACGCATCACAGAGTATCTCAACTGGATCCACCAGCAAATGGAGGCGAGTGCGTGTGCATGTTAGTCGTGTGTGTGAGCAGTAGAGAGAGAGAGAGAGATGACAATGTGAAATGCAGAGAACAGTTATAAGCCTGTAAATGGTAGCTCTTGACGGTTGCAAAAGTTTATATATTCTGATATCCCTCAGGAGATACTCGCCACCACAGGGCTGTTCCCATGATTCACACAGTGAGGGTTTGCTGTTTAAAAGGAGTCGTATCAGGATTTTCTGAAGGGAGATGCTGGCAGGCAGCTGGTTGGGGCTGTCAAACACCACACCCTGCCCCGCCCCCTCCCCATACCAGCCGTTCAATTGAGTAGGGACCTGCGATTGACGCCTGGGTCTCATTAGCCATGTCCAAAACAGTTTTTCCAACTGGATGACCGTTTCTCTTATGAAAGTAGCACCCCAAACAAGAGTGTACAGTGAACCTACTTAAAGTACATGAATAGGCGTATAGGTATATTTCATGTCTGTACTGAATGCGGCTGAGCCCAAAACTACCATGTCCTAAAAATTTGTCCATCCTGTGTAGTCTTTCTGCTGCTTCCTCCTCCAATCAGGCAAAGCCATGTGGCGAAACTCAGCTAGTTGCATGCTGCTGCCCTCTAGTGGTGTTTCAATTCAAACCCGTTAGTGTATCTCACAAAGACATGACTGTAAATAAACCTTGCAGCACTCGGTCAGCTTTATATTAATAATATTCATATCTGTCCTGAGTGACTGGTTCAGAAATCACCACCCTTCGGCCCTGCCCAAATTCTCATGGACCAGACAGTAGAAATGCATTTCTGTTTTAAAGATATTTTTCTTCTTTCTTTCAGAAAGAAGAAATGCAGAACCCCACCACAGTCAGCACCGACGAGTAAACCAAAGACCTGTACAGATATTTATTTTTAAAAAGTTTTTTTTTTGTACTTATTGTACCATTTTATCATGTTTTCGTTTGTAAATACACACATTGGACAGCACTGATTTGTCTGTGTGTTCTACTTTAAAGAACAGCGACACCATAGAAGAGTCTCAGGCTGATCTCAAAACTCCTGTAAGACCTGGGCTACTCCCACTCAGGAAGTACCTGTTGTTGAATATTTACAGTCAGACTCTGCACTGTAGCTCATTTTATAGAGGGGGGGGGGGTCACCCTATTGCTCTTACCCTCCACAGAAAGTGCCCCCGCCAGGATTCTCCCTATTCTACAAGTGTCTCGCATTAAATCCAGAAATACTCCACATGCACTGCCATCAGTAACTGGTGTAATACTCCACAGGCACTGCCAACAGTAACTGGTGTAATACTCCACAGGCACTGCCAACAGTAACTGGTGTAATACTCCACACGCACTGCCAACAGTAACTGGTGTAATACTCCACACGCACTGCCAACAGTAACTGGTGTAATACTCCACAGGCATTGCCACCAGTAACTGGTGTAATACTCCACAGGCACTGCCGACAGTAACTGGTGTAATACTCCACACGCACTGCCAACAGAAACTGGCGTAATACTCCACACGCACTGCCAACAGTAACTGGCGTAATACTCCACACGCACTTCCAACAGTAACTGGTGTAATACTCCACAGGCACTGCTGACAGTAACTGGTGTAATACTCCACAGGCACTGCCGACAGTAACTGGTGTAATACTCCACAGGCACTGCCAACAGTAACTGGTGTAATACTCCACAGGCACTGCCGACAGTAACTGCTGTAATACTCCACAGGCACTTCCAACAGTAACTGGCGTAATACTCCACACGCTGCCAGCAGTAACTGGCGTTAAATACTCCACAGGCACTGCAAACAGTAACTGGTGTAATACTCCACAGGCACTGCCAACAGTAACTGGTGTAATACTCCACACGCACTGCAAACAGTAACTGGTGTAATACTCCACAGGCACTGCCAACAGTAACTGGTGTAATACTCCACAGGCACTGCCAACAGTAACTGGTGTAATACTCCACAGGCACTGCCAACAGCAACTGGTGTAATACACCACAGGCACTGCCAACAGCAACTGGTGTAATACTCCACTGGCACTGCCAACAGTAACTGGTTTAATACTCCACATGCACTGCCAATAGTAACTGGCGTAATACTCCACACGCACTGCCAACAGTAACTGGTATAATACTCCACAGGCACTGCCAACAGTAACTGGCGTAATACTCCACACGCACTGCAATCAGTAAATGGTGTAATACTCCACACGCACTGCCGACAGTAAATGGTGTAATATTCCACAGGCACTGCCGACAGTAACTGGTGTAATACTCCACACGCACTGCCAACAGTAACTGGCGTAATACTCCACATGCACTGCCAACAGTAAATGGTGTAATACTCCACAGGCACTGCCAACAGTAACTGGCGTAATACTCCACACGCACTGCAATCAGTAAATGGTGTAATACTCCACACGCACTGCAATCAGTAAATGGTGTAATACTCCACAGGCACTGGCGACAGTAACTGGTGTAATACTCCACACGCACTGCCGACAGTAAATGGTGTAATACTCCACAGGCACTACCAACAGTAACTGGTGTAATACTCCACAGGCACTGCCGACAGTAACTGGTGTAATACTCCACAGGCACTGCCGACAGTAACTGGTGTAATACTCCATATGCACTGCCAACAGTAACTGGTGTAATACTCCACAGGCACTGCCAACAGTAACTGGCGTAATACCCCACAGGCACTGCCAACAGTAACTGGCGTAATACTCCACAGGCACTGCCAACATTAACTGGCGTAATACCCCACAGGCACTGCCAACAGTAACTGGCGTAATACTCCACAGGCACTGCCAGCAGTAATTGGCGTAATACTCCACACGCACTGCCAGCAGTAACTGGTGTAATACTCCACACGCACTGCCAGCAGTAACTGGTGTAATACTCCACAGGCACTGCCAACAGTAACTGGTGTAATACTCCACACGCACTGCCAACAGTAACTGGTGTAATACTCCACACGCACTGCCATCAGTAACTGCTGTAATACTCCACAGGCACTGCCGACAGTAACTGGTGTAATACTCCATACGCACTGCCAACAGTAACTGGTGTAATACTCCACAGGCACTGCCAACAGTAACTGGTGTAATACTCCACACGCACTGCCAGCAGTAACTGGCGTAATACTCCACACACACTGCCAGCAGTAATTGGCGTAATACTCCACATACACTGCCAGCAGTAACTGGTGTAATACTCCACACGCACTGCCAACAGCAACTGGTGTAATACTCCACACGCACTGCCGACAGTAACTGGTGTAATACTCCACAGGCACTGCCAACAGTAACTGGTGTAATACTCCACAGGCATTGCCAACAGTAACTGCTGTAATACTCCACACACACACACACTGCCGTCAGTAACTGGTGTAATACTCACATACACACACACTGCCATCAGTAACTGGTGTAATACTCCATACACACTGCCATCAGTAACTGGTGTAATACTCCTCACGCACTGCCAACTGCAACTGGTGTGACACCACTCTCCCTGACACAAACCCACTACAGTTTAAAAGGAAAACCATTTTTGTCTCCAGTCATTTTCAACACACTCATAGGCAGATAGTGAACAGTTTGTCTTCGAACTTAAGGAGTTGGAAGCAGGAAAAATGGGCAAGTGTGAGGATGTGAGCGACTTTGGCACGGGCCAAATTCTGATGGCTAGATGACTGGGTCAGTGCATCTCCAACACTGCAGCTCTTGAGGGGTGTTCCCCGTCTGTAGTGGTCAGTACTGACCAAACGTGGTCCAAAGTAGGAAAACCGATGAACCGGCAACAAGTACACGGGTGGCCCAGGCTCTCTGATTAGTATGAGGAGCAAAGGCTAGCCCTTGTGGTCCAAGCCAACAGAAGAGCTACTGTAGCCCGATTTGCTGAAAAAGTTAATGCTGGTTCTGATAGAAAGGTGTCAGAACACACAGTGCATCCCAGTTTGACGTGTTTGGGGCTGTGAGGCCACAGACCGGTCAGGGTGCCCAGGCTGACCCCTGTGCACCACAGAGAGCCTACAGTGGGCACGTGAGCATCAGTCCTGGACCAGGGACCAGTGGAAGAAGGCGGCCTGGTCTGATGAATCACAACATGTGGATGGTCAGGTGCGAGTGTTTTATCTACCTTGGAAACACACGGCACCAGGATGCACCTTGGGAAGACGGCGGGCCAGCAGAGGCAGTGAGATGCTTTGGCCAATGTTCTGCTGGGATACTTGGGTCCTGCCATTTATGTGGATGTTACTTTGACGAGTATCAAAACATTAGCAGACAAAGTGCACCCCTTCATTGAAACGATACTCCCTAATGGCAGCGGCCTCTTTCGGCAGGATAATGCACCCTACCACACTGCATAAAAGTTTCAGGAATGGTCAGAGGAACACAAAAATGAACCGAGGTCTCGGTGCAATCAAGCATCTGTGGGATGGGCTGGACAAACAAGTCCAATCTCTGAGGGCCCCACCTCACAATTTACGAGGACTTGAGGAATCTGCTGCTAATGTCCTGGTGCCAGATACCACAGCACACCTTCAGAGGTCTAGTGGAGTCCATCCCTCGATTAGTCAGGACTGTTTTGGGGGCAAAAGGTGGACCAACACAATATTAGGCAAGTAGTCATAATGTTATGGCTGATTGGTGTACATAGCCTTAAGTCATAAACAGTTGGTTGGAGAGCAAAGACTGAGCGGGATTGATGAGCTGAAGATGTGAGGAGATGATCATCTCATTAATCTTCAGTTTTGCACATGTTTCTACCGTTTATCAAATGGTGAAAAATCACAAGACGAGACAAGGAAAATGGCTCCAATTCATGGTGTGGATGAGTACAAGTACGTTTGCAGATAAGTCATCTTTCTTCAATCTTCAGAGAAACTATTCACCAACTGTTCACACTCACAGAGCTCCAGTGTGTGCGTGTTTGTGCGCGTGTGCACACTGAGGTCAGAAGACACACACTGAAGTTCATCGCCTAAACATCAATCAGGCATTTCAAAAAACAACATGGCCCTTTGTTTTTGTTATCTAAAAACTACAGAGGTCTTTAACCGCCGATAAAATCCATAGCCGCATCCATTCCCTTCTCTCCTCAGTCTGCTCTATCAATGCTCTTACCACTTATTTACTGTTCTGTGAACATAAAAAGATATCGCCTGTAATAAAAACCCACCGTAACCCTTCTGCCACACAAGGAACTTTTATCTCTCACTGCCTGAGGTGCAGCTCTTCACAGAGCAAACGTTTTCTTCAAGAGGCTTCGGGTGAATTCTGTCCCTCCTGACAGCATTACAACCCGCACAGTTTATTGCGTACCACCCTCAGAGAGAGACACAGGCCTCCTCCAAGGTACAGGCCTCATCCAGGGTCAGCCTTTGTTCATACCTGACCAGGAAAGCGATCGAGGTCTGCCATTAGCACAGGGATTCCAATCCACATAAGGAGTTAGGGCGTGCAAATTAGGAGTTCCCCAGACATCTTCAGCTAGGAAAGGCCAGACTTTGTGGAGAATTTTTTTCTGGAATCGGTGACGAGTAAAAGATCGACCAGTGGATACGCCACCATCCATCTGCTGCACCTGACTTTGGTTCAAACCGACGTTTGAGGAAGTTGGGCAGGTTCCATAGCGGGAAATCATGCTTCTTTGATAAACCCCATCAACCTTTCCTCACTTGTTTCAACACGTCTCCTCAAAGGGAGGAACTAGGAACAAGGAAGAGAGGTAGGAAGTAAAGGAGGAAGAGGAGAAGCGTGAATACTAAGCGTCTGAAACGAGCCCGGGGTTTTCAAACTGCAGCTCCTGTCGATTGCTTCAAACTAACAGAAACTGGTCAGCTAAGCTAATCAGATTGGTTCCCATGGCTGGGCACCTATCAACAGCTTATCAGGATCTCATTGGTCCTCCTGGGGATGATGGATGATGTCACATTCTGTGACAGATATCAATTTGATTACTAATCTCATACCTCTACGGTTCAATGACATCTGTGAGCGCAGAGGCACAGACTCGGTGCACATCATCTACAAGGAACACAGATAATCAGGCGTTTGCAGAACTAACCACCAGAGTCAGTGAGACGCTGGGTAAGCTGCCATCGCGACAGAGCCAAACCCGACCGACTGTAAACAAAAGGAAGGGACGAGCAGCTCAAACACAAGAGGTCACACAGCTCTAAACATCTGCCTGCGACTTACTGAGTACAAGATGCACTAAATCATGGTGTCCAACCTTAAACATTAAGGGCCAGTGAGAGCAATTGGTTCTGTTTCAGCTTGATCCTTCAACACCTACCATACCAAGCGGGCACAGAGTTAAACAAAGCCCTTGATTAGTCAAATTGCGCACCTTACCACAGTGCGTAAACAAAAATCTGCACCTACTCTGGCACTTTCAGGATCGTACAGGACACCCCACCACAAAATTATCTGTGATGTCACCACCAGAGCTTATATTTCCTGAAAGTAGATTTCTTGGGCTTTAAGGCAATGTATACCAAAAAAAAGTAAGGCTAATTCTTTTTTGTTGAAAGCAAATTTGCATACAGTTAATTTTTATGCAATTCTTTTTTTTACAGTTAATTTGGTATTTTTTTAAAGAAACTAAATATCCAGAGAGCTCAGAGAAAACTGTGAAACTATCTTCATTGTAAATCGGTGCATAAACATTCCTTAAAAAAAATTAATGAACCCCAATCCCCCTCCCCCCACAAAAGCGAGACACACATCATTTCTCAGGTTGTCATAACAAAAATAACTTCTCTTCCTTTTAATCTCAGGATTTAGAATGACTACAGGCACAGCTATACAGAGGCATTCAAGGACACATTGCTTACGTCATTCGAGAAACATCCTATGCAGAGGCGAAAACGCCGACGCTGGGATCCAAGCAAGGTTCATTTCTCACATGACCACGTCACCTGAAATTCTTCGGCAACGTGAGCTGCAGTGTCGAGCATCGCAGCTAGGGGCACTGTGTAGCAGGAAACAAGTGTCTGTTCTTCATTTGTGCGCTTTGAGTTTCCAAAACGGTCCCGCATCGCCCCCTTGAGGATTGGGGATCATTACCTCCACAGGGACGTAAGGAAAATAAACGTGTACGTACGGACTGCGCATTTTCAAAATGTCGGTCAGCCGTTGCCATTTGCGTTCGCATTCTCATGGAAGTAAGACCAAAGAGTTGGCATCCAAAAAGGGGTGAAAAAAATCAACACTTAATTAATTACAAACCGTATAAATGTGTGTGAATGACACTTTCAAAGCCTATTCTGTACGGTAAAAAGTGCACTCTCTAACAGCTACAATTATAAAAGGGTCTTTTGAAATGAAACTCCTGGTGAACAGTCTGGCGTTCTTTGCACACTCACCAATTACAACTACAGACTTCTGGCTGGCAAACTGTCATGCCATCTGCACTGTGTGTCTGTGCATATGTGTGTGTGTGTGTATGCGCGCGCGTGTGTGTGTGCACGCGCGTGCGGGAATGCGTCCACCTGTTCCAATACTAATGCAGTAATTCATTGGTATCTAGGCCCAGCATGTGCATGAATGAGAATGTATGCATGAACAAGCGTGTGTGTGTTTGTAAGTGTATATGTCTATGGGTGTGTGTGTGTGTGTGTGTGTGTGTGTGTGTGCGCGCCACCGGCATGTCGCCTCTTTTCCAATCCTACTGCAGTGTGTGTGTGGCACCCAGGCCCAGTTTGGTCAAGTTAGGGGGAATCTCGTCTCCGCTGTCGTCCGACCCGCTGCCTCCTGATTCGTCCTCGCTGTGCCCACCCATCATCGCCTGCTGCATGGCAAGCGTGGCCCCTTCGGACGACGGCGGCTGCAGCCTGTCCATGTTCACCGTCAGCATGGTGCCTGCAGGGGGCGCTTTGCATTACACTAACATTCAGTGTCAAACCAAGCCCTGCACTCACCAGGCAGCCTACAGTCAGGTGTGCTGAGTGCTGAGGCCCCACTGTAGCTGTAATCCGATCCATAAAGCTGTATGGCCCTTGAGAAAGGCCCTTATCCCATACTGAACCATGGTGGACTGAATTCTAATCGATTCCAAATCACTATGCAGAAAATCGTTGGCCAAGGGATAGTAAGAGTAATAATGAATGTGTTAAAATAGATCTGCCCTCACTGCGCTCAGTGTTACAGTAACATTTAGTCCTGCATTCACCTCTCACTGTCACAAATCATATTAAACAACCATCCATCACTGTCCATCCACAAATGATGAGTAAAATTACTGCTTTCATTCGTTAAAATAATGCTTTGTGCCAAGACACCTTTCCCCTTAAAATGCCTGGCAGCACAAACAGAACCTGAGCGACACCGACTGCAATGAGAGGGCTGTTCACCCAAATTCAGCAGGTGACCAGTTCACTGGGGCTACCTGTCGCCTCGTGTCTGAGAGACTCACCGGAGTCCTGGAAGTCTTTAAACCAGTAAAACTTCTGAGCCCTTGAGAAAGAGTTTAGTGGAAACATAACTGCGCCACAAACTGAAAGTGGAGATAAAGTTTGTGTCCATCGTACCGTCAGACATGCTGAGCTGCTGCTGGGGCGTCGCCGCGGAGATCGAGTTCGGCCAGAAGCGCTGAAACGGCCGATTCGGGGGGGTCTTCTTCTTTACTCCGTGGGTCTCCGGGAGGCTGGCATCTAACATGGGCTGCAGGATCCTCCTCCGGGCGTTAATGAACCTGAAGGGGGGGGGGGGGGGGGAGAGAGAGAGGGAGGGGGGGGCTATCAATTGCACACCACTCAGGGTGCGTTTTTCTAAGTGAGTTTGGCAGTTATTGTGTGTGTGTGTGTGTGTGTGTGTGTGTGTGTGTGCACGCGTGTGTGTATAAATGCATGAGTGTGTGCCAGAGTGTACACTTTTTCATGTGCATTTTTGCATCAGAGCATGTGTAGACATAAGGTGTTTTTATCATCGCGTACAACTCGTGTGCGGACGTCAGTACGTGATGTGTGTGTAAGATCATGCATAAGCGACGTCTGTGAATAATCGTGTATAAATGACGATCTTGCGCATGCGTGAGGCTCACCAGTTGTTGACCTGCAGGAGGGTGAGGTTGGTCTGGTTGGCGAGCTGCTTTTTCTCATCCTCCGAAGGGTAGGGGTGCTGTAGTGCACAGAGCATGCTCAGTAAGCCTACAGTGGGACTCATAATAAAAGTCACCATAAGCCAGTTATCCATCCCTGTTCTACACACAAGGCAAGGCGCTGGTGCACTGGCCTGGGCTGCTCTATACGAACTTCAGCACAGCGGCTGCAGGCACACGAGTCGACCGGCTGAAGCACACTGAGGTCACAGTAAGAGAACTGCAGCGGTGAGACTCCAGGGTGTGTCGCAGGCTGAAGTTGCTCTACATATAAGCATCAAATCAACAAGTATAATCCTTCCATTCACTGTTTAACACGCATACAGCAGGCGAGAGGCCAGACCACACCCTGTACAGCTCACTGATCCATCACAGGGCTCAAACACCACTCACTCACGCTCTCAGACCTATGGGCGATTTAGGATATGTCTATGGACTGTAGGAGGAACCTGGATTTCCCAGAGGAAACCCACAGGAACATGCGGAGAACACGTACAGAACACATGCAGAAAGACCCCCGGACGGGCAGGAGACCCACAACTTTCTCACAGTGCAGCAAAAACGCTATCCAGTATGCCACTGTACCGCCCTTAAAGGAGAATTCCAGTGTGAAATTCACTTGGGGTGTATTGAAACATGATAACGAGTACTAACCTTTGTCGAATACCCCACCTCCGTACGCACGCAGCATTTCGAGATATATGGCTTTTTAGCCGAAGCTCCAAACAGGCTTACAATGGTAGTGAATCGGGCATAACGTTGCCATGCAAAGAAATCGCTATTTTTTTCATCATTAACAAGGCTCAAAGATGCGCCACACTTCATCAGTAGAATTCGGAGGGCCCTGACATTTAAAACGAGGCACTGGGAACTTTGAAAATGCACAGGTAGCTTACAGGCATGCAAACTGGTCATGGGTGAAAAAGGTGAGAAGGGCGCACAGACACACGGCGCGAACGGAAACGTAAATTTCATAGTCTGCGTTGTAGAAACATGCATCACCAGAGGCATCTTGAATAGAATACTGAACAAAATGACTTACCATATACATCTCTTTTTTGTTGAGACGACCATTCAAAACTGATGCAACTATAACTGATGCACAGGTTCTTTTTCTTTCTTTTTGGCCTGGACAATGATCACATGCTCTTTTTAAAATGAACACCTAAATCTAAATCAACAAGTTGTGCACGTCATTTTTTGTTTTGGCCTGGACAAAGATCACATGCCCTTTTTACCATGAACACCTAAATAAAAGTCAAAAAGTTATGCACGTCAGTAAACGGTAACATGGAAAGTCACTTTTTAATAGGCACACCTTATGCATTTTTTCATGCCTTTATCAACCTACATTAAACTTAACAAAGTTCCATACTTCTCTAATTTCATTGATCATACTGGTTAAAACATTTGCACAATTGTTTTAAAATAACCACAAAAAGCTATAGCTATTGATAATTTATTATTTTAATTCAAGAAAACGAGATGTGCTTTACTCATCAGGGTGAAGTCTAAGCAATACCACCCATCGCCACGTGGCGGAGAGTCGTGACTAATTATAAAATACGTGACTGAGACGGTAGGCCTAATTAGCCTTTTATCTGTTCCCAAAAACGAGTCTCCCTCAAACTTATAAATGCAGGGGAGATGGCCTGTGACCTATTTAGGTTTAAGCTACTCTTAAAATAGTTGTTGAAGAGACAGGCTTACTCGTCTAGCTAAAACTTTCTCAAACATCACGTCGGTAGACCTACTGTGCAGTTAATTTGATAGGCCAGGATAACGTTATGCGAGGCGGTCAAATATCGAGGAATAAATTAGTTTTTACAGATTAGTTAATTTACCCTCATGGCAACGTTCTGTTTCACTTTAGCAGCAGCCTGTTGTAGGCTATACAATGGTCTGTTATCAAGAAATGTCACAGTAAAATGTTGGGAAGTGAATGGAGCATTCTACAGGATTATAAAGAGCCGTGTAGCCTATTAATGGCAGAATGAATTACGAACAGCACAGTAGGCACGTACGAAACCAGCGCAAGTTCCAAGTGCAGGAATTAATCTAACGACAAATTTGACGTCTGATTTATGAAGCTCTTCATAGGCTATCACTTTAAGAAATGTATAACTGTATTGTTTACGCCTTACCTTGCCGCAGGTTCCAATTACCACGATAGAGGCCTTGAGCTGATTTCTTTCGTGGGTAAATTGCTTCAGGTTGGCAACATTGGAAAAAATTATGAAGAAGGGGGCACCTTGCTCATTGGTGTAAATTGCCGCTTCAATTACAGCATCTCGTCAGTCATTTGCTCTCACGAGAAGAGTATAATGTAGGTCTATGTAGTTTTCTGCGGTCCACTGACCTGCTCGCTCGCTCGCTAACCCCCCCCCCCTTCCCTCCCCCCACAAAAAAAAATTCTCCTCGGATCTGCGTGATTCACGTACATGGCCCATTTCGAACTCAAAATGGCGAATTTCGCCAAAAGGTGAGGAGTTTGCATGCCTGAGTTTATTAAAAAAGGCTGTTTACGCAGACAGTACCTTGAGGTAGTTTCCAGTCGCCTCCATCTTGAAAGTTACAACTAGTCGGTTGATGAGCACGAACGAATAGATTGCAATCTGTTCCCCTATCCTTCCATTTGTTTGTGCTCGTCAATCGACTTATCATGATTTTCAAGATGGAGGCGACTGGAAACTACCTCAAGGTACTGTCTGCGTAAACAGCCTTTTTAATAAACTACCTGTGCATTTTCAAAGTTCTCAGTGCCTCGTTTTAAATGTCAGGGCCCTCGGAATTCTACCGATTAAGTGTGGCGCATCTTTGAGCCTTGATAATGATGAAAAAAATAGTGATTTCTTTGCATGGCAACGTTATGCCCGATTCACTACCATTGTAAGCCTGTTGGGAGCTTCGGATAAAAAGCCATGTATTTCGAAATGTTGTGTGCGTACGGAGGTGGGGTATTTGACAAAGGATAGTACTCGTTATCATGTTTCAATACACCCCAAGTCAATTTCACACCGGAATTCTCCTTTACATAAGCGTACTGTATAAACAAATTGGAGTGAGATTTTACGCTTAAACACAAATGTCTCCCACCAAGAAACCCCTAAATAGCAAAAGTACTGGTTCAGCAGCTGATAAATGCACCAACAAAATGTAGTAAGCAGTTTGGGTTATGATCTGAAAATACTTTGGGAATGTCAGCGCCGATGCTGACAGGAACTAATCCAAAAGTAACGTGGGGGGGGGGGGGGGGGGAGTAGAGAAATAAATAAGTAACTACCACAAACAGTAAAGATTACAAATAACACAATCAGGAAATGCTATAAATAACATGATCATTACAGGATAACAAAAACAAAATCAGTGATGGTTATCAATAACGCAATCAGGAAACGGTATAAATTGCCCGATTTTCACAGGTAATGAATAGCAGAACAAGTGAAGGTTATAGATAAACAAGTCGAAATGGTCTACAACATCCCCCGCCAATCGTGTGCTTCTTATTTTCAAACTCCATCAAGGCCTTTATGGTCTGAAGCTACACACTAAATTTGGTTGTCCTATCTGTTACAGTTTCTGAGAAAAGTTGTCCCCTTTCTCTCGGACGGACGCACGCACACACGAACGGACGGACGGACGGACGGACGGAGGTCAAACCTTTATCCCCCTCCCACTTCGTGTTGGCGGGGGAAAATAATTCAATCAGTTAAAATGATAAAACATGATAAAGCAGAGGCTGCAGTGCTCGCGCTCGCTCACCCCGATGTGCTGGAAGAGCCAGGAGCGCATGGTGTGAGTGGCCTGCTTCGGCAGAATGCCTCTCTTATTCCTCGACGAGCCGTCGTCAGGGCTAACGAAGCTCAGCTCCTGGTTCAGGTGTAACTGGAGCTGCTGCAGAGACACATGGGACAGGTCACACGCTCCTGCATCCAAATCCAGTCCAGGTTCTCTTTCCTCCTGGGTAAATCACTCAACAGTTAACCCTGCTGATTGGTCAGACTGTCTGAACACCTGACTCCCAGGTAAAGGGAAGGTGAGATGTAAAAAAATAAGGATTTCAAGTAAAGGTTCTGGGGATCTAGACTGTGCAGGGAGAGGTGTTGTGTTATTAGCAGATTTGGGGCACATACTGTATTATATCACAACATATTTTTTACTTCCTTGAAACAATCTTGTGAATATGTGCTGATATGCGTCACGCGGTGGGATGTAATGCTTATGTGTGTGTGTGTGTGTGTGTGTGTGTGTGTGTGGGATACTGACCTGTGCGTTCCGCATGTGCACCGTCCCTGGTGATAGGGCCTGCATCACTACCTGCCCTTGAGGAGACACAACTGTGACAGGCTGGTACACTGTGTCACCTGGAGAAGACACACACACACACACACACACACAGACAGGGTGGGATATGATCTGCAGTTTTCGGGGAGGCTTCAACACAATACCCCAGCCTCACTGACACACACGTCTACCCACACGTGAAACAATAATGGATCTACAGACCGGATGAACAGACAGAGATCTGACTGACCCACACACAGAATTACTGACGGTCTGGAGGCCCATACAGAACAACAGTCTCTGGATTTCAGTTAATTATTCAACTCAAACACTTTTAGGCCAAATGATGACGTTTCTTCCTCGTCGCAGGTGTTCCCTGTTTCTTGCTCATTGGTTTTGAGTGGCTTGCAAAACCATGGCTGTGCCTCACAAAGATCAAACACAAACACAAGGAGGGGGCGCCACCTACGCAGCCTCACCTACCTGCCACCACGTGGGGAGAGTTAACGGTTGCCATAGTGACGTTCCCCTGCTGCGCAGCCGATGTGGGAACCACGATACCCTGAGGGGTGAACGAAGACTAGAGAACACACACACACACACACACACACACACACACAAACGCTCACACGCGCATACACAAGGCATGCACACATACGGACAAACACACAAACACACGGTGAATGCCTCCAATTTCATTAGGGCGCTGCTGAACACCCCTGTTTTTTAGCGCATTGTACAAGTGAGTGGGTAGAGCAGCAGTAATTTGTGCGGAGTATGATTATAGCGAGGGGTTGACTGTATCTGCTAATGGCTCGAGTCTTTGAATGTCAGTAGGGGGTTGAGTCCCTGTGTTGGTTTAGGGAGCAGGGGGTTAAGTACCTGCGTTTGCGTCGGCGAGTAGGGACTGCCAGGTTCTCCGCTGAGAAGAGTCTCGCTGTTAATCTTGCTCTTGAGGCAGGCGATATAGCGGCTGCAGAAATCCTTGCACAGGTCGTTCACCTTCTCCAGCTCCAGCAGGTGGATCCGCAGCACCTGGATGGCCTTCACCATCTGACGGAAAGCACAGAAGAAGAACCTCACATACAAAGGCTACCCGGCCACAGAAGCTCGGAATGATTGGGTAGCCTTGTGTCTGATTCCTTTGCTGGCCAATGTCAAGTAGTTGTTTCAAGCTGCGGATGGTTGTTGCTATTCTTACTAATCGAAAGAGACAAAGCAGAGAACTACACCAGGGCACTTAAAACCAAAACTAACACTCCTTACAACAACTCCTAGCCACAGTTTATCCTGTTTTTTTTCCGTGAAAAGAGGTATATGATCTCATTAGTTAAGATGCCTATACAAGTCAATGTCAATGGAACTCGCTGAGTGAGACAAAGCAAAGAAGCATTAGCTTGGTGGGCAAAGCTAACACGTTCTTACATAAATGCAGTGCACAGTTAGGTCAATATCAGCAGCATTTTGAACAGCAATGATTATAAGAACCAGTTTATGGTAGGCTGCCACAGAGTAGTGATGTAGCAAATTTTCTGAGGCATTTCTGGCTTCAGAGACAAAATAACCAATCACAGTTCAACTAGAACTACTGGCGAGCTAGCTGGGCTGAAAGGCCTGTTCTCACCCCTCATGTTATGTTATGTTATGTTATGTTACATGCAGGATCATCAGTACTGTCAGGTTTTTGAGAAACTATTTGCATATTTGTGACCTTATTGAGGCAAGTAGAATCGCAATCGATGCTAGCTACTTTGCTAATCCTAAAATATACATCACCACGCGTACTTATGCATAAGAAATAGACAAAATGTGCATTTCTTTTACAAAGTTTGTTGGCTTGGATAATTATACACATATATCAAAAAATTAATCGCATAGTCTACACCAATCAGCTCTAAGAGCCCAGAAACAGAGGTGGCTGGGTGATAGCCGAGAGGTTATGGATCTTGACTGAAACTGAGAATAATGGCGGTCGGTGCCAGGCCCTTAACCACACATGGCTCCTGGGGTTTGGCCCCTGCTTAGTCTAATCAAATATAAGTTGCTTTGAAAAAATTAACTGTAATGTAATGGAAAGGCTGGGGTGAAATTACATGGTGGAATTAACTGCATGTTACAGCAACGGGCTCCTCACCAGGCTGTCTATTTCGGGGTCATCGCTGAAGAAGGCCCTGCCCTCTTTCTCTTGGCTGCGGACAAAGTTCAGGATGTCCATGTCAAAGCTGGCCGAGGTCACACACTCTGAGGCCTGTGTCGACTGCTCACACTTCTCAAAGAGCAGCGTCAGGAGAGGGAACAGGGGGTGCCTGTGGGGACACACACACACACACAAACACACACACATGAACACGCGCGCACAAACACAGATACATGCACGCACACACAACACACACACGTGCGCGCATGCACACATGTACAGAGACACGCACATACATGCACACAGATACAGATACACACACACACAAACACACGAGCGCACACACACAGATACATGCCCACACACACACACACATACACGAGCGCACACACACAGATACATGCACACACACACACACATACACGCACGCACACACACAGATACATGCCCACACACACACAGACATACACGCACGCAAACACGCACACACAGACACGCACGCACGCACACACACAGACACATGCATAATACACAAACACACATACATACAAACACAGACACACACACACACAAACATACACACACACACATACACCAACACACACAAAGAGCAAAATACATACCCAATCACACACAGGTTACCAAATTTCAAAGGGGACACCAAGCAGAACACAATTTCTGGGAATTTCAAAAGAAGTGGGGACTACTAATCAAATAACACTTCATTTGTGAATGTAGAATAAGTGAGAATATCCGGTTGAAAAGAGTCCTTCGTGGGTGGTGTTTCTACAAACTTATTTATGATAAGTGACTGCAAGACAACAGTTTCTGAGAGAAGCACACAGCCGTTGGCATAAATGAAAATATAATATAATATAAAATAAAATATAGTATAAATGTTGAAATGGCATGGAAAATGCATGTAAAAACAGAAAGCAGTGATTCCTAAAGTTACTCAAAGAGGACAGTATGAAGACAAGATATCATATATATGGCAAACTACATTTTCTTTGCAAATATATTTGCCCAAACATTGAATTACATTTCCGTCTCTTCGTGTACTTACTTATGAAAACTCAATAAACAATTAAAAACATCTATAAAGGAAAGCACAGGTGCCCTCACATGACATTTACTACGCTACTTCATCAGTAACCACTGAAAACTATTCATTCTCCGTTAGCTAGACGAGGTAATCGTCCGTCAGGTGGAGCAACTGTAACGAGCTAAGCAGTACAGAGAATCTGGAATGGAGGGCTGTCTTCATCTCCGACTCGAGATGAAAATACAAAACAAATCTGTGAAAAACTAAAAAGCAGTCCCATCCTATAAGGCGGACATTATTTGGCATTGACGTAGTAGCCAACTACTAACTACTGAGTAATTAACTAGCCTACTCAGCATAAATTCATGAAAGCAACTACAGAAGTTACAAAGAAATTAATACAGTATTGGAATTCAAGAACATCCACTGTCCTCAATAATGGATGACTGTTAAAGTTCATCCCAAGCTGTGCTCATATAGAAACAACATTTAATTAATACGTTTAGTAAGTTAACATATACATTAGCCAACTTTAGGTAATTTTCCTGCGAACCTCAATCAGTTATACATAACGCATGTTAACAGCTGCACTCATGTGACCTTACTGTATGCAGTCACCAATAAAGAAGAAAAATATGTAAAAAAAAAAAAGAAAAAAAAAAGACCAAGGTAATTAAACTAAAGACAGAAAATAAAAGGCACAGCCCACAGCGGAAGGGCAGAGCAGTGAGGAGTGTACCTGTAGATCTCCTGCTTGTCCTCATCCATCGATTTCTGTGATACAGTCAGCGACGGGCTTCCACCATCCCTCACGGAACCTTCTAGAAACCTCAGGTGCAGCTTGCTGTCCGTGAGCAGCTCTGAGATTTTAATCTGTCGGAGTGAGGGAGGTAGTAAGAGAGAGGTGAAAGGATGTGAGGCGAAGAGGAAGGTGAAAAAGCAAAAGGAATCCCTCCCTCAAAAAATTACAAGTAGCTACATTTCATGACATCACAGTTACTTAACCAACGGTTTCACCCGAAGAAAAGTACGAGCAGTGCTGGCTAAAGATCATCAGAACAAACGCTGCATACGACTCAGAGAGGGTTCGGTTCTCATAACGCGACAGTCCGTCGCACAGAGTAGGTGAAGAAACGCAGACAACGTCAATCGGAGATAAGAGACTGATTACAATTTCACAACGAACAACCACAAAAACAACAAAAACTTTCCATGACAGATAAATCACAAAGTGTGCGCTCAAGCCGCCATTATAAAAGTATGGAGAGGATCATGATGCGATTAATAATGGGGGGTGTCGGGGGGGTGACGCCCAGGTCCTCCTGACAGGCGGCGTGACTCACTCTGCTGCCTGCCTCTGGGGTCATGGAGTCCGAAAACAGCGTCTCATTCATTCTGTCTCGGCCAGGGGCCAGCACACGGCTCCACCCAGGGCCTCGGGTTCGAGCCTTGCGCCTCCCGATGGCGAGTGCGCCATAAAACACGACCGCGCCTCGAGGGTCAGCGGGCGGGCGGGGGGGATCACCATGCCCAATTTACACGCTTTCCATCGAGGAAGTAGACTTTACTGGCTTAAACATTAAAAATTTTTATTTTTTTTATTTTTCTTTTAAATAAATGAGAAACAAAATCTAACACAGACTGTCAGTGGGATCGCGGAAGCTTCCGGAACACAACAACCCCAACACTAGTGCATGAATCACTCGCTGCTCCCCACCTGGGGGGGTATATTCTGCACTCGTCCATCGATGAGGACTTATACCCTCCCTGTTAAATAAAAAAAAAAAAAAGGAATTGAATGCATTTTCTATAAAAGTACTGGGGTATTACTGCCATGGTGCTAGTTTAGGATAGCCCATGTTCCATGGTAGTGGTTTAACGGTAAAAACTTATGTTCAGATTTTATGAGGTGTTTTTGGTCGTGTAATGCTTCACTTGGCAATAGAAAAACTCACTGCTGATGGAAAAAGGCCGTCAGGTTTTATGTAGCTATGGTACCAATACAGATTTTACACTAAGCCCCAGCAGTGTTTCATTTTTGTAATACAAATTAAATTTGCTGCTGGGTTTAATACTGATTCCTGTTACACACATTAGATAACCAGAGATTTACGGTCCAGGGCTGTTTTACGTAATTAGGGCTGAACCTCTCAGCAACACCAACAAAGGAAAGCCTTGATTCTGAGGCACACAAAGATACACAGGGGTTCCAGCTCTTTCATTGGTGGAAAGAAGGCATATCCTCTGTCAGTATGAAAACGGCACCCTGCACAGAGATAGAGGTCCCTACATGGTTTGTTGACACTGCTGTTGAATAACTAGACCGGCCCGCACAGACGCATGTCCCCTCAAAACCAACAAGCTCATGTTCGTGCGAAATCTTAGCAACACACATACAATGGAGCTTTAGGAGAATACCAAGTTACTGGGACAAAAACTAATCTATAACATCTGACGAACCATCTACCAGCATTGCTTACAAAACCATGCATAGACTACCTCTTGGTTGGAGCAGAGTGTATGGTGGTTTAAACATGACAGACCAATCACAGCTCACTTCTCACAGGAAGTGACAGAAAGAGATTTGCAGTTGTTGGAAAGGATATGTCCAAAGCACAGGCTGAATCCAAATATCCGCACTTCTCCGCACTAGCACACTAGCGGACTTTGCGGGCGCGTTCACGGGAAGTCTGGGAGTGCAGAGAGCTGTCCAAATCTACATTTGATCCAGTCCACAAGGGGCCTCAAGCGGACTTTTTGTGGACTTCCATAGAGTCCGCTTGGGGTGCAGACTTCAGCAGATTTCACTAGTGTAATTACCCATAATAGATTGCAATACGGACGTGACGTTTTAATTTTTCCAAATTGCTGACAGAAGAAAAGCACATTCACACACACACAAAACCACATAAACTAATTAGAAATGTATAATATTTAAACGTTACTTCTATAACGTAGGCCAGATATTAAATTCAACATCATCATACAGAAATAAAGGCTACAGAGGTAATCAATATGCATTTGCACGGAAACGAGTGAAAAAGACCCGAAGCCTGTCGATCAGCTCATTTTATTATACTGCAGACTCCCGCTCTTGCAGACTTTACGTGATGATGGTGAAGACGTCACATTACATACACCTGAAGTCCGTGAGGCTCAGTCTACAAGTCCAGAGGGTGGAGATTTGGATTCAGCCACAGATGTGCTGTGGGCCTCATGTAAATTGCGGTTCACACCGTCACACACAAGCTTTTAGCACCCTGGGTGTGAACGGTGCAAGGCAAGGAAACAGAGTTGTAAAACAAACCAGAAATTCTCTTCTTAGTCATTCAATTTTTACTCAAGTAAAAAACAAGCAAAAAATGGTCAACTAAACATCCCTCCAGTAGAACATAATTAATTATTGTAATTCATTTATTTTTGACAGTTTTTCATATGAATCAAACTAAATTTTGTCAGACTAATGACTCCCTGCTTTTCTCTCTCCCTCTCCTCTCCCGTCACTCGCTGCCCTCAGTCATAGCGGTATGGGGGTCATGTGACCTGAAAGCATGTGATTGCACGACAATGGCAGTGATTGAGAGCAGAGGCAATAAAAACACTTTTTTTTGTGCCAGCTGGAAAATATCGAGTAAGTCACGGACCGCCTCACACGCCAATCCTTCACGGCAGACGTTTGAGCCAGAACTGTCCACTGCCGTCGGGATCAAAAAGCTGATCTTAATCATGAATTATTTTGTCTGTGTTGATACAAGGTCTCAGCACATTCAGTGCTTTTTTCCAGTGTAATTGTGAAGTGAAAGTTCACACCAAGGATGAAAAAAATAATAAAATGACAGCAGTCAGCCAGGGCGCATTAAGAGCACAGATGTGACCCCTCATGCACACCCTTCTCCCCTTCAGCAACCCACCCCTGATCCCCAACACACCAGGGGCCCAACCAGGGGCCCAACTGACGAGCCGAGACGAGCCGTTGTTTGTGACGTCTTTTTACAGCAAGTATTGGGAAGGATCACCAAAACACAGCTGGCTAGAATAAGAAGTTGACACTTTTGAGTGTAGTTTGGGCCCAACGAAAGTCTAAAATCACCGGGTTTATCAAACTTGTACTGGTTTTGGTTCTCATCTAGCCCTGCGCCAAAAATGAAACAAATTCAAGAGTCACCTTTTGCTCTGCTGTGATAATGTCAAAATCTCAGTGACCGTTCTTCTTCCTAAACCATAGTACCCACTAAAAGTCCATTGGGGGACACAATGAACTTATGTCAATTAAAAAAAAAACAAACAAAATTGAACCCATTTATCTTTATGAACCTGTCCACGCTGAAATCCATAACGTTCATATTTTGCCTTCACAGAGTAATCAGTGTGTTCGTTTCATTTTACCTTTTCATCCTTGGTTTGAAAAGACGTTGATGGTACTGGATAAAACCACAGAACAAAATATAAGCCAAAACGATTTTCATGACTGGCTGAGTTTCAAGTGCCAGAGAGAGTATTAAAAAAAAAAGTTACTCATGATAAACAATACATTAATATGCACTTTCACTATAAATATACTGAACAACAAAAGAAACGCAAGTTAATTAAAGGCAGACTGGAAAATAAGTTTGTACATAATTATTTTAGAAAATCAAATTTATTACTAGCGTGTGCACATTTACACTCGTTTCATCAAACTTTTATTTTGCGGTCACTTTGACTGAGTAACCATAAGAGTACATTAACTAACTAGCTAACTTGCGTTTCTTTTGTTGCTCAGTATATAATGCATTCATTCTTAGGTTTCTGTGTTTTTGGGGAAAAAAAAAATTATTTTTTCTTTTTGGAAATTTTAGATCGAGGCTGCCAGTTATTACTTACCTGATAGAAGGATAGTACTACAACCCAAATTACGCAATGGTTGGGACAAAGTGTAAACTGTGAATAAAATCAAAATGCAATGACTCTCAAATCACACCAGCCAGTAGTTTATTCACAATAGAACAGAGATAAAATGGCAAATGTTGAAACTGTGAAATTTTAAAATTTTTTCCAAAAATTAGCTCATTTCAAATTTGAAGGCTGCTACTGGTCTCAAAAAAAGTTGGTACAGAGGCCCGATTACCATGGTGTAGCATCCCCTTTTCTTTTTAACACAGAGTGGAGGCGTCTGGGCAATGAGGAGAAAAGTTTCTTGAGTTTAGCCATTGGAATTTAATCCCACTCTTGTTTAATACAGGCTTCCAGCTGCTGGAGAGTTTTGGGTCTCCTTTGATGGACTTTTCATTTAATTATGCGGCAAATGTTCTCAGTCGGTGAAAGATCAGGACTGCAGGCAGCCCAGTTCAGCACACAGACTCTTCTACTACGAAGCCATGCTGTTGTAATAGCTGCAGTATGTGGTTTTGCATTGTCCTGCTGAAATACACAAGGCCTTCCCTGGAATAGATGTCGTCTGGAGGGGAACATATGTTGTTCTAAAACCTTTATATACCTTTCAGCATTCATGGTGCTTTTTAAAACATCCAAGTGTCCCAAACCATATGCACTAATGCATCCCCATACCATCAGAGATGCTGGCTTTTGAACTGAACGTTGATAACAGGAGGGGTGGCCCTTCTCCTCTTTAGCCCGGAGGACACTACGCCCATGATTTCCAACAATAATGTCAAATTTGGACTCATCTGACCACAGGACACTTTGCTACAGTCCATTTTAAATAAGCCTTGGCCCACAGAACACGACAGCGCTTCTGGATCATGCTCAACAATGGGTTCCTTTTTGCATGATAGTGTTTTAGGTGGCATCTGTGGATGGCATGGTGGATTGTGTTTACAGACAGTGGTTTCTTGAAGTATTCCTGGGCCCATTTAGTAATGTCAATGACAGAATCATGCTGGTGACAAGGTCTTCGGCCTTGTCCCTTATGCAGATTTTTCCAGTTTCTCTGAATCTTTTGATGATGTTATGCACTGTTGATGATGAGACCTTTAAAGCCTTTGCAATTTGACATTGAGGAACATTGTTTTTAAAGTATTCCACAATTTTTTTACGCGAGCCTTCACAGGTTGGAGAGCCTCTGGCCATCTTTACTTCTGGGAGACTCAGCCTCTCTAAGACATCCCTTTTATAGCCAACCAGGTTACACACCTGATGCTAGTTAAGGTAATTACTTGCTAAATGTTCTTTCAGGAGATACTCTTATATATCAGTTGCTTTTTCAGCCCTTTCTTTTGCCTGTGTCCACTTTTTTGAGACCTTTTACAGCCAGAAAATTTGAAATGAGCTCATTTTGCAGATAGAAATTTAAAATGTCTCAGTTTCAACATTTGAAATGTTATCAATGTTCTTTTGTAAATATCATATAGGCTCGTGATCTGAAAGTCATTGCATTTTGATTTTGTTCGCAATTTTTCCTCCCAACTATTTCGGAATTGGACAAGAAAACTCTCTATCGCCCTCTACTGGCTGTAGTGCTAATGTGTTTCCCTGAGGAACAGAGCAGAACCCACCTGCTGTAGCTCCTCATATTCCTTCATGGTCACCATCTGTGCTGCCATAATGCTGACTACAAATCCCAGGACTGCTGACGCATTATCGATCTCGGTCAGCAGCAGGCCTGCAGACGAGTGGGACGGTTAATTTTTCAATGGAGACCCTGCTGGCTAAAATACTCCAGGGGTCATTACAAAGGTCAGCATGGCAAGAACAAAATAAAATCACAAGTTTATGGAAAGCAGGCGATAAAAGTAAGTTCTTTAAAAGGGCCCATAACAGCTACATGGACAGCAAGGTTAGTCAAATACTTTAGCGTGGTAACTCCATGATTTAAAATATTTTCTGCTACAAATATCCAGCCTTTGGGATAACAGGCAAAATAATGAAACTAGAGGCTCCTACAGTGCACACCTCCGCCAAGGCAGCACAGTCCAAATCTCGATGAGTGGGAGCAAAGTTCAGTTATAGCGTGTGGAACAATTTCAAGATGGCTGCCGTGGAGGCCATATTTTGAGCATATTGGTCAAAATCAATCGGGTCCATCCCTGATGTATTAGCGAGCCACCCACAAAATTTCAGACATATCCATTCATTACATTTTGAGTTATCTTGTTCACAAACAAACAAGCAGCACCGATCACATAATTCCTGCCAACTTCATTTGGCGGAGCTAATAATGGCTTAAGGGGGAATATGTGCACATTGTGAGAGTACAGACTTCAGGGGCGTGTTGTTCTGATCACCCTTTAATTTCCAAACCTGACAGCGACATTCTCTCGTGCTGAGTGTCACAGGATTGTTTTCTTCAATGCTGTTCGGAATTTACCTCTGTGGTAGGAGCAGGTAATTAATTAAATAGTTATTTAACTATTCATTAAAACAATTATGCACGAACCCAAGGGCGAATCGCTATGATGCCAGGATCCAAATCAGAATCTTGAACTCAAACTTACACTCAAGGATTCCAGTCTCTTTTGGCATGTTTATCCAAAACCTACGACTGGCTTCAATGGCAATTTAATGACAGGCTCACTGAAATGTGCCATTGTGATGGTTCTGCGTAAGGTTGGGGGGGGACCCTGATTCAAGAGAACCCAGGGGAGAGTTGATATTTTTTTCTCCCCTCCCAATCTAGATGCAAAAAAAAAAACAGGTAAAGAAACTGACTAAGCAACTACTTTCACTGGTCAAATTATGGTGCATTTGATTTAAGAGCGAAACTTGGAAAGTGGAGATTTCTGTCTTCCCATGGTGCTTTCTGCTGACGCCGCCATTCTGATTATGGCTTAATAAAGAAAGAGTACACATCTGAGCGACGATTCCCTTCACCTTTTGAAGTTGAAATTATTTTGGAAATTGACGTGCCGAGTGAGCCCTTATACAGTTTTTTGAGCAAGTGTATGATCTCTTGTTTGAAATAACTGATGACACTTCCCTTGGGGAAAATTTAAAGACCACCACTTAAGTGGGAACTCCGAGATGGGAAATTCGAACCTGTTCTACCTTTCTCAAATGGCGTAATCGTCGGAGCACATTGTGAATGGGGCAGTGGCAAGGTATTTGTGGAATTGAATAGTGGAACAAAAGCTTTATGTATGATGTTTATGCAAATGTAGTAGATGATCAAATCCATGGAAAGTTGTTTACAATTTGAGTGCTCATTTTAATAGCTTGTGGTCGGAGCAAAAACCAGCAGACACAGTGGTTCCCTTCAATGGATGTTGAGAGCCACTCTGGTTAAAGGGGTTTTAAAGTAGCCCCAACCGTCACAGCAACTAATCAAAAAACTTAATATCTACTTAAAATTCAGGGATTGCATTTGTGGTTGGACCAAAAACTTAGATATGCAGTGACCCCAAAGGACCAAGTTAGGAAACTATTGATGCGGGGTAATGTTATTCATTTTAGGACCACTGCCACGTGACTGGCAGTTTGATCCAAGAATTTCTGCGGCGCGCTCACGAATGGTAAAGTTATTCAAATTAGGAAAAGAAGAGAATTGAATAACTGCACAGTTCAGAGTCATGAATGTATTATATTTAATCAGATGTGCTTTCACTCCCGAGGGAAAAAAAAGAGCGTCAAGCGCATTCTGCAGGTTAAGACCAAACGCTACTCTCGTAGCTAGCAGCTAACAGGTCACGTGATTAAAACTGGAATCAGCAAGTAACCCTAAACCAGAGCCAATGGTACATTAAACTGCAGTAGTTGAGCCGCTTTCGCACTGGACGCGGAACGAATTTTTGCGCGACAGAATACATTCAAAGTCAATGCAAAGACGCGAATAATCTCGTTTTTGCATTGACTTCAAATGTAATCTGTCGCGCAAAAATGTGTACTAGCTACGCTTTGTTCGCGGACTGGCCCCTGCACGCCCTGGCGGGTTAGATGGCCATAACTAACCAACTCTTTCAGTCAATCTGGTCCCCGCTAGTTTACCAAGCGAGCAATATTATAATAACAAATCCAAACACCGCAAACATTGCCGAAGCTGAAATGTCGGCTCCGCACATTCAGTTCAAGCAAATACAGTTCATTTTTAAGCAAATACAAACTAGCGAGGTAACAGTTAACATCAGAAAATTGGCTGCATCCAAAACACAACCGCAAATGCAGTTCTTAAGGTTCATCAGCTCACGGCGTAACGTAATGGTTAATTAGTCACTTCGTCCAGTTCATATCACAGGGCCCAAAATCAAACAAAAACTTGGCTAAGTACTGGCTAGCTAGCTAAACACAGCGAACACCCGCCATGAAATTCGGTTTTTAAAACCTAGGAACTCAGCTAACATTAAATAACCTTAGAAAGCGAACACAGTTATATGCAGCCCGGCCAGACGTCCATTTAACCCGCATCCAGCTCAAGTCAGTCAGACGAACAATTACCGGTCAAAAACACTATTCTGCGATTTAGTAATATCCTCTACTGAAATACAAAACATTCAGTTCCTTCCTAAACAAATTATTTCTGCCGAGAAATCACACTGAGAGTCAAGGGGCTTTCACACCGGACGCGAAACAAATTTTTTGCACTAGATTACATTCAAAGTCAATGCAAAGACTTAGAATGTAATCCGTCGTGCGTAAATTTCGTTTCGCGTCCAGTGTGAAAACAGTTTAAATCAGAATCCAATTAAAAAAAAAAAAAAACAGCCGACTCAAATTCAGCTGTCAATCAAGCTAAAGACAGATGCCCGTCCCTCCCCTCGCGACCCAGCAGGAGGATAAAAACAGAATCGGGTCTTCGCTTCAATTTCTCGTCTTAGGTTTTGCAAAGATTTCCTCCAGCGAAGAGGCCGATATATTTCCCTCCCTTCAGTGCAATGTTTTCATCCTCCAGCCGGCCTACGCCGCTCGCAGTTTCCACCCCCACATGCAGCCCCGGGCCGCTCCCTCGTTCGGCCGAGTACATTTTTAGTGCAGCTCACATTGTTTGATTGATAGGGAACGGCACAGGAGTTTGAGTGACAGCTTACCTGGGTGCCAATCTTCGTCACACTGACAAGCGGCTGCAGCAATCGGAACCCGCAAATCTCATATGGCGTCATCACGTAATACCACGCAAGGGTACAAGCTATAAATATTCATGAATAGGGCGGAGATAATTTTGTTTAAAAAAAAAAGAAAGGAAAATAGCCGCCTTCTCGCCCCCGGGGAATGCAGCATCCTGAAAGTATTCATGTCTGACACCACAGTGTAAGGCCGGTTCCTCCGTCCGAAAACGGTAATGTAATCTACAGTTTAAACCACATTATCGGTCACATTGTTATGACTGAAAGGCCACTACCACTCCACCTGGATTAGTCGGGTGTGTATGAGTTGAAGAATTAACCAGAACTGAGGCACGTCCACGATGAAAATAGTGTCACATAAGCCGCTCTGGAGTAATAAATTGCTCTAATTCAATGATTAAAATAATTAAATAATTCAGAGATTATTTTACATGAACGCGATGGCTCAATTAAAATATACTAATCAAGTTCTTGTCACATAAGGACCAAAATATCAAGTAACTACACAAATCAGCCACTGGGAGCTGTGTCACGATTACTGCACACACTCAGAGCGTACATCCCAATAAAGTGAATCTGCTTGACTTCAAGTCATAGTCAGATTCCATCCTTGCCAACCCGTCTTCGTGTTGCATTGAAAAAAAAAAAAAAAAAAAAAATATATATATATATATTTTATTTGTTTGTTCCAGCATTGTGTTTTCTGTATGAAAGTGTTTTCGATGGAAATTTGAGGATTCAAAGCGCTATTTTAAGCTTTAGCCAAGGGATATGAAGAATGAGTTTGTTGTGATTGCCAATAATCAAAGAAGAAGAAAAATACCTTCAAGATTTCAACGTGCATTTGAGCAGATTTTCTTCGTTCAGAATTGAGAGCATGCGCACTAATCGTGACACAGCTCCTTTCATACAACCCACATAATATAGAGGTCCTTCTCGAGGTGCCAAAACGGCCCAATCAAACCAGACATCACTTCAATTCCCAAGCTCAGGGTTTCCCAGTAGAATATTTCCCAGACACCCCCTCCACCAGCTATGCTTCCCTGTGTGTCCTGATGCCATCTCTTCCCCAGTAAATGGTGCACACGCACCCAGCCAAAGCACGATGTATAAGTAAATGGCACTCGCTGGCCCAAGACACCTTCTTCTGCAGCTCGAACGTCCAGTTCTGAAGCTCAGACACCCACTGGAGGCGCTTTTAGTGGTGTACTGGGGCAAGAGCGGCACTTTGACTGGTCTGCAAGCTAAATAGTGCAACACAGAACAGGGTATGATAGTGTGTGTTGTGACACATCCCTTACAGAAATATTATTGAAATTCACAGCAACTTCTGCAAGTCATCCTTCAGTCTCTGTGGACCGGACGAGATGGCCTCTATAGCCCACGCGCATCGATGAGCCTTGGACGCCCAACTTCTAGTTGTAAGGTCATCCCTCCTTGGGCCACTGTCAGTAGGTACTCACATCTGCTGACAGAGAGCACCCTAGAAATCTTGCCACTTTAGAAATTATCGATCCCACTCGCCAGGCCATAACAATTTAGCCCTCATCAGTCGTTTTGTTCCCATTTCTCCAAAATCCAACACGCTGAATACAAGAACCGACTGTTCACCTATCGTCTAAGACCTGTCGGCAGACCTTGACTTATGCCGTTATAATCAACATAATTTGCTGGACCTGTGAGTGGTTTTAATGTTTCGGCTCATCATTCCATAAGGACATATTACACTGCTCTCAATAGGCCATTACATTTAACTGAACAAGCTCTGATGAGCATTGCTGTGTCAATACACATCCTGCATTTGCTGAAATGCAAGGAAACCAATTTTCCTGTGAGATTTCATGACCATACAGTGAATCTCAGTGAGATGATGACGTCCCCAAAATCCAAATATGCAAGAGCCTAAAGCTGCCTGAAGGTTGCACATTAAAAAAAAAAACATAAATCATGGGACTTGCCGCTCAATTACACACAAATGCATGAACAAAACAAAGTAACCAAACGAGAGCAATGTCACCAGGAACTACTGCTGTTTCATCAATAAGTTCTCTTCACTTATAAAACTGACAAAACCTGAAAACCATTGCACACTCACACTCCCCTCTCAAACAAACAAACACACACACACACACACAAATATCCATACACAAACAGGTGCGTGTGTACGCACGCACCAACAACAGACCCAAGACTCAGCCTCACTGAATAACCAGCATAATCATATTTTTATTTTCAGAATGGCAGGTGCGCTCAGAAATGCACAGATTAAGAGGGACATTCAGTTAGAGGTGGGGAAGGGGGGGGGGGGATCAAAGCTCAGTGTCTGGGCGAGGGGCGTCCCGTGGAGGGCTGGGGTAGCCTGTACTTCGCCATCTCCACGTCCAGGTCCGTAAAGGTGTACATGTGGTAGTGGTGGTGCTGCAGGTTCCTGTAAGTGCTGTTGTCGAAGGGCTCCGGTTCTGGTTCTGGTTCTGGAGGGGCAGCAGCCGCAGCAGGTTCTGACAGGAGCGAGACGGAGAGGAAGAGAGCAGTTACCACCCGACACCCGGCGCGCCCTCCCCGGCAAACCTCCGCCTCGCTTCCACCAAGCAGTTCGGCTCAGTTCAGTTTGTTACGCATTAGAGCGGTTTGTCTATCCAGTGTGAAAAGTTCTGGATGCAAGCAAAAGAGCCATTCCAATTCGCTGAGGTACCTTGTGCACCGATCAGATGCCAAAAGGCGGCGCAAGAAACACTGCGCTCCATTGATTGGTCAAGAGGGAATAGTCACCCTTGCTGGACCAAGGACATGATTTACGCAGCGATTACCATCCTGTGACAATCCCACCTACATTTAAGAACGTCTTCAGTGGAATAATCCAAAACAAAGCTAAGGTTTAGGGATTAGGTGCCAAAGGTTCCGTAAAGGTTACGGAACAGTTCTAAGGATATTCTTCCGAAGAGTTTGGTGGAAACGCAGCTCTACAAACCCACAATGCTGATACAACAACAGAAAAGCAAACCTGACTCCATATACATCAGTGCTGACCAACACTGATCCTGGAGACTTACCATGCAGCAAGTTTGTGTTCCAACTCCATGCCAATTTGCTGCACAGAGATCATTGGCTGTTGAATGAGCAGCACAAACTGTTAGTCTGGACTGAAAACCTACAGAGCAGCAGATCTCCAGAAGCAGGACTGGTAACCACTGATGTACATTTATTTTAAGTGAGAGTGAAATGAATGAATAAAGAAGTGCGTGTGCGTGTGTGTGTGTGTGTGTATGTGTGTGTGTGGGCAGAACAGAGTTGCGTCCATGATGATCATGGCAGTTCTTTTTCAAAGGCAGGAGGAAATCTCTCCTGCGGCAGGGTGGCTGTGGCTGGTCACGAGGATGTTAATTTTCACACCTCCCTGACAATGAGGGACACAGATGGGGGGGGTTTGTTGCTAAGGAAGCACTTCCTTTCTTCACCCCGTATAACGGCAGTAAGAGGGGACAAAGGGCCCACTGTTTATGCACTATCACCACGGAAACCTACTCTAAATTTATCAGTCACTCGCAGCGGGGTGGGGGCTAGATGGCCCTTATGAAGAAGAAGTGATTGCCACATCACAGTTTCCCAGGTGAACCCACTTTGTGTAAGCATCATATAATTTTCATTATTGTTCCATGTATTTAGTTAAAAAATAAGACTGATGATTGCATTGAGTAAAAACAGAACAAACAGTTAAAGGTTAAATTTCACTTGTACACTTAAATATATTCCACAATGACGAGAAAAGGCTGTAAAAATACACAAGAGCAGTGAGATCCGCTCTTGATGAAGCCGTCCATCTTGAAAATGTGAACAGACACTTCAGCCCACAGCAGTCTCAGAGACCGACACTTACTGTCTGAGAACCGAAGGATTATATGGAATGAATCATACACTTCTAAGTTTAACAGACAAACCCCCACTTACAAGACAAAACGGTTAGAAACATCAGTGATACTTTAAAGGCCTTCAGCATTCCACAAAACAGGAGACCTAACACCAAACCGCGCTGTGGAGAAAGGGGTGAAAGAAATGGTGCGTTCTCTGAATCGTAGCACACGCAACCTCAGTTACATCATGCATTATTCTGCCCAACATTCATACATGCGAGTCAGAGAGAGAAAGTGAAAGATCAAGAGATTATCAGTGAAAATTAATAGTACCAAAGACCTTTTCTACAGACATCAGTCAAACCCTGACCGCTTCTCACACAAGCGAGGAAGCAGATGGGTAAGTATAAACGTTCTCTGGAGTCCCAAGCGTCACCATAACATTAACGTTAACCTTAATACTTACGCTGTGGAACCTCGGCATTGAAAATATAAAAATATCAAAAATCAATCAAATATTAACACCATCATCAGCTTTCGCAAAGCACAACCTCAATAAATAAGATTTTTATTGCACATTCGAAACCCTTCAAAATAAAATTTCACACGTTACCTTCAGCCAATGCAAAGTTGGAAAACAATTTAAAAAACATTAACCTTAACATTAGCTATTAAAAACACAAATACCAAAATACCAATGAACAAAAAAATAAAAATAGAAGTCCCACAGGTAAATGCATTAGTAACAGAAGTGAGAGAGACGGATAAACGGATGGTAGCGAGAAGAGAGGAGTGCCCCTTCCATCACACCCCTCACAGCAGAAGAATGTCTTTAGAAAAGAGAGCAGCGAGAAATGGAGTTGGTCCAGGAGTTGAGAACGTCTGAAGGTGAACCAGCCTACAGACCAGTGTTTACAGCGGCCCACCCCAGGTGTGTGTTTTCTCATGCAGACGTAGTAAAGGGAGAGCAAGGAGATGCTCAGATCTGAAAAAGCATGCAGGTGTCATGGGGGAAAGAGAATATGGAGTTAGTGGACCCTAAACTGTTACGGTTAATGTACTTCAGAAGCAGGAAGTGCGCACAACGCAAGCTTGCTGAGCTGATGGACGAATCTCGCAGGGGTAGCCGTTAGTGCTTAATAAATTAAACTTCCTGCCAGCAACATGCAGCCAAAATTATATAAAAGGCCCAGACCGCTGCCCCAAAGGGACTCTGATGTATGTAGCTAAAGCTGTCACAGGGAAAGATTTCTTTTCCAGTTGGACTTAAGCCGCCAGATTTGAGCTTTACAAAACACAATAAAAATGAATAATAAATAAATCAAAAATAGGCAAAGCAAAGGAGAGCTTTGTTAGGCTATAAAAAGCTGGAAATGAGCAAAGCAAATGCTGCTTTGTTAGGATGTAGGGTTTTCGGCCCTTAAACTGTACTGGGTACAGGAACATTACAATATTCTGAAGTTGTGAGTGTGTGCGCAGGAGGACATGAGAGTAAAAGGTGCCAGTGGGCAGTGGGAGGGGGGTACAGTAGGTGTGGTGGGTACCATCAGGTGACTCCAAGGGGGCGTCAGCGAGGAGCTCCTCCCCAGCAGCTTCAGTGACCACAGGAGCCACGTCAACCAGCTCCTCAGAGCTCACGGTATCCGCGGCCGCCGTGGTCTCAGCAGCTGTCGCTACCTCCGCGACAGGCTCGGCTATGACACTAGCAGCTTCAGCCGCTTCTACACTGGTTTCGGGTTCTACCGGGGCGCCTTCGGCAACTGCAACATCAGCCGCAGGTTCTGGCGAAGCCAATTCTGCCGCTTCTGGCTCGGCAGTGGCTACCTCTGGCTCGGCGGAAACTTCCAGAACTTCTTCAGGCCCGGTTTCAGCGATCTCGCTTACGGCAGCGGGATCAACCAGCTGTTCGGATACGGCTGCCGCAGCAGTTTCCGACGGAGGTTCAGAGGACGTTTCTACGGCGGCATCGCCAGGGGCCGCCGCCATCACCAGGGGCGCAGGGTCGACGCGGTCCTCTGAACTCGCCGCGGAGGCAGCGACCGAATCCACGGCAGCGTCGGAAGGAACATCCAGCACGTCGGCTGCTGAAGGACCTTCCGCAGCAGCAGAAACTTCTGGTAAAGCGACCGGGCTGGCAGCGAGAATGACTTCTGGAACGCCGTCGTGGGTTGGTTCAGAAACAGCAACTTCCGGCGCTACTTCAGCGAGCGCCTCAGCAGATCCCGATGGGCCAGATTCAGTGGCGGCTGGATCCATAGCAACCTCAGTCATCGCATCTCCCTTATCCTGGGGCTCACCGGCCTGCGCCTCAGGCTCCACTGACGCCAGGACTAAACCTTCCTTCTCTGGCTCAGTCGCGTCCTCTGCATGGCCGTTGGCCATCATCTTCAATCCCACCTCCTCGTCCTCGGAATCGGAGTCCGAATCGGAGTCGCTGGACGATGAGGAGGTTGTGTCCTCGGTAGGGCCGCCCGAACTGCTGGCAGAGGCCGCCACAGCTGCTTCAGCCTCAGAGGCCTCTGCTGCAACCTCTTCCGCCAATACTGGCTCAGCTGGGGGGACTTCGGCCGCGATGGTGTCTTCGGCTACAGCTTCAGCTGCTTCAGGAGATTTTACGACGATTGCTTCTTCAAGAACAGCTTCAGCTGCCTCTGCGACGGGAGCTTCGGCACAAACCGCTTCAGTGATGACTTCTTCCATTGCTGATACGGCTGGTTCAGCTACAGGAGGCGCCACCGCAACTCCTTCGGCCACTGCCGCTTCAACGGGGGTGGCTTCTTCCGTTACCGCTGCTTCAGCGACTGGTGCTTCAGTGACCTGAGCTTCTGTGACGACGCTTTCAGCTTCGACTGACTCAACTATAGTGGCTTCTGCGATTACTGCCTCTTCAACGGCCACTTCACCTACGACGACTTCGGCTGCGACCGCTTCTTCGACGACAGGCTCGACGGCGACGGCTTCTGACGTGATCATTTCTGATTCGACTGCCGCTTCAGCCGTGACGGATTCGGCCGCGACCGCTTCCGTGACAGCAGTCTCTGGCACAGCTGCCTCTACGACAGGGGATTCAACGGCAACATCGGTTTCTTTCGCGGGCAACGTTTCGCCCTCTGCGACAGAGGAGGCGCTGTGGTCCACAAGCGTTTGGTCAAGGCTGGGCACCTCTGCAACTGTAGGGGCAGACGGTTCAGGAGGGACCACCGCTGCTGCCGCTACTGCTGCTGCCACGGGGCTCGCGCTCGAGTCGGCAACGACTGCATCCTGCTCGGGAGAGAGACTCGAGGCGCTAAGTTTAGCAGGAAAGGCCACAGTGGTCTTGTAGGCCAGGAGGGAGGCCCGCTCGTCCAGAGCCTCTATTGCTGAGGAAAATGGCAAACAAGGTGAAGCATTATTTTTTTTGCTTTGGCATTATGTATCAAGGATGGTAAAGTGATAATCAGGTCGTGGGATCATCCCCACAGAAAACAGCCTCACAAACAGCCTAAAGCACTGGTCTCCGACCATGTTCCAGGAGAGCCATTATCTTGTAGGTTTTGGCTACAACCTTAATTCAGCGCACCAGATTTAATTCTTGGTAGCTCATCAGGATCTCTAACTGGGAAGTGAGGTGCGCTTCGCTTCAGTTGGAGGAAAAGCCTTCAAGATGGCAGCTCTCCAGGCCTAGGGTAGGAGGCCTCTGGGCTAAACTACTCATCCAGAGGACCCAACTCAAAATGGATCCCTGCCACCAAGAGTGTCTCAAAACAAAACTTGAGCCATACCTTGAATACTACGCTTTCAGCATAAAATAAACGAGAATAATAGGTTATATATACACATACTGTCAACAATGGAGGAAAAGTATCCGTATATCACACAATTTATGTAAATCTGGAGAAGTCCTTGTGTCGGCTTTATTACCTTTGAAAACTCCATTGGCTGGTGAAAATGGACATGTTATCACTTCTGCATTCAAAAATACAATTTCAAAAAAAAAATCCTGATAAAATAAACAGTGGCCAAGATTGAACAAATCAATGTTATAATTACAAATTATACTTCACCTTGTAAATAAGCACATCAAGTATGTGTGTCAGCATCAATGAAAAAAATTAATGAAAAGGACCCCGCGTAAACATTACCAACACAGCACAGAGCAACACTGAGCAGAGCTGTGAATATGTTTACAATTTTTGCACATTGATCCAGCGTTACAAAGCATAAACATCACAGCACCCTGGAAAACCTCATTTTTCCTCAACCACCTTCCACAGAGCTGAGGCTCCTGTAGCCTTCAAAGAGTTTCCAGTATTTTCTCTGTGCAACTTCTTTGCCGCCTGCCAGGCACAAATTCTTCCTAATCGGATTTCTTGTGTCTTACAGAAGGCTACTACACTAAAGCTAGCACAAGTGTCCTTTTGGGGTAAATGACCGATCCAAAACAACGTCTCTCCTTTTTGCTCAAATATCTAGGTACTGCGGGCCAATATTTCACTGCAAAGCCCATGGTGTGGCAAAGTTCAACCTTCTGAGCTGGAAAATTAAATTAAATGTCCCTCCTTCTTCAAGTTTCAATCAAAAATATTCACCGGTGTCAAAAATTACAAGACTTTCCTTCTGGGGAGAAAACAGAAATGTTCATCCAATTTCAATGAAGGGAGGGGCTTCTACAGCATGAATGTCAATTCAGCACCAAATATACCACCAAATCAATAATGTCTAGTGAAGGCGAATTTCCTTTGATTGCTCGCATCCACCTGAAGGCCACAGAGAACGGAAAATCAAGAGATCTTATTATTCCGGCTGTGATCTCAGAGAAGCCGTCCCTCTACAAGGAACTGCAATGGACCTGTGATTTTTCAAATTGTTGGCACCAGAGGAGTCCACATGTCCAAAATAATAATAATTAAAAAAAAAGAAAGTGAAAAACAATGACCCATCCGGGGTTAGACTAGGCATCAAACTGACTTTTCAAACTCTGCAATGGTTTTGGTCTTCTTGAAGCAGTAGGCTCTTGGTTTTACCTAACTCTCGATAACCTCTTGATGCCGGCAAAAGTTTGACAAAGCTTCACATGTATATCCAAAACTGAACAAGCTTTGGACAAAAAAAACTGAAAAATCTGCAGGGTACCTGAAGTTTTTGTCCAAACACAGAAAGCTGAGGGAGATGAAATTCTTACTTTAAAGCTTTAGCAGATGCAAGTGGTGTCTCAGAAGTTTCAGCCGTTTCCTACACCTCTCATAAATGGGAAATGAACTCACTTAGATTTAGAAATTCTCTTAAGACATTAGGTGAGCACATATAGAACACCAGAAACATTGTTGTGTTGGGTAGGCAGCCTTAAAAATGCTGATATTAATCATAAATTTCTCCAGCATTCCCGCTCCATCGCTTGCATTCGTTCGATACCACAAATCATGTCTACAAGTTGATTTCCATTCTACAACATCAACTTGAAAACAACGCAAAAACCCACAACTGTTGCTCTAGCAACAACAGTCATAAGTGCTCATCATAAGTTCAAGGACAGTTCTCAATATTTAAACACAATGTTGTATTTTGAGACCAATGTGTTTTTACACTTCAAATGTTCATACATGTGGCACCCTTCACATATTCAAAGTGCAAATAAATGGCGAGATCAACCATTTATTAGCCAAGTATGACTACAGATTTAAGCAATCTTGCCAAACTCATCATAACACAAGCTTTTCAAAGAAAATAAATTTAAAAAGTTGTACCAGATGGCAGGAATATGTTTTTAAGACAGTGATGTGTTCATTTAGAAAAAAAGGCTTTAACCAAGGAAATGAAAACAAGAACAAAAATAGCAATAAATAAAAATAACAATGTTAAAATAATAACAAGAACCGCTGATCTCACTTACTTGGAGCCTTGGCCTTTTTTACCTTGGTTTTCTTTGGCTCTTCAGCCTTGGTACAGAGGGCAGCGGCCGGGGCTCGCCTCAAAACGCCCCAGCCTTCCAGCTGCAGACACTAAAAAAATAACCGGTGAGAATAGGTAGATGCCCTAAAACCAATGACCTCAATATAACGACTAAAAACATCACTCAGAAGCGCAGCCACAATATTCGCCAGACCAAACCTCGGTAGAATTCAATGTAGGCTTGCGTGACCATCTTGTCACACACATGCAATGCATGTAGCGGGGAAGTTGCATCCAAAATACTGGCCAAAGACGCAACATGGATTATATCATCACATAACCATTCATCAGCGAATACTGATCAGTTGTCAGGAAGGAATTTCATGCGGACATCATCAGTGAGCTTAAGACAGTGGCAGCAGTCGACAAGGATACCAGTGAAGCGCCCTGCTTACTTGAAGAACTTTGTGGTTAATTCGAGTTACCACTTTTAAATACCCCTTCAGTTCTTGCGAATTAAATTGCTAATATTAACGACAGATATGCACACATCATAATGTGTCAAATTTATCACAAATCATCAACTATCTATTTTGTATTACCTTGAGAGAGCCTACTCGACCTATCCGGAGTAAGGACGCCGCCATCTTTGTGCTACTTTTATTTTTGTCCGCCTAGAAACGGAACTTGTACCAGCGTCACTTCACAGCCTTCCTCAGTCTCCTCGTTGAATGAATGGATGGATCCGGGACTCTCCAAATCCGGCCCACGAATCCAAACACAGTCCTGGTTTTCCTTCCTTCCAAGCAATTAAGTGAACAATTAAAGCTGCCGATTGGCCAGATTGTCATCTCACATGACTCCCAGGTAAAGGGAGGGCGGAAAACCTGCAGTTCTCAGCCCTCGAGGACGGTGATTTGAGGAGCCCTGAAAGTGACTAAAGTAACTAATATTTTCATTTTGTTTTATTGAAAAGCTACTGAACAATAAGCTAGCTGATATCCAATTACAAAGTACTCTCACAGTAAACTGCCGCTAGCACATAAAGAACATTAGTGGGCTCGATTGGCGAAGTAATATTTATTTACTTGCCGTCAGTCTGAGGTAAGTGAATGCAGTGCCACTGACGTCACGCTACAAAATTAGTCAGGAACCTCTGTCCGCAAATATTTGGCCTACATGTTAAAACTGCTTTTGAAATCTGGGATTTGGCATATTTTAGCGTTTTGTTGGGCGACGAGCGAATGCTATGTTTAGATTTCAGACCGTAACAGCTCAATGTAGATTCTTAGACTGATCGTTCATTTGCGTTTTTAATTTTTTTGAAAAACAAAATAATTTGTAATACAAACCACAACCGTCCTGGACTACAAGGACCATCACCCAGGGACTTCTGAGTTAACGCACAAATTCGCCTCGCAGATAAACCTTCCGTCAGACCTCATCTTCCGGGTTCTGTACCAGCGGCTCGAGAGAATTAGTCCCGTGTTTAGTAGGTACACCCAGTGCGAGAATATGCCACTGCATCCCGCGCACACTTGGATTGAGCAATCCGGTTTGGCACTTCCACATCGGCCAGGCTACTTAGTATTTGGTAAGAAATATGTCGCACCCATTTGCTTTTTACGGCAGTTCACACCCTTTTAAAATCATGAAATGCTAATCGTACAAGCAATAATAATAATAATAATAATAATAATGTGGTATTGTTTTGATTAAGGTACAATGAGCACCCAAAAAAGTATAAAATTTTCATGTGTTGCAAAAAAAAAAAAAGTTTCAAAACTCCACATCAAGACGTGCATTTCTTGCTTAAGAAGCACAAACACGATTTTATTTCCTCCCAGCTTAGAATCCTTGAAAACATCATGCATTCCATTCAATTCCTTGAGACGACACATTGTTTAAAGTAGATTTATATTATATGACTTAATATGTAGGAGAACAATTCCATTCATAAATCCGTCACTGAATCCAGGTCAACTTGCCTTTGATATGCTAACCAGCTGGCCACTGGTCACCCTCAAAATGTAAAGGACACACAATTCATTCACAGACAGAAGAAAGAGACATTGTCACGGTATCCCCAAATTCCATTTTATTAGAAATGTTTTGCTGATCACTACCGACATGAAGGGAAAATAAGCGCGACTGGAGAGGAGACGAGATGAGGATTGGCACTGATGATCTTCACTTAGGAGCAGCTTCATCCCATTTCGGCTCTGAAAGACAAAACAATCAGCACAGAACATCAGTGCCACTCATAACTGATTTCTGAGCAGGCCGAGCGAGCATCATGATCCAATTTTCAGATGCACATAGAACACGTAGCTCACTCATTAGAATAATCCCTCTGGCCACAATGAAACCCACCCCTTTCTAGGCTGAAATGTGATGCAGTTAATGAGAAAGATAAAAAAGCAAATCCACTCAATGAATAAGCGTGAAACTCACCCAACCGAACCTCAGCCAGTGTTAAACAAATGCTCATGTTTACAACCACCTAACTTCATTATCTTAAAAAAAAAAAAACAAAGCGCACATAACCTACAAAATAAAGTTAGGCACCCTTTGTCACCAACAATTCAGTAAGGTCACCTTTGCTGACTGTCGCAGAATAATAGTTATTGTTCCAGCCAAAGTGGGACCTTAAACTTTCACTTGGTTACTGTGCTAAATCGAGCTCCTTTGAATGGGCAGACCAGAGGGGGGCTCAGCGCTACTGTTCTCTCCTGGGTACCCAGCCACTCACCGGGGAACTTGAAGTCTGGGAACTTTGTGAGGTCACCGCCCCCATACAGGCGCTGGAGTTTGGACATCTCCTCGGACAGGTTCTTCTGATACTCCGGGCCGGCATCTACCAAGCCGCCTGAGGATCTGAGGAAGAGGAGATGGACTTTATGCTTCAAACAATGAAATCAATCACATCCTGAGTCCAGCAAACTTATATTCAGCGGTATGATAGGCGTGACGAATAAGAAAAGAGGACAAAAAGGGGGAAATAAAGTCTTCAGTCTGACTGAAGCACTCTGTGTGACACAAGGCCTGTGTACAGACTAAAAGCAGTAATGTACACTGGTACAGTAGACGGTGGGGGGTGTGGGGGGGGGGGGGGAAGGCGAACGAGCAGACTGAATGAGAGTAACCTCTAATGTTCGTTTATCATAGCAACATAAGCGGTCTGCAAACATTCACTTTTTATTGTTGAATAAAAACATTAGGCAACATCCGCTAACAATCTGAAAAGGCAGCTACGGAATAGCGCGCTGTCGCAAGCGGGACCCCTCAGCCTTGTGCTGGACCTGCCGTGGTGGCCATATTCATTATCGCAGCAGGATATAAATTGATAGGGAGCTTCCTCTAACCACTCCCACAACATACCACCAGAAAATGAGAGCATTTGGCCAAGGCGTTTTTCAGCTGCCGTCCGGAAACAAAAAGTTAATGGACGGACAGACGGACGGCGCTCACCAAGACAATACCCCTCCATGACTTTCGTTGGCTGAGGGGTAAAAAGTGTGATGGTGTGTGCCAGTGCAGATGTGCGTGCGAGTGTGACTGTGCACGCAAGTGCAGATGTGTATGCAGACGCAGAGGTGCGTGTCGTGTTGGAAGCATGAGAAGAGGAGGTGCCCGTTGCACTCACTTGCTCTTGGTGGCATACTCTCGGATCTTATCCAGGAAGAGTTTCTGTACCGGATCCAGGTGAGCTGAGTACCAGACAGAGAAATAATAAATTAACCGCAGGCTTACAGTCGAGCAACTTGCGCGCATTATATTTCTCCGGCATCACAGTGAGTTTAACAAAAAATAAATAAGTAAATAAATAATTCAGACGCTGTACCCTTTTTCACAAAACAAGACATGGGGCAAGACCAGTGTAGATTTAAGGAACAAGACATGAGGATTTTGGTGAGAGGAGAACAAAGATGATAGTGCAGAGAACGCTTGTGCGTCTCTACACTGCAGGAGGAACACTCACTCATCGGTGTCTCCCGCTCAGGACACAGGCTGCGTGCCGAGCATTAGGTCACCTTTCACCCAAAGTACACCCCACAAATTAAACGATTACCATCATTCACAAACACACAATTAAACCAGGCATTCAGATCAGTGCCAAGATCCCACTCCCAGAGAAGACTTCGGCGCTGTGCAGGCGTTCATATCAAACGCATCGGTCGACTGAAGGAGCGGGAGCTGGAAAGTGGACATCCCGTAATGTTTTGGTAAACCCATTCATAAAGACCTCCAGCACCAGTGTAAAAGTACAGGTGACTGGCTTCATGCGACTCCCAGGTGAGGTGAGTTTTTAGGGGATGCAGAACGGAGAGAGAGAGAGAGAGCACCAAGACCATTGTCAGAGGGAATCCTCCATACAGTAACTCCCAGGAGCCTGAAGGTACAGGGTTTCCCAGCGGGAAACAACTAAACAGGGGCTCCAGTGTTCACAGAAAATTTAGCATTAGCCATTAGCTCGTAACGTCATTACCATTTACCTCTACGCGAGCAGTCCCTCAACCTTTGACACAAAATCACTGTACCAAATACTGCAACAAATTTTTTCTTCAGAACAAAATCTCAAACTCCCCAACATCACTGGGGATTAAAATTTTTCTACGATCGGAGAAGAACCTACAGTGAACGGGAATCCTGGATTATAAGTTTAAAAAGTTTACCAACAAAAATAAAAGTTGATGATGGTTTAGAATTATGAAAGAGCAAAGGCCAAAAAAAAATATATATATATATATTGCAAGCCATTTCCAGTTTAACGATGTACTCCGAGTTTCGGAACTTGGACGGAGAAAAACGAAGGAGAGGAGAAATTATAACCAACCAGAAACAAAAGGACACACAACAGAAACCCTGCGGCCCCAGTGCAGGCAGAGGTGACAGGCAGGAATAACAGGATAGCGGTCAGTGCACAGTCAAGCAGACATGCAGCGAGACAAGTGCATGTAACATGCGGAGGATAATGGAGGTGCCGCAGGGTACGGAATACAGGAAAGCATGCCTGGTCATGACAGCAAAGCAACATCACGAGTCAAAATATCATATAAACCCCAGCTTCAGAGCAATGTAATGTGTGTGAATGGTGTGGCTTGGGTCTACAGGACTACATGTAGCAGGTGTTTAGCAGGGGCATTAGAAGCTAAAGGAAATGAGTTAAGCAATAGTAAGCAATGGGAACCATGGAAAGATAAGGACTGTTTTGTTCTTTGATAAACTAACACTCAAAAGAAGGAATGGCCAGAGGGTATGGAAATATGACATCCTGTGGGAGGTGGGGCCCCACAGAGGTGAGATTGGAGGGGGTAAAGTGGGGTGTGGTGTGTACCATCAGGTGACTCCACGGGGGCATCAGCAGGAAGTTCCTCCCCTGCAGCTTCAGCCACAATGGGAGCGGCGTCAACCAGCTCCTCAGAGCTAGCGGTATCCGCGCCTGCTGCGACCTCACCAGCCGCAGCTACCTCCGCGGCGGGCTCGGCTTCAGGCTCGGCTTCTGCAGCCACTTCTGGGGCAACTTCCGGTGCTGCTGCAGCAACAACTTCCGGGGCAACTTCCCTGGCTGCTTCAACGACTTCCGGGGCAGCTTCAACGACTTCTGGTGCAACTTCCGGGGCTGCTTCAACGACTTCCGGGGCTGCTTCAGCAACAAGATCTGGGGCAACTTCTGGGGCTGCTTCAACGACTTCCGGGGCTGCTTCAGCAACAACTTCCGGGGCTGCTTCAGCAACAACTTCCGGGGCTGCTTCAGCAACAACTTCTGGGGCTGCTTCAGCAACAACTTCTGGGGCTGCTTCAGCAACAACTTCTGGGGCTGCTTCAGCAACAACTTCTGGGGCTGCAGCAGCGACTTCCGGGGTGGCATTAGCAACCGCTTCCTCAATAACTTCTGGGGCTACTTCTGGGGCCGTTGCAGCCACTTCCGAGGCAGTTTCAGAGGCGGCTTCCACAACTTCTCGAACAACTTCAGTGACAGCTTCCCCAACAACTTCTCCAGCAACTCCAGAAACTGCTTCTCCAACAACTTCTGCGACAACTTCTGGAATAGCTTCAGAAACTGCTTCCACAACCTCTGGAACCTTCTCAGAAACTGCTTCCACAACTTCTGGAACCTTCTCAGAAACTGCTTCCACAATTTCTGGAACAACTTCAGAAATGGCTCCCACAGCTTCTGTGGTGGCTTCTAGCGTTGCTGCGGCAACTTCTGTGACCGCTTCAGGAATGATTTTTAGAGTGGGTTCAGGAGCAACTTCCAAAACTACCTCAGGAGCAACTTCCGGGGCAGCTGCGGCAACTTCCGCGGCAGCCTCTGCAGGGGCGGCTTCAGCGATTGTCACCGCGGGATCGGCAACATCAGGAACCGCATCAACTACCGGGGCAGCGGTGTCAGCGACAGGGACCGCCTCCGCTACAGCAGGGGTGGGCTCGGGGGCTGGCGGAGGAGGTTCAACGGCGGCAGCGGTGGCTGCGGCTGCTGCCACTTTAGCACCCGCTGCTGACTCCTTGGGGAACTCCACGTACTTCTGGTGCTGTGCGAGCTTTTCAATATCGAAGTAGGTTTTGACCTTCTGCTTTTCTAGGGCGGAGAGGAAGAAGAGGAGCAAGGACACGAGATTTATTTATTTTAAATCACGCCATTTCATGTTCAGTAATTGGTTATATCGGTTTGAACGGACGGCTCATCAGGAAATACTGATGACCACCAAAAGCAAAAGACAGACAACTCGCCACCTGGCAGGGGCACAAAATGGCTTCCTCAAGGGCCACGGTGTAGAGTTGAATGCCAGCAAAGCCCAGCAGCTTCTTTCACTTGAATGATACGAGCTTTCCTACCCCATTCAAAACAAGCTACTGTAAAAGGTACCCATCCATTATGGTCAAGGTGGTGCATTTCAGGTGCATCATAGCACGTTAACTGTAGCACAACCAATACAGATATACCCACCTTCCCCTGATAAAACCACCTTTCATAGTCACTTCAACTTAAGGTTACCTCACACCCTTTGGCAAACGAATGCTAGTTCAAAGTCTGTGTGTAGCGGGAGGCCTTGAGCACAGACCAGATGCGTACGCGACTTTCCTTTCTAATGTCCCATTTTTTTAAAACAAACAAAAATCAAAAACGCGCAAAATTAATTGGATGGTGAACACCAGCAAAATACCAACGCGCATGCAGTTTATATTGCAAACAGTTTTATAAAGGAGGACAAAGCTTTTTTTAGTTTTTTTTTTTTTAACTATAAGTCTTTGAAAATACCTCTTTCAAGCCCAGGAATGTGCAGTAAGTAATTAAGACTCTGCAGGAAATTAACTTCTACAATGACTAGGAAATATTTTATCAATAAAATTTCAAAATTCCAACTAGACAACTCGGTCACCACAGGGACAGAGTCGTGCATCTCCCCCATCCCCATGAGAGATCTCTTGCAAATTTTTACAGCCGCAATGTTACAGTTTTTACTCTTGCTATGACATTAATATGAATCTCTGTACATGTATATATATGTAAATGTGGCTCAAAATGAGCAGAAAACAAAATCTGGGAAAAAATAAATTTAAAAATATAGACAAAATGGCCGCTGGCGGCCATATTGGATGTTGAAAATTGCTGAGAATTGTTTATTTGGCTCATGGTCATCTTTGACTCTGCAAATTTATAGGAATTTCCGATAAACTTTGAAGCCTCCAGAGTCTGGAACAGAATATCTCTGCGGCAGCAGCGGAACTGAACCATAGAGTCTCCCGACTATCATTGTCGAGGAGATACAATTATTGGCTGAAACACAAAAGTACCGTCCAAGGTAAAAAGAATTGCACCCATTACATTTGTAAAAGCTCTGAAAGCAGAGTTTGTGCATCAGTGTGAACACGCAACACACATGTAACGCCAGCCGCCATCAACCACAACCAAAACGAACCAGCCAGAAGCCATTAAGCCCAATTTCCCCAACATCATACATTAATTTGTTAGCATTTTATCCAACTAAATACTGTCAATAGCCATTACCTGGACCCACCTAAACAGCCACAAAATCACGCTTGACAAGACAATTTATACAATTCACTTTGATGTGGCATGAGACACAAGAGCCATCAGAAGATGGCACATCCATTTGGCCCCCTTAAAATTTAAAATTAGACGAACTCCAAAAAGGCAGTACTCCAGACGATGGCTGATTGGTCTTTTGCACATCCCAAATAATCTTGTAAAGTTTCATGATGACATGATGGCTCAGAGGGTGGAAGGGATGGTGAAATGTGATTGAGTGATGACAGCCATCTTGTTTGAGCAACAACTTTGTACTTCCAGAAATCCACAGGACCCATGACCAACGCATATAATGCAAAATTTAAAGTTGAGTGGACACATGCTTATCCATAGGCCACCTTTGGTTGGATTTTACACCAAATTTCAGAGACTCCAGTGTAAATGGCTTGTAGATGAAGGATCTCAGATTTGGCGATGACTGGACGTTGCATTCAAGCGTTAAGAGCTCACTTTAGCTGTAGAGGCCACACCCACAAAATTCATGGCCTTATTGTGGGCGCATCTTTCAATGCAGCAATTCTGTGTGTGTGTAGTATTAAAATATTTTGACTTGAAGATGTCGAGGACCAACTTTCACGCAAATTGGTTACACAGTGTATCAGGAGACAGAGTTCAATAGTAGAAATGGGTTAAAGTCTACGCAAACGGTAGTGTGTGTGACTTACATGGACAGATTTTCGTGGACCCACAGAATCCAGCAAGAAAAGAATTTTGTTCATGAGCGCTAAAGTTTTAAGTAATGGGCCATAGTTTCTTATATCGCCACCTTGTGGTCAATTGACATAAAAATTCCATAACGGCAAAAGACAACTCCACTGCTCAAAAAACACTACACAAGTTTAACGGGAAAATATCAAACAGGTTTCACATGATGCTCCGGACAATGCCATGTTTACAGACAAAGTAAAAGCTACATCCCACCATTTTATATGCTGGGGGATAAAATAACAATAAAAAAATTCTAATTCCGTAGTAGCAAAAGGTACCACACCATTATTTGCTTCTTGAATGGACAAAGTTTCATGGAAAATCTTGAACGGTATCTGAGATCTGCTCTGTGAATAAGTCCCACCCTCAGATGAGACTTGGCGCAACTAGTATCCACAAAAACAATAAAGAAAAATTCCTAAATGGCGAAAGGCGTCACTTCATTATTTGGTTCTGGCATGTACACTGAACAAAAATATAAACGCCTCATGTCAAATACTGACACCACATGGACTTAACGACTATAAGTGAGCATATGCTGACTTTTACTTGTACAATGGGGATATTTCTCTTGATTTGTGTAGCATTTTTTAATCCATCTCCCTGTCAGTGAGCATTTGCTCAGTGAAGTCACTCAGTACATGGGTGTGGCATTTCCAGACGGTGATCAGACAGAATGAGCAGTACCCAGACACTTATACTGGGGACAATAAAAGGCCACCCCAAAATGTCAAATTTTGTCAAAAGTCATCATGCCTCAGATGTCTCCGGTCATGCGGGAACCTGCCATTGGCTGGATGCAGGGATGTCCACCAGAGCGGTCGCTGTGCAGCTGAATGTTAACTATCGGACGATAGGCCGTTTGAGAGTTGGTTTCTGCCAGACGGGCAGTACTGCAAATCGACCTCATCCACGTCGGGCACATGACCACACCAGCGCAAGATCGCTACATCCGGCTCGTCCACCTGCAGGATCGGCTCAGATCAGCGACAAGCACAGCGGATGAGACCGTTGGTCCGCACAACAGACGCATCACACCACAGACAGTCTGTAACCGCCTGCGAGAAGCCAACTTGCATGCTCCGCATCCTCACTGTGGTCTGTATCTCACCGCTGTCTGGCGTCGGAACCGACTCGCATGGGCAAACGCACACATTCGATGGCCCTTGGCACGCTGGAGAGGAGTGCTATTCACAGACGAATCCCAGTTCCAGTTTTTTGTGAATGCAAACTCAAAAATTTGACATGGGTATTTATATTTTTGTTCGGTAGAGAAAGTTTTGTGAAAAAAATACTGAATATTGTTTGAAATCTGCTCTGGAAATGAAGGCCACCCCAAAACTGACACAAAGTTAAAATTGTATCCGTACATAGAAAAAAATTTCTAAATTTCTTACCCAGAAAAAAAGGAATCACTTCAATACTTCTTGTTCCTTGAAGAAAGTTTTGTTTAAAAAAAAAAAAAAAAAAACACCAGATTGAACGGTTCCCGAGTTGTGCTTTAGAACAAAAATGATTACAGATGGACAGATGCAGGGATAGACTGATGGGTAAAGTAACATCCCCTCCCATCATATACAGAGGAAATAAAAATGCATGAAAGAGAATAGAAATCTTATCTCAGTTACTCTAATATTGCAGAGCACATTACGAGACCGGTCTTCAGTGGATCGACAGTAGAAAGACTAAAGCAGAATCTACAGTACAACATACAGAAACCAACAAGGGCTCCTGTTTTGACAAAACTAAATGAAATATTAATCACATAACACATATCTGGCCCCACACCTGCTGGGAAACAGATTCTCTACGCCCGTTTTGCGCTCAACAACATGGCAGGCCGAGGTACAAGGCTGCTGAAAGGTACAGCCATCAGGAATTGTAACCGGCTTACCACTCGACTGAATTCACCAGCCTTATAGGGAGTCAGCCACACCTTAAAATTAAACTGTGGAGTGAACAGCAGCTCAGCTGATTCTTCAAAACTAAAACATTTGCCTAAAGCCAAACCAATGCAATGATCCATGCCAAATAAACCAAATGAACCAGTTTCTGTTTGCTCACCCGTAAGTCATCACCTCCTTCGGGCAACTTGCAACGAATGATCAAAAGCAAATGATTTCAAGGAATTCATTTATGAATTTATTGTAGCAAATCACAAGCTTCCACATGAAAATACAAAACTGTTCCATTTTTTTCCACCTCAACTCTGACCTGCACCTCCAGGTAGCAAAAAAAATCAGCTGATTGCTATTCGGACAGACTTAGCCTTGCACAACAAATCAACTGTATTATAACTCGTTCACTTTTTGAGCATTCTTTACATAGCTAAACTTTCGACCTTCAATACACTGTTATCCAGACCAGTCAACACAACCAGCAAACTACACTTGGCAAGATATTCCTCACTCCTAATCTCACAAATTCCCAGCCAGCCATATAGCCCAAGAACTGAAGAGGCATTTTATACGACACCAAGCAGCCAAACATTGACCACGTATTTTAAAACCTTATTAAGAGGCAGGTAAGGTACTGAGATCATCAATCCTTAAATAGAAGAAACAACAATGAGTTTCGGCAGTTGAGAATGCGTTTCCCAACCCTGCTCCTGTGGTATGTCCGCCCTGCAATCTCACCTCTCCCCCATCTGACCCACCCAGTTCAGCTCATCAAGTGCTCTTCTAACGAGAGGATCAGCTGAATAAGGCGTGTGGAATCGGACAGACATCCAACATATACAGCAGTATTCCAGGGGTGCGCCCAAATACGCAAACATTTTCCCACCTACACCTTTGGCCACGCACAAAAAATCATGACAGGAGCAAAATGTATCTACCTTGCAGGATGAAGTCTATGGAATCTGAGGTTTTAAATAACCCAAGCATTTCTCATCTGATCGAGCACCTTTTCTTTTATCTGAAAGTGTTACCTGAACAGCAATTCAATCGAAAATCACATCTCAATCCTAGTCCTGCCGATCGTTGATATACTGAGAACCCACAATCGTTTCCCTGTGTGTCGATTGGAGATAAGTATTAGCCTAGAGGCAGAAGTAGGATTAATATCCATACACTCAGTGTGGCGAGGGTTTTCAAAAGTGGTCAAATTTCGTATTCTCAAATCATACAGCGCTATAAATCACAAATTTATCAAGCTACATGTTTATTGATACTGTGTACAGGCACATTAAATCACATCAAAAGATACAAATCTTCAGCCAAACCTTCCACTGTAAATGAGTGCAGCAGTTCAGCTGATTACTTGTGAAAAGATATCGCCAATGCAAAAAGCTAGTAAAAGAAATAAGATGAGATCTGATTCAGCGCTGCCCGCTCAATTTTCTAGACATGAACATAGCAATAACCGAAATTGGGTTCTTAAAAAACTCTTAAAAATTGAGCAAAATATTTTCACTCATAGTTGCAAATTATTGACGCAAAATATGAAAACCGCTGGACAGAAGACCTTGCTCCCAACTTGTTGAAACCGGACCATCTCTGGAAAAAAAAAAGTGCACATATACAGGCAAATGCACAGGAGTTGCAATGTATACAAGTGGATCAACTGTGCAAACAGTACTATCAGAATAAAAGTATATACCCTAAATAATGTCACATATTTTGTGTGCGGGGGAAAAAAAAAAAAAAAAAAAAAAAAGGCTCCTCAATTCTATCAATCCCAACTTCAGTGTAAAATGATGGGTTAGTTTCTACTAAGAGGTAAACACTTCTCAGGAACTGAATTAGGAATCGGTTTTAAAAAGGAAGTAAAATTCTGAGTCTTTCGCAAATGTGGAAGGACGTCTGGAAGGTCCTTGGGATCCAATTCTCCTTCCGATTGGAAACTTCTGCCCGATATGGTAACTACACTGATTTGTAGGTTATGCCATCAGCTTTCAAGTCCATACAGTGCTCTCAACTGGCAATTTGATTGGTCCCTTTTTAGCAGTGCTGAAGGTATGGCAACATCACACAATCTGGGGCGATAAGGTGTTAACCAGCTGGACTTCAGCCTTCTAGGATACACTTCGTTCGGAGCAAGCAGTCAGGATCATGCTCAGTTTGAAGCTTATTTCTAGGTCTTGTCGTCAGATAACGCTCATTAGCAGCTCTTTGGTATGAGTCATCCTCACCTCATTCTCAATCCAAGTCAATGACAACTTTAACATAAAAATATCATGTAAAAATTCTGTCCCTCACATGAAATCAAGACAGTTTTTTTAAGCATCATGTCAACAAAAGAAACATTATGTGAACAAATGAAGAGCAGGTGACTTCCCTGCATTCACCAGGCTCAGTGGATGACTCCAATTTGGCAGTTGCATTGAACTCTAGTCCCAAATAGTTTAACATTGCGTCGTGCAAAAAACAGTCATGTTTCAAGTTTCAGAAATCCATCTACCAGTTTAAGTTTCTTATTGGTGACGCTCGTCTTTACGGATGCTGGAACGATTTCACCTTCAAGCTGTGCCGGCAATGCCACTGCATGAATTTTGTCACTTGTGCTCATTAGACAGCGCTCCTGCCGAGTGGGCTTGTTTGCAGCAGATATCCAACCGACCCCTCCAAACACCAGCACCAACCTCAGGGGGGCCATTGGGGGCCTCTGCTAGCATCCCTCAGCAAAAAAGACACCCGACAAGAACTGGTGGTCGTGTGTCCCATTCTTGAAAACAGGCTTTTTGATTGCAGTCCAGAATTTCATAGACAGCAGCTGAACATACTCAATAGGCTCTCTTGGGCCTCGCTCCTCTCTCTTCAGGTTTCGGCTGTGATTGTCCATTGCAAGATGCAAGAAAGGCACAAGTGAGGACCTCTGAATATCCATTTCTCGACTAATTTACTCCCCACGTTCCCTTCTCAACGCTCCTCACAACCACAATCCACCTGCTGAAGATGTGGTGTCTCAGCAGCGCAGCCAGTGAAACACTTTCCACATGCTTGTTATGAGACATTATGTCGAAGGTTCGAATCTGACCGTAAATCTTTGATACAAGTCCCCCCCTCTACGTTGTTCCCCCTTCTTCTGGTCCGCCTCTTCCGTTCTGACAGTCTGTCCCATATGTAACAAACATGGAAGCAGCCCAGGAATGTGAATGTCGAGAACCATGGATTTTCCCCGTCATCGCCTCGCCAGGAGAAACCAATCCAGTAACTGCAGTCATCAGCGTCCAGATTTCAGGCAGGGAAGAGCTTGAAGTTTCTGAACCATCTTCTATCTTCCTCATAATCACTCATGTTCCTCACCCAATGGAAGTCAAGCTCCAGGTTTTTACAGTCCCACTGCTACGATGACCTCCAGTTGGTCAGTACAATCCCTTCTTCAGTCCAGTGTCACATTCTTAAAGTCCACACCTTCAGGGTTGACCCGCTCATTTTTTGAGCTTCTTTCTTCTAGACCACATGCATCAACTTGATTACCAAGAAAATCCAAACTGCATGAGGGGCCGGTTGGGCTAGAATGACCTTTAACCTGCAGTTCTCTCGCATTTCTAGTCCTTGTATTTTTAAGGAACTTCAAACTTCTGGAGTTTATTTTAAGGCCGTGTCGAACAGGTCATAAGGATTAGAGGTCCCACATCCCCTCTGGAAGGTTGAGTTGACTGCTTGAAGCGACGTGGGCAAGATGGCCGACAGGCATCTCAGCAATGAGAATCTATAAAGCTCCAACAGATTTTGTCCAAACTTCGGTAATAAAAAACGAAAATCTGATTTTTTGAAAACAATCCAAACAAAAATCAGACGAAGTTACAACCTCCAAAATCTGACTGCATTTTCCCCGCACAAGTAAAACTGTGTTTGAATTACTATTTGCACAGTTGTCTGTGGGGAATGTCCTTTTGGACACACATCTATAAAATGTCATTGTCCTTAATAACAAGAAAACAGAGCTTGAAATAAAAAAAAAAAAACAAAAAAAAAAAAAAACAATCAAGTCAACAACTTACTTATATTGGTCTTCTTCTCTGGTTTCTTTGTACCGCCAGACTTGGTGCACAGTGTTGCAGCAGGTACCCTTCTTAAAGTGCCCAAGGTTTCCAACTGCAGACACTGATCAGGATAAAAATTTGGCAACAATAATATTTTAAAAGTTTTGTAACGTTAACAGAAGACCAAATATGGGTGAAAATTAATTCCAGAAAAAAAATAACTTTGATCTGCCACAATAAAAATAGACTTTCCAAGGGAAAATTAAATTTTTTTGTTTCCCCACTAACAAATAATAGGACAAGACCCAAGGGATCAGTTATGGTCAATAATCAAAACACGAATTCTGACGAAGAGAGCTATAGTACCATAAATTTTGGGGGGGGGGGGGGGGGGGGATCATCGTTATCTGTCATCACATGAGGAATTTTAGTTGATGGGGAACTCCAGTTAAAATACGGATATGATCACATAGCACAGGGATCTGAAGGAAGATATAGACACATCGCTGAAGGCCATTTAACGTTAACGTCACATAATTAAGCTGACTGAGGTTTATGGGCTGAGCCGTGTGCCATCGAAGCGAACCCCAAGGAAGCTCTGCGCTCTCACTGGCTCGTCAGGAGACCACCGTGGCCCGACTTAAAACCACACAGCTACAAGTATTTACTAATAATGAGTATTTACACGAACTAAATAACAGAAATCGTTATATACAGTACACAGAGTTGTAATGTGGTGAGCAAGCCAGCTTTCACAGTAGCTACTGATCCATCTTACTACTCAGCTGGCTGCGTGCGCAGCACATTCTGGCTCTGGCACGTACCAGTAGACCGCAAAACCAAATCAGTGCTCCTAATGGCGCACATGCACACATCAAATCTTCACACTGCGCACACATAAGCTGCATGAATCATATCATCAAAAACTTATGACGGTAGCCAACAAAATTGACATTACCTTGAGAGACCCAGCTCGACCTAACCGTAGCAGGGAGGCCGCCATCTTTACGCTGTGAAAGTGATTCCTACGGAAACACGAGCTTAAATTCTTCGGTCCGAGCCTCCAGAAGTTCAATTAATGAATGGGCAATAAACGTATACCGAAATAACATGAGATAAACCGTGCAAAAACTGGACATTGCATTATGTGAGGTAATCTTCTCTTATCAGATGTTCTCACACTGACAACAGAAGTTTAACCAGTTTGAATAAAGATGTTGATGACTTATACCATTATAAGAATAAACAGCTCTCATCATAGAGATAGGTCATGAATATAGCAACATTCCGGGCGATTCAAACAGGTAATCTGAGCAGTCGATTTACACTAATGCGTATAGATCACAAGACTAGAACCCGATTACCACGAAATAACCGGTAAAATAGTTGTCAAATGGGCATCCCACTCGTACACTAAATTCTATCTTTTTTCCATTGATTCACATACTTTTCCCCCTCCCAGATAATCTTCAGGGACAAGCTGATATTGGATAAAATGCAACAAGGCTGCACAAGTCACCACTTCGGCGAGAACCAGCCCCTCCTCCGCGTCTGTTGATTCAGAGCTCTGAGGAACAAAACAGTCGTTAACAAATTCACAAAAGCCTATGTCTAAAACATTACGAATGTATACCACATGACATTTTTATTAAAAATGCGCATTAAAATGAACAATACCACGAATAGGTCCGGGCCGTCGAACCAGGCAGGTCGGGTTATGTAACGTTATCGCTGCTCCTCACTCACTCTCTGTGACACGCCCCCCTCTGCTGAAGACACAAAGCCGAGCAGCAGACACTGCAGCACAGGCCAGCGCTGACGACCCGGTGATTCTACACAAACAGCCCGTGTCTCGGTTTCTTCCTGTATTTATTCACATTTTTTATGTTATTTTCTTCGGGTGTGCTGATTTATATGTAGCTAATTTCACAATTATTTGGTGAAATAAAAACTTTTTACTTTTTTATGTTCACAGGGCTGTATTGTTGGGCAAGAATTCAACTTCTTGTCATATTACAATATATTGAAACTTTTTTGGGCGACAATACAACCATTTATGCAAAAATGTGACTTTTTTGCCACTCAGTGCTATTTTGATGACGCATTAAATATGCGACCGGATGGGCTTCCCCCCATCCCCACGTGAACTGACAATTTCAGAGCACCAGAAAGCTATGGCGTCTCTGGCAGCCTGTGGGGAGAATCTGGCGGTGTGTTGCGGCAAAAATCTCATTGCCATTCATAGCAAACAAGACCGGTTGGTATTGAAGACTTTTTTATGTTGATCTAACGTTAGGTATCCATGCTTTTTTAATGGGCTGTCTATTTCCGGTTGACTCTTAAAATTATAGTGATGATATCTTCTTATCTTAGATTATTATGCTTGAGGTCATCTGCCGTAATATTAGTTATATTGTCCTCCTAATTTCATATTTTTAGAGAGCCGTTTATTTTCGACTGCAGTAAGGCGGGGCAGAAACCAAAGGAATGCGATTCTAAAAGGTAACGTTTGTTGTAATATCAGCTTGTTTCACCTTTGCGGACTGATGTTTAAACAAAATAAAACATTCGCTCCTCTTAACTTGGATGCTGTCAATTGAGCCGTTACTTCCCGACACCCTATAATCCCAATGTCCCAAAACATCATGCAAGATTGTTATGTTCTGTCAAATTGGACGAACAATCGAGTTTGCAGGGTAACGTTTTTGCTTTTTTTCATTATCAAAGTGAAGACGGTGGTTCGGAGGAGAAGGGTAGCGATCGAATCCTAGCGTTGGCCTTCTCCACATCCGGCGGACTTCTTGCACTGACCGATGACAACAAACGTCTCGTCCTTTTTCGCACACATCCTACCTGGGAGTGCGTCAGTATCAGGTACTTTGTTCTCTTCCAGCGCCCATTATTAGATGGTCCTTGAAATGAACGAAATCAGCCCGACTGACCGGTATATGATTATACCCTGCAGGTGGGTAGTGCGGAAGGGCACGTCATTGGCCTTTACCTCCGCTGAAGACCAGGTGCTGGTGGCGGACAAGTCCGGCGATGTGTATTCATTCTCCGTGTCTGAGCCAGAGAAGCCTGGCGAACTGAAACTGGGACATCTGTCAATGCTGCTCGGTGTGGTAAGAGATCCGTGCAAAATACTCCCACACATTTTTATCTTCAACTCACGTATTTACGACGTGCTTCAGCAATTGTCAAAATCTGTGTAATTCAACCATGCTTCGAATTAAGTCACACATCTGGTTTGTGTGAGAATCACCACAATATGCCGAACTGCTTTGTGGCATGATGCACATCGAGGATGATCTCTGTATGAAGGGCCGCTTGTGGGGCATGGACTATGTCTGTCTTCCAATTGTGGTTTTGTCCTGCATGGTGTCTGAGGACCGCAATGCCCCCTGTGCCACCCTGAGAACTTTGCCAGTCTCCCGTGCTCAAATTTCCTGCTCAATCTAGGCCAAGCTAGTTCTACTAATTTTAGCTTTGCTTTTGACTCTTATAGCTGGTCAACAACAGACTAGCCTATATAGACTGTTAGCCACCCAGTCGACACTGGTGAACTCCTTGATCTTACCAAGCTTTTATCAGTTTTGCTCACAGTTTGACTAAGAAAAATGAATTGGATAAAAGACTCTTGGCTTCATAATTGGGTTTCACGGTACCTGCTAAAGACCTGTTTTTACCAACTACAACCACTGAGAAATGTTGAAAACTTGGTTTTGACTGTCTCAACCCACTGTCCAGTTAAAAGCGATCAGAGCTGGTTCCTCAGATCTCTCTGTCCCCTGCAGGCTGTCAGCCCGGATGACCGCTACATCATTTCAGCTGACCGGGATGAGAAGATTCGCGTCAGCCTCTTGAGTTCGCCTCACAACATACAGTCCTTCTGCCTGGGCCACAGCGAGTAAGCACCCCTACTGCAAAGGGAATCCCTGAAAATTGTAATTATGCGCATTTTGTCTTCAATAATTTCTGTTCAGCAGTCACTCCCGGTCAGTAAGGTGCATATCTGCACAAGCTAATAGTACACTGACTGTTATCCTTTGACAGCATTGGCAGTGTGTGATTAGTGGTGCAAAGAGGAAGCTTGGGATAGTACTTGTGCTCATGGGAGGAAGTTGCTGCAGTGGATTAAACAGTCCCGCCGTGGTGAAGGAGGGGGAAAAGGGGGGGAAAGGGAATGTTTCATGATTGACGCTCAAGTGACCAAAACTAGGCTTCATGTTGGAAACTCTCTCCCTGGACTTGAAGTGACTGTGCTTGCTACCACTGATTCTGCCACCAGTCATAATACTGCTTCATGGTAACTATAATGTGAAAATACAAAGTGAATTTTTTATTTTCTTTTGCGGGATAAAATATGAAAGGTTCAATTATTGTTCAAAAAAGTGTGAATTCTGCATTGAGTATGTGCTGCCCCCTACTGGTGGCTTCCCTCTCTTCATCCTTCAGGTTTGTCAGCTGCCTGTCGATCCCTCTGGCCCACCCGCAGTGGCTGCTCTCCGGCTCTGGGGTATGAGGAAGTGACTGTATTTTGTGCATCTTGTGTTTTATCTTGGCATTGGCAAGCAGAGGTGGAAATTGAAATTCCAGACTCAGAGAGTATATGTCCTTCCCAGAATTTTGTTCTTAGCACTTGTACGTTTTTATGAAGCTCAGTTCTTCAGCAAGGGGATAGAGTGTATGAGTGAAATCACCGAGCTGTGAGCTCATGGCTGGAACTAAAACACGGCAGGACTTCTACTCTCTGACCCCTGGAGTTTCCGTCTCTGAAATTCGTGGAGTGTTTCATTGGACTGGCTTGGGCAATATTTCAATATTATTTTGATATTGTGATGTAATTTTACATCTCCTCTGTGATTTTGAATATCGTATGGGATATGCTGCAAGTATTGTCTTCTCTGGTCTTAAATGCTGGGTCATTCCATGTCGGATCATCAAATGGGTCTCACCACCACCTTCTCAATTTTGCTAATTTTTGTTTGCGGCTGCGTAAATATATATCGCTGAGAAATCTGAAATTTCAGCTCATTCAGACTAAAAATTAATTTTTGGTGAATTATTTTCTAAAGGAATTGTCCATCAGTTTTTATCCACTGACATTTTTCTTGTATTTAACATGGCATAACTTCTTTATTACACCTATAGCTTTGAAACTTTGCATCTAAGCTAATGTTATACTGCTTAATCAGAAAATGCAGTCCATTTTATTTTATCTTTCTTGATTGTGGAGCTATGAGGACACCAATAGTGCTTATGTTCGGACAGTTCCATGTTTAGGTCCCCAAAGCCCCCCATTATAAACTCTCTGGAATTTTTTCCATTCATCTGTGTCTGCTGACTACAAATCAGGCTGAATTCACCACGAATTCATCACCAGCTGTGGTCGCCAAATGTGGAAAAAATGCTAAAATGCCACCCGTTCAAACTCTCGTATCTCCAGGGGCACACCTTGGATTTTCTTCTATTTTTATTTTATTATTATTATTTTTTTTAAACTGATTCCTCTATTATAGTAGAAAGTCCACTCTAAAAATTGTTTGTGTTTTGACCAATATAAATTTTGCAGGTGTCTGAACAGGGGTGGGGTAATCTCGAGAATCACGTGGGACTTTTAGCTTTGTTCATCACTAATACATATTTATCCCATGTGAAAATATGGAAGTAATCTATGACTACATGGTGACGAATGTTTTGTTTATCTGATGATTTTACATGGAAAGACCCTTCTGCATAACAGTAAAGGGATGCAGTTTTCTGCCCTTAAGACTCTTCTAGCTGTTCTGAACCTGTTTGGTTATCATATCCACATTCTTAATGACAGTTTATCAAAAGTCTCATTTGTCGAAGCACCAATAGTTATCCCCACAAAATTGCCTCCAAATCAATATTGAAGCATACGGTCAAAAGTATTGCAATATTTTTGTCTATTTTCCCCCATCCAGTAGTCTGTCATGAAGCTTGATGGAACCCAGTACAGCTTGTTTAACCGTCTTACACTTCACGTTCATTATTTGTGTGGGTTTCAGATTCTAGTTCGTGCAGTTATCCAGTTAACTCAATAATCCTGCTTAATGAACTGATGCCTTTGTGCTGGGGCAGGTGTTCAGGCGTGGGAGGGCAAAACTTTGAGTTGTCAGTAATGAACTAGCCTGTAAACTTCATGTAAAATATCAGTGTGGTTGACGGTGTGCTGTTCCAGGGGCTGTTTCAAATCACTTATTGCTTGAAGGGGCATCTTCAAGCAATAAGTGATTTGAAACAGCCCCTGATTTGAGTGTATAGCCTAGTCTTTAATGTTCATATGACTGTAACTTTATCACTGAGATTTAAAAGAAAAATAAATAAATACATTTTCCTTTGCTAGAGACCTGATTAACTCAACCTCAAGTGATTCTGTTGTTTGTATCGTCCTGGGTTGTGTTATGACTGAAGTGTAGGGCTGCCGTTGACTTGGCGAAAGGCATTGGGATTCCACAAGAACGCTGAACCGTTTGATAACCTCTGTGAGGAAGTGGCGCCTAACCGTGGTATGACCTTTACCCTTCTGTGGTTCCGAGCAGGATGGGACGGTGAAACTGTGGGAGTACGAGTCGGGTCGCCGCCTGCAGAGTGTAGACCTGAAAGAGCCGAACGCAACCCAGCCGTCCAGCAGTGATGCTGAGAAGGTAACTGCCGATATCAATCAGATAAACGATAACGTTGAAATACTGCACTTGTCAATCGGATGGACGTTGTCACGGAGAGTCCCTCCCGCAGCTCACCATGATCTTTGTCTATGCTCCCTTTCGGCCTCTAGAGGGCAGCGGTGCGCAGGATAGCGGTTTCTCCGGACGGTTCTCACGCGGCAGTGTTGTGTGATAGGTGAGTTTATCCCTGCGTCACCCTCTTCAGCCAATCAGCACCTGCTTCCCTTCTGCACGGAGTCACAGGCTTGACGGGGTTATTCATGGTGATCTTGTCCCGAATGGCAAATAACAAAGTTGTGATGACTAATGCACCATATTACCCCCTCCTCTCTGTTTCTCTCTCGATCTCACTCTCACACACACACACACAGTGTGCCTGCAGTGCAGCTGTTGCAGTTGGAGAAATCTCCGGAAGTTCGGCTCATGCCTGGGGAGAGGCTGGCCCCCTCTCACACCGTCTGGGACCTGAGCTTTGACCCTTCGGGTCGGCTTTGGGTTCTACGGGATAACAGAGAGGCCCCCGTCAGCCTGTATTCCTCTACGCAAGACCGTTGGGAGGTATAAATGCCGTATATTACTATAAGATGCCCACAGATTTATATGCACATTTACGAGCCACACACACACCAACCCACATGGATACAGTCCACTCTCAACCTGTACCGCAAGCTCACGAGTTCACAGGCTCCCGCATTCACCCACACACGTATTCTCAGGTCTGAAGTGTCCATCTTGTACTGTAAAGTTTGTTAACAGCATCTCTCCCCCTCTCTCGCGCTCTCCCTCAGTGTTGTGATGGGGATCCTGTGCTGAGGCGAGTTCAAGAGGTTTTGCGCTCCCACTGGGAGGAGTTAAAAGGTGAGTAGTTCCTGCGGAGACGCGACACTGACAGGGAAAACATCACGGCGCTATAGAGGGAGTCACGACTGCTTGTGTGTGTTCTTGTCAAGAGCGGACTGTCCTGCTTTCTTTTTTTTTTTTTTTTTTCCCACAGCTTTGCCAGCTGGACCGAGCTTTGCAATGTGGAGTCATTTTAGGAAGAACGCACAGCGTACACTTCAGACATGGTCCAGTTCAGTGTGTGCATGTGTGTGAGGCTGTGTTAGTGCTTGTGATCATTGTGTGTGTGTGTGACGGTCTCAGTGAATATAGTCAGTAGAGGCGATGTCTTGTATGGGGCCTCAGTTAAACCAGTGCAGCTGTTGGGCCCTGAGTTAGGCCCTTAATCTTTGCGTCTACGTAAACTGGGTCCCCATCAAAGGACAATTCAGCCAACTATGGTCCGATTTCCGATCCTGACATTTGGAAGCAAAACCTGATTTATTTATTTTTCTTTCTTACTTTCTTTTTTTATAATTAACGAATTGGTTAATTTTTCTAATCTTGCCTGATTCTCTGGAGGTGTGATGTGTGTTCAGAGTGTATTTCACGTCACCAGATTTGTCTGGAAGCCCCATCAGGGCCACACTGATTTAAAGGCAGAAATATTAAATGTTTAATAATTAGGATCCAGTATCGGGAAGTGCAGGGTCCAAATCGTTAAGTGAATGTGCTTTCCACACACCAGAGGACCAAATAAAAAAATAGAATGTACAGTGTGAGGTCATTATGTGGTGTCTCTCACATCTAAACATTGGGCAAGATTTCAAAAATCTGTTGGCCTGGGCCTGGCTTTTGTAGAAGCGTCTGCTGAATAACGGTTTTGTAATGAGTGCTGCGGGTGTGTCCTTCTCTGACAGGCTCTGCCGGTGCGGAGAGCTGCTTCAAGCACCTGTACAAGGTGAACTTCGACAACATGGCGTCCTACCTGCAGAGGAAGCAGGACAGGATTGAGAAACTTCAGCAGAAGAAGGCCAATAAGAGAGCAGCACAGCCTCCTCAGTCCACCAATGGGGCGAGCAGAAGGAAGAGAGCCAGGAGGAAGGGCGGGGCGAAGCCACAGGCCTGCAGCTGAGATTTTTTTTGATGGGGGGGAGGGTTGTAAATTTGAGATGCTGTGTACCTGACAGAAATGGGTTTAACATGAAAATAACTGACTATTTTTGGCTTCAAAATCCACGAGAAAGTTCCTGAGTTGTTTAATTACTATTTTAGTTTCTGAACGATGTAAAGAATTTTTAGTTGGACTTGTTTTATTTTAATAAACGTTTTCCTATCTGACATGGTTCTTCTTGGGGAGGGTTGCATTCAAGGCTCCCCATTCTCAAGTGTGGGAAGTGCGAACACGTACACTGATGACTGAGGAAGTCAGTTTCTCATGCAGTGTATGAGCTCTGGTCTTGAAAACCTCCGTAGTTTTTTCCCTCTACAAGACGCAACACCCTTTTCCACACTGTGCCTGCTCTCCATGATGTAAGAAATGTTTCCTATCGTCTGTAAAATTGAAGGGAGTTCCTGATAACAAAGGTTTAACGAACAGGACCACTCCGTCCTATTAGTCCTTACGCCTGTATACACCTCCAACATTCCCACAGTCTCGCTTGTTTCTTGCTTCACCCCTCCCACCCTTCCCCTCTCCATGAAGGAAGCAAGAAACAGTCACTACCTGGGACCGCAGGGGGCTCAGGAGCCGCACAGACTCCGACGAGAGACGCGAGCCCCACCCGGAGTCTCCCCACCTGGGGCTCCCAATGTTCGCACAATCACAGAAAGTCCATACGACATCTCATTCGCCCCGATCTCCGATCCGCAGTCCCACCAAACACTCACCTCCACTTTGGGAGTGGTGCAGAGTTCATTAACGAATTGCTATTTGATGTGTGACCCGTAAAGTGTGTCACATTACAGGAGGCCATAACATTATGTATGGCGTCATGAAGAGTTGACAGAAGGTGTTCGTGTCAGAGTTTGTGCGAGAGGCGGCGGCTGGATGTCCATCCCTGCTCAGAAGCGGTGCTGTGGCACTGGGATGTTTTCACAGATGCTTTTCTGATCTTTCACTGTCAGCTGATCATGAAATCCTCTCACCCAGCTGTTCTCAGGTCTGAGTGTTTTTCGGAGAATATATTTAGTCTGACCTGCATGATGTTGGACTGCAGGAGGAAACGCACGCAAACGTGGGAGCTGCTCGCAGATCGTACAGGAAGGCCAAGGCTGCAGCTCGAACATGTGACGACCTTGCTGGTCGCCTGCAGCTCTGCTCAGAGCACCACCATGCAGCTGTGCCGTCATAAAGGAAGATGATCCGAAAATGCAGTTAAGATGAAACTTAAAACGTGTTTCCGTGGCGACCACCATGCACGTCTTGAAATATCAAAAAGCAATATCTGAAACAGAGGAAGAGCTCAATACAGATAAACGTATTTATTTGTAGGAAAGAATAAAATGTATCTAAAAATCTGTACATCCGGTATAAAAATTATACTTTAAAAAATAAAAAAAGCACATAAAACCCAAAACGGTAGACACTAGATGGGATGTTGTTCGATGAAGTGTTCTGTGCGGAAATATTTTACGCTCCCTGATCTAAGTTCGGTTTCCTGGTTCTGGTTCAGCAGGTCTGCTCCCGATGTCACACACAGGCCTGCGTTCATTTTCACTCCCCATCTTCCTGACCTGTGAGGCACACAGGATGTGATTTAAAGTGTTTTACATCAGACTTCAGATTAAATAAAACAGGAAAAACTTAAATTAAAGCAAAATAACCTGTAGAGCGATATAATCATTATATAGCACCAGCCTTCAGCCTAAAGTCCCTGACTTCGTCAAATCAACCGTAAATCACTTTTTATGGAAAAATTGTGTCAAATTACCAACGTAACGTAAAAAAACACATTTGGACAGGAAGCCCATCTGTCTTCCATCGTAAAAATATATACATATCGAGGGTTTGGAGAGCAGTGGTCATATGTCCATTCTTCAAATTGATTTTTAATTTTTCAAATGTTCTATTAAATCAGGTACATCATTTACATCATTTTTATGTGAGTCACACTTTTACTGCATGCTTCAGAAGTAAACTGAACATGAAAGTTTTCCTAAGTGTGGTACTGCAACATCATGGCCAAAATTTCCAAAATGGACACGTCACCTCCGAGCTCCAACAATTCTAGCCCTTGATGTGACAGAACACACTAGTGATGGATTGAAGTGAAGTTTGCTTGCAATGGAAGACAGATGATTCTGTAATACTACTCATGTTTATACATCAAAATATCAAATGATTAATTCATATAAGCGGATTTTGTTGAACATGCCACAAAATGAAAATGTGAATTCTGTTTAAAACTGAGGCGCATGGATGTGTGATTATTGTGCTCCAAGAATTAGCTGATAGAAACGTGTGACAGGAGGTACAAATCTCAAAATCACAAAATTTGGACACATCACCATTGTGCTCCAAACCCTCAATATACGACTCAAGGACTGACCAGTGGGCAGAAGTGTCTGGAATGTGACCTTTTTTTTATGTTTGTGTGTCTTTTACTTGGACTGCGAGCCATTTTTCTCTGAGAGACAGGTCATTTTTAGGTTGTCTGTCCGTCACTCTTGAAACACACAGTTTTTTTTTTTTAATGACTTTACACACTGAGTGACAGTGAAATTTCGCTCTAAATCAGGAGTCTGTCGTCTGGGCCTTGGTTCCAAATCACAGATTAGATCATTAAATCTTCACTAATTAAGAAACAACACTTAAGGTCCAAGATGCTGCTATTTTAATTGATCTATTAAGCCCTTAGTAATGGTGGAGCCAGGAAACGCTTGTGTTTCTGCACGTAATGTGTATTTTACTCTGAGTGCGTGTGCTCTTGTTTAACAGGAGACTCTAACCCTCAGAGCATTGAATAAAATTTCAAGGAATTAAAAATGTAATTCTCCTGAGCAGTTGAAAACCTATCATGTGGCAACTTGTGGCTCATCTGGTTTTGATATCTTACATCATTGGGCAACTAGAGTCGTCTATGGCGCTCGGAGGGTTAACAGGGCTCTTAATGAAAGTATCTCACTAAAACACTCGTTATCCATACGCTACACCACATGGCACAGAAAGACCTCATGTCCCGAAAATCAGAGGATAAATTCAAAATTCGTTTCGACATACAAACCTCTCGTTATGACTTATTCTTGCCCCCGACGTTTAAATTCTCACTTTTCTTCCTCTGTACCTCAAATATGGAAATAATAAATGCTAGGAATGTCAGAACACACAGAAACACACACGCGCACGCACACACACACACACACGCACGGACACACACACACACACACACACGCCCGCGCGCTGAAATACAAACACGCAACACACACACACACACACACATGCACAGAAACGCACACGCGCACGCACGGACACACACACACACACGCCCGTGCGCTGAAATACAAACACGCAACACACACACACACACACACACACACACACACACACATACGAGTGCGCACACACACACACGCTCAGACAAACACATACGCACACACCCGTGTGCTCACATACAAACGCGCATGCATGTGCACACTCACATACACACACACAGATGAAAGGTGCACCTGTGGTGATATCGTTCATCGCGTCGTCGATCTGTTTCAGCTCCTCGTAGTGGTTTTGGGACTCTCTCAGCGGCTGCACCATCGCCTCCTCGATTTGGGGGAACAGCTGTGTGTGTGGGGTGGGGTGGGGTGGGGTGGCGGGTGGGGGGTAAGGATGGATCACGGTCCTCTGGGGCGCAAAAATATCTCATACCTCCCGACCCGCCACCCCGTTCACCATCCCCTCGGGAAGATCGTGCAAACGCATGTGAATACAATGACAATAATATGATAAAATGGTAACCGTAGTAACAGTAGTAACAGTTACAGGATCGCCTGCTTATAATCTACCAGGCCTCGTCTGGTGCAGAATGTGAACGACGTCGATTATCTGCGAAAGTAGTGATCATGATGTCCCGCGGTACGACCAAAACTTAGATCAGAGATGTGCGACTCTGGTCCCAGAGGATTGCAAAGCCATTTGACCTCCTTGCAATAAGAGGCCTATTAGTTCCAACATAACAAGGTGTGTGGCCTCATCAGCCAATGAATGACCTCCATGAATCACTCGAGCGCAAACACGGTCGTCCTCCAGGACCGGAGCGAGACTGAGCTTCACTCGTCTGGCTCTGCTATAGTCACGACAACAAAGTGCTGCTCTTCAACGGAATGCTAATGAGCAGCGATTTACCTCACCATCTTTGGTCAGCACTGAGCACGACCAGAGAAATCAAACATCTGATCACAATCTTAGATGCTCAAGTTACAGTATAATAACACAGGAGAGAGAGTGAGAACAGAGACAGCTTATATTCTATGATCTAGCCTACAGTGTTCATAATTGTGAGTATCTTTTCATTATTTATTGCTTGACATCAAACACTTAATCGGTACTTTATAAATCTTATTCAGCTATATCAGCGATTTTCAAATCTGGACCTCGAATCCAAATGCAGCTGAGGTTTTTTTATCCCAGCTCAGTAAATGAACACTTAGTGCTTCTGATTGGCTGTCATCACACCGGACTCCGAGGTTAAGGGAAGGTGGCGAACCAGCTGTTCCCAGGAGCTGGAGGGCTGTGATCTGAGGGTCAGGGCAGTATCTCAACAGTACGTCTTATGTGTAATTGTTACGCATTTAATTATTTCTGAGATACAAGCCCTGAAAGACGAATGATCAAACACGGTGAAGTAGAGACACAGCTTCTAATGTAAGGCACAAAAACACACAATAAAACTAAATTAAGAATCGAGAGTTTTGCTCATTTTGGACAAGAAAATGTTACACGTTGCTGATTCCTCTCATAAAATCCACGTTGCATGCTATTACATCATCGCTGCGGCCCATTGCATCAGCAATCTCCTCTCACCTTCATGACGGTCTCGAACATGGGCACGAGGACGAACTTGATGAAGCCGATCTGGGCGGTGGCTTTGGTGACCTTCTCCCTGTCCATGAAGGGAGCGACAGGCAGCCCCTCAATCTTCTCCCGATCGCTCTGAGCACACAGAGGGGAAACGCTAACAGCAGGCAGCCTGACACAAACGAACGATCGACTTCACAGACGCTATCGAGCTCTATTCCCGAGTTCACGGCCCCCGAGGGCCGAGAACTGCCAGTGTTCCACCCTCCTGTCACCTGGGAGACAGGTGTGATGTCAGACTGGCCAATTAGAGGCACTGAGTGCTCACTTAACTGCCCGGAGGGAGAGAAAACCGGGGCGGGGTTTGTATTCGAGGGCCAGATTTGTGGAGCCCTGCTATGGAGTGTCTGCCCCTCCATTCATTATACAACCAGCTAACGCCCCAGTCTGTGACAAATACGCACCCTAGTGTCGAGGGAGGCGATTCGCAGGTATATGGTGAAAATTCAGAGGCTTGGTGAGACACAGGTACAGTATTTACAGGTTCTCACCTGCATGAAGTACTCCTCCAGGAGGCAGTCCACCCAGCGCTCGGACACCTCCGTGGGCCGCACCTCGTTAGAGGTGTCGCAGCACTTAATCAGCACCATCTTCAGCTGGGGGGGGACAGGTGTCAGAGACACACTGTGTTAGGCCAGAAACTTTAATCCCATCGCGCAAATATAGACTCCGGTGTCCGTAAATTCCTAAATTCGATCGCTAAAATACTTTTGTAACTGAATTTCCAAATGTCTTGCTTTACTGGAATACTTGTCCTCAGTCTCTGCGACAAAAATACTAAGTTTGAAAGACTTAAATAGGCTCATGCACAGCAGGCAAAAATAAAAACATCTCAAATGTGTAGGGCAGAAGTAATTTTACTCTGGGAGCAGGGCCCGCAAAACTGATATAAAGCGTTCATTCTGAACTTTCCTCAGAAATTAAAGTGACATTTACAAGGTGCAGTACCCATATAAACCACAGTGGCAGTATACATTTTATTCCTGATGGCATGACCATAGACCTGGGGTCACCAACTCAATTAATTAACTCTAATTGCTAATTAGTCGAATCAGGTGTGCTGAACAGCAGGTAGAGCAGAGGCCTACAGGATAGTGTCCCTCCAGGAACGGAGTTGGTGACCCCTGCCATAGGCAATATACAGAATATACTCAGTAGCCAGTGGCTAATGCCAGTCCTTCTAGTGCGTCCCTGTTTGTCACTGTTGGACTTGCAGTCTTGTGTGACCTTCAGACATCATATCCTGCTGCACTGTCAGAATTAGCTTTTATAAATATTTATACAAATAACAATTATTTAAACACAGAAAAAGACGGAGACACAAGAAACACAGGCCAGGTGCGGCCTGCGCAGGCGGGCAGTGACAGAGAGTTCTTACACAGGTGACGTGCTCCTCATCGGTGAAGTCAAAGGTGTCGACCTTCTGTCTGAAGGAATCGAGGATCTCGCCGTGTCTCGCCATATCTGTGGCCAGGATCAGCGTTATCGTACTCTGGGATGAGAGCGAAGGGCGGTCAGTCACTATGGGCTGTCTTCCCGTTTCCTTAATGTTCTCAGTGTACAAGCGCATCACACTTGTAGTTATAACTACACTCACATGAGTTATAACACTCAGGTAATGAAAGAGGGAAGCAGTATTCTGGAGGGAATGCACCCATATATGCTCAGACGCACACAGACACACACATACAAAGATAAATTCGTGCTCTCATACACACACACACACACAAACACACACACACACACACACACACAGCAGATGCATACGTCACCCACACACGTACACAGATAGATCCTTACAGACTCACACACACAAATACTCACAAGCACACAGACAAGCGCATGCTCTCATACACATACCGACACACACACTCACATACAGATGCATACCTCCCGTATCTGTTTGAAGGTGTCGGGGCTGAGGCTGGAGAAGAGGTTACAGTCGGGCTGGGAGAGGATCCGAAAGGCCACAGCGCAGTGATGCTGCTCCAGGGGAGAGATGTTGTTGTAGCGAACCGCTAACTCTGTCCGAGCGTTAATCTGGTACCTGAACCCAGCGCAGAGAGAGAGAGAGAGGGAGAGAGAGGGAGTGAGAGAGGGGGAGAGAGGGAGGGAGAGGGGGAGGGGGAGGGAGGGGGAGGGGGAGGGAGGGAGTGGGAGAGAGAGAGAGGGAGGGAGAGGGAGAGAGAGAGGGAGAGAGAGGGGGGGAGAGGGAGTGAGAGAGGGAGAGAGAGGGAGAGAGGGAGAGAGAGAGAGAGAGGGAGAGAGGGAGAGAGAGAGAGAGAGGGAGAGAGAGGGGGGGAGAGGGGGAGGGAGAGGGGGAGAGAGAGAGGGAGGGAGGGAGAGAGGGAGAGAGGGAGGGAGAGAGAGAGAGGGAGGGAGTGAGAGAGGGAGAGAGAGAGAGAGAGGGAGAGAGAGGGGGGGAGAGGGGGAGGGAGAGGGGGAGAGAGAGAGGGAGGGAGGGAGAGAGGGAGAGAGAGAGAGAGAGGGAGAGAGAGGGGGGGAGAGGGGGAGAGGGGGAGGGAGGGAGGGAGAGGGGAACAAAATGAAGAGAGATGGAGAGAGGAGGTAAAAAGAGTAGAGAAGAGTAGAAAGGGGACGAGGAGGGAGGTAAAGGGCTTGTAGCAATCATTTATTTTACACCTCCTTCCTTCCTTCCTTCCTTCCTGTACTTCCTTCTCTGATCTCAGCTCGACTGATGAGGAAGGAAAGGGAGGAAACATTAATGACCGGAGCAGAGACGCCCTCCCTCCTTAACCTGCCCGGCCGAAGTGACGTCAGGAGGAGAGGAAGATGTGCGGCAGACGGGGAGATTCAGACACACAGGTGAATCACTGATGTGTCCTGCTTTTAGGACAAATACTTCCTCAGGAGACGGTCTCATCTCTCCTAGCCCATGATACCTTTTAAAATACTTATCATTCCCCGAGTCTGACGAATGCTCTTACCCAAAAAGACTCACTTTTATCGAGACTAAGTAGGGGCCAAACTCTGGGAGCAGTGTGGGGGTCAAGAGCCCTTCCTCAAGGGCCCGACAGCTGCACTGACTTTATTACGACGCTACTGGGGCTGGAACCATCACCCTCTCGGTGTGGGAAAAGCACTTTGACCCCGAGGTGAGGGTGCAGGCCGCTCTTACGTGTTGTTGTATCCGGGGTGATCCAGATCGTGGCAGACGGCGGCGGTCATCAGGATCAGAATGTCCAGCTGTGTGAACTTCTCCTGCGAGCAGAGAAACTGACACATGAGCGCTTCTCACCGCAATCTTCATCTCCTCAACCGCCTGGTCACGATCATGATGGGTGTTAAATTTTACCCCAAAAAAAGTCAGCACGAGGTAGGTTTTCATATCAGCCGAATAACTCACAGTCTAATCCTGATCTTAAATCAGGACCGAAATCAGCAGAATCAGGCGTTTTGGTGCGTAACTGCAAGTAAAATTACCACCTACTGCTGCCCATGTAGAATAATACTGGGCATCTTTGCTTTAAATCTTCACTGGAGACCCGGACCTTTTCAGTGTCGCTATCAGCCACACAGCAGGAGAATAACCCTGAACAACAGAAGATCTCCACCGTCCCACAGGACAGACAGAGCTCATTTGGGAGAGCGTGTGCGTCCCCAGGCTCTCGGGAGGGTGGGAACTCAGGCTGGCGTAAAAATCAGACAAACTTTTGGCGAAGAATCGAAGGAATCAGAGATTCATCCAGCCGTCCGATCAGCGAGCCTAAATACACCACTCACAAGACTAACAGAACAAGCGGGACTCTAAAGGTGACGTGTGCTGTGCTTCATGTTGCTTATTTCCGGCTGAGTGTGACACACTCGATTACCAGCATCCTACACCTCGCCATGGAGACACCGCGGAGGAGAGAGGAGATCTCTTAAATAATGAGACTGACTGTTTCACATTTTACTGCTGTCGCGTGCAGGAGCTTATTTCCTGAGTGTGCACAGAGTGTGTTCAATCCCAGTGTCTTGTTGCTTGTACCTGATTGGCCGCAGGGGGTTAAGTGTGTTTATCTGGTGGTGTGTGTACAGGGGAGTGTGCAAGTGAGTGTGCAGATGTGTCGGTGTGTGTACGGGTGTGTGTACAGGAGTTCAGGTGAGTGTACAGGTGTGTACAGGTGTGTGTACAGGAGTTCAGGTGAGTGTACAGATGTGTGTACAGGAGTTCAGGTGAGTGTACAGGTGTGTACGGGTGTGTGTATAGGTGTGTGTGCAGGTGTATACAGGTGTGTGTACAGGAGTTCAGGTGAGTGTACAGGTGTGTACGGGTGTGCGTACAGGAGTTCAGGTGAGTGTACAGGTGTGTACGGGTGTGTGTACAGGTGTGTACAGGTGTGTGTACAGGAGTTCAGGTGAGTGTACAGGTGTGTGTACAGGTGTGTACAGGTGTGTCTGCAGGTGTGTACAGGTGTGTGTACAGGAGTTCAGGTGAGTGTACATGTGTGTACAGGTGTGTGTACAGGAGTTCAGGTGAGTGTTCAGGTGTGTACAGGTGTGTGTACAGGAGTTCAGGTGAGTGTACAGGTGTGTACAGGTGTGTGTACAGGAGTTCAGGTGAGTGTACAGGTGTGTGTACAGGAGTTCAGGTGAGTGTACGGGTCTGTGTACAGGAGTTTAGGTGAGTGTACAGGTGTGTACAGGTGTGTGTACAGGAGTTTAGGTGAGTGTACAGGTGTGTACAGGTGTGTACGAGTGTGTGTACAGGAGTTTAGGTGAGTGTACAGGTGTGCACGGGTGTGTGTACAGGAGTTTAGGTGAGTGTACAGGTGTGTACAGGTGTGTACGAGTGTGTGTACAGGAGTTTAGGTGAGTGTACAGGTGTGTACAGGCGTGTACAGGTCTTACCTGCAGGCTGCAGAGGTGTACCATGCTGTACATCATCTGAGCGACACTGAAGCAGTGACGGAAGTTGTGAAAGGGGTTGTTCCTGTAGTTGTCATGGACACAGAGCTGTCCGGGGAGAAGAATGCAGGAAGTGATGTCATGTAATCTGTGACAGCTGTGTTTCCCTGGCTCCGCCCCTCCTTACCAGCCATCTCCTCAGTGTGATGGGGTCAATACTGAAGTCCGTCACCAGACCCAGGTCATGGTACATGTGTTCTAAACATCTCAGCATCTGGAGACAAAGCCGCAACATGAGGTCACTTCCTGTTCCTCCAAGGCCAGCCTAAGATCTCACTGTAAATCATTCATACATTTGTTAGGGAACCACACTGCACACAATTCTGCTCAGATTTAATCTTTTTTCATCCAACTGTTGGTCTTAAAGGAGCATTTCATATAAAAATCAAAATTTCCAAGTATATCGCTGAGTGCATGGAGTGAACCTTCACCAAAATTGATTGGTGATGTAAGGAAGACTAATCATTTCCATCACCCCTGAAGACGGACTTAAATTGTCGTATGACTTGTAGGCTCTCTGTTAAACATTGACGCGGATGAAAAAATCACAGCGGATTCATTCCTCTTCTGCAGCATACGTACTGAAAAGGCGATTAACAGCCATATAAAATGGGTAGAGTTTCTTATATAAGGGTCTCCTTAAGACTGTCAGATAGAAAACAAGAAAATTCACTTTTCACATTTTTATCCACAAGGATTGTCTTTAAATCCATTCCCAATGCCCAACCTCACCGACAGGACCGTTTCTGAGACGATTCTCACCTCACCATCCTCACAGCTCCACACATTGAAGATGGGCTGTTTCAGCGTCTCCACGGTCTCCTGAGACAGAGGGCACAGGCACACGGACGGACAGACACACTGACCGAGATGGAGAGGCACAGAAAACGAGGGAACGAGACCAACGGATAAAGAGACAAAGAAAAAAGAGAAAGAAAGATGTGGGGCTGTGTGGAGTCACTCTGTTACCTCGCAGGCCTCCCAAAGCCAGATGTGGAAATCCGGCTCTCGAAGAGCGTCTATGGTCTGCTGCGAGAGCCAGTATTGCAGGTGACAGAGCTCCTCGTTAACAGTGCACCTACACCTGCGTGTGCGCCACGCCTGCCGGCCGCGACGGCAGGGCACCGACCAACAACACCAGCGCTCTCGACAGATGTCGTGACATCCAGCTTTGATAGCAGCACACCTGGCTGAGACGCCTGCATTACTGTTAGTCGGCTGGGGCTTTTATCCACTGTGACTTACAGTAGATTACAGTAGACTAACAGTAAGATAAGCAGGGGCCAAACCCCTCAGCCGTAATGTGGGGTTAAGGCTCTCGCTCAATCGCTCAGGAAGCTGCACTGATTGAAACCAGCACCCTCTTGAGAACTTGATCCCGTGACCTGTTATAGGCTGGCTACAGGCCACCTGACTACATACGCAATATGCCCAAACCTATGTGGACACCCCTGGTCTGGGGATGTTTACGATGTTTGGTCATGGGCTTTTAGTTCCACAGAAGCAAAATCTTGACACTGTTGCTCACAATCAGATTCCGGATAATTCTGTGCCTCCAACAGTTTGAGGAAAGCCTGTCATTACCTCATCTGGACTACACCCCCATTAACAGGACCAGGTCCATACATGGTCTTCTGAGATAGAAGAACCGGACTGAGCCTTGACCTCAACACCATCAAAAGCACTAAAGGGACGGACACGGAGAAAGCCTTGAGCGAGGCCGCAACGCCCAACATCACAGCTTAACTCCTTTGTGTAGAATACAAATAATGCTAATTTTTGCCTGCTATGCATGAGCATATTTAGGCTTCATGACTCAGTATTTTTGCCACAGAGACTTTGAAAAATTATTCCACTGAAGTAAAACATTTGGAAATTCAATTATTTAGGAATTAAATGTCAGAATTTACTGAGGCTGACGTCTATATCTGCACAAAGGGGTTAAACTCACAAATACATTTCTGGCTAAAATGGAGTGAATCCCGACAGGAATGTTCTAACATCGAGAACAAAGCCGACCCAGAAGAGCAGAGACCGTTTCAGTGGTGAGACAAGAATCAAATCCAAAATCATTCCCTTGACTTTGATGTAACTTCTAAAAACTAGCAGGTCAAGCGACAAATCTGGTGGCAATACCAACACACCTCACTGACACACCTACACATCGCGATGTCTGAACAACAGACGGAGGAATGATACTAAAATATGTGGATGTTGCAGCAACACATCTCACCCACTTGCCCACATCAGACGGGCAGGACATCACACACCTGCCTGTAAATACACACCTGCCTGTAACATCTGCATACTGTTCGGTCAGACTCACAGTAAGCACCTGACACAGAAGCAGAACCTGTTGTGTCTGTGAAAGTATCTTGCGGGCCGAGCCGTAATCAGTACACAACTGGACCTGAGAAAACTACATATCCGCCTGCCAATCAAATCCTCATATGTCCCAGCATGCTCCGAAACCACCAGCCAATGAGTGATCATCTCACGCCTCCAATTCCTCCGGCCCGAGCACATCTGCCCTCATCACAGCTATTATCGTCGATGCTGTTCTATCCAAAGCAATTTACAGTTGAATAGACTATGTAACTTTCTTACAAAATATTCAGTGGAATTACAACAACGCAACAAGGACGTGGCACGTTAAATTTCAAATCAGCAGTGAGAAAGCAGCAGTGCCTACTGCCGCAGTGTGGGGGGAGTCAAGATGGCCTACCTCTGTGACGGAGGGGACATCTCGGCAAGGCATCGACATCTTATTCTCATCCGAGAAGCTGTTGAAACAAGGGCAAATCAACCAATGAATACACAGTATGAGGCAAGGAGTGCAAATCAAATTCAATGCAATTACCGCTGCCTTTTCAAAATGTACTCCAGGCTACGCGCGTCACTTTACTCTGTTCAGTGAGTCATATTGTAGTGAGAACAAACATGCTGAACTGAAATGTAATATCTCGGCGTGGCTTAAGGATGGCTGGTTATTCTATAGATCATGTCATCAGACACCTATCTTTCACAATAACCCCTCCTGTGCTCGGGCTGTGGGAGAGATTTTCGGTGTGTGTGAGAGAGAGGGAGCGTGTGTGTGTGTGTGCGTGTGTGTGTGCAACCCAATCTCACTCTCAATGCGTCACGTCAAGGCTTGGTCAGGAACACTGGCCATCCCTAGAGTGTCATTCCATGCAATGAGAATGTATAGGACTCTGTGTGTGTGTGTGTGTCATGAGCATGTCAGTGTGTCATTTTTGGTTAATTTTAGTTTCAATAAATGCAAGAGCTTTTTGACAAGGTCACACTAATGAACATTCCTGTAGGTGCAAAAGTTAAAAAAATGAGAAATGCTGGGGAAATTAATGCAAATTCTGCAGAGTAAAGCATCTGTTCAATATGTTTAATTATCTTTACAGGTACAAGCCCCAGATGTGTATGAATTTCTTGTCAGTTTTAGCTGTAAGTATTTGCTTATTCTGAGAAACATCACCATTCTCACCTAAAGCTCACTTTCTCTAGAAGAGCCACACAAATGGCCGGACCTGTTATACACTAAGGCTTTTGTCAGTTTCCCTACCGAATTTACATACCAAATTTGAATATGCAAATATTTATCTGTGACTACATGAAACATATTCAAAATACAGATTTTTTTAACCCTTTCAGCGCTGTGGGCAACTATAGTTGCCCAATGATCTAAGATATTAATGTCAGATGCTGCTGAAAACCTATTATGTGGCAGCTTGTTTAAAAGAGATCACTGGGAGCTCTTTTAAACAAATTGCCACATGACAGGTTTTCAACAGCTCAGTATAACAACATTTTTAATTCCTTGAAAATGTTTTCTGCACTCGAAGGGTTAAAATATCTCCCTCATTAAATTTTTGGTCATGAAACAAATGCAGATCTACGGAGTGACGGTGGAAAAAGCTTTTTTTTGTAGAACTCCTTGTTTTTACGCTGTATATAATCATTATCATATACTAGCCATTTTACAACTGACATCAGGGTCATACAAAACAGCACAGAATTAATCGCAGGAGGGATGTAGATACTCCTGGAATCACACAGTACCACATTCATAAAGCACTCATGGCTTTGATGGGCACGCACACACCTACACACACACACACACACTTGTACTGAGTGAAACATTCAACCCCAGGACGCCCAAATGCAACTGAATTTAATGATCCACATATGGGTCAGTAGGTTTAATGGGGTTAAAAACAGCGGAGGCCCATAGAATGATGGGAGTGGGAGTTCGGAAGCAGTGAGGTTTTCACAATAAACACTTGATCATAGTAACAAAGACACTGAGATACATCTGCGCCTCTCAGAGGGCCCCTCAACTGACTATAAACAGAAAAAAGGGAGAGACATGAACCTGGGGGGGGGTTTAAAGGTCAGGGTCTGAGAGTTCAAGTTTACGCACCTGTTATGTCTGGAGGCCATCTCTTCCCGGAGCCTCCGAATGTCGCTACGACACTTTTCAATCTCCACGACCTTCAAGCCCTCCACTGCAGTGAGCGACACAGAGGGTTTCATCTGATCTCCATTGTAATTGCAGCACAATTTTTCACTCCTGCCGCCCTTCTACAGCAGCAGTTGTTGTATTAGCTTGTTTCGTGTTTGCTTTAGCGATATTTACCCAGTGTATTTCCTGACAATAAAGCACAATGAATTGAACTGAACTGACTTTGAGAGAAACAGAGAGAGAGGAGAGAGAGAGATAGAGCAATGATGAAACACACAAACTGATAGAAAGACGACAGACAGACAAACAACAAAAAGGAGTGAATAAACAGAAACACAGAGATAAACACACTTACCGCTGCATAAAATCACGAGTGTGTTCGACAGAGAGAGACAGAGAGAGAGAGAGAGTAGAGAAACACAAAGGTAACCAGAGTGAGAGGTCGTCAAGTAAACAAGTAGAGAGAGACAGAGAGAGACGGGGGGGGGGGGGGGGTACATTTGGGGCTGAGTGAGTGTGTTTGTGCGTGCGGGAGAGGTGTGGCTATTTGTGTTTATATTTGGAAGTATTGTTGTCGTTAAGGTCACATATGTCAACCGCTTTAGCAACCCAAGTTCTGCAGTAAATCAAACACAGAGAGGGAGAGACGAGGAGAGAGAGAGAGAGAGAGGGAGAGAGAGAGAGAGAGAGAGAGAGAGAGGGGGAGAGACAGGTGAACTGTACACAGGTAACCAGGGAAGATGGCAGAGGACTGAATTTCTGTTATAACGGTGCGATGGCAGAACCAGACAGACTGCAGTGTTTGGGTGTGATTTGCTCCACAGTGTAACTGGTGCGGTGAGGCGCGCGCTCACAGGAACACACGCGTGTGAACACATGCAGAAGACCGGCACGTGGACACAACACACACGCACACAGAAACGTATCCATTCATTCATTCATTTATTCATTCATTCAGTTGATGCTTCAGGCTCTTACTAGGATTCTCTGAACCCTGGCATCACCTATGCACACACACACACAAACGCGCGCACATGCACACACACGCACTTGAACACACACACACACACACACACACACACGCACACACACACACGCACACGCGCACACACACACAAACACACACAGAGCAAGGCCCTCATTCCTTGAGCACCTGTGCCGCGTGCGTACACCAGGTCTCCATGGAGACCAAGGTTCGGGATGGGTCTCCGTGGAGACAGCGGTCAGGACGGGTCTCAGTAGACGCTGAGGATGCGGCTGCCGCAGATGGGAGCTCAGTCCTCAGGTCTCACTCTCATCGCACCTGGATCAGTCTATCTGTGCAAACTCTGGTGTCTCGTGCGGAGACGCAGCACAGACTTCAGTCCCAACTAAATCAAGTGCGTAAGAAACTACCATCAACACTGAAAATGAGTTTTAACGAGCAAGACCCAGAACTGTGGGGGTGAGGGGAAGGGAGTGAGCCAATGTGTCAATGAATGAATGAATGAATGAGTGAATTAAAGAATGAATGAATGAATGAATGAATGAATGAATGAATTTTCAGGAGAGAGTCACAAAGTTAGCACACTTCTGTTCGTTCCTGCATTTGCCACCAAACAGTTTCCGCACCCAAGCTAAGTTCGCAGTGGCAGCCCAAAGGTTAGGATGGTATTGAGATGTTCGTTGGCCCAACACAGCCACAATAAAGTCTGTGCACCAGTTCGCCCCGCGAATATGATCCTTAAACCATCTACTCCTGGGCGAGTGAGTCCCAGATCAGTCACTAAAGCTGAACCTCTCTGAGCTGTCTTGGGTGGAAGTGTCAGCCACATAGTTAGCAAAGCCCAGTAACTGTGCAGCTCCTCTATTCGCCAAACTACCTTTGTTTCCCTTATCAAAGGGCTGAGTTGTAAAAAATTTAATGATGCTAAACACATGCAGTGGATTCAGGAACTCAGCTGAGCAGTTAAAAAATGACAGTTGAAACTGGAGCAGCACTCGGAGAGCACAAACCTCCGCCAGGGCCGATAGTCCGCTCTTCCAATTTATGTGAATTCGCAAAACGCGGCCATCGCATCTCTACAATTGGCCATGTTTGAACCTCACTGCTATTTAAGGACTTTGAGGTGCATGTCATCCATTCCACCGCAGCCAAATGTCATATTTTGAAATTTTAGCGAAAGTGAAAAATAATTTGTGTCGCCACCACTTAATTCAGATCCGCTCCAAAAGTTAACCCGTTGAGCGCCGAATACATTTTCAAGGAATTAAACATATAGTTATCCTGAGCTGTTGAAAACCTATCATTTGGCAACTGGTTTAAAAGAGCTCCCCTGCGGAAGCTCTTTTAAACAAGTCGCCACATGATAGGTTTTCAACAGCATTTGACTTTGAATTCTTACATCATTGCCCATGGCACTGAAAGGGCCCATATACCTCCTGGGCCCATGTTACCCCTTCCACAAAATTTCCCAAAATTAGGGCCAGTAGCTTCACTGGTCAGTCGCCCCGCCCAGTAACAGAAAAACAAGGAAACAAACTGGAATCAAAAACATAACCTCCATGGTAGAGGTGACTCAGTACCAGAGTGATGTCACTTACACTCCACTCTCTTCTCCAGCATGACCAGCCGCGTCGTGACTTCAGTCTTCAGGTCATCTATTTTGAAGGCCCTGCAGAATCAGCACACAGAGAGGCACAAAGTCACATGAAAAACAAAAATCATAATAATAATAATAATACGTGAGGAGAAGAAAGTGTGCGTACCTGGAGAACTGCTCAGCCACCTGGCTCAGCGCATTCTGAAAGAGCCCCTCTTTAGCTGCAAATAAAGACCCCGCAGTTAAACCACACAACACGCTCTGTAAACACAGGTGAACCCCAGTACTAATCACCACAAACCCCCCCCACACACACACACACACACACAAATGCAATCCCTTACACCATAGATGCATTTAAAAACCCATCAATCATAGCCATCACACACACACAAACATACACACATACACAAAATGACTACACACACGCACACACACAGAGATAAATGCAATCCCTAATTCCATAGATGAATTAAAAATCCTATCACTCATAGCCTTCACACACACACACACACACACACACACAAATGCGTATACACACATGCACTTACATATGCCCGCACACACAAAAAATTTCATTCTAACAGAATGCTGTATTGACAATACAACTTCTCGTTCATTGCCACCCATGCACAAATAAGCACCTGCTGAAATAAATCTCAAATAAACAGTGATTCTCAAAACTCAAACAGAATTTAACCATTTATCTCATTCAGAGAAAAAGAGGGCAAAAAATCTCAATAAACTCAGACTGACAGAGAAACAAACTGTTGAAGACGACAGACTGAGTCCCTGACAGAGACAGAAGAACGTGGTCGATAATGTCGCCCTCCCACTTTTATGGAGTCGTACAAACCGCACCTGGTCAGAGTAAAAGCTCCTCCACACCACTGACGCCTCAAGCACAGACACTCATTTTACCTCGGCCTGCTGACACGCGCTCGGCGGAGAGCGAACTAAAGACCGGCTAGCACGAGCAGCGGCCGCCATGCCGGGGCAAAGTTCACCCAAGACAGCCAAGGAAGAGACGTCGCAAAGAGTCACTGTTTCTCGTTCATTGTTGGGGGCCGAAGGACGGGTGCGGCATCTGCTGAGCGGGACCCACTACTGTGGACGCAATGAGCATGTGCGATGCGACCGAGGGGGATGTCATTGCAGCTACGACCCTTTTATGGCAGTGCTGAAAATAAACGAGTCAGTGATGTGTGTCCGAGAGAGAGAGGGAGAGAGAGAGAGAGAGAGAGTGAGCGCAAGAGAGAAAGCGAGAGAGGGGAGGTTTGGAAAGGTTTACAAAGATCTTCACACCTGTACAGTCGAAACAGAGCGTGTCTGTGCGAACAGCAGAAGGGGCACTGGGGTGAATTGAACAGGAGGTTTAATACATGGGTCTTGCTTGACAAGACTAACACACATTTCTGTAAACACACAGTCAGTGTGTTCCACTAACTTTTATCGCTGAACTTGAATCGCATTTTTGTGCTGTCAGAGGAAGCTGGAATACTTAGATGAAAGCTGGAGAACATGAGGGACCTCACTGAGCCCGCGCAGGATGGACACTCGCCGGTTCTCCTGCACAGAGCCACAGGAGGTTGCAATGCTAACCAGAGAGCCACCATGACAGAATACTTCACACTTCCACTTCATAGCAGGTTTAGCACAGTGGTGGAGGGGGCCTGAGGCAACTTTGGTGGAAACTTCTGCCCTGCATACTCCAGCTGACCCTAAAAGTTTTCACTTCATTCCCAAGCTTTTTTTTTTTTGACACCGTACAAGTTCTCCCTGCAGAGTGATGAGAATACTGGTACATAAGCAGTGGATGTGTACCAGAGGCTGTGCCATTGCACACATTGGCTTGACAAATCTACCCCATGCATCTCAGCTCCCAGACGGCTTTCTGCTCTGACATACAGCACCTGCAGTGCAATCATTAAATTAGCATGTTTTTACTGGAGAGGCTACGCTACCACTGTTCTGAGGGTGCCCGATTCGGAGAAAATGGCTCCCACTGTGATTTGGAGGAGTCCTAGAGCCTTAAAAATGGAATGGTGAGCGCTCCCATATAGTATACTTCAAAAACTAATTTCCTCTTTCTGTCCAAAATGTCCCTGGACTGCGGCCTGAGGTGAGAAGCTCTGTCCTCTGCAAAGTTTGAGGTCTAATGATTAAATGAGGCTGTTGGAATCTTCCGGAAAAACTCACCTGCAAGCGGTCCACCCGACAGAGGCATGACCCTGTACGGCGACCTTCAAAGGCGAGAGGGACAAAAACACATGGTCAAAAACGCCAGTGGCGCAACACTGAAATATGTCCCCCTCCTTCAGCCTCAGGTGGAACTTATAGAACCAGGACTGAGGTGATCTCAGGAAGGTCACAGAATAATCTTAGGCGATGGCACCGTCACCATCACAGGGCCGCACACAAGTCCCCCCAGCATGAAGATGGACAGATTGAACCTGAAAATCGACCTCTTTGCAGCTGGAGGGAGGGAAATCTTAATTTCTCATTCCTCATATATTTGTTTACCAATTCTGCTTCTTAAGGTTAATCCTACATTTGTGGTTAAATGTTTTCATGCAAACAGCACACATCTCATGAAGTGTTGAAAATTGGTTTGGAGAACCCAAATGGGTGATGGGGATGAAAACAGGACTCTGTTGAAACTTCCAATCTATCTGGGCTGACAATCTATCGATGGATCAGTGAAAAGTCCAGTGGCGCGACACTATAATATGTCCCCCACCTTTATCCACAGGTGGAACGTCCGTTATCATCCAATACGCAGCAGTATAAAGCCATGAAATATTCTTAAGAGTGAGTAATTGTAAATGTGTGTGCACTTGTTGGTATGCATAGATTTGTGCGTATGTGATGTACAGGCTAGTGAGTACTTTTGCATACATGTGCAAGGATGTGCGCATGCTTACTTTTGCATTTGGGCAAGTGTGCTAACCCTTCAACTTTTAAAACAGATATCCAGACAAAATGTATAACCTTCCTGCATAGTTTAAATAATGTGATGAATTGCGTGCTACTGATTACAGGAAAATAGCACTCAAAAGTGTGTGAGGTACTTTGCGTGCGTGTGTGTACGATCCTTACGGACATGAGTGTTTTATTTGCAGGCAGACAGGACAGGGAAGGGGAGAGGTAGACTTTGAAACCAAAGCGTAGTACAGCAGTGGCGTCTCTCTTCATCCCAGCCTGCTCTGTTTACCTTTGGCAAATAAAGATGATTTGAATCTGGGCTCTGTTTGGAGACAAGGTCATCAGGGACGAGAGATACAGACGCCAACACACCATGTAACTCACGCTGAATACTAGTCAACAACAACCTCAATAATTGTGAGAATACATTACGAACCGTGATTAAATAATTTCATAATTCCTGACATCTAAAAAGAGAGGCTAGAATATGGTGTGACTGAGGTGCATGCACAGAATAATCAGTGCTATAGTGGTCCCTGGAGACATGGGTAAACTCTATCAAGTAGGCGGTTAGATCAAGGAGGAAGTGGGTATACTTTCCTATGTATTTCAATTTTTTTTTGGCTGATAGATGGGTATACTGCACATTGAGAGAAAGCGAGAGGAGTATACTCTGTACATCCACATGTACCCTCCACTACACCACTGAGACTGACCTGAGTACAGTGCCATGCATTGGAAATGGAGGTTCTGAATGCTCCACAGGTAAAGACGAGCTCTTCCTGGGCCTCTGCAGGTACTGGGAACGAATGGCTGTGGGAAAGCCGCCGGTTCACAAGAGGCCGTATTCATAAAAGATTTCAGCATGAGAGCACTGATCTGCAATTAGTTCTGCTTTTTAGTTAATAACGGACAAGGTAGCCACTCAGTTATTTATTTTATTTTCAAAATTGTGGGGAAGCATGTGGGACTCAATCAAAATAGATTTGCAATCCGATCAGCACTTTCTCCACTTTTGGCTTAATGTTAATTAGTGCGGTTGATCACTTTGTTTTGTCCCCCCCCCCCCCCCCCCCCTTTTTTTTTTTTTTTTTTTTTTAATGTGTGTTTGTTTACTTGTTTGGTACTGTTTGTGTTTGTTGCAGCTTTTTATTTATTTTCTACATATGGCAATTCTAAGGTTACTGATATTGGAAATACTAGTTTTGAGGGCAGTTACCCCTCATCATCGTCCAACTTGTGCGGAGCTCTTTCAGGGATTAGTTAAGTTCCAAGTGTTCTTGTTGATGGTTTGCTCACCTGTAGATGGAGCAACCCACTTTAATGGGCTGATAGCCTGCTGGGATGGGGACCAAAAGTTTCTATTTTCATATTATTATTTTTTAGTTTTTTATGAGTGTGTTTTAAGTTGGTTTGAATTGTGTATTAGTATTGTTAGACCCAAATATCTTTTCCAAGGACTTGATGACATTGCATATCTTTGTAAGCTTGAAATGACATGATGGCGCAGAGACAGATAAACAGAGCTCCTCGCTCTATTTCTTTCATCTCATGGAATATTAGAGGCATGGGTAACGCAATTAAACGCAATAACATTTTTAGCCATTTGAGATCACTTAACCCAGACATTATATTTCTACAAGAGACACATTTAAAGGTCAATCATCATACAAGGCTGAGGAATAGCTGGATCGGGCAGGCCTACCATTCTAATTTTAATCATAACTCTAGGGGTGTTGCAATCCTTTTTAAGAAGGGAGTCCAATTCAGCCATACCAAAACGATTACAGATTCCAATGGTAGATTCATTATATTAATAGGTAAGCTTTGTAATTCCCCAACTATTCTCGTAAATATCTATGGTCCCAACTGGGATGACCCTCAGTTCTTTACCAGACTAATTGCCTCTTTACCTGATGTCAACACCCACCAGCTTATTGTAGCTGGAGATCTGAATTGCGTATTACACCCGCGTCTGGACAGATCTAATCCCCAACCGGGCAGCCAACTATCTAAATCTGGTGGCGTTCTTGAGTCTTTTATGCAGTCTTACTGCCTCGTAGATCCATGGAGGAAACTACACTCGGATAAGAAACAATTCTCATTCTTCTCACCTGTCCACAAAAGCTATTCAAGGATAGACTATTTCTTAATTAACAACAATCTCTATCCACACGTCACTAACTCACAATATCACAGTATTGTAGTATCGGATCACTGTCCAGTGCAACTGGACATCCATTTTCCAGATAATGTCCGACCCCAACGAACGTGGCAACTTGACCCCTCTCTGTTACTATGTACTGAATTTAGGAAATTTGTTGCAGAGCAAATTGACTCTTTTTTTGAGACAAATGACTGTTCAGATATGTCACGACGTGTTCTGTGGGAAACGCATAAAGCTTACATTAGAGGACAGATAATTTCATATACCGCCCATCTCAATAAACAACGCAACGCACGCCTCTTAGAAATTAAGCAATCCATTTTGGACATTGATAATAAATACTCAATATCCCCTACATCAGAGTTACAGAAAGAACGCGCTTTGCTTCAAATGGAGTTCAATAGCCTCTGCACCGATCAGGCAGTAAGAAACATACTTAAAACCAAGCAAAAATTTTACGAACATGGTGAGAAAGCAGGTCGACTTCTCACCCATCAACTCCGTCAATCAAGCAGTAATTCCCAAATTACAGAAATAAACGTTGGCGCAGGTCTAACTACATGTGACCCAATACTTATTAATAGTCAATTTAGAAAATATTATTCAGACCTATATACATCGAATACAGATGCAAATACATGTTCAATACAATCCTTTTTGGATTCTTTAGATGTTCCCACTCTTGAACCAGATGCTCAAACCTCGCTTGATCAACCTCTCACTGCCGAAGAGATACAAGCTGCAATTAAATCCATGCAGAATGGACGGGCCCCGGGTCCCGATGGGTTTCCCATCGAATATTACAAGGCATTTGCACATAAATTAGTACCGGTCCTGAAAGCAATGTATGACGAAACTTTAGAAAATGGCAACCTACCACCAACCCTCACCCAAGCAACTATATCGCTAATATTGAAAAAAGACAAGAATCCACTTGACTGCTCATCTTACAGACCCATCAGTCTTCTCTGTTGCGACTACAAAATTCTGACTAAATCGCTGGCAAACCGGTTAAATGATGTGATACCAACGCTCATCCATCAGGACCAAACTGGTTTCATTCCAGGTCGGCAAGCATTTTTTAATATGAGGCGGCTCTTCAGCGTAATGTACTCCACCCACCCGATTCAACAGCCTGAGGTTATTCTTTCACTTGACGCCGAAAAGGCCTTTGATAGAATAGAGTGGGTATACCTACACTCAGTCATGAAGAGATTTGGATTTGGTGAAACTTTTTGTAATTGGATCAAAATTCTCTATGGCACGCCAACCTCAGCTGTTAAGACAAATGGCCTAATATCAACATACTTTCCGATTTTTAAAGGGACACGTCAGGGCTGCTGCTTGTCGCCATTCTTGTTTGATTTAGCCATAGAACCTCTTGCTATAGCACTGAGAGGTGATGAGAGAATTAAGGGCATTACGAGAGGAAATGCAATTCATAAGGTCGCGCTTTATGCGGACGACCTACTCCTTTTTGTCACAGATCCGATCCAGTCTATTCCCCACCTTTTACTCTTATTACAGAAATTCGGATGTTTTTCAGGTTACAAATTAAATTTAACAAAAAGTTTATTATTTCCAATTAATGACATGAGCAAAGCACTGAATTATGGCTCCTTCCCTTTTAAAACTGAACGTCAGGCCTTTAAATATCTAGGTGTGAATGTAACCAGCTCATTCAAAGCACTCAAAGCAGCTAACTTCGACTGCTTATTGGAACACACAAAAAAAGATCTGGAAAGGTGGTCACGCCTCCCGATTTCATTAGCTGGCCGCGTTAATGCCCTCAAGATGACCGTCTTGCCAAGATTCCTGTATCTGTTTGTGGCGGTACCTGTTTGGCTCCCAAAACTCTTCTTTGTGAAATTAGATAAATGTATTTCAATTTTTATATGGAACCATTCAATACCCCGAATGAAGAAAATATACCTCGAAAGGCCTAAACCTGGAGGAGGATTGGGTCTCCCAAATTTTCTTTACTACTATTGGGCGTCGAATATTTCCAAATTGACATATTGGATATCAACATTTTCTGATAATGATGGGCCCACCTGGGCAACAATGGAGCTCTCATCACATGCTTCAATATCACCAATTTCTCTTGTAACAGCTCCACTCTCACTGTGCACCTACAGTAAGACTTTTTCCAATCCTGTTGTTTCGAGTACCATTAGAATCTGGATTCAATTTTGCAAGCATTTTAATGTTAATCAGATGAGCGGCCTTTCCCCCTTGTCTCATAATCACCTTTTTGCACCTTCACAAACTGACTCGAATTTTGCTGGTTGGCGTCGACACGGACTGGTCTATTTTGAGGATCTATTTGATGAAAATTCCTTTCTATCCTTTGAATTCCTTGTAAAAGAACACAATATTCCTAAATCACATTTTTTCCGGTATCTTCAAGTTCGTAGTTTCGCGTCCAAACATTTTCACTCTTACCCCAAGCCGCCAGACAAAGATTTTTCGCATGATTTGCTGAACTTAAACCCGTGGAACAGGGGTTTAATCTCTAAGACTTATAAAATACTCCAGAACATCGACCCTCCATCACAAACTAGGATACGAGAAGCCTGGGAACGGGACTTGGGTATTGCAATTACAGATGATATATGGGCCCAATGTATTACTAACATACACTCCTCTTCTATATGTGTTAGGCATGGGTTGCTACAATTCAAGGTACTTAACAGAACTCACTACTCCAACGACAGACTGGCAAAAATATATCCATCCGTTCAACCCATCTGTCCCAGATGTGCTACCTCAGTGTCGCTAGGTCATATGTTTTGGTCTTGCCCCCGCCTTATAAATTTCTGGTGCTCTATATCTGATTGTTTATCAGCTTTATGTAATACACCGCTTAATCCTAACCCATTCACAGCTATTTTTGGTGTCATTCCCAGGGTCACACACACCACAAATGCACAAAAGAGAGCAGTAGCGTTCGGTAGCCTCATAGCGCGCAGGCTGATCTTAATGAACTGGAAATCCAACAAATGTCCATCCTTTAGAAGATGGGTCCAGGAGGTGCTGTCCCTACTTCAACTGGAAAAAATCAGACATAGTTTAAACGGGACAGATGATAAGTTTGCAAGAGTGTGGTCTTTGTTTATTGAATACGTAAAAAAGTCAAATTTCTAAATGACTAATAGATCATGCCCTTCAACGATGTGTATAACTGATCTGTTTGACTGATTAGCCGGTATTGTATTCACTGACAGCTTTGTTGATCATTCTTGTCACTCTCTCTCTTCGCTTTTTTTTTTCCTTTTCTGTCTTTTGAATTATGTCACGCCTTGACTATGCCAAAGTGAGTATCGTTGTCATTATTCTAAGATCACTATGTCCATTGCAAGTCTGAAATTTTGTCTAATATCGATGGGTCCTTCCTATGTTTTTTTTTTTTTTTTTTTTTTTTTTTTTTCCCCCCACTTGTGTACTTTGGTCCCGAGGGTGGGTATATGGGGAGGGTTTTGGGGTGGTATACAGGTCTATGTTTTCTGACTTTTTGTATGACTGTTTATGTTTAACTGTTTATATAATAGATAAACTGTTAAATAAAGTCTTTAAAAAAAAAAAAAAAAATAACGGACAAGGTAAGGTTCAGAGCAGGGAAAGCTGATCCTGGATCAGCACTTCTAAACTGAGAGTGATTGTGAGTGATGTACGTATATCGTTCACCCCGCACACATATGGACGGGGGAGGAGTTCAGAATCCCCCATGCAAACATAGAGATGATCTCTCACAGAAAGCCTCCCAGGGCCTGATTCGAACCCATGACCATCCGGCAACGAAGCCATGGCTCCTCTGTGCCACCGACCGCACCGCACATCATATGCCCACGATATATAAAAATAACTGTGTCGTCGTGTTTCAGCCTGCCCAGTGTGAGTGTGCCCTTTCATAAAAGGGTGGTGCGTGAGTTTGAGCACGAGCGGGAACAGAAACACTACCTCTCGCAGTTATGCGGCATCGCCGGGTCGATGAACACGATGGCGCCATTCACATCCACCAGCAACACATTCGTATTCCTGACAAATATACATTAAACTGCAATCAATTCACTCACACTTTTATCCAGAGCTGATATATTGTAAGCGGATAAAGGGTGACTGGATCAGCCACACGACGCAGACCAGACCCCATGTGCTGCATGCAGAGAATCTGGCTGCTCGGTCATGAACAGCACAGTGCCTCTGTACACCGTAAAAAAAAAAAAATTTGTCTCAAATGAAAAAAGTTAGTGTCCAGGCTGCCTTAAAATTTCAAGTTGACTGAATTTAAGATTGTAAGTTGAATATTACCTCAACTTATCATCTCAAGTTCAATGAGCTTAAAATTTTAAGGCAGCCTGGACACTAACTTTTTTCAGTTGAGACAACTTTTTTTTCAGTTGGGCCACACATTTCACAGTCAAATCTCCAAATCTCCACCTGCATTTACCTTCTCATATTTCTGTCTCCTGTCCACATGACCACTTTGTATTAAGGACAAAGTATTGTATTAAGGTATGAATATGATGAATGTGTAAGCAAAAAAAGGATAAAAATTGAGCCTTATCTGCATATGTTCTACGCCACTGGCATCAGCAGCAAAGTAACCCTCGCCTCCGCCATTTTCACCTCAGTTTGTATAATTACTCCTGTGCTGAATTCTGCACTTGCAGTGAAGATGCTCTATGATAAATCTGTCAATCCCTCACATCTGAGATACTACACAACCACTGATCCGGCAGGTACAGAGCGGGCCTGTGTGGCTGTGTGCGGCTCTGGGCTTGGCAGGGTTACAGAGGGTTGGTGGTTTGGTGCCCGGTGAGGCCCTGTATCTGTTGGGCCCTTTGCTCAGTCTGATGAACAGCGGGTCTCTCAGGACAAACGCAGCAGTTCAGTAGCAGTTCTGCTGTGAGTCAGATCAGGCTGGGTCACGTACCTGTGAAACCCCTGAGCGGCGCATAACAGCTCTTTAATGTGGCAGGGGCTGCAGAATCGACTGAACACGACCTGCGAGAGAGAGAGGGAGAGAGAGGGAGAGAGAGAAAGGGAGGGAGAGAGAGAGAGGGAGGGAGGGAGGGAAGAGAGGGAGAGAGAGAGAGAGGAGGAGAGAGAGGGAGAGAGAGAGAGGAGGAGAGAGAGAGAGGGAGAGAGATTAATGTGGAGAGGCAAGCATCACTGATATGCTTGTACATGGCAGCTTCTGACAGGTGGGAGGACCAGTTTATTTATCAGGCAGAGTTCAAGGCTACTAACAGTCCCAGTCAGAACCGGGTCCTCAATTGGCCCAAGCTTGCATGTTTAAAATGAAAGTAAACACATTGAGCGTACATCAAGAACCAAATATTTTTTATTGGCACAACATCACCTTTGATACAAAAAAATACACAGACCATCTTAAAAACGGCATGTCAGAAAATAATTATATTTTACGATTCAAAGGCATAAACCATGTGGGAAACCCTGCTGTCACGAGACTTGTAATCTTGATATGAGATGAGATGAGCTCCAGGGAGGAAACAGTCCAGACACCATCTGCAGCCGACCTGACGCTGTCTTGACTGCTGGATGAGGTTTCTACAGAAGCAAATCTGAACACTGAGCATCATCCAATCACCGCCTGCTCCCTCCCTGCACAGTACAGTGAAACAGCGGAAGCTTTCACCAATCAGTCAGAGCAGAGTCCGGCCCTTTCTGCAGCAATGTGAGGCGAGAGGGACCCCAGCTACACTTATGTTACCATGGATACACTGCGACTCGAACCAACAACCTTCCAGGTCACAACAAAATTATAAAAAGATATTTTTGAAAATGTCTCAAGGAAGGAGAGTGTTTCAGTGTGTATTTTGCTGTGTGTGTGTGTGTGTGTGATCACTGCATTCCACAGAGGATCCTGTCTCTATCTCACTCAAGAGGGCCCCACACAAACTGTTGGGCATCTGTCTTAGAGCAGAGATGGCAAAAAATCTGTTGTCATTGGAGACCATAAATTCCAGATTTTACGACCAAACAAGGAGTTTCTCCCTCAGTTATGAAAGATGTACTGCATGCGCGCATGTATGAGTGTGTGTGTGTGTGCGTGTGTGTGTGTGTGTGTGCGTCCGTGTGCGTGTGTGTGTGTGTGTGGGTGTGGGTGTGTGTGTTTCTGAATCTAGGACTCTATGTATGGGCATCCCACATACTACCCTGGACAAACTTGGGAAACATATCAAATCATAACATAACTCTATCCTGGATTCTGGGAGACATGCCCAGTGCAAGACTAAATAATTATGGCTGATGTCGAGATGTTTTAAAACTGAAGGTTAGAGGCCAGCATGCGCTCATTTTATATACACGCTGATAGATAAGATAGCCAACCTTATCTTTATTTTACAACAGGCAGTCATTTTAAACTGCATCCTTTATACTCATCAATCAGGCACACACACACACACACAAACCAAACACTGCAATCTGTGACTCTAATAAGATGTGGACTGTCCACCCTTTTGGTTTTAATCTGATCTCTAATGTGGTGTCTCAAAGCTTTGCAGCAGAAATAAACCCTAACTCTCCAGGATACACCTTGTCATGCATGATTTTTAAGGGGATTGATATTTCGTGGTTGATAGGATGCTCTGCTTTTCTCACAGCAGCTTTTAAATCTCTGAATCTACTCTCAACACTACAGGTCAAGGTCATATATAAAACTCCAGACTTCGGCTGGAACACAAAACACCCCAAGTTTTTACCTCCACCGAGGAGGTTATTTTTTTCACTCGCTTGTTTGTTTGTCCGTCCATCCGCCTGTCTGACCATCCACAGGAGAACGGTTTGGCACAAAATGTGGTAAGATGATAGGTAGCAGTCCAAGGATGATTTAATTCAGTAATGAGGTTCTAAATTACTCTGCTCTTCTGATCTGTTGATTGTCAGTTTGACCATCGTGTTCTGTCAAAATTATATCCCCCTTAAGAACTGCATCCCACAGAATATTAACATGGAAAATTATGAATAAAAAAAATTCGAACAAAGCATTGGATAGTGCAAATATATGTTTTATAATTGAAATATGCAGGGCACAGATATTTCAATTAACATATCTTAAGAAGGCAAATTATTTTTCAGTGGACATTGAAAGTGTAAAGACAAACTGAAATTCTTTAAGTTCAGTGATTGCAATTAAGGTCTGAACAAAAACCAGCATACACAGCAGGGACCAGAATGAGAACCCCAGCCTGGGTGTGTGCTGTCGCTACAATGTCCACAGCAACATGAGAGAAACCCAATTAATTACAAGAACACAGTGTACCAGTGTTTTTATGGATTGTCGTTCACAAGAAGCTCTAACACCCTGTGTGCACATGGGTAGAGAGTACACTGCAATCTTGTGCACTTTATTTGGCCAGTATGAGAGATATCTTATTCCTGGATGGGCTGTGTAAACAATGTACCAGGATTCACTTCCTGCAGCCGAGACCCACCTCATCAAATTTAATCGAAGCTGAGCGCAAATGATTGCGACAGGGCTTTATTACAGAGGCAGGAGGGACTTCACAGCGGAAAACCATGCTGCAGTGTTTCAAATAAGAACCACAGCATTATCTCAACTGCTTATTCTCACAAGATATAAACCTTTTCTTCCTGCCTTTCAAAGAGACAAGTGAGACGAGAGAGAAAAGGTAAGACAATGATGATTAAAGAAATTTTCATCAGCCAAACAGAATGTCCCAGCCCCGTGAAAGTTCGAATCGAGGCGATGTCAGTTCCACTGAGGACATGCAGGAGAGATGATCCAGGTGTTGAGGGAGTTCCCCAGCTCAGTCTAATGCATGTCATGCACTCTACACCACTTGCGTGTAATCGCATGAACATTCAACAAATGTAATGAAAGACTGAAGTTAATCAGTAAGCTCTTAAATTGTACGTACACCTGGTCACCAATCCTAACCAACGGAAGGCAATAAATTTCATGTCAAAGCAAACGATAATGATGCATTGCATTTAAGAATGAGGAAAAATGCCTAATTGTCATGTATTCAGCAATTACCTTAACCTTGTAACCATTACCCGTTAATTGATAAAGTTGGCCAATTTGCCCCATTCATTTGTTACCTCTTTCTATTTTAGGCTAATTCTCTCCCTATAGTGCCATAAGCACGATATTAAATTGTGAATCTTTGTGGCATTGAAAAACTATGTTGACAGAACGCGGAATAGAAAGGTACAATAAATAATGCTTTTAAACATCAAAGACATCCAATGATTTGATATGATCAGCAAATTCTGGAATGGCGATTGTGGTTGGAACTAACACCTGCATACACAGGGGTACACCAGTCCTGACCGAGTTTGAGAACCACTGATCTAGACTTCACATTTTGACCTATTTTCATATAGGGCCTAGCTATTTATTTCAGGAAAGATTCAACAGAGAAATCTGCAGAAAACCAAATTGAAAAACCAAATGAACGAAGACGTACTTGAGCAGGTTTAGATTAAAGGTTTACATTTTAGGTTTGTACGACAATCAGGGTTCCAGAATAAGTAATGACATTCAGCGCATTCCTGTAAATCAGCAGTAAGCCCAGCATAAAGAGGAAGAAGAATATTCTCTCTTCCGTGTCTCAAACGGTACAGGATAATTAATAACTATTGTTGATTACACTTGCGATGCCTTTATTAATGTAAGCTAGATATGCCTTCGTCTGGGTCAACACCTGTAACAGCTCTACCGCTTGGCAATTGTAAACAAGCTAATTTGGCTGTTTAAAAAGAAATGACGTGAAGTTACAGGTTAGACGTGATTAAAATTATTGCTGATTTCTCAGACACATAATATACGAAAACTCCGAGGGACCCCACAGACACAGAATTGCCCCGCAATTCGCAGTTACCTTCTGAATTCTGCCATTGACGTCCAGATAGATAACTCGGTTCATTGACGACGCAGACCCCTTCATGACCGCTCTCGGCGTCTCTGACACCGCAGAAATTCCACTCGGTGAATCAGAAAATCAATCACGCCATAAGCAGAATTTCTCCTTGCGCTTTCACTTTCCTCCGTACGGTCACCTCCGCAGCCGGCCCAGGGCCCACCCCACTCTCTCTCGCCTCTCTCGCCCCAGTCTTTCGCCCCCTCTGCAGCTGCGGTCCGCTAAGCGAGAGGTTTTTGGAAATATTAAGAAGCGCTTAAGCATCCTTCATGTCGTCATGGTTACCCCTCTTCTAAAAGAGGCGCGAGATGGGCATTAATGCATCAGCGCGGGACACCCACGCAGCTTCATCCTCGTGGCTCATTTTTGGGTTGATATCATGAGCCCATGTTGCATTCGATATTGATGGCAAATTTACCAAGCCGACAAATGTCTTAATAATAAGATTCAAACATACAGTTTGAGGGCCAGTTTTTCTAAGATTCACCCAGTAATACATCAGGGGGTGATACATCATAGTTACGGATTTTCCTGATTCTTTGATATGTTGAGGGTACATGTCTCAAATGGCAAAATCCAAAAATTTTGGTCTCTAGACCCATTGCTTTTTTTCAAGGGCCCCTGAAACTTAGGGGCTTAATAAGCCTGTGAAACAAAACTGACGTTTAGGAGCAAAGTCTTATTTTCATGAATGTGAACAATTAAAGGTGTGTCAGAAAACATTCAAATTTCCATGAGGAGTGAAGGGTGCAGCTGATAGGGGGCGCTTTACTCAAGCCAACACAACCCATTTTTTAATCAGGGATTTACAGGCTGCGCCCTTCAGCAGCCCAGCGTGTTTTTTACATAATACGACAGTTTATTTACCCCTCTACCGAGTTAACATAAATTTGGGTTGGGCTGTTTCAGGCGCATGGATATAGAGGGCACTCTTGATGGTCACAACAGTTTTTGCCCAACTTCGGGGTGAAATGTCTCCATGGGCCCTTCTGGCCAAGGTAATAAACATTGTGGCCATGCCTGATGCAGCGCCCTGACACAATTTATGGTTGCTAGTTTAGCTGCCATACATCCAGTATTATACCATACCATCACAAATCAGTACATCTGGACATCAAACTACGAGACCCCAGACTCCGCTCTCATTTTTATTACTGAAAAGCACAAGTAAACTGACTAGTCACAGCAGTTCCCCAGTGTGACCAGCAGGAGGCAGAACAGACTCATAACAACATGTATAGTACATAAAATCACCACAGAAAAGTAAAACCATCAATTGTGGTCATTGGTTGATGACCACCCTGGAATGGAAAGATAGACGTTCTGCCCAGACTCATTGAGTGGAATCCCCCAACTGACCCATTTTGTTTGTCTCAGGCTGGGAATTTATATTAGTGCATAAATCTGACCACCAAGAAGATGAAGGAACAAAAATTGTAGGGATAGACGTCCATCCCTTCTAACGGAAACCACCCAATATCCTCCAGTAAACTTAGAAAACAAAATATGAAAGAGGACGGATATATTTATCTGTCCACGTGCTTCCCCTAATAAATAATATAAATCAAAAATAAAAATGGCGTCATTTTTCTTTAATTGTATCACATACAGTATGATTGGCAACTTATGATGAAATTGCACATGCCCACATTTGAGCACTGTATTGCAAAAAAAAAGGCAGTAAACTATACTGTATGCTTCGGCCGAACTCAGAGACAGTAAAGTAAGATCTCTCTTCATTTCAGGCGGCCTCAGCTTTGGTCCCATTGTACAGTTATAGTTTCATTTAGAGGCAGGACGACACAAAAAATGAATGTTCATATCAAAATTGTTGTGCCCCCCATCAGGCACAGGGTCCATACCTCTAACAACAATAAATTAAACATCCAATACACTTCATATATTAGGTTGCCAAAACAATCGTTCACCCCACATGTACAGCATTATAATTTCAAGAAAATGTGCAAGGTCTACATCTCTATATTCAGAAGTCTCTAAATAGCTCCTTGGTGCACAAATCACATTTTTTTTTGACAATTTGGCAAGGCTACAGTTTGATGTAGTTCAATGATGACAGACTACATTGCACAGATGTCCGTCTTCCTGTACTGCAGATGTCTTTCCCATAGTTCTGCATCGGGGTTACAACGCTAACAAGAGAAATCTCTCCAACGTTGGTTCCACAAAAATATTTCCCTGCACTTTGTGCGAGAAAGTCTCGAGCGTGCTAATCCCTGTGTTTCAAGAAGACTTACAACTGTAACTCTAAGTTCTTCTCGTTAATGTTTCTAAGCAGGGTTTACTTTAAAGAAATGAGAAAACTGTCATTTCCATATTACACCACCCAAAGAGCCATTTCTCACAATGAATGATGTTTGGCGAGATTACATTCAGCTTAAATATAAAGATGTATGAATAAATAAATATTGTCATAATCCTTCAACGATCAAATATAAAGATTTACAATGAAAATGCACAGAAAAAGAAAGACAAAATAAGTCATTCAACATTAAAGAAAAAAATGGAAAAAATATATACGTACAGAAGTTTTCCCCCTTACATAAACACTCTAATGATCTTTGGCCAATACTCTGCTACATCCAATAGAAAACACATTCTATCAAATAGAAACCTGCACTCTATCCAATAGAAAACGGACGATTACAAATAAAAACCTGCGTTCTATCAAATAGAAAGCATATTAGACCTAGATTCAGTCCAGCAAGAGGGGCCTGTAAGAGCATGTGCACAGAAGCACAGTGGCATATGGAGCCAGACGTCTGGGCTCGTCCTGGAGGCACTGGCTCGCAGAGGTCAGAGGTCGGAAGTCAAGGTCAGGGTCACACGGGAGCAGCGGGATTTGCGTACCCGGTACTGTGCAGCGGACGCCGCTTCCTGCTCAGTCGCGGTCCCCCTCAGGGATGGAAGTGCTCAGTGTTCCTTTAACCTGCAGGACAGCAGAGAGGGGAGATATGGAGGCTGGAACAGCTAACCCCCCCCGGAAAGCGTCTCACTCTGAGGGGACCAATCCGCACCTGTGCGCTTCCCCCCCACCCCACGTCAGTTCGGTGTCCCCACACCTGCGACTTTAGATAAGAATCATCAGCATCTTTGCTCCTTCTGACTGAGAGGGCGTAAGAGTTTACATTCTCCACCTGTAGTTCCTTCTTGCTCACCTGCGCCTGAGGAACACAAGTTCCTAAACTAATTTTGAAACAAAGACACACCCAATTCTATCTCTATACTAACGGAAGAGCCAACAGGTGGCCAGGCTATGTGTTTGGTCGCAGCTTGTCCAATGTTTGCTTAAGGTGTGTGTGCGTGTGAGAGTGAGAGAGAGAGCGGTCCACTTACGGCATAGCTGCGACTGGGTGGGTCTTTCGACAGCCAAGTTCTTTTGCCACCAGACGGAGCAGTAACTGCAGAACAGCCAACCACAGAGCAGCATTACCAGAGCAGCCAATAGTGACACAGTACCACAGACTACCGTGACCAAAGCAACAAAAAGGGATTAATTGGTCACGGGGATTAGTCTTGGCGACGGGATGAGCGTCTCGGTTGGTGACGGGGATTTGTGTTAATGGTAGGATGAGTACGATCTCAGGGTCTCACCAGTAGAGCTAAGGCGTCCGCCATCATGAGCATGTAGAAGACCTGGTCCCAGCCCCGCGCTGACAGCAGTCCGGCCAGTAGGGGTCCTACTGCAGCGCCTGACCAGAAACAGCAGGAGCCTCATTCAAAAGCACAGCATAATCACAGACAGCCTGCTTACGTGACTTTCTTTATAGATTTTGGCCTTATAAAAACACCTGGCATTAAAAAAACAGCGAAAACTTGTTTCACCTGACAGTGTACAATTTCACTGCCAAAGAAGGTACTTCCTTTATTGAGCAGTTCCCCATGCAACATGACAGAAAATAAAAGCACTGATAGAATAGACTGGCTGAAAGGGACATTTATCCTTCCTTAAGTCATTTTTGACATTAAACAGCCTCGCAAGAGTAAATTAGTTTATAACTTCCAGGTGTCTACATATGGAGCAATGCAAAACAGGAGCACCAATTACAGACGGCTGAAAACCAACACGTGAGTTACGTTTGTCGTATGACCTTATTGACAAATTTTTGGCACACATGCCTTTCTGTTTTTAGGAAGAGACAAAACATGAATTTCCAGCCTTTAATGGATTCCATTCCACTCTATTATATTCCATTTAATTCAACGACCGTTTTCTTAAAAAAAAATCCTTGAATTAAAACGGACCCAGAGCAGGCAGAAGGAATAGACCTCTCAGCAGACTGAGAGAAACGCCACTGACCTACAGAACCAGTGCCGTCGATGATGGCTGTGACCGTAGACAGGGCTCGGGCGTTCCCCTTCAGACTCTTATGGGTCCCCTACGTCACACCATAGAAGAAGAGACATCCCTCAGAGAACACTCCCAATGCCACTGCACAAAACACAACACAATCCCAACACCACTGCACAAAACACACAACACAATCCCAACACCACTGCATAAAACACACAACACAATCCCAACGCCACTGCACAAAACACACAACACAATTCCAACGCCACTGCACAAAACACACAACACAATCCCAACGCCACTGCACAAAACACACAACACAATCCCAAAGCCACTGCACAAAACACAACACAATCCCAACACCACTGCTCAAAACACACAACACAATCACAACACCACTGCACAAAACACACACACTCCCAACACCACTGCATAAACCACACAAGACAATCCCAACGCCACTGCACAAAACACACAAGACAATCCCAACGCCACTGCACAAAACACACAAGACAATCCCAACGCCACTGCACAAAACACACAAGACAATCCCAACGCCACTGCACAAAACACACAACACAATCCCAACGCCACGGCACAAAACACACAACACAATCCCAACGCCACTGCACAAAACACACAACACAATCCCAACGCCACTGCACAAAACACACAACACAATCCCAACGCCACTGCACAAAACACACAACACAATCCCAACGCCACTGCATAAAACACACACACTCCCAACACCACTGCCAAAACACACAACACAATCCCAACACCACTGCACAAAACACACAACACAATCCCAACGCCACAGCACAAAACACACCACAATCCCAATGCCACTGCACAAAACACACAACACAATCCCAATGCCACTGCACAAAACACACAACACAATCCCAACGCCACAGCACAAACACACAACACAATCCCAACGCCACTGGACATAACACACAACACAATCCCAACACCACTGCACAAAACACACAACACAATCCCAACGCCACAGCACAAAACACACTACAATCCCAATGCCACTGCACAAAACACACAACACAATCCCAATGCCACTGCACAAAACACACAACACAATCCCAACGCCACTGGACAAAACACACACACTCCCAACACCACTGCACAAAACACACCCACTCCCAACACCACTGCACAAAACACACACACTCCCAACACCACTGCCAAAACACACAACACAATCCCAACACCACCGCCAAAACACACAACACAATCCCAACACCACTGCACAAAACACACAACACAATCCCAACACCACTGCACAAAACACACGCACTCCCAACGCCACTGCACAAAACACACAACACAATCCCAACGCCACTGCACAAAACACACAACACAATCCCAATGCCACTGCACAAAACACACACGCTCCCAACACCACTGCACAAAACACACCCACTCCCAACACCACTGCCAAAACACACAACACAATCCCAACACCACCGCCAAAACACACAACACAATCCCAACACCACTGCACAAAACACACAACACAATCCCAACACCACTGCACAAAACACACGCACTCCCAACGCCACTGCACAAAACATACAACACAATCCCAACGCCACTGCACAAAACACACAACACAATCCCAATGCCACTCACAAAACACACACGCTCCCAACACCACTGCACAAAACACACACACTCCCAACACCACTGCCAAAACACACAACACAATCCCAACGCCACTGCATAAAACACACACACTCCCAACACCACTGCCAAAACACACAACACAATCCCAACACCACTGCACAAAACACACAACACAATCCCAACACCGCTCCACAAAACAAACACACTCCCAACACCACTGCACAAAACAAACACACTCCCAACACCACTGCACAAAACACACACACTCCCAACACCACTGCACAAAGCACACAACACAATCCCAACACCACTGCACAAAACAAACACACTCCCAACACCACTGCACAAAACACACACACTCCCAACACCACTGCACTAAACACACACACTCCCAACACAACTGCACTAAACACAGGACACAAACCCCACACAACTGCAAGGAAAACTCGAGTCTGCAAAAGCACGGGCACACCGGTACCTGTACAGGCGCGTGCACACACACACACACATCTGGTCCCTCACCAGATCAGCGGAGACGGCAGTGGTGATTAGCGCATATGGTCCGTTCACCAGGCCCCCACACACCAGCAGCATGGCTGTGGAACAAAATTACAGCAAATTTAAAGCAACATTAACAAAACGCTACATTACCATAATACTGCATTATCCTCACAGAGTTTACAACAGAATCATCACTCTTTTTACATTTATTTATTTATTCATTTAACCACGAAAATAACTTCAGGACAAAATCTTGTTTACAAGGAGGCAGGAAGAAACGACAGGCAGTGTTAGAAAGAGGAAGTATGAAGGGGGGGCGAGACAGGGACAAGTTTTGGGGTTAAGGGTCTTGTACAAGGGCCCATGTGCAGAGTTCTTCCTCTTTATCTCTTCAGATGCAAGTCAGACTGCAGGGCCACACCACACACACCTGCCAATCAAACCTACAGCAGCAGCCAAACAAATGTCTTACCTACTGTGGGTCCCAGTCCCAGTTCACTGATCATAGAGAACACATACAGCTGAAACACACACAAACACACACAGTTACAGGCAGACGACACGCAACCATGAGAACACAGCGACACACATTCAAGATTAATGTTTCAAATACTGGAACAAGTTTCTCTGCGTGTTCGTTATGTGGGCAACCCCTCCCAAAGCGTTAAAGGCATAACAGTGACATTTATAAGAGCAAACAAAATGACAGTACACATCCTTCCAAAGCAGAGCTGTCAAACGCAGGTCACTGGAGGGATGCACACACACACACACACACACACACACACACACACACACACACACACGAGTGTGTGTGTGTGTGTGTGTGAGTGTGTGTGTGTGTGTGAGTGTGTGCGTGCGACAGCGAGAGAGAAAGCATGACCTCACCGTAGGAGCAGCTAGCAGTAGCATCACAGCACAGGTTGAGGCTCTCCTGCCCACCTTATCAGAGATGACCCCCGCCAGCACCCCACCTGCACAGCCATCAGAAATCTCACACAGTGCCACATAGTGGTGGGAGTCCTTATTTACAGGGGCCTTATTTACAAATAGTGACGTAGATGTCGTACAGAAACATTGCATACGCGCAAAGTAAAGCTGCTTACCGTAATGATAACGTTTTTTAAAAGAATGTGGGCACGCTAACCTGCAGGCAATTTCTGCACATTAAATCAGATTCCACATGGAATTTTGAAATGTTCACAATCCTATAAATTAAGCGCATCTTTTATCATGTAGCTTGTTTTGATAAATCCCATATCCATAAGGTAAGTGTGACAAGCATCTTTTCTACACATACTGACAACTTCTAAATGAGTCCCAGGAGTGACAACCACCATTTCCCCCCCTCACATTTACTAACTGGCGGAGTGAAACATGCAAGCCATTAAAGAACTTTTATTGATAAAAATATTGTGATTTTCCTTCCTATAAGGGTCTTTAATAGCATAGATGTGTGATCTTTATCTCAAATTAACTGCATTTCAATTTAGTCTCTTAAACTGGCTCTGAACGAAAGAGGGAGCCAAAAAAATGCAGACAAACTGTTATGGACCCGTCTCACGATATAAAGTCTAGACTAACCAAATTATTTTATGTTATTTATTTTTTACAACCAGTGAATAAAAAGTCTCACCAACGATGCCTCCCACATCAAACAGTGTGGAGAGATCCCCCGCCCTCTTAGCATCCAGGTGCGCTGAAACAGGAAACAGGAAGTTGCCAGGTGTCAGGGAGGTTAACTTCCCATTCTCAGCACAGGCTCAATGCAGGCCACAATTTTTAAAACATGGATAGGCTGTATGTAATAGACCTGAAGTAAAAGGCTTTACATGAAACGGATTGTTTTAATCTCACTATCTGACCAACCGCTGTCAGTGTTTTTCAATGTCCTCTTACACACACTTAAGACTGTCAGCACAGGAACAAAATGGCTCAAAATGATGGAATGAAAAATTAGTAATTGCAGGGACTCCACCGCAACTGTGTTTGAAGTCACTACAACAACAACTTACGAGTTTTCAGGTGTAGGCTATAGGGACCCCTTCATTTAACGTGTTAACAGACAAACGAAGTACAGCACTTACTGACATAAATGTCAACTCTGGAAATAAGAGAAATTAAAAAAAAAAACATTGAAGAAAGAGGATTTTCAGTGGCCCCTCCCCTCCCCTGACATCAACGGGTAAATTATCTGTCCGTCTCCACACTGGGCGGGGCTTCCCACAAAACGCGCGGCTGTTCTGCAGCGAGTACCTGCTTTCGTGATGTAGAGCGGGAGCCAGAAGAGGAACGTGTAGCTGACGAGCTTGGCGAACAGGAGGCAGAGAGAGAACTCCACCACCCCCTGGGGGGACAGACATGCAAACACTAACACAAACACTCACAGGAACAGCCGCTGTAATTGCGCTGTAATGGGACAGATCAATGAAATTCATGCACTAGACCAGCCAAGACTGTATAAGAACCAGCTTTATTGCTCAGACTTAATACTGATGCAAGTCATTATTATCATGCCAGTGTCCTAATAACGTTTTACCACCTCCATAAAACGGGTAATATAACGGGGATATCGGGTAATAAATCTGTGTTTTGGCGACGCACCGGGATGCGCAGCGCTCCGAAGAAGCTGATGGCGGATGGCTCGGCCTCCCTCTTGACGACGACCACCTGCTGCACGGGCACACACACGCCGTCCGGGAGCAAGAGCTCAGTGTCCCAGCTCTGAAGGAGGACCATGAAAGGGTTAATATCAGGCGCGCGCACACACACACACACACACACACACACAATCAGGCCCAGATATACAGACACACACACATACACACAGATGCACACACAAACGCGTGCACACACTGGAACGCATGAAGAAACACAGTCGAACACGCGCTCCCAAACACGTACAGACAAGCGCATGCAGACGAATGCACAACCACGGTAACCTGCCCCGGCACACACTCACCTGAGAGCCACACCTGCTCTTGTACTGCAGGTAGGCCTCCTTGTGCCCGTTCACCCCGTTCCAGTTCTTCTTCAGCTTCTATAAACACAGGAGGTGGTTCATTAGGGCACCACTCAGTCCCCAAGACACGCTAGAGACCACAAAGCACGATAACAGAGAGACGCACACACGGAGAGCAGAGGTAGAGAGGTCAAACACACTCACACGTGCACTAACAAACACACGCCGAGCACTGAGCGCAGTGTCACAAACAGCTACAGGAAGAGAACTGACATGACGCACGAGACGGTCACGCTGCCTCGTGCAGGCGAGAGACCATGAGAAATGAAATGCTGCAATACTCACGGAGCTACCGTTAGCCGCGCTCTGCGATGAGACGGATTTCAGGTCATTCGGATCTGCAGAGACACATCGAAAGCCTCGTCAGTATCAGAGTTAACCCTAATTTCACAACAGGGAAGTCCCAGGAAAAATCTGGCAACACGCACAAAAGGTTTTTTCGAAGTCGCTTGCCCGGGCACTTACGCTCGATCAGGAAGAGGAAGCAGACCACGCCCATGCCAGCGATGATGAGGCCGGGCACTATGAAGGACAGACCCCAGTTGGAGGAGACCCAGTACCCCGCGATGAGGGAGCCCAGGATGTTTCCGACGGATGTGTGGGAGTTCCAGAGCCCCATGATCAAGCCCCGCCTGTGGGAGAGCAGAGAGACCCTCAGCCTTCCACTAACCAGAGATTCTCCAATACAAACACGGTCCTCTTTGTCAAAGACACTCCAAAAATCCACGTCAGAGAGAACAGCTGCAAATTCGAAGTGAGAGAGAGAAAGGGGGCTCAAACCCCTGGAGGAATTTTGGGATCAAGGGCCTTGCTCAAGAACCCCACCAGCAGAGTCCTCTAAAACGTCCTCCCGCAAGACGGAAGTCAGAGTCCCAAGCGCCACCTGAGGCTCGAACCAGCAACTCCAGCTTCCAGAGAAGCAATACTGGCATGGCTACTGCACTGGTTATTCACATCCTTGTGCCTGACCCAGAGACAGACCAACCCTCAATAAGGAGATTCAAATCCTTTAACACAGAAAGGAAACAGAATCCAGGATTTCCCCAAAGATGCGGACTCATCGTTTCCTTAATGGGTGAAAGAAAGAGCAAAGAATGTGACAAAGCAACAGGGTGAAGGATGCGAGAAGAGGGAACTGGAATAGGCCCCAAATCACCTCATTTTGAGATACGCAACTAGCCCTACAGACAGAGGTAATGAATTACACAAGTACGGGTGCAACGATTATTAATCGCGGTTATTTTGAAGCACAGTAACACCACCTGCTGCCACGGGGCGAACATCTCTGTGATCTGAGCTTTCCCTTTTCTATTAACCCCCGTGATGTCCTGAACGAAAGTGCCAAACATATCATAAGGGCATGGGAAATGCTTCCGGAAAAAACTTGACTGACATCAGTATTTTTCGGCGACGTCCTGAAAAGAGCCAAGCAAATGAAAACATAATAGTCTCCTTTTAACCATTTGGGCTACTCAAAGAAAAGTAACCTGTTCCTGTTTACTTTGCCTGATTAGCAATCAAATGTGGATTCATTTACTCCAAGTTGAATAAGTAGAGCTGTTTATTAAGACATGTTTGATTGCTGCATTTTGAAATTTAAACGGCACAGATTTGCATTGCCACGCCATGTCGTGCGACTGATAATTCATACGTCACATTCACGTTTCATCCGCTTTTCAGAATTTTTTCCAGCTTTTGCATTTTTTTGACTTTTAAAATCCAGGGCCATCTTATAACAAATCTGTTTTAAATTCATCTTTACTCATGTCCTAAAATGCTACAATGAGAGATGTAATTCAGAGGAAGATTTTTTTTTAATTATTCAAATTGGCATTCTTTCAATCTAACACCGTAGCTCAGTTAGGTTTGTCTGCTTTTCGCCATCACATCTTTATCGTTATAGGCTACTGGCTAAATTTCTTGATTGTTATTTAGGCCTAGTACACAGGAGCAGATTTAAATGAGGGCGGAGCACCTGCAATTAGTGAAATCTAAACTCAGGCTTCTTCCCGGCAGCATTTTAAATCTTTTAAAGCCGCTTCAGGTGTGTCTGTTTTAAGAAATTACACGCGACTGCCTGCATACCCCATGTCTGTCAGTGGTCTCACACTTTAAAAAAATCCTCGTTCAACATCGCCACATCCCAACACAGCACTTCATCTCTCGTTGTAGTATTTTTAGGAGATCTATAATGATAAAATAAAAATAAAGAGATGTATTATCAGATCTCCCTGGATTTTAAGAGTCTAAAAAATACACATTTAAATTTCAAAAAGCAGCAATCAAACATGTCTTAATAAACAGCTCTACTCATTCAACTCTAAGAGTAAACGAATCCACATTTGATTGCTAATTAAGCAAAGTAAACAGGAACAGGTTATTTTTCTTAGAGTTCCCCAATCGGTAAATAGGAGACAATTATGTTTTCATTTGCTTTCAAGACAAAGCCGAAAAATACTGATGTCAGTCAAGTTTTTTCCGGAAGCATTTCCCATGCCCTTGTGATGTTTGGCACTTTCGTTCAGGACATCACGGGGGTTAATAGAAAAGGGAAAGCTCGAATCACAGAGATGTTCGCCCCATGGCAGCAGGTGGTACAAATACTACGCTTTAAAATAACCGCTGTTAATAATCGTTGCACCCCTATACACAAGTACCCCCTGGGTCAGAGCTTGGACCAGAGCAAAATGCTGCTTTCCTGATGAAAACTTAAAGCACTTCCCTGTGAAGCCCCACCCTGGCTGTAGCGGTTGAATCGTGTAAAGTTCCCCTTGAAGCTGCAACAGAGGAACACAAGAGCAGGTGACTCACCTTCCCTTCCCAAACCAGTTCCCAATACAGGTGACCACACTGGGCCACCCTGTGGTCTGAACCAGTCCATTGGCCACCTGTGAACGGGGTAGAAAATTTAGCTAAACCAAGGGGAAAACTTAAAAGTACACATTTAAAATCCCTTGAATGAACTGTTTTTGTCCCTTTTCCTCCTACAGCATCTCCCCACTCTATTTTCCAAGTTTAGTGTTTATGATTCAGTTTGAGTAACTGTCAGTGCAGGGGACAGCCGGGGGATTCAGCCCTGACCCCAGTCGGGGGACATTTATGAGATGGACTGATGATGCAAGTATTTACAAAACACCAACTAGTTGAGGGCAGCTGAGAGGGAAAAGTGATCTGATTTCCAAGTACCGTTCATGTACAAGCGGAGCTGTTTGAGCATGGAGCGCCGAGCCAGGTCACTGATCAGGGCTGAACACTTTGCGAAATAAGTCATTCCAACAGACCTGAAGTTCAAGGCTAAATTATTGGCCAGTGATGGAAATGTTAAAAATAACCCAATTGAAATCCTTAATGTGCCCTGTCTGTATCCTGCAGAACGCAGCCCCCTGGATCTCACCTGCACAAAGATGTAGAACCCCAGGCTGTGGATGTTGTAGACGTATCCCAGGCCAAACAGGCAGGTGAAAAACCCGCTGGTTACCATGCCAACGGTCAGGTAAAGGCGAATGGGCAGCCGCTCACCGATTATCCCACTGAAGGGGCAACCCCAATGAATGACATCACAACCCCAATAAATGACATCACGACCCAAATAAATGACATCACAACCTGATTAAATGACATGACAATGCACTATGAACTATAGTGGTTCAGTACCGTTTGCCTTCTACCACAAATTGAAAGCATTTATTTGTGCAGAAAAAAACTAGACATTCAGTCGCCCACCGGTTGTTGTGCATCCCGGGGTCCCCTAAAGCAAGCTCTCCCAAAATCCATAGGTTTCCTCACCATACCATGCCATACCATCCACACACATACCCCCACCCACACACACACACACACACACACACACTCCATGGATAATATGAAATTAATCCATAAAGAATTGTGACCTCTAGAGCACACACAAGAAATCTCTACAGACGCAGCGTAACCACTGCTGATCCATCGTACCCCAGACTCGTCGTTCGGGGATACAATTAAACACAATTTCCAAATAGTATAATCAAAGGCCTCTTTTTTTTATGCCTCCCGCCTCAAAGGCCTTAGCTGAAAGGACACCGGGACAGAGAGCACCAGCCCAACCGCACTGCCTTCAATATAAACTGAATATCAGTGCGAGGGCCTGCAGCTTTGATGAGTCCGTCACCGCGGTACCACACCATGTCAACCTCTGAGCAGCTGCTCTGGATACGGGTGGCACATTTACACAAACCACTGCAGCGGTGCTGAGGGCCTGGGCAGGCAAAAAACCTGGTGATTCTGACATCATATCACTGTCATTAAGCAGTTGCTCTTACCCAGAGTACAACACAAAGAGCAATTGAAGGGACAGAGGTGCTGAAAAGCGCAGAGGTAATATTCTGCTAATGTTGCATGACAGGCTCATCTGCTTTCTGTTGGCGAATTCCATTCTGCCCGCCTGACCAATCCTAATCTTCCACGCAGTCTACAAGCCCTTCAGTAAACAGGAAGCTGAGATGGCAGGGGCGTGCACAGATAGGCTGTAGGTGGTGCCCTTTGCCCTCTGGACAAAGGAAGTGCCCTTGTTTTGCTTTTTTTTTTTTAATGGTGTACTGTTCAATGAAATGAAATGTGTCTACCCCCACTCAACAAAATGAAATGTGCTCCACCTGCTCGCAAAAAAACTAGCGCCTACCGCCTGGTCATTGAAACACTAGGGGCCTGATTTACTAACACCTTGAGCACATGCAAAATCTTTTTGCCCGTGCAAAACCAATAGCACTGTCCATGATTGGCCATGGATACTTGCCTTGCACCAATCAGTGGCAATGTTATTTGTTTTGCACGGGCAAAAAGATTTTGCATGTGCTAAAGGTCTTCATAAATCAGGCCTGAAGTGGAGAACACTGAATGAGGCAGCCGGCAGTTCCACATGCCACACAACGTGCCCTTATTTTCCGCTGAGCACCTGCCCCCAAAATGTCTGTGCACGCCACTGTGAGACAGAGACCTGAAATGTAATACTGGTACTCCATACACAAACATGAGACGCTCTCGGCACGAGGGTTATAATCTACTGTGGGTCATGTGCTACAGTCATGTGGCTGGTTAGTTCATGAACGACGGTCTCTACCAATTTAACTGCTAATTTGGGTCATGGGTTTTGTAGGTGTACGCTGATCAAAAAATTTCTGGTGGGCAAGTGACACAGTTTCTATTGTATTGGCAGAGAGTTAACCAATGTCTGGTGACATCTGTGGGTCACATGCATCAGGCAGGCATTAAATGGAGCAGATTCATAAGTCCACCATATCAATCTCATAAAAATGAATTGAAGATGGCGTAAAATGAGGGGCCATGCATGGAGCACAGCTGTAAGTCCAGTACACATTACTCAAAGTGGATGTAAACACCCCCAAATTACAGCTGACAGTCCACATTTAGCACAGTCACGGAGCCAAAACAAAGGTTGCGTCACCGTCCAGCAGACTAACAAAGGGCGGCAAGTCAACAGTGCTACAAAGCTGTTACCTGGGAAACAAGCTCGCAGTGTTCCGAGGCGTAACCTTGGAAACAAGTTTCAAGTGTCTGACAGGAGTTACCAGAGAAATGCGCTCCAAGTGTTCTACAACTGCGGTGTACTGTACTCCGAGCAGGTTCTTTCACACACCATACCTGAGGTACATGCCGATGGCATAGGCACACAGGAAGGAGTAATCCATCGCTCCCAGCAGCTGCTTGTAGTTGCTCTTGTCTGCAAATGGGAGAACCATAAATTCACTTTCATATGCTCTGTACTGTACACCAGGTGAAGAGAGAAAGAGAGAGAGGGAGGGAGGGAGGGGGGGGGAGGGGAGGTGAATAACACAACCCTGCATTTTCAAACTTTTTCTCTGCCGATATGATAAACTGTGTTGATTTTATATAATTCGAAGGCTCTGATTTCAAACTTGCCCTATAAAATTTGTGTATCACGTCAGGTTTTTCGAAAAATCGCTAATTCTTTTTTTTGTATCGATATATCTAAGAATACACAATGATAAATGAAAGCAGAATGAAGATTTTAAGCTTTCTGCAACATGTAATAAAACAAAATGCAGCTTACCTAAGGATTACATTTTCTTTTCTTTGATTTACGGGAATAATTTCATTCGGGTCAGTCTCTCTGTAGGCACCAACAGTAATCAGCCATCATTCATCAGGCAAAAGGCAAAAAGAGGATTGGCACAGGCTGCTTGGGGTGTGGTTATTTCCCATGATGATGCAATACTTTGTGGTGGTGATTTGGAGTGTTTAATTCATGAGAAACAGCAAGGACTTACTGTGCTTGAACCGGATTCTCGTTATACCAAGGGCAGTGATCTGCGACAAAACCTGACGTGATGGCCAAAAACTTGTGATATTTGGATTCAGCGCCCCGAAATGACCTAAAATCAGGTATCAGCTCTTACTCAGCAAATTTCATGCAGTGCTGTGTAATTCACCGAGTGACAGAACAGGCAAAGCAGGAAGAGACTCAGAATTCAAGCAACGCTGCGAATGTTGCGATAGAAAGACAGGGACAGAGGCTCACCGAAGGGCTTCCAGCTGCAGTCTCCATCGCTCTGCTCAGAGGGCAGGGGGCTGTCCTGCCCCACAGCCAGCTCGCTGATCTGGGAACAGTTTTTATGCAGCTCGCTCTGCAAATACACAACAACACAGAGCACAAGCAACACATTTACCACACAAAACACGGCACACATCACAGAACAAGCCCAAACAAACACAGTCACACACAAAACATGAACATGCACAACATAATCCAGAGGCACAGACAACACCATCACACACAAAACATGAACATGCACAGCATAATCCAGAGGCACGGACAACACCATCACACACAAAACATGAACATGCACAACATAATCCAGAGGCACAGACAACACACAAAACAAAAAAGTAATGCCAGTACAAACACACAACAGACATACGGACACGAACACAGGTACACACGCGCAACAATTAAAACACACTCAACATGACAGCAAAACATCACTCCAACACAAAACACACACACCATCCACAAACACAGACAAAAAAAAAAAAAAAATCTATTTAGGGATACAAATTAAGTAATATTCGCAAAACTGCTTCAGAAAACAATACTACAAAGATTTACTTTCATCATTTAATGTACATTTCATTTGGCTCGTTTCCACAATCAAACACAAAGACAAACACATGACAACACCGGAGGCCAAGAACATGATTCAGGCGATGTCACAATTCTGTCTGAGGCGTGTGATCGATTTTCACCAATCCCAAACAGGAAATAAGGCAAGAACTCAAGCAAGCACCATAATGAATGACCACAGCTGTTCTGCTTCAGTCAACACTGGAGAAGGTCCCTTAGGGGACATTCAAACAGAAATGCAATGAAAACTCCCGGGAGTTAATTCAGTAAACTAACTGTCCATTCCACAACAGCAGACCAAATGTCAAACCATGTATTACAGCAGAAAATCTTAACCTAACCCATAACTGGCTACTGAAGATGCAGTCTTTCATTGCACACAGACAACTACATATCAGACTCAACTACACAACTCCTACAGTCTTTGCTAAAGACCATGATTAACCATATCGGGGACGTAACTGTAGGCCTGGAATGAGAGAATGCACCCACTGGCTTTCATTACAGAGAAAGCTGTTCCGCGGAGAGGACCCTGACACGGTGGCCAGCCAATCAAAAGCAACAGACTTTTAAACACACCCAATCAGGGCACAGCGATTTCCATGTCAGTATATGAAAGGTCGAGAGTAAAGCCTTTTCACACTAGAGGCGAAATAAATTTTTCGCAGGACAGATTACATTCAAAGTCAAAGCAAAGACGCGAATTGCAATGATTTTGAATGTAATCTATGGGGCGAAAAATTCGTTTCGCGTCCGATGTGAAGGCAGATTTTAGCAGAAGGCAATGGCCCCTCCCCTCGGAACAGGGAGGCCTTTTCAGTGAAGCGCAGGCGCTAGATAAACAAGCAAGGTCTCGTGCGCGCCGGGCACATTGACTTAGCGGAGACCCGCACACCGTAACAAGCTGCCACGCAGTCAATAATCTCTTACAACCGGGCAGAATTCTACAGCCTTTCCACAGAATCCAGGATTCAAAGAGAAATTTATCTTCAGGATTTTCAACTGTTTCTTTGTCAAATGGAGATCATTTCCAAAAGTATTCAGAGGCCGAAATGCCATGAAATAATAATTCTACATGATAAAGTCTGGGTTAGTAAAATCCTTGCGTTTCAGACAGAGCAGAGAGGCAAAGCAGAGACAGAAGAGGTGAAAACTAGATTTTTAAAATGACATAATTAACACACAGATGCAAACATCAAACAGTTTGGAATCTCCTAAGCAAAGTGAATGTTGATTGATTTTCAGGTCAGGCGGATGTAGAGAAGGAGGGTTTTTATTAAAATGATGCGCAGCACAGAGGGCACACCTCCCAGACTCACCTTGACGATGCTGATGGGTTTGCGGGACAGGTGGAAGCTGGTGTAGAGCAGGAAGGTGAGACTAAAGGTGAGGGCTCGGTACCTGCGGGAGCCAAAGAGCGACAGCAGACCGCTGCTCAACCAGGCCAACATCTGGAGGACCATTAAACTCACTCTGCTGTGTAATGTGAATATAGGCCACTAGATGGCAGTATTTACCTTTTTTTTGTTAAGCTCAGACTGGAGTCATGTTTAGACATGTCCTGGACATGTCTGGGGCAAGTCTCAGAAAATTTAAAAAAAGAGGCCTAAATGTGGGTGGGGTCTGCAAAAGAGTATATAAGGAAAAGAATTGAGACAGTAAAGTAGTAGGAGAAATTGCAAGAAGATGACCAGACCTGCCATTCTGTTCAAGACCTGTGACGTTTCTTTTGTGGATTTCTTTGCCTGTGTTTGAGCATTTTCATTATCCAGGACATCACCAAGCCACCCCACAAAAAGGGACTGTAAATATTTCTTTTTTTTTCCCATTCAATCTTGGTCTTTAGGTTAGTTAGTCGTTATTGTCTTTGTTTTAAAAATTAAATGTGTTTTAGTTTTAAAACTGTATCTGTCATCTGTTGCTGTTGCGTTGTAAATCTAATAACAAATTGGGGCCATAACAGCTGTAACTGCCTGCTAAAGGCGAACCGTAATGGCTGAATAACATTAAACTAAAATTCCATAAACTTTGTCGCTCCATCACCAAAAACTAATGGAAACTGCATGTTCCCTATGGTTTTGGTGATATTAATAGGCTTCATTGATAGTGGTCTGACTAATGACAGTCAGTATTTTGGCTGCACCACAGCTTAGATAAAATTCAAGAGCGGAAAGATCTCTCGCAGTGATAAGCCTAAGGATCAGGAAAAGCCTCCCACATTACATTAGGGAGGCTGAATCAGTTACTGTTCTTAAATTTCATCTTAAAAAACTCATTTCCATGAAACTGCTTTCTCTAATCACAGATAGTGATGCTCTTCATATATTCAGAGGAGGCCTTTGTGTTACACCACATAATCTGAATCTTACCTCTGTTTTTACCGTTGGGTTTTGCATTTTATATAATGTTCTCTGTTTTTTTAATGTTTTATTTCTGTTTTCATCAATATATTTCTGTCTCTGTATTTAACCCTTTCTTCTGCATGCTCTCAGTGCACCCTGCTCAAGACATGCAGCACAAAATAAACGTATAATCATTTATTCTGGGTGATACTACACAAGCTCTCCGTACGTGCGTGAGGTGCAGTGAATTATAACAGATGAATAATGATTGAATCACTCGCTCTTCATTTCTACCATGGACAGCAGTTTTAAATTGTTGGCTAATGTTAGCAGCATCAGTGTACCGTCTCATGGCTACAGAGAATGAGCCGAGCGAGGCGCAGTGCTGCCTGGGTAACTCTGAGCACCTCACGCGGCTCAGTGCGCCACGGTCAGCGAGACTCCGTGGAGCCCAGTCAAAGCAGCAGGATTCACTCCAGTCCTATCCTGGGCCTCCTGCCAGCTCCTCTCCATTATGGCTCCGATTGCACAATTGGCAAACACCCGCGCCTTTGGCCACAATGGTTGGTGGGTGGGGGGGTAAGGGGTGGTGCCAGGCAGTGTGCAGCCCACAATAGTGTGACTATGGTGCCTTCAGGAGGGGCAGAGCCTCATTTGATGACGCACATGACTCAAACAGCCAATAGCAGGCTTTAATTTACGATATTCACCCCCTGTTGTTGGGAGATGCTAAGCCACCTTGGCTGATTCAATAATAGGCGACTCAGCTAACAGTGTCAGAGCATATCAATTTCAAGTATGATGTTAAAATACAAAGCTAGTAATTTTCCCCCCCCACAAGGAAATGTACTTGTAAAATGAATTTTTATGTTCCCGTTGTCTCACTCTCTGCCAATTCATAAAGCGATTGCGCCATTTCGCAACAGAGAAACATTTCTGAGGACAAATTAGAAGCAGGTTTGAGTATCGCTGCATGTCACGCACTTTGTGTACGATTCTATCAACTTCTGTATGGCGCAAACGCTGACTCCCAGTAGTGCACCGCGAAAACTGCACTTCGGGATTCAGCAGGAATTTCACTGGCTCGAAGAGAACGGCTGAGTGACGTCACGGTGAAGCATGAGTCGGTAAGTTGAAAGGTGTGTGCCAGTTATCTGGGATAAAGGCATATACATTTTTATTTAATGAGTTCGAGATAACGAAACACGATTCGGACACACCTATTAGTGTTACAGCATATGATAAAACACATTGATCAACTGTAAAATTCTACTGTTAAAATTGGCAAAATATGCAGTATAACATCACAGATTAAACCAATGACGACAGCAAAACTCCTTCAGCCATTTACGAAAAGTACCCAGGTCATGCAGACACACACACACAAAGATACGAATGCACACCATGAATTAAGAACATACACGGTACAACACATACAAATAAACTACACACACCCTTAGTACAGATGCGTAGCAGATTTATGAAAAGACAAACACGCAAATAGAGTCATGCACGATACAGAGTGCACAAACATAAATGCATGCAACAGAGCACATACACCAGCAGTCAGTAGTTTTCTGAGATGGAAAAAGAGATATACAAAAATTTATCTTAGAGCCTAAAAAATTAGCATTTTTGCCATGACTACGGAGCATATTCATTAGTAGGCCTACATTCTGCCTGCAAGAACAAGGATATGCTTGACTTGTGTCACAGAATCTTGAATATTCTCTACAACACATCCAAATTGAGCTTGATTTAACAACCAAGCTAAAAAAAAAGGAAAAATAATTAATCTATTTCTTGATGACTAATGACTTCTTTACTACCCCTAAAATACAGGCCACTATCTTGAGTGACTAAAAATTCTTTGTGATTTGTCACAATTCATGTCTTTCAATGTGCCATGTAGTTACTCAAATGAGTTAGCCCTTAGTGCGATGAAAGACTTTTTTTAAAATATAAATGTAATTATCTTGAGCAGTTGAAAACCTACCACGTGGCGACTTGTTTAAAAGAGCTCTCCTAATCCTAACCCTTCAAACAAGTCACCACATGATAGGTTTTCAACAGCTTTGGTTTTGATATCTTACATAACTGAGCAACAATAGCTGCATTTTGCGCTCCAAGGGTTAAAATAACTTATATTAAACTAAAAATATGAGCAAGCACATAGCCAGAGGACAAAAACTTCTGACAAGTAGTTTACGTACAAGGCTAACTCGGCATTTACTAAGCATCTACCCTACACTTAGCTGTTCCTGACGAAGAGTTAATTGAAACATCAGTGACTAAATCTGATCTGTGTTGAGTAGCTGCAACAAGTACCCTCTGCAGGCCCACAAGAGTGTTGCTTTGGATAAAAGTGTCTGCCAAGTAAATTTGGTGTATCGCAATGCACACAAAACATGCACGCACACACCACAGGTGCACACGCGCAAAAACAAACACACACAGACAATGGGACAGTGCAAGCGTGTATGAGCATACGCACAAACGAATACCCATCAACACACACACATGGGCACACACACACCCACACACTCACCACTGGTCCTTGGTGAAGGAGGACAGAAAGCGGACACCAGGAGGGATTGGGGCCATAGCTGGGACCCCTGCACACACTTCCTGGGTGGGTGACTCTCAGGACGGTGTGAAGAGTGAGGAAGACAACTTCTAGAACTCCTCAAGTGGGACCAGAGCTACAACTATTGAGGCTCATGATGCCCAGACTGATTGTACCCAGCTCAGAGCGAGGGCACAATTTCCTGTTTCCCTACAAAGAAACACACACACACACACACACACACACACACACACACACATTATACGTCAAAGTGCGCTTGTCAAAACAAAAACTAGTGGCACAATTTGCGTTATAAACATAACATTTTAGGCAAACACTGAAACCCCAAGGGCAATGTTTAACAGAGAGTCTCAGTTTCACTCAAGAACAAGCGCTGCATTGCGAGCTTAAATACCCATGATTTCTCAAACGTTATCCATCCTCTCTAATTATACCCACTGGAATTATAGCTCTCGCTAAAATTTAACCGACAACTGGACATTTATGGCTCTGGCAAAGGAGTCGAAGACGCTACTCATGAATCTGATTCCAGGTGTCATCGAAGTAAGACAGTTTAAAGTTTATGCCTCATGAGAATAGACAGGAGTGGGCGCAGTCACACGAGTCCTAAAACACGGAAGACGGTCACAGCAACTGCGCATTTCGCACTGAGAGCAGGTCGTGTAAAACCTGACCCTTTCAGCTCCTGACTGCTGGTGTCCCAGGCTCTCTTTGGTTATAAATTCACACATCCATGTAAAAGGGCAGCCGTCAACCTCATCTACAGCCTTTGAGAAACACACTTCCCCGCGAAGAATTCAGTGCGTGTTTGTTTGAAGCGGGCGGGTTAGTCAGCGCGCAACACAGCCGCAAACGGCATTATTCACCTGTCAGTTACAGGGACACCATGTCATCAGCGTTACTTTACGCGCAACATCATCCAAGTGCCTGAAACACAACGCTCGCCCGACACGAACACAAACTTCGTGCTCAACGAGATCTTCAACAGAATGTACCAATGGTTGACAAGCGTGTTCAATCGCTCAACAAAAGGCCTTATCTGAAAAAGCCCATAAACATTTGACACAACCACACAAAGTGTCTGCTTTCGATTGGCAAATGCGCCACTTCTTCCAAATGATGTTTGTTCTGCATTCATTATTCCACGACTCAACGTTCTCTCGTCTGGTCTTTCGGAGTCAGGTCGAATGTGGCAAACCGAGTGCAGCGCTTCAGCCCTTCAGCCCTTCCTGCTGCTGCGAGAGCCTCAGAGAGGAACATTTCAAAGGCAAAATTCTGACCGCGATTTCTGCTCACACCAACGGACAGTGTTTTCTTCCCACGTTACAGTTAAGCCCATTTTCAGCTGGGAACCAACTGCGCTTTCAGTTCAGCCAGCAACGAATTACAGGACAGTCAATTCAATTGTCTTATTAGCCTGCTAGCTTTCGAGCCATGTTACATACCAATATCCGCAGCTGTGCCGCCTCATGCACACAATCCCCCTGCCTCGATAGAGAGGACGATCGGGAGGAGAGAAAATATGGATTTTTTTCTTTTTTTACCTTTTCCGCGAATGGAGGGAAATATTGTCCAGCAACTGTCAAAGTTCTCAAAATCCCAAAGAGCCGCTTGGCTCGTCCAGCTCCTCTTCGAGTAGCAGGAGGCAGTGGTCACAGCATCTGACAGTTTCGGCAAAACGAGCCCTTACTGACGTCAGAACAGGGCCCGCCTATGAAAGATGTTTCTTGCAACTCTGTCGCGAGCTTGCTTTGGTGAGGTCGCAAGCTCCCGGACAAAGAAATGCTCCTCAGCCGGGAGTACTGAACCAGCCTCGATGTTTGAATTTCAGTGACGTTTACGTTGCTTTGAGTTCAGATAAAGTACTTACAAAACGTGGCTTAAATGGATTAGAGTTATACGCTGCGCAAATGCCGGCCAATTCGTTAATTGTTAACTCTATGTCAAACTACCTTTTGCGTATCTATTTGTCCCTAAAGTATACAGTGACCTGGGAACTGCATACAGGGTTGCCTTACTAATTGATAAACACATTACTTACAATACTGAAACCCTCACTTAAACAATACCATATCAGACCTAAACTGATCTGATCAAGCTGACGGCTAATAGTCTGCAGAGAGGTTTATGCATGATTGCTATAAGGATGTCTATAATAATCTGACATTGGTGAAGAGGTTTAAAATGAAATCAAGGCATTTCAGCAGAGTCAAGTAGGAGGGCGACAATATCTACTCAATGTAAGATGTCAAAGGTCTAACGTAACTTAACTCAAGTATGAATTGCTGCCCTCTTGGCTGGACAGATACAGCTCTAGTAGACTGTGGTTCTAGTCTCTTCCAACGTTACCCTGACAACATGAAACAAACGATTTTCGGATCGTTGAGAACCTGTTCTACGGCGCTCATTTTTGGCACCTCGGGATGGTCGCGATGTCGGATGCTGGGTCTGAGGAATTCGACGAGGATCAGGGCAACCTTGGAGTGAGTATCTTGGGTGCGTAATAAATATATCGGGGTCCGTGATCAATGCGTTTCTGAATAATTAAAATGTGCTCAAGCAGGAGTACGAGGGAGAGCGAAATGAAGCGGGGGAGAGACACGGAGTCGGGAAAGCGGTGCTGCCCAACGGGGATACCTACCAAGGATTGTATGAAAACGGTAAAAGGAGTGGTCAGGTAGGTCGAAGTGATTGTATTGTCGACGATAACGTACAGTCACTCTACAGAATATGTAATCAAAATCCACTAGTTGTGTAATTGGCTGGGGATACATGGGTAATGTGTAATGCCTTGTTTCTGCATAATTATCGTTCGCAATAGATGACAGCGGCAGTTGAACTAATGACCCTTCTCAGTGAAAGATCACAATAACTGATTATGGTCTTCTTTGCGCAGCATTCTCATGCAGGAAGCAAAGCAGTTATGGTTCACTGTCTTCGCATATTTCGTAAAATCATTCCAAAACGTCTTTTCTTCAGAAGAGCACTTGTTGAAGTTGCATAAAATGCATTGGCTAAAAGGTATAACCTGTCAATGAAAAGCTTCTGCCTCTTTTGAACTGAAAAAGTATACTGGAGAAATAATAACATTCACAATTTATGCCTATAATTGTAAATTAGTCTCCTGAGATTTAAGGTTAACACTCAAAAGTACTGTAGTAATATCAGTATTTTCTTTTGCGAAGAAATAAACCTGTTCAGCAGGCACCTCAAACAACATTGACTTCTAATGTAGAATAATGTCATGGAGATAAAAACAGGCTCTTCTGTTTTCTAGAAAAGCACATTTATTTTGGAAATCAACATTTTCTCTGGAAATGTACATTTCTTCTAAAAGCTTTGTAATATTCTAATAGGCAGCAAAACCTTTCTTTGCAGAGATAAGATAAACGTTTTACACCATCAAAGTTGATAGCGTGACTTTTCTCAGAGAAAAGCTGATTATAACATAGGAGTGTTACGTATTGTAGCCGCACTTTTAGCACAACCTTGAAAAGACAATGCCAAAAACACAATAAGCTTTTTAACTGTGCATCACAAAGAAAATACATTTTATTTAATTCAGTCTGTTTGCAGCAACTTACAGGATGCAGTCTTAATATGAAGACAATCAATTAGGCCTGTTATTTCTTTAGTATTGGCGCTAAAATATTGAGACAAAATCGTAGATGGCCAACATGAATCGTGTTGTTTACAGAAAGACACTCAATTGGGCTGTCGTTCTACTGACAGATTACAATCTCTGTCCTGTTCAGTTATCTCCTTAAAGAAAAACATCCTGGCTCATTGAAAACTCTCACTGAAACTGTGATGATGCTGCATGTACACAAATAACCCAGAAAGTAACTACCAATTTAGATAAGAGAAAGAGTTTTGTTTTTTTAACCCCTAAACATTGTTATAAGAGCCAGACGTGATGCCATCATTATTTAGAATGCGAGTTATATGATGAATTATTACATTTAGAGGTACTAGCGCGGTGGAATTGTGAAAAATAACTAACGCAATTTTCTCAACGCCCATGATCATATTTGTGAGTAAAGCGGACTCACCAAAGCTAGGAATCTGTCCTGAGCCCTATGCCACAGTGAGAAAATCTGTTCCATTTCCATGGTCTGGCATTTTCCACATTGTTCATAAATGTTGATATTATAAGTAAAAGGATTAATTCTAAATACACCAAAACAGGGCTTTTTAAACAGAGGGATCTAAATCCCTGGAATAAACTCCCCGTTGTTGACCATAACCAGGTGTATCTGAGTTTACGAATTCGAAGAAGTTGTTTGAATGCAGCTGAAAAGTCCAGGCTGTGGAAGAAGGGTTACTCACGTGAGGAGACACACTGCCGAACCGCTTACATAGAAATAGAAGTAACCTTCCTTTTCCTACAATAATAACGAACTAAAACAGGGTTTCAACACCAAACTGAATCTTTCCTGCACATGATCTTGTGAAACCTGAAATGCTGCAATCGAAAATGATGCTACCTAGACCCCTATTATTTCTGTCCCTGCTATTTCTCTCCTATGGGTTTATCACCTCTTAAATCTGCAATTTATCCTGTAATTTTCAGGATAAAAGAAAGGGTGCCAGCGTGTTGTGTTTTAATCATCGCAGTGTTTAGCCTGAGGAATCAAAAACCAAATGATGTACTGTGTTTGTATGTGATAAGAGTTACGAGGAAACTATCATGGACATTATCAATGACGCCGTGAGATAATATGACATCATGTCTCCTAGTAATACCGCACAGATTACTTTCAGGACACAGTGTTCATGACGGGCCACAAGAGCAGTGTTGACAAGAAACAAACTGGCACATGTGCGTGTGTGCGTGTGTGCCAGTTTGTTTCTGAGCTGGCAATAAGCAAACTAAAGCCAAGCTAGAAGGGTAACTTTAGCTACCCAGTTAACCGTTTATAACCCATCTATCATAGCAAACAAGCTGACATTTGTTGTACAGTTGTTGATATTAACAAATATTCGCAAGTCTGCTTGTGTTTGGTAAAGTCTATCCATCTTGCCAGCTATCTTTCTAGCTCCTCTGAAAATTAGCCCCACAACATGACGCTAATGCTGTGATGAATGATGGGGCTGTGAGCGCAGATCGTTATGGTTTGAGGACACCAGTACAGTAGGCCAGAGCTCTCTGAGTGTTTGGTCGACGAAATCCTGGGATGGAGGGGATGAGACCAATGTTTAAAGCTAGGGTTTAAGTAAAAAGGTTGGGACAGCTTGCGTCTCTTTAACAGGATGACAAGAGCCAACAGACAACATATCTCAGTTGAGTGGAAAGCTCGTAAAGAGATAACTGATTACCGAACTACGGCGGGTAGAGAAAAGTTTCCACCGTAGAAAACCAGCAATGGGGTCCATGAGCTTGCTATTCCAAATGTAGCCAGTAGAGGGAGACAATGTAACGCAACAGTGGTGAGGAGCAGTAGAGTGTGATAGTAGTTGGCTCAGTCAGCGGGGATGTCACTTGATTGATTGCCCTGTCTTGTGTTTATAACAATAGGGCACGTACCGGTTTAAAAATGGAGCTCGGTACATTGGAGAATACGAGATGAACAAAAAACACGGGGATGGAACTTTCTTCTACCCCGACGGATCAAAATACGAAGGTGAGAGTGGCGGAGTTAAACGTTCACGTTCAGGCCAAAACTCAAACTGAGGGGAAGGTTCTCATCATCTAAGTATCCAGTGTACAAAGTATTGCAAAGTATTTCCCGAAATTTAACAGAGGGAACAAATGTACAGGGAAATAATGGGTGTCCAGTAGACTATTGGATTATGTGGTGGGCTGTGACCTGGAGAGTAGCTGGTTCAGGACCTTATTTTGCCATAATATGACCAGTGCAAATGTCGGGCCCTTAACCTCACATAGCTCTGGGGGGATTGTGGAGCTATTAGTTTGAGGTAAATGATTGAGTCAGAAAAGCAGGGACTTCACTACAATGCCAAGGGTTATCATGTTTTTTTTTTCTTCTTTTCAAATTTCTCAGGTGGCTGGGTTGAGGACCAACGCCAAGGTCATGGTGTTTACACCTACCCCAACGGAGACACGTATGATGGAGACTGGTTTCATCACCAGAGGTACGGCCTGCAGCTCATCAAAGTGCAACCAGCCGCACAGGAAATACTACACAGACAAGAACTGAAATATTCCCTGTGCTAAATACAGCTCATTAACACAGAGATGCTGAGGAGGTTAAAGGGCACATCTTTCACCAAATGAGAGGAAAAAGACAGTGGCTCTTGCGTTTCCGGCGAGCCTCACTGAGGCTCTGTCCTGATTAAAAAAAACTTGTGATGTGCTGTGCATGTATGTGCACTACGTGGACGTGTCTGCATTCAGAAGTACACTACATATATATTCAATTCCATTTTATTTGCATCGTACTTTCTGCAAAAAAACTGCCACAAAAACATTTTACAGTACCTGAGAGATGGATACCTGGCATTATTCTTTAAAATATGATATGAAAGTGGGAGAAAAACCTCCCAGTACGGATACAAACCCTCAAACGTGGTGGGAAATTTGGAGGAAACATCTGGAAGAATCTGACTAGTCAGGAGGTATGACTAGTGAACGGTAATTGGATAAAAGTGATAAGAAGTCAATTAAAATGCAGCTGTATGTTTAAACATGTGCTTAGGCATGGACAAGGAACCTACACCCATCGCGACACGGGATCCCGATATACGGGCACCTGGGCGACGGGAAAGATGGAGGGGGGCGGGGAGTATATCCACCTCAACCACCGTTACCAGGGCAACTTCATCAACAACAACGTGAGCAAACCCCCCCCCTCTCCTTCCCTCCTCTCCTCTCCTCTCCCCTCTCTCCTCTCCTCTCCTCCTCTCCTCTCCTCTCCTGTGTTCCCCATCCAGCCCTTCCCACCCAGGCTTTTGCTCTGGTGATGACAAAGCAATGAAAGTTTACAAAATAAAATAAAATGTCAATGTGTTTATTAACATATTCATATAGGTTTTCATAAGGCTGTTGAAACGTCCTCTTTTCGCTGATATTTTGTCTTCTTGGGATTGAAAAGGGGGGACTGTCTGCGCTCCTTGTGTAGTTCTTAGGTGCTGAAGTTCAAATGAAAGAAGCTGGCGCAAAACCGCTAGATTTCCAAATAACTGCAGCTTTATTATGAACTGATATCAAACGACATTGATCAGAGTTACTGACAAACATACTGAAGACTCAGTGTATAGAGTGAGCCTGTGCTGTGTGTTCGTAACTCTGATGAAGGTCATTTGACCAAAACACCAGTTTGTAATAAAATTGTTGTGTTATTTGTAAAGCTAGCGGTGTTGTGCTAGCGGTGATTTTCTTTCATATCAGGACTGAAAATGACCCGTCCAGATGGGATTTTTAAATTGTACAAAATATCCAGTTGGGTATTACATTCTTGATAACCTATGTTTTGATTGCAGTGATGAATTCATAACTCACCGGTTCGTCCCATTTCAGCCCTCCGGTGCTGGGAAATTCGTGTTTGACCTGGGCTGTGAGCAGCATGGGGAGTTTTCACAGGTGGATCAGGTAATGCCGCCGATGGCTGAAGTCTGTGTGCCGGCATATTCTGCTCATACTGTATTCCTCAATGGGTTAGTATTTTTCCTTGTGAAAACCCTCTATATTAGTATTTACTTTAACATTATATCAGAGTTAAAATAATCTTATAAAATGAGAAATTAAGCTGCTTTCGCCAAGTGCATGAAAAGTGTTTCTAATGGAGACATGCAGGAGATGGGTGTCACTTTTTAATCTTTTCGTCGATGTTAACAATCAGTTGTCTCTCACCTTATCGTGACGTTGTTGGTCTTGACTGTTGATTCTGAGGAGAAATGAAGAATCGATGAGGCCCAATAACGCTTCTTTACGGGACGGGGACTCCTGCCCCGCTGGGGGTTTACAAGCGAAGCCTCCTAACCTGCCTTATCTCATGTGTCTCCGCCATTTTGTGCCTCAGGACGGCGGTGATGGTGAGGATGATGAACCCATCACTGCCACTGTTCTAAAATGGCATCCGATGTCCATCACCGATTACACTCGGACGACCCCCGCCAAAGACCAGAAGAAATCACCAACACCAGGTGAATTCATTATTAGTTTTTTGTTTTGTTTTGTATGACAAAATGACATTTTGTATAGATTGGAAGGCAGTGGGTAAATGTCAGCAAGTATGTAGCACAGAGGCAGCAGTTTTGTTTTGGCCACTGATAAGCAAGAATACAGCTTTTGGATTTTGCTTCATCGTTGTTAATAAACAAGCCAAAGCAACTATAAACTAATCAAATTTTTTTTTTTTTTTGTGGTCAGAGTTGATTGTTAACTTGTTTAAATATGTATTTTGGACTCTATTCATTTAGAAAAGTCAAGAAAAAGCATATAATTATAATTAAACTTCCTAAATGATAATGAGGATTTGTCCAGAAGCCTGGCGTAGAATCTCAACGACACAATTTGCTTTAAAAGTGACTTTTTAGACGTGAAACAAGCACAAATGATCATCTTACAGGTGGTCTTCTAATTTAGTGTAATGTGAAACACGATTCCTTTCATGCTGCTGGAAGAGGCTTGGCTACGAAAACAGTTGCGAGTTTCGGCCTCCTGTGAAACAGGCTCCGCTCTCGCCTCCTCCGTGTTCTGAGGGTAACGTCACACTCCAGACAACTCAGAGCGGAACCATTTCGCAGCCACTTTCAGGGCGATTCTCCTGAAGTCTGAGGGGGAAAATGTAACAACTCCTGCACTCTGCTTGTCTCTGAGGTTTCCCTCCTCTGCGACAGCGTTCATCTTCTCCTCGTCGTTCAACTTATCGTTCGTACAGATCCAGGAACAGTTCAGGAGGAGAAGGGGGAACAGGAGGAGGAGAAGCCGCCAGTGGAGGCAGAAGCGACGGAGGTCCAGCCCCCGGCCGAAGAACAGACCGGGCGAGAGAAGACCCCCCGAAGCCCGGAGCCCGACACTCAGAGAGACCCAGGGCCGGAGCTCCAGGAGAGAGACGACTGACGGCTCCTGAGGGCCACAGGTCCTGCAGGCGCCTGCACCCTGCAGCAGTGATAATAATAATAAAGCATTTTTTATTAGTCAGTGCCTTTTCATGTTTTTGTGTGACGTGTTTGAGCTGAGAGGTGGATGGATGCATTCGAAAGCTCACCGAGGAACAGAACAGATCAAGTACGAGGGAAAAGTGAGGCTGTTGTTAGCTGAAAAAATGATGAAACAAAGATGGAAAACTTTAGGAGTCGTGTTTGTGATGTCATCGTTGCGACGGGGTGTTTGCTCGAGATTAGCTGACGTTACTGACTTTATCAATGCCAGTCCTTTCCTCATGCAATGTCTTGGATTTGCACCTTATGTGTCTGTGGCAGTTGAGAAAGTATATTCTGTCATTGAGTTAAGAGACCCTAATCAAGATTTAAAGTATGTGCTATCAGGCACTGTTTGATCCCAGTACAACTCCTGGGGAAAGTGATGGAATAACCACTGATTTTTCAATTTGAAATGTTAGATTTTTAATAAATGACTCACAAAATGGTCTATCCCGGACCTTGAGCCCCCAATTTGTTATGGCCCCAATTTCTTATTACAATCTACAACACAACAGCAACAGCAAGGGATGACAGACACAGTTTTAAAAACTTAAACACATTTAATTAACAAAGACAATAACTAACCATAACCTACAACTAAATGACCAAGAATAGGGAAAAAAAAAGAAATATTTACAGTCCCTTTTTGTGGGGTGGCTTGGTGATGTCCTGTATAATGAAAATGCTCAAACACAGGCAAAGAAATCCACAAAAGAAACGTCACAGGTCTTGAACAGAATGGCAGGTCTGGTCATCTTCTTGCAATTTCTCCTACTCCCTTACTGTCTCAATTCTTTTCCTTATATACTCCCCTGCAGACCCCACCCACATTCAGACCTCTTTTTTTTAATTTTCTGAGACTTGCCCCAGACATGTCCAGGACATGTCTAAACATGACTCCAGTCTGAGCTTAACAAAAAAAAAGGTAAATACTGCCATCTAGTGGCCTATATTCACATTACACCACACATATAGGACGTTCATCCAGCTTTTCTTTGCAAGTATAAACAAATACCACATATGACCCAAAATAATTTTTGTGTATTAATGCACAGGCCTCATGAAACACATCTCAAACTAATTTGATGAAATAATTTTAATTTGTGGCATATTTTTTCATAATCACGTGGAGGAAAAAAATACAAAAAGACTCAAAGTTGAAAAAAAGTTATGGAATCACCTTGTAATTGGCATTTCTAAAAGACATATGAGCACATATCTAAACATGTAAATTAGTCTGCTGTAAAAGAGTTCTTGCAACTCTTTACGAATTGCCGGACTTGGCTAATTGTGAGGAAACACGGCGCAAATAAAAAAGCCGGCTGTTGAAACGATGGAAAGGATGCTAAAACTGCTCCCCATTCAACACAGAATGTGGCAAGTGATGTTGGTTGTTCCCAGTCAGTTGTGCCAAAAATTTGGTGCAAGTATGAACAAAATAGGAAGTTTAAAGAAGGTAGACCATGGAAGACATTAGAGCATCATGACAGAAAACTCATGACCATATGCCTTAAAAATAGTAAATGAGCAACAAAGCTGATGAAAAACAAGTGTGCAGAAAAATGAGTCAGTGTTTGTGACAACTGTAAAAAAAAAATGGCTGAATGAAATAGGATTTACAGTCAAGAAAGCCGAACAAAAACTAATACTAATATATTAGATATAGAAGAAATATAGAAGAAAGCAAATTTACTGAGGGCACTGAGCGTGGATGATTGGATGAAAGTGATATTTAATGATAAATCACGAATCTGCACTGGCCAAGGTGATGATACTGGAGATTTTGTCCATTGTCGTTTGAATGAAACATACATAGTCGACTGCTGAAAGAAAACATGCACATTTCCCCATTCGTTTATGATATGGGGTTGCATGTCAAATAAAGAACAAAGGGAGATGGCAATAATTACCTCAACATTACCTTGTTCAATAAAAGAAAATGCATTGCAATTGAATACTCATTTTTTGTTAACACGGATTAGATTTTCAGAAAATGTATTCAACTGGAATGTATTGGCGTTAACGGACGGAAACGGATTCCTCAAAAGAAATTCACACAGATTGCTGAAACAGCTTGTGAAAATATACTGTCAGAAATCAAACTAATCGGGCAACTACAGTATTCAACACGAACTATAAACACCAACAGGTGGCTTTTTAATTGATCACCCAGACAGAAGAAGTGTGTCACCCCATTCATAGTTCAACTACGACGTCATCATTCTGCGCCGCGAGCAGGAAAAACGTGTTGAAGAAAAAAAAATTGAGAAACTCACTGGCTTGTTCCACATGTGTACAGTAGGAAGATGGCGTCGGTGGTTCAAGAACCTGAAGTCCAGTTCGCACAGAGATTAGCTTCTAACGAGAAGTCCGTCCGGACCAAGGCCATCAAGAAACTGCGAAAGTATCTCAGCGCTCGGTCACAAAAGCCAGACGGTAAATCAACATTAGTTGCACTCGCGTTAACATTTACTGAGGCTTCGCATAGCAACCGTGGCCAGCATGAAGTGTCCTGACTATGCCGCAAAAATATTCTGCAGCTAAAGATTCCAGGTCACTTGTCCGATGGGTAAGATTAGGATCGTGAGAAGTTCTCCGTGGTGATTCAGCTGATCAATACCCGGCTAACTTAGTTTGTCCTATATTACTTCTATAGCCTCTCGGATACAGCAATTCTGAACTGGTTGTATCATGTTAAGACATCGAGGGATATTTTTGAATTCAAATATTCGCAATATGTAGCAAAAATCACGGAGATCTTAGCAACTAGTTAACTCGCCCATGTGCTTGTGTTCGAATGGGCCGTTTGGCCAATGAAATGTAAACATACAGCGGCTCGAACCGTCTTCAGTGATCGAAAGTTCTCGATGGTCATGTGAATGAACATGGAGAATACTTGCTACAGATGGAAAAGTTCTTAAACACTGATTTCTGCAGGTGGGTTCAGTATTGACGAGCTACTGAAAATATGGAAAGGACTATTCTACTGCCTGTGGATGCAGGATAAGCCTCTGCTACAAGTGAGTTCGTTTCCCGTGGTAACTTGGTTTCACCAACTCCAGTGCAGCTTTAAAATCTGCTGCACACACTGCATGCTTCTATAAATTCATCTTAGCAGTCTTTAAACCTAATCTAACGGTATTTCATGTTGACAGACGGTCTGCTTTGTCATTGATTTGTCATGTTCAAGTGCCGCTTTCCCCTCATTTCAAGAGGTTGCTGCTATGACAACGTTACTAGCTTTCTCGCAAACCCTTCTGCGGAAATGTGGTCAGTTGGGTACAAAAAGTGTCAAACGTGTCTTAAAATGATTACATTTGTAAGGCGAGTATTACGAATAACCTCACCTCAATTACTCTCAAATGTAGTTTGTTATATGTGTGTTCTGTCACTTACTGTTAGCACTTGTACTTGTCTCCTAGGAGCTCTGCACTTTTGAACTTATCCTGTGCACTTTAGTACGTCGCTCTGGATAAGAGCGTCTGCTAAGAACCTGTAATGTATATTAGTTGCTTTAAGGGGTTTGCATTGATAGATTACATGATTTTATTTAGAGTCTATGATCTGAGATAACATCCAGGGGATGGTAACTCTTGGGAACTTTGGGGGATGTGTAGGAAGTGATGGAAATGTGTAGGCTGTGATGGGTATCAGGGAATCTGTCTGGCATAAATGTGTCAGCTGCAGTTGATTTGCTGCTTGTATGTATAATAAAAAAGTTGAAAACTTCACAATCATTAGTTATTGAACTTGTAAATGCTACTGGTTGAAAATCTCATCTTGACCATATAATTTGGGTTTGAACTGAAAAAAAATTGGTTGAATTTCAAATTATACCCCCGCTACGACGTAGTCGAGGGTGTATAGCGCTCCGCGCGTCCGTCCGTCTGTCCGTGTGTCTGTGTGTCCGGATTTGTTCAAACATAAAGCGGGGGTATGTGAACTCTGCTCGCTTCTACACTTGTTTGATTTCTTTCACTGAAAAAAGGATATCGAGTTATGTGTTCTCTCTGATTTGAAAACGCTGTTCATTCAGTGGTGCATTTTTCCTGAATTCTCATTATCTGGATGCCAGCTGTGAGTATGCACCCCACCAGATGGAAGAATATAAAATACTGGATTGTAATTTGACTGAATTTCCATTAAAAGATAATGTATATTAATCAGTTCATCGATATTTAGAACAAGGGTGTAATCTAAGGGCGGATTCAGAGGACCCCCCCCCCCCCCCAAATATGCACAATGTCTTGTGATAAACACAACATCAAATAAATAAAAAGTATTCTCGCGGACAAAAGCATTTCCGTCATTCTCAACCTCTCAATCATAACTGATACTCCCTCGATTTATAATGACCTTTTATGTGCATTTTGCCCAGTTTATTAACTTCATGAGCCAACAGTTTATACCGAAATTAGGCAGAATCCCTCATGTATATACATTGCTCAAAAATAAAGGGAACTCTTAAACAACACAATGTAACGCCAAGTCAATCACACTCCTGTGAAATCAAACAGTCCATTTTGGAAGCAACACTGATTGACAATCAATTTCACATGCTGTTGTGCAAATAGAATAGACAACAGGTGGAAATTATGGACAATTAGCAAGACACCCCCCAATAAAGAAGTGGTCCTGCAAGTGGTGAACACAGACCACTTCTCAGTTCCTGTGCTTTCTGGCTGATGTTTTGGTCACTTTTGAATGCTGGCAGTGATTTCACTCTAGTGGTATCATGAGACAGACTCTACAACCCACACAAGTGGCTCAGGTAGTGCAGCTCCTCCAGGATGGCACATCAATGCGAGCTGTGGTAAGGTTTGCTGTGTCTGTCGGCGTAGTGTCCACTGCATGGAGGTGGTACTAGGAGACAGGCCAGTACATCAGGAGACGTGGAGGAGGCCGTTGGAGGGCAGCAACCCAGCAGCAGGACCGCTACCTCCGCCTTTGTGCAAGGAGGAACAGGAGGAGCACTGCCAGTGCCCTGCTAAATGACCTCCAGCAGGCCAAAAATGTGCATGTGTCTGCTCAAACGGTCAGAAACCGACTCCATGAGGATGGTATGAGGGCCCGACGTCCACAGGTGGGGGTTGTACTTACAGCCCAACACCGTGCAGGACGTTTGGCATTTGCCAGAGAACACCAAGATTGGCAAATTCGCCACTGGCGCCCTGTGCTCCTCATAGATGAAAGCAGGTTCTCACTGAGCACGTGACAGACGTGGCAGAGTCTGAAGACGGCATGGAGAACGTTCTGCTGCCTGCAACATCCTCCAGCATGACCGGTTTGGCAGTGGGTCAGTAATGATGTGGGGTGGCATTTCTTTGGGGGGCCACACAGCCCTCCATGTGCTCGCCAGCGGTAGCCTGACTACCATTAGGTACCGAGATGAGATCCTCAGACCCCTTGTGAGACCATATGCTGGTGCGGTTGGCCCTGGGTTCCTCCTCATGCAAGACAATGCTAGATCTCATGTGGCTGGAGTGTGTCAGCAGTTCCTGCAAGACGAAGGCATTGATGCTATGGACTGGCCCGCCCGTTCCCCAGACCTGAATCCAATTGAGCACATCTGGGACATCATGTCTCGCTCCATCCACCAACGCCACGTTGCACCACAGACTGTCCAGGAGTTGGCGGATGCTTTAGTCCAGGTCTGGGAGGAGATCCCTCGGGAGACCATTCGCCACCTCATCAGGAACATGCCCAGGCGTTGTAGGGAGGTCATACAGGCGCGTGGGGATCACACACTACTGAGCCTCATTTTGACATCTTTTAAGGACATTACATCAAAGTTGGATCAGCCTATAATGTTTTTTTACGCTCTAATTTTGAGTGTGACTCCAAATCCAGACCTCCATGGGTTAATAGATTTGATTTCCATTTATAATTTTTGTGTGATTTTGATGTCAGCACATTCAACTATGTAAAGAACAAAGTATTTAATAAGAATATTTCTTTCATTCAGATCTAGGATGTGTTATTTTAGTGTTCACTTTATTTTTTTGAGCATTGTATAAAGAATTTAATCGTCACTGTAACAAGGCAATCAGAGATGGCAGACCTGGCCCCAGCCACGGGCTGACAGACAGACTGACAGAAACACACACACACACACACACACACACACACACACACACACACACACAGACATGATCATTGCTTAACCTGGCCCCCTAGGGGAGGGGCCAGGTAATTATGCCTTCGCCTTGCATAGTGTGCAGAAGGCATACTGTTTTCTGGTGATTTGTGCGTCAGTTTTATAAATCATGTCTTTGCTACATTTACTGAAGGAGTGAAGGGATTTTCACTGAACCAGACAAGGTACCTCCCCTCAGGGTAGCTAAACTGATTAGGGTTTGTACATAATGGGGTGAAAGGTCTAGGTCTTATAAGGTCAGTTGTAAGATCAACTTTTAGGGCATATGAAGCTATTGCAGGCGGAGGCATGGCAGTCAGCTCTTTGCGTTGAGTTGCACCTCGTTAAATCTTGCTGTTGGTCTCCTGTTTACAACCATCTTTTCAGTGCTGTGTCATTACATTCAACTGGGTACAACTCAAGGCAGTCTTAGTTGCTGTGCTCACCCATTGTGTGTGGGTGGAGGCCAGAGGTATGATGACATCTGGTTTAACACTGCCCTCTAGTGTTTGCTTTGTGATCAGACCGATGTGATCAGAGCCCAGGCACTAGCGAATGAGAAATGGGAATGAGGCGTTAGAAATGAGTCTCTCAATTATTCCCGCTCTCTGCTACAGGAGGAGCTGTCCAATCAGATATCCGGCTTGATCCACTGGCTGCAACACGTGGACACCCGTAAGTGCAAATGCCCAGATATTTGAGCTTTGTCGAGTGCACCGAAGGGCTTGTGGGCAATGAGAGATCATTGACTTGTGCAACTTTAATTGTGCACCTTACTGTTCTGGGTAAGAGTTATGGGTAAAAAAAAAAACCCATTGCAAAACTCTGTAGTTACCTGTTGCCCTTATATGTGTGTGTGTGTGTGTGTGTGTGTGTGTGTGTGTGTGTGTGTGTGCACATTTTATTGTGACTGTCGGTACTTGGAAACAATTTTTGGCAGAAAAGTACTATCAGAGCATTGAATTACAGTCACATTTTTGGAATGCGCCCTCTTCTTTCAGAAAAATAGTCAGCATTCACTCAGAAATGTCTTCGATTAGAAAGCCGACGTCTCGGCCATCGTGAGCGGGCTGTTCCCCGCGGTCATTCGATTTCTGTCCCTTCCACACCTTGTTGTTGGAGACGCGATGGGCTCGAGTCAGGCTGACTTCTTCTTCCATACTTTGTTCTGCTCAAATTTGTTTTGTTTGTTTTTTGTTTTCACCCGTTTCATTGTTGATTTGTTGAGCTTTTTTTTTTTTTTTTGTCTTTTTTGCAGAGTTTTTGTTCCTGGAAAGTTTCCTGATGACGATAAACCGAGAGTGGAACGGTATCGACCGACTTCGCATGGACAAGTTCTACTCTGTAAGTGACCGTACACCCAGATTAAGTTTTTTCACACCGAGGGCGGTTATATAAAAGGGTTGAGGCGTTTTCTCTTCCGGTGCCTTCCATTCCTGAATTTATAATTATCTGCAAGGTTCCTTTGGGGAATTTCTAATCAACTGATACAGAATTCGTCCTAACCCTTATAATATGTAAAAGTCCCACTCATTAATTTCAGCTGTCAAGCAATAAAATTTGAGTCATTTTTCTTTGGGATAATGGCAGATGTTGGTTATGATTTCATATTTTTAGCTTGGGCCAACGGACAAAAGGAAGCATTTTGGATCATGCAGTGGCTGCATGTGCGTTAACTTTGATCTCCCTCTGCCAAACCACTGATGGGATCAAAGTCAAACTCGGTCGGGAGGTACAGATGGATTTTCAGATTAAAATTTGTTGAAGGCGTCTCAACTCCAGTTAGCCATATTTAAAATTGCACCATATCATGCCGGAGGGTGTTTGAAAGCAGCTAGAATGCTGACACTTGGTACACACACGTTTGAGGACATAAAAAATAAAAAGCTTTGCTCATAATTTGCTACAGCACCACTCCCTCGAGCAACGCACTTAAGCCCAATAATGAAATGGTGAAGTCTTCAGTGCATAATGCTGGGTACAGTCATCTGGTGTCTAAGGCTTGATATTTTAATGAAGCTCCGCTGTGAGAGGAGAACTGAGCTGCAAAACACATGACATGAGGAAACATCAAACCATGATGCTGAATTTTGCTGCGATTTTTTTTCTTATTTTTTTTTTACCTTCACAAATTACATAAGGTGCCTTCATTGTCCCAATGTTGGATCCAGGCATAAAAATACTACCTTTTCTGAGCTTATGTAACACTAAAGCCTGCAATAAACAAAGTGAGCTACAGGGCCCATGGCGCTAGTTTTTATTCCACCGGTATGTAATACCGTGGGATATAGTCATCGCCCTGTCCGTATGTCCGTTCGTCTGTCCGTCCATAATCATTTTCATTTCTGGAGCAGAACTCAAAAACTATACCACTTACAAACTTCACATTCGCTATGGAACTTACTCTTGTGGTGTAGTTGTGCCTTTTGGGGGTTTCAGCTCCATTCTGCCCAAAATTTTGGATTTTTAACCAAAAACAGCCCTCAAATCACGAATTCCGTGGAGCTGGTGGGATATGTCATCTTCTGATGACTCTTGTTTTTACTTGCCCTGGTGCTTCGGTAACTCAACAACAACTTCGTTGATCCCTCCAAGCCTTTTTCCCACTTTGGGCTGCATAAGGCCGCTGTGGGAGTGATAAGTGTATCCCCAGTAGTTGGAGCAACTTTTATTCAGAAGAAACTCGTGTGCGAGTGCTGAGTTCCTCTGTCGCTGAGCTGTGGGAGAACTTCAAACTGCAAAAGGAATGACAGAAACTCCTCTCTCTCTCTCAATTCAATTCAATTCAATTCAATTATTGGCATGACTGTATTCTATACAATATTGCCAAAGCATTTTTGGACAGACAGATAACAAAACAGAAAATGATGATCTACATAAAATGATACAAATAATAAGTCATTAAGTAAATAAAGTGGATTTCATAATAACAATATTCATATTATCTAATATTTTCACAAGGATTTCTATATGTGAATATTAATTTCATATTTACAGTATGTCCTGTGTGTGTGCGCGCGCGTGTGTGCGTGTGTGCCTCTAGGTCACTCACTGTCCCTCAGGTGGTGGCATGCCAATATGTACTGGGCAACAAGATCTGACCTGTCTCCTTCTCCCAGGAGAATCCTTAGTTTTGAGAGCTCATTCCTCTCTTTGAAATCTGGGATTTTGCCGCTAAATTTGTTAAAATAGGTGTTTCTTATTTCTTTGAATTTTTCACATTTTAGGAGGTAGTGCATCTCTGTCTCCACCTCTCCTGTCGAGCAGTGACCGCATATTCTGTTCTCTCTCTCTCTCTCTCTCTCTCTCAGCTGGTGCGCTTTGTGTTCCGGGAGGCTTTTCAGATGCTGAAGAAGAAAGACTGGGACGATGGGTGAGAATTTAATTCAGGCGCTGTCCTGCCCTCTGCCTGCTTACCGTCTATAGATGGTCACATGACAATGCCTCGTTAATCCCTGATGATCAGTCGCGTGAGCTGAATCGCTGAGTACTGATAGGAGTGTTTTGGAAGGTTATAGTATAATCATGCAAAGTGCAGTTCTGTGGTAAAGTTGAGCAGATTTACTCACGGTAAACAGTGCGGACTTTGGACGGGGCGTTCGTTGTTGGTGCCCTCTGGCACGAGGCCCGAACCCGGGCCTCTACTGTCATGAACGAGCCCACAAACCCCTCATAACTCCAGGGGTCTCGAACTCTGGTTCTGGCTGGCTGTGATCTCCGCTGGTTTTTGTAAGTTATTTTTGATTGGCTCATTTCGGCCCGTAGGAAAGGTCGTGCACTCTCTTCAGCCTTGGTGGTTTAGATTAAATGTGTGAAAGGAGTTAGCTCAGCGGAAATCAGCAGGCGGTGCGGTATTCCTGGAGCAGAGTTTGATGGTCCGGCTGTACACTGTTAGACAGATGGGCTGCGTCTTTATGTTACACTGAGAGAGTAATCATCTGTCTCTTCCACACTGACTCTCTCTCTCTCTCTCCCTCCCCCATCTTATTCCTTCTCTCCCTCTCTTTTGACCTCTCTCTCTCTCGTTCTCTCTCTCTCTCTCTCTCTCTCTCTCTCTCTCTTTCCCTCCCTCTCTCTCCAGTTTGATTGGCCGGTTCCTGGAGCTCGTGTCCGCTCTGGTTTTACGGGGTACCTCTGACACTCCTAAGGGGGTGCAGTTCCACGTCCTGGATATCTACATGACGGAGCTGGCCCGCGTGGGCTCTGCGCAGGTGGGAAGGGGAAGGGCTCGTGTTCTTTATCACTCTCACGGGTTAACCCTTTCAGCGCTGTGGGAAACTATAGTTGTCCAATGACGGAAGATATTTTAAATGTAGTTATCCTGAGCTGTTGAAAACCTATCATGTGGCAACTTGTTTAAAAGAGCTCCCCTCTTGCTTAAAAGAGCTCCCCACAGGGGAGCTCTTTTTTAACAAGTTGCGAAATGATCGGTTTTCAGCAGCTCAGGATAACTACATTTTAAATTCCTTGAAAATGTGTTCGGCGCTCAAAGGGTTAAATTGAAAACAATGCAGCTGTGCTGTTCATCTGCGGAGACGGTCTGCAGCGCCGCATAAACAACACGGTCTTCTTCAGCTGATTACGCTGTGGAATATCCTGTTGTAGAAGGAGATACTTTTTCAGTGACGTGTTGGACAATATTTGTCGTATTAAGAGAACGCTGATGAACCTTCAGCTTAGCTAAAGCAAACTTGTTATCCCGCTGTAGGGTCACCTTATTTTTACATCGTGAAACATCCCAAACAAAGTACTATTCAGGAGCTGATAACTTCGCTGTTTAGCAGGAGCTGCATGAGACCGATGCAGCACATTGTGAGCAGCGCTCATCTTTCTCACGGTTTCATAAGGACCACGACTGCAATGTTTGCCCTGTTTATGCAGGATTCTGGCTCCTAGTAGCACAGGCACAAAGGACGATGCTCAGTGTCCAACTCATGGAACAATCTGGAGAGAAAATGTGGTTGATGGGCAATTTGAAGAATTTTTTTGCTCTCTGATTTCAGCTGACGGCCGAACAGAACCTGGCGTTCATTGAGCCATTCTGCAAAACTGCTGCAAGGTCCAAAGAGTGAGTGCTGGGAGAGAGTATCCTCCGCTAAACGTTTTTTCAATGTTCCTGCCATGTTGTGGCAATGTTAAAGCATTTCCAAAATATTCCTGTGACATTGTGAGAACATTGTCTCATAGCTGGGCTTCTGTTCTGCATAATGACTGGTGTTCAGAGTAATGTTGAGCTGCAAGCTTATCTTCATCGTTTAGCATGACCTTTAGACATGACCTGCTGGGAAGGAACACAAATCTTTGTGCGCTGCTCCCGTAAAGAAATTTCACACTTGAGTACATGAAGGATGAGCAAAGAACTTCACATTTTAAGTTGATGTTTAGTGTTATTTTTATCTCCTGTAAATACATTTTATTTAACAGTCATTGTTATATACTCTTCCAAAAAAGAAACTATACAAATATTGAATTATTGAAAACACTTTCTTTTCAATATGTTTTCCACATTTGTCAAAATATTTCATGTATAATAAATTGATGCTAACAACAATGTGTAGTTTCTTTTTTGGAAGAGTATATTTGTTAAATTTACCCAGATGTCGAGGCCCACGGTAGTGTGTCTGCATCATGCTTCACATGCAGATATTCAGTCTGACGCTGAAATGAATTGGGAATGTAGAATTTCCATTCAAAATCTAATTCAGCAGTGCAGGATTAAGCTTAGTGTGTCTGTGAAACCGGCCCTAAATCTTTCACCACCTAGATGTCCACTTCCTGTCCTGACTCCCCCTGCTTCCTGTCCTGACTCTCCCTGCTTCCTGTCCCCTCCCCCTGCAGTCACATCTTAGTAGAGGCCATATGCAGCAACATATTCCAGGAGATGGTTGAGCAGGCGCCCTTTGCCATCGATGACCTCATGAGGGAGCTGCGGAGCGGCGGAGGGGGCGGGTCTGACTCAGAGGAGGACTCTGAGGCGGAGCAAGATGAGAGAACCGCGAAAGCCGCCAAACTAAACGGTCCGAGGAAAATCGGCGGGAAACCGGTGAACGGTGAGGACCTGTGTTACTGCTCGACGACCTCGTGTGCCAGAGACAACGGTCTCTTCTTTCTCATGCCGGACGTGTCCGCAGCAGGTCTGACATCTGTTTGCGACGGAGGATGAAGGCTAAAGTTTGCTAACTTTGGCTAGCATGCATTCAAACATTTATTTTTCCCCAAAGGTTAGCCTGTATTCTCAACAAATTTTACAAGGAAATGCGTGGTGAACAAAAATGGCTGCCTACAGAGGAAGACGCTGAGAAAACAAGTAACTCGTTGGTCGTTTCGCTGTTATGATTTGCTGCGCTTGATAAGAGGAGCAAATGTGCTCATGGGTAATATCGCTCATGTCCAGAGGATATGTGGGAAAAATAAATTCCTGCGATTATTTCCATGTCTATTGAAAAACCTTCTGGTGACACAATAAATCAAATGTTGATTTAAAATCATTCAAGCGTATTGCTCGCAGCAGACGTTGTTCACCTGAAACATAAGCCTTGTTGAGCGTCCAGTTGGCCTGTCCTGCTTTATACTGGAGCGATGCTGCTGGAGAGCATAGCGACTGGCTCCAGTAGGGGGCGCACTCACCCTCCGGTCAAGCCTTGTCCTCCTGCGGCTGCTGCAGACTACAGCGGCCTATCGGAAATTTTCTGTCCCTTTTTTATCCGTGACGGTATGTCTTTTCTTAAATGGTGTCAGGAGTGACGTCGACTGACGATGACGGTGATGATGATGACGAGAGGTTGATGGAGGAGGAAGATGATGGTCTTCCAGACTGGGGTGCAGACTCTGCTTGCGCAGATCCTGAAGGCGCTGGACCGGTGCTGCAGGTGTGTGTCTGCGTGCGTCTGTCTGGCTGCCTCCACTGGTTATGCGCACGCGGCGGTCTCTGTGTGGGACTTTGCCTCAACACTGTAATTCAGGAGCACATTAATGACTCCTGATCATAGATGTGCTCCTGCGGAGTGTTTCCCAGTCAGTCACCATAATACAGCCTTCGCTGAGCTCTACAAGACTCCCGGAAAGTTCTGCATGCCGACTGGGACACACACTTATTTTCAGGAGTAAACACTCCTAAAATGGGAGCCCTGTGGAGCTCGGCTGTGGGCGTACTGTAGGTCGGGGGCCGTGGGGTAGAGTTGGAGAGCTGGGTCAGTATTAAAGGGCTCCTCTTCAGTTTATAACAGCCTCTCTGATTAGGGGGTCAAGCTAATCACTGGCTTTTCCCCCCCCTTTCCTGGGCTGTAGTTTGATTACCAGGCCGTGGGCGACAGGCTGTTTGCATTGGCCAGCAGAAACAACACACCGTCCTTCAACAGGAAGAAGCTCTACCAGCTGGTCAGAACGTGAGTCAGTCTCTCATTCATTCTCCTTCCTGTCAGTCGGTGTCTAAACATGCGCGCACACGCGCACACACTCGCACGGATAAGCGCACAATTTTCACATTCCCAGGTGAAGGTGAGTTGCGTGCCGTACATCAGGACTGAACTCGGATGGTTACTGTGCATGTGAAGGTGAGGGGAGCGTTTTCTGTTTTCTAAACTTAAAGACATTTCTTAACTAAACTGTGTCTGTGATCCCCTGCAGGTTCCGCAATCTCAGCAAAGGTAAGCGCTTCTGTGCTTCTCGTGTTACACCAGAGAATTTGTTTTCCATTACATCGTAAGGGATGCTCACATTATTTTAAAAAAAAAAATATTTTTCTGTTGGTTAAGTGAAGAAATGAAGCTGATTTTTCACTCAAAACTGTATTAGAAACATTGAAGCGGTCGCTCGTGCCCTGTTTCCGTGACGTTGTGACACGCGGTGATGCTCCGCCGTGATGGACATTTTCCCTCTGCTCCAGGTATCTTCCCCCAAGACGATTACCCCCCAGAGGTCTCAACGGACGAGGACGACGATATGTTCGCTAGTCGCAAGAAGATGAAGAAGAAGAGGAGGAGGAATGCGGAGGATCAGCTCGAGGAAGAGGCCGATGACAAGGGGGTCTCTGCTGTGAAAAAGAGCAAAGGTAACTGTGCTCTCCTGAGCCGTAATGGCTGCCGTGGCCACAGCTTTCACATGCGATTGTTGACTACCATGAGGCCTGAAGGAAGTGGGGAATTTGATCTGTGGCCTTTGGTTAAAGGTTCCATCTCACTGGTCTGAAAGCTTCTTACTTCAGTTAAAGGGTCAGTTCATCAAAAAGTGTAATTTAATGTATGTTAATATTTAAGCCCTGTACCATCTATCATCAGTGTGGTGTTGTTGAGATTTAGGTCTTTAAACATCTGATGAGTCTTTCTTTGATGCAACTGGTACATCTTCAGTGCAGTGTTATTTTTGGCAGCCATCTTTGATTTCGTTTTCGTCTTTTCGACGAAATGCTTATTAGTTTTAGTCACATTTTAATAATTTCTATCATTGGTAGTTTTAGTCTAGTTTTAGTTGATGAAAACTAAAAGGGTTTTAGTCCAGTTTTAGCATTAATTTTACTCCAAAAAATAATGACTTTGAAAGATTAAATTAGGCCACTACAGATATAGGAAATTGTAATTGAGGTTGACAGGTTGTGCTGCAATTCATAAAACAACAGTTAACTCTCTTAACACTATTGTATAATAACCAGATTCCTTACCAGTTTGATAGCGCAGGCCTAGACTTTCCCATCCATGTAGATGCAATTCTGTCATTCTGTACATGCTGATCTACTGATAATGGCGCTTTAAGCACAGATAAAGTGGTAGCAGTGAGTGGAGTCAATGTTCATCACTCCAAGACGGTCAAGAAACAAAACATGCGTTCTTTGTGGAGTAAAAAGAATGCCGGTGCAGCACAGATAACTGCTAAATTCTAACTTTTTATTGATCAAGGTGCATAACAATAAGTGACTCCTTGGAAGGAATGGGTGAAGGAGCCCTTGATAAATTGTAATGAGATCCTCAACAGGTGCACTTAAAGAGGGCGTAAGCTACCTGAATATTCACCCATATCAACCAAGGTGCTACACTCATGACATCAATTGTAGGGCAACGCCCACTGACAAGTCAATAGTGAATAAAATCAGTATTAACAGACATAAATAAAAATACATGCATAATCAAAACATATCCACATCATTATTCAATTTTAGAGAAAGCAAAATAGGTTTAATTACTCATTTAGACCTTGAGGCTCTAAAGTGCCGAGTGTGTGTATCCAAAATGCTTCCCTGCATAGGTGTTTTTTAATAATATCACCACCCCTAAGTAGGGGTCTGGTTTTCTCAATCCTCATAAATCTCAGGGGAGCCATGATCAGCCTGCTTATAACGCCGCGCCATGGCATAAGTTAAATTCAGGGTGCGAATAGCTGTCTTATGTTCAGCCACCCTTGGCTTCAACTGATGTTTTGTTTGGCCTATACAAGCCAGCCCACAGGGACACTTTCGAGTGTATATCACGTGTACTTTTGCAATTGATTAACAAAGAGATGGGGAATCTCTTACCAGTGCGAGGGTGTAAAAAATATTTCGCATTGGCCGAATTGGACCCTTGCGCACAATTGCCACATTTAAAAAAGCCTTGAGGTGGACTAGGCAGCCAAGTGGTAGGGGATGGTATGGTCATATCGGAGTGGACCAATCGGTCTCTGATGTTACGAGCACGCCTAAATATTTTTTTTAAATGTGGTAATTGTGCGCAATGTTCCAATTCGGCCAATGCGAAATATTTTTTACACCCTCACACTGGTAAGAGATTGATTTATTCTTCTCTCCTCCGTTTGATGTTGCCTTCTAGTCAAGAAGGACGGGGAGAAGCCTACCAAATCGGCACAGAAATCGGCGGGAGCAACAAACGATGGTGCGGACGCCAAGAAAAAGAAGAGGAGGCAGAAGAAAAAGAATAAGACGGCGGCGGAGGGCGAGAACCGTCCCCCTGCCCCGCAAACCACCACCTCGGCGGCCGAGCATTTAGAGGTCGGGGTGCAGTCATCGCCGCTCACCGAGGCCCCGAACCAATCAGAGACTGGAAAAGAGATCCCCAAACACTGTCTGATTGGTGCAGAGGGGCCTGTGGCAGGCATACAGCCCGAGAGCCAATCAGAAACCCCCTTAGCTGGCGGCCCTGCTTCAGGCGAGGGCGGAGAGAACAGGAATAAGAGGAAGAAGAAGAGGGCAGGAGGGGACACGCTCACGGAGGACTGTGAGAGACCTTCCGCCGTGCAGCCGGACCCCACGGAGGGGGAGGGGGCTGTGGCTGATCGACAGGCCGAGAGCCAATCAGAAACTCTCTCCACAGACTGTGCTGCTTCCGGTAAGGACCCTGAGAAAAGAAATAAGAAGAAGAAGAGGAAGGCGAGAGGGCGTGAGGAGACTGTGGCGGCTGTGGAGGACTCTGAGACGCCTCCTTGCGCCCGGCTGACGCCTCCCACTGAGGAGGAGGGGGCTGTTGCTGACGGACAAGCAGAGAGCCAATCAGACTGTGCTGCCGCAGGCGAGGGCAGCCGTAAGAAGAAAAACAAGAGGCGGCGGCCGAGGCTCGACGCGGAGGCGCCAGAACCCGACTCGGTTGGGCCGAACACCGATACTTCTGTAGCTGCTGTTCCAGATTGCCGTGAGGAGGCCAGCCAATCAGCTCCAGCCAGCGAAAAGAGGGTGCTGCCAGATGATGCAGAGGCGGCCACGCCCCTTCTTCTAACAGCCAATGGGAAGAGGAGCAAAAAGAAGAAAAATAAAAAGGTGTCTGTGCGGGAGTTGTCGTCACCCGCTGCTGCCAAGGAGCTGACGCAAGCGGATGCCGGGAGCGACGGCGCGGAGGAACACCTTAGCGACGGCGGCCCTGCAGCGCGACTGAAGAAGAGGAAGAGGAAGAGGGTGAGCGGAACGCGGGATGAAGGCGAGGCGATGGGGGCGAAGGCGGCGCGACTCAACGGTCACGTGACGGCGGCGGGAGAGAAGGCCACAGCGAGCTGCGTGAGTCACAGTGTCATTACAGCCGGGCCTCATATAACAGGCTGTTACTGCTGTTACTGTTATTCCACTGATGTCATCATTATCCACAGCGGCTGACAGTCTTTATTAGTGTCCTGTTGTGTGACTTTCACTGATCAGTCTTGTGTTCTTGAACTCCACGAAAAAAGGGTTAAATGCGTCATTGTTAAAAAAACACTTGAGTTTTCTCAGGCTGGCCAATCCTGCAGTACCTGTCTGTGAAACTCCAGTCCTGCACCCCGCCCTCCCGAAAACCGCATTGCACTGTGATTGGTCAATTTGATCACTCACTTTTGATTGGTCCACTGTTCCCGCCACCCCACTTGTCACGCCCCTCACCATAAATGGATTTCCGCTTTAGAAACAAATTCAGATTAAGTCAGAGGTGGGCAACAAGGGCTGTATCTGTCCCTGGTTTTCACACCAACTTCTGGCCTTTAAGTAGTTGATTATCTAAATTAGCTAAACTATTTATGAAAGTTATATTTCTTTAAATCATCATGAATGACCAAAGACTGGTCTCGTCTCCCGACATAAAACATTTTTCTCCGATCTAATCATTAGACAAATATTTCTGTTTGCAACCAATTAGCTCAATTAATCGGGGTAATCGATTAAAATAAAAACCTGCTGCACCCACACCGGCCCCGAAGGACCGGAATTGTCCCACCCCTGGGTGAAGCCCGTTGAGCGTGACACAACCCACATGATTCAAGGACATAGTGAACTATCTGCTTGGCGCGAAAATCCAAATGGTGACATCACCAACTGATGGAAAAAAATGGCCGGAAGGGATTGGGGCGTTTCAGTCAGCTCTGGAGCAGTGAGTTTTGCGGCGCTTCTGGAGACGACTTCAAGTTGTTTCCGATACAGACTTTTTAAATACACATAAAGACTATATGATTCACGCTACGATGTTAAAATAATGAAAAACCCTAATAGGTGCACTTTAAAGCTTCTTTTAAAACCAAAGACTGAACAGAAAAAATGACCGCAAAGGTGTGTTAAAATATTCAAACCCATTTATCTCTATGAGCCTCTCCCCTTCAAATCCAGGGCTTTCCTATTTCGCCAAGAATATGTATTCCGGAATTTCTGTTCTTTTATTCATTTTGTCTTTGGTGTGAAATTACCTCGAGGCCGGGGACTAACTGAATTTTTCTGCGCTGTGCGTTGGTGTGGAGGTTGCGTCCCGAGCAGCATTACTCAAGTGGAACCGTTGACAGCGGGGAAACTCACTCTTTTCCACAACGAGCTGGTGCGTTCGCCAGCTTTCATTCTCACCAATAAATGTGACACTATCGCTAACTCCTGGATTAGCTGTTTGTGAATCTCGCTGCCGTTGTTGTGCTGTTGACAAACTGGATTGATTGATTAGTGTGTGATGCTTGAGCCTCATCACAACACTACTTCAAAAGCTTCACTTTTCCAGGGGTGACCAGTCACACACCGGATTCTGCCAGTTAAGCCTTAAAGCTTTTACCGTAGACCCTTGATAAGTAGAATGAAAGGCTGCCCCCACGCTGGCTCATTCTGGAGAATCGTGAGTTAGCCTGCTTTACATTCTTGTCTGACTGGAATTATAAAGGGTATCTCCACTAGGGGGCAGATTTGGGACTGGAATATGTCAACGACGATTTTCATCCCGAGGTGTTGCGAGGGCTGTGGTTTGCAAGATGCGGGGTAACTGGGGGTGATGGGGATGAATGGTGGGGAATTTCGGGGAGGGGGAGTAGATCGTCTCCAGGCCTGACCCGTGCTCTGTTCTGCCCTGCAGGAGAGTGATGCTGTCCCTTCACTGTCTGGAAGAAAAAAAACCCAGAAGAAGAAGGCAGTGGCGAAGGCCTTGCCTGGGGGAGCCTCAGATTTCGTGCAGTTCCAGAGCCCCGTCGTGCCCACGCCTCTGTTCTGCAGGGGAGCCAAGGGGAGCCCCAGCTCACCCGCACCCCGAAAGCAGGTACAGACCTCACCCCCACCCCAAAAACACAGGTACAGTCCTCACCCCCACCCCAAAAACACAGGTGTACAGCCCTCACCCCCACCCCAAAAACACAGGTACAGCCCTCACCCCCACCCCGAAAACACAGGTACAGCTCTCGCCCCCACCCCAAAAACACAGGTACAGGTCACACCCCCACCCCAAAAAACACAGGTACAGCTCACACCCCCACTCCAAAAACACACGTACAGCTCACACCCCCACCCCAAATACACAGTTCAGCTCAGTCCTGCGTTTCACTAATGGCCCTCAGCTGTGTTGAGCCCCGGGTTGTGTTGGGATTGATCTCTGATCAGTGCTGCCCCTGTAATTAACCCTTTCCCCGGGGAGCCAAACTTCAGCCCTGAACTGCCACAATGTGTTTTGGTGTGATTATTGCAAGCATCACTGATTCAAGTTTGTGATTGGCTGAAGAGTACCCACGCTTTGTTCTCAAGGCAGTGATTGGCTGCTGAAGGGAGGGCAAAAGTCCTCAGACATTGCGGCCTCCAGGACCGCGGTTCGGCGCGGCTGCTTTACACTGTCTGGTGTGGGAAATACTGACACTGACTCTGACTCCACACTGGTCGGTGGTGTAGAAAATGACAGACAGGTAAAGCATTAGTGTGATTTCTTCTTCTTTATTTCTTTATTTGTTTGTTTCCTTGTTTCAGTTGAGCCTGACGCCATCTTCTGAATCCAAGAAAGTCACTTTTGGGCTCAAGAATAACCAGACGGCAGGTAAGTGCATATTTTATTACAGAGTCATAGGGTCGTTCCCCTCGGACACCTCTGGAGTCCACCACAAAATCTAAAAAAGCTGATGAATGAAATTATCGCCAAACAGTGCATTTCAACCTTTTTTCTCTGCTCAGGGGAAATCGAGGGCTTTTGTCGGGATTATTCCGTAATTAATGCGTGATCCCTTTATCCACGCACACAGATGCTTGTATTTGAACAGTAAGGCCAACTCCAAGAGCAGCCAATAATTCTGGTTTGTTCCATAAGGGCTTAAGTGTCCTTAAGCGCAGTTCATGTGCCGATTGTCTGCTGAAGTTTCAGTGAGGTTGCATCCACACTGAGATGAGTTTAGGAAATGGAGCTGTTTTGCATCGGATCCCCTGTCCAAATACTTCTGGACTGCTCTCTTTGTTTCAGATGTGTGTATTCTGTCATTAATTCATGTCTATACGGAGAAAAATAGAAGTTGAATTTAATATATTTTTTGCAATATAGATGCATTTAATTTATAGCACTGGGTGGCGGTGGGGGTGTGTCTGGTCTGTTTGTATCGGTCTGTGAAAATGCACCTTCTTGGAGGGAATTTTCAGTAAAAATCCGTGGTTGGTTTTCAGAGTTCAAGAAAACAGACCGGAGCCTGATGGTGAGCCCAGATGGCTCGTCCCGCGTGCCCTTTGACCCCCAGCAGAAGCCACTCTTTGGGGTGCTGAAGTCCCCCAATGTTGTCGGTCCCCGGGCTACAAAGAAGAGGAACGGCAATGGTTCCACGGAACGCCGGCCGACAGCGGCGGACTTCTTTTAGGCCTGGACTCCTCGCTCACAGAAAGACTGCTCAATGGGACCCTTTTATTATCATTATTATTATTATTATCATCAGTAGTATTGTTACCTGTTGTTGTACATTTGAACACTTTCCCTCCGGGGCCGGGGAGATGATTGGACCTTTGACGTCCCGCCCCTCCCGCTCATCAGAGGGGCGTCGAACAAAACAAAGATGAGTGGTTTGGTATGATAATGCAGCCTTTGTGTTTTTTGACGCTGGCAATTTCAGTAAAACTTTTTCGGAGACGTTCCTTGTGTGTCTGTGTGTGGCCTCATGGGTGGATAATTAGGTTTTTTTGATTTCGTTGCATTCATTGCTGACAGAATCAGCGGCTCAGCTGGATGTGCGATCTGACCACGTCAAACATAGAGCTTTTATTTTTTCTTCCTTTTTTTCCTGAGGCATCTGTCCTGCAAGACGTGTTTTTGTTGTTTATATGTTCCCTTTTAAGGAGGGGGGGTGCATTATTTCAGTTACCGGCCACCCCTCAACTACTCATCCTTTGACTTTGGCCACACCCCCTTGCTCTCATTGGCCTGATATGGGACATAGAATTGGACAGGCCAGTGGCATGGAATCGGGCATGATGGAGGCGGGGCCAAAACACTGTAGAGCGAGGGGAAAAAAAAACGCGTTCCGCTAAGCATTGACAGAGCTTTCAAACTCGTGAACATTATTGCCCGGAAAATGTAGGCGAGCGATGGCACCCAAATTCAATATAATTATAGGGGGCGTTCGGCAGCAGGCTTTTATCAACCAGAATTGGTCAGTCTGTCTGAACAGTGACTCCACTCTGAATGAATCATGTCATTAGTTTTATTTTTGTCAATTCAGTTCAGTTGCATTCGCTTATCCTCTCACTGATTTGTGTCGGTATCTGTCTGGTGAGTACTGCTGCCTGCAGTCTCGTGTGTAAGGCTAGCCTTTCATATCCCGAGTCATATTGGCACCTTTTCTTTCCTTTTTGTGCGTCGGTTTCAGGGCTGAAAAATGGGAATATTTGGAGGAAGCCTTGGCTAAGGAATTGTCCTATTTATCATTCTAGGTGAAAGTGGGGAAACGAGCCTTTTATGTCTTTATTTATGCCGGGGGGCTTGACTGGGACTTGGGTCTGCTTTTCAGCAGGACTGCAAATCATAAACAATTTACGCTCACATCGTCTTAAAGGTGTTAAAATAATGCACTAAACAATACCAGCATGATTAAAGCCAAGTGATCACTTACGAGCAGAGATGGGTCAGAGGAGTGCTTCAACCCAGGACCCTTTCAGCACTGAGTATGCACTAGTGTTCTGTCGAGGGGCAAGGCCTCAATCCTTTGAATGAACAGTCATCAGAGATGCATTGTCGTTCCTTAGGAACATGGTCACACTCCTGCTGACGGATATTTTGACATTTGGAGCCAGTCACTGCAACCTTAGTATCTAAAGCCCCCAATACAGCTACTGTGGCCTCCAGGTGCCACAAAGTCACAGGCACAACACTGACCGTCTGGGGAAAAAGAGCTCTGTCTGTCTCGAAGAAAGGCATGATTCACCTCCAGACTGTTTCCTGTCCATTTCGGCTGCTTAAAAAGCAATCTCTGTCTGACACTGTTGTTCAGCTGTGAAGCCAAAAAAAAGCATCATGTTATGAAACACCAGGCAGAAGCCCAAGTGTGGCGAGGGGTTCTGTTACATCTTCGACAATAAAAGCGGCTCTCCTGCGCACACAGGCTTTGACGTAAAAGCACCTGTAATATTGTGTCCCCCGCCCAGAGACCGTAACATTGGGTGAAAATAGCCGCTAACGCGGGCGGGACCCCTCAGCCCCGTACATAGTTGAAGCGTGTGTACCTATCGTGATGAAATCTCCACACCAGCAACAGTGAAGATTGTTAAATCTCGCTTTCAGCAAACCAAAGAGGCATTTGTACAGCTGAAGACTGGAGTTTGCTGAATTTTCCCTCACAAGGAGTGATCGCTTCAATGAGTTCATATCCTGCTAAATTTTTAATGTCCAAATGCAAATAGTTTTTGAATGAAGTTTTTGTGATGCTGTATGATGGGAAGTCCTGACGCGTCGGGGCTGGTGGTTCCCGGCAGTTTTTGCGTCATCATTTTGTTCTACTTTGCTGGCGCCGTGTCCTCACCAGAAACCGTGATGATCGACGATGGCGTTTTTCAGTTATCGCATGGAATGGAAATTCAAGACGGCGGCTGTGGCAGCCATATTTGATTTTGGATCGCGAGCGAAATCGATTGGCTTGTGTAGTAACTCTACCTCGATGTCCCCAAAAATCGAGATGATCGGTGATGCCGTTTGTCAGTTATCACACGGAATCAAATGTGGACGGACAGACAGATGGACGCTGTGCGTGATGACGATACCCCACAGCCTCTTTCTGGGCGGTGGGGTAATAAAAAAGGGTATGATAATCAAAATATATAAAATAGTTGAGAAAAGGTTATCATGGAAAATCCTTCCAAACATTATTTCCATCACAGTAACAGGTAATTTTTGGGTCACGCTGAATCATCAAACTATTGAAATTGAATGAACCGCTTATTTGTCAAAATGGAAACGGTGATGGTTACAGAGTTTATTTGTGAACTTGCAAATTAGTCTAATTCATGAATGCAAATTGTCAGCCTGCTGGTTCTCGATACATATCTTCTGCTTTTTTGTTCAGAAGAAGTGTTTCGAAACAGATGGTCATCCAGACATTGCTTCTACGAGTCTGTACACCTCTTGTTAGATTTTTAGGGCAAGATGGAACAGGCCAATGTCGCTTGACATTTAAGGGATGACATTTCAGATGGATGTGTACTCTGTAGAAGGGAATGCAATCGAACCATTCTCAAAGGAGCAATCCGTGACTGCTAAACTCTGCCAAGGCAGAATTATCTTTCATTTGTCAACACCATTGGCGTGTGCTATTTTCTTGACATTGCTGAGAAAGTGCTCCCCTAATTTTTTTCTCATTTCAAATTATGTATTAGTGAAGATGTGCGTCAATATGTCAAATCTCTTTGAGGAATTTTTCAAAACCGCATCAATCCAAATCTCTCCCAAAAGCCAATCACCTCTAAGCTGAGCCAAGATCCACCTCTGGTGAAATTTTCATGCTAATCTATCAATCAGTTTTGGCATAATCCTGCAACCAATCAATAAAAACCATTGAAATTGCGCAAACGGTATCACTTGCAAAACCTCTGAAATGTGAGAGAAGACTTAACATTTTGGTGTAAGTTCCAAGTCGCTATCACTTCGGTAGTAAAATAGTGGGACTAAATGCGTTTTGACGACTTTGACCTTTGACCTACTCCTTCCAAATCTGAACCCCACCTTTCTGGGACATGGGGGTTTTTGGTAAAAATTTGAAGTCAATACTGCAAGAACTATGAGCACCTAGAACAACATGACTATCAACACACTTGTAAAAAAAATGCAAGTAACTCGTTTTGCCAGACTTAATCACTGTCTTGAATAACTGCTATAGCCTGTCATAGTTTATGGATGTATGTGTCATCCATTGGGAGGGCTGACCCCTAGTTGCACCCTGTAGGCCACCTGCTTTTCCCATGGAGTCAAACGCAAGACCCAAGTATGGTCAGTGAAGCTCTTCACTAGTCAGCGTGTCAGCTACTCATCGAGGTCTTGAGCAACGACTATTATCGGCAAGTCATCAACCTCCGTTAGATAATATAGGACACTCCAGGCCAAATGTAAGAACAAGTAAAGGCCAGTAAATAAGCTTGTGTACCCTCAGAAAGGAAAAAGCAGAGTTGCATTTAGGATTTCTGGTAGAATCGAAAAATGCGTTGTCTCGCTCACCTGATAAACTTTGTATAGTCAACGGAGTCTACTCAATTTATGTATAATTTGAATTAATAAAGGCACTCACTCCTTTGCATAAAAATGAAGTTTAAATGAGGTCATACAATCATTTTTATTTGACAATTTTTCGGTTATCATTTATTTATCCAACACCTTTAAGCAGCACGATTTAAGCTCTTCGAAAATTATACTGATTGTTATGAAAACATTATGGTGGAAGTCCACACTGTGCAAAGCCACTGAGAGATGCACCATTCAGTCAAACTTGCAGACCTTCTTTTTTCGGCCACAGCACCATCCTCAGCTGTTTGCATGACGAAGATGAGATCCTAAAGTGATGGTTCCTCTGATGTGTAGGCCAAAGCAATGTTCATTGAGTCACTGAGTGAAATAGTGGTCTAACTCTAATTTTCCCATTTTTGAGTTAGACCCATATTTTGCAAGTTAAAGGTAAAATCTATTCAGGCCATAAGTGGTCTGTCTAGATGTCACAGTGATGCATCTTACTATACAGACATTTTTTAGTTAATCCTCACTTCCATTAAGACAAAAAGTGTGAGAGCAACAGTGGTTTAACTTTTTGAACCCCTCAAGTCAGGGATTTGAAAGTACACTATTCATTTCATCTGGGTCTGATCAAAGATGAAGATGGCAAAACTTTCATCCAGATGATGAAAGTGAAGACAGCTGTCAGGGGCAGGATTAGCTGATGGATGACTTTCTCAGTGGTCAGCAGTTTGCGATACAATGTTGTACTTACGATCTGTATTCTCTTGTTATTTTGTGTTTCGAATTCCAAGCATGCTGGAAATTAAAGCTATTATTGAGTTTTTAAAATTGAATAATTAATTTACTTGTCTTAGTCAGTTACATTTCATCACCCTATTAAAACAATGGCCCAAGTCATTTTTTTCTGAGTTTTTGGGTAAACACAAAAAACATCAAAGCATTATCAAGAGATGATTTAGGCCAAAAAAAAAATGACTTGGGCCATTATTTTAATAGGGTGACGATTTGTTAAGACAGCCAGTGCAAGAGTGGTCCAACTTACAGAAATGGCCCTTTTCAGAGAATTTAGAGAAAGTAACCTCTGAAACATTACTTTTGCGGAAAAAGTTGTTATCTTGAAAAACTCTCCGGTTAACAACAGATGGCATTCCCTTCATGTGTCCTGAATTTTATCTAGGGCTTGAACTTTGGCATAGATTATCTCAAAACTATGAAAAATTGAGTTACACCACTCTTGTCCTCAGGGACTCAATTTATTTCACTCCAGTGGAATAGCAGTGTGTGCAGTGAAACGACTGATCAGAAGAAACTCGTGAACTTCATCTGACGAAAGTATTGTACGGGGAGTTTTTCAAACTACGTCGCCTGTCCGCCAGCCCCCGCTACACGCAGCGCGCCGCCCGCGAGCAGTCGCTGTTTTCCTGTCTCGTCGGAAAGCTGCATGAGGAGTTAAAGGTACGTTTAAAAGAAAATAAAAGAAAAAAACGAGAAGAAAATCCTCACTTCTCTAACGTGGACCCGCGACAGTTTCTACCGCCATGAAGGCGACTACCTAGTTCCCCATCGTTCGGAAACGTGTAATTTCATCGCAGCCTTGACCTCCGTTTTGAAAAATAGGTGGTGGGGAAAAGGATGCTTTCGACGGAAAGGCGCGACCTCAAGGAATCATCGCTGCGAAAATGTGTGAAATGTCAGCGCTTTAAGTGACTCGAACGAGCACCAAGCCGATTTCACGTGGAGCAGTTTCGGTAGTGTGATCAGGGAGCGCTGCTGCTGTAGGTTACAGGTAGATATCTGATATTTTTTGTGTGTGGTTAATTGTTGCCTGTTTGCGAGGCATGTATGTGGCAGTAGTTTTGGGGGTCTCTTCTGTTTTACGATTTGATCTCTGATAATATGTTGCATGAAATATGGACATTGATCAGGCTACCTCATGAAAAGGAAAAAAACACTGTTATTCGTAACATATTTTAATTTATCATATTTTGCCCCTCTCCATAGGATATAAACTGAAGATGCACGCAGGCAGCATTTTTGCGTCTCTTGAAGTTTTGCTCTATGCCGTGGTGTTTTTTGCATCCATTCAAGGTAACTGAAATTTAATTAAACTGTGCAATTTTCGATTGCTGGCACACCCAGAGGACTGGCAGCTACATCTTAAGGCGTTTAAAATAGACTTTTTCGTTTGCACACGCGTAAACTTGAGTCTGCGAATTATGACACTGTTCTGCTTCTATTTTCTTTTAAGTCTCAGATACAGAGCGGCTTTTTTCGTCATTCACGCAATTTCAGCGGATTGCTATCACCCAACGTGACACAATATCTTGGTTAAGTGAATTGAAATCTGTTGCCATCTGGACACCACACACATGCGCAAGCACGCGCGCGCGGGCACACTCAAACACACACACACACACACACACGTTGTGTTTTTCTGTTTAGTGGGGACATCGCTTAAAATAGACTTGGATTTGTTCCCTAAGCCTTTTCCCTCACCAGAACCGTTAACACTACATTCCTAACCCTAACTCACCTCACTCCAAATCTAACCCTGAACCTTAAAATAACTTACTTACTTTGTGGGGAGCTAAAGATTTTCTCATAAGACTGAAGCAGTCTAATATGTCAATGGCCATTGGGACATTAAGTCCTCAGAAAAATATTAGCCGACACAAGCCCACGCACACGCGCTCAAGCACGCACACAATGTTCAGAAAAGCTGATTGAGCATTTTGCCTGTGGGAGTCCATTGTAGTGAACAGATTTCGAGGGGATCTGTTGTGGTAACAGATTCAAATTCAAGCCCAAGTATATCTGTCTGTCTGTCATTGATTGAACGATTGATAAATTGATTAGGAGCAGCAGGTCCTTTGGACACATGGCTCTCTGCTGGTTACTCCAATTACATTTTGGCCTTTCCAGTGTAATTATAAACAAACACAGCATTACAGAGGGTTTGACGGTTTGACTCTGTTTTCTTTTATCATCATCATAGATTTTGGAATTACACATCTCATTGAAATGATAGTCAGATTATCATTGCCTCTGCACTGGAGAGCCTAGGGCCCCACATACAATATTTTCATTGCATTTTTGCATCAAAAAATAGAGTTTACCATAGAAATTATGTCTGTCACATACTTTCCTCACAAAAACCTAATATTAAACTGACAACAACATATTGAAAAGGGGTATCTTCATATATTAGACAATGTCTAATATATAGACAATGTATGGAATGAATATTTCCAAGTATTCACTATATTATTTAAACATATGGCAATATTCTACTCTTGCATCCAAATGCATGCCCATTTTAAAAAAAGTAGTTTCCCCTTTTGGAACTCGATGCCATAACCCCCAATTGCAAGTGTAGTCCTACAGGCGCACACAGGCAGTTGATTGGATAAACTGAAAGTGACATCACCTTGTACCTAAAATGCAGAGACCTACTTTACATTCACCCCAGGAGAGGAAAAAATATTTAAATGCTGAGACTAATGATTTATAAATTATTTTATCCTTATATTTTCTGCATTCACACTTAGTACGTACAGTGTCAGAACAGTTTGGGGGTCAAATCTCTGGTTTTGGTTTCTGGGGACTTTTGAGTTCTTTTCATAACCATAAAGTTGGGGCATTTATAAAACTTCCTGAGAAATCATGGCATTTGAGTCAAGGTGATAATGAAGTGCCTTTTGTAAGAGCGTAGGTGTATCCTGCTGGAGGAATTTTAGAGCCTCCGCTCTAGTGCGGCAGACGGTGAAATTGATGAATTTCCATCTTCCATTCACTTGCACTGCCTTGTCAGGTCCGCAGGTGGATTGGTATAATTATGCAATTTCAGCAGAGAACTTTGCTGCTCTTTTAATTTCACATCACTTCTGTCTAATGTCTTGCTTTATTTTTTGTGTGTGGGTGTGGGGGGTGGGGGTGGGGGGCTGGATGTGGAGGAGACAGTCTGGTGAAGGAGTGAAATATATGAGGCAGGACTATCTGCCCCCTCTACCGACAGCTTCGATGTGTCCATTTATAACGTCTACTGACTCAGGATACCAGGTCACTGAGGTTCTGAGGTCTGATTTCAGCCAGAGGGTGGGGCTAAATGGGAACTTTAAATTCGTCCTCGGCATGAGTGTATGAGGGAATGGAGTGTGTGTGTGTTTGTGTGAGTGTATGTGTGTTTGTGTGAGTGTATGTGTGTCTTTTGGTATATATGGCCTTTGAGTATATAGCTTAAAATATATTTATGGGTATATATCAGCATAATATCCAGGCTGAGATGATAAAATTCCCATCCCCATTTTGCATTAATCATAAGGATGCACTTGAATTTTTGAGCTAAATTGACAAACAGGGAAAAAAAAAACATACAGCAGGACTCTTACTCTCTCACTCTTGGTCTTGTCATACGCCCGCTGAAACACAGGTGTGGCAAATCCTGGTTCAGTAACTGGAAGTCCTGTCCTGTTTCTCGCTCCAAATTCAGCTTTGGTCATTCCCAGATCGAAAGAATAAGAGATTGAGGTGATGTTCACCACAGGAAATGACTGCAACCCAAAATAAGTTTGAGATTTTTGTGACAAGTACTTGGGTAGTAAATTCATGTAAAGCCTCTGCTTGAATGACAGTTTAGCTCACGCTTCTGTAGAGTAACTTGATGCATATTTTCTTGCTTTAGACCAAAAACCCCAAATCACCACATGGTGGCCATTGGGGTTCATATAAAATGGCAAATGTCTGTGAGTGTCCCAGGCTTGCATGGTATTTCTGCAATTTACAATCTCAGGTTATATATTTAAGATACAAAATCGACAAGAATATCCATCATTGAGAATTATTCAGGATATTTGTTGTACACAACATTTGTTTAGTATGCCACTTCAATGAGTTCTGAATAGACGTACTCGGGGAAATATGTAGCCTTGCTGTGGTCCACCATTAACAATCAAAAAACTGCCTCTTTTGCGCCAGACCATCCTGATGCGCCTAATCCTTGTTTTTGCAATACAAATCTATTTTACTGCTTGCGAATCTCAAGCAACTATCAATTGCTGTTACCAAGTGACTCTGTGGGTGGCTCAGGTTTATTTCGTCGACTAGTCCTTTCATTATGCTGTGGTGTTGTTTCACTGCTTAGCAGCAGCTTGCTAGCTGCATATCTGATCCTGTCTCACAGCCAAACACACACAAAAAGAGCGCTACTCACCTTAACGCCAGCAACATTCTTCTGAATAACAAATACTGCTGCAGGTCCCGTAAATTTACATGTGACCACTGTGGAATGCTGCAGGTACCTTCTTAGCATGATTTTGTGGAGTAATCTCCAGTTTAGTAGTCCCATAGGTTTCAAAGCTTTCAATACAGGCCGGGTCCATATTCAGAAACCTTGCCGGGGATATACACTGACCTTGAATCAGTTTTTCTCTGTCCGCTGTATAACCTTGTCCATTGTGTCCTGGAGGGCTGAACTGAGCTCTGACCAGCAGTAATTTTTAATTAATAGGAGCCCTGGTGGGCACATTTATCTCATAACACTTCAGCTGCTGTTTTAAAGCCTGTGAAAGGTCTGGCCTATTTTAAAATCTATTGGAGATCCCAAGGTTTCTAGGGATCCCAAATATGTCTTTCTGTATTATACTTAGAACGCACGACAATGGGAAATGTTACGAATGCCACGATTGGCCATTCGTTGCTGATTTTCAAACTTCTCTGAAACCGCTTTCATACTGGAAGTGAGACGAATTTTATTTGCACAGAAGATTACAATCAAAGTCTTTGCATTGATTTTTAATGTAATCCATCATGCAAAAAATTTGTTAAGCCCATCTGTCCGGTGTGAAAGCAGCTTCAGTGTGATGTAGCTCCAGTGAAGCATTGCAACCAGCAGGTAAAGAATATGTAGAGGAGACCGGGGCTTATGGCAAGCCGTTTTAACATTTATTCCATATCCTTGATATCAGACGGCAGTACCCTCTACTAGTTCAGTCTTTGACCGCACTAGTGGGCCTGAGGACCGAACTAGTTACACCAAATGTCTTACTAGCTAACTAGTGCATTGCAAAAGCATGTACATGTTAACTAGTCAAGCATAAAATTGCTTAACTAGTGAACTAGTGAATCACAATTATGTGCACTAGTTAACTAGTGAGGACCAATTTGCTCACTAGTTAACTAGTGAAAACAAAATTGCTCACTAGTTAACTAGTAAAAACCTTTTCTAACCTTACTAGTTAACTAGTGCAGCTCTAAATGTTCACTAGTAAAACAAGTTAGGGGCAAAGTGTCTACTAGTGACACTAGTGAGAGTCCTTTAAGTGTCACTAGTGAACTAGTGAGATCCAAACAGAATCACTAGTCAACTAGTAAAGGCCAAAATATCCACTAGTCACACTAGTCAGTGTCTTTCTGACCTTACTAGTTCACTAGAGAGGCTAAATATGATCACTAGTAGAACTAGGGAAATCGAAAATGCTTACTTGTTAACTAGTTGGGTGTCTTTTGTCTTTACTGGTCAACTAGTGAGGCTCAAAATGGTTACTAGTAAACTAGTAAAATAATAAATGTTGACTAGTGTCACTAGTTGCACTAAATGTTAATGAGAAGGCGGGAAAAGAAGGTGTGCTGAGGCTTCCTATTGGCTAATAAGTTCAAAATAAGAAATAACGACCAATCAGCAGTCAGTATTTTGACATTCTCCCGCCTGTTTCATTTGCATGTTGCTGACTAGTTAACATGTTGGCCTGGGAAATTGCAACTAGTTAACTACTGGCTGCATGTAGCATCTTACATGTTAACTAGTCAAGGCATAAATGCTCACTAGTTAACTAGACTTTATTTGACCTTTATTCTATGCTAGTGTGACTCAAAATATCTACTAGTTTACTAGTAAGGGCCAAAATACCCACTAGCTGCACTAGTGAGGGTCCTTTTTTCTTTACTAGTTAACTTGTGCAGGCCAAAAAGACTCACTAGTTTACTAGTAAGGACCAGAGTGTCGACCAGTTGCACTAGTGAGGTTCTTTTTTACCTTACTAGTGAGCTAGTGCAGGCTTAAATTTGTTACTAGTTAACTAGTTATGTCCAAAATGTCTACTAGTGAACTAGTTTCATGTTTGTGAACTTACTAGTAAACTAGTAACACAGACGTTTGTCTTACTAGTGAACTAGTTCGGTCCAAAATGAGTCACTAGTAAACTAGTGGGGCTAAAATTTTCCTCACTAGTTAACTAGTGGAAGGCATTTTGGCACACTAGTTGACATTTTAGTCTTACTAGTTTGACAAAACTCTGCACTAGTTGACATCAGTGCACAACTAGTTAACTAGTCATGCAGTAAAATTTCACTAGTTAACATGTATGGCAGTGGCAGCACCTCACTAGTTAACTAGTTGCGCGTACATGCCGACTAGTGCACAGTTTTGTCAAACTAGTTCGACAAAAACATCAACTAGTGCACCAAAATGCCATCCACTAGTTAACTAGTGAGAAAAATTTCAGCCCCACTAGTTCACTAGTGACTCATTTTGGACCGCACTAGTTCACTAGTAAGACAAAAGTCTGTGTTACTAGTTATCTAGTAAGGTCACAAACATGCAAACTAGTTAACTAGTGGGCATTCTGGCTCTAACTAGTAATCTAGTGGCTTTTTTGGCCTGCACTAGTTAACTAGTAAGGTTAAAAAACCTCGCTAGTGCAACTAGTCGACATTCTGACCCTTACTAGTAAACTAGTGACTCTTTCTGGCTTTCACTAGTTTAACTAGTAGAGTAAAAAGACCCTCACTAGTGCAACTAGTGGACATTTCAGCCCTCACTAGTTAACATGTGAGCTACATCATGCAGCCACTAGTGGCACTAGTACGACTGAAATTCCAATATTGTACAATTAGACTGCATGCAAATGAAACAGGCGGGACAATGATTTTGATTGGTCAGTGTACAAGCCATATGCTGTGGAGATTTAAAGTGCCAGCTCAGATTTGTAACGATATTGAACTGCACTAATTTGAAGCTGCGTTTTCATTCGTTTTATTGTGTCCAAGTATTAATATGGAATAGCAATAAATTGACTGCATTTCTACATTTAACCAAACATGCAATGACTTAATGCACACCTGAAAACCCAGAGGAATGTAACTGTAAAAATTGTATGAGTCGAAAATGTGCAACTGAGCGGAATATATATTTTTTGCATTATTATTTGATAGATAGATACACTGCCTGGCCAAAAAAAAAAGTCACCGTTTGGAAATTAATGAACAAATTCTAGAATTGGATCATTATTGCGGATACTAATATGTTTCAGCTGGCAATAATCATTTTCCCCTGACTGATGAAGCGCATCGCTACTCATTTCTCAAAAAATCATGTCGGAAGACACATCCCTTGCTGGTGGAAAAGATGTTACAGTATTTCATAACAGGCAACTTATTGGCCTGTATTTAGCAAAGAAACTCATGAATGCAAAAACAAGTATGAGGAATCATTTTCACAAACATATTTGCCACCACAAAGTCCTGATTTTAGACACAGTAAAAGTTATTGGGATGTGCTCAAGAAAGACCACCGCGTGGTTCAACCATTATGTCGAGAAGACAAGATCTCGGCCAAAAATTATGGCATGTATGATCGAAAATAAATGTTCTGGCATTGCATATAGTTGTCAAAACAATGACAAAATGAATTTGCACTGTAATCAAAGCTACAGGGGTTCCAGCTAAATATTTGAGTGTGCGACTTTTTTTTTTGGCCGGGCAGTGTAGATAGATAGATAGATAGATAGATAGATAGATCCCATTAATATCCGCAAAATCTTTTAAATATGCAACTGATCGTACTGGTGATTGTGTAGACCATTTTGTTTAATTCAGTCCATACTGTCCATACGTATGACGAGCAGAAGCATAAGAGACGATTTGGAATTGAACCAACCACAAAGACTGCAGGGCGATTGCATGAAAAGGGCTCGATTGAAACATGCGTAATCTATCGCATCGATCATACCCATCTTCGAACTCAACGTTTCTTTTTAATTCCAGCAAGTGACATTATGTTCTTTATGCTGAATCTAAAACGGTTCCAGTGTTATTGTGTTAACTTGAACAGACAGAACCTCTGATTCCAATACAGCCACGCCTCGCGGCTTATTTTACGAGCTATGATTCGTGGCTGGTATTAAAAATCCATATTAATTGATTTGTAAATCCGTAAAACGTTTTTGAGGAAATCTGTGCATAATATATGGGCAATCCGTTTGTTTCTTGGGATGTTCTTTGCGGTGTTTTCAATTTTAAAATAAAAATTGTTAAGGAGTGCGATCTCCATGCATTTTAACAATACGCCCGCATTCGTTTCAAAAGTTAAAAATCTGCGCTGACTACGGACAAACGGGATTGAAATATAGGGCCTACGTTAAATATCTCCTCAACCGAAGAGCAAATTGGCCCAGTTTAAACCGAAATGTCAACTAATTATTTTAAAGAAAGCAATGTCACCATTCCTGCCTGCTAATTTACATTTGTTTTTGCCGACTAGTTTACTAGTGCGCACTTTGGCCAGCACTAGTTAACTAGTAGAGTCAATAGACTCCCACTAGTGCGACTAGTGCCACTAGTCGCACTAGTGATACTAGTGCCACTAGTCGGACTAGTGCTACTAGTGCCACTAGTCGCACTAGTGATACTAGTGCCACTAGTCGCACTAGTGCTACTAGTGCGACTAGTATCACTAGTATCACTAGTGCTACTAGTGGATTGCATGCAAATGAACCAGGCGGGACAAGGATTCTGATTGGTCAGTGAACAAACCGTGTGTTGCGGAGATTTAAAGTAAACGATATTGAGCTGCGTTAATTTGGAGTGGTGTTTTAATTTGATTTGTGAAGGAGTATTAATATAGAATAGCAATACATTGACAGCAAAACTACATTTAATTAAACACGCAATGACTAAGGCTATTGCACACCTGAAACCCAAAGGAATCTGACTGTTTTATGCGTCGAAGATGTGCAACTGAGCTTTTTTTTTTTTTTTTTTGCAAGATAGATAGATAGATCAATAGATAGAACCCATTAATATCCGCAAAATCCTTTAAATATGCAACTGATCGTACTGGGGATCAGTGGCGGCTCGTGAATTGGCAACAGGGGAAGCTCAAACAATCCCTTAAAGTTAATGATTGTTCAGGACCTGTTTTCAATCATTAATTTAAATTACAATAACAGAAACTCCGAAAACTCAACATCATCTGATGAGGCCAGTTTTCATTAATAAAGCATACCTGCCAACTCTCACGCATTTCGGCATGAGTTTAAGTGGCATTTTTACGTTCCTCTGCTGCAGACAGCAATTATTCTATCAACGCGTATGTAAGAGATTTTCGCGTGGAATTTAAGTAGGCTACTTGTCCATGGAGGAGTTTGAAGCAATGGAATTGCTTCAAGACCTTTTAAATTATCTTATTTCATTTAAACGATCTTGAAACAAGTGCATCAACCCCAACCCCTGAGTAAATAAAAGCGTGAGAAGTCTGGAGTCGTAATCAGTATGCGTTATAAATGAAAATTGGCCACATCTGATAATGTATAGAGTTTTCGGAGTTTCTGTTATGGCAGTTTAAATGAATGATTGAAAACAGGTCATGTCCAGTCATTAATTTTAAGGGATTGTTTGAGCTTCCCCTATTGCCAGTTCACGAGCCGCCGCTGCTGGTGATTGTGCAGATTATTTTTTTTTAACCCTCTCCAGCCCAATTTTATTATATTGAGAAATGAAAAATCTTTCATTCGCGGAGAATAGTTCCCATACACTAGTGGCTGCAGGTGGAACTAATGTTGTATTTTTGCTATACTGAGCTGGAAGAGTAACTTTATCAAACCATTTCCCATGTGGTCTTTATTTTTTATCATCAGTCATCAATTAATTTGTTGTTGCAAATTCGCAACATGAGCCTGGAGAGGATTAATACAGTCCATATGGTCCGTACGTATGACGAGCAGAAGCCCCGGAAAGTAGTCCATTTTGGCCAACGGCAAACTGCACTCAAAAAAATGAACCCCTCGAAAATGTTAGATTTAGCCTACTTAATAATGTTGTCAACTGGGTCCACAAAACTGAGTGAAGTAGCCTACATTTCTTGTAATGCAATTAATTAAACTGGCCAGAAATGTTAGAAGTCAAATAAAGGTTACGAGCTATTGCGTGAAACCAGCTGTCATAACATTATTAAGTAAATCTAAAACTCCGTACGGTTTCACTTTTTTTAGTGTGCGAAGAATAGAAGCATCTGGTTCTCTTATTTTATCGTGGTGTGTGTTCGTGTGCTCTTGCATCGCTGTCAAAACGAATAGCATCCCAAAATTAATAACTTCGATCGATTAAGTTGAACCTGCCACAAAGACAGCGGGGCGATTGCGTGAAAAGAGCTTGACTGAAACATGCGTAATTACGATAATTATAATGTATCACACCGATCATACCCATCGTCGAACTCAAAGTTTCTTTCTTATTCCAGCAAGTGACATGATCTTTAAGTTGAATCTGAAACGGTTTCGATGTTGTAGTGTTAACGTGAACAGACAGAACCTCTGATTTTAATACAGCTTCGCCTCGTGGCTGATTTTACAAGCTACGATTCGTGGCTGGTATTAAAAATCCATATAAATAGATTTGTACATCCGTAAACAAAGTTTTTGAGGAAATCTGAGTATAATTTCATCCGACAATCAGTTTGCTTCTTGAGATATTTTTGAGGTGTTTTCCATTTTAAAATAAAAATTGGTAAAAAGCGATCTCCCTGCATTTTAACATTATACGCTCGTGCTGTTAAAAATCCGTGCTGACTGCGGACAAACGGGATTAAAATATACGTTAAATATCTCCTTAAACGAAGGGCAAATTGCCCCTTTTTAAACCGAAATGTCAACCAATTATTTTAAAGTAAGCAGCGTCACCATTCCCGCCTCCCAATTTACATTTCTTTTTGCCGACTAGTTTACTAGTGCGCATTTTGGCCAGCACTAGTTAACTAGTGGAATCAAAAGCCCCTTTTAGCCTGTACTAGTAAACTAGTCAATATTAGACATTATTTTTATGTCACTAGTGGCACTACTAGTGCCACTAGTCGCACTAGTGCTACTAGTGCCACTAGTCGCACTAGTGTTACTAGTGGATTGCATGCAAATGAACCAGGCGGGGAAGGATTCTGATTGGTCAGCCGTCAATCTGTGGGCTGGAGAGCCTAAAGCTGCCTGCTCTGAATTGTGATGCATTAAACCATAGAATTTAACCACATTCCTTTATAGAATCTGAGAATTTTAGCAACTTTCCATTACTTATACTATTATTGATTCAAATACTGTTTGTTTGAGCAAATTTTGATTCACTTGGCTACATAATCTTTTGGTTCATAAAGAACTATCATCTTTCAAAATAATACGGCTCTTCAAGCCCACTATAGAAACCCAAATGTATTGAACTGTGGCCTCCCAGTTGTATTAGTTCCTGTGTTTGATACATTTTTCTCTAATCACACTATCATTTGATTCTTTTGATTAGAACAGAAAATGGAAGCGTTGTCACAGGACAACAAACGTGTAAATAGCAAACACAAAATTAATATTTGGAAGACTAACTGGTCATGTTTGCTACCACTAATAATCTGGGGGACTGCCGTAACCAAAACTTTAATGAATTTTACAATGGAAATGCACCGATACACAAAACCTTGAGTACTTCCTCTGAGAAATCCGAGGTAGCAGATCATGCTCTTACCATTGTGGCTTCTTATACTGGAGTCAGCTCTTTTTTTTTCTGCAGAATATGACTATAGTATATAGTATATAGTACTTCTCGCACTCAGGTCTTCATTTACTTCCATTTACTTCAATTTTCTTTGTCCCAGTGCTTTGGCTCATAAAAATTGTGGGTCTGATGCAAAAGGTGTCACGCTTGAGGCAGGCTGAGACATCTCAGCGTAAATGCCAGGAGAGAAAAGCTGAAATTCTGACCACTTGTCTCTTACTTATCTCATGATTGTAACCCCACATTTATTCATTTTATTGCATAAACAAAGGAATTGGGCTGGCTGTTTCAGAAGGGATCGTAAATAACAGTAGGATGGACAGACCCAACATTATTATAAAAACAACAGCTAAGACAAAATAAATATGAGACCTCTCTCTTGATTAAAGGGCAGCGTTATCATAAAGCATATTACGGTAAATTTTAATTATTTCACATGAAGCTTTTATCATGACTTACTTCAATCAGCCACATGATTAAAATCACCTGCCTAATATAGTGAAGCTTCCCCTTTTGCGACCAAATCGGCTCCATCAAATGGACATCGCTTGAGTTCTCAAACTCAGGGATTCCCAGCAGAACATTTGCCAGAGTATATCACTCCCTCCACCAGCTTTACTTCTTCCCACAGTGTACCCTGATGTCATATCTTTACAGATAAATGGTGCACACGCACCCATGTAAAGAAGATTATGTGAAAGGAAACAGGGATGACTGGACCAGGCCACCTTCCTCAACTGCTCCATTGTCCAGTTATGTAGCTCATGTGCTCTTCTGACTGATCTGCAAGCTAACAAGTGTCATACATACCTGGGTGTGATGCACTGTGCGTTGTGACACATTCCTTATGCAAGTATTATTAAAATTCTCCACAACTTGAGCCATTCGGCCTTGTGCCAGTCAGGACCAGACGGGACAGTCTTCATAGCCCTCGTCCGTCAGTGAGTCTTTGGCACCCAAAAACCCTGCTGCCAGTTCATGTTTTGTCCCTCCTTGGACTGTCAGCAGGGACTCTCATCTGCTGACGGGGAGCCCCCAGAAGTCTTGCCACTTCAGAGATGCTCAAATGCACTTACACAGCAAAATGTTCAGAGTAAAATCAACTCTTAAAGAGTCTATTTAGTCACACTTTGGCAAGACTGGACTCAACTACACTGTAAGAGTAAATTCCACTCCATAACAGTCAAATTAACTCTGATCATTTTACTGTGCTCAGGCCATAGTGATTTAATCCCTTGTCAGAGCCGTTCAGTTCTCATTTCTCCCACACCCGACTCATTGAATACGAGCGCCATCTATTCGCTCACCATCTAAGCTCTGTCTTCAAATCTGGGCAGCAATTGTTATATTCAACCTTGTTTGCTGCTTCAGTGAGTGGTTTTAAAGCTTTGGCTCATTGGTGTATGTTCCTTATATGCACAGTTGATGTGCTGTTATCCTTTATTGCTCAGCTTGTTGAGAGTACAGTATGTTTGATTAATTTTACGGTTGTGACTGTAGTCTTATTTATTTACATATGACTAGTTTCTTTTAAAACAATAATTGTAGGATTAAAGCTCACTTTCACAGGTGTAAAAAGCAACACTCCATATATGAGGTCATTTGGGGTGTAGGCCCAAGTGTGAAGTGATAGAAATGTAACCCTGTTTAGCCTTGTCATGGCAGACAAGTCAACTAAATCCAAAAGTTCACTCTATATTGTTGCGTTATAAAAACATTGAGGAAATTATCAACAGCAAACATCTATGACAGGGGCGGATCCTGGAATTTTGGATAGGGGGGGCACAGCCCCCATACGAGCGCCGAAGGCGCAAAGTTTGAATTTAAAGATGCCAGGGAAATACGCATTTTTCTGCCATCTAGAAACAAAATTCACGGTCTTATACTTAGATGAAAAAAAAAGCATTTTTTCATTAACAATTATCTATATTTAAGGTATAAGATTGGACTTGACTCTGCAAAGACAATCAAAACAGAGACCATGGTCCCATTCCGATAGAAACGTACGAACTGTTAAAATGATCAAAGCATCCATGAGGATACATCATGGACTAAACATTTTAAAACACAACAAATAAGTTGTTTTCTTTCACGGAGAATGGTATTTAATTCACTTTGAAGTGAATTTCCTACTTACACATTTGGCATATTCAGTAGGCATGCAGAGCCACAAAATAATCTGGAAATTTTTAATTCTCACTGAATGTGTATTGACCAGGCCTCTACATTAGCATTGAAGAGGCCTAGTTGTCACATGTTAAAGTATAGCATTTAAACTGTATTGCAATAAATACTCAGAGGATTAACTTACTTAAAAGCGTCAATATCACAATGCAAATGCTTTAATAAAAGTTCAAATCCTGCATTTAAATTAGGAGTGAACTCATCCATAAAACTGTGTTTCAGCTTGGCCTGCTTGTGAATATTCAATAACTGATCCTGGCGTGCCATCTAGTGATATAATATTGTAACTGCGTGCATAAATTTGCAGCTTTAAGTCCGTTGGCATCAACATCTGTACAAAGATAGTCTGCCAAGCACCATTGTTCTCGAACGCGTGAAATCCAGATAATCCCAATGATGAATTACATTGATATTTTAATTTGTAACGAGAAACGAAGTGGCCAGTGTCAACGTAACGAAGTGAAAGTATACTTTTTATCTTTTAAATCTAGTCAAGTAAAAGTAAAAATCAAAACTCAAGTCAAATACAAGTCCTCAAACAAAAAAAATTTTCTTTGTTACTATAAACCTCACAAAGTTCGTTAGGATGCTACTCATGGCTTCCAGCAGTCGGCAGAAATAAGTGGGCGCCGCGAATGCTTATCTACTCCAAACATAGGTTTATTTGTTGTCATATGACAACACAATTCCTTCAGTTGGCCTAAAATATAATACTAATCTATTGTGAAAGGCATCTGCATGGATACATCGTAAGCGTAACTTTATATCACTATTTTGTTGTTACGACAGTATAACAAAAGCTATAGCATCATTTTGGCTACTAACTATGGGACAAGCAAGATTGCTGCTTGATTATTCTTTTTTCCTTCATCTCTTTTGAAAAATGATGCACAAAGCTATGCAATTTTTATAAATTGCAAATGTGCTTTCATAATAGAACCTAACATGTCAGAATGTCATGAGATATGGGACGAAATAACAGAAGGAGGCTGATAATATCAGGGGATTGAAATTCTCCTGTTTTGTATAGCTTCTTCGGAGGCAGAGTACTATATATACAAACATTTAATATCAAAACTTGTAGGCCTATACTGTCTTCAATGATAGTTCAACCCAATTCCAAATAAAAAACTTAAAACATTATGAAAAATGGAGATAAAAAATAAAATCAAAACGGATTGATTTGAAAATTGAACTTTTGTAGGCTTTATTCCCCAGAAGCAAACACCAGTGAAAGCTCATCGGGCTTTATAGGGTTAAATTTTGGCTGGGAGAAACACATGCAGGAGAGCCAATAGGAAACTTCAATTCCTGTTCTTTCCCCTCCTCCTCATTAACATTTAGGGTAACTAGTGTGACTAGTGGCACTAGTGAACATTTTGGCTTCCACTAGTTCAACTAGTGAACCTTTGAGCCCCACTAGATAACTAGTAAAGTAAAAAGAGGCTTAAACTAGTTAACTAGTGGGCATTTTTCGTTTCACTATTTGAACTAGTAAACATTTAGGACCTCACTAGTTGACTAGTTAAGTCAGAAAGACTGCAACTAGTGCAACTAGTGAGCACTTTGGCTTCACTAGTTCTACTGGTAAACATTTTGAGCCACACTAGTTAACTAGTAAGGTCAAAAAGGTGTTCACTAGTTAACTAGTGAGCAATTTTGTTTACACTAGTTAACTAGTGAGCAAATTGGTCCTCACTAGTTAACTAGTGCACATAATTGTGATTCACTAGTTCACTAGTTAAGCAATTTTTTGCTTGACTAGTTAACATGTACGCACTTTAACAGCGCACTAGTTAACTAGTAAGACATTTGGTGTTACTAGTTCGGTCCAGAGGCCCACTAGTGTGGACAAAGACTGAACTAGCAAAGGGCATTGCCGTCTGATATCCAGGATATGGAATAAATGTTAAAAGGGCTTTCCATAGGGGCTTGTTTTCACACGGGTAAGTTGTCACACTGCAATTATCTTCTCCATTAGAGGGCGCAACTAAAACGTGGAATATTAGTTTTCTTCCTTTACATGGTCAGGTCTCATTACCTGTGTCAGAAGAGAACAACACATTGTAAGTTGAGATGAGCACCAATTAACCATTTTCCACAACCCAAAGTAAAAAATATTAACTTTATATATTTTAAAATAAGCTTCTTTCAGATAAAAATCCTAGCATTGATACATATGGACTTGTTGGAGAAGATATTAAGGCATCCTGTCGTACTTCAGTCATTGTTCAGTTTTAAGCTAACTTTAAGCTAGAGCTAGCATTAGCAAACGTGGCAGTTTGGGGCAACTTGTCTCAGTCATTTGGGGGCAAGTTGTCTCATGTGAAGAAAACAAGTTAACCAGCAGAGAAAGAAGAGAAAAACTGTTATTCTCACAGACACACCTGTGAAAGAGGCACTTGAAGCTGAAAGGCAGGCACAAGGGGAAAAAAGGCTGTTCAAAAAGAAAGGCACCTGCGTCGTGTTTCGAACCTGCCACAGGGATAAGTGCGGAATTTAAAGATTTGCCGAACACCGTCACAGAAAAATTACATCCTATCTGGAATACTCCCTGCGGCGATGTTCGGCAGCTTCGCAATTATGTTATCCGTTATTCATGGGTAAAGTGGCATTTAACATTTTGCACTGCTGAGGTTGTGTGGCGGATTACGTGACTTTTATTTAGCGGCCTGATGTTTTAGTCCAAAAAGACTCAATGTTGATTAGAATATGAGGACCCAGTTCCCCTAGGAAGAGTGTGAGAGTAAGGGCCTTGCTCAAAGGTTCAACAGCAACTGATCTTACTGTGGTCACACTGTCGGCTTGAACCCAGCCTCGCGTCACCAGGCTCTTCATACAGGGGAGAAGAACCACAGTCTCATCCTCATTTGTAATTGGTCCGGTGCCTGGAAAGTGGGAACTGCACTATTGGCCCTACTGCCTGAATACTCCATAAATCCTGTATTCCCAGGAGCTCTGATGGGTGCTGCTTCCTGTCATTAAAGCTCCACGCTCTCCCCCAGTTAGCCGCACCAGCGCATTGTGATGGAAGTGGCTATTCTCCTCGCAGCGGGGTGAATTGGTGGAAAGGGTTCGGCTATCTGCCCCGCAACGGGGTTGACGAGAAGGAGTTCTGCTATTCGCACTGCGGTGGAAAGGATAAGGGAAGCACTTCTGCGATTTTCCCTGCAGTTGGCCAATAAGAGATTTCATTTTATAATCTGCCACACTCTTTGATCTTTCGCGCTGAACTGCCGCGGGGCGAATAGCCTGTTGTGAACGGTCCAACAGTAATAGTGTATTTTCACGTCCTGAAAGAGGTTCTGCCTGAATACACCACGTTAATCGTACATTGTATTACAAAAATGTACAGTGCTTCAGCTGCTCCCAAAAAAACACAGTCGCTCTTGAACTAACCAACTGACGTATTCCATCGGAGTAAACTGGCACTGTAGCGATAAGCTGTTTGGGTCAGACTCTGAGCGGTTTGTGGCAGAGACAGCATTTCAATGGCTTAAAATTACATCTCAAATAAAAAACATTCCCTATTATAACCAGCACAGCAGATACAGTCTGTGGCTGCGTAAACCCTATGTGATATCAGTTTGTGCAGCAATGTTACAATAGACTTTTTCACAGGCGTTTCACTCTTCTACGTAAGGCTCGGGTACAGCAGTGCTCTTCAGTGTGCACTGTTGAGATTTCCCTTAATGTAGCCAAACGAAATGCTCTTTGGAAAAATGATTACTGCAAACACGGAGTTCTTTTAGGGATATGGGTGGCGTATCAATATCCATGTTGAGCGCAAATAGCCTCAGCTGCTGAAGTCCAATATTCTGCAAAGGACTGCGGTGGAAGGTATAAGTGCACCTCGATACAGCTTTGCTTTCATGTGCAGGAAAGCAACACGCACAGACCATTTTGGAAATGTTTGCACCAGTTTAATGACTTTGCAACCGCACTGACTGTGACCCAAACAGCTGATCGCTACACAGCGCCCAGTTTACTCCGATGGAATACGTCATTTGGTTAGTTCAAGGGAAACTGTTTTTTCCGAGCAGCTGAAGCACTGTAAATTTTTGTAATGTAGCATACAATTGAAGTGGTGCATCATTTTCAGGTAGTAGCTCTTATAAGCCGCGAAAATATGCTGTTACTTTGGTTCCTTTCACAACATTGAATCGTGTAAACCTCCATCCAGCACTATGCACTGGTGCGGCTAACTGGGGGGGAGCAGGGAGCTTTCTACTGCATCTAATGTATGTAGAGGCAATTTGTAGCTCATACAACCCCACTTAAAAAAGCGAACTATCCCTTTAAGCTTTTTCCTCAATGTACACTGAACAAAAATATAAACGCAACACTTCTGAGAAATATGACCATGTTCAGAAGTTCACTGTACTTTCATAGGTCATACAATCTGTCTACACTCATACTGCAATACATTTTGATCAATGATTTAAGCAGACAAACAAGAATCTCGCGATGGCGTGATGATACAGGGGATGGGGTCTGTTGTCCAGATTTCACAAATCAATATTTGGTATGTCTGCCTTTGGCCTGCTGCACTGCTACATGTCTGCTGTGAGGACTGTAACAAATGGTCAGTGGTGAGTTGGGCCTCGTGTTCCCCCTTCAAGAGCTGTGTGGAGTTGGTGGCTATTGGCTGAAAGTGGGATCCAATGACAAACTCGTTGCTTGTGGACATCCCAAAGATGCTCGAAGGGGGACAAACCTGAGGAATAAGCCAGCCATTCAACCACACAAATGTTTTCAGGCTCAAGGAACTCTGTGCAGACACGGGTGACGTGGGTAAGGCATGGTCCTGCTGGATGGTTATTGTTTTGATGGATGAATCGTAGGACGATAGGCAGCAGCATCTCATCGTGAAATCACACTGCATTCAAGTTGCTGTTCATAAAACTGCAGTTTGGTGCAATGTCCTTGGAATATTCCCACCCAAACCAGCACTCCCCCACCATGTGCCATCATGCACACCATCACGTCAGCGCAACAATCCCCCGTCCATCCGCTCAGTGAAGTTGGAAATATGACTCATCTCTAAAGAAAACAGTCCTCCATTGTGCCATTGGCCATCAAATGTGTCTATTCACTTCGTTTAACCTATTTTTTCATCGAGCTGAGGAGAGGTCCAATCCACAAAGAGCAAAACACATAAAGATAGGGACTTCCTGGAGATTATTTTTCTCGGTTTCGATGGTGGGGACCAGCTGTCTCATCTGCAGTGGCAGTTACTGGTCTCAGACGATCACAGAGATAGAGTCCAGATATGGGGGTCTTGGGTGGGCGTTGTCACACATGGTCGTCATGCATGTGGGCGGTCTGCTGTCTTGCCTCATTCCTCAAAAAGATGTTTTATGCGACTTATTGTTGAAACATGGGCATTAAGAGCCCTTTCAACATCCCTGAGAAACATTCCTGCATTGAGCATGCCAATGGCAGTCCTGCCACTTAATTGGCTGATTGGATAATTGCATGAATAAGCAGATGTGCCACTGTTCCTAATGAGGTGTTTGATGAGTGTAGACTACCTATAATACGTGGGACATAGTAACAGGCCACCGAGGCTTTGATAATCAGAAATATTTTTTGGCAACTTGTAAGCACGCGTATGCCCTCTGTGGGTCGGCTTATATTTTGAAAAAAGTTTGATGTTGAGTGTGACAGTGAAAGATTTTATTTATTACCCCGCCCCGCCCAAAGTAGGAGGGCAAGGGCTATTATTTTGGTTTGATTTGTTTTTGTGTTTGTTTGTTACCACTTTATCAGCAAAACTAATGGCCAGATTCACCCCAAGTTCGGTTTAGGGATTCGCCACTGACCCAGAATAGATGTCTGTTGAATTTAGGAAAAGTAGGTCAAAGTATTTGTGAGGGGCGGGTTTTGTTGTTGTTGTTATTTATTTATTTATTTATTTATGAATGCATTGACCCAGTGAGTGTCTGCTCTGCAAATTGTAAAGGGCCGAATTTGCTCGAGAATAATTTGCACTGATGCCAGATCAAAGGCCTAAATTGCCTCTCTCCCAATAACCAAATCAGCAAAGAATTGTAATATCAAATATGAATGTAAATATCATAAAATCTGCGTGATGCAAATTGATGAGCCAAAAATTATGACCACTCACTGACAAAGTGAATAACGTTGCTTATCTTGTCACAACAGGGCATCTCAAGGTCAGTGAATAGGCCCGAAATGGGGGCGAACCGTCAGTTTCCATAGTTGACACATGAGCATCTGAAAAATGGCCAAATCATTATGGTCAGATAATGGGACAGAGCATCTCCTATATGGCGAGGCTGTGGCTCGACTTTGAAAATTTGAATGGTGGTTGGGGAAGGAATGTGTCTCAGGATGCATTGAATCACAACAACAACAGGCATGAGAGCGTTGGAACTGGGCCTTAGAGCTTTGAAAGGCAGTCGTCTGTTTGTCAGGCTGCATTTTGTTTTAAATCTAGTTTGTTGGCTGGAAACAGGTACATTGTTTAGCCGGAGAAGAGATGGCATCAGGATGCATAGTTAGAAGACGACAAGCTACGAGGGAGTGCAATGTTCTGGGAAACGTTTTGCCAGTAAACCCTAGCCTGACTCAGCCAGCCTACATACTTCTGCTCAATTTCATTTCGCTTCACCACTCCATCTGATCACGAAGAGCTCTGCCTCGTTTATCTCTGCAGAAAAGACGCCAGACCAACCAACGAACAGAAGGCGTGGCCGAGAGCCATGATGTTGCCGCTGCGCCAAGTTTGAAATTGTATTCTCCGATATCAACAATGGCTACGGACATAGATGCACGGGAGGCCATTTGCCATGGCCTCATAGATGCACGGGAGGCCATAATCCCGGGTATCAGCGACTGAAAGCCACAAGATGAATGTTTGGTTCATTTTTTGAATGGAAATGATGTTGTACGCTAATCCTTACAGGTTTCGGGAAAAGTTGTCAAATCTACTTAATATCCATCATGAAACTTATTAAATACACACCCTCTTCATCTCTGTGAGAGACAGCCGAACCACCTCAGCTAGCTTCTAGCGTTACATTGCCCGCAAATTCACACTATTTAAGTTAGCAGCGAACTTTTTAAAAGCCTTGTTTTTGTTCGCGTCACAACCTTTTCGCACAATACCTATTATACCTATTATGTTGTCATTATCCATGAATGAAATGGCTGTCTGAGACAGCCAAACGCTTAGAGCTAAACTGTGTTTCCGTGAAGTTAGATGGCGTGCTTGGTATGATGTTAGCGCAAATACGGTTAACAGTTCCGTTTTCGCATCAGCGTAGATTTCGTCCTGATATAAATAATGTGTTATTCTCGCCGATTCTGCCATTGGTTTTTTAGTGTCATATGTTTTTTTTAACAGCAGCAGTATCTGCAGGATAAACGACAGCTCAACAGTTTGTTTCTTGTTAGGAGAACAGAAAGAGCACCTTTGGTTCTTTGAAGTGAATGAGTGAAGGCTAAAATGTTGTAGGTGGGCATATGTATGGGTACAGTATTAACTTTAATGATATATATATATATATATATATCTACCTGCACACTCACACACACACACACACACACACTCAGCGATGTGTATGCCAGGGAAGAGCACGGTGTTGGAAACTGGAATTACTGCAAATTTCTTTTTTTTTTTTCCTCGCGCTGCATCTACCCCTTCCTTTTAAATTTTTCCCCCATCATTCTAAACCCCCTTCTCACTCATAAAACCCCCCAAAAATATTTGTGCCCCCCCCAAAAAAACCCAAGAAAGTGGAGGTTGTGTATGGTACTCATAATAAGGGAACCGGCCGTTCTGTGTGCTGCAGCTAATTGGTTGGTCTGTTTGCCCAGACAGGGTCAGCTGCGGCAGTGTCTGGTGTTTTCCCGTTGTCAACATAATATAAAATCATATGGAAGCCTTCAGTCACCCGTCTAACTGGACCGGAGAGCTCTAATCTGGCATAATGCACCCATGTAGCACTCAAGTCGTTGTGCTCTCAGCCATGTCAAACAATGAAGTTGTTTCAGCGCCATCTTCAAGCCATGCAAGAGGAATTCTGAAGAGGGTGCGTGCGTGCGCCCGCGTGTGCGTGTGTGTGTGTGTGTGAGTTATAACGCTTAGTTTATTGACATCCTTCCACTCCCTGTTATTATTATTTCAGAACATTATTAATTTTTTTCCCAAGAATCCGGCTGGTCCCCATCATCATCATCATCAGTGTGTTGTGCACCTTCTCTGCGCAGTATTGATGCCCCCGTATGATGGAGATCAGAAGCTCATATTTGCACAACTGATGGACCAATTCAGCTTATGAAGTGACCTTCAGTGCGAAGCCTCCCTCTCCATGCTACGAGGCCCAATTAGCCTGGAAATTTCCACTTATTAATTTTGCATGTCAGGGTCACGGTGAAGGCCGTATGAAATAAGGGAGGCGCCTTCTGTGCACGACCCCTTACAGTTCCTTTACCCGCCCCTGGAGTTGGTTTTCGTGATTATTTCACAGTTTTTTTGGACATGTCCTCAGAGTAAAGGCAGCAGCTGCAAGCCAGAGCCTCAGCTGCACAGCAGCCCGACTCCACTAACGACATACTGCACCACCAGAGCTACAGAATCAACAAACCACACCCTGCAACAAAAACAGTAGTGGTAACAAATCAGCATTGCAGTGCGAATGTAAAACCTGCACAAACGTGATGACAAAATCAGCAACAAAAGAGAAAAATTCTCTTTTCACTGTTTACCTGAGGATGATTGATTGACTATCAGCTCCTTATAGTGTAGTTAAGCCGAATCGGCTTCCTTTCTCTCCCAGCACTGTTTAGTTAGTTATTTTGTTGTTCTTGATTGTATTTTGTATGGTGCTAATAAATAAAAGAAAAAAAAAAAATAGTTACTGGGTGACAGTCTTGATTTAAAGGGTACCCTCACCAATCTTACAGATTCCAGGTAAAGTTTGTCATAATCTGCGCATGAAGCTTACCTACTCTGCCCTGTTGTACCTACCACTGCAATCGTATGACCAAATAATAGCACAAATTTCTGCTATTCAGCCACCGGTAAGCATTAGGTCACTAAAGGCCTGCAAATTATAAAATCATTGTTGTATTTTTATATTATTATTTTCCATTTGTCCTTTTCACAGTAGTTTTGCATATTTTAGTGCATTATGTAACCTTAATACCTGCAGTACTTTTATTGAGGGCTCGTTTCATCTCGTGCCTTGGCCATATGTCGCTTCTGGAAATGAATTAAGTTTGTTTTGAAGGCATTAACTGTAGAGCGAGTGCATCTGCATTAGCCGTACGAGCGCTTCTGTATCCTTGCATAATGTGTCGGGAGGAACAGGAAACGCATCATATGCATCAAGGCCTTTAGGCATTTGTTAATTCTACACTGTGCACGTCGTGAATATAAATGCCAGCTGTGGGTGGTATAACCCTTTTCAAACTAGTGTTACTCCTGCTCATCGCAGAGTCTAAAAAAAACTGTCCTTTAACATGACTGTCAGATGCAGAGATATTATCTACCTCTGCCTCCATGTCCTACCCGTTCCCCCTGGGTAAGAGATAATTGGGGGGGGGGGGATTATAAATCACAAATACAATACCTGTTCATTAAAAAAATGTTGTCTTTTGTCCAGTGCAGTTTTGATAAGTGAAGTGCACCCTCACAATGTCCATCGGGATCATCACATACTGTATTTTTAAAACCTATATCAGATTTTAAAAGCTAGTTTATTTTTATTTACTTGATGACCCAGTTCTCATCAAAGTTCCATTAAAAAAAAAAAAAAACAAGAAACAAAGAAACAGAGCCATCAGTTTTAAACAGGAACCATTCCTTTTACACATTTATGGTCATTTATGAATATATGAATGCCATGGCTTTTTCATCAGTTTAATGCACCCTTTGTGAGTAAAAGTTGCAATATCTTTCAAAAATATAAAAAATTATTAGTGATTCCAAACCTTTGAATGGTACTGCATGCTTGTCCTCATTGCACTTTCTAGCGAGGTCCGAAACCGTTTTGTGCAGTGATGGTAAAGTGGAACAGGGTTCTCAGATTTGTCCAGAAAGGGTTGATGTATCTGCAGGCTTTTATTCCAACCAAACAGTTTAGCCCCTGATTCTACTCATCGAGGTCCTTAGCAAAGGCTCAGCGGGTTGGTTAGTAGAATCAGGCATGTAAGTGCTGGGATGGAATGAGAGCCTGCAAACATGTATGACCCTCTCTGGGTAAGAGTGAAAACCCCTGAAGAAGAATCTATTGTAGTTAAATCTCAATATTTTCCCCCTTTTCTGCAGCCCACAGCACCAGTGAGCCTGACAGGGCCTCCCAGGATGGTACCATAGGGGGCGTGGGGGGCCTTCAGTCGGTTCTGAAGGGCACAGCGTCCCCGGCATTCGGGGCCATCGTCATCATCATCATAACGGTCATCATCTCCGGCAGCGCCTATCTGTGCTTCCTGAAGTACGTCTGCACCGGCTGCTGTAAGCCCACCCAGGTGGCCCCCCTCTCCCACACCGACCCCAACAAGTCTGAGGAGCAGGTGTAGCAGCGGGGCTAGTGTGTACCTGAGAGAGATACTGTGTGTGTGTGTGTGTGTGTGTGTGTGCGCGCGCGCGCGTGTGTGAGCGTGGCTGTCTGTGTGTGTGTGTGCGTGCATTTTTTGCTTCAACTCTCTTTCACTCACGCCAGAAATGGGACGTAATTAGTTCACTCCTCATCAGCATCAGGCAGTCAGCTGGGACCCGGGGACCGAGGGAGTGAACTAGGTGACATTAGACGGCCGCTAACATTACAAAGATCAGTTTGAGAGGTTGATCAAGAAATATAGGGATCTATCTCCTGATGTTCCAAAGAGAGTTTCTATAGCCTCTCGTGATGAAGATATTGGTGATGCCAAACCAATAAAACAGCATCCGTTCCGGATGAATCCTGAAAAGAGAAAGATTGCTGAGAAAAAGGTTGAATACATATTAGAACATGATATCATAAGACCCTCTAACTCAGATTGGAGTTCACCCTGTGTGCTAGTTCCAAAACCTGAAGGAAGTACTAGATTCTGTACAGATTATCGCAAAGTCAATGCTGTAACTAGAACTGATGTGTTTCCAATACCTAGTATTGTTGATTGCATCGATAGAATAGGGCAAGCAAAGTTTCTGATAAAGATTGATTCATTGAAGGGTTATTGGTGTGTGTCTTTAACTGAGAGGGCCAAGAGCATCTCTGCTTTTAGCACACCATCTGGATTATACCAGTATGAAGCCCTACCCTTTGGCATGAAAAATGCCCCAGCCATGTTCCAAAGGATGATGCAGTCTACAATCGCCGGATTGCCACACATGGGTGCGTACATCGATGACCTGATCACATGGAGTGACTCCTGGGAAGAACATCTGAAAGATGTAGAGACGTTGTTCCAGCGCTTGACCCTGGCTAACCTGACTGTTAACCTGAACAAGAGTGACTTTGGTTGTGCTACTGTCACCTATCTCGGCTATGTCATAGGCCAGGGTAAGGTGGCGCCCATAAATGCTAAATTCCGAGCCATCGTGAACTTTCTAGTTCCTGACAACAAAAAAAGCTTTGCGCCGCTTCCTTGGAATGATCGGGTACTACCGCAAGTTCTACAAGAACTTTGCTGAGTTTGCTCTCAGTCTCACCAACCAACTGAAGAAAGGCGTAAAGTTCACTTGGGATGAAGCATGCCAAAGAGCCTTCGATCACCTGAAGTTTCTCCTGTGTCACTTCCCCGTGCTCAAATCTCCTCACTTCAATAAACCGTTCTCCATCGCGGTCGATGCTAGCTAACAAGCTTGTGGTTCTGTGCTCCTACAGAGGAGTGACTCTGAATACATTGAGCATTCCGTGGGATACTTCTCCAGGAAGTTCAATCGCCACCAAAAGAACTATTCCACAGTTAAGAAGGAGCTGTTGGCTCTGGTTTTATCCTTACAACACTTTGAGGTTTATGTTTGTACTGGGCAAAAGCCAATGATTGTTGAGTACGATAAAAATCAATAATAGGAGATTGGTGAATTGGAGTTTGATTTTACAGGAGTTTGACTTGGATATTAAGCATGTGAAGGATACTGACAATGTAATTGCTGATTGCTTATCCCGTGTTTGAGTATGTGTATATATCACGTGTTTATTATCATATTGTATTATATGTATATATTCATTAATTCATTCATCTTCTATACCCGCTTATTCCTCACTAGGGTCGCGGGGCGAGCTGGAGCCTATCCCAGCTGGCCACAGGCAAAGGCAGAGACCCACCCTGGACAGGTTGCCAATCCATCTCAGGGCGCACACACCATTCACAGACCATTCACTCTCACACTCATACCTATGAGCAATTTAGTGTCACCAATTAACGTGATATGCATGTCTTTGGACTGTGGGAGGAAACCGGAGTACCCGGAGAAAACCCACTCGAACACGAGGAGAACATGCAAACTCCACACAGAAAGGCCCCAGGCCAGATTTGAACCCACAACCGTTCTTGCTTTTTATTCTGGGGAAATACAATACAATCATACAAATATCATACATACATACAGATTAAAACATGTGTTAAGATAACACACGATCACACAACTAAAAAAAACTAGAACATTACTCACAGCATACAAAGTCATAGCAATTATGTTACAGATAGTGACTAGTATCAATCATGGCTTTACAGATGGTGGACTAGGATGATGATCAATCATGATATGCCTATATAATATTACAGATGTATGGTGACTAGGATCAATCATGGTAATACAAATGTAATGACTGAGACCAAGAGCATTAATGAGCTAACTGTAGGCTCTACACAGCAGCTTGACTAGATTATACATGTTAGAGTCTCTGTGCAAAAAATCTGATTCATGTAGAAGACAATGTAACGAATCCACAACGCCATCCCCTTTTGCACAAACAGAGTGTTGTCCTCTACGATTGTTATTAAACGCAGTCTCTGTAGGGGAGAGACCCATTGAAATAATTCTACTAGCTAAAGTATTAGGAATATGTTTGCCTGTTATGGCATACAACGATATAAAATATTAACATAGGTCTCGCACAGGAGAGTCAACCTTGAATATACGCTGCCAGAGGGAAACATTCATGTTATCAATAACATTAAGTACAGGCGGAAAGGCTAGTGCCTTTAACAGTTTAGTATGGCGACAATAATTACTTAAACCCAGAGATCGCTTAATAACACATCCTTGTAGAGACTCTAGTTTCTATACTGAGTATTCCTAAGAGACATGGTATCCAAACCGTATATTAAAGTTGGGTGAAAAATTGAATTCCACAGATAATATTTTATATGAACCGGTAAACCTGGATATGGCATGCCTGCATTGTCCAGGCTTGTCGACACTTCCTCTGCCTGTGCTCAACGTGGGCATCAGGACGACCATCACTGGATAGCATAACACCCAAGGTTCTATCACATTCACATTTTCCATTGTATTTTCACCTAGTCGCCAATACGGCTCAGAGACCAACAAGTTTTTTCCGTAAATCATACATTTAGATTTTTTTTATACCAAATTTGAAACACCACGTTGTAGAATAACAACAAGTGTCTACTTAACCATTTTTGTATTGAAAAGAAAGATTTTGCCTTTATGAGTCAAATTTTTTCCCTCTTGGAATGGAAGTGTAATGTGGAAAAAAAAAGCCACTAGATGGCAGTATTGACTTTTTTTTGTTAAGCCAGTCTGGAGCTAGGTTTTGGGCATGTCCTGGGCATGTCTGAGAGGGGTAAGTCCCAGAGAATTTAAAAAAAAAGTCTGGAAGGTGGGAGGGGGCTGGAAAAGAGTATTTAAGGAGAGAAATTGAGAGAATAAAGTTGTAGGAGAGATTGCAAGGAGAAGGATACATGTGACCAGACCTGACACTCTTTACAAGACCGGTGAAGCTTTTTGTGGATTTTTGCCTGTGTTGGAGCATTTTCCTGTCCCAGATCATTGCAAGAAAGCAACCCCATCTCCATTACCGAGGGGACTGTAAATATCTCATTTTTGTTTATATCAATCTTGGTCAGTTTTTGTTTGTTTAATTAAATTTGTTAAAGTTTTAACAATTTTGTCTATCATCCTTTGCTGTCCGATAGGTCATAACAAATTAGGGGCCATAACAGCTGCTTCGGACATGGTCCGGGATAAGCAAGTTTTACTCTCGCTTAGTAAAATCTGAAACCATCTGTATCTGAACATGGGCTGAAGTTCAGAATATTTCCCTGACCGTTAAGCACTGCGAAGAGGAGCTTTGTTCTAAAACAGTGACCTCTGTAATAGCTGCTTGATCTCAGTACTTTCTGTTTGGACTTTTTTTTTTTACCTCTCAGAGTGTGTAGGAGACCATTATGCTGGAGTTTGGGTCCAGTTTTTGTGAAAATGTTTGCTTGAATTCAAGGGTTTAATTGTGAAAAGTCCCCACTGGTGTCACTGCCATTTCCGCCAGAGCATTTTTACATGTCTTTATATGTATGTTACGTTGTTATTTATGTTATTTAATCAAATCTACAATGATCCATGATGAAGGTGTGTTTGTTGAAGAAGTCAGACACCAAATTGCAGATATTTGCTCACTGTTACATGTCACCGAATGATGCCAGTATTGGATATAAGCTATAACTCTGTGGCCAGAAACAGGCTCAGTTTTTATGGCTGCTTCTTTTTGAGAGGCATGACTCACCTGTGCCACTGTGGCTGGGTCCTGTTTCGGTCATTACACCTGCCAATCAACGAAGCTGGGCGGAGGTTATGTTTTCTCCTGTGTCTGTTTGCCTGTTTGTTTCTTTGTTTGTCTCTCTCGAATTTCCCAATCATTGTCGATGATATTGCGCGGAAGTATGGGCCATGGGCCATGGAACAACTGATTACATTTTGGGATTCATTCCAATTCAAATAAAGCCACCGTGGCCATATTCGTCCAGCTCGTAGTGACACATGCCTTGGCGGTGGTGTGAGCTCTCTGAGCGCGCTCTGTTTCAGGACTTGTTTTCAGAGAGAGGTAATAGCAGTGACAGTTGTCATCATCATTAATGTTCTCCCACAATAAAATGTTTGCTCAATAAATGTATTGTCTACATTTGTTATTGCCTTTTGTGCCAATTTGTTACAACCCTATTTCCAAAAATGTTGGGACTCTGTCAGTTTTAAGTGGAAACAAAATGGAATGATTTGCAAATTACTTAAACCCTGTATTTGATTGAAAATAGTACTAAGACAACATGTCCGATGCTGAAACTTTGAAATTTTATTTCTTTTTTTTTTTTTTAAATATCTGCTCATTTTGAATTTGATGCCAGGGGCAAAAAAAAAAAATAGAAAAGTTGTTTGATGCTACCAGCTTGATGGGACATCTCACAGCTAATTAGGTTGACTGGCAACAGGCCAGTAACATGATTAGGAATTAAAGGTCTTTCAGAAGTAAAGATGGTGAGGGCTTTACCAATCAAAAATTAATTCAATGATTTAAGAATAATTTTCAATTTCAATTTATTTGTATAGCGCTTTTCACAGATAAACTGTCACAAAGACGCTTTAATAAAGTTTCTCAGAGTAAAATTGCAAAGAGTTTGGGGGTTTCAACATCTCCGGGGCATCATATAATTTAAAGGTTGAGAGAATCCAGAGAAAACTCTGTACCTGAAGGACAAGGCCTAAAACCACTATTGAATGTCTGTGATCTCCAGGTCCTCAGGTGGCACTACAATGAAGGTTTTTGTGTGGAAATCACTGCATGGACTCAGGAACACTTCTTTAAACCACTGCCAATGAAGTCTGTTGCTGCTCTCACAAATGCCATGTTAAGATTAAACCCTATATAAACAAGATCCAGAAACGTCGCTGCTTTCTCTGATCGTTTTTGCCTTGTATGTAGGTCCCACCCGCTGTTCAAATCTGGTACTTGGTTTGATTTCTGTGGTTGTCTGACGGGGCCCCTGTCAATTTTTGATGTTTCATTTAAATATGATTAACACATTCTCACCAGTATACTGACTTACTGAAAAGATTCCACTGATCATCTCATGACCAAACATACTTTACCAACCAGTCAGAGGTTATTGTGCAGTTCAGTTATGTTTTTGTTCAGGTTTTAACAAAATACGAGCTGTTTGAACTTAATCTTACATGGGAAAAGGCAAGACAGGAATAGTAGGAATAGTGAGGAGTTAATTTTTCAGGATGGTTGTATAAAGTTTTAAGTTTTTATATATATATATTCTGTATATATATATATATATATATATATATATATATATATATATATATATATATATATATATATATATATATATATATATATATATACTGTATATATATATATATATATATATATATATATATATATATATATATATATATATAGATATATATAAATTCTGATGATTACAATGAACGGTTGAATCACAAAATTTTTTGACTTGGTAAGCAAAATCATATTAGTTTTGAGCAGCTTTGTTTGTCAAGTTGCATGTCATTAACACTAAACACATGTTGTGTTCGACATTGAAATCTGGTCCGTCAGCTTGATCTCCAGCTCACTCTACCAGCTAAACCAGCATAACCAGCTTTTCCCAACATTAGACCAGCTTAGTCCACCAGCAGACCAGCTACTAACTGTTGGCAGCATCCAAAACATGGCCTGCACAATCCTGAACCATATTGGGACCAAAATGAGCGCACCCGAGGCGGCCCTGTGTAAGGTGAATGGTTCGTAAAGGAAACACACACTAACATGAAGCCACACCAAACGGGCCCAGCTGGGGGTACGTGTAAACAGATTAAAGAAAGAGTTAAATTGATTTTATGTTTGTTGACAAACTTAACACCTAAAGTGTATTTTTTTGCACCATTAATTCTGAAAGCTGGCTACATATGACCTGGATTTATTTATTCATTTATTTTTAGTTTGACCTGAAAAAGGAAACCCTTCCTGACTCACTGACTGGAAAGAAAAAAATCGAGTGAAAAATTTGCGATGAACTTGAGCTGACCTGTAAGTTTAAGATCGCTCTTATATTCAAAGAATGAATGTGGCGAGATTTTCTGAATGAAAATGACACATCCAAATGTGTGACCTGGGAGTTTGCCGTTTCACTGGCCGAATCAGGTCACAATAACATCTACTATTGATACCGTTATCTCCAGAATTTAACTCAGTCGGTCCCTTTGACTGAGTTATTAGGCTTAATTATAAGGCTTTTGTTTTGTCGATGTCTATATAGTTATTTTTTTGTTTTGACTATGTGCGTTTGAAAGCCTATTTGTATGTGAACGAGTCGCTGCTTTGAGATGTCAAGGACAGTTGTACGACGCTTGAGTTAACCGTGATTCACCGGGGCTCCACAGGCTTTGACTGCTGGTCCTGTTAAACATGACTTTAATAATTGCAGCTGTTGCAGGGAAGAATGACTTCAGAACAGAATGAATAGCACAGCAGGGCTCCCTGTAGCTAGCACCGAAGCCACAAACTATCTCATTATCACTGTCAAATTTCACATCACTCAGCAGGAAACCCCATATTTAACTGACGGCCATTATGTTACTGTCTCTCTTTTCATTTCACTGTTGCGGGGTACTGTCGGACCATTTTCAATCCACATAGATTCCTCGCATCTTTTGATTACGCTATGCATCGTATGCATCATAGACGGTGAAATGTCCAAATCTTGTCCTATCGTTCTGTGAGGAACATTGTTCCTTTAATGATTTTATCATGTATTTGTAATCAAAATTGGTGTTCATCAGGCCATCTTTGCTCCTGAAGGACGAGACCTTTCCTGAATGATGCTTTTATATCAAATCATGCACACAAACACCTGCTGATGTCAGCTATTTCAAATCACATCATTATTCTGTGAATAAGTTGAACAGGCAAGTCATTAAAGATTTTGTCTTCACTGTCGGCAATGACCTACTTGTCAAAATAAATGTCGCAATCACTGCTTTCTGTTTTTGTGGTGCATTGTCCGAACAGAAGAAACTGTTTCTGAGTTTAGGGTTGATAAATTAATCAAAAATAATCAATGTTAACTTTACAGAGGATTTCTGAGACTTTTCTTGACAGACACTTTTCTTTGAACCGTTCACTATACGTTGCGATCATATGCTAGGCTAGTAATCTGGGATGGCTTGCGCTTCTGATGTGGGTGAGTGAGTGTGAATGAGACAGAGGAGTTCACTCGCAGTGTAAAAGGTGAGTTTAGCTGCTATTGACAAACCCTGGCTTCTGAAAAGCTATCGAAAACTTGGTCCTTGCCACTATCTGTGAAAGCGCATTAACACTCACAATGAGTGGCAGCCTTCCCATGATGCATTTGGTCCCGTTAACAGATTACATTTTCCTTTGTTTGATTCCCTGGCTGAAACGAACCATATTCACTAACATGTTCAGTTCTCTTTGGTGAAATACAAATAGCTTTTATATTGGTTCCAGTGCCACAGGAAATCGCACTGACATCTCACGAATGCCAGTGCTGTCACGTACAAGTTAATGCTTGATACAGTAGGGCGTCTAGGCATGAAATGGAAAGGACTGACGATGTGCTGACAAATAGCCAAAGTTGGGAGGTGCATTTGGTGCACAAATGACATGCGTGCAAGGAGGTTGTGTGTGGAGGAAACTGTGACAACAGTTTTATGTGTTGCTGCATGATGGTTGAATATTGTCTCTTTGTCTTCAGGTAATAAGCTTAGGAGCAGTTCCAAAATGGAGAGGAAGAAGAAGAATTTAATCAGAAAATTCTGTTTTTTTTTTCTTTAAACTCCCGAGGAGTAAAAATCAACTCCATATACAATTAAAACACATATGAGATTATCAAATGGACTCTTGTCCGAACTCAAATTTCACTTTATTGTTAGCTCAAGGACTGTTTACATGTACACTGAGTCTTCAAATAAACTGTATTTTACTCAATGTAAAAACTTACATTCATTCAAATTCAACTGAGAGAGAGAGAGAGAGAGAGAGAGATGTGTTAAAAGGTCTGCTCTCAAAAAATTGATAGAAAAAAGGAAGAAATATGTGAGAAGTAATTTAAACTTTGCCAGTATACCAATGAGGCCTTTTAGCTATTCCAAAAACCTGCCCCTATCAAATTTGGATTGAAGACCTTTGTAGGAGCCGCATTTATGTTTGTTTTACATTGCGCTCATATTTTGTTGTTTGTACATTTTTGTGAGACTGCGCCCTCTACAGATGGTGAATGGTGCCACCAAATGGCATAAATGGATGCCAATTGCGCATGACGGGAGGAAGGCAGGACGGCAGGTTACAGTCATTGACCTAGGCCCGTTTAAACCTAAGCCTAAACCCGGAACCCTAGGCTCGTAATCGTTCTGAACCTGGACCCTGAAACTGAACTTTATAGTCTTCTGCTGCACACCATTGCATTCTTTGTTTGTATTTAATTTTCGTTTGTAATAAACCAAGATCAATTTCCAGTCAAACTCCTCTCCTGGATTTAATGGATACGGGTTTTGAGTCTGACGCTGCTTTACCTGCTTTCTTCATGGTGGTGAAAATGGAAAGGAACTCGGGGCTAAAGGAAGAGCCCAAACCTGTTTTTTGCCACTACAACCTTTTAAAAACTTTTTAAAAAGCAAGGTACATTTCAGTTTATAGCTTTGGTGGGTGATTTATGAACACTTAAGTACAAATAGTAAACCATGATTCATATTACTTTTCGTGAGCCTTCTAAAAGCCTGTAGTGGACAGGACCTTAGATGACTTTTTTAAGAGGGTTTTGTCACTTAGTATTTTACTGTGAACTGAGATGAGACTTTTTTCAAACAATGTATATAAAACATTTAACTTCCCATTAAAAACGTGCAAAATGTGCCATATTAAAAAATGTATTCCATCTTTATTTTATTTAAAAATCTGAATGAACATAATTGTATTCACTCCCCATTTGATTTGAGTTGATCGCTCAAAATGAGTAGCACACGGTCTCTAACCCCAGGGTCAGTCCGTTGATAAAATATTCACAGCTTGCCAAGTCATCAGCTACCTTGTTCTTCTGTAATTAAGTGTGACAGATATGCATTTGTTGCCTGGCGCCTATGGCACATACTGCACAGCTGAACACCATCTGCTGTCAAATCCCTGACACATTGAGCCTTGAGAGCAAAGCGCTCTCACAGGAGGCCTGAAATGCCTTTGTGGGGAAATGAACAGGTCCACAGCTGGTACAGAATGAGAGCGGTAAATTAAAAAATATTACACCGACTGAAGACCTTCGGCATCAACCTGAGCCTGCAAGCGACATACCAAAAATAAAAATAAACACATCTTTCATTTTCCCACAGATGACGTACTGTTACCAAGCTGCAAAACATACACAGACAAAACAGTTAACCAGAACTGAAAAGCAACAAATGTAACCCTGTAACATTGATGTCAAAAATGTAAAACTGCCAGATTTTTCCCAAGAAAGAACGTTTGAAATAGATATCCTTCGGAGCGGGAATCCGCAAATTTGGCTCTCAGATCCGAATCCAGCCCTGTTTTCTTTCCTCCCAGGAAACTCACTGAGCAATTACTGCTGCTGATTAGCCAGACAATCTTCACACTCTTCGGTAAATTGGGTGCAGAAATCCAGCAGCTCTGTCAGGTAAACTTGTGTATTTGGTTAAAATATTTATATGTGTGACGATATAACGAGAGATCTTCATCATCAATATCTCCCGCCACCATGGTATCCCGTTTTCTTACCCAATCAAGGTCAGGAATCGTGATGTAAACATACAAAATTTAATTCATCCCGGTCGGGGGTATCCAATCTAATGCACAAACGGTCAGTGTGGGCGCTGGTCTTTGTTACAGCTGTTATGGCCCCACTTTGTTATTATATTTACAACACTACAGCAACAGCAACAGCAAGGGATGACAGACACAGTTTTTAAAACTTATACACATTTAATGAACCAACAAAGACAATAACAAATAACTACTTTACTATCCACAACTAAATGACCAAGATTGAATAGAAAACAAAAAAAAAACCAGAAATATTTACAGTCCTTGTGGGTTTGCTGGTGATGTGCTGGGTGAGGAAAAGGCTCTTAGACAGGCAAAAATCCACAAAAGAAACTTCACAGGTCTTGAACAGAATGACAGGTCTGGTCACGTGTATCCTTCTTCTTGCAATTTCTCCTACTTACCACTGTCTCAATTCTCCCCTTTATATACTCTTTTGCAGACCCCTCCCACATTTAGACCTCTTTTTTTTAATTTTCGGGGACTTGCCCCAGACATGTCTGAAACATGTCCAAACATAACCCCAGTCTGAGCTTAACAAAAAAAAGGCAAATACTGCCATCTAGTGGCCTCTATTCACATTACACCTCCATTCCAAAAGGGAAAAATTTTGACTTACAAAGGCAAAATTTTTCTTTTAAATACAACAAAATGGTTAAGTAGACACTTGTGTGTACATATATATCATACAAAATTGATGATATATATATATACATATGATATATATATATACATATATACATAACACGTGATATATATATATACATATTCAAACACGGGATAAGCAATCAGCAATTACATTGTCTGTACCCTTCACATGCTTAATTTCTAAGTCAAACTCCTGTAAAATCAAACTCCAATTCAACAATCTCCAATTCTTGTTTTTCATCTTACTCAAAAACATTAACGGATTGTGGTCAGTGTACACAATCATTGGCTTTTGTCCTGTACAAACATAAACCTCAAAGTGTTGTAAAGAAAGGACCAGAGCCAACAGCTCCTTCTCTATTGTGGAAGAGTTCCTTTGGTGGCGATTGAACTTCCTGGAGAAGTATGCCACGGGATGCTCAATGTCATCAGAGTCACTTCTCTGTAGGAGCACAGATCCACAAGCTTGGTCGCTAGCATCGACCGCGATGGAGAACGGTTTGTTGAAGTCAGGAGATTTGAGCACGGGGAAGTGACACAGCAGAGACTTCAGGCGATCGAAGGCTCTCTGGCATGCATCATCCCAAGTGAACTTTACGCCTTTCTTCAGTTGGTTAGTTAGACTGAGAGCAATCTCAGCAAAGTTCTTGCAGAACTTGCGGTAGTACCTGATCATTCCAAGGAAGCGGCGCAAAGCTTTTTTGTCGTCAGGAACTGGAAAGTCCATGATGGCTTGGACTTTAACATTTATGGGTGCCACCTTACCCTGGCCTATGACGTAGCCAAGATAGGTGACAGTAGCACAACCAAAGTCACTCTTGCTCAGGTTAACAGTCAGGTTAGCCAGGGTCAAGTGCTGGAACAACGTCTCGACATCTTTTAAATGTTCTTCCCAGAAGTCACTCCATGTGATCAGGTCATCGATGTATGCACCCGTGTGTGGCAGTCCGGCGATTGTGGACTGTATCATCCTTTGGAATGTGGCTGGGGCATTTTTCATGCCAAAGGGTAGGACTTCATACTGGTACAACCCAGATGGTGTGGCAAAAGCAGAGATGCTCTTGGCCCTCTCAGTTAAAGGCACACACCAATAACCCTTCAATCAATCAATCTTGATCAGAAACTTTGTTTGCCCTACTCTATCAATACAATCATCAATCCTAGGTATTGGAAAAACATCAGTTCTAGTTACAGCATTGACTTTGCGATAATCTGTACAGAATCTAGTACTTCCATCAGGTTTTGGAACTAGCACACAGGGTGAACTCCAATCTGAGTTGGAGGGTCTGATAATATCATGTTCTAACATGTACTCAACCTCTTTCTCAGCAATCTTTCTCTTTTCAGGATTCATCCGGTACGGATGCTGTTTTATTGGTTTGGCATCACCAACATCTACATCATGAGAGGCTATAGAAACTCTTTTTGGAACATCAGGAAACAGATCCTCATATTTCTTGATCAACCTCTCAAACTGATCTCTCTGTGAGGGTTCTAAGTGCTGGAGCTTTACATCAAGATTTTGAAACACTTCAGAATTTGACAATTTACATGAAAGAACTTCAGCTTTAATTCTTGGTTCATCATCTTGAAACTCCCCCTCATCTTCACACGTTTCGACCATTGGAGAATCTGAAGTGACAGCTGCAACCCTAGCATTTCTGTCATGATAAGGCTTTAGCATGTTAATATGACACAATTGTTTTGGTTTTCTCCTATCTGGAGTCTTCACAATGTAATTGAGATCATTGAGTTTTGTCAGAATTTCATAAGGACCATGAAATCTAGCCTGCAATGGATTGGACTGCAAGGGAAACAACACAAGGACCTTTTCTCCTGGTTTAAACTCACGGCTTCTAGCCTTATGATCATAGCAAGTTTTCATTTTTCCCTGACTTGATTTCAAGTTATCTTTGGCTAGGTCACAAGCTGCACGCAATCTTTCCTTGAACTTGCTAACATAGTCTAACAGACTGATGTGCGGCTCTTCCTCTTGCCATTGTTCACTCAATAATAGCAAAGGTCCTCTCACTTCATGACCAAACACTAGCTCAAATGGACTGAATCCAGTAGACTCCTGCACTGCTTCTCTAGCTGCAAACAACAGCAAATGAACACCTTCATCCCAGTCTTTCTCATGGTCATAACAATAAGTCCTCATCATTGTCTTGAGAGTGGAATGAAACCGCTCTAAGGCACCCTGACTTTCTGGATGATAGACACTAGAAAGAATCTGCTTTGCACCAAGTTCATACACAACCTGCTGAAACAATCCTGAAGTGAAATTGCTACCTTGGTCTGACTGAATTTCCCTGGGAAGGCTAAACAACGTGAAGAACTTTATCAATGCCTTCGAAATTGCAGTTGCTTTGATGTTACGTAGAGGTATGGCTTCAGGGAATCTGGTAGATGCACACATGATTGTCAACAAGTACTGATTTCCAGATCTAGTCTTGGGTAATGGACCAACACAATCAACAATGACCTGAGAGAATGGCTCCCCAAATGCTGGGATAGGCTGCAATGGAGCTACAGGAGGGTCAAACACTAGCCCAACACTACCACACTGATTCTACTCATCAAGGTTTTGATTAAACTCCCAGATCAGGTAATTGGTGGAATCAGGTGTTTAGGGACTGGGCTAAAACAAAACCCTGCACTCACACCGGCCCCTTATGGAGAAAGATTAGACACCCCTGATCAAGGAAAAATAGATCTAGGTTTCTGAAAAAAGTTGTCCCTACTTTAAACGGACAGATGGGCGGACAAAAGAACAAGCTCCGTTGCAATATCCCCCACTCCACACTGCGGCAGGGGATTGATATCAGCGAGTGAGCTTGACTGTGCTTATATTAATATGGTGCGTACTGTTGCCGCTCTCTGATTGGTGCATTCTTGCAGATGCAGATGTAGCCAGTAGCAGACATGGCTGCAGTGAGCTGATGCAGACTCAGACTTCAGTTTCCTGCCCGCACTTCTGTCCCTTATTACCTGGTCCTCGGAACCATAATATCAAGAACTGGGCTCTACAGGATCACAGAGTTCCTTGAGGTAACATGTTTTTTTCCTCAGGAGTCTGTGGACCATCAGTGGCCATGCACACACAGCGCCACCACCTGTGGAGTAAAACGGCAGTGCAGAAGACACACTGACGGAGTGAATTCAGCTTGTCTCAGCAATGTGAGGAGACCATGGAATGACTGAGGAGGCAGCTGCACAGGTCTGGTACAACTCTGGGAGAAGCAGCAGAGGTACAAAGGTGTGATCAGGGGTGCGGAGAATGGAGCTAGCCAATCAAACATTCAGAACAATTATTTATATGGCACAATTCACTTTAAACAGCAATAATGAGCGTCACAAAGAACCTTGGCCTCACCTTGACACCCCAAAACAGCATGCCTCAGGTAACAATGGCGAGGAAAAACTCAAGAGCTCTGACTGGAGGGAACCAGGAACCGGGTTAACCCTTTGAGCGCCGAATATATTTTCAAGGAATTAAAAATGTAATTATCCTGAGCTGTTGAAAACTTATCATGAGGAATAGGTCAACAAGTTGCCACATGATAGGTTTTCAACAGCATCTGGTTTTGATATCGTACATCATTGGGCAGCGCTGAAAGGGTTAAAGGGGTTTGGGTCATGCCCCACTGTGCCGGGTAGTTGGGTAAGAGGACAGGATCCGATAGAACTAAAGTGAGTCAGATAAGCCTGGCGGTTTCTACTGTAACCTGTAGAAATTCTCTCTGTCCCAGACATTTCACCTCTGGACCAGGCTGTGAGTCATTAGGAAACTCCTGGGTAGCAAAGCCACATTAGTTTTAAATTTCCAATAATCTGCTGGAAAAGTAAAGAAAGTGATGAAGGTAAAAGAATATGGCGTGCATACACACACGCACATGCACACACGCACACACACAAACCACAAAAGCGGGCTGAAGGTGTCAACACATTTGAAATCTCGTTTATTTATCAATTGTCATTACAAATGATATGAGCAACATATTTGATATTAATAAAAGAAATGACAACAGCAAGGACCCAAAGGGCCGTCTTCAGGCCTGGACATTTCCCACAGCAGGGAAGCGCTGCCCAGACCGTCACTCGCCTTCCTGTTAAACCACTTCCTGTTTCCTGTTTCTGAGCCTTGAGAGAGAGCAGAGGGAACATCAGCAGGGGAGGGGAGGGATAGAGTGAGGGAGGGAGGGAAGGAATGAGAGGGAGAAACAGAATGAAAAGAAAGATGGAGGGAGGGGAAATGAGAAAGAGAGAGGGAGGGAGAGAGGAAGGTGTGAAACTGATCTCATTTTTTTGATTGAAGAGATATTTCCGCTGGTCCAATGATGATTTTTTTTGGCCTGGACTGATGCGTTGGTTTTGACAGAGGGCGGCTCTCTCCAGCCGAGTGAGGGGGGAGTGGGGGCTGTAGGGGGTCTCTCCACCCCACCCCCGCGTCCATGCTCCCCCGCTCTACCCTCAGGACCCACACTCCGCCAGGCTCCGGTCCGCAGACGGGCCCTGCGGCGCCTTCTCCGACTCGGGCTCCAGCGCACGCCACTCCTGCGCTGACCCCGTCCCCTTCCACGCTGCCAACAGGAAATAAAACAACAAAACATTGTTTTTATTTGCCGTGAGCCGTTCAGGGATACGTTTCCCAGAAACATAGATGCTAATGGAGTTAGAATCATACAAAACCAAAAACCAGTGAAGTTGGCACGTTATGTAAATCGTAGATAAAAACAGAATACAATGATTTGCAAATCCTTTTCAACTTATATTCAATTGAATACACTGGAAAGACAAGATGTTTAATGTTCAAACTGAGAAACTTTTTTTTTTTTTTTGCAAATAATCATTAACTTAGAATTTAAAGGCAGCAACACATTGCAAAAAAGTTGGCACAGGGGCCTTTTTACCACTGTGTTACATCGCCTTTCCTTTTAACAACACTCAGTAAACGTTTGGGAACTGAGGAGACCAATTTTTGAAGCTTTTCAGGTGGAACCCTCTCCCATTCTTGCTTGATGTACAACTTCAGTTGTTCAACAGTCCGGGGTCTCCGTTGTCGTATTTGATGCTTCATAATGTGGCACACATTTTCAATGGGAGACAGGTCTGGACTACAGGCAGACCAGTCAAGTACCCGCACTCTTTTACTACAGAGCCATGCTGTTGTAGCACGTGCAGAATGTGGCTTGGCATTGTCTTGCTGAAATAAGCAGGGGCGTCCATGAAAAAGACGTTGCTTGGATGGCAAGATATGTTGCTCCAAAACCTGTATGTACCTTTCAGCATTAATGGTGCCTTCACATATATGTAAGTTGCCCATGCCTTGGGCACTAATACACCCCTATACCATCACAGATGCTGGCTTTTGAACTTTGCGCCTATAACAGTCCGGATGGTTCTTTTCCTCTTTGGTCCGGAAGACACAACGTCCACAGTTTCCAAAAACAATTTGAAATGTGGACTCGTCAGACCACAGAACACTTTTCCACTTTGCATCAGTCCATCTTAGATGAGCTTGGGCCCACCGAAGCCGGCGGCGTTTCTGGGTGCTGTTGATAAATGGCTTTCGCTTTGCATTGTAGAGTTTTAACTTACACTTGCAGATGTAGCGACGAACTGTAGTTACTGACAGTGGTTTTCTGAAGTGTTCCTGAGCCCATGTGGTGATGTCCTTTACACACTGATGTCGGTTTTTGATGCAGTAGCGCCTGAGGGATCGAAGGTCACGGGCATTCAATGTTGGTTTTCGGCCTTGTCGCTTACGTGCAGTGATTTCTCCAGATTCTCTGAACCTTTTGACGATATTACGGACCGTAGATGATGAAATCTCTAAATTTCTTGCAATAGCTCGTTGAGGAATGTTGTTTTTAAACTGTTCGACAATCAGCTCACCCATTTGTTCACTAAGTGGTGACCCTCGCCCCATCCTTGTTTGTGAATGACTGAGCATTTCAGGGAAGCTGCTTTTATACCCAATCATGGCACCCACCTGTTCCCAATTAGCCCGTTCACCTGTGGGATGTTCCAAATAAGTGTTTGATGCGCATTCCTCAACTCTCTCAGTCTTTTTTGCCACTTGTGCCAGCTTTTTTGAAACATGTTGCAGGCATCAAATTCCAAATGAGCTAATATTTGCAAAAAGATTACAAAGTTTACCTGTTCAAACATTAAGTAACTTCTCTTTGCAGTGTATTCAATTGAATATAGGTTGAAAAGGATTTGCAAATCATTGTATTCTGTTTTTATTTACGATTTACACAACGTGCCAACTTCACTGGTTTTGGGTTTTGTACATAGTTTGTCTGTATACAGTCAATAATTCCAATTACACAAGTTAGTGTCTGTACTTTAGGGAAACAGTACAGGGCCCCAGCCCTGAGCACGCAGCACAATTGTTTAACCGCGCACAGCTACAACAGGTGAAAAATACTACTTAAAAATAATTAATAACATTATAGAGAAAATGATAAGATTAATATGTGAGATATTTTGTTCTTAAAGTCTGAATGGAAACTCCCAAAATTATTGATTTACTTAATTAATCACAAATTTCCCCCGAACGAACGTGTAATAATGAATGGCACCCCTGGTTCGGCATTTGGCGCAGATAATATGGAGTTTTTTCCTGCACCATTTGACAAGGTTCAGTCACACATCTGGAAGGATTCTGGACCGTTCCTACATGCAGATCCTTTTAACTTCAGTCATAATCCTGCACTCGCACTTAACATCTGCCCTCTTCAGTTCGGCTTAAAGGCTGATGGGATTGGGGTCAGGTGACTGAGACGGCCATTGCAGAACATTGATTTTGCTGCCTGGAAAACAATTTTTTGTGGATTTCGAGGGGTGCTTTGGGTCAGTGTCTCACTTTAAAGTCAATGAGGCAATAAGATGGTTGGCTAAAATTACCTGATTTTTTTTTTTTAATTTTGGCATCTCCAATCCCGACCGAATCTGGAATGCCCAATTGGGGAACTATGTACAAAGCTTGCTCGTATGCGACCCCTTGCTGCCTACTCAGGATAGTGAGACAGTTCACGGCTCTCCTCCGAAGCACGTGCCTGTCTGCCACTGATTCTTGTACACTCATTGGTTGAATCTTCGCAAGTTCAGAACTAGGGTGGAGGATACCCGGACATGAACCAACCCGGAGTCTTCCTGACGAGCGCCCGTCTGGCCAACAGGAGGCGCTGGAGCAACGAACAAAGTTGTTATTATATACCCAAATCCAGCAGTCCCTTCCCAATTTGAAAGCCTGTAGCGCGATAGCCAAAGGTGCGCTACGCTGAAAAAGCTGCCGACCCCTGCCGGTGGGTACGCCGGGACTCGAACTCACGACGTGGTGATCACCTCTGCACTGCAGAGCAGTGCCTTTACCATGTGAGCCACCCTAAAATCACCTGATTAAGGTGGAATCCATTGAGCCATTGATATCAACCAGTACCATTATACTTCACCGTGGATGTAAAACTTCTCAGCAGTATTGCGTACCATATATCATACGTTTCCTCCGTGTGCAAAGCGCAACGATTGGGGAGCAGTTTTTGAAGCTCTGATAGCCATCTTGTGGATTAATAATGCATATTACTCCCCAGTATCAGGTTTGTTGGTTTGTGTGTTTTGTAGAGGCACATAGGTCAGTGGGTCACCCCCTGATTACCACCCACGGAGTTTATCCGGGTGCCCTGCGGTGCCAATCGCTGTGCTAATTTAGCATTTGCACCACATTGGCAAAAGGGAAGAAATGAGATGACTAATTAGTGGCCATGCTTTCTCTGCTGTTCAAGGTGAATTTGATTGGTTAGGAGAAGAGGTCCATGTTGGGATCAATAACCACTGAAAGGCAACAATGAAAAATATGAAAATGCTCCGCTCAATCTGGTATGAATCAGTGCAAATGCTAATGTAATGACATGAGCGCAGAGTGACCGGCGACCATATACAGGCCCTCTGAGAGGTGTGGCTTTCTCACCTTTGCTTATGCTACATTCTGATTTGACGGGCTTCTGCGGCTGCTCCTCCCCCCTGATAGCAGCGCTGATCTTCCTCGCCACGTAGCGGCAACCTGGAGAAATCAATACACGGCCATTTAGGGATCATGTTTTTCCTCAGGTTAATCAGAACAACTAACTAACTCTCCTTGTCAGTCACCCTTCGTTGCCTTCGAGCTTATCTCTAATATGCAATTAACATTCCTTACACCAGCAATGGCCAAGCAAGAGCCACACAGTATGCTGATGTTAAGCCACTTTCACCCCAGACGCAAAACAAATTTTTTGCACGACAGACTACATTCAATGTCAATGCAAAGACGCGAATACACGCGAAACGTGTGATTTGTTTCGCGTCCGCTGTGAAGCTTTACAGGTCACCACCTAATTTAGACCTAAGAAACTATGTGAAGTATCTGCAAGTCAACTATGCGATTAACTGCTTTAGTTTATCAATCAAATTCCATCTGACACCAAAAATCAGCAAACACTGCGGCTGTAAATGACCAGAGTTGGCCATCCTTTAATTGCACACGAGCCCAGGCTGGTTACCTAGGAAACAATACCAGCAGACGTTTGCAGTGAAAAGATCAAGGGACACAACAGAACTGTTTGTTGCACAATGCCCAGGAGCTTGTAAGAAGTTCTGTGGTTGTCACACCGCTTCCGAGCTGCCTAATGACTTGCAGCTAATATTTGAAAGGCATTTCAGAATAACGCAAGGGTCGAGAGTTTAGTGCATGAAATTAACAGGCGTCCTTTCAACTGCCATTCAAATGTTATTAAATGCATTTAGCAAAAGCCATTACATGTAAAAGTACCCAAATCTAGGACTGATATTTAAACTGGCTGACATTACTTTAATCTACTTGGGTCTTAATTCTAGACAAAAGCAGGTACAGAGCTTCACAAAAGCTACAGTTCACCATTTTCCCTCGCAGATGAAAAGCTACCTAGTATAAGCCAATTTTTGGAAGCCATAAAAATATCTAACATCACATTCACTCAGCACTTAATTTCGATTCATGAGGCTAAGACTTTTTTTTTCAGGTCAATGTGGGCGCTAAAATCTGAATTTTTCATGTTGACTTTGGGGCCCTTGCGATTATAGATCGGCCAGTCTGATCTGTGACCGAGTCTCTTCAGTGGAAAAGGTTTGTTTTTCGTTTTTTGTGATTGGTAGCCTTTCAGAGCAAAAGCCCACCTTTGTAGACGGGATGACTTTGTTTTGGTTGCTGGATGTGGGTATGAGGGTCATATAAATACAAACAGTCACGGCAAAGAAAGCATCAGATCTGCGCAAAAAAATCGGAACTGAGCATTTTTCATTGTTTTGTGACGGTATTATTAGTGTTGCGGTGCAGACAATGTACAGCTACCACCTCCTAAGGACACTTATACCACCATTACTGCTTTAATCCTATGAAAGTCTGCGTGCGGCGCAGTTTTAGGAAATTGAAAAAAAATAGAAATACTGCGATGTGGTTGGATGCCTCTGCGTTTTCTCGGCTAAAGTGGTTAGTAAACATCCATGGTAAAGAATATTTGAGGAAGTATTCCCTTCATGGTTCTTTAGCGTGTTATTCATTGATCTGTAGGTTTCGTTTTGCTGCATGTCCCTTAGTGCAAGAGTTCACAAAGAAACAAAAAACAGAGTCAAAGTCCCTGTGGGGGCCGCCATGCCAATGTTGACATGGAGATTAAAAAAAAAATTTTGAAGTATGCATTATGATTGGTCATTATAAGTGGAAAACTCATTGTAATATATTGCTAAACTGTAAAAATGTAAATAATTATGTATATATGTATAATGTATTGAAATAAATACATTGAAACTAATTAATACTATTGTTGTCATTCCGTGACAATTTGCCTCTTGTCATTTCGTGACATTGACTTTTTGAAATTTCTTGCCCATAAAGCAGGGTTTAAGTCAATATTTGTTTCTATAACTTACAGTATTAACAAAAAAAACCTTAAATATGAACATATTGAAGTTTCATAACTTAACCATGATAGGAAAATCACTTTCTGGATAGTTAAACACAACATTAGAAAACCACGTCAATTTTGTGTAATTCCATGACGGAGTAGTTTTTGCTTGTTTCTTCTAGGAAAATTTCTCAAAAAATATATTTTCACTTAATAATATTAAAGAACAAGTTAATACCTTCAATATGACACATCATACTTGATTTTATCTTATTTAGTAGTAGAGTTACAACCCAAAATGTAATGGGACTGTAATTCCGTGACAGCTTGGCAGCCCCCCTGTAAGCGTTCAAAACACAGGTCACAATGACCTTGACCTTTGACAACCAAAGTGTAATCAGTTCGTTCTTGAGTACAAGTGGAAGTTAATGCCAAATTTGAACAAACTTCCACCAGGCATTCAAAGAATATCATGTTCTTAACAATGAGACAGAGCTGAGGTCACAGCAACCTTCACCTTTGACCACCAAGATCTCATCAATTCATCCTTGAGTTGAAGAGGACATTCCTGCCAAATCAGATGCAATTTCCTTCATGTGTTGCGGAGATATTGTGTGAGGTTGGGATGTATGGACGAACAGACAAGTCATAAACATTTGTAATTGAAAAAAAATCACAACAAAGAAAGCCAGCAATGACAACTAAAACAAATTTATTCACTAAATAAAAAAAGTTGTACGGAAAAAATCCACTATTAAATCTAGTAACACTGTTATGCCACTAATTACCTCTGTTGCCAAAACAGAAACTCTGTTTCTGCTCTATACAGAAAGGCAACATTCTGGAAAGATCCACAGGATTCCTGGGTAATCCCGCCCCCTCCAGGCAGGAAAGTGCCAGAGGCTTCTAGAAAGCACTAGCCCATTACATAGAAGTGAGATATTACATCAGATTATGTTTCACAGACACACCACCAGAGGGTGCCAAATGAACAAAATAAACAGCTGACCAGCAAGGCAGCAAAAACAGCATGTAACTAATCATCATTTACGAATGATATACAATGCTGTACATAAAATATGCATACATAACACATTCTTAATTCAAAGTGGACATAAGAGCCAAATTAATGAAAATTCCCTCCATGAGCTCCGGAGATATTGCATTCATGACAATGAAACGGCTTTGAGGTCATAGCGACCTTGTCCTTTGACCATTAAAATGTAATCGTTTTGTCCCTGAGGAAGGACGCGCATACAGATAGAAAGACCGACGGACAAAAGGAAGTATAGATTTACAGACTGTACCTGAAAATATAATTGAGTCTAAATACACATTTGTACAAAATTTGAACAAATTCCCTACATGATTCTCAGAAATATCACGCTCACAAGATCTGGGAGGATGGATGTACAGACCAACAGACAACCTGAAAAGTATAATTCCTCCAGCCACCAGTCAAAAGCCAATGACCGGAGGAATGGGGATGTTCACCCCATAAAACCCATGGACCTCTGTGGGTCTATTTCATTCAGCTGCTGTATTCAAACCTTTGGAACTTCAGGCCTACTTAAAATTCTAGTGGGGATCCGAAGGTTTCCAACGATCCAAAATATGTCCTGCTGATAACAAGGAAATATATATAAAATAATGAACAAGATGTAAATATTTTCCATTTCATGTACTGCTGTGGCCATAAAAAAGGTGTCACAAGTACGAATAATTCTCGCCATATAAGTGTAATGTCGCCTCAGTGAAGCGCTGCAACCAGCAGATACAGAATATATGAGAAAACTGTACGGCGGTTTAAAAATAAACCCCCTGCGTTTTCCGACCATCAGGTGGAACAGGTTTCTCCAAAATAGTTTTGGGTGTGCCCTCGAACAAAATACGAAAACAGAGCGATACTGAAGGAAGGGTTTCCTTGCTCTTTAAGGGAAAAATTCAGAGAAAAAAACATATAGAACGGAAGGGGTTAATTTGGTAGGCCTATTTGTTTTGCATTTGAGCTCTTAATCAATAAGGCTGCCGAATGGCACCACGACACGTGATATTTCAGCGTGTACAGCTGCGAGATTTTTGAATAGGGAAAATTTAAATTCGTTCGAATATGGGATTCTGGTCTTACCCATTTCTTTCAGTCTGAGAGCCATTTATAAAGGGGATTCCACTTTTAGAATCCACTTACGGTGCAGCTTAAAATTGAGCAAAATTCTGAGCAATTTAAGTTCAGAATTGAAACGAAGTTACAGGCTATCTGACGGTCCATAATCATGAATTTGTGGAATTCTCTTCTAAAGTTATGACATCATCACTCACTTTTAACGTTGCAGCATACATTTGTTTCATAGATAATTGTTCATCATCCGCCGTTTTCGTTCATATTTGAAAAGCTGACGCAGAAGTAAGCAGTGGAAAACGGCAGAGGCTGCGCTGTGGACGGCGCGCATCATATTCTGATCAACCGTAGTCATGTTCGAGTTCATTAGCATATCGTTGCCTCCGAACCCCGCCCACATGCAATGTTTTCGACAACAACTGCCCCTTCCAGTTATGAAAATATTCCCTTCCTGTTCAAATTTCAGACAGCGAATCTGCTGACTCATTGGGCATCTGAATATAGAACTTCCTCTCATACAGACCCTACGACAACATATTCGCAGATTAGACACGTTTCTCACATTTGACATTATCGAAGGTGTAAGATTTAGTCAGATACCCCGTATTAACTGATCATGATGATACAACCAGGCAGATGTAACGTTATGCCTATGGTTGCAGTCTAGTTGCTCTCGTATCTCTCACATACCCCATTATTTTCGGTACATGAGCAAAAAGTTCCTTGATAAACTCACCGTTCACGATCAGTCACACCATTTCAAGACGAACACTTTTCTCCCTTCGTATGGCGTGTAAAGTGTAGCTTTTATTAAAGGTCTTCGCGGTCTCGCTCTTTCCTTCGATCGCTGTTCAAGCTGCTGGGCGCCTGGTAGCGCACAGGAAGACTCAGCTCTGATATGGGAGGAGTCGGGCCTGGTCATGGGACGCCCTCATAACTTATCTTATCTCGCTATCTGTGGCGCATCTACTGCCACCCTGCTTGTTGGCCGAAGCTCTTGCGTGGAATTCCGAGCTAAGCGAAAGAAAATGGTGTGTAAATGATTACATTTCAGGATTGTCCTATTAGTCTTGGAAGCAACATCAGCAGAAAAAAGTCGTATTTGTTTCATTAATTCATTAATCGATGTCGCAAATTGTTCTTGAATATTTGGACCAGTGATTTATTGGTAAACTCTTTAAAAAATCCCGAAAAAAACTTAAATCTGTGAATTGTTTTCTGCTACAAAACAGGCAGACCGACAGTTTTTAGACAGTTCGGGCGACGGACACACCACTGTTCAGTTTTTTTTCCTCTCTCTCAGTTTTAAAGCAGAAATGAAAAAAGCCAGGAAAATAAGGGTTGTTTAGTTTTTTTTTTTGTTTTTTTTTTTAATCTTTCATTTTCTTAATTTATGGATGACAAATATTGAACGTTTTTATGACATTATAATTTTTGAGCTGAATATGTAGCACTGTTCTGCTCCCTATAGGCAGCTTCTTCATTATAGTGACAAATTTGAATACATGAGCCCTTGAATGTGGGGGAAATTATTGAGGCACCAATTCAAGTAAAATAGCCACAATTTGACCTTAAGTATCCAAAATAACCACAATGCTTGTACTAAGAAATGTACTTGGTGGCATTCTTAAAGGTCCCCTATCGTGTCACCTGGTGCACAGCTAATTAGCCATTATGAACCAGTTCAAAGTCTCCCCAACCTGACATCACAAGGGGGAGTGACCACCCAGAATAATGAAATCTGATTGACTGCTTGGCTGAAGGTGATCAGTTCTTTTTGCCTCTGGTTGGTTACTTCCCAAGGTGATGTCAAGAGGGAAAAGATTTTGAAATGGCTTGTAATAACTAATTAGTTGTGGCTGTGCACTTGGTAATATAATAGGGGACCTTTAAGCAAACTATATATTTGATGATAACACAATATACCTGTCTTCCAGAACACAGGAATTCTGCTCAATGTTATATTTTTATGGTTTAAAGGTCCATAACTGTTAACTTGACTTTAGAGTTTATGACGAATAAGAGAGGGCAGAAAAACTGATCAAGAATATTAATTTTATAAGACTTGATAAGGATGATGTGATAAATAATGAAAAATCACTTCAAACAAGATTTTCAACGTCCTCTACTAATTCAGAAACAAGATGAACTCTCATTCCTTGCCACAACACCACCTGCAGATATCTCTGTTGATGCTTGTCAATATCATTACCAGTGGCGGCTCGTGAATTGGCAACAGGGGAAGCTCAAACAATCCCTTAAAGTTAATGATTGTTCATGACCTTTTTTAAATCATCCATTTAAATTACAATAACAGAAACTCCGAAAACTCAACATTATCTGATGCGGCCAGTTTTCATTAATAACGCATACCTGTCAACTGTCACGCATTCGGCATGAGTTTAAGTGGCATTTTTACGTTCCTCTGCTGTAGACAGCAATTATTCTATCAACGGGTATGAAAGAGATTTTCGCGTGGAATTTAAGAACTTGTGCATGGAGGGGTTTGAAGCAATGGAATTGCATAGAGACGTTTCAAATTATCTTATTTCATTTAAACAATCATGAAACAAATGCATTGCTTCCAACCCCAACCCCTGAGTAAATAAAAGAAGTCTGAGAGAAGTCTGGAGTCGAAATCAGTTTGCGTTATAAATGAAAACTGGCCACATCTGATAATGTAGAGTTTTCGGAGTTTCTGTTATGGTAATTTAAATGAGTGATTGAAAAACAGGTCTTGACCAGTCATTAATTTTATGGGATTGTTTGAGCTTCCCCTATTGCCAGTTCACGAGCCGCTGCTGATTATTACATTTATGTAGCTACAATAATTACTATGAGAATCGGTGAACAGTATTTTGAATGCATGTGGGGACCTCTAGTGGTCAGTTTGGACCCCTGGTTTCCAAACTAGTTATTGTGGTCCCACCGTATATACTGGTTCACCTCCGCTGAGTAGGGTGTCTCTGCTGGCAGCAGTTTCAGGACCTCACTTTCAGGACAGCAGCTCTAGAACCCTATCGCTATCCCTGACCCTAACCCCCGATAGGTGGCGCTGTCACAGAAAACCTAAGGTCCTAGAAATGCAGTCCCAGAACTGCAGGTGGGTCTAAATCTGCAGCCTCCAGGTCTGCAGAGACATAATATTGCCTCTGACAAGGAGGAGTATATGTTATTGCCGGTGTTGGTTTGTCTGTCTGTTAGCGACATATGTCAAAAACGGTTAAATAGATTTTAACCAAACTTTGCAGGATGTTTAAGTAGCACAAGAGGAGCAAGTGATTAAATTTAGGCATATCTAGGCCAAAGTACAGTGGGTATATTGGCCAAAATTCAAATCTTGCCATGCTGGCAGAGGTATGGGCTCCCGCGAGTCCAGCAGAGATAGTCAGAAATGACACACGGACCAAGTGATTAGATTTTGGGAATGATCCAGGTTAGGATTAGGGTGAGGGTTAGGGTTAGGGTTAGGATTAGGGTGAGGGTTAGGGTTGGGGTTAGGATTAGGGTTAGGGTTAGGGTTAGGGTTGGGGCCCTGGGTGGAGGTGCTGCGCTCTTGTTTTTGTTGCAACCACAAATGCATTCCTTTTAACAAGCTGTTAATTTGTCTTTTAGGGGAATGTATGCTCAGTGCAGTTATATATCCTCATAAATCATGAATAAAAATTCCATACCCGTTATGAAATATTTGAAACAACTGCATACAGAGAGGAATAAATAAATAATCAACCAAAGTAAACAATCACTAAGTTCTTAATTTGTGAAACCACTTAAGGTGCTAATGTTGTGGATTTTCTTCAACATATTGAGATTCCCCCATCCTCATGCAATTGGAGAGAGACAGATCATGAAAAAGAAAAATTAGGCTTTATTGTGTCATGTTGAAAAATGCAAAGCCGAGTTCCTCCTGCGCAAGAACTGCCCCAAGCAGAACTGAAGAACTGCCTCCAAAAAATCCCATGGGGCAAAGCAGTCGGGAGCTTGTGAGAGTCAGGGTTAATGTCAGGGTTAATGAGTAGTAGTGAGATCATAACTCAGAGTTAACAAGCCCCAGGGTGGGAAAAGCTTAATCCGGAGTGGCAAATGTCTGTGTTGGACAGTTTATAGTGGGAGAGGGGTAAAGAATCAGTTTGATTTCTTCTTCTTTATTACATAACTATCACCGAAATTCTGCTATTGAACACATACGTAAAACCCCTAAATCTGACAGTTATCAGTGAAAGTTTTTACCCAGAAAATGTGGGCGAGCAATAACACCTAAATTTAACACAATTATATCCCTGCTGAAAATTCCAGCTTTGACCAGCCTTGGCTGGTCAGGCTGGTTTAAGTTGTGTCTTTGGACAGTTTTGGTTGGTCGACCAGCCCTTCACCAGCTGACTACAGCTGACAATACCATGTTAACTAGCTTTGACCACCTTCATCTAGGTATAGAGACCAGCTTGAAACATCAAGACCAGCTATGACCAGGTAATGCTGTTGAAAAGACAGCTAAGACCATCTTAAACCAGCTTAGAATTCTAGCTGGTCTTAGCTGAAATTTTCAGCAAAGATGGGGGGTGTGGCAGCAGGTTTTTATCGATCAGAGTAGGTCAGTATGACTCTTCGCTCTGCCTGAACAGCGACTCCACCCCGAATGAATAACATCATTTATTTTTGTCCACTGAGTTCACTTTAATTAACTTATTCTCTTACTGATGCATACATGTATTTATCTGGTGAGTGCTACTGCCTGTCTGTACTGAATTAGTGCCGCCTATCTGCATGTCTCATGTCAAACTAGCCTTTCATGTCCCCAGTCATACGGGCACCTTTTTGCTCCTTATCATGGGTGAACTTCCGGACGGATAAAAAGGAATATTTGGAAGAAAACTTGGCAATGAAATCGCCCTCTGAAACATTCCAGGCGAAACAGCCTTTTTATGTCTGTTTTTTTAACCAATCAATCAAACAATCAAAAAATTATGCCATGATCTGCATGAATACTTTTTTCTGATTGGCTGGCAGGTATGCATTAAAACCGTGGAACTGCATAGGTAGTTCGGCTACGGTCGTTTTGTTGTTGGAATTTTGATTTTATATTCCTGGTATTACCTTCACAAAAGGAAACTCAGACGACTCAGAGAAAAAAATCAGTCAGAGGCAGAGAAGTTAATATCCAAGTCAAAGTCCGTTTACTCTTTTTCTGCAGAAAAAAAGGATCCCCATACACAGCAAAGTCAAGTCAGCAAAATGGAGGATGATACAGTTAGTCTCTCTCTGGTTTTTGTAGGGGTACTCCATGACGTTCTCCTCCCCCTGCGCTGATTTACACATCATGATGTAATCTGGAGAGCCCTCGCAGTCTTATGCAACCTACGTCACGCTGTCGTAAGCCAGCACACATACATCTCGATAAGGAGGAGAGCACCTGTCTTCTCTATCAGCCCCGGCTCCAGCTTATCTTGTTATGCATTCCGGAGCTTTCTATAAACACAAACTTAGAGAAAGAGAAAAATCATCTTGTCCTTGGTACAGACCCTTCAGGTCTGCATGACTTTAGATAGGCTTTATGTCATGACGCACTGGTACAGTTATGCAGGCCCCTGCTTGATCAGAAATATGCAATCACACACACACACACTAGGCCTAAAAGGTTATGAAACAAAGCAAAGTAGGAGCAAGCAAGGATAAACAATAATAATAATTAAATCAATGAATAAAAAATGATTCCACATTTCCCCCCTGTTTATAATTGATTATCCGCCAGCATGCCACTTCTCTCAATTTTCAGCATGTGCTTCATTCACGGGGAAGATGTGTCATCATATCACCACTACTCTCTATTCTTTTCTTCAAACAAACCCTCTAATTCAATTACGTCGTCATATGATTCCTTCAGCTCCTCGGGCAGAGTATACATCCCGTTCCTGTCCTGTAATAGAAACATCTGATACTGTGGATTAGAACTCAAACACTCTTGATATCATTCCTTCAATTACGGGAATTCCACAGCTACTGCAAAAGAGCAGTACAGCGAATCCCCCAACTACAAGACTCATTACAGATGTAATTCCCGCTTTCCAACCCCCAGACAGAAGCCAGTCCCACCAAGAATTTGCAAATCTTGATCAGTCACCCCTCCTGCCTCATCATTGGCTGGTATATAGGTACATCACGCCCAACCAGCTGGCAAACCCCGCCCTGTGCTGCCGTCAATAGATCTAATACCATTCAATTCTGTAATATCATTAATCGTAGGGCTGTTAACTCCTCCTTTATGCTCCCTGTGACATTACGGGTTCATTTACGAGTTAACCTTAACCTTGTTGCCATTTTGTTCACTTGCCCTTGACCTTGCCTTTTTGTTAGTCTAGATCTGTAACCATGGAACGTGTTCTGTCACTTACTGTTAGCACTTTTACTTGTCTCCTAGGAGGTCTGCACTTTTGTACTGTTCTTATGCACTTTTGTACGTGGCTCTGGATAAGAGCGTCTGCTAAATACCTGTAATGTAATGTAATGTAACGAGTGCACTTAAACGATAATTCACTGAGTCCAGTCGCAGCATTGCCTGTCCAAATGCAAACTGTGGGAACAGAGAAAAGAGAATCTTGTTCCCTGTCGTCCATAACCCTTTGATCTGCTGGGACATTTTTCCTCAGCATTGGTTCCTGCAATGCTGCGTCTCATCTCCAATGTGTAATATTTCTGTCTGCACTCACAATATAAGTGTGATCATTTAATTGTACATAAGCACAGACTCCCCCACACTTTGATGGTAGTGTCATATATGTTTGGTGTCCACACAACCAATACAGGGATGAGAGTGGATCATGATGAAAAAATCTGAAAAATCAGCCGGGGATCTGGGGGCCACGGGCCCCCAGTGGGGTCCAGGGGCGAAGCCCTGGTGGGGATCCAGGGGGCGAAGCCCCCCTGAGCTCATGTATTTTAGAGATTATTTACCCTTAAAACCCCCCTGGAGCTCAAGGATTTTTAGAGATTATTTACCCTTAAAACCCCCCTGGAGCTCATGGATTTGAGAGATTATTTACCCTTAAAACCAATTATTTTATCATCAAAATTTTACAAATATTGTTGAAATACCATACTCTGTTTGCTTACAAAATTGACACTTACACAAAAGTAGAGCTCTCGTTCAAGGACATAATTACTTGAACTTTCATTTGATAAAAGATCAACTACACCTATGTAAAGGAAACATTGACATCTAATATGTGGTGTAAATACACCCATTCAACAACAATCTGTTTTAGAAGAGTGTTTACTCATGACTATAAATGACCTAAATAATCTCACAAATATCATTATCATTATTAATGTTTGGACAACGATCCTCGGTATGATCCGCTTATGTAATTTACAGTGGCTGAATGTAATCAATTGCACAGTGAACAATAATCCGCGATAATATAACCGGGTACGTTTTGACTTCAACTTTAGGTACGTTTTAACTTTAGGCAAGGTACATTTTAGTGTGGGTACGTTTTAACCAGCTCCCGCATTTATCAATAACGTTACAGATCTCCGTTTCATCCTCGATTATAATAATAAGCAATTTATCATGTCATTGTCAAGCATATTTGATAAAGTATATGCAACTAGATCTAATACATGCGACTTCTGGCGAATTATTTCAATAATTTCATGCAAAAAAAGATTTACCTGTTGTTGTGACATTCTGTCTGATATTGGTATTGTGACAATTCTGTTAATTGTCATGCCGGTGTCATTGGAGTGATCCATCTGGGGGCGCTATTAAACACACTGTCACAAGTTCTGTCTCCCTATGGAAAACATGCAGTTTGCAGATTTAAAATGCATATTACTCCACTGTCATGTTTCTTTGAATTTTTTTTGCAGCATACAGTGTTGAGGATTTTACATTAGTTTCTGACCAATAAGTTTGTGAGGGCATATGCATAGTATGTGTGAGGTTCTCTGTGATTTTGTATGTAGAAATAAAGGCGAGAAAACACAGCTCATTGACGGCCTTTGGCGGACCTAAAAGAGAACAGTTGAACTGGATACATTGGGGTATAAATGCTCCGGGCGGGAAAAGAAAGGGGGCATTTTTTTTTTCTTCGTGGTCGCAGTCGAATGCGAGTTTATGAGCGAGGTAGGTGAGGCTCGTTTTATCAGCAGGAATTCGCTGAATGTTTTCTTACAGTGCAAGTAACAGAGTAAGGCGTCTTGGCCCGGCAGGCGGCTGTGTATTCTCATTAGCTAGTGTGGCTAATGCCCAGGTTTTAATTCGCGTTATCTTAACTGCGTCTGGCAAAGATTCGGTCGGGGTCATCTATGACGCATATTCATTCTACAATAAAGAACGTTTTATTCTCACCTCGGGCTCGAGGGTGCTTCCATCTGCGCCGACTAACACAGAACGTGTGTACGCGACTGGCTGGCTCACTACAAGTGCAAACAGGGCTTGTTACAGTATGATCGGCTTCACTGCCGTTGTTGAAGCCACCGCAGGCGCGGCTGCGGTCGTGCCGCTTCTTAGAGTTTTGCCGCCGGCGCTGGAAGGGTGAGTTTGACCGGACTGTCGATAAGTACTTAGGTAGAGTAATTGCTTTTCAGTATAAATGTCTGCTTTCGATGTTTCACCGAGGTTGTGTGACTCTGTAAAGCCTTCCATTCTCTCGATCCGTAAAGAATGACATCATCACACACTGTACATAGAGCTTTGCCAGTGACATCGAGCTTTTTCACGAAATGAGACACAAGTACAGATAATGGTTCCTGCTTACTGCTTCCCACTTTTGATTTGGACTATATTGGACTACCATGAGTGGGACCTTGGAACTAATGTTCCCCAGCATTAGATACCCATCCCTATCAGTGGAGTACTTCAGTCAAAAATCCATCACCATGTTAAATGGGGGCAAACTGGGATCCATTGAAACTAATCCACTGCGAGCAGTAGACACTGCTATGGCACATTTAACTATACTGTTCACATTCATTGTGGGCGCCGCAACTTGTGTCACCTCTACTCTGGGTGTAGATATGGAGGCTGGTAGGTGTGTGCGCACATAACAATCAGAGCGGTTGGCAGCATACGCTGACCTGTTAGCATATCTTCACCATGAATTAGTTGCAGAAACATGTGAAGGATTGTCTGCATGAGGCAGGTGATCACCCACCCCCACATATCTCCTTACTCTGGGGTGGGAGGTCAATCTCCAGCCTGTATTCACAGCACACATGTTTAAAATAAGCAGACACAGGGAGAGGCAAGCCATTTTATTGAACCCTCTTTTTTTATGAATAAGTCTGGAGTCTCTACTGACTTGGAACGCAAATAAACTCTTCACCGGGTTTGAGACGGACGGGCTCTGTATGCCACGCCCCCCTTTGTAGCCGGACTCCCTCCAAGTCTATCCTGACTCACCCAGATGTACCTACACACCCGCTGGAGGGGGAGACACCACTTTACAATGTGACTGATGTATCCACGCCTCCCTCTCCTGGATTTTTACTGTAGTCGGTGTGGTCAGGAGCACTTGATATGGACCCTTCCACACCGGGTCACTTCACTTCTGCTTCTTTCCGACACTCCGCACCAGGATCCAATCTCCAAGCTTTATCTCACCAGGCGGCAATTCTGCTACTGATCTAGGAGGAAGCATATTTCGCATCTCACTTTTGTTAGTCAACATTCTATTCATATACTCTGCCAGAGTCGCTTCTTCTACTTGTGTTCTCTGCAATAAATGTGGTAACTCAAAAGATTACTCAATTACTACTTCATAAGGTGACAACCCCAATCCCCGCTTGTGGGGTTATGCTCATGCTAGTTAATACTAATGGCAGACTTGCCACTCAATTCCATTTAGTTTCTGCCATGGCTTTAGACAGTTTTGCTTTCAGGGTTCCATTAGTTTTCTCCACTTATCCTGCTGATTGTGGATGATATGCACAATGTTTTTTTTAATTCTATTCCCAATTTTGCTCCCAAACGAGCCAGTACTTCATTTCTAAATTCAGGTCCATTATCACTATAGAATGCTTTTGGAATCCCCCAGCTAAGAATAATTTCCCTACTCAGAATTTTTTCTACTGTGACGTGATTGTGAAAATGCAACAGTAGGAACAGAGTGCTTCCTAGCCCACAAAATATCCATGAAACAATCAACAGCGCCCGAGTCCAGGAACGTTTCAATAGTAAATCTCTTGCTCTCCACAGTAAGTTCTATGGGGATTAGTGTTCGGAAGGGAAATTGGGTCTGCCCCTTTAGCGCCCCCTGAATCGCTGGAGGGTTTTTCTGTTTCCCCGAAGCTTAGGACAATGTGGGCGGATATGACCTGGCACATTACAATTAAAACAGACTAGTCATGGCCCGTCGGGGACTGGTGAAAAGTGAACGGCAGTGCACACATGCACGCGCAATCAAACACGCATGCACATTCACACGCGCGCAGTGTATGTACCGGCGAAATGTGCTCACACAACTACACTCAACACGTAGCACCTTACCACCAAATTTGATCGAAATCTGTTCAACGGTGTGGAAATGCACACATGAGTGCGCAGTCAGACACGCATGCACATGCACGCATGTGTGCATTGTATGTACAGACCAAATGATGTGCCCACACAACTACACTCAACCCATGGCACCTTCCCACCAAATTTGGAGAAAATCCGTTCAACGGTATAGAAATGCACACATGTGCGCGAATATAAACACGCGCGCACTGTACGCATGCGCGCATTCCATGTACCTGCATAATGATGTGTTCAAACATGTTTCCTCGACCCGTAGCTCCTTCCCACCAAATTTGGACAAAATCCGTTTAACGGTTTGGAAATGCACGCGTGTGCGCGCATTGTGTGCACAGAAAAGTCACATAGCCCATGCAACTTCTCATGACCCATAGAATGTTTTCACAAAGTTTGGTGAAGATCGGTTGAGCGGTGTGGAAATGCATAGCCGGACAGACACACAGACAGACAGGAAATCGTCAATTTATAGTTAGATTACTGTCTTGAGCATAGGTCTCTTAGTCTGCCGGTCAAACGAACCATCAACTTGCATGGGCTCCACCGGAGTAGAATCTCTTATGGGTGGAATAGGAGGTGCACATTCGCCCCCTAGCAATTTTAGCCCCATTGTCAGCCAGCTGTGATTTATTTAGTCTCTCCCGGCTGCGTTCGCGTATGCGATTGTCAATTCCCACAGCAGTACGAACTAAGGAGTCTAAAGTCGAGCAGGGTTCTAACGCAGCCAACACGTCCTTCATCTCCGTAAAGGCATAGCTAAATACCGTCATCAAATGAGCCTCCGGCCAGCCTGTCTCTGTGGCCAGAGAACGAAAAGCAATAGGAAACTCAGCTGCGCTTTCTTTGCCCTGTTTTAGGTGCATTAAACGCGTAGCTGCGTCCTGACCACAGATGTCTTGATCGAAAACAGAAACCGTCTCCCTAACAAGGGCCTCTACCGAATTTACGACCGATGAGTTAGACTTAATTAGTGGGCCGACCCAATTGAGCCCTGTGCCAGCCAACAGTGATAATATAAATGCAACTCGAGAATCCTCATTAACGAAACGTGACGGCTGAGCCTGAAAAAATATTTTAAACTGGGCAATAAAATCCTTACACTTTCTGGCCTCGCCACCATATCTTTGGGGCAGTTGTAATTTAGGTTCTCGGGGAGAATGTATGGATGGTGCTTCTGCAACTCTTTGTGAAGTTTGTAACGTTAGAGATTTAATACTCTCAGAAAAACCGAGTAGACGAGAGTAACAAAAGGAGCTCTCCAAGCTCCAAAACCATGACAGTATATATCATATGTTTATTAGCATATTTTATTATATATACACAAAACCCAAAACCAGTGAAGTTGGCACGTTGTGTAAATCGTAAATAAAAACAGAATACAACGATTTGCCAATCCTTTTCAACCTATATTCAATTGAATAAACTGCAAAGACAAGTTACTTAATGTTCGAACAGGTAAACTTTGTAATTTTTTGCAAATATTAGCTCATTTGGAATTTGATGCCTGCAACATGTTTCAATAAAGCTGGCACAAGTGGCAAAAAAGACTGAGAGAGTTGAGGAATGCTCATCAAACACTTATTTGGAACATCCCACAGGTGAACGGGCTAATTGGAAACAGGTGGGTGCCATGATTGGGTATAAAAGCAGCTTCCCTGAAATGCTCAGTCATTCACAAACAAGGATGGGGCGAGGGTCACCACTTAGTGAACAAATGCGTGAGCTGATTGTCGAACAGTTTAAAAACAACATTCCTCATCAAGCCAAGCCATCAAGCTCATCAAGTGTGTAAAGGACATCATCACGTGGGCTCAGGAACACTTCAGAAAATCACTGTCAGTAACTACATCGTCGCTACATCTGCAAGTGCAAGTTAAAACTCTACAATGCAAAGCGAAAGCCATTTATCAACCGCACCCAGAAACGCCGCCGGCTTCGCTGAGCCCAAGCTCATCTAAGATGGACTGATGCAAAGTGGACAAGTGTTCTGTGGTCTGACGAGTCCACGTTTCAAATTTTTTTGGAAACTGTAGACGTCGTGTCCTCCTGACCAAAGAGGAAAAGAACCATCTGGACTGTTATAGGCGCAAAGTTCAAAAGCCAGCATCTGTGATGGTATGGGTGTATTAGTGCCCAAGGCATGGGCAACTTACACATATGTGAGGGCACTATTAATGCTGAAAGGTACATACAGGTTTTGGAGCAACATATGTTGCCATCCAAGCAACGTCTTTTCATGGACGCCCCTGCTTATTTCAGCAAGACAATGCCAAGCCACATTCTGCACGTGTTACAACAGCATGGCTCCGTAGTAAAAGAGTGCGGGTACTAGACTGTCCTGCCTGTAGTCCAGACCTGTCGCCCATTGATAATGTGTGGCGCATTATGAAGCGTAAAATACGACAACGGAGACCTCGAACTGTTGAGCAAGCTGTACATCAAGCAAGAATGGGAAAGAGTTCCACCTGAAAAGCTTCAGAAATTGTTCTCCTCATTTCCCAAACGTTTACTGAGTGTCGTTAAAAGGAAAGGCAATGTAACTCAGTGGTAAAAAGGCCCCTGTGCCAACTTTTTTGCAATGTGTTGCTGCCTTTAAATTCTAAGTTAATGATTATTTGCAAAAAAAAAAAAAAAGTTACTCAGTTTGAACATTAAACATCTTGTCTTTGCAGTGTTTTCAATTGATTATGAAAAGGATTTGCAAATCATTGTATTCTGTTTTTATCTACGATTTACATAACGTGCAAACTTCACTGGTTTTGGGTGTTGTATCTATATATATATTTGCCTGTGTTGGAGCATTTTCCTGTCCCAGAACATCGCAAAGTAACCCCACCTAAGGAACTGTAAATATATCATTTTTTATATGTCAATCTTGGTCAGTGCTTTTGTTTATTAAATCTGTTTAAGTTTTAACATTTTGTCTGTCATCCTTTGCTGTCCGAGATGCAGCGGCGTAGGTATTGCCGGTGCAGCCGGTGCGCTGAACCGGGGCCCCGATGACCTCTGAGGGCCCACGGTGATTAACTATGCCATTCTTCCTCTTACCATAACACATAAAGAAAATACATCTTTGACAATCGTCATTTCAAGTTTCCTGTTCAACGCAGTATTATCTTCTGAAAAGTGAGGAGTTGATGAGTATATATACTGCTCCACTGTTTCATACAACACAGTCATGGTAACAACCCCCCCCCCCAACCCCACACACACATTGGCCATTTTTCCTCTTTTCTTTGATATATGTCTTTTGTATTGCAGTAATGATACTTTTTCAGTTATAATCACAATTACTAATCATATATTTGATTGTTTTATTCACAACATTTTCAAATGAACATGGCCTGCTGGGAAATGTGTTTGTCCAACTAGTTGACATTCACTTATTCCTTTCTGATCGTAGCTTCGTAGGCTACGCGCTTGCTCGTGAATTGTTCTTTTTTGAGAGATCAGCTAACCCATTAGCCTAGTATTGGAGGTGAAAAGTCTTGAGCACCATGTTGAGCAGCACAAAGGCGGTGCTCAAAAAAGAAAAGAAAAAAAGAGCTCGATGTACGGAACTCCAAATTGGCGAAATTGAATGCATTTTTTAAATAGTCATCTTGTCCAGATGCAGTTCCTGCTAGCGTTGTGAATGATAGCGGCGACACGCAGCAGTCAGACTTGGAGGCTAATGCTACCACCTCATTGCCCTCTTGCTCAATGACTTTGCAGAGCAGAAGGCACCCACAGTTAACTTCTGAATGGGTGAGTGCAGTTTTTTATTAGGCTACTGCAAGTGATCAGCTTGCCGGTTGTGGTTAAAGGGCTGCTGTGCCAGGATGTGTGTCCATCTATCTGTTTACTTATTGTTTTGGCCACTGTTGTGCTGTTAGGGAAATACGGTTGACTGTTCAGCCGTATGGATCTTTTTCGCATTTTCATTGGCAATGTATTGTCACTGTTGTTCATGGTTCAAACAGCCTAACGTGTTGTGTGATGTTGAGATGCTGTGCAAATATTCATTGTCCATGGTTCTAATAGCCCTAATAATTATGGGTGTCTGCGTTTTTCAGAAAAATGATTTTTCTTAATTACTGATTTGGATACCTACTGGCTCACTGTAGCTGAAGTGGTTGGCTACAGAGGACGATTGTTTCTGTGAATATCCAATAACTGATGCGGGTGTGCCATCTAGTGATAGAATATTGTAACTACGTGCATAAATTTGCAGCTCCCTGTCCCCGCACTAACATACCCTGCTGCCGAGCACCGTTGTTCTTCTCGAAGACGCTAAATCCAGATAAATCTTAAACGATGAATTGCGTTCATATTTTAATTTGTAACGAAGTGGCTAGTGTCAAAGTAACGAAGTAAAATGATAAATTTTTAAGTTTTAAATGTTGTAGAGTAAAAGTCCAGGTTAAAAAAAGAACTCAGGTAAAGTACAAATCCTCAAAAAACTAAAGCTCTGTTACAATTACACCTCTGCTTCGCGGATAGGCCTGGGGGGCGGGGGGGGGGGGCTAGCGCCATTCTCGCACCGGGGCCCAGCGCCTCCACGCTACGCCACTGCCGAGATGTCATAACAAATTGGGGCCATAACAAGAGCAACTCATTTCGTTTTTTTTTGTTTCAATCTGTCCTTGTGCTGTCCTTGTGCTTGAAGCGCAATCGCTGTCAGCTATAAAGAATTTCAGACAATTGTCCTGTCAACGTTTCCTACTCCAGCTCTACATAAAATTACTATTCACGAAACGAAATCCGCAGGGGGCAGGGGCTATCGGGACTCAGTCCACGCACTGCAGTTGCCAATTACTGCTGTTTATTATGACTACACGCCCCAGCATAGTCAGAACTCCTTAAAAAGCAAGAAACGATCTTCAGGAAAAAAAAACTGTTTTTCGTGTACGCATTTTTCTCTGTGCGCATTTCGCCCCTCCATTTGTACTGCAACCAGCCAGTCGTTGGCGATCGAGATGCTCTGGCTTCACAGGAGACGTTCGGCTGGCCATGTTTTATGCAGTCCTTGTGTAGTCTAGGCATTCTCAAAAATGGGCAATAAAATGGGTAATGTCGCTCATTGTCCTCAGGGTGGCACTAAAAGCACGTGGTTACTGTAAGGAGTCAGAGGAAGTCAAATGCATTAAGAGGGCTAGTGTGTACTAATTCTTATTCCACACGATTACCTTGCATTATGCATTCGGTCTGAACTATTAACTGTTGGATTACTCCACTGAGTGCTATAAAATCTTTAGCCTGAACTTTGCTGTCTGACGCTGTAGATGCTGGCTATCAATCTACGTTACAGTTCTAACGCAAATGCGTTTATCGAAAGCTTACGGTTTGTTTCAGCAGGTGCCGATTCAATGGCACAATTGAAGGTTAAGTGACTTGCTAAGGAGTCCAGCAGCAGCACTGGATTTATTGTGGCTGCACTTGGTTCCGGTGTAAATTGAAAGATATTGTAAATAAATTCTGACAATGCCGAGTCCTTGTGCACCCTGCGGTTGTGGGATTAAAGGCCCAGGGATGTGATTCCTCTTGACTGAGCAGAATTCCCGATAATCTAAGTATATGACCCATTTTTTTCTGACCAGTCACTGCACTCAAGGCCTTATCTCACCCAGAATTCATGGCATGACTGCTTTCACAGAAACGCATCCACAACCCATGCATGTTCCTGCTCTTTTGTCCAAGGCAATGTTGTCCTTGATGACTAGCTTTATGTCACTGATGGAACCTGAGTCAGTCATTGATACTATAAAGTCCTTGACTAAATCTCTTCCAGCAGGAAACCTTTATTAGTCTTCACACAAATATCTATTTTAGGATTTTTACAGTGAAGGTGATTGGACAGTTTGTACTCTGGGTTGGCATGAGTGCCTTTGAATTTGGCACTTTTAATGCATTTTAGTGCTTGAGGTCACGTCGCTGATAAATGGACTCGGAATACTCTGCATACATAATATTTCAATCTATTAAAAATTCAAAGATGGTGTCCCGTTCCACTTTTTGGTAGAGTCACAATGGGGTCTGTTCTCCCATTAATGCGTAAGTCCTTTTTTACGCGATTCGAGTTAAGCGCTTTTGAGTTACGCATATTCTCCCCTACTCGCTTCGATCACGCCCACAGCACTTAACTTCAGAATGTAGGCAGCCTTATGAAAGAGGTGTGACTAATCCAAAAGAGAGGCAGACTCTGTACAAAGCTCATTGATTATGGCTATCAGGAAAACATGGAGCAAGGATTTTCTGATTAACCATGAAAATGCAGTTGTGGTCCATGGAAAACGCAAACCAGACTTTAAATTTGAATATCGTGGGCCTGCTGATAAAACCTCGTATCTCCAAACTGATAAGAAACAAAAACTTCCACTGTCCACTATTCTTACATGCAGAATTAAACGTTTTATTTTATTTATATTTTAAATTCATCAATTTATATTATATTCTTCATTTTATGTTTATTTATTTTCCTGTGAAGTTTATCATTTTGAAGATACGAGGTTTTATCAGCAGGCCCACAATATGCGGCTATAATAGTAGGCCTATGTATGTCTGTGCAAATTACAATTGTATTGCAGACATCTTTATTTTATTTCTTACTCTAGCCACCATGGCATTAAAGCTATGCAAACAAAGAAATAGCCGCGATAATGAAATAAAAAATGAAGAATTTAGCGCTTCTCAACCAGCGCAATCAGATCATTGAAAATGTGCCCCTCCTACACCAGCCTGTTGGTTCAAAGACAGTTTATATGATCTCATTTAGAAATTGCAAACTTGAAATATCAAACTACTCCGATGTCAGGTTTGCAACTAAAGGACATGGAAACGCTTTAACAAGGATTCTTACCCCGCACGCAGTCATCCCCCAGCCCCGAAACTGCCTCAGCAATGACGCAATTCCATATATATAGCCTATAATGTCTCATTTGATTTGAGTGACCCATTCACTTGAACTTGTGCCTAATACTTTATTTTAATCAATTATCCCATTTACTGATAATGATTATTCCCATGTCGGCTATTCTTTATTGGATAAAATTGATTAGCAAATGGGGGTAGTGCTTTGGTATTGGCCAGGGTAGGGCTCAATATAGAGTAGCCTGTTTAATAATATCGTTATTCACACATTAAAATACACAGTATTATCAATGGTAAAAAAATTACTTGGACTCGAGTTAGTTAATATAGATATCCTCAATTAGAAAATCAATCTCCTCACTCATGAGAATATCACAACTTTTTAGATTATCACGAACATATAGGGCAGTTGCATTCGTTAACAGAACATGAAGACAATGATGGTGATGTCGAGCCAAAGCCGAAAACCAAAATCCACAGATGTTGGTGTTGCATGGCAAGCGAGCACTGAAGTCTGATCCGAGGAAGAAAGCTGCGAATCGTTCTGGATGTGGTTTAACCCTTTCAGCGCAGTGATGTAAGATGTCGAAGTCAGATGCTGTTGAAAACCTATCATGTGGCAACTTGCGGGAGCTCTTTTAAACAAGCTTCCGCATGATAGGTTTTCAACAGCTCTGGATAATTACATTTTTAAATCCTTGAAAATGTATTCGGTGCTCAAAGGGTTAAACCCGCTATTATCTGCTTCAGTGCTTCGCCTTAAATGTGTTAAGTCACAATGCTTAGATTTAGGGGGTGAAAGCAAGACCGAGAGGACAGAATGGTTGGCAAGCAACACAGATGCTAAGATTGCTTTTTCATCTGGCGCGATCATGTCACATCAGGCTATTTGGGCTCGTTAATGTAGATATACTATGAAAGCAGGCTATTTGGAATGTCTCTGAAGGCTCCTAAATAATTTTACATTCGTTTAGGTTTTCTAGTTTCCTTGTTCTCAACTCTCGCCGATCGTCCATATCATTACAACCAGCAGCGAGAGTTGGGAACAAGATTGACTTTTGTCCTCCACACTTGCCGGTGTCCAGGAAAATATGATGAATTGTGCTTTAATTTGCTGGCCAGTTTGTCAACTTGCTAGCGTTCACCACTATGGATGTGGTTACCCTACGAATAGCCCATAAAACAAACACACACACACACAAAAAATCAACAATTTATCGCTAATACTGAATGGCGAGCTTGTTAGCAATGTAGCTAGAATTCTAAAATGATATTGAACTCTGTCATGCAATAGCTAGCTAGGTAGATATCCAACTGGTTAGTGGGTTAAAAGGCTAAACCTTGCTAACATTGAAATAATGAGCTAAAAGTCTTGAAACAAATGTAACGAGTCAGTTCAGTGCCAAGTAGTGGGTTGCGCGCAAGGATATTTTGTGCTGCGGTCTGCCTCAGAATGCAGTGGGTTACAGTGACTTTATGCCGGCATGGAACACGACTCAGCCAATCACATTTAAGGATGGGAAGCACCCGTTTTATAACGTTTATTACAATAACAATAACAATAATGCACAGCTAATTTATTGAAAAAACAAGAAAAGCCAACTGTCATTTTTTTTTTTTATTTTTATGAATGAATGGACGCTCCCCATCGCATAGGCTTCCCGTGCGCACGGTCCTGACCACACGACAAACCAGTTGAACAACTCGGTTCGGACCAAGAAGACTAAATATATTAACAGTTAATGACGATAGTGCCTCCTAGATAGATGTAATCACACAAATTGGATTATTTGCTGCAACAATAAGAATTCAGGCATAATTGTTTATAGGTTAGGCTATATCTAAAATAACAATGATCATAATATCTGACATTTATTTTGCTAATAACATTGCCTGAACGGCCTGAGAAGGGAGGTGGATTAATCAGTGGTCGGTGTCAGCGACCATGGTCAGTGCAACATACTGTAATGTGGGGAAAAAAAAGCCACTAGATGGCAGTATTGACACTTTTTTTGTTTAGAGCTAGGTTTTTGGCATGTCCTGGGCATGCCTCAGATGGGAAAGTCCCAGAGAATTGAAAAAAATTCTGGAAGGAAGGAGGGAGGGGGCTGGAAAAGAGTATATAAGGAGAAAAATTGAGAGGGTAAAGTAGCAGGAGAAATTGCAAGCAGAAGGATACATTTGACCAGACCTGTCACTCTTTTCAAGACCTGTGAAGCTCTTTTTGTGGATTGTGTTGGAGCATTTTCCTGTCCCAAGACATCGCAACAAAGCAATGCCATCTCAATTACCAAGGGACTGTAAATATCTCATTTATTAAAATATTTTCAATCTTGTCTTTGTTTTATTAAATCTGTAAAAGTTTCACAATTTTGTCTGTCATCCCTTGCTGTCCAATATGTCAAATATGTAATATAACAAATGTGGGCCATAGCAATACCACTCAAATAGTCTGCAAATCTCTGTGCTATGGTCTGGATCAATAGCTTGAGCCTCATTCGTTATCGCGACCAGTGGTCCATTCCAGTGACTATGGTCCAGACCCAGGCCCGGTGCCAGGATGAAGTGACTGAGTGCCTCATTAAAAATAGCACGGGGGCTAATCTTTTCATTTTGTGAAATATTGGGTTATCATCTCGTTATCCCTGATTCTATTTCTCTGTGCGCAGGAGGCAATACAGTGGCATTTTGACTATAAACTGGATAAAACGATGGACGCAGCACCCAGGTCTGAAAACTGAGGCCAGTGCCGAAATCTCTAATATTTACATTCTATTTAATGGCCAGCAGATGGTGACGTAGTGGTTGCAGATATAGCATTGAAATTCTAGGAGTCTATGAGAAAATAACCCTACTTTCCCACCTGGTTTATTATTTCAATAATGCTTTTCCACATTATTTTATGGTAGGCTATCTATAGCAAGTTTCAAGTCTCCTTCGGTGTATTATGATGTTTATTTTTGATAATTATGGTCCCAAATAGACTAGGATAAAGGATAAATCCAGAATATGCTTTAGGGTGCGTGGCTATCCTCTCGTCCTCGTCAGATACGGTTAGATCCTTCCCTGACTCCTCCCTGGATCTTCAGTTCACGCTCTCGTCCAATAAGAATCACATCGGGCTTCAAAATGACAAAATGGCGCTGTTCAAATGGTCAAAATTGAGGCTTTCTAAATGGTATAACCAATGAAACCAATGGGTGACGTCATGGTTGCCTCATCCATCTTGTTATAGTCTGTGGTTTTGACTTTTTTTGACCACCTTTTCCATGTGTTCGTGTATCATGGCAATAACATGAAAAATAAATATTTAGGGCATATTGTCCAGTCACCACACCACATATCATTGTTCTGGGCGTAGGTTTGCTTGGATTAATTGATTCAACCATGGAAAAGCATCTGAAAGGCTTAAAAACAACGAATACCGTTTTAAAATCAAATTATACATTTATTTCACAACATTGATGAAGCCAGTATTAAACCGGAGCCTCCCAGCACAATTCAGGGGATTGGAGCACTTGAAACGTAGGCCAACAAGATGCCAAATAATAAAAATTTATGAACAATTCTAACCAATGAGAGATGACTGCTAAAAACAAGAAAATAACTACCTACAGCATCATAGGTGCACCTGGGCTGGGTCCTCTGTCCCAAAGTCAGAGCTGAGACGGGCGGTGGACCCCTCCGACTGCGCTTGTTGTGGCCGAACCCGCCAGGGTAACATCATCTGTGGCTGATTGAGCGAGCCGATTCTGTTCGGGCTCAGCAATACCTTTGCTGCCGCCGGGGCGACGAGCACCGGCTGAGGTGTTTTGTTTTTCTTCAAAATTCAAGTTCTGATATCTATCCTCTAACCTGCTTTTTTTGGCTAACGGCAAGGAAGTTAGGAACTTTTTAGCAGGCTAGCTAACTTGGTTGTCACCCGTTTTAACTGTTTGTTAGATTTTTTTCTTAATCACATCACGTACTGCGTGCCGCCACGTACAAATCTATTTGACAAGGCACAAGAAGCAGCGCTATGTTTCAGAGTCATGGTAAGCTTGGTACTGTGTTATCTGGGCCAATTTTTTGCTGTAAATAAAACTTTCTGCAGAAAATACTATTATAGAAATTTTGATATTATATTCCTGGTGTTACCCTCTCAAGAAAAGAACTCAGACGGCGGCAAAGAGAACTAGAGCACTCGGCAACCGAGTACATGTATCCCCCGAAGGCCCCCCAGTTGGGCCCAGATGGTCCCAGAGTACCCAAAATCAATAGGTGTCGTGACCTTACCATAATACATGTCCCTGCAAAATTTGAAAAGAATCAGTGCACTTATGTGGGGTGTAGAGCGTTCACAAGAAAATCTCTGCGGACGTGGCGGACGCGTGACGAGGCCAAATCCATAGGATCCTTCGAACTCGTTCGGGGGGATACAATAATATATATATCCAGTTTACTATTCTGCAGAATAGGATCCCTGCTACACACGAGAACTCTCGTTACTGGCAAGAACAAGGATAAAGACATTCTTTCTTGCTGGTGTATAAATAAGAGTACATTATTGACATCCTCCTCGCCCAAAGCGGATTTACACATCATGGCATCAACTGCAATGTCCCTGCTGACGCATGCAGCCCATGTAAAGCCCACGTAAAGCTGACCCTGAGGTACGCGTTATGATGTATAAGTAATTTTTATACGGCATTATATTTCATTTGTAAATGAAGATTTGTTACATGTTGTTTTGCTGTCTTGCCGGTCAGCTATATTTATTTTGTTCATTTGGCATCCTCTGGTGGCAAGTCTGTAAAACATGCTCTGATGTAAATTCATTAGGAAAAGACTGATGCTTTCTAGAAGCTTCTGGCACATTCCTGCCTGGAGGGGGCGGGATTTCCCTGGAATCCTGTGGATCTTTCTAGAAGGTTGCTAGTCTATATAAATGCAGTGATTTTAAGCACAGGAGAGCAGACAGCAGAGGAGAGCAGAGCAGAAGCAGAGTTTTGTTTTGGCAACAGAGATAATTAGTGGCATTAGAGTGTTATTAGGAATTAAATAGTTGATATTTTTTTGAAGAACTTTTTTTTTTAATTGAAGAATAAATTTGTTTTAGTTTTCTTTGCTGGTTTTCTTTGTTGTGATTTTTTTCCAAGTCATAACAAATTGGAGGTTCTACCGAGATTGGATTCACCAAAGATTATTATTTTATTGATCTGCAGATGATGATGAATTTCCCCATTTTCACTTGATTTTCCATTTTTTCAAAATAGGCCCACATTTGAGTGGAACATACTCACTCATGAAATAAAAAGCAACAATTTTTTGATATTCAGATGTTCTAAAGGAGTGTCTCATTACATGTAATGTATTGACGGGGTCTGTGGATTGTCTGCAGATACAAGGGGTGCATGTCAATTTCACTGTCATCACTCAATCTTGCTATATCTAAAAATCTGCGCAAACTGTATTGTTCACAGATTTACCCAGCATAATATGCAAACAGATTTTATTCAAGGAATCTGAAGCTGAAATGTCCCCCTTTAATGTCTATGTAATGTAAAAACAGCCAATCACAGTCTGCTCACTGACAGGACACCAAGCAATATTGCCAATATTTTGTATTTTTCCCATTTCTGAAAAGTGTATAAACTTGATGACACAAAAGACATAACCGTGTTTTACACTTGTAATGTACCTATAGATGTTACACATGAACGAAACAGTGGAATTTGGCCATTTTATTTATACATATTTTTCATATGGGGCTTAATACTATCATTCTCTATCCTAATGTGAAAATGATGCCAATTCGACCACGTTGAGAGGCCACACTGGCTGAATTTAGCCCTTTTTAAACAAAGCCTGTTTCCATGTCAACCAAAATTAATATAGTTGAAACAACTACTGCATTTGCCATTTTTCATCATAATAAGCATGTGTGAAAAGTTTCATTAAGATCTGCCGACCCGACTTTCCACCCCATTGCTGATTCTCTCAGTCTGCTGCTCTTAAGCCCGACGCGCCGGTACCGGGGGCCGGTTATTACGCATAGTAAATACAGCATATTTCCAAATTGCAACATTGTCATGCAGCATATCCACATTTCACCAAGAAACTAGGCAAAAAGCTCATGTGGACCATTTTTCTTTGAATACCCAAACATTTAGTTAAGCCAAAAAAGTACTGATTTCATTCGATATTAGTGGAGGTTGAAAACAGAATTCTTTCCTTTAAGTCATGTCTGTATTTTCAAGCAACGTTAGCATAAAAATAGTAAACATTCACATGTCTACGTATCAATTACAGTCGTAATTTTCCTCACGTCTTTTTCACTCAGTTTCAAACAAAGACTCGGCAGCAGGAGAGGTAATTATCAGAGCCAAGTCTTTCAAATCAATGAGGATAGAGAAAAAACCTTATACTTTCAGTGTAAGGCAAAGTTATCCTGCTGGTTCGGTGCAGGCTGGTTTCATGAGACAGGGTCGTTAAATCAAGTTTCTGCAAATCAGAACGCAAAATCTAATATTACTTAAAGCTAGTTTGAGTTTGTATTTTGTAATTTTTGCCAAATAGTTTGTAAGTTTTTAATGGGGAGACATTTCGACTTGACATAACTTCCAGCATCAACACAGCGCAGATGACTGAGCAGAAGTGGTCATCCCGGCTAAAATTTAGGGGAAGTACATTACCTCCCCCGTGTGCTTATAGCCCATAGTATGCTGAAACCAATGAGTAATGTCACGGTTGCTTCGTCCATCCTTCTTTGAAGTCTCTGGTTTGGATCGAAATCATTTGCTTTGTCTCATGCATTTAACTCCTAAAGAGCTACGTTTTGAGGCTACGTGTCCTCACATTCATCTATTCGAAGCCATTTTATTTTTGAGTTTTGTCAGAATGTGTGTTTGAGAAAGATTAGAGAGTCCTCCGCTCTTCTGAGGAACAAGATGTGTGTGTGTGTGTATATGCATATATATATATATATATATATGGGTGTCCGCGGGGTTTTAAAAAGTATTAAAAAGTGATAAATCAAAAACGCAAAATTTAATGGCCTTAAAAAGTGATAAATTTGGCCAAAAGGTATTATTTTTTTCTTTAGGACAATGACTGGTTTCATTTCCATGAAATGGGCTAAATAAAATCAATAAATCCTATCTTGCTTGCGCCGCTACTTCAAAAACGAATGTGTGATATGAACATGATATTGACGTCATATCAATGCATTGTATTCATTGGTCGATAGAGATCTGCAATCGTGCGCGTGCGCACATAGCTGACTTGTTTCCAACCGCCAACGAAGAAGAAGAGCAAATACAGGTCTACAGCACTGCTTTCCGTCCCCCCTGGACTTAAGGCATGGGGAAATGTACATTTTCGCAATCTTGGCTCTAGAATCCCAGCTTTAAGGATTGGCTAAGGCCTGTTGCTGGGAACGACCGGCAGGCATACTGCAAAGTATGCCACAAAATTATCAATGTGAATTGGATGGGGGCTAATGAGCTAAGGTCACATATGAAAGCAGACGCAAATGAGAGGAATGCGCGGTCGTGGGCAGGAATAGACACTCACCACCTCGACAGTCTGTTCAGCTAGCACTACAACAACGGCTACACCACCACCACAGCTGCAGCAGCACGAGCAGACCAGACCCGCGGACACCATCGCCAGCCCGACACAAGACTTCACAAGGATTCTGCTGGGAGGCAATTCCACGCTTCGGGCGGAGACGTTGTGGTGCCTTAACACGGCTACAAAGCACCAGTCCCTTAACTCGAATCAGGGAATAGGGGAGCTATTTGGTGTCATGTTCCCTGACTCCGATGTAGCCACGTCATTCACCTGTGGCAAGGACAAAACGGGATATATTATTCGATTTGACCTCGGGGCATTTTTCAAAAATGAGCTTACAAAAAACATCAACCAGGATGGGCCCTTTGTGCTCATGTTTGACGAGAGCCTCAACCAGTCGAATAAAAAGAAGCAACTGGACATCCATGTCCGTTATTGGGAGAATGTAAAAGTTCCCTCCAGGTACTTCGGGTCCCAGTTCTTGGATCATGGGAAGGCCGAAGACTTGTTGCATCACGTAAAGGTAAGTCAGACCTCTTGGTTTTTTTTTTTTGCTATTTATGAGGTGACATCCACGAAAATTCATTGGAATCAATTAGAAATATTTTACTCACAAACATTCTATGTAGTATATTTTTATTGTCGGCCATTGGGGATGGGCAACAACTACGAGTTGACGAGCCATCAACGAAACTATGCAATAGACATTTTAATAAGCTATAATATGTGCCCTCCGGATTCAATTGACTTAGCATGGTGGAGAAAGTGCTGAAGAAACAAAGGAAGGCGGTGACTGAACATACTTTTCTGATAAACTGTGTTGTTTTCCAAAATTATCAGTGGCTTGCTTTGATTGTCGGGACCTTAGCCATACCGCTGAGGAAGTATGACTCGATTTCTCAGCTTGTCTTTTAAGATATCTTTAAAGTTGCAACTGCAATCTTATCTAGGCCCACTTTAACTCGTAGATGAATCTCATGTTAAGACCCTGTGTTATGGCCCCAATTTGTTATTACATTTTCAACACAACAGCTACAGCAACAGCAAGGGATGACAGAAACAGTTATAAAAACTTGAACACATTTAATGAAAAAAACAAAGACAATTATGACTAAACTAATCTAAAGACCAAGATTGAATTATATACAAAACATAAATATTTACAATCCCTTTTCGTGGGGGGGTGGCTTGGTGGTGTCCTGGATGATGAAAATGCTCAAACACAGGCAAAGAAATCCACAAAAGAAACGTCACAGGTCTTGAACAGAATGGCAGGTCTGGTCATCTTCTTGCAATTTCTCCTACCACTTTACTGTCTCAATTCTACTCCTTATATACTCTTTTGCAGACCCCACCCACATTTAGACCTCTTTTTTTTAATTTTCGGGGACTTGCCCCAGACATGTCCAGGACATGTCTAAACATAGCTCTAGTCTGAGCTGAATAAAAAAAAAAGGTAAATACTGCCATCCAGTGGCCTATATTCACATTACACCTGTTTGTTTAGACGTATTGGGGTATTTTTTGTCCACGCACGCTTTATTCATTTGGCCAATTTGTCAGACGTAAACAGAGTTTTTGGCTCCTTAAACGGAAAAGCGGAGTTTACGATGATATTTTTCATTCGCGTGCTGTGTAGAATAGTTCTATTTCATCCCTGCTGACCGCCAGAGGGCGGTCAAGCACTGAATATTCCCCTTCGCGCATGCGTAGTGCGAGTATGTATACCAACAATGTCACCTGTGACCTGCAGGTGACCCAAAGAAGATTATATCTTCCGGTGTCACCTGAGGATCGTTTCTTATTTTCTTCTCGCGCGTAGTTTGCTTGCCTGGAAAGCAATGAGTCTATTGCTTTACTACTAAATTCCGTTGCTAGTAGTTCCGCGACCATTGTCGGTCGGAGCAGCGATTGTTCGCCCTCCAGGAACTGCGACGGCGATCTTTCTCTGGTTGAGAGAGACTTTACGTTACTTTGCTGCGTTTGTTAATTACTTATCGGTGACGGTTGCGTTCGCGCATCCTTATCCCGACGTTTTAATTTAGTCTGTCGAGCTGACTTCGTTAGCTGGCTGGCGGGTTGCGTCAGCGTTTCCCGGTGTCCAGCGGATAATTATTAGCGGTAACGCTTGCATAGCTACACCTTCAAGTGAGTTTGCATTAGCCTCTGTTGGGACAGGCTGCGGGCGCGCTGCTTCCCCCCAGCATATGGTTTGTTTATATGTTTGTGCTGCGCCCCGACGCTTAATTTAGTCGGTCGAGCTGACTTCGTTTGCTGGCTGGCGGGTTGCGTCAGCGTTTCCCGGTGTCCAGCGTGGATAATTATTAGCGGTAACGCTTGCATAGCTACACCTTCAAGTGAGTTTGCATTAGCCTCTGTTGGGACAGGCTGCGTGCGCGCTGCTTCCCCCCAGCATATGGTTTGTTTATATGTTTGTGCTGCGCCCCGACGCTTAATTTAGTCGGTCGAGCTGACTTTGTTTGCTGGCTGGCGGGTTGCGTTAGCGTTTCCTGGTGTCCAGCGGATAATTATTAGCGGGAGCGCTTGCATAGCTACACCTGCGGGTGAGCTTGCATTAACCTCTGCTGGTCCAGGCTGCGTAGGCGCTGCCTCCCCCCAGCATATGGTCTGTTTTTGTGTTTGTGCTGTGTCCCGACGTTTAATTTAGTCGGTCGAGCTGACTTCGTTTGCTGGCTGGCGGGTTGCGTGAGCGTTTCCCGGTGTCCAGCGGATAATTATTAGCGGTAGCGCTCGCATAGCTACACCTTCAGGTGAGTTTGCATTAGCCTCTGTTGGGACAGGCTGCGTGCGCGCTGCTTCCCCCCAGCATATGGTTTGTTTATATGTGTGTGCTGCGCCCCGACGTTTAATTTAGTCGGTCGAGCTGACTTTGTTTGCTGGCTGGCGGGTTGCGTGAGCGTTTCCCGGTGTCCAGCGTGAATAATTATTAGCAGTAACGCTTGCATGGCTACACCTTCAGGTGAGTTTGCATTAGCCTCTGCTGGTTCAGGCTGCGTGGGCGCTGCCTCCCCCCAGCATATGGTCTGTTTTTGTGTTTGTGCTGTGTGCCGACGTTTAATTTAGTCGGTCAAGCTGACATTGTTTGCTGGCTGGCGGGTTGCGTGAGCGTTTCCCGGTGTCCAGCGTGAATAATTATTATCAGTAACGCTTGCATAGCTACACCTGCTGGTGAGTTTGCATTAACGTCTGTTGGTACAGGCTGCGTGCGCGCTGCTTCCCCCCAGCATATGGTTTGTTTATATGTTTGTGCTGCGCCCCGACGTTTAATTTAGTCGGTCGAGCTGACTTTGTTTGCTGGCTGGCGGGTTGCGTGAGCGTTTCCCGGTGTCCAGCGTGACTAATTATTAGCGGTAACGCTTGCATAGCTACACCTGCTGGTGAGTTTGCATTAACCTCTGTTGGTACAGGCTGCGTGCGCGCTGCTTCCCCCCAGCATATGGTCTGTTTTTGTGTTTGTGCTGTGTCCCGACGTTTAATTAGTCAGTCAAGCTGACTTTGTTTGCTGGCTGGCGGGTTGCGTAAGCGTTTTCCCGGTGTCCAGCGTGAGTAATTATTAGCGGTAACGCTTGCATAGCTACACCTGCTGGTGAGTTTGCATTAACCTCTGTTGGTAGAGGCTGCGTGCGCGCTGCCTCCTCCCACCATATGGTTTGTGTTTTGCTTTGTGCTGTGTCCCGATTTGGATTTGTTACTGAGCCCCTGCTGGTATAGGCAGCGTACGCGCTCCCTCCCTCCAGCTTACGGCGTCCATACTCGGTTTGTCCATAGCGTTCGCGCTCAGGTTACCCGAGGAGTATTCATTAAATACCAGCTGGGTTCCTTACTCGGTATAGGCAGCGTACGCGCTCCCTCTCTCCGGCTTACGGTGTCCATACTCGGTTTGTCCTGAGCGTTTGCGCTCAGGTTATCCGAGAAATATTCATTAAATACCAGCTGGGTTCCTTACTCGGTATAGGCAGCGTACGCGCTCCCTCCCTCCAGTGCAAGCCCCTGTAGCATACTAGCGGGAGCGTCTGGGCTTATTTGGACAGGTGAGTGTCGTGTAAGCCTCCAGCGCCACCACAATGGATGACTCCCATTTCTGTACGTCATGTGAGGCTCCTCTACAGCCAGAGGACGGCCATGACCTATGCCCCGCATGCCTCGGTCCTGAGCACCTGCGGGAGGCGCCGTCAGACAACCCCTGCATGAACTGCAGTTACTTGCCTTGGGCGGTGAGGGCTGCCAGTCGGGCGCAGGTGGAACATCAAGGGGATGAAAGTGACCTCCCCCCATCAGGCCAGTCTCCCCCGGCCTGTTAGAGACGCTCTAAGCGGCGGGCTGCGGCTACAGCAGTCGCACCCTCCAGGAAGAGGGCGAAATCTGCTCAAAAAGAGAAAAGAAAGCAGGCTCTCATCTAAAGTCGATCAGCTGTCTGCTGAGCTGGCCCAGGTCAGGCCCATGCTCAGAGACTGCCAGCCTGATGCCCCATTGCAAGGTGATTTGACACCCTCTCCTCCAATGCCAGTGCTGGTACCTGAGGAGGATACATTTTCCCTGGCAGCTTCGGCTACCTACTTCCACGGTTATGGGAGAGATTCGTAAAATGGGGGTTCCCAGGCATCTGAGCGGGACGCCCACTCCTCGGCTCCGAGTTCAGTGGCTGAGTTGGGGGATGGCTCCATGCGGGCAATCATGCGCATAGCTTTAGATCGACTGCACATGCATGTACCACAGCAGGCAGAAGCTGCACCTGCTAGTGCCCTCTTCAGGCGCAGGCCAGCCCCCACTACCTTCGTTATTCCCCACTCTAAGGACTATCTGAAGGAGCTGCAGGCCTGTTGGAGACCTTCTCACAAGGCCTTATGATGCTGGAGCACGTGCTTGCCGCATGGGGAGCTCTTTGTCGAATCTCACGTTGGCGCTCTCAGCTTCACTGCAGGAGGGCAACGTGGCTGCTGATTCTGTCACTTTTTGTGATGCCTCACTGGAGGCATTCGGCCTTCTGTCCAGGGAACTTGGACGGATGATGTCCATCCTGGTTCAGGCTCGTCGCCAGGTTTGGCTATCTCAGTCAAACTTGACAGAGGCATCCAGGAGACTCCTTCGCAGTCTCCCCATGGAACCGGGAGAGATATTTGGTCCTGCAGCCCAGGAAGCACTGGAAAGGACCATCCAGGCTGTGCAAACCAGGCAGCGGCTTGCGGGCCTTAGGCGGATGCCTCTTCTTGATAGGCCTCCTGCCAGCAGAAAGAGGGGTTCCTCGGCTGCTTCTCACACCCGCTTACCACGGCCGACCCACTCCACTGGCCGTCGTGTTGCCCAGCGTCCCATGCGGAGACCAGCTTGGGACTTTCGAGGCCCTGCCCGCCTGTCCCCCCCCGCCCCACCCCCCCCCCCCCCCCCCCCCCCCCTTAGGGCCCTAGGGGCCGGGGGGCCAGACATTGAGGCCGTGGGGCCGGCGGTCGGATATTTTTCACATCAGCTCCAACAGTGGGCTGCTCATACTTCAGACCCGTGGGTGGTTGCCACCTTGACCCACGGGTACAAGCTTCAATTCCGCCGCCGACCCCTCACTTCTGGCCGGGTCAAAATGGCCTCTATCAGCGACCCGGCAAAGGCTCGCGTGTTGGGCCAGGAGTTATCCACCCTCCTGGCCAAAGGCGCCATCGAGCCCGTGGACCCTCTGTCGCGTCCCCGGGGGTACTATTCAACATACTTCCTAGTGACGAAACAGACTGGCGGATTTCGCCCAATCTTGGACCTCAGAGGGCTGAACATATTTATGAAGGTCATCCCTTTCCACATGTTGACCACTGCAGATGTCCTGCAAACTGTGGCACAGGGAGAATGGTTTACGTCCATTGACCTCAAGGACGCTTACTTCCGTGTCCCCATCACTCAAAAACATCGGCGGTTTCTCCGCTTTGCCTACCGAGACCGCCACTGGCAGTTCAGGTTGCTACCCTTTGGGCTCTCCCTCTCTCCAAGGGTCTTCACGAGGTGTGTTGCCGCAGCCCTTGCGCCTCTACAGTCTCAAGGCTTGAAAATTCTCCCATACCTGGATGACTGGCTGGTCTGTCCACCATCCCGTGCTCAGGTGTCCAGTGATACAGCATGTCTCCTGTCCCACGTGGCCTGCCTCGGACTCGAGGTGAATATGGGAAAGAGTTGCCTGGTGCCATCTCAGGCTACAACTTTCATTGGGATTGCATTGGACAGTGTAGCCATGATAGCCAGACCGCCCCCTGCTGTGTGGGCGACATCCTTCACCTTCTTGCCCTGTTCCAAGAGGGCCGTTGGCTGACCTTCCTTGCATTTCCTCGCCTCGTGGGCGAACTAACGTCCATTTCAGCTGTGGTTCCGCTGAGCTTGCTGGCACTATGCCCCCTGCTGAGGTGGCTGAACAGCTTCCACTTGGATGCCAAGCGACACTGGCACAGGAAGCTCAGGGTGTCACAAAGGTGTCTCCTTGCCTTGGCTCACCCGGCACTCAGGCACTTTCTGCCACACCTGAGGGGCAAGCATGTCCTAGTAAGGTCAGACACATCAACCGTATATCATATAAATCATCAGGGCAGGACCAAGTCTGCGCGGTCGCTGCGACTGACAGAAGAGCTCCTCATGTGGGCGGCCCCCCCGTCTGATCAGCCTTCGGGCAATGTATCTATCGGGAGAGCGGAGCAACCTGACAGACTCCCTCTCCCGTCAAAAACTCCGTCAGGAGTGTGGCGCCTCCACCCGGAAATGGTCAGCACTATTTGGAGCCTCTTCGGCAGAGTGGACGTGGACCTCTTCGCTTCAGAAGTCTCTACCCACTGTCCTCTGTGGTTCTCCTTAGCCGAGACAACCAGTCCCTCGGGCCAGGACGCATTGGCCCACCCTTGGCCGGACGGCCTCCTGTATGCCTCTCCCCCGCTTCCTCTGATTCGGTCGGTACTTCAGAGGATCCTTCAGGGGGGTCGCAGTGTCCTCCTTGTGGCTCCCTTCTGGCCAGGGAGGAGCTGGTTCCCACTGCTGCACGGACTCTGTCGCGGTGTACCCTAGCGCCTTCCCGACAGGAGGGATCTCCTGTCCCAGCTGGCGGAGCGGATCTGGCACCCCAATCCACGATGCCTCCAACTGTCTGTTTGGCTGCTGGAGGGCCCGAGTTGCTGTTTAGCTCCTGTGCGGACCCTGTCGAATACACCATATTGAATGCTAGAGCGCCGTCCACTCGTCTTCAATATGAGAATAGATGGAAACTGTTTTCCGACTGGTGTACAAGTCGGGATGAGGACCCTGTGTGCTGCTCTGTGCCAACTATTTTTGACCTCTTCAGTCTTTTCTGGATGAAGGTCGGTCTCATTCGACGTTGAAAGTGTACGTAGCGGCAATATCTTGTGGTCATGTGAGGATTGACAATGGCACTGTGGGGAGCCATAGTTTGGTGTTCCTCTTCTTGAAGGGGGCTCAGAGATTACATCCTCTGAGTGCCCCAAGAGCTCCAGCATGGGATCTCCCCTGGTACTGGATGCACTAAGCCGGCCCCCATTTGAACCCTTGACACAAGCGGAGCTGAAGTGGTGTCTTGTAAGACTGCGTTCCTTCTGGCCATTTGCTCTGCAAAGCGTGTCAGCGAGCTGCATGCCCTGTCTGTCAGTGACTCGTGTTTGAGGTGGAACTCTGATGGCTCAGGGGTCACTCTGTGGCCGAACACAGCGTTTCTCCCTAAAGTGTTGGCTCACGCTCACCGCAACCAGCCTATTCGGCTGGCTCGGTTTGACCCTTCTCCAAGGGAGAGTGGGGATGAGCCTGAACTGTTATGTCCAGTGCGGGCTCTGAAGGCCTACACTGCAGCTACTGTATGCATTCGAAGGTCTGAACAACTTTTTCTCTGCTACGGTGGCCCTAACAGGAGTTGCGCCATCTCCAAGCAGCGTGTGTCCCACTGGATTATTAATGTCATCACCCATGCCTATCGGACGAGTAACCGTCCCCTTCCACCTGGCGTGAGGTGCCACTCTACCAGGAGTGTTGCTACTTCATGGGCTGCCCTGAGGGGAGTGTCCTTGGAGGACATTTGTGCCGCAGCTTCATGGTTGTCACCGGACACGTTCTCCAGGTTCTACAGGGTGAACGTCGCCACACCCCACCCCTTAGCCGTGGTTCTGCGGCCGGGGTCTTCTGACTTTTTGCACACTGAAGGTCCGTGATTCGGATTCTTCGTGACCTTGTTGGTATAAGTCATTCAGTGCTTTAAGCACCGCCCTCTGGCGGTCAGCAGGGATGAAATAGAACGAAAGTTACGAATGTAACTACGGTTCTATGAATCCCGAATGACCGCCAGAGCTCTCTGTCACTCAGAATCCTCGTGTGCTCGCGAGAAGATTCTGTAAGAAACGATCCTCAGGTGACACCGGAAGATATAATCTTCTTTGGGTCACCTGCAGGTCACAGGTGACATTGTTGGTATACATACTCGCACTACGCATGTGCGAAGGGGAATATTCAGTGCTTTAAGCACCGCCCTCTGGCGGTCATTCGGGATTCATAGAACCGTAGTTACATTCGTAACTTTCGATTCAACTAGTTAAAACTGCCTGAATTAACCTATTGATGCTTGGAGCTGTTAAAAATGTCGGCTTGTTAGAGCTGAATGAATTTATTACCTTTATTTTTGTGTCAATGTTATAGGTGATGTCATCATTCAACAGTTCACCTCATTGCTGTCTCAGGAGGCGAGGGGTGAAGATTTCCGCTTCCTTCAGCCCTGGAAGGAACGTGTGGATGTGTTCCTACACACAGCTCTCGGCACTCACACTGACCTCTTGAAGTTCATCCAGAGTCTTCTACTTTTGTCACATGGCCAAGCCACAGCGGAAAGAGGCTTCTCCACCAACAAGGAGGTGGAGACGTGCAACCTGCTCGAAGAATCTTTAGAGTCACTGAGGTTGATCTGCGATAAGGTCAGCAGCTGTGGTGGTGTCCTCCACGTCCCTTTAACCAAGGACCTACTGGCCTCTGTGGTCTCAGCAAGGTCCCAGCACAGGTTACATCTTGAGCAGGAACGAAAGAAGAGGGAGAGTGCTGCTCATACACTGAAGAGAAAGGCTGCAGAGGAAGAGCTGGTGGAGCTTAGACAGCAACGGAAAGCCCTCCAGGAAGTCTGCATCATCCTTGAATGCAATGCAAACAAGTTGGCTGAGGAGGCAGAGGGGAAGGCTGGGTCAAAAATGGCTGCGCTAATTACAAAATCAAATTCTCTGAGGAGAAGATATAAAGAGAAGAAGGAGGAATTGGAGCAAATGGACAAAACTATCCAGGACAAGGCTATGGAGCTGAGGCACTTGCCATAAGATTTTGATTCTCTCTCTCTCTCTCTCTCTCTCTCTCTCTCTCTCTGCCTTTGATTCTCCAAGTATTTTGTTGGTTGTTTAAACCTAATTGGTTGGAAATTAAATAAATGTGCAATATTTTTGTCTAAATCTCTTCTTTTGTAGTATTTGTAGCTGTCGCCGAATGGATGGAAGTCAGTCTTCAAGAAGGTTGTAAGTTTAAATCCAATACCATTCTATCACTTAAATGAAGCAAAACACCCCACCTCACATTGCACTAGTTACTGTAACTAATACCCTGTTGCTAAATACGCAACCAAGTCTCCTGGATAATGGTAATGATGTACGTAAGTGTTGGATGACAAAATCTACGTGCATGTCACAAAATCTTTCTGATTGATACTTGGTGCAACTCTGTGTCCTGGTGGTTGTAAAAAAATCTGAAGGTAGTAAAAAAAGGTATTAAATGGTAGTAAATTTGACTCAAAGATTGGTGTATATACCCTGTATATATACACACACTGTATTTATATATATATATATATATATATATATATATATATATATATACACACACACTGTATTTATATATATATATATATATATATATATATATATATTGTTGGGGTAATGGCCTCGCACAGAACACCAATGTTGGGAAAAATGCAATTTGCCTAATGATATCAATATTATTAATTTGACTATCCAAAAATATGATATTGTAATATTAATATTAAATATTAATATAAATACCTCGGGGCACCACCCTTCCTCAGTGAAGGGAAAACGATAGCCAATTAATAAAACCTCAGTCTCAATATCTGCTAAGCTATTAATTTGGAAATTGATTAATAATTAAATTAATAATTGTAACCAACTTACCCAATTAATAGTTAGATTGAAGGCTTTGGAGTTCTATAGAAGAGGTTGGCAGTTTCGTTCACTCTCATACAACATTAATAACCACAGCATATGTCTTTAAAGGATATTTATTTAAATGAAACAAATGAAACACACAATCTAGACTACACTAAACACTATATGCACAATGGAGGAGGTATGTGTGTGTGTGTGGGTGTGTGTGTGCGCGCGTGCGGGTGTGGGTGAGAGAGAACAAAGAGATGATCTAAGGTGTGAGTGGAGGGGCCTTGCTGACCATGTGGAGTGGGGGAAGGCAACCCTACTGTAACAGAGACCAAGTCTTTGTAGCAATGGAAAGTTTAAAGAGTTATAAAGTCAGTTAAATGACTTAAAACACTCAGTGTTGTGTTTGTGTGTGTGTATTACATTAAAATGAAGAGATCTGTTTGTATTTTGCACAGGAAAGGCGCCGTGTTAGTCTACAGGGGTTATTTGCATGCAAAACCTTGTCTGCTATATGTTAATGCCATCCTGTCCTACTAAAACACAATCCTAAAAACAATCACAGCAACTATCATTTTACAAATACACACAGTCAGTCTTAGTCTTAAAAGAAGGTTTGAATGCCCAGTTGTTACCAGTCCTTAGTTGAGGAAAGAGGTTTGGAGGTTGCTGGAGGATCCAATCACGGGTGATGTTGATCTGGCTGGAAGAGCGGTTCTGGTGCTGTCAGAAGAGCGGTTCTGGTGCGGTCCGTGCCTTTGCTGTGGGCAGAGGAGGGAAGCTGGCCGCTCCTCAAAAGCAAGCTGTTTCTTCAACTCTTGCTGTACTACTGGTAGCCTGGCAGATTCTTCAGCATGGCCAGTCTATGCTGGGCCTAGGAGGTGGGGGAGGGGTTCCCCAGCCTGAGCAGTCCCCAGGGGTCCAGGAGCCTCTCCAAGGGAGGGAGAGAGAGTCCAGAGCTCCAAGAGAGGATCCAAGAGAAGAGAGAGATAAAATGGTTGACCACTGCTTTTATGTGCCTGGCCTGCTGGCGGGAGGGGCTTGCAGGCAGCAAGTGGTCATGGGAAGTCCTGGACTCCATTTTGTCTCCTCACATATGAAAGGCTTTCCTCTGTGTGACCCCAACAATATATATATATACTGTGTATATATATATATATAAACCTATAATGTTGCGACTTGTTTAAAGGACAGTAGGGCCATACTTTTAACAAGTGACTTAAAAACATTTTTTTCTTTAAAAGCTAAAATTGTGCAAAGTAAAGACAATATTCAAACTGATTTTGTGTGATAGGAGAGGTTTGTCCAAGCTATGTCTCCAAGATGGCAGAATTGGGTGGTGCTTCACTTTTACCCAGGTGAAACTTACCAACAAACCAAAAATAAAACATAACCTTGTTGACGGCAATAAAAAGGCCTCACACTCAAGTTGATGCTTAAAGTGTTTATTGGACAGAAAAGAAAGATATTTCAAAAAGAGCAAAGACAGGCCACCAGCAAACAATTAGATTAAATTATAGACCAAATTATCCAAGTTTTAGTGAGAGCCAGAGAGAAACACTTTGAAGTGACCTTAAAAATGCCCTCATATCTGACACTGGAATGAACTTTTCTAATTAAGAGGAGATTATTCAAAGTATCCAATAGACTGAAAAGCAACTCAAGCCATATTATTATTTAGTATAAGTTTAATGAAAAAAAAAAAGAAAAATGAGAAAAAGAATATAAACACCTAAAAAATGGATGCTGAAGCACTTCTTAATTTAGAGGTGTACTAAAGAAATAAATTCAAAACTCCATCAGGCCTCTTATTTTAAAAGTTCTTGATCCTTTATACCTCCACTTCAGTTTGTCAGTACCAATACGCTGAAGTTCATCACCCATCAAATGCAAATTAACACAGACGCACAACTGGCCTCCTGCCACTAAAGACCTTAAGGGCAACCAAATTACATTTCTGCTAATAATATGGTTTGTTGATTTTAATCAAATACCTTTATGCATACGGGTCATAATTTGAAAATTCAATGTTTCAGCATTCCAAGGAGATTACATCTAAATTTTCGATAGTTAGCCACAACCAAAACATTCCCAAGATGAAATACGAAGACCCTCATTGTCTGGAAAAATAATGCGGTAAAATGTACCAATATATCTCACTCATTTCGCGTAAAAGTTTCCATTAAAATTCCGGAGAATTGAATTAATCTTGGAACCAAAAATGTTGTACACATGCAACAGTATTTCCAGTGGGAAAAATATGAGTATTTAACTAGATGCAGTTTCTTGAAATTATGAATCCTGATATCTAACTATAAAAATCCTGTTAAGTTAATTTATGAATCCTGCAAACAATATGAATCCTGATATTTAACAGTATAAAACAAATTATGTCACAATATCAAACTTGTTATTTAGCCATTTTTTAATTTTAATTTTATTTTATTCTGCTTTTAATCCATGATCAGCGAGCCTGGTGACAGCCTGCCCATGTCTTCTGTTTTGTGCTGGTTTAATTGTCCCCTGTATCTGTCCTGGGCTTCTAAATGTCTGTGCGTACGGCTGATGCCCTCTCCTGCGGCTGCAGAACAAATCTGTCGACGGGTACTGATGCAGTCACCTTCACTTTGACCATGTCATTTGAATGCATAAATCCTGCCATTTATTACGACAGACATGGTTAGATATGGATTCAGCAAATTACAAATGTTTCAATTCGCCTTTTACGTGACACTGACTAGAATTCTGTTCTCAGGAAAAGACTGGGATCCAGCGATGCATAAATTCTAATTTAACTTTTACTTCGCGCATCAGGGTTATCACTGCCTTAGATCTCAGATGGGGGAAACCGTTCGTAGCCAGTGTTTGACTTCTTCATCTTGTACGCCACCACTGCACACACCACAGCGACAGCAAACAGGAGCGTCTCAGCAACGACATTGAGGGTGAAGGCCAGGCTGGGAGCAGTGGAAGCGCTGAGACCTGAAACACAAGCAGTAAATACTGTCACTAACGCACAGCCCCAAAGACCTGCTTCACAAACGCTGAGACCTGAAACACAAGCAGTAAATACTGTCACTAACGCACAGCCCCAAAGACCTGCTTCACTAAGTTAGCAGGAAAAGTATTCCAAGTAAAGCCTGGAGCTCTGATAAAACCAGAGCATGGACTGCAGTAAAAGACCTGCTCTGGATTTTACTCAGGGCTGTTATAGAGCTCACGCAGTGATCCTGCTTTGTGAAATAACCACATGGACTTAACTAAATTTATATTTCATGTATTTACCATCTACTGATACATGAGTAAATGAACCAAGACAACGGTTCAGCATCTTAAAGTTGGGCGAGAGCAATGCTAACCTTGAGCTCTCAGTTCTTAAGTCTTGTTATGGCCCCAATTTGTTATTACATTTACAACACAACAGCAACAGCAAGGGATGACAGAAACAGTTTTTAAAACTTGAACACATTTAATTTTTAACAAAGACAAACTAACTACTAACTAATCTACTGACCAAGATTGAATATATACAAACAAAACAGAAATATTTACAGTCCCTTTTGTTGGGGTGATTGGTGATGTCCTTTTCTGAGGAAAATGCTTTAACCCAGGCAAAAATCCACTATAAGCTTCACAGGTCTTAAACAGAATGACAGGTCTGGTCACACGTATCCTTCTTCTTGCAATTTCTCCTACTACTTTACTGACTCAATTCTTTTCCTCATATACTCTTTTGCAGACCCCACCCACATTTAGACCTCTTTTTTTTAATTTTCGGGGACTTGCCCCAGACATGTCCTGGACATGTCTAAACATAGCTCCAGTCTGAGCTGAATAAAAAAAAAAGGTAAATACCGCCATCCAGTGGCCTATATTCACATTACAGTCTCAATTCAGTTCGTCTTCAGTTTTCGTCTTCAGTACAGTTTTTCTAACTTAACAACATACCAATTTGATGATGGAGTAACTGCAAGTTATTTGTGGGATTAGTACATATAAATTCTTCATATGATATTACATATTCTACTTTGATCTTTAGATATGAAATTATTGTTTCATGTGTTTTTAATTGCTGACACTCATTTGCTCTACTGGAGAGGACTTGAGTGCTGCAGACGATGTAGTCTGCTCGGCCCAAATCTCCGCTCGCGGCCACATTATTAGGATCATTCAGCATGAAATTTTCTGCATTGCTTGTGCCATGAATTACTGCCAGTTACATCAATCCAGATTTCTCAACAGGGTGGTACATGGCATAAGCCTTTACATCAGAATAACTTGTATCTTGTCATTACCTTTCTCATCGGGGCTCCTCTTGAGTCTCAAGGGGCCCTGAATTACACTGTGTCTGGCAGACTCTCCAGCCACAGATCTTTTACGCTTCGCGTCAGTGCATCCTTGAGAGCATCTTGTGTTCTCCTGCCCCTGAATGCACAGTATGACTGTGCAGGTGATGAAAACCTGCACCCATGAAAAGACATTCATCCATCATTTTCACATTCAAGATTACTCCATGAAAAAAAGTAAGGTGTAACCTCATATGGATGATGAAAAATATTTTACACTTAATAGTCATTCATAATCACACAACGGGAAAGCAAAAAAAAAAAAAATTAACACAATAATTCAAGAAATATGTACCATAACTTATTGGTGTCAGAAATTGTCTTCCATCACGTCTGTACCTTTCTAATAAAGTTGGGAGGACACGGAAAATTACAAATAAAAAAGCATAATGATGATTTGTTTGTCATCCTGCAGCTGTATTAACCCTTTGAGAGCCAAATACATTTTAGAGGAATTAAAATTGTAGTTATCCTGAGCTGTTGAAAACTTATCATGTGGCAACTAGGTTAAGAGAGCTCTCCTGCGGGAGGTAACGTTACCGGTTTCTTTACAAACTATTCAGATCAGTCACTGTCATTCATTTTAAAACTTGTACGTTAACGCCATAGCTGGCAATTTACTTTTGTCGGGTGAGGAACAAGCACCTAACTTTGAGAGGGTGCAAACCGCTTCTGTCAAGAGCAAACAGACCTACTTGTTTGGAGCAATAAAGGTCTGTTCACCAGGTGATCCCTTTTGCATGGAAAGATGAAGGCCATTTGAACCATATACAAACAAGTATTTGACACTAACGTGTCTTTGTCCCCCGCCACAAAATGTGAAATCGTGTCAAAATGAACAATTTCTCGGTGTGACCTTGAGAATGGCGCGAAGGTCACCGAAATGGACTGGCGCCGGGGTATCACCCTAATACATGTTGACATAAGATTTGAAGTAAATCCGTCGATTCGTTCTTATGATATATCGCTGACAAGGCTATCAGTGTGAAAATCCACAATCTCTCGGTGTGACCTTGAGAATGGCACGAAGGTCACCAAAATCGACTGGTGCCGGGGTGTCACACTAGTAAATGTTAACATAAAAGTTGAAGTAAATCCGTCAATTCGTTCTTGAGATATGTCGCTGACAAGGCTATCAGTGTGAAAATCCACAATCTCTCGGTGTGACCTTTAGAACGGCGCAAAGGTCACCAAAATCGACTGGCGCCGGGGTTTCACAGTAATTTATGTTAACATAAAATTTGAAGTAAATCTGCCCATTAGTTCTTGAGATATCTCGCTGACAAGGCTATCAGAGCAAAAATCCACAGTCTCTCGGTGTGACCTTGAAAATAGCGTGAAGGTCACAGAAATCGACTGGCGCCGGGGTATCACACTAATACATGTTGACATTAGATTTGAAGTAAATCCGTCGATTTGTTCTTGAAATATGTCGCTGACAAGGCTATCAGTGTGAAAATCCACAGTCTCTTGGTGTGACCTTGAGAATGGCGCGAAGGTCACCGAAAGCAACTGGCGCCGGGGTATCAACCCAATACATGTTGACATGAAATTTGAAGGAAATCCGTTAATTCGTTCTTGAGATATTTTGCTGACAAGGCTATCAGTGTGAAAATCCACAATCTCTTGGTATGACCTTGAGAATGGCGCGAAGGTCACCAAAATCAATAGGCGCCGGGGTATCACCCTAATATATGTTGCCCTGAAATTTGAAGCAAATCCGTCAATTCGTTCTTGAGATATCTCGCTGACAAGGCTATCAGTGTGAAAATGCACAATGTCTCGGTGTGACCTTGAGAATGGCGCGAAGGTCACGGAAATCGTCTGGCGCCGGGGTATCAGACTAATACATGTTGACATCATATTTGAAGGAAATCCGTCAATTTGTTCTTGAGATATCTCGCTGACAAGGATTCAGGATGTACGGACGGACGGACGGTCGTAAATAATATGTCCCGCCGCTTTGCACATTCCGCGCGGCGGGGGACAAATAGTATTCATGGTATTAAAGTAAGGGCTCTACTGAACTAATTATTTGTATTTCCTCCCAAACAAGCAAAATGTTCATGTGTAAAACCTGCCCTTTCATCCCCCGCTTCCACAGGACCCCACCACCATTTTGAAGGCATTATTTAATGCATACGTATCAAAAGGCAAAACATATGTCGTTTGCGATGGACAAAATTGCGAATAACATTACTGCAACATTCGCTTCCCTCAGCACCGGCATGAAACGACAGCCCACTTAATCTTCTAAGAATGTTAGCTGTTGGGTAAAATCTCAAAATTGCTTACAATAGGACATCACGATATGTTGCTTTTGCTAAATGGATTATTCAGTCACACAATCACTTTGACCACTCATTGCATGTGAAGAGCTGGGCGTTTAATGGATGCGTCTCATATACCCAAGCATGAGTGTATCGCCTCCTCAGCCCCTGTTCCCTCATTCTTCAAATATTCCCTCAATATTTTTAATGCATTTTGTTGCCCATGTCCCAACATTTCTGAAATACAGTACATTGCAGGAATCAAATCAATAATGAGGGAGTATTAAAGAGAAAAAAAAGATAAAAATGTTTTTTATTTCATCTGGTATTGTTCCAAATTGAATAAGGTCACAGATGATGCCATCCCACCTTTTTTTGACAAAATATTAAAATAATTACTGAAATGGATGTTCAGATCTGCAACTTGTTTGTAATTTCAGCACTTGTCTTGAAAGGCGCAGATCCTGCATCTGTTGGTTGTGTCATGTAGATAAAAACTATATTACAGTGCGACAGTTTGTGTCAAGTACATACGACTGTATGAGAGAAATAATAGGAGAGACCCAAAGGTACTGCGGTGTTACCTGGTCGTGCTCTGTAACAAGATCTGTTGATGAATTTGAATGCTTGCAGTCCAAACTTGATCTCCTGGTTTGTACCCTCAAGCCTTTCCAAGGAACTATCCCTGTCACAGCTAAAAAAAACACACACACACACACACATATATGAAGAGATATTAGGGGATCGTGGGGATTTACAACCAAACAAACCTTTTTTGCCGATTCTTTAAGATTGTTCTTTTCTCATGAAACTTCTAGTCATTTTTGCATTAGTGAATACCCGTTCTCGATGATGTCGTAAAATGTCGTGTCTTCGGAGTCCTCTCCTGGTGTAGCTTTGCAGGACTCCACAAAGACCTCAGTGTTAGCCGCAGATGTTGCTTTGATGCGCATGTAGAAAAAGTCTCGCAGATTAACTTCAAAGGGGTCGACACTGGTGTCCACAGGTGTTTCGAAAGTGTCACTGTCAAAGAACTCAAACGCAAATGTGAACGAGCCGACTTGATCCTCATCAAGCACTTCGGCAGTGCGTTGGGGCTGGAAAAATATTAACAGTGCTTCGCTCTTGGGGTAACTGCAGGAGAACTGAATCTGGTTGTCGTCGGTTCGGGTAATGGTTCCATCCTCAGTCAATCGAAGTGTATTTTTGAAGACTAAATTTTCACCGACCTCCTGCAGTAATGAAAAAAAAACATTAAAACACATTTAAAACTCGCCATGTACCCCCTTTTCCCCATTGATTATGAGTGCAGAATTTGATATTTAGGCTAGCGTTCAACTTTTGCAACGCGAATAATATTTAAATACCTCAGCCACTGTTCCACAGCCATCCAGTGGTGTGGATGCCATCACTTGGGTTGCGGTGATGGTCCCAGTGCATGATGAGTCGCTGAGGGTAAAGGTACCTGTAGTGTAACCAGGGAACAAGGACAGATCAGCCCCAATTGCCATTATTGAGTCTGAACACAGCACAGACTTGGTACCACTCTGAGCGGAGGTGCAGCTGATCAGAGCCAGGAGCAGCAGCAGTGCACATGGAGCCATCCTGTCCATATCTCTCCTCTCTCTCAGGGTTACTGAGCTGGCCTTCAGTCTCCAGCACATCGGCTCTTATAGGCGCACAGTCCACCCAGATTCCACAGTGACATCTCAGGAATGAGGGACAGACAGCATTCCTACTATCCGAAAAAACTTTTTCATCCTAATTCATTGTTCACTCCCCAAAAAGTACATCTGAGGAGGAATGAGGTAATTAACGCAGTTGAAAAGCACATTGGAACAAAAACAGGTGTACGGTGCACATAAAGATACTCAGACTTTCCAACCTAATTCCTGGTACTCATGTTGAAAAATGCCAATACATCTTTCCAAAGGCAATCAAAAGCCTTGAATTAAAAGTTGATCCAGAATGCTCGCTTAATACACGCACTAAGGATGTAAATGAATCCATCTTACTATGAGCAGAGTCTCAACCTTTACGATGCTCTACACTTACTATGTATATAAGATCCTCTCATCAATACAAGCTGAAACTAAAGCATAAAATGGAGAGCCCGTAATGAAAGCTGAGAATGTGCGCTTAACGACATAATTTTCCTCTGCCAGTCTTACATTGTGTGGTACAGAGTGAAATTAAGAGACTATACGCCTTTATTTGTTCGCAATCATTATGGAGCTTATTGTGCCTTGAAAATATAATTGGTTTTTTTTCACCAACTTCGGAGAGCTTTGGTTATTGAGACTTTTTTTTTTGTCCCCCGTCACCCCGCGGAACGGGGGACATAGAAATGCTGTTCGTCCGTCCGTGCGTCCGTCCGGGAACAGTGTACTCGCAATAACTTTTGACAGCTTTGATGGAGGATCACCAAATTCACACCACATATGCCTCTCATGAAGGCCTTGCTCAAGTTTAATGATGATTGACCTTGACCTAGTTTTCAAGGTCACTGAGCAAAAACATGTGAAGAACACTGTACTCGCAATAACTTTTGACAGCTTTGATGGAGGATCACCAAATTCACACCACGTATGCCTCTCATGAAGGCCTTGCTCTAGTTCAATGATGAGTGACCTTCACATAATTTTCAAGGTCACTGAGCAAAAAGATGTGAGGAACACTGTACTCGCAATAACTTTTGACAGCTTTGATGGAGGCTCACCAAATTCATATGACATTCTTATTGGCTTGTTAGGTTGATCTCAGCCATGGGCACAAAACTATGCCTTGGCGAAGCGTCCATCATCTACAAGTCCTGAAAATTGTAATGCCTCTCATAACCCATGGTTGTATTTAGCTCATATCACAATGATCCATCCCTCATCCATCTCTCTGTTCAACCAATGACCAATGAGCTACAGTGTCATTGTACTTCACATTATTAGTGGTACAGTGCACCACATTATTTTCAGCCATCAAAACAGTTTTTGCCACGTTTCTGGTCACTTCTGCGACGGGGGACACAAGGCCTTCAGGCCAGCAGGCCATTTTATTTTTTTTCTAATTTGGGAAAAATCTGCACTTATAATTGATGCTGACGCTGTTGTAGGGTGTTTTAAGAAATGGGCCCTTGTCAGTACCCCTAAAGAAGCAAGACTGTGTTTAATGGTGTGACGAGAAGTCCCTTGTGATCTGAAAAAACCTAGTGAATTTTTCAGTGACAAGGATTCTCGCAAGTGAACAAAAATGTTCAGATTCTGGACTTTGCCTAACCTAAATAAATAAATAGTAGAAACTTGATTTTGACTGTTCAAATAACACAAGTAGCAAGTGTTTTACGGTTAGCACCTCTCTTTATTACTGCGAATGAGAGTCAAACTCACTTTGTTCTAAAACTGACACACATACAAAATAGTTCCCAGGTCACAGGAGAAGTGATCGGAGGGACGCGTGTGGTCATGTGGCCCCACTGCCCCCAATTTTCTGCTGTATCTCCAGGTCATCAAAGCGAACAAGAGAAGATGGACAGCATTATTTATTTATTTTTCTTTTAATCCTTTATTTAACCAGGGAAGTTCCCTTTAACCAGGGAAGTCCCATCAATATCATTTTTTCCCCAAGGGAGCCCTAAGGCTGGCAGGGGAGAGGACAAATAACATGGCAAATAGATGAGGGGATGATTAAGTGGCAGGTTCACTGAGCCAAGTTGGAAATTCAGCCATGACATTGGGGAACCCCCTACTCTTGTCGTAGAGTGTCATAGGATCTTTAATGACCACAGAAAGTCAGGACCTCAGTGTAAAGTCTCATCTGAAAAACAATATCTCCTTCAGTACAGTGTCCTCATCACTGCACTGGGACATTGTTCCACTAGAGGGAAGATCACAACCTACAGGACCTCTAACACCTCTTCCAGCTGCAACTCAGTTTTTCCAGGTGGTCTCCCATCCAAGTACTAATCAAACACATGCCTGCTTAGCTTCAGCCACATGGCTTGGAGCAGATCGAGTAGTGGTATGGCTCATGGAAAATTATTCTCTCCCTTCTACACACTATGTTTTGTAAGAACGATGTTTTGTAAGGGCAACATAATGGTTGTGCAACCGCTGTAAGCAATACACAAAACCTCAAAGGTTAACTAATTTACTCTAAATGTGGAGGCAAGTAGGTCTATTAATGTTACCGTTTCCCTCCTGTCAATTCTTGATTTCATGACTTGTCTCTTTCCTTGTTCTGGGGGACATTTAAGCACCAGCTCCTGTGCACTTTCGCCCGCCATATTCCACAACCCATTTTGTGATTCATTCATTTGTGTTATAAAATACATTAATTTTAACCAGGCATTCCTCTTTGTCTGATAACTATTTGCAGGGCAGCATGAGATTTTCCGCTCTGACACATAAGAAGGTCATAGGATACAATGGAATCGTGATCGTTAAGCCACATCTACCGCTGCTGCTGTGTTTGTAAAGATTTCTTGCTGCGCTGTAACGGTCACTGTTCTTTATTGATTCATTTCATATTTGGCTTGGATCTTGCATATGGTGAGATCACAAAGTATATCGATTTTGATGATCATTTTCGGGGGTCTTGAAATATACATCCACCTGCCGACGACCGACTGACTCTTGTTTTTGCAGGCTTTACCAGCCAGCGATCCTTGAGGAGCCATACTACGGTCAAGCACAGACTTCAGTGTAAGATTGCTAGGGCAAAGGAAGTTTAAGTTGGCCAAAGATTTTTATATTGAGTTAGATTTTAATGCGCACGTCACAACCCTCTTGTGTCCTTGACTGGAGCGACCCAATATCCAATAGGGCACATTGCAAGGCAGATACTATCACTGATAGAGACGGATCGAAGTTCAAAATGTAGACAAGTGGAATTCTGCTCATACCCGCGCACAGTTGAACGCTAGCTAATATAATTGCAATTTATAGTGTTTAGTTCCAAGGCATGGTCTCCGACTTTGACTTGAATTTAGCGTTTATTTGAATTTTGCGGTATTTTTCACGTTCATATCTGTGCATGCATGCTGGTTTTCTATTGAGAAGCTGCACAAAGCTCATCGCATTCCGACATGCATGGATTGGCTTGGCAGAGCTAGCCCTCTTACTGGAAGTGCGGTAAAATAAACATCTAAAACGTCTAAAAGAAATCCCGTTCACTTATCTCGTCTCACGATTTACAACAGTTTTGCGGCATATCAGGTCGCTCCAGTTGGTTCCTCCTCCTTTCCGGGAGCCTACATGTGTTTTGTAGTTCTGCCTACTTTAATTTATTTATTGTCTCGTTTATCCCCTTTCTCCCAGGTGTTGTCATTTGTATGCCACGCTCCGCTTGTGAACATCTGATCTATATAAGTTAATTTTAACAGAGTATGGTTGCTAGATTGTCACATTTTGCATACTACAAAGCCTCTCAGTCAGTGTGTCTCCTCTAGTTTTGAGCTAAGCTTTGCGTCTGTGTTTTTTGGTGAGAAAAACATTATTTATCTTCAGCGTCTTTGTAATAGGAACAAGCTCTCAAGCCTTTTGATTAGTCTCCAGGATTGGGACTGCATTCTTGTTAAACTTTTGTTCCAGTCTGTTTCTCTGAGTCAGTCTATTGGGATCATCTTCTCAGCCTTCATCGGTCTCCACAATTAGGTCTGTGTTCCTGCTAAACACTTTGGTTCAACTGTCAAGCAGGCTTGCTTCAGCGAGAGGCATTAACTCCTGGCCTCTGCCCTGGGAGGGCCACTGGCTTGGGCTCGACACGCCCCCACCCTCTCCAGTCATTAACAAATCGACTCCCCCTCCTCTGTTCTTGGTTGCAGCCTTTCATTTTACTTTCACGTCAGTCCTTTCAAGTTTTCCTGTTTTCAATTACTGCCCAGTTGCCTGTAATTATTTTTTTAAATTTCATCCAACAACGGAGATATTTAACTGCACCTGGTGACGGTGGGGGCTTAGAGGGAGGCCGTACAGTCTTACAGTAAATAACTGTAGGCTCATAGCCAAATGTTTTGTACAGGTTTCGGTTGTTCATGGTTGTTTGTGAGTGACCAATTGAAAAGGTTTTAATGCCCATCCTTTATCTATACTGCCTCTTACTTGCTTTTATGTCTGTGCAGGACCATTCTGTGATGGCTGGTGGGTTGAGACGCCAAACACGGCGGCCAGAAGAAAAGGAAGTCTCGCAGATTGAGAGAGAGACAAACAAAGAAAACAAGAGAGAGAGACTCGCGCTTCCAAGGGACCGAGGTCCCTTCCGAGTGCAAAGAAGCAAAGCGAGCAGACTGAACAAAATAGAGGGGAAAATCTCGGTAAGCGAGATAGAGATAAAGCACCAAGCGGTGCACGAAAGAGAAAAAAAGAGAAAAAATCACTAGCTGCTAGCGCTTTCCTCTTTAGAAACTAATTCCTCAAAATAATCTCTGATTAGAGACTTTAACGGCTGTAGAGCCAATATAGCTCTGACACTCTAGCGAAGGAAGTGAGGCGGAGCTAGAGTTTAAATAGAGTCCGGGCGTCGCCCACAAGTAATGCCAGCTGGGCAAAGAATTCGATAGTGGGCAAAATGAGTTTCTCCCAGACGAGAGAATCAAAGAAAGCTCGCCAGCGTCCAAAAACCATGACGCATTCGCAGTGTCTACATGCACTGGACACATGTCTAGAATGGTGCTTTGAGGTTTATTAAATATTTCAAAGCCCTTCCTCACCATCGGTCTTTGTATGTTCAGACTTGTGCACCTGTAGACTTAACCACTGACATTTTTTATTTATAAGGGTATTCTTCATCTGCCTGTATCTCACAGTGCCTATACTGTAAACCAAGAAAAGCGTGTTTACAGTTTACAGAACTCAAATATTTTGTAGAAACTGATTACCTCAAAAAAATAAATTGTATTGGCTAGCTCAATTTTATTGAGGGGAAGGAACTTATAGACAATAAGATAAACTTAATTTTCCACATTTTTTTAAGTGCCGTGAACGAAAATCATTAAGTCGGCATACTCAATTTTTTTTTTTAAGGTAATTGGTTTCCACAAAACATTTGGGTTCATCACTCTTGTCAGGGTTTAAAATGTACAGATCTAAATCCTACAGAAAAGTATGGGATTTACAGCCTTTGCTCTCTGGAGTTATTCCTGTTATCTGTCCTTAAAATCCACACTGAACTGGGGAAAAATGGCATTTAAGTTGTTTTATCATCTAAGATTCAGTGGCAGAGTATCCTGAATATCCAGAAGCTGGCCTCATTCAATGTATTTAAAGTAATTCTTGATGATTCGGAAGCAGTTGCATCTGGTTGCAGACGCTTTGACTTATAAATGAACTTTTTGTAAGATCCTATATGTTGCTGACTTGTGACGAATGCTGATGAATAATTTTGATATATTTTGAATCAGTGATTTACTTCCTATTTTTATCGTAAATTGTTATATATGCTTGTGTGCAACCCTGTTAATTGTTCTGGCGACTGTCTTGGCTAATACACTCTTGTGAAAGAGATTTTACTCTCAGAGAGACTTTTCCAGGTTAAATAGAGGTTGATAAAACAATAAAATTATTTGTTGCATTCAAACATCTTTTTGAATATTGTGCAAGACATTGTCATGTGAAGAACGCGCAAGTCATTATTACCATACCCTGCGCAACTGTGATATAACATGGATTTGAATGGGTGTTCTGTCTCTACAAATTGCGTGTCAAGTTTTCAAACACATTCTTGACTACCCAATAGTATCGGCACAATCAAAACTGCAATTCTGATTCTCACAATTAGGAAAAATTTGCTTGAAAAGAACTGGATTCATATTTGGCATTTTTCACATTTTGTTGTTTTACACTGTTGGTGTGACCTTTTCAAGATGAGAACCTGTCACACCCAGATTTGAAACTGAAAGATGGTGAAATGATGAACAAAAGGGCCTAAGGTAAATGATGACTGAAAGGAAAGACACATGTAATGAGGGGGGATTATTCGAGGTTATGGTCAGGAATAAGTTCTGAAAGAGGAAGCAGACGAGAGAAGCCACATGTTTATTAACTGCAATGTGTATGACTATCTGGCCGGGCATAATAAGGCCAGTGAGAATGCATCATGGTCGCAATCATCTCATTAACACATTAGAAGTCACCAAGGTAGTGGCTCCTGACATCGGTTCTGGAGATCCCCAGTGTACGTCGCTTTTCATTCCAAACGGAACTGTGATAACTGTCTTGAACTGCTTAAATTTTCATGAGTGGGTACTTTCCATGTTCTCATTGTGCAGGTCTTGATCAGTTTCATTTGCTTTGTCTTTGAGCTTGACATTAACTGCTAAAAGGTGATCTGACACTTTCACCCATCAAAAGCCATTTGATAATTTCATCAGTTTAAATTTTCTTCTCTTATTAAACACATGGAACATAGTGCAACGTGAAAATGAAACTCCTCAGGGAATGGATGACTGTGTCTTGTGTCTGTCCTCCTTACTAGAATAACGATTTGTGCTGATCTGAGCATTTGCCAGGTTTTAACATGATATGGTTAATTAATTAGGTAATGGTGAATTTCAGATGATGGCGCTGTGTAATCCAAAAGTAATGTAACTAGTTGTGTAACTATTTACTTTCAGCTGTGAGTAATTTAGTAAAGTAAGGGATTACTTTTTTAAAAGTAACAAGTAATGTGTAATGCATGACTTTTTTAGAGCAACTTCCCCAACACTGATGATGTATGTTGGTCATGCTGGAGTGGGTGAGGCTGGGGGGACCTCATTGGGCAAATCCCCCCCACTTCACAATCCCTGATGGCTGTGATGCCCATCCGTCCTGGGCATTCGTGGGGCTCAGGCTGCCCGCTCCTCTCTCCTCATGATTCAATGACTTTATTAATTAGCTCATCTGGTTCCTCTTTGTTGATCATTATTCCCTTTTCTATTTATACCTTAGTTTTCCTTTTTTCTGGCAGGTAGCCTGAGTTCGTAACACCACTTTGTTGAGAGAACTCCCTTTTTGTTCTTTAGTTATTCCCAAGTGAAAGTTTTGCCTTTGTTTTATTCATTCACGGTGTTTATTTTAATAAAATTTGCGTCTGCACTTGGATGCTCTATGTTCAATCACTCTCATGGTGTGCTTCAAACACACCATCAGAGGTCTCGAGGAGTCCGTGCCTCGATGGGTCAAGGCTGTTTTGGCGACAAAAGCGGGACCATCACAATATTAGGCAGGTGGTCATAATGTTAGGACTGATCGAAGTATGCGCTGATGTCTGCAAACCTGATAATTATGCTGTTGCCTGTCTTGGGTCGGACGCTTTTGCAAAAAATATTTTTATTCTCAAAGAAACTTTTCCTGGTTAAATAGAGGTTGATAAAATAATGAAATAATCTGCTGCATTTAATAAGGTGGTCATCAATAAGGACTATTGAAATGCTCTTTTTACTGGTAGAAAAATTTAAACTAATTCAGAACCCTGCTGCTAGACTTTTAACGAAAACACAGGACCAAGAGCACATAAACCCTGTTTGAGCAGCGCTGCACTGGCTCCCCATAGTTTTTAGAATTGATTTTAAAGTCCTTCTGCTTGTTTACAAAGCGCTTAATGGTTTGGCACCTGCTTATTTATCAGATTCCTTGTTGATTTACGTCCCTCCACGTCCGTTAAGATCCCCTGACACTTGGCTTCTAAAAGTTCCCAGGGCCACACAAAAGAAACTTGGGGATGCTGTTTTTTTTTCATTATAGACCCAAACTGTGGAACACCCACGCAAATATTATTAGACAGGCTAGGCCAGTGGACATTTTAAACGGCAACTAAAACATATGTTTTTAATCTAGCTTATAATTATTTATGTTGTTTCACTGTTTTTGGTCATTATTTTTGCCCCATTTTATTATTTTAGTGTATGATTATTCTTACTATTTTATTGTTCTCATCTTTCTGTTTTATCACTGTCTCATTATTATAATTATTTTATTTTAAAAACCTTCTCAATATTGCTCAGGACATTGTTGTGTCGTGTGAAGAGAAAAGGAGTCATCATTACCCTGCCCATATCTGTGAAAAAACATGAGTTAAAATGAGTGTTCTTTGTGTTTTGGAACACATTCTTAACTCTTTCAAAATGCATCCCTGAAGACCCAAAAGGATTGGCGCAATTAAAATTGCAAAAATGTCTCCCATAATTTGAAAAGCAATGTGCCTTTGACGGCCGAAGAATGAGAACCTGTCATCCCCATACTGCGCGATGAAAGATGACAAAATTATGATTATTGCTGCAGGTGGCCAAGTCACTTCCGGTCTCGTCCAGCTGCGGGAAAAGTTGCTTTAGCAGGTGTGGTTATGTATACCTGGCCATGAGACACCAAGCGTAGAAGCCATATAAAGAAGCTCTCCGCTGGGGAACGGTCATTTTCTTAAAGTTTTGAGAAGGGCCTTCCATGGCGATATTCAGATGATTGATATAATGTCTATAATAATTTCTGGCACTGCCGTCAGCAATCACTGATGATGTAGATCAGTGCTTCTCAAACCTCTCCTGGAGTACAACCTCTCCCACGTTTTAGATCTCTCCCTGCTAATTTGGAGGATTCTAAAGATTCGCTCGTTATCAAGCATCTTTATGGGTAACGAGCTGATCATTTGACTCACCTCTATTGCATTGCAACCTCTGTATTGCATGCCCAGTCAAGAGTAACCCTACGGCCTTTCGGGCCCTGTAAACTGCACAGAGTTTAAAGCAAAGAAACGGTTTCCATTTCAAAAGTTGCCTCACAAGAAATATGCGTAATGTACTATATGAAGTTAGAATCTGCATTTCAGTTGTCCAAATGTCAAAAAGGGGGGGGGGTGCACAATCAAGTGATAAACACGCCCTCATTTCCAGCAGACTGGACTACTGTAACACTAAAGCTGGCAATTTCGACACGCAAATTCGAACTGTTTCGAACATGCTCAAAACTTCCGGGTTTGACACCGATTTACGATACCATCATAAAGCGTCTACAGTATGTCCAAAATTGTGCTGCCCGAGTCTTCATCCACACCTCAACCGGGGACCATATCATCCTCGTCCTATTCCACCTTCACTGGCTCCCTATCCATCAACATATCAGTTAAAGTTCTGGTGCTCACTTATCATTCCATCCACGCCACCAGTCCCTCCTACCTGTCAGATCTCATCATCGTCAACCGTCCTACACTCACCCAACGCTCCTCCAACTCTACTCTCCTTCAGCTGGCCCGTTACAAACCTGTGACCACAGGAGGCGGGGCGTTCAGCTGTGCAGCACCGGAGTTATGGAATAAACTTCCAGAAGCAGTCAGGAAAGCAGACTATCACATCCTTCAAAACGCTCCTCAAAACCTACCTTTTTAAATTGGAGAACAAGGACCTTTGCTGAAAACTGTGTGTCTACTAACATTGTACAGCGCATTGAGTCCTAGAAATGCACTATATAAATTTGATCTATTATAATTATCATTATTATAAAATCTGTAACTTGTAGTATCATCAGCATCATGCTCACTTTCAGGTGTATTTTTCCCATAAGCTCATATACAAGCTTCACCATGGTTAATATACCCTCAGAATCTTACTTCATGTAAAAATCATCAACATGATCTCTGTACTCCACCTCTAAACTATTTTAGTCAAAGCCTTCTCACAGTTCCATATGGGACTCTATCCTTCGGTAAGATGGCGGACGCAAATCTCCCCAATCTGGTCTCGTGTCCACTCTTGTGCTTTCTTTAGTTCAGTGGCCACCTCTATCCGTGCCGTTTGTTTTTGTGGGGATATGGGCAATGTGAAAGCCCCTCTCTCCCTCTGTCGGTGGAAAAAGGTAAAGCGTTAGCAGGCACGGCATGCAGGCACAGCCTCTGTCCCAAAAAAGTACTTCACTGAACTCCTTTGCCGAATATGAAGGTGTTGGTTGGATGCATTTGACATTCTTATTGTTCAAGTACATGATAGATCCCCCTCCCAATGGTAAAGACTTAAATTGTGTGCCTAATATGACTTTGTAGACTACATTTTGACCACTTTGAATTAAGATGACATCTATATCTTATCCGTCCTTAGATCCCATGTAATATACGTCATTTAAAGTTTGAGAATGAGTCAGATACATTAACGTTCAAGAATGAGTTAAAATGTAGAAAAGCATTTGCTTGTATTTTTTCTTTTGAAGCATTTGGTTTTATTCATTTATTTATTTTGACGACATGACATATCGTCTCTCTGTCTCAGTTCAAAATACTTTACTGGCTTTTGCTGCGTACTACGGTTTATGTCATCCCAAGGCTTTGGAAGCACGTTACACTTCAATCAAGTTGATTATGGATGACTTAAGCTCACCGCAAGTGATCATGGACACTCCAACCGGGTACGTTTCCTAAAAGCAGAGGTGCTAATTTATATGCTGACTGTGAACGGACGAACTAAGGGAAACGCACCCCAGACTGACTATTCGTTAATTCTCGCAGATTTACGGTAACCACAAATCCGCTTGCTATCTGTGCTACCACTGACGAGCACAGGGCCAACTCTTTAGACGTCAGCACTTAAGGTTACACACTTCCGCAAGCTAAGATACGCCTACTTTCGTTTTTACATGCTTAAATTAACAATGATGATATAGCTGGTAAAGTGCAATGTGCCTGCGATGGGGTTCAAGCCAAGACAGGGGGAACAGGAAGTTGTGGCGCGAATTGCAAACTTCAGAGAGCCGGAAATTTGAGGGCTAAATTGTTTGATTAAATCTACCGAAATTGGTCGACCATTACAAGTGGATAGCGTGAACAGATCCGAAAGGTTGGCAGGAGATGGCGGCGTCGTCAGCCGGGTATGGACGAGGAAAAATAATCAGCAGATTGCAACATAACATAACATAACATAACATGAATGGCAAGAACAGGCCTTTCAGCCCAACTAAGCTTGCCAGTTTCTTTAAACTATTGTGAATATATCCCTTCAGATACTAAATGACTCAATGGTATCTAGCTTTAGATCAAGCCTGCTCTTGAAAACCCCCAAGGTCTCTGCCTCAACAATATGGTCAGGTAAGCTATTCCACATTGAAATTACTCTTTGGGTGAAGAAATATTTCCAAATATCAGAGCAAAATTTACCTTTGGTCAACTTCCATTTGTGACCCCGAGTTCTACTCAAAACACTTGGTCGAAGGAATCCAATATGATTCACTTTGTTAATCCCTTTAACATATTTAAAGACCTCGATAAAATCACCCCTGAGTCTCCTTTTCCTAAAACTAAAGAGATCAAGGATCTTCAGCCTCTTCTCGTAGCTTTCATCTTTTATACCTGGAATAAGCTTGGTGGCTCTTCTCTGAACTTTCTCTAGAGCCTCTATATCTCTCTTAAAGTATGGTCCCCAGAACTGTACACAACACTCCAGGTGTGGTCTAACAAACGTGTTGTACAAAAGAAGCATCACCTCCTTAGATTTGTACTCAATACTTTTGGCAATGTATCCTAGCATCCGGTTAGCTTTTTTAACTGCTACGGCACAATGGCTAGAACCTGTGAGGGTTTGGTTAACAATCACTCCCAGATCTTTCTCTTGTGCTGCACATTCCAGTTTTAAACCTCCCATGAAGTAATCCCGTCTAAGGTTTTTATTACCTACATGTACAACTTTACATTTTGCGAGATTAAATTTCATTTGCCACATTTCTGCCCAATTCTGGATTCTATCCAAATCGTCCTGAATCACTTTAGTGGACCCTAGACTATTTGCCAAACCCCCCAATTTAGTATCAATTTAGTAATCTGCTCTCAATATTCCTATCAAGGTCATTAATGTAAATGAAGAATAGCAGGGGTCCCAACACCGATCCCTGGGGGACGCCACTCCCCACCATACCCTGCTCAGATGAGATATCACTGACCACTACTCTTTGTGTTCTGTCCTGTAACCAGTTTTGAATCCACTTCAGAATACCACCTGTAACTCCAATGGAGCTCATTTTAAAAATTAGTCTCTTATGCGGTACTGTATCGAATGCTTTCTGAAAATCCAAGTATATGATGTCATAAGCCCTGCTCTGGTCGTAAGTCCTGGTGGCCTCTTAAAAAATTCCAGAAGGTTTGTTAGGCATGACCTTCCCTTCCGAAAACCATGTTGGCTATCCCTCAAGATACTGTTACGTTCAAGAAATAAGTCCAGCTCATCTTTTATGATAGATTCCAATATTTTGCACGAAATGCAAGTTAAACTCACTGGCCTATAGTTTCCTGGCTCGGTACGGTCCCCTTTCTTATATATTGGTATTATATTGCCCTGTTTCCAATCATTTGGTATTTCTCCAGTTTCTAAAGACCGTCTGAAGATGGCGGATAGCGGCTTAAAGATGAACTCACCAGCTTCCCTGAGCACTCTAGGATATAAGCCATCAGGACCCGCCGCCATATCTGCCCTTAGTTTATGCAACTTGTCTAATACTTTGTTATCCCGAACCTCAATTTCTGCTGAATAATCTTGAGCATTTGAAATGCCCTCTGGCCAAATAAAGACCCCCTCTGAGGTAAAATTCTCAACAAAGTAACTGTTTAAGGCATCCGCAATATGCTTGTTATCATATAGCAGCAATCCATTTTTATTCTTTATGCACTTAACCTGCTCTTTAACTTTCATTTTTCTGCTACAGTACTGAAAGAAGCGCTTAGGGCTAGTTTTTGCCCCCTCTGCAATTTGTCTTTCATACAGTCTTCTAGCATTCCTCAGCTCTTTTTTGACCACAGCCCGCATTTTACAGTATTCAGTCCTAGTATTCTCATTGTTATCCTTAATGTACATCTGATAAAGATTCCTCTTTTCCCTCAACATCCTACGAATACTTTTGGTCATCCACAGAGGATTCTGCTTTTTCAGCTTACTTTTGGACACCTTTGGAATGAATCTGCATTGTGATTCAAGTAAAACCCCCTTAAATCTTTCCCACATCTCATTTACGGACTTGCAGTCCACGAGTATCTCCCATTTTATTTCAGCTAGATATGAGCGCATCCTGTCAAAGTTTGCTCGCCTAAAATAGAAAATTTTTGTTTTAGAATACACCTTTTTAACTTCCCATGAAACATCAAAATTAACAGCAGAGTGATCACTTGCCCCAAGTGGCTCCAGTACCTCAACATTGCTAATTCTATCGGGGTCATTACAGAGCACTAAGTCGAAAATTGCCTTCTCTCTGGTAGGTTTATTAACATACTGCACCAAGAAATTATCATTTATAACATCTAGAAATTCTTCCTCTCCCCTACCCTGTCCTGTCACCATTTCCCAATTGATACCAGGATAATTTAAGTCTCCAATGATAATAGTCCCACCACCGCTACAAGCTTGCGTAATCCTCCTAAAAAGCATTTCATTGATTGTACAGTCCAAACTGGTGGTCGATAGCATACTCCTATATTTAAACCTGTCTCGTGTTTGCCAATGAGCCTGACCCAGATATCTTCACAGGAGAAGGAATATTCAATTTCGGGAATTTCCTGTACATTAATGTTTTCGTTCACATAGAGTGCTACGCCCCCTCCTCGCCTATTACATCTATCCTTTCTAAAGAGCTTATAACCTTCTATATTATATTCATCTCCATCCTCTTCACATAGCCATGTCTCTGTAATCCCAACTATGTCATAGCCCTCACTGATCACTACAGCCTCAAGTTCTGGAAATTTATTTTTTATGCTTCTTGCATTTAAATAAAAACATTTCAGGTTATTACTAATGCTCTTCCCCCTTGATTTCCCATGTGGCCGCTGCCTTGAGCCCCCCACTACGCTTTGTTGCTTTAAAAGGAAAACATCGATAGTGCATGTTACGCCGTCAGCTTCCATCGGGGCAGTCTGCATTTCCCTATGTGTAACACTCACTAACCACCCTGCCCCCCCAAGTCCCTAGTTTAAATAATCCTGTGCTACCTTCAACATACGCTGGCCCAGTGCAAAGGTACCCCTCCGGTTCAGGTGCAGCCCGTCAGGCTTGAACAGGTCACCCCTGTCCCAGAAAAAGTTCCAGTGCCCCATAAACCTATACCCCTCTTTCCTACACCAGGTTTGTAGCCACATGTTAAACCTCCAGATAGAATTCTGCTTACCTCTGCTTGCACGTGGTACCGGTAGAATCCCGGAGAACAGTACTGTTGAGGATCTGCTCCCAAGCTTCTCAGCTAATTCCACAAATTTGCCTTGCAGAACCTCAAACTTACCCTTACCTATGTCATTTGTCCCAACATGGACCATGACAACTGGATCCCTCCCCGCTCTGGCCAGGAGCTTGTCCGCACGCTCCAGGAGGTCTCCTACCTGGGCACCAGGCATGCAACACACCGTACGAGACTCCTTGTCGCGCGAACAGACTAAGGTATCTATTCCTCTAAGTACTGAGTCCCCCACTATCAATAACTCTCTTTTCTGAGGGGTAGAGGCCAACAGGGTGCCCTACTGCTCATCAGTCCCCTCACTCTCAGGGTCAGGGGCCAAGTCGAGTTCCTGCAAGGGCTGGAATCGGTTGGACACCTCAACCACTGGAGAAGCTGTCACTGTGCGGCGGGCACGCCCTTTCCTGCGCTGCCGACCTATAGTCACCCAACTAACTTTCCCTGCCTGTTCTGGGATCCCAGTGCCACCCTGCTTTGGCGTACACGCCATTTCTCTAAACGACATACTACTTAGTTCCTCTAGGAACTCTACTGATTGCGAACTATGTCGCGCCGCCAACTAGCCCTGAAGATCAAGGATCTTGCTCTCCAGATGCTCAATTAGCTGGCACCGGTGGCAGACAAACCCACCCTGGAAATCCCTTTACAAAAGTGCGATCATCCTGAAACCGTCACAGTTTTGGCCACATTTTGAACCCCCTACCTAATGACTTTGCTCACCCTAAATAAAAGAAAATTACTAATGCTGAGATAGAAGCCGAGGAACCACAATTAATTAATTAATTAATTAACCTAGGAAGCCCTAAGCAGCAGGCACAATAGAAACCCCGGGGAAACTATGTAAATTGATTATAAGCCTCTTTTAACAGGGGCTTAGTTTCAGTTAACAGAAGTGAAATACCAAACTGAGCCAAACTCTATATGTAATAAGCACTCCTAATAGCCGGCTTGAGTTTATATAGTCCCAATACTATTGATATACTAAACTAAAAACATCACAAGGCTTAGCTGACAGCCCAGATAAAACAGACTGGCTTCAGCGCCCAGGAGAAACTGGAGGAGACGGAGCACTCCGATAAAAACTTACCTTTTAAATTCCAACCTAACCAAACGAACGAGTCGAGTGACTGCTGCACCACTAACTAAATACTAAATCTCAGATCCCCAGCCAAGACTGCAAACAGTACTTATCTAGCTAGCTAGCCGCAAATACAACCAAGGGTCCCGGAAAAGAGTAAAGCCGCGGTTCCCTTTAATTAAAACAGACCGAATAAACAAGTCTTTTATTATGTGAGCGAAATAAACACGGTACCAAGCTGTCCTAAGCACTCGAACAAGCAGTTAAACTGTAATCAGCTGATCAAGGCACAGCAACCAGAGGAAAATACAAAGATAGGGTATTTACGATGTGTTTAATCAGAAGAGCCCTTCGGTAATAATAAAATGCGAGAAAGACAAAAACCCCGGTTCGCGTTAATATTCAGCTTGGCAATGGGTTTATGCGGTAATGCAGTCAGTATAGTGTTATGGCCCCATTTTGTTATTACATTTATAACACAACAGCAACAGCAAGGGATGACAAACACAGTTTTAACAACTAAAACACATTTAATTTTTAACAAAGACAAAGACTAATAACAACCTACAACTAAAGAACCTAAAGACCAAGATTGATTAGGAAAAAAAAAGAAATATTTACAGTCCCTTTTTGTGGGGTGGCTTGGTGATGTCCTGGATAATGAAAATGCTCAAACACAGGCAAAGAAATCCACAAAAGAAATGTCACAGGTCTTGAACAGAATGGCAGGTCTGGTCATCTTCTTGCAATTTCTCCTACTACTTTACTGTCTCAATTCTTTTCCTTACATACTCTTTTGCAGACCCCACCCACATTTAGACCTCTTTTTTTTTTAATTTTCTGAGACTTGCCCCAGACATGTCCAGGACATGTCTAAACATGACTCCAGTCTGAGCTTAACAAAAAAAGGTAAATACTGCCATCTAGTGGCCTATATTCACATTACACCTCCATTCCAAAAGGGAAAAATTTTGACTCATAAAGGCAAAATTTTTCTTTTCAATACAAAATGGTTAAGTGAACACTTGTCTATATATACATATCATACAATATTCAAACACGGGATAAGCAATCAGCAATTACATTGTCTGTACCCTTCACATGCTTAATTTCCAAGTCAAACTCCTGTAAAATCAAACTCAAATTCAACAATCTCCGATTCTTGTTTTTCATCTTACTCAAAAACATTAACGGACTGTGGTCAGTGTACACAATCATTGGCTTTTGTCCTGTACAAACATAAACCTCAAAGTGTTGTAAAGAAAGGACCAGAGCCAACAGTTCCTTCTCTATTGTGGAATAGTTCCTTTGGTGGCGATTGAACTTCCTGGAGAAGTATGCCACGGGATGCTCAATGTCATCAGAGTCACTTCTCTGTAGGAGCACAGATCCACAAGCTTGGTCGCTAGCATCGACCGCGATGGAGAACGGTTTGTTGAAGTCAGGAGATTTGAGCACGGGGAAGTGACACAGCAGAGACTTCAGGTGATCGAAGGCTCTCTGGCATGCATCATCCCAGGTGAACTTTACGCCTTTCTTCAGTTGGTTAGTTAGACTGAGAGCAATCTCAGCAAAGTTCTTGCAGAACTTGCGGTAGTACCCGATCATTCCAAGGAAGCGGCGCAAAGCTTTTTTGTTGTCAGGAACTGGAAAGTCCATGATGGCTTGGACTTTAGCATTTATGGGTGCCACCTTACCCTGGCCTATGACGTAGCCAAGATAGGTGACAGTAGCACAACCAAAGTCACTCTTGCTCAGGTTAACAGTCAGGTTAGCCTGGGTCAGGCGCTGGAACAACGTCTCTACATCTTTTAGATGTTCTTCCCAGGAGTCACTCCGTGTGATCAGGTCATCGATGTACGCACCCGTGTGTGGCAATCCGGCGATTGTAGACTGTATCATCCTTTGGAACGTGGCTGGGGCATTTTTCATGCCAAAGGGTAGGACTTCATACTGGTACAATCCAGATGGTGTGGCAAAAGCAGAGATGCTCTTGGCCCTCTCAGTTAAAGGCACACACCAATAACCCTTCAATAAATCAATCTTGGTCAGAAACTTTGCTTGCCCTACACTATCAATACAATCATCAATCCTAGGTATTGGAAACACATCAGTTCTAGTTACAGCATAGACTTTGCGATAATCTGTACAGAATCTAGTACTTCCATCAGGTTTTGGAACTAGCACACAGGGTGAACTCCAATCGGAGTTGGAGGGTCTGATAATATCATGTTTTAACATGTACTCAACCTCTTTCTCAGCAATCTTTCTCTTTTCAGGATTCATCCGGTATGGATGCTGTTTTATTGGTTTGGCATCACCAACATCTACATCATGAGAGGCTATAGTAACTCTCTTTGGAACATCAGGAAACAAATCCTCATATTTCTTGATCAACCTTTCAAACTGATCTCTCTGTGAGGGTTCTAAGTGCTGGAGTTTTACATCAAGATTTTGCAACACTTCAGTGTTTGACAATTTACATGAAAGAACTTCAGCTTTAATTCTTGGTTCATCATCTTGAAACTCCCCCTCATCTTCACACGTTTCGACCATTGGAGAATCTGAAGTGACAGCTGCAACCCTAGCATTTCTGTCATGATAAGGCTTTAGCATGTTAATATGACACAATTGTTTTGGTTTTCTCCTATCTGGAGTCTTCACAATGTAATTGAGATCATTGAGTTTTGTCAGAATTTCATAAGGACCATGAAATCTAGCCTGCAATGGATTGGACTGCAAGGGAAACAACACAAGGACCTTGTCTCCTGGTTTAAACTCACGGCTTCTAGCCTTATGATCATACCAAGTTTGCATTTTTCCCTGACTTGATTTCAAGTTCTCTTTGGCAAGGTCACAAGCTGCACGCAATCTTTCCTTGAACTTGCTAACATAGTCTAACAGACTGATTTGCGGCTCTTCCTTTTGCCATTGTTCACTCAATAATAGCAAAGGTCCTCTCACTTCATGACCAAACACTAGCTCAAATGGACTGAATCCAGTAGACTCCTGCACTGCTTCTCTAGCTGCAAACAACAGCAAATGAACCCCTTCATCCCAGTCTTTCTCATGGTCATAACAATAAATCCTCATCATTGTCTTGAGAGTGGAATGAAACCGCTCTAAGGCACCCTGACTTTCTGGATGATAGGCACTAGAAAGAATCTGTTTTGCACCTAGTTCATACACAACCTGCTGAAACAATCCTGAAGTGAAATTGCTACCTTGGTCTGACTGAATTTCCCTGGGAAGACCAAACAACGTGAAGAACTTTATCAAAGCCTTCGAGATTGCAGTTGCCTTGATGTTACGTAGAGGTATGGCTTCGGGGAATCTGGTAGATGCACACATGATTGTCAACAAGTACTGATTTCCAGATCTAGTCTTGGGTAATGGTCCAACGCAATCAACAATGACCCTAGAGAATGGCTCCCCAAATGCTGGGATAGGCTGCAATGGAGCTACAGGTGGGTCTAACTGGTGTTTTCCAACTACCTGACAAGTGTGACAGGTTTTGCAAAAGTTGGAAACGTCTTTCCGAAGCCCAGGCCAAAAGAAGTGTTTCATGATCTTATCAACAGTCTTGTTAACACCAAGATGACCTCCTAAAGGTAAACTATGAGCCATTGTTAAGATCTCATTCCTATAGACCTTCGGAACAACAATTTGCCTGACCACTGCCCAATCTGCATTGGCAGGGATATCAGGAGGGCGCCACTTCCGCATCAACACACCATCCTTGAGATAATACCCAACTGGAACTGCATCTATTTCTTTTTCAGGAAGGGCTCTCCTCTTTAGTACACCAATTTCAGGATCATTAGTTTGCTCCTCAATCAACCGCTTTCTGGACAGAGACAAGTCTCCAGACACATCAGAATCACCAGACCCATCCGGTTGGCTGAATAGAGAACTGATAAAAGTATCTGATAAGTCCTCAAACGGAGAAACCATAGTAGGCCAATCAGAGTCATGAGGCGAACCACCTGAGTCCTGACTATTCAATGTACTGGACGGCACCACAACATCATCTTCTTTAGCCTTCTTGGCCATAGCACGAGTCACTGCGCAAGAAGGATACAGAGATGGGTCCTCATCCCCATTTTCAGTGCTCGGCTGTGAAGTAAGATGTACAGGGGGAACTACTTTGCCCCCAGCCAGGTCATTGCCTAGCAACAGAGAAACACCCTTTATAGGTAGACTTGACATAAGTCCCACCTTTACCTGTCCTGTAACTAAATCTGACTTCAAGAATATAGAGCGCAGGGGTACAGATACAGTCCTCCCTTCAATATCTTGTACAAGTATGAAATCCCCTGAAGCGGTCTCATCACGTAACTCCAAGGAGTCCATCAACAAAAGTGACTGAGAAGCTCCGGTATCCCTTAGGATATATATAGGGACAGGAGTAGTATGCTCATTCAGAGCCACAAATCCCTCTGACACAAATGGAAGAAATTCCTCCCTCACAAAGTCAGCTGTATTAGGCTTTTTAGCCCCACAAGAAGCAGGCAATTTAGCAGATTGGTTATCTACTACAGGGGTTTCTAACCTTGTTTTCACAAAGGCATTTGGTTTGGTATCCTTTTCTTTTTCTTTCTTAGCTTTAAGGAACCAACAGTTAGTTGTAACATGACCAGATTTCTTGCAATAACTGCAAACTAGACCACTTTTGTCACTGTCAGCTTTCACACTTCGATCAGACCTGTTACTGGATTTCTGAGCACCATCACCAGATTTGTCTTTGTCTTTGGGTGAGGAATCTTGGGTATCACCGTAACCCTTTTTCTGAAATTGGGACCATTTATTGTTACTGCTAGACTGAAATGTGGACTTATGAGTGAGAACATATTCGTCTGCAAATTTGGCAGCTGATTGCAAGTTCAGTGCTTGCTTCTCATTAAGGTAGGTCTTAAGATCATCCTTAACACAGTTCTTGAATTCTTCAACTAACACCATCTCTTTTAGTGAGTTGAAATCATCCTTGACCTCCATAGAAGTACACCAGCGCTCAAAGCAAACCTGCTTCTCATTAGCAAATTCAACATAAGTCTGATTTTCAGATTTCTTCAGACCTCTGAATTTCTGTCGGTAAGCCTCTGGAACCAACTCATAAGCTCTCAAAATAACCTTTTTGACAACCTCATAATCAGAGGAATCATCTGCAGACAAAGCCGAATAGGCTTGTTGAGCTTTACCCTTGAGGACAGTTTGCAACATCAGAGGCCAGTGTTCCTTTGGCCACTGGCAACTCTTTGCTACCTTTTCAAAACACTGGAAATAGTTGTCAACATCCTTTTCTGAAAATGGAGGCACCAGTTTTACCTCCTGACTGGCACAAAATTTATTTTTAGTTTCAATTATAATTTTTAGTTGCTCCATTTGGAGTCTTTCTTCTCTATTGAATTTCTCTAATTCAAAATTCTAATTCTTTCTGCTCTTTCCTCTTTCTCTCTCTCAAATTCTCTTTGTTTTTCTTCTCTTGCTAATTTTTCTAACTCAAACTGCCTTTGTTTTTCTTTTTCTTCCCTCTCAAATTCTCTTTGTTTCTCTTTTTCCTCCCTTTCTTTTTTCTCTTCTCTTGCTAATTTTTCCAACTCAAACTGCCTTTGTTTTTCTTTTTCCTCCCTTTCAATCTCTAGCATTTTTAATTTAAGTTCCATTTCTATATTTGGATTTTCCACTGGAAACTGTTCCAGATCTCCTGGTGCAAACACATTTTCATCAATGTAATATTCAACTATCTCTCTAGCCAGTCTTGCTTTTCGCATGGCTGGTTTCACCTCTGTCAGCTCTAAATGTCTGCAAATTTCTAGCAGTTCTGTCTTTTTAAAAGACTTCAAAACCCCTACGGTTGGTGATGCCAAGAAATCATCCATTGCTGTTGTCAATATATATGTATTCAATTTAAAAAAAAAATCAATTTTACAATTTGAAATGTTAGATTTTTAATGAATGACTCACAAAATGGTCTATCCCGGACCTTGAGCCCCCAATTTGTTATGGCCCCAATTTGTTATTACATTTAAAACAACACAACAGCAACAGCAAGGGATGACAAACACAGTTTTAACAACTAAAACACATTTAATTTTTAACAAAGACAAAGACTAATAACAACCTACAACTAAAGAACCTAAAGACCAAGATTGATTAAAAAAAAAAAGGAAATATTTGCAGTCCCTTTTTGTGGGGTGGCTTGGTGATGTCCTGGATAATGAAAATGCTCAAACACAGGCAAAGAAATCCACAAAAGAAATGTCACAGGTCTTGAACAGAATGGCAGGTCTGGTCATCTTCTTGCAATTTCTCCTACTACTTTACTGTCTCAATTCTTTTCCTTATATACTCTTTTGCAGACCCCACCCACATTTAGACCTCTTTTTTTTTTAATTTTCTGAGACTTGCCCCAGACATGTCCAGGACATGTCTAAACATGACTCCAGTCTGAGCTTAACAAAAAAAGGTAAATACTGCCATCTAGTGGCCTATATTCACATTACAATAGAGAACGAAGGGGACTAAAAAACCCCGGTGAACGTCAATATTTATTGGCTAGAAGACTGTATGAAAGGCAGCAACCAAGTATGAACCAAGCCGGGCGACAGTTAGATATCCAGGTAATTTGATTATATTCTTGGCGCTGAGAGCTTGCAAGGGTTCGTTTGCTAAAACAGCTACGAAAAAAAAAAAAACAGGCGAGTACCACAGTCCCTGAAAACTGTTTTACTTTGTATACCGCACAATTCACTTAGTTCGACAATTATTTAGCATTTAATTTATTCTCTTAATTTAGTTTATTTTACTTTACCTTACTTTGCTTTGCTCCCAGGAGACTGAAACCCCCCCCCAAAAAACCCCCCGTCGGTTTTATTTGACCAGATTTGCGTCTTAATTTGGCTCTTTGCTCACAGAGTTGTTACAGGGAGAAAAAAGGGGAAAGATATGGGGAGAAGATTCTCCCTGTCCCTGCTGCGACAAAGGTTATACCTTGGGAGCAAATCGTCTAATCTCTATTATTGTTTGAGTCTTAACACACAAATTATTCTAGGTAAATTCTCAGCTTCAATCCCACACGTCTTCCTCTCTCAACTCTAGCAGAGTGAACACCAACAAACAGTGCTTCAGCACAGCCAAGAGGTCAGCAGATGTAGGGCCTGTGGGAAATCCAAGTCGAGTTGAAGATAATTTCCTGGCGGTTGAGCACAACTGTTTCGTGAATGGATCAGACGTAGGCAGTTGGGCAGATATGGATGAGGGGGAAGAGGGAGATCGTGAGTTTGAAAGGGGAGCGAGAGGAAGGAGTAATGTGAGGAATAAAAGGAAGAAAAACGGCAATGACGACAGTTGTAGCAGTGAGGAGGAAGGAGCTGAGCATATTGAGGAGACACCTGAGAATTGTTTTGTCATCATACGATTCAATGAAAAGGCGCAAGAAAACATGAAGAAGCTTAACCCCTTTGTGCTAACAACAATTCTAGCAAGTAAAATAGGGGAGATACAGTTTGCGAAGGTTCTGGGTGATGGTAATTTATTGCTGAAATGTGTTAATAAAGAGCAAGTTTAGAAGGCACTCAAACTGAAAGAGATGGGGGGAAACAAGGAGGCAAACACAGGGAGGGTGGGAGCAGGAAATGGTGGTGGACTGAGTTTGAGGATGGAGGAACTTAAGGGGAATATTAAAGGAGGAAAAATAATGAATGTACAAAGAATGAGGACATCAAAAGAAGGAGTGAGAATGGATAGCGAAACTGTATTGATTGAGTTTGAAGGAGAGTGTACCTAAGAATGTTTTCCTGGGTTTGATGAGTTAGCCAGTGAGAGTTTATGTACCAAATCCATTAAGGTGCTTTAACTGTCAAAGGTTTGGACACAAAGCCAAAAATTGCAAGGAGAAGAGGAGATGTGCTAGATGTGGGGGAGATCATGAGTATGGAGAGTGTAGAACAGGGGTGCAACCAAAATATTGTAACTGTGGAGGAGCCCATAACGTGGCATATGGAGGATATGAGGTTATGAAAAGGGAGGTTGTGCTACATTTATTAAACAAAATATTCCATATAAGCTACTGGAAAAGGGAGCGGACCAGGAATATGTAGTGGTGGAAGTATGGGAAAGAGGGGAGAAAGTGGTTATAATCAACTACTACAATCCATGTAAGAGGTTGGTGTTGGATAGCCTACTAAGGATAAAAGGACAAGACAGAAATAAGGTAATTTGGTGGGCAGATATCAGTGCTCACAGCACGGTGTGGGGAGGGTTACAGACAGACACGAATGGACTGGTCATTGAAGATTTGATGGATGAAAGGGATTTGGTGTGTGAATGATGGCAGAAGAACAAGGGTAAACATACCAGCAGGTACTGAGTCAGCAGTGGATATAACTTTAGTGTCAAACACATTGGCTGGAATCAGGAAGTGGGAAGTTTGGACAGTATCAGCAATAGGAAGTGATCATCATTACCCAGTCTTATGTATGATGGGGAGAGAGCAGAAGTGATCATTACCCAGTCTTATGTATGATGGGGGAGAGAGCAGAAGTGATCATTACCCAGTCTTATGTATGATGGGGGAGAGAGCAGAAGTGATCATTACCTAGTCTTATGTATGATGGGGGAGAGAGCAGAAGTGATCATTACCCAGTCTTATGTACGATGGGGGAGAGAGCAGAAGTGATCATTACCCAGTCTTATGTATGATGGGGAGAGAGCAGAAGTGATCATTACCTAGTCTTATGTATGATGGGGGAGAGAGCAGAAGTGATCATTACCCAGTCTTATGTACGATGGGGGAGAGAGCAGAAGTGATCATTACCCAGTCTTATGTATGATGGAGGAGAGAGCAGAAGTGATCATTACCCAGTCTTATGTATGATGGGGGAGAGAGCAGAAGTGATCATTACCCAGTCTTATGTACGATGGGGGAGAGAGCAGAAGTGATCATTACCCAGTCTTATGTATGATGGGGGAGAGAGCAGAAGTGATCATTACCCAGTCTTATGTATCATGGCGGAGAGAGCAGAAGTGATCATTACCCAGTCTTATGTACGATGGGGGAGAGAGCAGAAGTGATCATCACCCAGTCTTATGTACGATGGGGGAGAGAGCAGAAGTGATCATTACCCAGTCTTATGTATCATGGCGGAGAGAGCAGAAGTGATCATTACCCAGTCTTATGTACGATGGGGGAGAGAGCAGAAGTGATCATCACCCAGTCTTATGTACGATGGGGGAGAGAGCAGAAGTGATCATTACCCAGTCTTATGTACGATGGGGGAGAGAGCAGAAGTGATCATTACCCAGTCTTATGTACGATGGGGGAGAGAGCAGAAGTGATCATTACCCAGTCTTATGTACGATGGGGGAGAGAGCAGAAGTGATCATTACCCAGTCTTATGTACGATGGGGGAGAGAGCAGAAGTGATCATTACCCAGTCTTATGTATGATGGGGGAGAGAGCAGAAGTGATCATTACCCAGTCTTATGTATGATGGGGAGAGAGCAGAAGTGATCATTACCCAGTCTTATGTATGATGGGGGAGAGAGCAGAAGTGATCATTACCCAGTCTTATGTATGATGGGGAGAGAGCAGAAGTGATCATTACCCAGTCTTATGTACGATGGGGGAGAGAGCAGAAGTGATCATTACCCAGTCTTATGTATGATGGAGGAGAGAGCAGAAGTGATCATTACCCAGTCTTATGTACGATGGGGGAGAGAGCAGAAGTGATCATTACCCAGTCTTATGTACGATGGGGGAGAGAGCAGAAGTGATCATTACCCAGTCTTATGTACGATGGGGGAGAGAGCAGAAGTGATCATTACCCAGTCTTATGTACGATGGGGGAGAGAGCAGAAGTGATCATTACCCAGTCTTATGTACGATGGGGGAGAGAGCAGAAGTGATCATTACCCAGTCTTATGTACGATGGGGGAGAGAGCAGAAGTGATCATTACCCAGTCTTATGTACGATGGGGGAGAGAGCAGAAGTGATCATTACCCAGTCTTATGTACGATGGGGGAGAGAGCAGAAGTGATCATTACCCAGTCTTATGTAAGATGGGGGAGAGAGCAGAAGTGATCATTACCCAGTCTTATGTACGATGGGGGAGAGAGCAGAAGTGATCATTACCCAGTCTTATGTACGATGGGGGAGAGAGCAGAAGTGATCATTACCCAGTCTTATGTACGATGGGGGAGAGAGCAGAAGTGATCATTACCCAGTCTTATGTAAGATGGGGGAGAGAGCAGAAGTGATCATTACCCAGTCTTATGTATGATGGGGGAGAGAGCAGAAGTGATCATTACCCAGTCTTATGTACGATGGGGGAGAGAGCAGAAGTGATCATTACCCAGTCTTATGTACGATGGGGGAGAGAGCAGAAGTGATCATTACCCAGTCTTATGTACGATGGGGGAGAGAGCAGAAGTGATCATTACCCAGTCTTATGTACGATGGGGGAGAGAGCAGAAGTGATCATTACCCAGTCTTATGTACGATGGGGGAGAGAGCAGAAGTGATCATTACCCAGTCTTATGTACGATGGGGGAGAGAGCAGAAGTGATCATTACCCAGTCTTATGTACGATGGGGGAGAGAGCAGAAGTGATCATTACCCAGTCTTATGTATGATGGGGGAGAGAGCAGAAGTGATCATTACCCAGTCTTATGTATGATGGGGGAGAGAGCAGAAGTGATCATTACCCAGTCTTATGTATGATGGGGAGAGAGCAGAAGTGATCATTACCCAGTCTTATGTACGATGGGGGAGAGAGCAGAAGTGATCATTACCCAGTCTTATGTACGATGGGGGAGAGAGCAGAAGTGATCATTACCCAGTCTTATGTACGATGGGGGAGAGAGCAGAAGTGATCATTACCCAGTCTTATGTACGATGGGGGAGAGAGCAGAAGTGATCATTACCCAGTCTTATGTACGATGGGGGAGAGAGCAGAAGTGATCATTACCCAGTCTTATGTACGATGGGGGAGAGAGCAGAAGTGATCATTACCCAGTCTTATGTATGATGGGGAGAGAGCAGAAGTGATCATTACCCAGTCTTATGTATGATGGGGGAGAGAGCAGAAGTGATCATTACCCAGTCTTATGTACGATGGGGGAGAGAGCAGAAGTGATCATTACCCAGTCTTATGTATGATGGGGAGAGAGCAGAAGTGATCATTACCCAGTCTTATGTATGATGGGGGAGAGAGCAGAAGTGATCATTACCCAGTCTTATGTATGATGGGGAGAGAGCAGAAGTGATCATTACCCAGTCTTATGTACGATGGGGGAGAGAGCAGAAGTGATCATTACCCAGTCTTATGTACGATGGGGGAGAGAGCAGAAGTGATCATTACCCAGTCTTATGTACGATGGGGGAGAGAGCAGAAGTGATCATTACCCAGTCTTATGTACGATGGGGGAGAGAGCAGAAGTGATCATTACCCAGTCTTATGTATGATGGGGAGAGAGCAGAAGTGATCATTACCCAGTCTTATGTATGATGGGGGAGAGAGCAGAAGTGATCATTACCCAGTCTTATGTACGATGGGGGAGAGAGCAGAAGTGATCATTACCCAGTCTTATGTATGATGGGGAGAGAGCAGAAGTGATCATTACCCAGTCTTATGTATGATGGGGGAGAGAGCAGAAGTGATCATTACCCAGTCTTATGTATGATGGGGAGAGAGCAGAAGTGATCATTACCCAGTCTTATGTATGATGGGGGAGAGAGCAGAAGTGATCATTACCCAGTCTTATGTATGATGGGGAGAGAGCAGAAGTGATCATTACCCAGTCTTATGTACGATGGGGGAGAGAGCAGAAGTGATCATTACCCAGTCTTATGTATGATGGGGGAGAGAGCAGAAGTGATCATTACCCAGTCTTATGTACGATGGGGGAGAGAGCAGAAGTGATCATTACCCAGTCTTATGTACGATGGGGGTGAGAGCAGAAGTGATCATTACCCAGTCTTATGTATGATGGGGGAGAGAGCAGAAGTGATCATTACCCAGTCTTATGTATGATGGGGAGAGAGCAGAAGTGATCATTACCCAGTCTTATGTACGATGGGGGAGAGAGCAGAAGTGATCATTACCCAGTCTTATGTATGATGGGGGAGAGAGCAGAAGTGATCATTACCCAGTCTTATGTACGATGGGGGAGAGAGCAGAAGTGATCATTACCCAGTCTTATGTACGATGGGGGAGAGAGCAGAAGTGATCATTACCCAGTCTTATGTACGATGGGGAAGTGAGCAGAAGTGATCATTACCCAGTCTTATGTACGATGGGGGAGAGAGCAGAAGTGATCATTACCCAGTCTTATGTACGATGGGGGAGAGAGCAGAAGTGATCATTACCCAGTCTTATGTACGATGGGGGAGAGAGCAGAAGTGATCATTACCCAGTCTTATGTACGATGGGGGAGAGAGCAGAAGTGATCATTACCCAGTCTTATGTATGATGGGGGAGAGAGCAGAAGTGATCATTACCCAGTCTTATGTACGATGGGGGAGAGAGCAGAAGTGATCATTACCCAGTCTTATGTACGATGGGGGAGAGAGCAGAAGTGATCATTACCCAGTCTTATGTACGATGGGGGAGAGAGCAGAAGTGATCATTACCCAGTCTTATGTACGATGGGGGAGAGAGCAGAAGTGATCATTACCCAGTCTTATGTACGATGGGGGAGAGAGCAGAAGTGATCATTACCCAGTCTTATGTACGATGGGGGAGAGAGCAGAAGTGATCATTACCCAGTCTTATGTATGATGGGGAGAGAGCAGAAGTGATCATTACCCAGTCTTATGTAAGATGGGGGAGAGAGCAGAAGTGATCATTACCCAGTCTTATGTACGATGGGGGAGAGAGCAGAAGTGATCATTACCCAGTCTTATGTACGATGGGGGAGAGAGCAGAAGTGATCATTACCCAGTCTTATGTAAGATGGGGGAGAGAGCAGAAGTGATCATTACCCAGTCTTATGTACGATGGGGGAGAGAGCAGAAGTGATCATTACCCAGTCTTATGTACGATGGGGGAGAGAGCAGAAGTGATCATTACCCAGTCTTATGTATGATGGGGGAGAGAGCAGAAGTGATCATTACCCAGTCTTATGTATGATGGGGAGAGAGCAGAAGTGATCATTACCCAGTCTTATGTACGATGGGGGAGAGAGCAGAAGTGATCATTACCCAGTCTTATGTACGATGGGGGAGAGAGCAGAAGTGATCATTACCCAGTCTTATGTAAGATGGGGGAGAGAGCAGAAGTGATCATTACCCAGTCTTATGTATGATGGGGGAGAGAGCAGAAGTGATCATTACCCAGTCTTATGTACGATGGGGGAGAGAGCAGAAGTGATCATTACCCAGTCTTATGTATGATGGGGAGAGAGCAGAAGTGATCATTACCCAGTCTTATGTACGATGGGGGAGAGAGCAGAAGTGATCATTACCCAGTCTTATGTACGATGGGGGAGAGAGCAGAAGTGATCATTACCCAGTCTTATGTACGATGGGGGAGAGAGCAGAAGTGATCATTACCCAGTCTTATGTATGATGGGGAGAGAGCAGAAGTGATCATTACCCAGTCTTATGTACGATGGGGGAGAGAGCAGAAGTGATCATTACCCAGTCTTATGTACGATGGGGGAGAGAGCAGAAGTGATCATTACCCAGTCTTATGTACGATGGGGGAGAGAGCAGAAGTGATCATTACCCAGTCTTATGTACGATGGGGGAGAGAGCAGAAGTGATCATTACCCAGTCTTATGTACGATGGGGGAGAGAGCAGAAGTGATCATTACCCAGTCTTATGTACGATGGGGGAGAGAGCAGAAGTGATCATTACCCAGTCTTATGTACGATGGGGGAGAGAGCAGAAGTGATCATTACCCAGTCTTATGTACGATGGGGGAGAGAGCAGAAGTGATCATTACCCAGTCTTATGTACGATGGGGGAGAGAGCAGAAGTGATCATTACCCAGTCTTATGTACGATGGGGGAGAGAGCAGAAGTGATCATTACCCAGTCTTATGTACGATGGGGGAGAGAGCAGAAGTGATCATTACCCAGTCTTATGTACGATGGGGGAGAGAGCAGAAGTGATCATTACCCAGTCTTATGTACGATGGGGGAGAGAGCAGAAGTGATCATTACCCAGTCTTATGTATCATGGCGGAGAGAGCAGAAGTGATCATTACCCAGTCTTATGTACGATGGGGGAGAGAGCAGAAGTGATCATTACCCAGTCTTATGTATGATGGGGGAGAGAGCAGAAGTGATCATTACCCAGTCTTATGTACGATGGGGGAGAGAGCAGAAGTGATCATTACCCAGTCTTATGTACGATGGGGGAGAGAGCAGAAGTGATCATTACCCAGTCTTATGTATGATGGGGGAGAGAGCAGAAGTGATCATTACCCAGTCTTATGTACGATGGGGGAGAGAGCAGAAGTGATCATTACCCAGTCTTATGTATGATGGGGAGAGAGCAGAAGTGATCATTACCCAGTCTTATGTATGATGGGGGAGAGAGCAGAAGTGATCATTACCCAGTCTTATGTACGATGGGGGAGAGAGCAGAAGTGATCATTACCCAGTCTTATGTACGATGGGGGAGAGAGCAGAAGTGATCATTACCCAGTCTTATGTACGATGGGGGAGAGAGCAGAAGTGATCATTACCCAGTCTTATGTATGATGGGGAGAGAGCAGAAGTGATCATTACCCAGTCTTATGTATGATGGGGGAGAGAGCAGAAGTGATCATTACCCAGTCTTATGTACGATGGGGGAGAGAGCAGAAGTGATCATTACCCAGTCTTATGTACGATGGGGGAGAGAGCAGAAGTGATCATTACCCAGTCTTATGTATGATGGGGAGAGAGCAGAAGTGATCATTACCCAGTCTTATGTACGATGGGGGAGAGAGCAGAAGTGATCATTACCCAGTCTTATGTACGATGGGGGAGAGAGCAGAAGTGATCATTACCCAGTCTTATGTACGATGGGGGAGAGAGCAGAAGTGATCATTACCCAGTCTTATGTATGATGGGGGAGAGAGCAGAAGTGATCATTACCCAGTCTTATGTATGATGGGGGAGAGAGCAGAAGTGATCATTACCCAGTCTTATGTATGATGGGGGAGAGAGCAGAAGTGATCATTACCCAGTCTTATGTACGATGGGGGAGAGAGCAGAAGTGATCATTACCCAGTCTTATGTACGATGGGGGAGAGAGCAGAAGTGATCATTACCCAGTCTTATGTATGATGGGGAGAGAGCAGAAGTGATCATTACCCAGTCTTATGTATGATGGGGAAGTGAGCAGAAGTGATCATTACCCAGTCTTATGTACGATGGGGGAGAGAGCAGAAGTGATCATTACCCAGTCTTATGTACGATGGGGAGAGAGCAGAAGTGATCATTACCCAGTCTTATGTATGATGGGGAAGTGAGCAGAAGTGATCATTACCCAGTCTTATGTACGATGGGGGAGAGAGCAGAAGTGATCATTACCCAGTCTTATGTACGATGGGGGAGAGAGCAGAAGTGATCATTACCCAGTCTTATGTACGATGGGGGAGAGAGCAGAAGTGATCATTACCCAGTTTTATGTACGATGGGGGAGAGAGCAGAAGTGATCATTACCCAGTCTTATGTACGATGGGGAAGTGAGCAGAAGTGATCATTACCCAGTCTTATGTACGATGGGGGAGAGAGCAGAAGTGATCATTACCCAGTCTTATGTACGATGGGGGAGAGAGCAGAAGTGATCATTACCCAGTCTTATGTACGATGGGGGAGAGAGCAGAAGTGATCATTACCCAGTCTTATGTACGATGGGGGAGAGAGCAGAAGTGATCATTACCCAGTCTTATGTATGATGGGGGAGAGAGCAGAAGTGATCATTACCCAGTCTTATGTACGATGGGGGAGAGAGCAGAAGTGATCATTACCCAGTCTTATGTACGATGGGGGAGAGAGCAGAAGTGATCATTACCCAGTCTTATGTACGATGGGGGAGAGAGCAGAAGTGATCATTACCCAGTCTTATGTACGATGGGGGAGAGAGCAGAAGTGATCATTACCCAGTCTTATGTACGATGGGGGAGAGAGCAGAAGTGATCATTACCCAGTCTTATGTACGATGGGGGAGAGAGCAGAAGTGATCATTACCCAGTCTTATGTACGATGGGGGAGAGAGCAGAAGTGATCATTACCCAGTCTTATGTATGATGGGGAGAGAGCAGAAGTGATCATTACCCAGTCTTATGTAAGATGGGGGAGAGAGCAGAAGTGATCATTACCCAGTCTTATGTACGATGGGGGAGAGAGCAGAAGTGATCATTACCCAGTCTTATGTACGATGGGGGAGAGAGCAGAAGTGATCATTACCCAGTCTTATGTACGATGGGGGAGAGAGGAGAAGTGATCATTACCCAGTCTTATGTACGATGGGGGAGAGAGCAGAAGTGATCATTACCCAGTCTTATGTATGATGGGGGAGAGAGCAGAAGTGATCATTACCCAGTCTTATGTACGATGGGGGAGAGAGCAGAAGTGATCATTACCCAGTCTTATGTATGATGGGGGAGAGAGCAGAAGTGATCATTACCCAGTCTTATGTACGATGGGGGAGAGAGCAGAAGTGATCATTACCCAGTCTTATGTACGATGGGGGAGAGAGCAGAAGTGATCATTACCCAGTCTTATGTACGATGGGGGAGAGAGCAGAAGTGATCATTACCCAGTCTTATGTACGATGGGGGAGAGAGCAGAAGTGATCATTACCCAGTCTTATGTACGATGGGGGAGAGAGCAGAAGTGATCATTACCCAGTCTTATGTACGATGGGGGAGAGAGCAGAAGTGATCATTACCCAGTCTTATGTATGATGGAGGAGAGAGCAGAAGTGATCATTACCCAGTCTTATGTATGATGGGGGAGAGAGCAGAAGTGATCATTACCCAGTCTTATGTACGATGGGGGAGAGAGCAGAAGTGATCATTACCCAGTCTTATGTACGATGGGGGAGAGAGCAGAAGTGATCATTACCCAGTCTTATGTACGATGGGGGAGAGAGCAGAAGTGATCATTACCCAGTCTTATGTACGATGGGGGAGAGAGCAGAAGTGATCATTACCCAGTCTTATGTACGATGGGGGAGAGAGCAGAAGTGATCATTACCCAGTCTTATGTACGATGGGGGAGAGAGCAGAAGTGATCATTACCCAGTCTTATGTATGATGGAGGAGAGAGCAGAAGTGATCATTACCCAGTCTTATGTATGATGGGGGAGAGAGCAGAAGTGATCATTACCCAGTCTTATGTATGATGGGGGAGAGAGCAGAAGTGATCATTACCCAGTCTTATGTATGATGGGGGAGAGAGCAGAAGTGATCATTACCCAGTCTTATGTATGATGGGGAGAGAGCAGAAGTGATCATTACCCAGTCTTATGTACGATGGGGGAGAGAGCAGAAGTGATCATTACCCAGTCTTATGTACGATGGGGGAGAGAGCAGAAGTGATCATTACCCAGTCTTATGTACGATGGGGGAGAGAGCAGAAGTGATCATTACCCAGTCTTATGTACGATGGGGGAGAGAGCAGAAGTGATCATTACCCAGTCTTATGTATGATGGGGGAGAGAGCAGAAGTGATCATTACCCAGTCTTATGTACGATGGGGGAGAGAGCAGAAGTGATCATTACCCAGTCTTATGTACGATGGGGGAGAGAGCAGAAGTGATCATTACCCAGTCTTATGTACGATGGGGGAGAGAGCAGAAGTGATCATTACCCAGTCTTATGTACGATGGGGGAGAGAGCAGAAGTGATCATTACCCAGTCTTATGTATGATGGGGGAGAGAGCAGAAGTGATCATTACCCAGTCTTATGTACGATGGGGGAGAGAGCAGAAGTGATCATTACCCAGTCTTATGTACGATGGGGGAGAGAGCAGAAGTGATCATTACCCAGTCTTATGTACGATGGGGGAGAGAGCAGAAGTGATCATTACCCAGTCTTATGTACGATGGGGGAGAGAGCAGAAGTGATCATTACCCAGTCTTATGTATGATGGGGGAGAGAGCAGAAGTGATCATTACCCAGTCTTATGTATGATGGGGAGAGAGCAGAAGTGATCATTACCCAGTCTTATGTACGATGGGGGAGAGAGCAGAAGTGATCATTACCCAGTCTTATGTACGATGGGGGAGAGAGCAGAAGTGATCATTACCCAGTCTTATGTACGATGGGGGAGAGAGCAGAAGTGATCATTACCCAGTCTTATGTACGATGGGGGAGAGAGCAGAAGTGATCATTACCCAGTCTTATGTACGATGGGGGAGAGAGCAGAAGTGATCATTACCCAGTCTTATGTATGATGGGGGAGAGAGCAGAAGTGATCATTACCCAGTCTTATGTATGATGGGGGAGAGAGCAGAAGTGATCATTACCCAGTCTTATGTACGATGGGGAAGAGAGCAGAAGTGATCATTACCCAGTCTTATGTACGATGGGGGAGAGAGCAGAAGTGATCATTACCCAGTCTTATGTATGATGGGGAGAGAGCAGAAGTGATCATTACCCAGTCTTATGTACGATGGGGGAGAGAGCAGAAGTGATCATTACCCAGTCTTATGTACGATGGGGGAGAGAGCAGAAGTGATCATTACCCAGTCTTATGTATGATGGGGGAGAGAGCAGAAGTGATCATTACCCAGTCTTATGTACGATGGGGGAGAGAGCAGAAGTGATCATTACCCAGTCTTATGTACGATGGGGGAGAGAGCAGAAGTGATCATTACCCAGTCTTATGTACGATGGGGGAGAGAGCAGAAGTGATCATTACCCAGTCTTATGTACGATGGGGGAGAGAGCAGAAGTGATCATTACCCAGTCTTATGTACGATGGGGGAGAGAGCAGAAGTGATCATTACCCAGTCTTATGTATGATGGAGGAGAGAGCAGAAGTGATCATTACCCAGTCTTATGTACGATGGGGGAGAGAGCAGAAGTGATCATTACCCAGTCTTATGTATGATGGGGGAGAGAGCAGAAGTGATCATTACCCAGTCTTATGTATGATGGGGGAGAGAGCAGAAGTGATCATTACCCAGTCTTATGTATGATGGGGGAGAGAGCAGAAGTGATCATTACCCAGTCTTATGTACGATGGGGGAGAGAGCAGAAGTGATCATTACCCAGTCTTATGTATGATGGGGGAGAGAGCAGAAGTGATCATTACCCAGTCTTATGTACGATGGGGGAGAGAGCAGAAGTGATCATTACCCAGTCTTATGTATGATGGGGGAGAGAGCAGAAGTGATCATTACCCAGTCTTATGTATGATGGGGGAGAGAGCAGAAGTGATCATTACCCAGTCTTATGTACGATGGGGGAGAGAGCAGAAGTGATCATTACCCAGTCTTATGTACGATGGGGGAGAGAGCAGAAGTGATCATTACCCAGTCTTATGTATGATGGGGGAGAGAGCAGAAGTGATCATTACCCAGTCTTATGTATGATGGGGGAGAGAGCAGAAGTGATCATTACCCAGTCTTATGTACGATGGGGGAGAGAGCAGAAGTGATCATTACCCAGTCTTATGTATGATGGGGGAGAGAGCAGAAGTGATCATTACCCAGTCTTATGTATGATGGGGGAGAGAGCAGAAGTGATCATTACCCAGTCTTATGTACGATGGGGGAGAGAGCAGAAGTGATCATTACCCAGTCTTATGTACGATGGGGGAGAGAGCAGAAGTGATCATTACCCAGTCTTATGTACGATGGGGGAGAGAGCAGAAGTGATCATTACCCAGTCTTATGTACGATGGGGGAGAGAGCAGAAGTGATCATTACCCAGTCTTATGTACGATGGGGGAGAGAGCAGAAGTGATCATTACCCAGTCTTATGTACGATGGGGGAGAGAGCAGAAGTGATCATTACCCAGTCTTATGTACGATGGGGGAGAGAGCAGAAGTGATCATTACCCAGTCTTATGTACGATGGGGGAGAGAGCAGAAGTGATCATTACCCAGTCTTATGTACGATGGGGGAGAGAGCAGAAGTGATCATTACCCAGTCTTATGTACGATGGGGGAGAGAGCAGAAGTGATCATTACCCAGTCTTATGTACGATGGGGGAGAGAGCAGAAGTGATCATTACCCAGTCTTATGTACGATGGGGGAGAGAGCAGAAGTGATCATTACCCAGTCTTATGTACGATGGGGGAGAGAGCAGAAGTGATCATTACCCAGTCTTATGTATGATGGGGGAGAGAGCAGAAGTGATCATTACCCAGTCTTATGTATGATGGGGAGAGAGCAGAAGTGATCATTACCCAGTCTTATGTATGATGGGGGAGAGAGCAGAAGTGATCATTACCCAGTCTTATGTATGATGGGGAGAGAGCAGAAGTGATCATTACCCAGTCTTATGTACGATGGGGGAGAGAGCAGAAGTGATCATTACCCAGTCTTATGTACGATGGGGGAGAGAGCAGAAGTGATCATTACCCAGTCTTATGTATGATGGGGGAGAGAGCAGAAGTGATCATTACCCAGTCTTATGTACGATGGGGGAGAGAGCAGAAGTGATCATTACCCAGTCTTATGTACGATGGGGGAGAGAGCAGAAGTGATCATTACCCAGTCTTATGTATGATGGGGGAGAGAGCAGAAGTGATCATTACCCAGTCTTATGTACGATGGGGGAGAGAGCAGAAGTGATCATTACCCAGTCTTATGTATGATGGGGAGAGAGCAGAAGTGATCATTACCCAGTCTTATGTATGATGGGGGAGAGAGCAGAAGTGATCATTACCCAGTCTTATGTATGATGGGGGAGAGAGCAGAAGTGATCATTACCCAGTCTTATGTATGATGGGGGAGAGAGCAGAAGTGATCATTACCCAGTCTTATGTACGATGGGGGAGAGAGCAGAAGTGATCATTACCCAGTCTTATGTATGATGGGGGAGAGAGCAGAAGTGATCATTACCCAGTCTTATGTACGATGGGGGAGAGAGCAGAAGTGATCATTACCCAGTCTTATGTACGATGGGGGAGAGAGCAGAAGTGATCATTACCCAGTCTTATGTACGATGGGGGAGAGAGCAGAAGTGATCATTACCCAGTCTTATGTACGATGGGGGAGAGAGCAGAAGTGATCATTACCCAGTCTTATGTACGATGGGGGAGAGAGCAGAAGTGATCATTACCCAGTCTTATGTACGATGGGGGAGAGAGCAGAAGTGATCATTACCCAGTCTTATGTATGATGGGGAGAGAGCAGAAGTGATCATTACCCAGTCTTATGTATGATGGGGGAGAGAGCAGAAGTGATCATTACCCAGTCTTATGTATGATGGGGGAGAGAGCAGAAGTGATCATTACCCAGTCTTATGTACGATGGCGGAGAGAGCAGAAGTGATCATTACCCAGTCTTATGTACGATGGGGGAGAGAGCAGAAGTGATCATTACCCAGTCTTATGTATGATGGGGAGAGAGCAGAAGTGATCATTACCCAGTCTTAAGTACGATGGGGGAGAGAGCAGAAGTGAGAATAAGTGGGAGAATTGTAAAGTGGGTATTTCAAAAAGCAGATTGGGATGAGTTTCAGAGATTGAGTGAGGAATCAATGAACAGGATAGAAATGCTTGGAGACATTAATGAAATAAATAAACAGGTAACTTCAGCAATTGTAAGGGCAGCAGATGGCACAATACCCAGAGTAAAGGCAAGAGGATCAGGAAGCTGGTACCATGGTGGACAGAGGAGTGTCATCAGGCTGTAAGAAATAGGAACAGAGAATTCAGGCAAGTTAAAAGAACCCATAACCTGCAGAATTTGATTCAGTACGAAAAGGCACCGGCAGTGGTGAGAAGAACAGTACGTCAGGCTAAGAGGGCAGGCTGGAGGAATTTCTGTGATGAGTTAGGGAGAACTACACCAGTGGGAGAGGTATGGGGAATGATAAAGAAGACGTGAGGGACAGAAGGGAATGGGAATATCCGGTCATAACATCTGAGGAGAAGACGGCAGTTTCCAACAGGGAAAAGGCAGAGATCATGGCCAAGGCTTTTGTAAAGGTGCACAGCTTAGGAAATTCATCCGAGGAAGGGAAACGGAGAAGAGAAAGAACTATGACTCAGTATCAGGGGATTTTAAACAGGAGGGAAAATACAGCTGGCATGATCAATTAGCCATTTACCTTGGCAGAGATGATGAGGGCTATTAAGAGATCACGACCAACTTCTCCAAGGAAAGATCAGGTGTGTTACATCATGTTGAAGTATTTGGGGAAAGGAGCATTAGTGAAGTTGCTGCAGCTTTATAACTGAGTGTGGGAGGAGGGAAGGTTACCAGGAGCTTGGAAAGAAGCAGTAGTGATTCCAATAAGAAAACCTGGCAAAGATCCATCCAAACCCACTAGTTACAGGCTAATAGCATTGACATCAAATATATGCAAGGTAATGGAAAGGATCATTATGGAAAGGTTGTGTTATGTATGAGTATTTTTTGTACAGCATTATATTTCATATGTAAATGAAGATTTGTCTGATGTAAAATCATTAGGAAAAGACTAGGGCTTTCTAGAAGCTTCTGGCACCTTCCTGCCTGGAGGGGGCGGGGTTTCCCTGGAATCCTGTGGAATCCTTTCCAGAAGGTTGCTCGTCTATATAAATGCTGTGATTTTAAGCACAGGAGAGCAGAAGAGAGCAGAGCAGAAACAGAGTTTTGTTTCGGCAACAGTTAAATAGTGGCATAAGAGTGTTATTAGGAATTAAATAGTGGATATTTTTTGAAGAACTTTTTTTTTTAATTGAAGAATAAATTTGTTTTAGTTTTCTTTGCTGGTTTTCTTTGTTGTGATTTTTTTTCAAGTCATAACAAATTGGAGGTTCTACCGAGATTGGATTCACCAAAGATAATTATTTTAAATCTTGTGACTAGTTTAAAAACCAGCAATCATGACTTTTGATGTGGAAAGTTTTTTGGAAACTCCAAACCAAGAATTAATTGTGCTGGCAAAGAAGAAGTACTTGCTGCAAATAGCCTCAACCCTTGGATTATCTGATGTGAAATCATCAATGAAGAAACAAGAAATATTCAACATTTTGGTGCAACATTTCATCGATGAAGATATCTTTGGGGAAGAAGCAGCAGAATTAATTAAAGGTGTGGAGGTGCCTGCAACAGAGCTGCAAAGACTTGAATTCCAGCTGCGCCAAAAACAACTAGAGCTGGAAGATAGAAGGTTGGAAAGAGAACTGGAGGAAAGAAGGTTGGAGAGAGAAATGGAGGAAAGAAGGTTGGAGAAGGAGAGAGAAATGGAGGACAGAAGGTTGGTGAAGGAGAGAGAACTGGAGGAAAGAAGGATGGAGAAAGAGAAAGAACTAGAAGAAAAAAGGATGCAGTTTGAATTGGAAATGAAGAAAATGGAAGCAGGCACTGTTCCAAAATCATTTGGACTTTCTGATCATTTTGATGTGGTTAAACATATCAGACTTGTTCCTCCTTTCTTAGAAAATGATGTTGACCAATACTTTACCCATTTTGAAAAAATTGCTGAAAATTTGAAATGGCCCAAAGAGCATTGGACAATGATGTTACATAGTGTTCTTACTGGTAAAGCTAGAAAAATCTATAACAGTTATCTGTCCAACAGTGTGCTGATTATGATTTTGTCAAATCTGCCATTCTGAAGGGTTATGAACTGGTCCCTGAGGCTTACAGGCAAACATTTAGGAATTCTCACAAGGAAGCCATTTAAACTCATGTTGAATTTGGCAGATTAACCCTAGAACACTATTGCTAAAATTAGTAACACCATCACTAACGCCGGGTGATTTTTTCCGATATAGTAAAATACCCAATAAAAAGTACTTGTCATCAAAATTTGACAATACATGACAAATTAGAGTAGTGTTCTTTTATTTTCAACTGTGCCATGTCTAACAAAATGAAAAAAAGTACCCTGAGGTAAACAAAACACCCATGCCTTCAAAGATGTCAAAGACAATGCTGAAGCTACCCTGGGACCCATAACACTCAGACAAACGCAACATAATGAAAATCACGTAAACACGTTTGCTCGGGTGAAAATCACCCGGCGATAGTGTTCTAGGGTTAAAGGAACAGTTGTTTGATCAGTGGTAATTCCATGAAAATTGAAAAAGATTTTGATAGAATGAGGCAACTTATTTTGGTTGAGGAATTCAAAAGGTGTATCCAGCCTGATATCAAAACTTTCCTTGAGGAAAAACAAGCCAATACTTTGCAAGATGTTTCCACCCTGGCTGATAGTTATGCATTGACTCATAAGTCCTGAGATGTCAGAGAAATCTTCAGACTTACCCTTGTCAGGTCATTCTAATGACATTCTGTCTCTGAAACAACTTATTCAGGAGCAACAACAAGCTCGTGATTTAGCGCATCTTCTACCACAGGCTGCAAGTGAACAAGAGGCTACTCAAGTTCCTGTCCGTTTTTACTACAAAAATGTTGTGCTTATGAGAAAATGGCATCCACCTGATGTTCCTGCAGATGAAGAGTGGATGATCACCCATCAAATTGTTATTCCAAAGTCTTATTGTCAAGGTACTCTTAGTCTGGCCCATGACAATCCTATGTTAGGTCATTTGGGAATCAAGAAGACCCTTCAACGTGTCAGGAATCACTTCTTCTGGCCGTCCATGAGGTCTGATGTACAGGAGTACTGCAAATCCTGTCATACTTGTCAAATGGTTGGGAAGCCGAACCAGATTATTCCAAAGGCTCGACTTAAGCCCATTCCCGCTTTTGAAGAACCTTTTAGTCGGATCATCATTGACTGTGTTGGACCATTGCCAAAGACTAGGTCTGGTTGCGAGTACTTACTATCATGTGCGCTTCCACCCGATTTCCTGAGGCAATTCCACTTCGTAATATCAAGGCGAAGACTATCATCAAGGCTCTTACCAAGTTTTTCTGCTTTGTTGGTCTTCCTGAGTCTATTCAGTCTGATAAAGGGTCAAATTTCATGTCTGGCATATTTCAACAAGTTATGAATGAGCTTGGTATTAAACAATACAGGTCATCAGCTTACCATCCTGAGAGTCAAGGTGATTTGGAGAGGCTCCATCAAACCCTGAAGAACACGATAAGGACCTACTGCCTTGACACAGAGAAAGATTGGGATGAAGGTGTCCATCTTCTTCTGTTTGCTGCCCGTGAAGCTGTTCAGGAGTCTCTTGGGTTCAGTCCTTTTGAGCTCGTTTTTGGGCATACAGTCCGTGGACCTCTGAAGCTACTGAAGGAAAAGTTGCTTGCTGAAGATGATGTCCCAATGAACTTGCTTCAGTATGTCTCTGACTTCAGTAATCGACTCTCTAAGGCTTGTGACTTTGCTAAGTCTAATCTCAAAGAAGCTCAGGGCAAAATGAAAGCCAGATATGACCTTCATTCCAAAGACAGAAGTTTTAAAACTGGTGACAAAGTTCCTGCACTTTTGCCAGTTCCTGGAAACCCTCTAAGAGCCCGATATTTTGGCCCTTACACTGTCCACAAAAAGCTAAGTGATATAAATGACATCATTTTAACTCCTGAAAGGAGAAAACAAAAACAAATGTGTCACATCAACATGCTAAAAGAATACATTGATAGAGACACTCAGCAAAAGCCAGTCAATGTGGTAAATACAGTTGAACTGGAAAATTCCAAAGAAGATTGTGACTGCCCCTTAGAAAATGAACCTGGTCCAGTCAAACTTGAAAATTCAGACATTCTTCAAAATATTGACAGCAAGTTGTCCCACCTGGCCCCTTTTCAACAACAACAGCTAAAGCAGCTCATAATTGAAAATAGTCACATATTCCCTGACATTCCATCAAGGACTGATTTGGTTTACCATGATGTCATCCTACAAGATGATGCCAAGCCTGGAAAACAGCATCCTTACAGAATGAATCCAGAGCAGCAGAAATACCTTCATCAAGAAGTCAAATATCTGCTTGAAAATGACTTTGTTGAACCAAGTTACAGTGACTGGAGTTCTCCATGCATCCTAGTTCCCAAACCCAATGGAACATAAAGAATGGTGACGGACTACAGGAAAGCGAACGCTCTATCAAAAACGGACTCATATCCTATTCCCAGGATTGATGACTGCATTGACAAAGTTGGACAGTCAAAGTATGTCACAAAATTTGATCTCCTCATGGGCTTCAGGCAGATCCCACTAACAGATGGAGCAAAGGAGATCTCTGCCTTCGTCACGCCAGATGGATTATACCAATACAAGGTCATGCTATTTGGAATGAAAAATTCTTCGGCCACCTTCCAACGTCTGGTAAACAGAGTGATTGCTGGACAACCAGGAAGTGAGGCCTATATCGATGACATAATCATCACCAGCGACAGCTTTCAAGAGCACCTCACCTACATCAGAAACTTCATTCAGAGAATGAGTGATGCCAAGCTGACTATCAACCTTGTTAAAAGTGACTTTTGTAAAGCTACAGTTGTGTACTTAGGTCATGTTGTAGGACAGGGTCAAGTCAAACCAGTTGATGCAAAAGTCAAAGTTATCACTGAATTTCCTGAGCCAACAACAAAAAGACAGCTCATGATAGGGATGGCTGGCTACTACAGAAAATTCTGTAAAAATTTCTGTAAAAAAAATAAAAATCATCTCTGAACCTTTGACAAATTTACTGAAGAAAAATGCAAAATTTGTTTGGGATGAAAAATGTCAAAATTCATTTGACCAGCTGAAAGCTATCCTCAAAAATGCACCAGTTCTCTTATCTCCTAATTTCAAAAAGGAGTTCAAGTTGGCAGTTGATGCCAATGACATTGGTGCAGGTGCAGGTTAACTGCAAGAATACACTGATGGAGTAGATCGTCCTGTTTCTTACTTTTCCAAAAAGTTTGATAAATATCAGAAAAACTACTCAACATTTGAAAAAGAATGTTTGGCACTTGTTTTGGCTTTACAACATTTTGAAGTCTATTTGACTTGTTCAGCTACTTCCATCAAGGTCTTCAGTGATTACAATCCCCTCACATTCTTGCACAAGATCAAAAACAAGAATCAAAGATTACTGAGATGGAGTTTACTTTTGCAAGAGTATGATTTTGATATTTCTCACATCAGGGGAAAAGATAATGTAACCCCAGATACACTTTCACGCATTTAATTTTATTTCTTTATTTGATTGTGAAAAATGTAATTTTACTTTTCTATTTGATTGTGAAACTAGCACTGGTTGTTATGTATATGATTGTTATAATGATCAATGTTACCTTTGTGTAAAGTTCCAGATTATTCTGATTATAAAACTGTGTAAATTTTATCAAAAGAAAGCTTTTAGCATACCTTTCTTTTCTTAAAGAGGGGAGGTGTTATGTATGAGTAATTCTTATACAGCATTATATTTCATTTGTAAATGAAGATTTGCTACATGCCGTTTTGCTGGTCAGCTATATTTATTTTGTTCATTTAGCACCCTCTGGTGGCATGTCTGTAAAACATGCTCTGATGTAAAATCATTAGGAAAAGACTGCTGCTTTCTAGAAGCTTCTGGCACATTCCTGCCTGGAGGGGGCGGGATTTCCCAGAAATCCTGTGGATCTTTCTAGAAGGTTGCTAGTCTATATAAATGCTGTGATTTTAAGCACAGGAGAGCAGACAGCAGAGGAGAGCAGAGCAGAAGCAGAGTTTTGTTTTGGCAACAGAGATAATTAGTGGCATTAGAGTGTTATTTAGGAATTAAGTAGTGGATATTTTTTTGAAGAACTTTTTTTATTGAAGAATAAATTTGTTTTAGTTTTCTTTGCGTGTTTTCTTTGTTGTGATTTTTTTCCAAGTCATAACAGCGTACACATCTCAGAGAAGGCAGGTGGTTTCTTCTCATCATCTCCTGGGCGGATCTTTTTGGCGTCCCAGGCTCTCTCTGTACTCCTTTTCCTGAGAACACAAACTTTGGAGAGAAAGAGAACATCTTGACCTTGTTAGGGTCCGTCAGGACCACATGGTTCTTGATAAACTATATGCAATGACGCATCGGTCAGATTTATGGAAACTACAGCTAAGCAAGGCCTAGGTTAATCAGACACAGGCAAGAATATGCAACTAAGGCCTAAGAAAATGAGCAAGAGCAAGCAAGGACAAACAATTTGTAATAAAGCAAATAACTCAATATTAAATTGATTCCACAAATACAACTAAGGGGGTAGTCCCCTTCAGCACCCCTGTGGTACTGGGCCTGTCCGGACCACGAACTTCAGTGCCCCTAGTGGTAGTGACCAGTGGTTGGTGCTCAGCGACCACGGTTTGTGGACAGACAACTGAATGGGCTCCAATCCCTGCTGCTGTCACTTGGGTGAATGTCACACAGGATATGGCTCTCTGTGCTGGCAAACATCACCAGCACCACCTTCCCACGACCGGGACCTTCCACAAGGGTTTCTTTCCTTGTGCTCGAACAGAAAAGGAGCCCCACCTTCTCAGTTCCCTGTACTGTACCAGCGTGATGGATGCTACATAACACAGAGCAGTAAACACCACAGCAATATCATGCCACCATGTTTAGTATCATGCCGTTAAAGAACAGTGAATGCGCATCTGACCATTTGGAGAAGTGATCCAGCTTTTGTAGTCAAATGCATGAAGCCCAAACAAGAGGAAGAACATTTGTATTTTTAAATGACGGATGTAATATTGAAACTTTGTTTTGCAAAGTATGCCAGCCTCTTAAGGGATTCCTTACCTATAGGAGATGTGTCGGAATACGACTTCGTGCTTGAATGACTGCAAGTATGTTGAAGATGGGCAGCCAGCTAGTTAGTCATCTGTGTGGTCTCTTTAAGGGCTAGGATAATTACTAGGTTGTATCTCTGGCAGTTGCTTACCTGGGGAGCATTTTTTTTATCACCTGTGAACTAGTGGAAACTAGGATTGTGACTGTTACTCAGTTTCTGCCTGTCAATGCAGGTGCACGTAGGCTTGATAATATTCATGAGAGTAAAATGACACAACAGTGGGTTAATGCCACCGCAGACGAGTGACCTTTAACAAGGCAGTCTGAGGTTTGAAGTAAAAAAAAAAAACAGGCTTTTGTGTAAACCAGTATAAAACATTGTGTTTCTAAATTATTTCATGAAAAAGTGCAGAATTCATGGGCTTTCCTCATGCTCACTAAAATTCATATTGCCAAATATCACGCAAGCGGAATAAGTAGCTTCTGTGAAAAGGAGCAATATACCGTATCTAGTGTGACCTCAAAATCAGATTCCATCATTCATACATCATAAAGCTAACCCTGAATTAAAAAAAGGGGCAAATAAAAGTTAAAAATAAAAATAAAAAATTCCAAGATTCTGGAATTAATTTTTTTCCAGCTTTTCTGATAATGAGATGTTACTTTATCTCATTAATTATAGGCTCCGAAGGTGCTCAGAAATATTTCGAGAGGGTCTGGGGGGTCACTGGGCTGGCTGGCTACCCAACGGCTGCTCAGCAGCGAGCTCAGAGGCCTCCAAGACCAAGGCCTCACAGCTCCAGGCTCAGCTGCTCACACTGCCACCACCCCCAGCCCCAGACTGTGGCCCCGGGAGGCCTTCCGGGCTCGCTCCTCTCCTCTCCTCGGCCCTGCCCAGCCCGGATCCTGCAGGTGCATACAGCCGGTTTACATCCAGGGGACACCTGGCTGTCCAGTCCATCCCCTGTGAGCTGTCCGCCACCCAGTCCTGAACTTGTCATGGCTCTACCTGGTTTCTGTTTCTGTTCTGGTGTGTGATAGATGTACCACTGTATTTACAAACAAAGGGTCTGATTTCATTTGCACTCTCGATATTCATGAAGTGGAGTACCCAAGTGGAACAAACATTGAACAAACACAAACACATGACATTCTGTCATGACAAAAATTCATGAACTGTACCTGGAACTCATATAGAGTCTGAATGACATCAGATGTTTGCAGCTTTTTCCCTCAATAAATTAAATCATAATGTAAAAACTGCATTTTGTATTTACTTCGGTTATCTTTGGCTAATATTAAAATTTGCATGATGATCTGAAATATTTAAGTGTGAAAAATATGCAATAAATAAATAAATAAATCAGGAAGGGTGCAAATATTTTTTCACAGCACTGGAGGTACTCTTGTAGAATCTCTGAATGTCTTTGGGTGCACTCGGTCTCTCCAGCAGAATAAAATCACACTCAAAAAATCAAAAATAATTTTATTGCCAAGAATGTATATTTCCAAAACAAATTGGGAAAGTAACATCGTTTTACACTTCTATTTTTCACTTCAGTTGAATTTAATTCTATTTATACAGTGCTTTTCATTAGACTGTTATAAAGGCTGTTTATTTTAATTAATAATAATAGTTTATTTCATACTCAAGGTATATATATCATACATAGAACAAGATAAACACCAAAATGATCAATTGGTGCAGACAAATTCCAACATACAATTCAACTCTGATCTGTTAAAAAAGGTGCCAGTAGTGTGCTCTTTCACTGAAGGAACATCAGATATGGTGCGCACAGCAATGAAAGTTTCCATGGTAGGAGGTGACATTTGCCTAAGTATTCTGTTCCTTAAATGTTTAAACGAATAAAACCGAGTGTCATATTTACATATCATATTTCCAACAAATATAAATATAACAAGTATTTACCACTAACGTGTCTTTGTCCCCCGCCAGAAGATGTTAAATTGTGTCAAAATGAGCAGTCTCCCGGTGTGACCTTGAGAATGACGCGAAGGTCACCAAAATCGACTGGCGCCGGGGTATCACCCTTATAGATGTTGACATGAAATTTGAAGGAAATCCGTCAATTCGTTCTTGAGATATCTCGCTGAAAAGGATTCGGGACATACCGATGGACGGACGGTCGTGAATACTATGTCCCGCCGCTTCGCGCGTTCCGCGCGGCGGGGGACAAATATAGCATTAAAAATCTGGCCTAATACCAAAAATAGCAAATGAGGTAAAGGAACTCCCAGTAGGGAGAAACATCCTCAAATGGGTGAGAAAAAACTCCCCAGTGGGAAGAAATCTCAGGAGGAACCCGACTATAGTGGGGAAGCCCATCCTCCGCGGGCAACTAGTTGTAATGAAGCTGGATTAAAGCCTGATTAGAATTGGATTATATTTCAGATTGGACTTTAATTTAAACTTTAATCTACTCATGAGCAGGAACACTCTTGCCAAGTTTCAGCTTAGTCTGTTTCGTGGTTTCGCAGAAACGGACATTTTTAATATTTTCAAGGTCGAGGCTGTAGCAGCTATAATAGATTTTGGAACAAAACGATTTTTTATTTACGCTTGAATGAACACACATCCTGAGTTTCGGTTCAATCCATAGTGCAGTTTTGGCAAAGAAGACATTTTCAATATTTTCAAGGTCAAGTCCGTGCGCCACGGCCATACTGGACTTCATATTGGATTGATTTCTCTAAGCTTTAATCTACTCATGATCAGGAAATAAAAACATTTTCATATTTCAAGGTCAAGGCTGTGGCGGCCATATTGGATTTTGTATCGGATCGATTTTTTACCTGCTCTTGTGTCGAAACCCCCACTCAATCTGTAGAATGGTTTCTAGAAGACATCTTTTTTGATATTTTCAATGTCAAAGCCATGGCAGCCATATTTGATTTTGGATTAAAACAGTTCTGCTTCGTCAGCTTACTTTTGGACACCTTTGGAATGAATTTGCACTGTGAATCAAGTAAAACCCCCTCAGGGCTCGACAAGTACATAGGCCCGATGGCCCCGGACCAGTGGAAGTGCTGATCGGGCCTGCACACCTCATCTTGTGCTAGCCTGATCGGGCCATCGCCAAAGTGCACGCCCCAAGACGGGCGCCGGTGCCCGTAAACATTCGTCAAGTTGTAAACCGCCCATCAGTCATTTCGCGGGCACGCCACTATTTAATACAAGCTTTGTTAGCCCATTTCACCAACTGCGGTAGACCATTACGATTACCACAATGTCATAATCAAAACTAGCAATCGCAACATTCTCTCAGATCCAGACAACTAGTGCCAGCTGTGATGATGCATCTCCTATTCAGTTCGGCAAATCCGACCCATCATCATCATACCCGACTGCCAATCCCACCCATCTTCATCATACCCCTGACTGCCAATCCGACCAATCATCATCATACCCCTAACTGGCAATCTCGGACCTCAGTAAAAAACACAGAGAGAAAAAAAAATTCAACGTCTTTATCATTCAGGTTTTGTTCAAGGCATGTTTAGTGTAACTCCTGAGAACATGCAATGTTACATTTCACCAAAAATCTATTTCTGTTTGCACATTATTATTCTTTTCCTCTTGTCTATGCATGTTTGGGGGAGTTTTCTTTAGTTCAGTAGAATTTCTAGGCTATATGAATGGTGTTTGATCTTTGACATTTTGCAAAGGTAACTTCCTCCAAATTCGCGGTTTTCTCCTCAGTATTCAGCTCTGCTGTGCAGAGGTAAGATGAAATAAGAGCTCTTCAGTGGTTTTGCAAAATGCAGTAAAATGCTAATACTTCTTTGTAGAGGTCAAAGATTTTGCTCATTGTTGCTTCGATGGATACTTTGGAATTTATACATTTTTATTTTATCGTGTACGGTACTTTTGTGAAGCAAGCTAACTTACCTATCGTAAGTCCAAGCTAATGGAGTATTAGGTGGTTTCTCGTGCAGTTCGCCATTTCTTCTATCTTGAATTTAAAGGAGAATGTTCCCGCCAGACCTATGTAAACGTTAGTATATACCATGATGCTGTAAGAAATCCACTGGCGTCACTTGAACTTCAAATTACACCAGTGGCCAAGAGACGCAAAAATTGCAGTGGTCGTAATGTTCTGGCTGATCTGCACTTACTGAGAACGGGCTGCTTTTGACAGGCGAAAGCCTACATCCAGAAATGGGGCCCTGTTAAATCCGTGAATGAATTTTTCAATCAACGACATATAATTTATCAACAACGCCTGAAGATTTCACTTTCAAACCATTGGTACCATGATCCATGAGCCTTAGGTACAGTGGCGTCTCTGAAACTGATCATTCGTGGGGCCTGGACCATGCCTTTACATCAGTGATTATTCCTGGCTTGTACTCACTTATTTTCCGTTTTTAACACATTTTCCAATTACGACAATAATCCTCTGGCAATCGAAGTCACGGTTTCTCTCTCCATGCGATCTATTGATGAATAAATAATGGGCTAAATTCAGATCAGAAAAATTATTTAGGCTACTCAAAAATAGGCCAACGCTTCATGAAAGACAAACTGCTATGAAACGTCTGCGCTACCTTTTCCACACATCAAGTGATTTAACTTGCGCTCCATGATCGTTTTGTTTTAATAAAAAAGACCATTTGAAACATTTGTGTGCAATTCTGATAATAACGCTGATTTAAATGCACAAAATGACACATCCAGATTGATTGTTGCAGTACTGAAACGTACCGTGCTGTACCGGCGTGTTCTCAGAGTCTGTTGGGTGTCGTGGTTCTGTGTGTTTTGGTCAGTTTAATTTTAGGTTTACTTATTCTGTGATGTCAGTCTCGAGTCTAGTGTTGGCTTTGCTTCTCTGATAGAACTATTCCTGTGAACCAGACCCATTTCTGTCCGACTACGATTACTGTGATTGCTGCCCTGGTTTTTGATACTATTTTTGCCCAAGTGGATTTTGACTTTTGGATTGTGGACTCTGTACTGTTGCCTTCTGCCCTGCAGATATGACCCTGCAGGGTCACCCCCCTTTACCAATAAAACAAGCTCTACTGCATTTCCTGGTTCTCGCGACTGGTTCCTGATCGGTACATTACAAGAAAGGCAAGAATTGCTTTAACTCAATTCTGTAAAATCAGCGATCGTCACGATATGAATGTTTTAATGTGTTTAATTTATAAGCAATAAGCTATGTCAAGGCAATTTGTGTAAAATCTACAGAAAAAAGTTTCTATTTTGAAAAACAAAAAGATGTCCTTGCTGCTAATAAAAACCCACAGAAAAGGGTCATGAAAAATTCGGGCCAATGAAAAGTTGGTTTGGGCAAGTGGAAATGACCAGTCACTGGCCCTGTAAGGACAGTGAATTTTTCAAAACTTGTCGAGCCCTGCCCCCTTAAATATTTCCCACATCTCATTTTCAGATTCACTCCCCGTTTTACTTTGTAGCTAAATCATACAATTTACGTGGTTAGCTAATTATTTAGCATTAAAAATTATGTAACTTTGCTTTGCTCCCGGGAGACTGAAACCCCCCCAAAAAACCCCCCGTCGCCTTTGTTTGACCGCATTAGCGACTTAATTTGGCTATTTGCTTACCGAGTTGTTAGAAGGAGGGGAAAAAAATAGGGGGGAAGATTCTCCCTGCCCCTAATGCGACAAAGGTTATACCTCGGGAGCAAATTGTCTTTAATGTTTAAGCTTTTAGATCAAATTAGTTTCAGAAAAACCTGTTTAAACACGAGTAAATCATCTGCTACAATCCCAGCACGCCTCTTTCTGTCTCAGCTCAAGCAGAATGGTTAAACAACCATTTGCAAACCAAACGAATGAGAATGCTTTTCAATGAGCAATTGCATACTTGAGTTGATAAACCGATTGGTAAAAATGTTTTTAAATGGCCCATGTAATAAAACTATCTGGAAACTGATAAATACAATAATTTGAAGTGGCTTGTTCAATAAAATAATTGGGAAACTGATTCATAAAAATGTTTCTAAAATCACTTGCCACTGAAATCACAAACCCAATAATGAGATGCTCGGAAAAACTGTACCGTACTCAGAGATCTCTGGAGCTGAAGAAGCCTTAATACCGTACCTGATCGAGTAACTGACTTACTTCCACATGTTTCGATAGGACAGCAAGCATCTTCTCAGCGCAGCCCCTGTGGCAAAGAATGGGGTACATTTATCAACATGGGCTGGACTCTTCTGACTCCATCAAACCATAGACTGAATGTAAAGATGGACAACGCATCTCCTCTTCCTACTGCTGAGCAAAAATGGAGCCAAAATATCCTTCATCCAGACGCCACCACCTTGTACTTCTGGAGCCAGAGTCTGCGTAATAGTGATCGGGGGTTGAGCTGTGGCATCAAAGTCCTGCTCATACATTCGCCCCACTCAGTCACAAGCACATTCTCTGAACTGTTTATGTAGCCTAGTTGGTCACTTCAGTTAGCCTAATATACTCAATATTATCTTGTTAAGAAACATAACCAAACAATTAGCCTTTTGAAACCACCTTTCTAATGCGACTGAAACCTTGTTAAAGGGGCAGGCCATATTAAAAAGAGCTGGTGATCATCCTTTTGGGCATAAAAAAGTAAGGCGTAGGGGTGGTGGAGGTTTTTTTATATTAAAATTTTTTCTTTTAAAGCTATTCTTACACAATTTTTACATACACATTATTTTATACCACATACAGAATTGAATATTATGTAATTACTGCTGGTTACTTTTCACTAACCGGTGCCTCTGAATCTGACTCCATTGCCCCGTTTCAAGATGTTTTCACACCGGACGCGAAACAAACTTTCCGTACGACAAATTACATTCAAGATTCGAGAGTCGCGTCTTTGCATTGACTTTGAATGTAATCAGTCTTGCGAAAACTTTGTTTCGTGTGCGGTGTGTAAGCAGCCTCATTCGCGCTGATCATTTTCTCACCGCACGCGTCAGGGGAGGAGGGGAGCCTCAGAGGTCAGGCAGGGGGAAGAGGGCGGGACTTTGGAGGGAGGTGGAGTTGTTCATGTTCAAATTTCTACTAAGTGCTGAGCCACATGCCAGAAAGGTAAGAATAGCTTTAAGACAAACTGGTGGAAACTCCTTTTAACTGAAGGCTCTTTAGATATTTGCACATGCGCAGTGTGGTTCAACAAACGCTCGCTAGAGGGCCGGTTAGTCACCACAGTAGAATCGAAACACTGTGAAGTTGGAATCACTGAGCCACCGTTTTCTCACGTTCACGTGGATTTCAAACATCCACTCACAGTTACAGGTGAAGCAGATTCATGATTGATGTAGAGAGGAGGACTCTATGCTTGCAGGCCGATCATTCGTAGGCCACACATTCAAGACAAAAATCTGCATCATGAGAATGCTGTGGAATTTCTTTGCAGAACAATATCTTGGGTAAACTGCAGAAAGGCCTTTTCAAGTGAATATGATGGATTATGATCCCTTTAACTGAATGTGGGCCGCAATCAATTATCAGGACCTGGTCTAAGGAATTAAATCATTGAGAAACGAGGAACTGAAGTGAGGCGACAGACGGGCTGAAAAAGAGGCTCTACTCACCTGACTAACTCTGAGGAGTCCTGAGTTAGTTTAGTGACTGAAAGGAAGAGCTCATGCATTTCTGGTTCATAAGGCGCAGACTCCACCAGTGCAAGCAGGTGTACAGCAAAGCATTCCCGCGCTACCACTTCCTGTTCGGGATCTTCCATACTGGGGTCACTGGAAAGGAGAACATCAGTTGGTTTCTACAAACTAAAATCCAGCCCAAATGCTTATGTATGTCTATTTATGCCTTAAACCCAGCCCCCCGCCCACCACAGAAAAACAAAACTTAAAGGTGAACAGTAACAGTTATGCATTTGCACCGTATCAGCGAAATTTTAATTACAATTGTTGTGTAGAATTATTAGGGCCCGAGCACTAACGGTGTGAGGACCCTATCGAAATTGGAAGAATTTTCTTTTCTTTATTATTATTTTTAGCCAAGTATTTTAGAATGTTTGGAGGCCTTCAAATACTAAAAAAACGCAACAAACTTTGTACACCTGCCTCTATAGAGCCCCCATAAAATTTTATAAAACCCCTCCCCACAGGGCTTTTGTGGAGTTGCTGGATGAAAACAGGTACACATGTAGAAGTTGTTCTGATGCGCAAAAAAAGTCTCATAAAATCATGGTCCAACCCCAACAGGAAGTCCGCCATTTTCATTTACATTTTCGATTATTGATTTGATTCCACCCACTTCAGCCCCCCATTGTCCAGCCCCTTGCCCATGGCCCGCCCCTGACTCCGCCCACCTCAGAATGTACAGCAGGACCTTCATGCAGATTAATGGGTTGCAGCTCTGAATCATGTGATCCAATGCCACATTGGCGAGTTGCTGGAGGGCCTCATTGTCTGAGGCAGCTTTCAGGAACAGCGCCTCGGCGACCCAGTCCAGGAACGGATCAAAGTACGTCTTGAGTGAAGAAAGCAGCGCTGTAAGTGTCCCTAAGGCCATCGCAGACACCGAATCCAGCGGGTTCAGTACCTGAACACAAACACAAACAGATGAGCACTGAAGACAGTGAACTGGCCGACACTCAGCAACAAATTCAAACTCTCACCTGCTGCCATGAGCATTCCTAACACTATCAGCTGATTGGCTGTGGTGAATTCCTACACTTTCTGACAGTTCTGCGCACCCAATGTCCATTATGAGGACCTGCAGATCTCAGCGACCACCATCCCATTAGCCCTCTAACATAACGACGGTGAGACATAAATGAACTTCTGTATTCACTTCCAGTTTCTCCCAAAGAGATACTGTCAAATTAATTACAAGTGTTTAATATTAACGCCGTCAGACAGCAGGAGCGGCAAAGAAATCGTAACATTTCAAGCACACTGGTGTGGAACAACTGGCACAAACGCATGTTAACAGCAAGACTCATGAGTCATATTCATTTTGTACAAAACAAAAAAGGTTTTTCCACAGAAATGCCCCGCTGTACATGAGTCAGAGTAACGCACCACTGAGGAGGAAGCAGAGCGACAGCGCAGACGTGACGCAGGACACAGAGAAACATAAACGCACAGCAGACGAGTTCAGGACGCCGGATCCATAGAGCATCATTACTAAGCTGCAGCACTGCAGTCGGATCTCGCTGCAACACACAGCAGCTCATTCAGCTTCAGTCCATGTTCCAGATTTGCGACTGGTCCACGTTTAACTTGGTGAGGAGACCTGCTAACTCTAATCCATCTTAGTTTAACAAGCCTCAGATTGATAGGCAGGCTTACCTCCCTTACAACGACCCGGCAGATGCCCTCCACGTCTGGGAAGAGTGTTTCTGGTTGGTCCATAGCCAGTTCATAGAGTAAGTCGAGCCCCTGTATCTTCATCCACCTGCGGAGTAAGGAGATCAGTCACCATCTACCCTGCACTGGAACAATCTCAATCTGTTTTAACGCTGGGCAGATCGGAACCTGCCCCAATGCTCCACCACACAGAATGCATCTTATATTGAAACCAATCAGGATCAACCCCCATAATGACCGAATGAGACTCTATCCCCACTCAGATTAGATTCTGCTCCTCAGATGGCCCAATCAGAATATGCCTTTCAGACATCGAATAATTATCTGCAGCTCCACTAAACCAACTGGAATACAATCAGAAAAGGCTGCATCATGATTTGCCCCAAGTTTACACCAATCAAATCCTCTATATTGGACCATTGAGAAACTGCACCTGCACTCAACCAATCAAAATCCTCTTTATTGGACCAGTCAGAATCAGAGCCTGCACTCAACCAATCAAAATCCTCTTTATTGGACATTCATTCATCAATCATTCATCTGGACGCGTATTTGCTTAATTTAAATCAACGTTATTCAAAATTACTTGTGGGAAAAAGTGTCACTTGGCAGTGAAATAGGCTATAAAAAGCATGCGGCTCTATTTGACGTTGATTTAAATTATGCAAACGCGTCCAGATGGATGATTGTCGTCTTACCCAATCGGGGAGAAGAAGCAGCAGCTGTTAAGTGTGGACTGTGGAGTTCTCTCGGAGTGAACCTTCTGTTAATCATGAAAATGACTGCGGACAGGTCAAGACTAATAATTCTTTAAAACAGATGTTACGTCCACCCCAATTCTCAGTTTTACGGAATTTACCCCATGACTTCATCGCTGTTAGATTGCATGAGAAACCGTGTCTTCAGTTGCCTATTACGATAATTGGAAAACGCGTCAATAAAGAAAAATAATTTAGAACTAGCCAGGACTATCCTAATAGTCATAAAGGGACGTGTCTGTGCCACCCCAATGCCCGGTTCTAGCTTTGCCCCTGAACTCTATTTTTTTTTATCATTTTAGGAAAACAGCTTCCTAAGTTTCGAAGTTGTGAAATTCAGCATGCCAGCAAGCATTTAGACCTGTCTTGCAGTGATATCCTTTGAATCTCCGCTTTCAAGGTCAGAAAGTATTTTGTTATCAATGTTGATGATTTTTGTTATTTTTGCAAGCTTAAAAACTAAGAATTTTAGAGTTAGAACACTTGCACTACTATCTGTATTTCAGAGTTCAAACTAACAATCTTTTGGCCCCTTATTGTATGAATAGATTTTACCTTTAGCATGAAAAATATGGGTCTATCTTGAAAAATTAGAAAATCGTAGTTAGAACACTGTTGTTCTAAGGAGCTCAATTACTTGACCAACAGTTTCGGCCGATGTGGCCTTTGTTAGTTTTTTGTACCTGGGGACGGCCCCATCGGCCAAATCTGTTGAACAATAAATTATTATGAGCTGATGATTCAACAGTGCGCAAACAATTAATTTTCAGTTTAGACGTATATGTTTGTCCTGCACCTGTTATAATAGTTTGGCGCATGTGTAACCACTTGTAGCTGCACCAGTCATATCAGGCCATTCTACAAAAACTATATTTCCCAAGCTTCTTACATATTTACATAGTTGTTCTATTTCTCTCTGTGACTTTGATATCCAGAAAAAGTCTCAGTGAAGCCAATAATCAGCAATGGAACAGCTGAAAGCCCTGCTCATCGCCATTCAGGAAGCTAGACGTTTGCAAACAGCAACATACGTTTGGTTGATTGATTTTCGCTATGAGCGGTTAGTATTAGAGTCTCCCTACCGTCCATCAGAGTTCAAAAGCTCTAAGGTCTCCTCCAGTTCAGCATGGGGTTCAGGGCCCAATGACAGCTCATCTGAGGGGGAGGTCACATGATCAGTACGTAACATCAATTAAGAAAAAGCATACATACATGATACTGAGGATCTTACGAGTGAGGGTGTCAGATGAAAGTAATTAAACCAGTTGAGTAAATTTTGCGTTTGTACTGAACTACATCCCTCCAATACACTGTGATGAGAGAAAGGCATTTACGGGTGAATTTGCCACAGTTTTTAATTCTATAGTCAATACTGCCTAGCAACAAACAAACTGAGGTTTGTTTATGGAAAGGTACTCCGTGCACGTCGGCTTGCAAGCTCAACTCACAAAAACTGCAGTGGAAAAACGGCGTTTGGGTGCTGTATGTAGCGCATATGCAGAGCAGCCAGAGTAACGTCACAGCTAAGCACCGAAAGAGAGACTGCTCTAATAAAATGGTGCGCCCCATTCAAGGTAGGATAGCCTGTGTGCTCGCACCCTTTGTTCGATATTTGAACAATGTGGGGGTCGAATCATCTGGAAAAGGTTAGAAGTTGAATGTATTGTTATCTGGGAACGATTTAAATGGCTAATTGCATTGGATGATAATGTCCCTTTAACTCATAGTGATGAGATCTGTCAGGTCATCCAACCAGGGTTTGAGCTTTTCAGAACCATCTGCTCCTGGGAAATAATTTTTCTTTTTTTTAATGTGCAGTTCAGAATGCAAACCCTGACATTTATTGATCACAGAGGAATTCCTGGGAGAAATTCTCTGTCCCTACAGCCGGAGACGGGTCTGTCATGGTGAAATCTGTCCCTACAGCCGGAGACGGGTCTGTCATGGTGTTCTCTGTCCCTACAGCCGGAGACGAGTCTGTCACGGTGAAATCTGTCCCTACAGCCGGAGACGGGTCTGTCATGGTGTTCTCTGTCCCTACAGCCGGAGACGAGTCTGTCACGGTGAAATCTGTCCCTACAGCCGGAGACGGGTCTGTCATGGTGTTCTCTGTCCCTACAGCCGGAGACGAGTCTGTCATGGTGAAATCTGTCCCTACAGCCGGAGACGAGTCTGTCATGGTGAAATCTGTCCCTACAGCCGGAGACGGGCCTGTCATGGTGTTCTCTGTCCCTACAGCCGGAGACGGGTCTGTCATGGTGACATCTGTTTTCACACATGATACTTCAGTCAGAACCATGTAACACATTGGAGGCAGGACAGACTCACCTGACGTCTCTGACAGGTTTTGGCCTCTGTGAGCCACCATCTCCTCCTCCGCTGCAGGAGGTTCTGGGTTGGCGCTCTGTCCCGGGGGGGGCAGCCTCTCCTCCTCTTCAGTCAGGGCCCCGTCCTGATGGGGCTGCGGGCCCTTAAGCTGCTCAGAGCTGTTTGACTGGAGGCCGCTGGGGTCGCGGGATCCTGGTGCCGTTGGTGCTGTATTTATGGGGTCGGTTGACGGTGCTGTCACTTGTTCCTGTATACAGATACAGACCCATGTCAGAGCAGAACAGATCATTCCTACTATTGAAATAATGATTGAAAATGATTATCACTGCTTTGCCTGCTTTTTTGGGGGTCTGTGGAATAATTTATGGGAGAAGTGATTGAACATTCAGGGTTAAGATTCAGTACTGGGACCAGATTTCCATTTAAAATCACTGCTTTTAAAAGTTATGCAAAACAAACCTGTTCGGCATCTGAGCTGCTAAAGCGAAGACTCATAGGGGATATTGCTATTCATCTACATCTTATGAGTAAAGTTTCCACACACTGAAACCTCACCTGTGTTGTCGTCAGGAGTTGCAAATCAATAGTGTCGGGGGTGGCGGCTGATTTATCCTGAAATTCCAGGCTTAATTTTGACCCCCCTCCCCCCTTCCCTAAAATAGACTAAATTTCAGGAACTAGCAATAATGAGCTGAAATATTTGACCACAGAACTGCCAATGCATAACTCTTTAAATGTGCAAAGTTTCATGAAAAGCAACATTTTGATGTGGGGGGCTCTGGCTGAGTTGACAGGGAACATCCCAATTCACAATTTCCACACTACTCATTCCATAAAATTTTGGACATTTTCACTTGTCCGGCCAAATACCTCAGTACTGTATCTGATGGAGTAACTGACTTACCTCCACATGTTTCGATAGGACAGCAAGCATCTTCTCAGCGCAGCTCCTGTGGCAAAGAATGGGGTACATTTATCAACATGGGCTAGACTGGACTCTTCTGACTCCATCAAACCATAGACTGAATGTAAAGATGGACAACGCATCTCCTCTTCCTACTGCTGAGCAAAAATGGAGCCAAAATATCCTTCATCCAGACGCCACCACCTTGTACTTCTGGAGCCAGAGTCTGCGTAATAGTGATCGGGGGTTGAGCTGTGGCATCAAAGTCCTGCTCATACATTCGCCCCACTCAGTCACAAGCACATTCTCTGAACTGTTTATGTAGCCTAGTTGGTCACTTCAGTTAGCCTAATATACTCAATATTATCTTGTTAAGAAACATAACCAAACAATTAGCCTTTTGAAACCACCTTTCTAATGCGACTGAACGCTTGTTAAAGGGGCAGGCCATATTACAAAGAGCTGCTGATCATCCTTTTGGGCATAAAAAAGTAAGGCGGAGGGGTGGTGGAGGTTTTTAATATTACATTTTTTTCTTCTAAAGCTATTCTTACCTTCCTGGAATTTTTAAACTTTTCTTTAGTAATCTGAAAATGCTCCTAATAAGCGTATGGCACACTAAAATGTAAAAGAAATACACCAGGTGTTGAAACTCATCGATATTTAATTCTCATATATTTCGAACCAATCATTTTCTTCAGTCCGAATGAAATGATTTGCTGAGCTTCCTGTCTGTCATCCGTTGCTGTGCCCCTTCCAGTTGCCTATACCGCTGTCACCGCTTGTGAGTTGCGCGGCTCTCTGGCAGAGCAGCAGAGCGGTAGAGACAAAGCAGGTAGCTACTCAAGGAAGTTAGCCTTTAACAAAGCAGCTGCAACTGCTCTTGATTTAATGATTGACGTTACCGGGACAATTCTGGTGAGGTAAGACGTTATGACAGCAGTTTTGCAAGAAAATATGTATGAATTCTGCCGAAACACGAAGCATCTGACTGTAAACAAACAGAAGCTGAAATGATATAATTACTAACATTAATGGTAGATCGTCAGACGTTACGTGAGCATTTTATTTTATACTACATACAGAATTGAATATTGTGTAATTACTGCTGGTTACTTTTCACTAACCGGTGCCTCTGAATCTGACTCCATTGCCCCGTTTCAAGATGTTTTCACACCGGACGCGAAACAAACTTTTCGTACGACAAATTACATTCAAAGTCAATGCAAAGACGCGAATACGGGCGAGATTTGCTTCTTTGCATTGACTTTGAATGTAATCAGTCTTGCGAAAAGTTTGTTTCGTGTGCGGTGTGTAAGCAGCCTCATTCGCGCTGCTCATTTTCTCACCGCACGCGTCGGGGAGGAGGGGAGCCTCATCAAAGGTCAGGCAGGGGGAAGAGGGCGGGACTTTGGAGGGAGGTGGAGTTGTTCATGTTCAAATTTCTACTAAATGCTGTGCCACATGCCAGAAAGGTAAGAATAGCTTTAAGACAAACTGGTGGAAACTCCTTTTAACTGAAGGCTCTTTAGATATTTGCACATGCGCAGTATGGTTCAACAAACGCTCGCAAGAGGGCCGGTCAGTCACCACAGTAGAATCGAAACACTGTGAAGTTGGAATCACTGAGCCACCGTTTTCTCACGTTTTTACGAGATTCTAGACATTTTGTTGACGAAAAAAGATTTGTTAGAAAAAAAAACATTTTTTAAAATTGTGTCGGCTCTGTTTTTGCCAGTCGGGAAGGAATCATTACCAACTTTTATTCATATGGCCTTAGCTAGTTTGGATGTTTTCCAAGTACAGTTGTAAGAAGCCAAGAATGTTAGCTGCTTTCCTCATCATCAGCATTACATTCAAACTTGTGCCGACTGCAAGCCATTTACTAGCTAGGTGGGTAATATGTTGACGATGGTTAAGTTGCCTCATACAACCCTTCAAAATAAGGTAGCAAAATACAATCTGTGGGCAAATGGACTCCCCGCTATCATGGGCTTTAAAGTTTGTTCCAACTACCTTGCTAACGAGCTAGGCTAACCGTCGCTGAATCAAGATTTACTAGCCAGCAAAATGTTTGTAGCAAGCTAGCAAGATTCAGTCATAGGTCACATAAATTAATGCTAGCAATGAAAAGTGATGGTTAAAAAGCTCTGCACTGAGCATAGCATAGCTGCTAACAGTACATTACACTATGTTTTGTGTATAGACATTTTTACCATTCATTTTCATTCCTACTCAACTAACAGAAACCTGCTATAGAAAATTGTTAAACTAGCTTGGCTAGCTGGCGAGCCATCAGGCTTCACTTATCAGCGACTGCATCCCTGCATACAGTTAATGATGCTTCGTTCAGAGCATCAATTCCACTGTCAATTTTGATTTGACTCTCAAAATCACTGTGGGTTATGCTAAGTTGTATGGAGACCGAGCAACTAAGGCATGTGTAATTTCAACGTTACAGCTCCTCTTGACAGTTGTATTCCAGCGCTGAAGAATTCTCGGTATTAAGCCAGCAGGCGGCGTCTGCGATGGCAGAAACCATCTTCGTGAAAAAAATAGTTTGACGCGTACTTTAATTATTTACATTACATTACTTTAATTATTTAGTGTGGCCGACATCCCTTCAACCAACATGGATGGGGCAGGTTTATAAAATATATTGGAGCCGGCCACTAAATGGCGAACAAGATGTTTTGGCATCACTCGGGACCTGTTTGAATGTCCATCTTTACATGCAGTCAGTGCTTCAAACATACACTCACAGTTACAGGTGAGGCAGATTCATGACAGATGTAGAGAGGTGGACTCTATGCTTGCAGGCCGATCATTTGTACGCCACGCATTCAAGACAAAAATCGGCATCATGGGAATACTGAGGAATTTCTTTGTAGAACAATATCTTTGGTAAACTGCAGAAAGGGCCTTTCATCTGAATATGATGGATTATGATCCCTTTAACTGAAGGTGGGCCGCAATCAATCATCAGGGCCTGGTCAAAGGAATTAAATCATTGAGAAACGAGGAACTGAAGTGAGGCGACAGACGGGCTAAAAAAGAGCCTCGACTCACCTGACTACCTCTGTGGGGTCCTGGGTTAGTTTGCTGACTGAAATGAAGAGCCCATGCATTTCTGGTTCATAGGGCGCAGACTCCACCAGTGCAAGCAGGTGTTTGGCAAAACATTCCCGCGCTACTGCTTCCTGTTCGGGATCTTCAAATCTCGGGTTACTGGAAGGGAGAACATCAGAGGCTAAAACACACACCAGATCCAAACAATACAGTGCAGACGGAGTGTAATAGTACAGCAATTTGAGTTAAACATTCAATAGTTGGATTAAGGTCAATAAAGCCACGCCCAATGGATGGATCCTGTCTTCCTGGACAGAGGCTGCATACCTAGAGCGGCATTAAGCCAGGCAGCATCAACAATCTCACGACATGCCTGGTGCCGCCATCAGTGATATCCATGAGTGTTAAATCCATCTCTCCCTCAGTTATTCAAAGTTCAATGTGTGTCATTTTAGTGAGAGAAACAGAGCAGTAAATATAAGCAGTAGCCCTGCATTTATCTTCTTGAAGAGGACTACTGCAGCACGGTTCGTCTTACAGTTCATGACCTCGCTGGGGCCAACAGCAATAAGGGGATCTACTGCACTGATGTTATTGAGGATGTTATTGAGATGTTCACTGGGTGTAAATGGTTGCAAATTCAGTGCAGAAATTTCATCTGATTTGTGCTCTGTGGCTGAGGCTAAAATCTTCAGTGCGAACTTACTGAACGACGCTGCGGAAAAAAGCTCCTACCCAATGAGTGTAATAACCGTAGACTGTATAAAAAGATGGATGCAGCACCCTGGTCTGAAAAATGAAGCCCATGCGGAAGTACCATAAAATGGCATTCTATTTAATGGCCAGCAGATGGCGACGTTGGTGGTTGCAGAAAGAAGTTCAATGCTCTAGAAGTCTATGTGAAAATGACCTTATTTTCCCACCAGATTTTTCATTTAAATAATGATTTTCCACATCATTTTATGGTAGCAATATCAAGTTTCAAGTCTCCTTCGATCTAGGATGATGTTCATTTTTGTAAATTATGGTCCCAAATAGACTAGAATAAAGGATAAAGCCAGAATATGCTTTGGGGGCGTGGCTATCCTCTGGTCCTCGTCAGATCCAGAGCCACGGTCCTCCCCGGATCTTCAGTACACGCTCTCGTCCAATAGAAATCACAACCGGTTTCAAAATGACAACATGGTGCAATTCTAATTGCCAAAATCGAGGCTTCCTTCATGGTATGCTGAAACCAATGGGTGACGTCATGGTAGCTTCGTCCATCTTTTTATACAGTCTATGGCAATAGACTTTTGTCCAGACCCAACCGAGCCCCGCCCATATTAAGCTGACCCGCCCTTGATTCGACCCACCTCAGCCCCCCATTATCCAGCCCCTTGCCCATGGCCCGCCCCTGACTCCGCCCACCTCAGATTGTACAGCAGGACCTCCATGCAGATTAATGGGCTGCAGCTCCGAATCATTTCATCCAATGCCACATTGGCGAGTTGCTGGACGGTTTCGTTGTTGAAAGCAGCTTTCAGGAACAGCGCCTTGGCAACCAAGTCCAGGAATGGATCAAAGTATGTCTTTAGTAAAGAAAGCAGGGTTGCAAGCGTCTCTAAGGCCATCTTGGACAACGAATCCAACGGGTTCAGTACCTGAACACAAACACAAACAGATGATCACTGAAGACAGTGAACTGGCCGACACTCAGCAACGAATTCAAACTCTCGCCTGCTGCCATGAGCATTCCTAACACTATCAGCTGATTGGCTGTGGTGAATTCCTAAGCTTTCTGACAGTTCTGCGCACCCAATGTCCATTATGAGGACCTGCAGACCTCACCGACCACCATCCCATCAGCCCTCTAACATAACGACGGTGAGACATAAATGAACTTCTGTATTCACTTCCAGTTTCTCCCAAAGAGATACTGTCAAATTAATTACAAGTGTTAAATATTAACCCCGTCAGACAGCAGGAGCGGCAAAAAAATCGTAACATTTCAAGCACACTGGTGTGGAACAACTGGCACAAATGCATGTTAACAGCAAGACTCATGAGTCATATTCATTTTGTACAAAACAAAAAAGGTTTTTCCACAGAAATGCCCCGCTGTACATGAGTCAGAGTAACGCACCACTGAGGAGGAAGCAGAGCGACAGCGCAGACGTGACGCAGGACACAGAGAAACATAAACACACAGCAGACGAGTTCAGGAGGCCGGATCCATAGATCATCATTACTAAGTTGCAGCACTGCAGTCGGATCTCGCTGCAACACACAGCAGCTCATTCAGCTTCAGTCCATGTTCCAGATTTGCGACTGGTCCACGTTTAACTTGGTGTGGAGACCTGCTAACTCTAATCCATCTCAGTTTAACAAGCCTCAGATTGATAGGCAGGCTTACCATCCTTAAGACGGGATAGCAGATGTCCTCTATGTCTAGGAAGAGTGTTTCTGGCTGATGCTTAGCCAGTTGACAGAGTAAGCCGAGCCCCTTCATCCTCTTCGACCTGCGGAGTAAGGAGATCAGTCACCATCTACCCCTGTACTGGAACAATCCAAGTCCGCTTTAACGCTGGGCAGATCAGAACCTGCCCCAATGCTCCACCACACAGAATGCATCTTATGTTGAAACCAATCAGGATCAACCCCCATAATGACCGAATGAGACTCTATCCCTACTCAGATTAGATTCTGCTGCTCAGATGGCCCAATCAGAATATGCCTTTCAGGCATCGAATAATTACCAGCAGCTACACTAAACCAACTGGAATACAATCAGAATAGGCTGCATCATGATTTGCCCCAGGTTTACACCAATTAAAATCCTCTTGAGACCATTGAGAATCTGCACCTACACTCAACCAATCAAAATCAACCCACATCCTGACCCCAGTGCTGGATTTACACGAACAAAGACCAGGGCCCCATTAATAAACAATGCAAAAGGACAGAAGAGTTGTGAATGCCACTTTGGTTGCAGATTTCAGATTTAGAAGAACAAATTTGACTCTCATAGCATAGCAAGTTCATAGCATTGTGCACAAATGCAAAAATTCCAAGTTGATCCTCAATATGTAAAAATTGCATGCAGAATGGTTTTATAAAGTTGGAAATTTCTTAACATATGCCACTTTTTTGTGGATTTGCAATATTTCTGGATAAAATGTGCAGTTTTTTTAATATTAAAATACAGCCCTGGAATTGAAATACCAAAATGCATGACAATAATCATTCCAAATCACTGTTGACAGCATGTCATATTGTAAAAACTGAAAATGAAAGTCCACAGACTGTTGAATCTGCTCACAACAATTGAACCCCTCAGAACAAAAGTGGTCTCACTCCATTTTTTATCATTTTGACAAAACAGCTTCCCAAGTTTCGAAGTTGTCAAATTCAGCATGCCAGCAAGCATTTAGACCTGTCTTGAAGTGACATCCTTTGAGTCTCCGCTTTCAAGGTCAGAAAGTATTTTGTCGCCAACGCTGACAATTTTTGATATTTTTGCATGTTTCGCTTAAAATCCAAGCATTTTGGAGTTAGACCACTTTTGCACTACTATCTGTATTTCAGAGTTGAACTAACAATCTTCTGCCCCATTATTGCATGAATAGATTTTACCTTTAGCATGAAAAATATGGGTGTAACTCAGAAAATGAGAAAATCGTAGTTAGAACACTGTTGTTCTAAGGAGCTCAATTACTTGTCCAACAGTTTCGGCGTGGCCTTTGTTAGTTTTTTGTACCTGGGGACGGCCCCATCGGCCAAAACTGTTGAACAATAAATTATTATGAGCTGATGATTCAACAGTGTGCGAACATTTCATTTTCAGCTTAGACGTATATGTTTGTCCTGCACCTGTTATAATAGTTTGGCGCACGTGTAACCACTTGTAGCTGAGCCAGTCATATCAGGCCATTCTACAAAAACTATATTTCCCAAGCATCTTACATATTTACATAGTTGTTCTATTTCTCTCTGTGACTTTGATATCCAGAAAAAGTCTCAGTGAAGCCAATAATCAGCAATGGAACAGCTGAAAGCCCTGCTCATCGCCATTCAGGTTGATTGATTTTCGCTATGAGCGGTTAGTATTAGAGTCTCCCTACCCTTCCTGAGACCTCAAAAGCTCTAAGGTCTTCTCCAGTTCAGCATGGGGTTCGGGGCCCAATGACAGCTCATCTGAGGGGGAGGTCACATGATCAGTACGTAACATCAATTAAGAAAAAGCATACATACATGATACTGAGGATCTTACGAGTGAGGGTGTCAGATGAAAGTAATTAAACCAGTTGAGTAAATTTTGCGTTTGTACTGAACTACATCCCTCCAATACACTGTGATGAGAGAAAGGCATTCACGGTTGAACTTGCCACAGTTTTTAAATCTATAGTCAATACTGACTAGCTAGCTAACAAACAAACTAAGGTTTCACAATGGTTATGGAAAGGTACTCCGTGCACGTCGGCTTGCAAGCTCAACTCACAAAAACTGCAGTGGAAAAATGGCGTTTGGGTGCTGTATGTAGCGCATATGCAGAGCAGCCAGAGTAACGTCACAGCTAAGCACCGAAAGAGAGACTGCTCTAATAAAATGGCGCACCCCATTCAAGGTAGGATAGCCTGTGTGCTCGCACCCTTTGTTCGATATTTGAACAACGAGGGGGTCGAATCATCCGGAAAAGGTTAGAAGTTGAATGTATTGTTATCTGGGAACGATTTAAATGGCTAATTGTATTGGATGATAATGTCCCTTTAACTCATAGTGATGAGATCTGTCAGCTCATCCAACCAGGGTCTGTGTTTTTAAGTCTGCTTTGGAAATCATTTTTCTTTTGTTTTTGGGCGGTTCAGAATGCAAACCCTAACATTTATTGATCACAGAGGAATTCCTGGGAGAAATTCTCTGTCCCTACAGCCGGAGACGAGTCTGTCATGGTGAAATCTGTCCCTACAGCCGGAGACGGGTCTGTCAAGGTGAAATCTGTCCCTACAGGCGGAGACAGGTCTGTCAAGGTGAAATCTGTCCCTACAGCCGGAGACGGGTCTGTCATGGTGACATCTGTCCCTACAGCCGGAGACGAGTCTGTCATGGTGAAATCTGTCCCTACAGCCGGAGACGGGTCTGTCATGGTGACATCTGTCCCTACAGCCGGAGACGAGTCTGTCATGGTGAAATCTGTCCCTACAGCCGGAGACGGGTCTGTCATGGTGACATCTGTTTTCACACGATACTTCAGTCAGAACCATGTAACACATTGGAGGCAGGACAGACTCACCTGACGTCTCTGACAGGTTTTGGCCTCTGTGAGTCTCCATCTCCTCCTCCGCTGCAGGAGGTTGTGGGTTGGCGCTCTGTCCAGTAGGGGGCAGCCTCTCCTCCTCTTGGAGCTGTGACACCGAGCTGCAGTCCAGTGCAGCAGTTTGCACTTCCTGCTCCCTGTCCAGGCCTCTGTCAGGAATTTCCAGGCTTCTGCTATGAACGTCCCACCACTGGGACCTTAAAGATTCATCGAACGTGACGCAGGAACTGCGGGGCTCCTCATGAGCGCCCTCTTCTGTCAGGGCACCGTCGTGATCGGCCTGCTGGCTCTTCAGCTGCTCAGAGCTGTTTGACTGGAGGCCGCTGGGGTCGCGGGATCCTGGTGCCGTTGGTGCTGTATTAATGGGGTCTGGTGACGGTGCTGTTACTTGTTCCTGTATACAGATGAACCCATGTCAGAGCAGAACAGATCATTCCTACTATTGAAATAATGATTGAAAATGATTATCACAGCTTTGCCTGCTTTTTTGGGGGTCAGTGGAATAATTTATGGGAGAAGTGATTGAACATTCAGGGTTAAGATTCAATACCAGGACCAGATTTCCTTTTAAAATCACTGCTTTTAAAAGTTATCCAAAACAAACCTGTTCGGCACGTGAGCTGCTAAAGCGAAGACTCATAGGGGATATTGCTATTCATCTACATCTTATGAGTAAAGTTTCCACGGGCTGAAACCTCACCCGGTTGTCGTCAGGAGTCGCAAATCAATAGTGTCAAGGGTGGCAGCTGATTTATCCCGAAATTCTGAGTTTTCCTGAATTTCTGAAGGAGGCCAGCTTGTTGGATTTCTGCCTTTTTTAAGCATTTTAGTCATTTTGAGAACTCATAATTACAATGGAGCAATTTATGAATGTCATCCAGGCCAGACATTCAGTTTTGCGGTGTTATTATGCGCATCGAACAGGTATTTTTGTGCCCGACGAAAGAATTTCACAAGGGGACTACGAAATGAGCAGTGTGGGCATCCGTGGTCAAGACACACACGCTCATCCTACAGATGGGGGGTTCAAGGTCATCTTGAGGTCATTTGGGGTCATTGATCGAAAATGGTCAGAAGGTCACTGTATTCAAACATTTCAGTGCATTTTCATGGTACTTGGATTCAATGCTTGTTGGGTCAAATCGCACATGACCCCAACAGTTCTGGGGTCGAAGGCCCCATTTGATTGCTAATCAAGTAAAGTAAACTGGAACAGGTAACTTTTCATAGAGGAGCCTAATTGGTTATTAGGAGACGATTCTGTCGTCCTTTATTTGGCTCTGTGCAGCATGTCACTGAAAAATACTGATGTCAGTCAAGTTTTTTTCCGGAAGCATTTCACATGCCCTTTGATATTTGGCGCTTTCGTTCAACCTGCGTCGGGTTTAATAAAGGAAAAGGGAAAGTTCGGATGTTCGCCCCATGGCACCAGGTAGTGGTACTAACCCTTTAAAAAAAAAAAAAAAAAAAATGGATTCAGCTCGCCCTACTAGCTTAATTGCTGAATAACATTAAGTGGCGGTAAACTAACCATTTACTGTTTCTATCAGTTTAGCTATGTGCACAAGATGCAATAAGCTCACAAGCAGGCTAGCTAGGTGGTTCGCTACCGTAAATATCACTTGATAGGCTAGCAAAATAGCTAGCTAGCCAGTTTGCTAGCCTTGCTAGCCAGCTAGCTAAGTGAATAATGCTGCATTCTTCACACTCATAAACACGAGTCGTGTCGTGAATTAAAGGGTGCGTTTGAGCGCGTCTGCAAGTAAGCTGCAGCCGGCTTACTTGCAGACGCGCTCAACGAATAGCATCCAGCTGCAACCCCGGAGCAGAAGCCCCGGACGTGACACAAGCCCCAGGCTTGACGGAAGTGCCCCTGGTGTAAAGGAAGTGAAATAATGGCTATTCACCGTTTTAATGCTGCATTTGGTAACGCATCCAACGAGCTGTGTTTTCGGACACGACGGGTGAATTCCGTTCCTTTGACCTCACAACCTCACTGTCTGAATGATCCTTCCTCGTACCTTTGACTTTGGGTGTGTTCACAATTTAAGAACCAATTGAAGGTTTAATTTGCCTTATACTAGGAACACACTGTTGCTTGAACAATTTATAAGGCCGGCAAATGATAGAGCAAAACCAGTTCTGGGTCATAGTTGTTAAGTTCAAGCTAATTCTTTTGAACTCTAAAAATCTGTGTTTAGCAACCTAATTTGGAGATTATGGATTTTCTCAGGGTCTAATTTAATTGGTTTAAAAATGTTGTTAGCTGAAATTACTTGCAATATAGAAATACAAACACAATACGTCAAAGGGTCTTTTATTCTTCATGGTTACCACAAATATTTCTGTCAAAATGTGGCTTAAGATGGTAAAAAAAAGTACTTTAAATACGAAATATGCACCTAGTTAGGACTGATTAACAGGTAATTAAAATCCGATGATGCAGTTCTGATCGGAGCAAAAACCAGCACACACATGGGGACACCAAGACCGAGTTTGAGAACAACTGCCCAATACTGAGTCAAACCAGTGAAATTAGTATTTATGATGCTGTTAAAGGAAGCCTAAAGTATGAGTTCCCCCATATATTTATTTTAACATTATAGTACTTTATTATATTAAATAAAATGCAAATTATTATTCATTCATAGCCCTCTAATGATTGTACTCAGAAAACAAGGCCTTGTTTTTTTCAGTTATCATAACTGTCCCAACTTGAGTGTCATCTCACATTAAGTACATGGCTCTGATCATTTCTTCCGAGTAATGCCTGCAAGTTGGACCTGTAAAGACCATAAGAGCACTAACTATGATTTAAGAGAAGGTGCAGAAGAAGTGTTGAGTCGTAGTGAACTGAAACATCTCGGTCCTTTGCCCTACACTTGATTTACATTAACATATCACCAATACATATCATCCTGGGATGGCTGAGACTAATAAATGAGGCAGATGTGGGATATGTGAAATATGAATGTAGCTACTGACTACTTATAGCTGGCGTGTGTGAGCAGAGACTTACCATCAGCTGCTGGGTGGAGCACCTGAGGACCTCCTCCTCCCTCATGCCTGTCACATCCTTCTCTTCCCCTCGCTCCATCGCTCTGGTCTTCAAGGCCTCACACTCTGCCTGTGTGACCTTCACTCTCTGCTCAAGGTCCTTGATATATTTCTCTTGGGCTTGTATCTGTGAAGAGGAAAGTGATTGAAACCAGAATTTACAGCAGTACATTACTTCCTCAACCAGCAACTGCAATTACGCACTGGTGTGTCTTAATTCTTCATCCATCAAAAACTATCAGACAATAGACAATAGTTGAGCTCCCATGGTGATGTCAATAGATGGGGAAAATTCTTATTTGTTAATGGAGCAGGCAGAATATGGTGACAGTGGGGCCGTTCCCTCATTATTGCAGCTAGTAAGGTTCTGACATAATGGCAAGAGGCGACGCAAAGCATTTAAATTGAGTGTTGGTGGCAAATAGCGATTTCCATGAACTCAGTTTGTGAGATTGATCTACTTTTTGCATTTGTGTGCCCTCTTTGCTGACACTTAAAGGAAATCATGTTACAGCAAGTCACACTCAATAGCTGCATAAACATACAAATAATGTGTAGAAAATTTTTCATGTGGGGTCATCCTTTCAAATTGTTTAGATGTTTTTGATAAGTTTATGGAATGCACCATAGCAGATGGTGTTTTTGAGGAAATGCCGCCGCTAGGGGGCGCCGTAAATGGTGATGTCATCCGGGCTCTCCGCCTTTGTTTTGGCTGTCATTTTAATCATTGTATTGCAATCATGCATTATGCATTGTGATGGTAATACTTCAGCATTAGGCATCTAACGTGATATCCGGCGATTAATATGAATCGCCTGCCTCGAAAGAAAGCAATTAATTAAATTTCCTGCACCTACACCTCGACTCTGTCTGCATGACTGACATAATAAACATACATGACAAATGACAAACTCACCATGCGGTACAGTGGCCTGTCCCAGGGATATACATGATATAGAGGATCTTACGAGTAAACGTGACAAATGAAAGTTATGAAACGAGTTGAGTAAATTTTGCACAAAAAATTACTGCAATAAAAACTCATAACTCCCATCAGAAAATGTTGATTCAGATGCTCAGTGCAGACACTCTTATTGCAATAATTTCAATAAATGAGAGCAGCAGGGGGCCACATCCCTTTGAAATCAAGGTTTTCTACTCTAAGCGACATGTACATGCAAGCATCTGCAAGCAAACACGCTCTGCTCATTTCAACTAGTCGATGCAGGTTCAGATTGATTTTGTCAGGTGAAAATCAGAGCAGTCCACTTTGTGTTCAGCTGCTGAAGGCATGACCCACATGATTTCATTTCAAAAGGCGTACAGCACTCAATAAAAGTTTACATCCAAAACTGTGGAATAGTGCATAGTCACTCTGTAAGGTTTAAATAAACCTAGCCAAAGGGCGCTGACATCTCTTTTTGAATGTGAGGGTTCTGTCATCAGCAGTTGTACATATTCCAGAGGTCAGAAAGTAAAAGTTTTGCCATATTTTCCATGACGAACAAGCTTTGCCTGCTAATCTCACAAATTATTCTCACCATCAAGATGCAGTTTTTCTCTAATTAGCAAATCCTCGTAGCTGGAGCAAAATATTGGGACGGACTTTTACTTTCTGCAGGGAGTGTTAAGCAGCAATGATGGACCCTACACACCATACCTTTCTCTCCATCTCAGCTTTGTTCAGCTCTGACTGCAGCACACTGCTCTCATACAAGGCCTGGTAGGTGGCCATGCACATGAGGCTCTCATCACGAACCCGCAGCAACAGCAAGCCTCTCTCTGCACAGCTGATGGTCGTCTGTCTGATCAGCTCATCTGTGTGACAGCGGGCAGGGCGAGACACGGCTTTATGCTGCATTCACATCAGGAGTTGCAGTAGAAACAACTGTCAACCCACTCATTTGAATGGGGGTAATGTGTTTACGCTGCAGTGCTAGGGGCTGTAGGGGATGCTAGGAAAAAAAATACCACACCAGTGAAAAGTTGAAACAGAATCAATTTTCGGAGAAATGCACTCTGATGTCATGCAGCAGTGGCCGATCAATTAAGCCAGCGATTTTAGGTGCTTTACCGCCACCTTCTGGATTGGGGGCTGGAATTTAAGTTCACATAATGACATCACTCAAACGAACCATGAAGTGACTTGGCCAGAACGCAGCACAACTCAGCAGCAATGGCCGCAACACGTGACTAGGTGTGAATGCAGCACAAGTATGATGCTCCGGCAAATAAAAAGAGACTTAGGGAAATGACATGGCTAGACAAACCCAGCATTTACCGGTGTGGTGAGGGAAAACAAAATTTCACACAGTAGCCTAATCTGGGCAATATACCTTCCTTTGCTCCATTTGCCTCCTTCTACTTCCTGGAAGGAGGAGAAAACAGCAGAGGAGAGGACACATCCTTCCCCTTTCAGCAGTGGGATTCAGCCTTTATGTTTTCTCAGTGTCATTTCTGTTTGTTCAAGTCATCCTTACCAAAGCACTGAGAGTAGAGCTCTCTCCGGACGGGACAGATTCCACCCTCTCCAGCCTGCGTCTGCTGCAGCTTCAAATCCAGCTGCCGTTGCAGTTTAATGACGTCAGTGCGTGTGGCAGGCTGACTCGACACTGGCTGCATCCATTCCTTGTCACCATCTGACCAAACTCTACAGCAAAGGAGAGGAGTAAAGTTAGTAATGGGACTCACTGAAGCGGGTAGTGATGCTGGTACCTGGGGTAGTGATGCTGTGCTACCTTGGAGGCAGAATGGCATGGAGGATATCTTCAAGTTTTTTCTTTTGCTCGGACGGAGTTGGTCCAGAGGGGCTTGCAGTTGTCTTAGAGGATGCTGCCACCACAGGAAGTGGATGAACCTGCAAAAAACATATACAAATTACTACAATTCAGAAGACTTATATAAAAATTCAAAAGGTTTACTTTCCACTTGCTTAAGCTTGGATATTTGGCTGACTTTGACGCAGAACTAAAAGACACAACTTTAATCATTTGCGGCAGATGAAACACAGATGTTTACATGAAGTACACCAATTCATCCTTGTAGGGCTCAATCGTCCATTTGAACGATCTAATTCAGTCGATTGGTCCCTCTAGCTAGTGAGCTGTAATTTGCTACTAAGTATAAATTAAGCAAATAAACTGTAGCCAGCCAAGACAACTTCTGCCATGGCAAACGAGACAATTTGATTTCATTCAATAAATGTTAGGTGCCATGCACACAAGAGATGAGCTTGTATGTGTAAAACGGGCGACGCGGCACTACACCCGCGTCTTTTAAAAGCGAGGTCAAATAGAGAAGCACCGAAATATTGCTATGACAACAAGCACTGTTATACTGTTAATAGGCTCGTTTGACTTTATGCGGCGCCGCATGCCGAGCAGACCCGGCTGGAAGTGATGCACGCCGGTGAGAAATCTCGTTCGACTTCCGTCAGCACTGCAGACCTTCTATGTAATATCCCCTGTCACATGACCACAACACCTCGCAGGATCAAGATGCCTGCAGCCAAATGGTGCGGCTGTTCTCCTCTGGATGCGGCAAAACGGATACGCCTCTGTGACGACGGAAATGGATGGTATTTGATTTCAGTTCTGGATGACGCGTTTGACATCTGTTACAGTTCAATTTGATGAACTTGAATTCTACTTTATTTACTTTACGTCACTCCATTCATATTTTTTTTGGAATAACAAAGATATTCTCAACAAAAATAAATAACTGTTTTTCAAAAACTTGGTCAACAATGGTTTCGATTTCGTCCATCACCAACAAAGCAAAAGCGGCGAGATTGGCCATGTTTCCAACGCAACGGGAAAGTGTTTGATTTGACGGCAGACCTATTATACTCCTCCCCTGAAGTCAGCAACAGTTCTCATTGGATACGCAGTCAGCCACAGCCAGCCTATTTTCTGCAAGATCCTGCAGCCAGGGCGGGGTTTGGAGGGCTCATTGCGCAACTTCAGCAAGATTCTCGCGTAATTTTTGGGAATCTTGCGCAGCCGGCTTCCTTACAGATGCGCTCGAACGCACCCAATGAAATTGGACCAAATAGTCTGAGCAACTATTGCTATATATGCACGTTGTGTTCTTCTTATCATACATTTATGATGCTGTTGAATGATTGCCATGTTTATTCCAAAATCATCAAACCATTACAAATGCTGATGTTCTTTGCATCGCCGGCAAACATTGACGGATACTTCGCATTTCCACCTCACGGCCACTCGCAGTGGCACAGCTCTCTAGCGCTTCAGCTATGGGTCCACTTTGCCTCGTTGGCAAACATTCACGGATACTACACGTGTATCCACTTTAAGCCTCAGTAATACCTTTGCCTGGCTCCATTTGCGGATTGCGTGCACACCTCAGAGCGCGGAGGCATTTATAGTGGCACATTCTCTGTTGCAGTATTCGCCACAAAAAAAGGGGGCGATTGAAAAAAAAAAAAAAAAAAACTATATGAAGTAGTACAAGCAGCCAAAACCAGTAGAAGTAGAAGAAAGCGAAAAACATTTTTGAATGGGCGACACAAGCGTGGCTTGCGAAAAGTTTCAAAATCCTGGAGGTGCGCGACCTCGCGAAGCGCCAGTGCGCGTGGCTGTCTGCAGGTGCGCGATTACATCATTCCTGGCACGTGAACCTCGCGCAATCGCGACTGCGTAATGTTGCATAATGTTGACCAAAGCACAAAACCTCCTATTGGCAGAAATTCTCTGATTGGCAAATTTCACTTTGGATGAGCAGCCTTCCTTGTTCTCATCATCCAAAATGAAATCCGCCGATCAGAAAAATTCTGCAGATAGGTTTTACACTTTGATCATCGAACCAGGCTTTACAGCCACTCGCAGTGGCGCAGCTCACTAGTGGTTCGGTTATCGGTGCGCTTTGCCCCACTGGCAAACATTCACGAAAACTACGCGTCTCCGCATCACAGCCAATCGCAGTGGCAAGGTTCACGCTTTCACGCCATCTTTCAGTCTCAGGAATTAGCAATAATTGATCTGAAATATTTGACCTCAGTACTGCCAATGCATAACTCTTTAAAAGTGAAAAGTCATTTTGATGATGGGGGCTCTGGCTGAGTTGACACAGAATGACCCAATACACAATTTACACATCCCATAAAATTTTGCACCTTTTCACTTGTCCGGCCAAATACCTCAGTACTGTATCTGATGGAGTAACTGACTTACCTCCACATGTTTCGATAGGACAGCAAGCATCTTTTCAGCGCAGCTCCTGTGGCAAAGAATGGGGTACATTTATCAACATGGGCTAGACTGGACTCTTCTGACTCCATCAAACCATAGACTGAATGTAAAGATGGACAACGCATCTCCTCTTCCTACTGCTGAGCAAAAGTGGAGCCAAAATATCCTTCATCCAGACGCCACCACCTCGTACTTCTGGAGCCAGAGTCTGCATAATAGTGATCGGGGGTTGAGCTGTGGCATCCAAGTCCTGCTCATACATTCGCCCCACTCAGTCACAAGCACATTCTCTGAACTGTTTATGTAGCCTAGTTGGTCACTTCAGTGACCCAGAATGTGTTAATGTACTTCAGCTGTTATTGTTAGCCTAATATACTCAATATTATCTTGTTAAGAAACATAACCAAACAATTACCCTTTCGAAACCACCTTTCTAATGCGACTGAAACCTTGTTAAAGGGGCAGGGAATATTAAAAGGAGTTGGTAATCATCCCTTTGGGCATAATAAGGGGGGTGGAGGCTTTTTTTTTTTTTTTCTAAGACAGACTGGTGGAAACTCCTTTTAACTGAAGGCTCTTTAGATATTTGCACATGCGCAGTGTGATTCAACAAACACTCACCAGAGGGCCAGTCAGTCACCACAGTTGAATCGAAACACTGTGAAGTTGGAATCACTGAGGCACCGTTATTCAGGATTTTACGAGAATCTAGACATTTTTTTGATTAAAAGAGATTTTTTTAGAAAAACAACATTTTTTTAAATTGTGTCGGCTCTGTTTTTGCCAGTTGGGAAGGAATTATTACCAACTTTTATATATGGCCTTAGGTAGTTTGGATGTTTTCCAAGTACAGTTGTAAGAAGCCAAGAATGTTAGCTGGTTTCCTCATCGTCAGTATTACATTCAAACTCCTGCCGACTGCTAGCCCTCTACTAGCTAGGTGGGTAATATGTTGACGATGGTTAAGTTGCCTCATACAACCCTTCAAAATAAGGTAGCAAAATACAGCCTGTGGGCAAATGGACTCCCCGCTATCATGGGCTTTAACGTTTGTTCCAACTACCTTGCTAGCAAGCTTGCTGACAAGCTAGGTTACCAGTCACTGGATCAGGATTTACTAGCCAGCAAAATGTTTGTAGCAAGCTAGCAAGATACAGTCATTGGTCACTTAAATTAATGTAAGCAATGAAAAGTGATGGTTAAAAATGCACTAAGCATAGCATAGCTGCTAACAGTACATTACACTATGTTCCGTTTAGACATTTTTACCATTGATTTTCATTCCTACACAACTTATAGAAACCTGCTATGGAAACCTGTTGAACTAGCTTAGCTAGCTAGCATGATGCTTCGTTCAGTGCGTCAATTCCATTGTCAAGTTTCATTTGACTCTCAAAATCACTGTGGGTCATGCTAAGTTGTATGGAGACTGAGCAACTAAGGCATGAGTAATTTCAACGTTACAGCTCCTCTTGACAGTTGTATTCCAGCGCTGAAGAATTCTCGGTATTAAGAAAGTGGGCGGAGTCACTGTCAGTCTCATCTGTCAATCATGACTTAAAAGTGGGGGGGATGTTAAGTAATTTTAAGAACTACTTAAAATGGCAGAAACCATCATCGTAAAAAAAATTGTTTGACACGTACTTTAATTAGTTACATTACATTAATTATCTAGTGTGGCCCATATCCCTTCCACCAACATGGATGAGGCAGGTTTATAAAATATACTGGAGCCGACCACTAGATGGCGATCAAGAAGTTTTGGCCTCGCTCGGGAACTGTTAGAATGTCCATCTTTACATGCAGTCAATACTTCAAAAATCCACTCACATTAACAGGTGTGGCAGATTCATGACAGATGTACATCCCTTTAACTGAATGTGGGCCGCAATCAATTATCAGGACCTGGTCTTGGGAATTAAATCATTGAGAAACGAGGAACTGAAGTGAGGTGACAGACGGGCTGAAAAAGAGGCTCGACTCACCTGACTACCTCTGAGGTGTCCTGGGTTAGTTTGCTGACTGAAAGGAAGAGCTCATGCATTTCTGGTTCATAAGGCGCAGACTCCACCAGTGCAAGCAGGTGTACAGCAAAGCATTCCCGCGCTACCACTTCCTGTTCGGGATCTTCCATACTCGGGTCACTGGAAAGGAGAACATCTGTTGGTTTCTACAAACTAAAATCCAGCCCCAATGCTTATGTATGTCTATTTATGCCTTAAACCCAGCCCCCCGCCCACCACAGAAAAACAAAACTTAAAGGTGAACAGTAACAGTTATGCATTTGCACCGTATCAGCGACATTTTAATTACATTTGTTGTGTAGAATTATTAGGGCCCGAGCACTAACGGTGTGAGGACCCTATCGAAATTGTAAGAATTTTTAAAAATTCAGTTTCGCGCTTATTTAGTTGCTTAGTATCACTGATATCCATGAGTGTTAAATCCATCTCTTCTTCAGTTATTCAAAGTTCAATGTGTGTCATGTTAGTGAGAGAAACAGAGTAGTAAATATAAGCAGTAGCCCTGCATTTATCTTCTTGAAGAGGACTACTGCAGCACGGTTCGTCTTACAGTTCATGACCTCGCTGGGGCCAACAGCAATTAGGGGATCTACTGCACTGATGTTACTGAGGATGTTATTGAGATGTTCACCTGGTGTAAATGGTTGCAAATTCAGTGCAGAAACTTCATCTGATTTGTGCTCTGTGGCTGAGGCTAAAACCTTCAGTGTGAACTTACTGAACGACACTGCGGTAAGAACAGACTTCTGCCCTGACCCCACCGAGCCCCGCCCATATTAAACTGACCCACCCTTGATTCCAACCTCATCAGCCACTCAATGTCCAGCCCCTTGCCCATGACCCGCCCCTGACTCCACCCACCTCAGTTGGAGCAGCAGGACCTTCATGCAGATTAATGGGCTGCAATTCTGAATCATGTGATCCAGTGCCACACTGGCAAGTTGCTGGAGGGTTTCGATGACGGAGGCGGCTTTCAGGTATAGCGCATCGGCGACCCAGTCCAGGAACGGATCAAAGTACGACTTGAGTAAAGAAAGCAGCGCTGTAAGTGTCCCTAAGGCCATCTTGGACACCGAATCCAACGGGTTCAGTACCTGAACACAAACACAAACAGATGAGCACTGAAGACAGTGAACTGGCCGACACTCAGCAACGAATTCAAACTCTCACCTGCTGCCATGAGCATTCCTAACACTATCAGCTGATTGGCTGTGGTGAATTCCTACACTTTCTGACAGTTCTGCGCACCCAATGTCCATTATGAGGACCTGCAGATCTCAGCGACCACCATCCCATCAGCCCTCTAACATAACGACGGTGAGACATAAATGAACTTCTGTATTCACTTCCAGTTTCTCCCAAAGAGATACTGTCAAATTAATTACAAGTGTTTAATATTAACGCCGTCAGACAGCAGGAGCGGCAAAAAAAATCGTAACATTTCAAGCACACTGGTGTGGAACAACTGGCACATACACATGTTAACAGCAAGACTCATGAGTCATATTCATTTTGTACAAAACAAAAAAGGTTTTTCCACAGAAATGCCCCGCTGTACATGAGTCAGAGTAACGCACCACTGAGGAGGAAGCAGAGCGACAGCGCAGACGTGACGCAGGACACAGAGAAACATAAACACACAGCAGACGAGTTCAGGAGGCCGGATCCATAGATCATCATTACTAAGCTGCAGCACTGCAGTCGGATCTCGCTGCAACACACAGCAGCTTCATTCCGCTTCAGTCCATGTTCCAGATTTGCGACTGGTCCACGTTTAACTTGGTGTGGAGACCTGCTAACTCTAATCCATCTTAGTTTAACAAGCCTCAGATTGATAGGCAGGCTTACCTCCCTTACAACGACCCGGCAGATGTCCTCCATGTCTGGGAAGAGTGTCTCTGGCTGGTCCATAGCCAGTTGATAGAGTAAGTCGAGCCCCTGTATCTTCATCCACCTGCGGAGTAAGGAGATCAGTCACCATCTGCCCCTGCACTGGAACAATCCCAATCCGCTTTAACGCTGGGAAGATCAGAACCTGCCCCAATGCTCCACCACACAGAATGCATCTTATGTTGAAACCAATCAGGATCAACCCCCATAATGACCGAATGAGACTCTATCCCCACTCAGATTAGATTCTGCTCCTCAGATGGCCCAATCAGAATATGCCTTTCAGACATCGAATAATTACCAGCAGCTACACTAAACCAACTGGAATACAATCAGAATAGGCTGCATCATGATTTGCCCCAAGTTTACACCAATCAAAATCTTCTTTAATGGACCATTGAGAATCTGCACCTGCACTCAACCAATCAAAATCCTCTTTATTGGACCAGTCAGAATCTGAGCCTGCACTCAATCAATCAAAATCCTCTTTATTGGACCAGTCAGAATCTGCACCTGCACTCAACCAATCAAAATCAACCCACATCCTGACCCCAGTGCTGGAGTTACACCAACAAAGACCAGGGCCCTCATTAATAAACAATGCAAAAGGACAGAAGAGTTGTGAATGCCACTTTACTTGCAGATTTCAGATTTAGAATAACAAATTTGACTCTAAAACACAGAAGTTCACAGGATTGTGCACATGTGTAAAATTTCCAAGTTGATCCTCATTAAATATGTAAAAATTGCATGCAATTTAGATGACCAGTGGTTTAATAAAGTTGGACATTTTTTAACATATGCCGCTTTTTTATGGATTTACAATATTTCTGGATAAAATCTGCAGTTTTTTTAATAATAAAAATATAGCCCTGGAATTCAAATACCAAAATGGACGACAATAATCACTCCTGATCACTGTTGACAGTCTGTACATATTGGAAAAACTGAAAATGAAATGTCCGCACACTGTTGAATCTGCTCACAACAATTGAACCCCTCAGAACAAAAGTGGTCTAACTCAATTTTTTTTAATCATTTTAGGAAAACAGCTTCCTAAGTTTCGAAGTTGTGAAATTCAGCATGCCAGCAAGCATTTAGACCTGTCTTGAAGCGACATCCTTTGAATCTCCGCTTTCAAGGTCAGAAAGTATTTTGTTATCAATGTTGATGATTTTTGTTATTTTTGCAAGCTTAAAAACTAAGAATTTTAGAGTTAGAACACTTGCACTACTATCTGTATTTCAGAGTTCAAACTAACAATCTTCTGGCCCCTTATTGTATGAATAGATTTTACCTTTAGCATGAAAAATATGGGTCTATCTCGGAAAATTAGAAAATCGTAGTTAGAACACTGTTGTTCTAAGGAGCTCAATTACTTGTCCAACAGTTTTGGCCGATGTGGCCTTTGTTAGTTTTTTGTACCTGGGGATGGCCCAATCAGCCAAAAGTGTTGAACAATAAATTATTTTGAGCTGATGATTCAACAGTGTGCAGACATTTCATTTTCAGCTTAGACGTATATGTTTGTCCTGCATCTGTTATAATAGTTTGGTGTGCGTCTAACCACTTTTAGCTGTGCCAGTCATATCGGGCCATTCCAAAAAACTACATTTCCCAAGCATCTTACATATTTGCTATTAATAGTTGTTCTATTTCTCTCTGCGAGTTTGATATCCAGTAAACGTCTCAGTGAAGCCAATAATAAGCAATGGAACAGCCGAAAGCCAGGAAGTTAGAAGTTTGCAAACTGCAACATACTTTTGGTTGATTGATTTTCGCTATGAATGATTAGCATTAGAGTCTCCCTACCATTCATCAGAGTTCAGAAGCTGGAAGCTCTTTTCCAGTTCAGCACAGGGTTCAAGGCCGAATGACAGCTCATCTGAGGGAGGGGGGGTCACATGATCAGTGTGTAACATTAATTAAGACAAAGCATACACTGTATTACATTGTTCAACATTGTGTTCTCCGAAGTTCCCATTAGTTAATTGGTTAATTAATCATTTCCAGATTGCACAAGCACTATGAAATAAAACATTCCCCAGAGAACATGAGTAGCATTAGCTGTGAGCCATTTGCCATACAATAGCATGTGTTGCATCTAATAACGTACATGAAGTCATTGTGAAATGTATTCTGCATATTGCCCATACATTTATCTAATTTTTGGTAATCTGAGAAAAATTATAGCAGAAAACCAATCCTGGAAATTTTATGTATTTGTCGTCAAATGTCCAAAAATTATGACTCATTGAAGTTGGAATATCACACACTTGTATTTTATACAAAATTGGGGGCCACGCCCCCTTTTTAAAGTCTCAACATCTCGAAAGCAAATGAAGAGATGGGTCTAAAAATTTAGCACATAATCTACTGGATACAAGAACATTATGTTGAGCGCATTTATCTGGAGCAAATCAGAATCCGTCAGTCAGGAACATTTTTCGAATCTGGTGATTTGAGTTGGAATCACTCCCAGGCAAATGCTTTGCTGACTGACCATTTAAAGGGACGGTATCATAGTGCTGACTGACCATTTAAAGGGACGGTATCATAGTACAGCAAGTCACACTCAGTAGCTGCATAAATACACACATTCAGTCATGTGCAGGAAATGTTTCATGTTGGGTCATCCTTTCAAATTGTTTAGATGTTTTTGATAAGTTTATGGAACGCGCCATGACCCTTTTAGCAGACAGTAGTTTTGAGGAAATAACGCTAAAGGCGCTGTAAATAATGACGTTATCCTGGGTCTCTGCCTGTCTTTTGGTTGTCCTTTTCACCTGCATTGCACTCATAAATTATGCACTGCAATGATAATACTTGAACATTACCTGTCTTTTGTGTGATATCCGGCTATTAAACTAAATCGCCAGCCTCGAAAGAAAGCCAGTAAGTTAGTCAAGGTCTAGATGCAGGAAACCTATGTCCACTTGACTGACATACAAACATACATGAAAAATGACACAAACTCACTGTGCGGTACGGTAGTTTACCGCGGGAACATGCATGATATAGAGGATCTTACGAGAGAGGGTGTCAGATGAAAGTAATTAAACTAGTTGAGTAAATTTTGCGTTTGTACTGAACTACATCCCTCCAATACACAGTGATGAGAGAAAGGCATTCACGGTTGAACTTGCCATGATTTTAAAATTTACAGTCAATACTGACTAGCTAGCTAGCTAACAAACTATGGTTTCACAATGGTTATGGAAAGGTACTCCGTGCACGTCGGCTTGCAAGCTCAACTCACAAAAACTGCAGTGGAAAAACGGCGTTTGGGTGCTGTATGTAGCGCATATGCAGAGCAGCCAGAGTAACGTCACAGCTAAGCACCGAAAGAGAGACTGCTCTAATAAAATGGCGCACCCCATTCAAGGTAGGATAGCCTGTTTGCTCGCACCCTTTGTTCGATATTTGAATAACGTGGGGGTTGAATCATCCGGAAAAGGTTATAAGTTGAATGTATTGTTATCTGGGAACGATTTAAATGGCTAAATGTATTGGATGATAATGTCCCTTTAACTCATAGTGATGAGATCTGTCAGCTCATCTCATTCAGAACCATCTGCTCCTTGGAAATGATTTGTCTTTTTTTATGGGAGGTTCAGAATGCAAACCCTGACATTTATTGATCACAGTGGAATTCCTGGGAGAAATTCTCTGTCCCTACAGCCGGAGACGAGTCTGTCATGGTGAAATCTGTCCCTACAGCCGGAGACGGGTCTGTCATGGTGTTCTCTGTCCCTACAGCCGGAGACGGGTCTGTCATGGTGACATCTGTTTTCACACATGATACTTCAGTCAGAACCATGTAACACATTGGAAGCAGGACAGACTCACCTGATGTCTCTGACAGGTTTTGGCCTCTGTGAGCCACCATCTCCTCCTCCGCTGCAGGAGGTTCTGGGTTGGCGCTCTGTCCAGGGGGGGGCAGCCTCTCCTCCTCTTCAGTCAGGGCCCCGTCCTGATGGGGCTGCGGGCCCTTAAGCTGCTCAGAGCTGTTTGACTGGAGGCCGCTGGGGTCGCGGGATCCTGGTGCCGTTGGTGCTGTATTAATGGGGTCTGGTGACGGTGCTGTTACTTGTTCCTGTATACAGATACAGACCCATGTCAGAGCAGAACAGATCATTCCTACCTTTGAAATAATGATTGAAAATGATTATCACTGCTTTGCCTGCTTTTTTGGGGGTCTGTGGAATAATTTATGGGAGAAGTGATTGAACATTCAGGGTTAAGATTCAATACTGGGACCAGATTTCCATTTAAAATCACTGCTTTTAAAAGTTATGCAAAACAAACCTGTTTGGCACGTGAGCTGCTAAAGCGAAGACTCATAGGGGATATTGCTATTTGTCTACGTCTTAAGACTAAAGTTTCCACGGACTGAAACCTCACCTGTGTTGTCGTCAGGAGTTGAAAATCAATAGGGTCAGGGGTGGCAGCTGTTTCATCCTGAAATTCCAGGCTTTCCTGAATTTAGATAGAAAAAAATTAACATATCAGAATGAATAATATCACACATTTTGCATGAGTTCACAGATTCTGAAGGAGGCCAGCTTGTTTAATTTCTGCATTTTCTAGCATTTTAGTCATTTTGAGAACTAATAATCACAATGGAGCAATTTATGGACGTCATCCAGGCCAGACATTCTGTTGTGCGGTGTTATTACGTGCATCGAACAGGTATTTTTGCGCCCGCCGCAAGAGTTTCGGATGGGGATTACAAAATGAGCAGCGTGTGCATCCGTGGTCACGTCACACACGTTCATCCAACATGGGGGGGTTAAAGGTCATTTTGAGGTCATTTGGGGTCATTGATCCGAAATGGTCAGATGGTCACTGTATTCAAACATTTCAGCGTATTTGGATTCAATGATTGTTGGGTCAAATCGCACTTGACCCCAACAGTTCTGGGGTCAGAGGTCATCGATCCAAAATCTAACCACATACTTCAGTAGACACTTCAGGGCAGCCACCTAATGGTCCACTTGTGCGTTTTCCTGCATTAAGATGTACAGGATCATTCCAGGCCACAGCAACCCAATTTTAGGTCTTTCCCCACCAAAAATAAATAAATAAATTATTATACTTCCCACTCGTGGAAGATTTATATATTTGGTGTGAATTGGTGAAATAACAAGTTTTTGCCACTAACATGGCAATATCCCCCACCGCCTCAATTTTATATGTCCGTACGAACGGACGTACTTTTTACAGTAAAAATCAAATCAAATAATAAGATGATAAAACGGGGAGAAAATAAAAGCATCACTAAAACAACACCACAATTTAAAAGCCAGATTAAAAAGATTTTTAAAAGTTGTAAAAAATGTTTTTTTTAAAAGTTTTCAGTTGCTGTTTAAAAATGCCCACTGACCCAGCCTCTCTGATATTGTTTGGGAGGCAGTTTCATAATTTCGGTGCGTACCGGGAAAAGCCAGAATCCCCAGTTTTCTTCTGTGAGGCCCTGGGAACTTTTAGAAGGCCAGTCCCAGGACCTCAGGGGTTGTGGAGGGACGTAAACAGCAGGGAACCTGATATATAAGAGGGTGCTGGACCATTAAGCGCTTTGTAAACAAGCAGATGGACTTTAAAATCTAATCGAAAAGCGATGGGGAGCCAGTGCAGCGCTGCTCAAACAGGGGTCATGTGCTCTCGCTTTCCTGTTCCTGTTCAGAGTCTAGTGTAGCAGCAGAGTTCGGTATGAGTTGTAATTTTTCGAAAGTGTTTTTTAGGAGACCAGTAAAAAGGGCGCTACGATAGTCCAATCTGCTTGAAATAAAAGCGTGAACCAACTTCTGAGCATTCTGTTGAGTTAAGAACGGTCGAACTTTGGCAATAAAACCATGCTGTTTTGGTGACTTCATTTATGTGAGATTTAAAATTTAACTCTGAATCTAAAATGAAACCTAGGCTTGTTACTTAAGATTTTACCTGGGAAGCAAAATTTCCCAGCCTGTTTAGCAGAGCACCACTTTTCACTTCAGGGCCGATTATTAGAATTTCTGTTTTATCTTCATTCAGTTTTAGATTGGATTAATTGCAGACAGGCAGGCGGTCAGAGAACATAAAGCACTGGGATCATGTAGTTCCACTGAGATGTATAATTGCGCATCATCAGCATAGCTGTGAAAGTTAACATTATGTTGTCTGATGATATTGCCTAATGGAAGCATATACAAAGTGAAAAGAAGTGGACCAAGGCAACTCCCTTGAGCGACTCCACATGATAAGTCATATTTGTTAGATCTATAATCTCCAAGGCTAACAGAAAATTGCCTCCCGTGATATAGGTTTGGAACCAGTTCAGAGCTAATTTGGAGCGACCAACCCAATTCATTAAAATCTTGTGGTCAATTGTGTGAAATGCTGCACTAATATCTAAAAGAATTAAAATTGAAACCAGGTTTGCATCAGCACTCAGTCTAAGATCATTCACTATTTTAGTTCGAGCAGTCTCAGTGCTGTGCTCCGACCTAAAACCAGACTGAAACTTCTCTAAAATATTGTGTTCATTCAGAAATGTTATGAGCTGATTATAACCTACTTTTTCCAGCACCTCGCTCATAAAGGGTAAGTTGGAGACAGGCCTGTAGTTGCTAAGAATATTGGGATCCGAGTTTGATTTTTTTCAACAGGGGTTTCACAAGACCAATTTTAAAAGCAGAAGGGAAAATTCCAGTCTCCAAACGTGTTAATCATCTTAAGAGCAAGTGCAGAAATACAATTAAAAACCTTTTTTAAAAAATTAGTAGGAGCGGGGTCTAGATGACACGTTGTTTTACTCTGTGCCACAATTTGACAGAGTTCGTCACAAGAAATGTTTGCAAAACGTTCCATACTTGCTGACCTGTCACAAGAACTATCATATAAATTACCATCATGGCTAGCAATGCCTGCTCTTATATTTAGAATTTAGTTTGAAAAGAATCTGGCAAATTCCTAACACTGAGGCTTCACTATGAGGATCAGAGGTTGGGACTGGGTTTAATAGTCGATCAATGGTTGAAAACAATATTCTGGAGTAGCTACCATTTTCTCCAATTCTCCAAAAATAAGCTCTTCTCTCTGTGCGCACAGTATTGTTGTATCTAGTGATGCACTCCTGGAATATCCCGCGATGCACCTCTAGTTTGTTTTTTCTCCATATTCTTTCAGCTTTCCTACAAGATCGCTTTAGCTCATGGACAACACTGTTCATCCATGGGGTAGCTTTATCTCAAGAGGCCAATTTAAACTTAATTGGGGCAACTTCATTCAAAATATTGCTTAGATTACTGTTAAATGAATCAACCATTTCATTTAATGAGCAGTTTACAGAAAAAAGTCAAATGAATCCACAAGTTCAGAGAACTTTTGCTCCACTGTACTATCCAAGTACTGTTTTTGAATTTTGAATTCTCCTGTTTCGAGAAGAGTATCAAAAAATACAAAATTATGATCCGAGATGGCAAAATCAGACACTGAAACATTCTTGACACTTATCCCTCGTGCTACAACCAAATCAAGGATGTTGCCATGTTTATGGGTGGCTTCTGCAACATATTGAGTTAATTCAAAACTTCCTAAAAGATTAACAAATTCCACTGCTTTAGAGTCAACACTATTATTAATATGGATGTTCATGTCTCCAGTTAAAATTATTCTATCGTAACTGACAAGTATAAAGGACATTAGCTCCCTAAATTCTGTTAGAAATACAGATGATTACTTCGTTGGCCGATATAATGTCACAACGGGCACACCTGGGTCAGTTTTCAACAAAATTGCAAGATATTCAAATGACGAAAATTCACCGAAATCAATCTAATCAGTTTAACTGTTCCAAGATTGATAACAGTTAAACTGATTAGAGAAATGGCAGCTAAGCCACCTCCCCTTTCACCTTGTCTCACAGCGTGAAAAAAGTTGTAGTTGGAGGGACAAGCCTCAATAAGAGCTGCAGCACAATCATTGTTCAGCCAGGTCTCAACTAGAAACATAAAATGCAATCCCTTCTCAGAGGTGATATCATGAATTAGAAAACTCTTGTTAGTGAGCGTTCTTACATTAAATAATGCCATACGGACAACACTACCTGACATTTTGTAGCTCAAAGGTTTTACCAGGACATTAACCAAATTACTACGAGTGCAGTCAGTGTAAGACTTGGATCTATTTTGTGACTTTCTATGCACAGTGGAAGTGGTGACAATCGGACATGCGTCCTGCATTACGGTAGACGTAATTAGTCAATTGCATGTGACCAGGTGCATTGAGTAGCAAATGATCTGTGCCAACGTCCGTGTACCCAGAAGATTGGGATGAATACCGTCTCTTGCAAAGAAAGCTGCACGCTCCCAGAAGAGGTTAAAATTGTCAATTAAAAACAATTTGTGCGTGGAGCATATAGACTGTAGCCATGTGCTGAGACTTGAAATTCTACTAAAACGCCCGATCCCTCGACCCAGGGTACTTGATGTCTGATTTTATTTTAATGTTCCTCACGATGGAGTCTCCAATTATCAAAGTAACCTGAGGTGGCCGAGCATTGTCCGGAGACCTGGTAGTTACCTGTGGAATAGTCCAAGAACTTGGCCATGGAACCGTAATGTTACAGGTTGGGTTCCGTGACGGGTCAACTGGGGTAGTGGCCTCTCCTGACACAGACGGGGGCAGCAGGGCCACCGCAAGACTTCGAGGTGGTGATGATTCCTCCTCATCTATGACGGAAAACCTGTCATCCAGCTGGAGGTTCCAGACTGGAGGGGCGTGGCTCGATTGCCGACCGCGGCGTTTATGGCGGCGCGATCCGTCCCGCGGCTTAGCCGGCTTGGGTGTGGAGCGAACGATGAGCTTGGGTCTCGCTCCCTGCCGGATCCAGTCGTCCTCAGTACAGGTCTGTGCAGTTTCACTGGGGAGGGCGATGGAGTCTCGCTCACCCACGGTGGTGACATTCGTCGCAGCGAGAGCTGGAGCAACCGTGGAATCGATGAGGCCTTCATCGTCCTGTATTTGGTAGAGGGTTAAAATTCTACCTCCCAGCTCCAGAAATGCATTGGCAGAGCAAACAGACCCATCAGAAATGCATTGGCAGAGCAAACAGACCCATCATTTTCAATCTGTCATTAGAAAAGTTGCTGGACTCATGGCTTAAGCTTCTTTTCATAATTCATTGTGTTTCGTTGACCTGCACTGTGGCCTGGAGAAGCTAAAAACACCGATCATACTGATCTACAAGTGTTTTTTCAAAATCAAATGTAGAACCCCAATTCTGAAATAGTTGAGACAAAGTGTAAATTGTGAATAAAATCAAAACGTAATGACTTTCAAATCACACCAGCAAGTATTTCATTCAGAAAAGAAGAGAGACACATGAGTCACATTCACCATTTCACTTACACCAAGGCCAAGGTGCCCCGAACATTAAGTTAGACGCCTAATATGATTGGCATGCTGTACAGTCTAAAGCACGTGTGTAAAACTGGCGCAATGGAGGGCCAAGAGGCTGCAGGTTTTCATTCTACTCAAAAACTCCAGCAGGTGACTTCACTGATTACCTCACCTTCAAGCAGAGCGAAGGGACTCATCAGTGAATCACTGATCACTGCCTGAGTTTTTGGGTGGAATGAAAACCTGTAGCCTCTTGACCCTCCACTGCACCTGTTTGACACCCCTGGTCTAAAGGAAGAGCTTTACATCTCCAGTTTTTTCATATGTTAGGCCCAAGACCCATGCCTTCAAGCACTAAAAATATGACATCGATAACTTGTGTCCCTTTTCAGATTTATACCCACTATAATGACCCAAAATATGCACCATCTATTCTGAAACCAACTTCCAAAGTTACTAAAATATTTAATACAACCATTCGGACTTTGATATTTTTTTTGGTCTTCAGAAAGTTGACTGACAGTTTGCGTACCAAGTCTCAGGGCTCTATCTTCATTAGTGACAGAATAAGAAATACATTAAATTTTGAAAAGATTCTTGTGAATTAGTATGATTGGTGTCTTTTGCTTTTTCAAGGCCACAGTACAGGCAAACCAAACATACTGAGTAAAGAAACGTAGCTTAAGCCAAGAGTTCAGCAACTTTTCTGATGACAAAATTAAACTTGTGGGTCTGTCTGCTCTGAAAATCCATATCTGAGGCCCTCAATCTCCTAAAATTAAGGCAATTTAGTTAAAATTGATGCACCCCCTTCCACTAAAATAGGCTACATTTTAGGAACTAGGAATAATTGAGTTGAAATATTTGACCTCAGTACTGTCAATGCATATGTTTTTAAATGTGCAAAGTTTCATGTAAATCAAAATTTTGATGTGGGGGGCTCTGGTTGACTTGACACAGAATGACCCAATACACAATTTCCACATGAATCATTCCGTAAAATTTTGGACCTTCTCACTTGTCCGGCCAAATACCTCAGTACTGTATCTGATCGAGTAACTGACTTACCTCCAGATGTTTCGAAAGGACAGCAAGCATCTTTTCAGCGCAGCTCCTGTGGCATAGAATGGGGTACATTTATCAACTCAGTCACAAGCACATTCTCTGAACTGTTTATGTAGCCTAGTTGGCCACTTCAGTGACCCAGAATGTGTTAATTTACTTCAGCTGTTATTGTTAGCCTAATATACTCAATATTATCTTGTTAGGAAACATAACCAAACAATTAGCCTTTTGAAATCACCACTCCACTGCGACTGAAAGCTTGTTAAAGGGGAGGGCCATATTAAACAGAGTTTGTGATCATCCTTTTGGGCATAATAAGTAAAGGGGGGGTGGTGGAGGTTTTTTTATTTATTTTTAAGACATACTGGTGGGAACTCCTTTTAGCTGAAGGCTCTTTAGATATTTGCACATGCGCAGTGTGGTTCAACAAACGCTCGCTAGAGGGCCGGTCAGTCACCGCAGTTGAATCGAAACACTGTGAAGTTGGAATCACTGAGGCACCGTTTTCTCACGTTTTTACAAGATTCTAGACTTTTTTTGACAAAAAAATTACTTTTTTAGAAATAAAAAAATTTTTTTTAATTGTGTTTGCACTGTTGTTGCCCGTCGGGAAGGGATGATCACCAACTTTTTTTATATATATGGCCTTAGGTAGTTTGGATGTCTTCCAAGTACAGTTTTAAGAAGCCAAGAATGTTAGTTGCTTTCCTCATCATCAGTATTACATTCAAACTCGTGCCGACTGCTAGCCCTCTACTAGCTAGGTGGGTAATATGTTGACGATGGTTAAGTTGCCTCATACAACCCTTCAAAATAAGGTAGCAAAATACAGCCTGTGGGCAAATGGACTCCCCGCTATCATGGGCTTTAACGTTTGTTCCAACTACCTTGCTAACAAGCTTGCTGACGAGCTAGGCTAACCGTCGCTGAATCACAATTTACTAGTTTACAAGCTAGCAAACGGTTTGTAGCAAGCTAGCAAGATTCAGTTGTAGGTCACTTAAATTAATGTTAGCAATGAAAAGCGATGGTTAAAAACCTCTGCACTGAGCATAGCATAGCTGCTAACAGTACATTACACTATGTTCCATGTAGACATTTTTACCATTGATTTTCATTCCAATCCAAGTTATAGAAACCTGCTATAGAAAATTGTTAAACAAGCTTGGCTGGCTGGCGAGCCATCAGGCTTCACTTATCAGCGACTGCATCCCAGCATACAGTTCATGATGCTTCGTTCCGAGCGTCAATTCCACTGTCAATTTTCATTTTACTGTCACTGTGGATTATGCGAAGTTGTCTGGAGACTGAGCAACTAAGGCATGTGTAATTTCAGCGTTATAGCTCCCCTTGACAGTTGCATTCCAGCGCTGAAGAACTCCTGGTATTAAGCCAGTGGGCGGAGTCACTGTCAGTCTCATCTGTCAATCATGACTTAACAACCCCCCCCCCACCCCCGCCCACCCTACTTTTTAGTAATTTTAAGAACTAATTAAAATGGCAGAAACCATCGTTGAAAAAAACTGTTTGACACGTACTTTAATTATTTACATTACATTACTTTTATTATTAAGTGTGGCCTACATTCCTTCACCAACATGGATGGGGCAGGTTTATAAAATATACTAGAGCCAGCTGCTAAATGGCGATCAAGATGTTTTGGCCTCACTCGGGACCTGCTCGAATGTCCATCGTTACATGCTGTCAGTGCTTCAAACATCAACTCACTGTTACAGGTGAGGCAGATTCATGATTGATGTAGAGAGGAGGACTCTATGCTTGCAGGCCGATCATTCGTAGGCCACACATTCAAGACAAAAATCTGCATCGTGAGAATGCTGTGGAATTTCTCTGCAGAACAATATCTTGGGTAAACTGCAGAAAGGCCTTTTCAAGTGACTATGATGGATTATGATTCCTTTAACTGAAGGTGGGCTGCACCAGGGCCTGGTCTAAGGAATTTAATCATTGAGAAACGAGGAACTGAAGTGAGGGACAGACAGGCTGAAAAAGAGGCTCTACTCACCTGACTACCTCTGAGAAGTCCTGGGTTAGTTTGCTGACTGAAAGGCAGAACTCAGGAATTTCCGTTTCATAGGGCACAGACTCGACAAGTGCAAGGAGGTGTTCGGCAAAGCATTGCCGCGCGAACGCTTCCTGGTCGGGATCTTCCATACGCGGGTTACTGTAAAGGAGAACATCTGTTGGTGTCTACAAACTAAAATCCAGCCCTAATTCTTATGTATGTCTATTTATGCCTTAACCCCAGCCCCCCGCCCCCCGCCAGAAAAATAAAACTTAAAGGGGAACAGTAACAGTTATGCATTTGCACCGTATCAGCGACATTTTAATTACAATTGTTGTGTAGAATTATTAGGGCCCGAGCACTAACGGTGTGAGGACCCTATCGAAATTGTAAGAATTTTTAAAAATTCAGTTTCACGCTTATTTAGTTGCTTAGTATCACTGATATCCATGAGTGTTAAATCCATCTCTCCTTCAGTTATTCAAAGTTCAATGTGTGTCATGTTAGTGAGAGAAACAGAGCAGTAAATATAAGCAGTAGCCCTGCATTTATCTTCTTGAAGAGGACTACTGCAGCACGGTTCGTCTTACAGTTCATGACCTCGCTGGAGCCAACAGCAATAAGGGGATCTACTGCACTGATGTTATTGAGGATGTTATTGAGATGTTCACCTGGTGTAAATGGTTGCAAATTCAGTGCAGAAACTTCATCTGATTTGTGCTCTGTGGCTGAGGCTAAAACCTTCAGTGTGAACTTACTGAACGACGCTGCGGTAAGAACAGACTTCTGCCCTGACCCCACCGAGCCCCGCCCATATTAAACTGACCCGCCCTTGATTCCAACCTCATCAGCCACTCATTGTCCAGCCCCTTGCCCATGACCCGCCCCTGACTCCACCCACCTCAGTTGGAGCAGCAGGACCTTCATGCAGATTAATGGGCTGCAATTCTGAATCATGTGATCCAGTGCCACACTGGCAAGTTGCTGGAGGGTTTCGATGACGGAGGCGGCTTTCAGGTATAGCGCATCGGCGACCCAGTCCAGGAACGGATCAAAGTACGACTTGAGTAAAGAAAGCAGCGCTGTAAGTGTCCCTAAGGCCATCTTGGACACCGAATCCAGCGGGTTCAGTACCTGAACACAAACACAAAAACATGAGCATTAAAGACAGCGAATGCTGGCCGACACTCAGCAACTAATTCAAACTCTCACCTGCTGCCATAAGCATCCCTAACACTGTCAGCTGATTGGCTGTTGTGAATTCCTACACTTTCTGACAGTTCTGAGTACTCAATATCCATTATGCGGACCTGCAGATCTCACCGACCACCATCCCATCAGCCCTCTAACATTACGAGGGTGAGACAAAAATATCGTAACATTTCAAGCACACTGGTGCGGAACAACTGGCTCATACGCATGTTAACAGCGAGACTCATGACTCATATTCATTTTGTGCAAAACAAAAAAGGTTTTTCCACAGAAATGCCCCGCTGTACATGAATCAGAGTAACGCACCACTGAGGAGGAAGCAGAGCGACAGCGCAGACGTGACGCAGGACACAGAGAAACATAAACACACAGCAGACGAGTTCAGGAGGCCGGATCCATAGATCATCATTACTAAGCTGCAGCACTGCAGTCGGATCTCGCTGCAACACACAGCAGCTTCATTCAGCTTCAGTCCATGTTCCAGATTTGCGACTGGTCCACGTTTAACTTGGTGTGGAGACCTGCTAACTCTAATCCATCTTAGTTTAACAAGCCTCAGATTGATAAGCAGGCTTACCTCCCTCACGACGACCCGGCAGATGCCCTCCATGTCTGGGAAGAGTGTCTCTGGCTGGTGCTTAGCCAGTTCATGGATTAAGTAGAGCCCCTCTATCTTCATCCACCTGCGGAGTAAGGAGATCAGTCACCATCTGTCCCTGCACTGGAACAATCCCAATCCGCTTCAGCGCCGGGCAGATCAGATCCCGCCCCAGTGCTCCACCAAACAGAATGCGCCTTATGCTGAACCAATCAGGATCAAGCCCGATAATGACCGAATGAGACTCTGTCCCCACTCAGATTTGATTCTGCCCCTCAGATGGACCAATCAGAATATGCCTTTCACTCATCCAATAATTATCAGCAGCTACACTAAACCGATTGTACAATCAGAATAGGCTGCTTCATGATTTGCCCCGAGTTTATACCAATCAAAATCAAACTATGAAATATAATATTCCCCACAGCACATGAGTAGCATTAGCTGTGAGCTATTTACCATACAATAGCATATGTCACATCTAATAATGTCCATGAAGTCATTGTGAAATGTATTCTGCATATTGCACATTCATTTTTCATCTGACTTTTGGAAATCTGAGAAAAATTATAGCAGAAATCCAATCCTGGAAATTTCATGTATTTATCTTCAATAATTCAAAAATTATGACTCATTAAAGTTGGAATATCGTACACTTGTATTTTATGCAAAATTGGGGGCCACACCCCCTTTATGAAGTCTCAATATCTCGAAAACAAATGGAGAGATGGGTCTAAAAATTTAGCACATAATCTACAGGGTACAAGAACACCAATCAAAATCCTCTTTATTGGACCAGTCAGAATCTGAGCCTGCATTCAACCAATCAAAATCAACCCACGTCCTGACCCCTGTGCTGGATTTACATGAACAAAGACCAGGGCCCTCATTTATAAACAATGCTAAAGGACAGAAAAGTTGTGAATGCCACTTTACTCGCAGATTTCAGATTTAGAAGAACAAATCTGACTCTAAAACAAATAAGTTCATAGGATTGTGCACATGCGTAAAAATTCCAAGGTGATCCTCATTAAATATGTAAAAATTGCATGCACTTTATATTACCAGTGGTTTTATAAAATTGAACATTTTTAACATATGCCACTTTTTTGTGGATTTGCAATATTTCTGGATAAAATCTGCAGCCCAAAAATACAGCCCTGCAATTCAAATACCAAAATGCACGACAATAATCACTCCAAATCACTGTTGACAGCCTGTCATATTGGAAAACCTGAAAATGAAATGTCCGCACACTGTTGAATCTGCTCACAACAATTGAGCCCCTCAGAACAAAAGTGGTCAAACTCCATTTTTTATCACTTTGAGAAAACAGCTTCCTAAGTTTCTAAGTTGTCAAATTCAGCATGACAGGAAGCATTTAGACCTGTCTTGAAGTGACATCCTTTGAATCTCCGCTTTCAAGGTCAGAAAGTATTTTGTTGTCAATGTTGATGATTTTTGTTATTTTTGCATGTTTTGCTTAAAAATGAAGAATTTTGGAGTTAGACCACTCTTGCACTACTATCTTTATTTCAGAGGTGGAACTAACAATCTTCTGGCCCATTATTGTATGAATAGATTTTACCTTTAGCATGAAGAATATGGGTCAAACGCGGAAAATTAGAAAATCGTAGTTAGAACACTGTTGTTCTGAGGAGCTCAATTACTTGTCCAACAGTTTCAGCCGATGCGGCCTTTGTTAGTTTTTTCTACCTGAGGACGGCCCCATCGGCCAAAACTGTTGAACAATAAATTATTATAAGCTGATGATTCAACAGTGTGCAGACATTTCATTTTCAGTGTAGACGTATATGTTTGTCCTGCTTCTGTTATAATAGTTTGGCACACGTGCAACCACTTGTAGCCGCGCCAGTCATATCAGGCCATTCTAAAAAACTACATTTCCCAAACATCTTACATATTTGCTATTGATAGTTGTTCTATTTCTCTCTGCGAGTTTGATATCCAGTAAACGTCTCAGTGAAGCCAATAATAAGCATTGGAACAGCCGGAAGCCCTGCTCATCACCATTCAGGAAGTTAGAAGTTTGCAAACTGCAACATACTTTTGGTTGATTGATTTTCTAAATGAGTGATTAGCAGTAGAGTCTCCCTACCATTCATCAGAGTTCAGAAGCTGGAAGCTCTTTTCCAGTTCAGCACAGGGTTCAAGGCGGAATGACAGCTCATCTGGGGGGGTGGGGGGTGGGGGGGGGGGTGTAACATGATCAGTGCGACATCAATTAGGACAAAGCATACACTGTATTACCTTTTGCTACATTTTTGTGTTCTCCGAAGTTAATTAGTTAATTGGTTAATTAATCATTTCCGTTTTGCACAAGTACTATGAAATATAATATTCCCCACATCACATGAGTAGCATTAGCTGTGAGCTATTTAATTAAAAAAATTATGACTCATTGAAGTTGGCATATCGTACACTTGTATTTTATGCAAAATTAGGGGCCACGCCCCCTTCTTGAAGTCTTAATATCAGGAAAACAAATGAAGAGATGGGTCTAAAAATTTAGCACATAATCTATTGGATACAAGAACATTATGTTGAGCGCATTTATCTGAAGCAAATCAGAATCCGTCAATCAGGAACATTTTTCGAATTTGGTGATTTGAGTTGGAATCACTCCCAAGCAAATGCTTTGCTGACTGACCATTCAAAGGGACGGTACCATTGTGCTGACTGGACATTTAAAGGGACGGTATCATAGTACAGCAAGTCACACTCAGTAGCTGCATAAATACACATATTCAGTCATGTGCAGGAAATGTTTCATGTTGGGTCATCCTTTCAAATTGTTTAGATGTTTTTGATAAGTTTATGGAACGCGCCATGACCCTTTTAGCAGACAGTAGTTTTGAGGAAATAACGCTAAAGGCGCTGTAAATAATGACGTTATCCTGGGTCTCTGCCTGTCTTTTGGTTTTCATTTTCACCTGCATTGCACTCATAAATTATGCACTGCGATGATAATACTTGAACATTACCTGTCTTTTGTGTGATATCCGGCTATTAAACTAAATCGCCTGCCTCGAAAGAAAGCCAGTAAGTTAGGTTTCCTGCATCTAGACCTTGACTATGTCTGCTTGACTGACATATAAACATACATGAAAAATGACACAAACTTGCTGTGCGGTACGGAAGTTTACCGCAGCGACATACATGAGGATCTTACAAGTGAGGGTGTCAGATGAAAGTTATCAAACAAGTTGAGCAAATTTTGTGTTAGTACTGAACTATACAACTCCAATACACCGTGATGAGAAAAAGGCATTCACGGGTGAACTTTCCGCGGTTTTTAAATTTACAGTCAATACTGACAAGCTAGCTACCTAACAAACGAAGGTTTCACAATGGTTATGGAAAGGTACTCCGTGCATGTCGGCTTGCAAGCTCAACTCACAAAAACCGCGGTGTGTCCACGGCGTTTGTGTGCTGTATGTAGCGCATATGCAGAGCAGCCAGAGTAACGTCACAGCTAAGCACCGAAAGAGAGACTGCGCTAATAAAATGGCACACCCCATTCAAGGTAGGATAGCCTGTTTGCTCGCACCCTTTGTTCGATATTTGAATAACGTGGGGGTTGAATCATCCGGAAAAGGTTAGAAGTTGAATGTATTGTTATCTGGGAACGATTTAAATGGCTAATTGCATTGGATGATAATCACCCTTTAACTCATAGTGATGAGATCTGTCAGCTCATCCAACCAGGGTCTGTGTTTTTAAGTCCTGCTTTGGAAATCATTTTTCTTTTGTTTTTGGGCGGTTCAGAATGCAAACCCTGACATTTATTGATCACAGAGGAATTCCTGGGAGAAATTCTCTGTCCCTACAGCCGGAGACGAGTCTGTCATGGTGAAATCTGTCCCTACAGGCGGAGACGGGTCTGTCATGGTGTTCTCTGTCCCTACAGCCGGAGACGGGTCTGTCAAGGTGAAATCTGTCCCTACAGCCGGAGACGGGTCTGTCAAGGTGAAATCTGTCCCTACAGCCGGAGACGGGTCTGTCATGGTGACATCTGTTTTCACACGATACTTCAGTCAGAACCATGTAACACATTGGAGGCAGGACAGACTCACCTGATGTCTCTGACAGGTTTTCGCCGCTGTGAGTCTCCATCTCATCCTCCGCTGCAGGAGGTTCTGGGTTGGCGCTCTGTCCAGTAGGGGGCAGCCTCTCCTCCTCTTGGAGCTGTGACACCGAGCTGCAGTCCAGTGCAGCAGTTTGCACTTCCTGCTCCCTGTCCAGGCCTCTGACAGGAATTTCCAGGCTTCTGCTATGAACATCCCACCACTGGGACCTTAAAGATTCATCGAACGTGACGCAGGAACTGCGGGGCTCCTCGTGAGCGCCCTCTTCTGTCAGGGCACCGTCGTGATCGGCCTGCTGGCTCTTCAGCTGCTCAGAGCTGTTTGACTGGAGGCCGCTGGGGTCGCGGGATCCTGGTGCCGTTGGTGCTGTATCTATGGGGTCTGGTGACGGTGCTGTCACTTGTTCCTGTATTCAGATGAACCCATGTCAGAGCAGAACAGATCATTTCTACCTTTGAAATAATGATTGAAAATGATTATCACTGCTTTGCCTGCTTTTTTGGGGGTCTGTGGAATAATTTATGGGAGAAGTGATTGAACATTCAGGGTTAAGATTCAGTACTGGGACCAGATTTCCATTTAAAATCACTGCTTTTAAAAGTTATGCAAAACAAACCTGTTCGGCACCTGAGCTGCTAAAGCGAAGACTCATAGGGGATATTGCTATTCGTCCACATCTTAAGAGTAAAGTTTCCACGGACTGAAACCTCACCTGTGTTGTCGTCAAGAGTTGAAAATCAATTGTCCCAGGCGTGGAGGCTGATTTCTCCCAAAATTCTGTGCTTTCCTGAATTTAGATTAATTAACATTCACTCTTAGATTAATCAGTCTCAGTCTGTCTATCTGTCTAACTGTCTGCCAATCTGGTTATCTGTTTATGAATGTAAAGCCCAGACCTCACACAACAAACACCTGCACATCTGCCACTGACTCACTCCCCACGTTCCCCCTCTGTTACATACTTCATTCATTCATTTATTTCAATTCTGCATTTATTTATCATTATTTGAGTTGAGTTATCTCTTTGTTGTAATTTTTTTATGTAATATAAATATGCCCGGCCAAAAAAAGTCACTGTTTGGAAATTAATGAACAAATTCTATCACTGGATCATTATTGAGGTTATTATTATGTTTCAGCCGGCAATAATCATTTTAACCCTGACTAATGAAGCGTGTAGCTACTCATTTCTTAAAAAAATCATGTCGGAAGTCGCATCCCCTGATGGTGGAAAAGATGTAACAGTATTTCAGAACAGGCAAGTTATTGGCCTGTATTTAGCAAAGAAAACCGTGAATGACAAAAACAAGTATGAGGAATCATTTTCACAAACAAATTTGCCACCACAAAGTCCTGACTTTAAACACATTAAAAGTTACTGGGATGTGCTGAAGAAAGACCACCGAGTGGTTCAACCATTATGTCGAGAGGACAAGATCTCAGCCAAAAATGATAGCATTTCTGATCGAAAATAAATGTTCTGGCATTGCATTTAGTTATGAAAACAATGACAAGACAAGACAAACATGCACTGTAATCAAATCTACAGGGGTTCCAACTAAATATTTGACTGTGCAACTTTTTATACATATACATAAATAAATTATGCTTTTTCTTTTCTCTCATTTGTAACCTAATTCTGCTGTTTAATTTGCATTTTCACATTTATAAACAAGTGTTTGCCACTAACATGGCAATATCCCCCGCTGCCTCAATTTTATGTGTCGTGCAAAGCCCAATGCTATATCCCCCGTTTCGTGCTAATCGCATGGCGGGGAATAATAAAAAGAAAGTTGTCCTCCAAAGAAGGGGGGTCGTAGCGGGCTAAAAAAAAAAAAAAAAACAAATAAATATAGACTGTAAAAATGTACCTCAGATATTGCCTGGGCTGCCTGCACAAGTTCAGTTGTTCTCTTCTCCACGGCATGCGCTTTGACATCCATGCGTGTTCTTTCCTGCATATAGATGAGTAAATCGTTGCCATTTCAGACAGTCGATCAAAATTTTCAACCGGAAAAAGAAAATTTCATCCAGGTGCGCGGTCAGTCTGTCCATTATTTTTGACATTATGCATGTGGGGTGAGAGAAATAATGACAAGTCGAAGAGCACTGGTCATTGATATGCACGATGTCCAGTATTCCAGACATGGTTTATATGAACTTTTGCCGACTTACTACTTGCGTACTGGAGGCGCGCACTGCATCCCCCCCCCCAGAAAAAAAAAAAACACGCACATGAACTAGGCCCATCAGCGCCACTCACAGGGCTGCGCTGTTTTTGCTCTTTTTTTCCCCAAAGAAGCACGAGGACGCAGTCGCCTAATTAAATTCTCCTCTTGCCAGTTGCGTCAGATTGTTCCAATATTTCCTCGCTGTCGATCTCCCTGTCTGTGTTTATGTTCATGATGGCAAGTCCAGTTAGTCTTCTGTCACTCATCGTGCTGAATGATCACTCAGCAAGCGCGGTGGACGCAGGCATGGTCAACAAGACTTTCAGAATGCAGTGGATTTTTGGGTAGAAATTTGCTGAGCTATCGAGGGCTTGACAAAAGTCATTACATGTTGGCTGGAGTTCATTTAACTGTTTCCACAGCTCCAGCTCCGCGTCTGCAGCATCAGGCCTCAGATGTGCGCACTCGCCTTTTATTTCCCGCCATCAATTGTCAGACTAGGCCGATATTTTATCTGGCAGCAAATATTGGCCCTTCAGGCGCGGCAGTGCTACACAGACAGGATCCCACACTTCGGTTGTGAGATGGTCAATAAAGGGAAGGAACAGATTCAGTGGCCAGTTCTCTGCGGGGCTCGATGCAACTTCACAAACGCCGCCTCCCTCCTCCCCTCAAGCAGTGATACTGAGGCGCTCGCAGTGGTCGCAGCTGTTGGTAAATCGCACTCAGGATTCTGCAAACTATTGCTGAGGGCCGTCAGATATTGAAACAAACCCTGGATGGCAGTGATGCCAATGATGACGTAAAATGACTCCTTTGATTTAGACTGAGAGTTCGCCTGAGCGAAATGACTGAGCGTCATTGCTTTTAGGCTTTTTGGGGAGTGTCTGAAATAAATTCAGTTGTTTGAAGCTTAACTTCAGTTAAACCTCATGGATAGACAGATTTTTTGCACACGAGTAAAACTGCTTGCTGACTGCTCTCGCTGTTCAACAAACTGGAGGGAACCCACGCAGACGCTGTGAGAAGAGCGGGGAAAAAAAGATACTTTTGAAGTTTTTGTCACTCCCCTAACCAATGAGTTTTCTTAGTCCTGCATGCCCCGCCCCAGAACCTCCAAAGTGAGGTGTGGAGGAGGCATCTGGACCAGATGCCAGAACCACCTCAACTGGATCATCTCCACGCAGAGAAGCTGCGGTTCTACTCTGAGCCTCTCCTGGAGGACTGAGGTCCTCACCCTCTCATCAAGGGTCAGCCCAGCTACCCTGTGAAGAACGCTCATTTCGGCCGCTAGTATTCAACATCTTATTCTTTCAGTCACTACCCAGAGCTCATGACCATAGGTGAGGGTTGGAAGACAGATCAACCAGTAAATTGAGAGCTTCGCTTTTTAGCTCCGGTCCTTCTCCACCACAATGCACCGGTACAATGCTCCGCCCAGGGACTCTAAGAAGGCTGAACTCCAAACAGATGTTGGGTGCATCTGCACAAACGAGAGGCTCCCCTCTGCAACCCACAAGCATTGTGGGGACCCTTTCATTCCAAGGGGCGAATTCCAAAAAAGTGACACTTGGCCAAATAGTTTCAAGGACCCCCACGCCTGCTGGCTGTCTGTCACCTCGAGCAGCTCCAGGTCTGGAGTTTTCGCTACTTGAAAACTTGGTCTAGAAGCATTATTCTCACATGTAGATACTTGGCACTGTGAAACTGTAGCAATGTGAGTAACGATATCACACTGACACTCATCACAGACTCGTGGGGAGACGGGCTACGGAGACACTTCTGAAAAATACGTAGTTTCAAATTTCCACAGTCGATAAAATGTACCGTCGATAATTCGGTGCATCCCTACACTAAAAAATGTCAGTGTGGACAGGAAAAAAATGAATTTTAATTAGGCCAGTGATGTCAAACAAACCTTAAGGGACCACATTATTTGATGGCGTCTAGTGATCTGTTTAAGTGCGTTTACCAAAGGGAAAAAGTGGTCGCTTTCCTTTTTCATTACGCTTGATAAGTGTAAACATTATGCTACATGCAAAGCAGTTCAGATAGATTGGAATGTTTACCTTAGGATTCCATGACTGAGTTTATGCAATTTTAGCGACATGTCAGATGAGAGGTACGAAACAAAGGCTCAGAGGAAATATACACTACAGCCCAAAGGTTTGGGGCAACCCTCAGACTTTTAATGGTGCCCAAAGTGCAATGTTACCCCTTGGTTGTGGGGAAGGCATTTATGCCTTCTTGTTACATAAAATTATTCACGTCCTAGTGACATAAAATCATGCAGCATAAAGGCATTGGAACTTAATTATAAAGCATTGTGGTCAGTGATAAATCAGTCAAGACAGCTTTAAAATGTGGTCTGAGGTCTGGAATTCACCCAAAACCTGTTGGCTTCCTGTATTTCATGTACTGAAGTCACTTCATGTGCAAAAAATAAGGAAAGTACAGAAGACGTATGATTTTTCTTTTTTATCTGAGGGCGGCCCCAAACTTTTGGCCTGTTGTGTCGCTATTAGCCTACAATTTAAGGCAGAAGTTTCCACAGGCTGTAAACTTACCTCCTTTCTCTCATGGACTAGCAAAGCAATAATCTCAGCGATGCCAGCGAATCTCAGTTCATATTCTGCTTTTTGTATCTAGATGGAAAACAATAACATTTCAGGGATAAAAGTCACTTATTTCACTTTTTTCCCTGCATAATTAAGCATGTTAGTTAGCTATTGTGGTAAATTTGACAGTTTGGGATGTAATGTACTGACACACAAACTCAGAGGCGATACTGACGACATCTTTAGAATAAGGTTTCCACAGACTGTACACTGACCTCCATTCTCTCCAGGACCCGTTTTTCAATCGTCTCCGACATGGCAGCGAGTCTCTGCTCAAACTTCGCCTTCTCCTGTATTTAGATGAATGCAAGATTCCCACATCACACATTCCATGAACATTTTCAGCCTTTTTGCTCTTTGGGTCAAAAACCAAAGATTTTTTTTTTTCTTTTTGTTATCTTTAGCTGAATATTTTTGGTGGCTGACAATTCGGTGCATCCGTACTCTCAACTAAATTGACTGAACAAGAAATAAATAGAATTTTGATTAGGCCGGGTACATCGAAATAGAATTTTGATTAGGCCTGGTACATCGAACAAACCCTGAAAGAGTTATTTGTACTGGTGGCAGGAGATTCGTTTAAGTGTGCTGACCAAAGCAAAGAGGAAAACTGATCTCTCCTGTTCTGCATGATGCCTCATTAGTGTAATCATTACGCCACAAGCTTTACGATTCACACAGACTGCAAAGTTTGCTGGAAGATTCCATGGGTGAGTTTATGCAACTTTAGTTATGTTTAGGACGCAATATACTGAACCACAGGGTAATTAGAAATACAGCTATTTATCTCCTTTTAAGAATAAAGTCTCCACAGTTTAAACTCACCTCCACTTTCTCCAGGAGCAGTTTATCAATCGCTCCAGACATGGAGGCGAGTCTCTGCTCACAAACTGCTTTTTCCTGTATCAAGAAGAAAAATATCACTTATTTTCCAAGAGTTCAAAGATTCTCGTGGCGGCCAGTTCATTGGATTTATGCTCTTACCTGATTTTGGATATTTCAGAATAAGTGATATTTACATTATAGGAAACAATTTACTGCCGTCATTCAGGCCCCTTATTCTGTTAAACACTGTCATTATGAACTAAATGTTCTTTTTTTTTTAAACTAGGCTTATGCCGTCGGAGGCGACGGCTTGGGGTATATCCCCCAAACGCCCCCAATCCTCCAATTCCCCAATCCTTGAATAGACCCAATACAATATAAAAGCCCCTCTGGTCATGACCTTTCATTTGAACTTAATTTCAGGTCAATCGGACAAATGTTTCTGAAGATATGGCCAAAATGGTAATTTTCCATCACAAAGCTCCACCTGGTGGCAAAATATTGCACCATACAGGTATGATGTGATCATGTGACACGTTGTGAGGTCATGACCTTGCAGTTGCACATAGTTTCATGTCAACTGGACAACTGGTTCGAAAGATATGGCAAAAATGGTGACTTTTATGTGACAAAGCTCCACCTTGTGTCAAAATGTTGAACCAAACAGGTATAATGTCATCATGAGACATCCTCAGGTCATGACCTTTCATTTGCACTTGATTTGAGTTTAATCGGACAAATATTTCCAGAGATATGATAAAAACAGTGATTTTTCCGTTTTTGGCCCCTGATGGCCAATCTAAAAATTGCAAATTGTCCAAATCGAATCAGTTCTTCCTCTTTATGATACTTATATGCAAAACATGAAATTTCTAATTGAAATATTACTGAAGTTATCGCGTTAACACGTAGGGCGGCGCGGCGGCAGCAAAACGCCGTTCGGCGTTCGGGGATATAATTAGCCTGATTAGGATAAGAGATATTGAACCATAAACTCAAAGGAAATATAGCTATTTGACAACATTTGAAGAATAATGTTTCATGAGCAGCAAAGTAAAATTTTCTCCATGACTAGTCCACTAATTATTGTGAATATGGTGCATAGTTTCAGCACAAATTAAGCTTTTCGCAGCATATTGTTGGAATGAAAAATTCCCCTTTTGAACATGAAAATAGCTCCCTCACTTTGGATTAATAGCGATGTACGTTATATATTCTAGGTCTGGGAGCATTATTCTCACACGTACACGTATGACATGGTAACACTGCAATATGAGAAATAATGCAACACTGACACTCATCATAGACTAATGGGGTTCATGGCTCTGAATGCACATTTTAACAATACATTGTGCTTATTATAAATTTCAGACTTTCCACAGACTGTAAAATTTACCGCAGACATCGCCTGAGCTGCTGCTTCGAGCTCATGAGTCCTGTTCTGCAGGGCGGCCACCCTCCACTCCATCTGAGGCTTTTCCTGCATTTACATAAACGCACAATAACCTCATCACATTTTTCATTTGACATTTTAAGAATAATATTTCTCCAAACAGCAAATTTTAATTTCCTCCATGACAAGTCTACTAAATCTGCAATATGGTGCCTAGTCTCTGCTCAAATGTAGCTTTTTGCAGCATATTGACGGAATGAAAAATTACTTTTTCGAACAAGAAAATAGCTCCCCCACTTCGCATTAATAATGATGTACGTTATAATACACACATGAGCACCGTAAAACTTCTAGACCTCTGATCCTGAAATCACCCAACTATATCAGGTACACAATCACACATTCAAATTTACACCAGGAGCCTCAAAGGAGCTCCGCAGCACAGCCACTGTCGGCTCGTCTCGAATGATCATTTTAAGTTCGGCAAACAGAGACTCTACAGAACATTTTCATGGCCATTAAAAAATAGTGACTGAGATTTTGCAATTTGAAAAAGTTTCTTGGTCTGAAAGCATTCATCCCTCATGTAGATGTGTGACACTGTAACACTGTAGCAGTGTCAGGAAGAAATACAACACTGACACTCACCATTGACTCACACAGAGCATGGCTATGTAAGCACTTTTCAACAATACATAGCGCTTATTACAAATTTCAAACTTTCCATAGACTGTAAAACTTACCTCAGAGATCACCGGAGAGGCTTGTTCAAGCCTGACGGTTATCCTCTCCAGGGCAACCAGGTCACGGTCCATTCCTGCATTTCTCTGCATCAAGATGAATGCACAATAACCACATCGCACATTCGGTCAAAATTTTCTGGCTTTTCAGTCATTGGGCCAAATAACAAATGTGCTATTTTTTCGATTTTACCTCTAATATTTTTGGTGGCTGAAAATTTGGCCAATCCCTTCCCAAAACTAAACCGGCTAGATAAGAAAAAACAATTTAAACAAGTGTTTGCCGCTAACGTGGCTTTGTCCCCCGCCGCATGTTAATAAGTAATATCAACGGTGTATGGTTGAATTAATGATCAATGGGCATCAAGGTTATCTTGTGTCAAGAAATTTGAAAAGAATCAATTATTCCTTCTTTAGATATGGTGCAGACAAGGACCTCAGTGAGAAAATCCACAATAACTTGGTGTGACCTTGAAGGTCACCAAAATCGACTGGTGTCGGGACATTAACCTAAAACATGTTGACACCAAATTTGAAAAGAATCTGTCGCTCCCTTCTTGAGATATCGCGCAGACAAGGCTTCGGGACGCACAGACGTTCGGACGGAGCCGAATACTCTGTCCCCTTCACGCTAAACGTGCGGCGGGGGACAACAATTAGGGCAGGTACACAAAATACCCTGAAAGACCACAGCGTGCGCTGGTGTCAAGGAATCGTTTGATTTTTCTTACCAAAGAAAAGATAGAAATTGATCACTGCCATTTTGCCTAATGCTAAGCATTACGCTGCATGCGTTACAATTTACACAGACCGCAGTGTTTGCCTCGAGATCGCATGGGTAAGTTTATGCTATTTTAATTCTGTGTAGAATGAAAAATATTAGGCTACATTTTAAGAATGAAGTTCCCACAGGCTTTATACTCACCTCTGCTGTCTCCTGGACCAGTTTATCAACTCTCTCAGACACAGCAGATAATTTCAGTTCACATTCTTTTTGTATCTAGAAGGAAAACAGAAAAAAAAATCACTAATTTTGAATTTTCGCTGTGTCGTTAAGCATGCTGGACAGGTATTTTGTTAAATTAGCCCTTTTGGCCTATTTGGGGATGGAAGGCATTGAAAGATAGACTCATTAGAAATATCGCTCTTTGACGACTTTTCAAGAACTAAGTTTCCACAGGCTGTAAACTCACCTCCGTTTTCTCCAGGATTCGTTTATCAACCGCCTCAAACATGGCAGCTAGTTTCAGATCACATTCTGCTCTTTTTTCCTATATGGAATAAAAAACATTTCAGAGAAAAAAATATCACTAATTTTGCATTTTTGCTGTGTTATTAAGCACGTTAGATATATATTTTGGTAAATTAGCCAGTTTGGGATGTACTGAAGATACTGAGGAAGAGACTCGTCTTCAGACGACATCTTCAGAATAAGGTTTCCACAGACTGCAAACTTACCTCCCTTCTCTCCAGGATTCGTCTTTCAATCGCCTCCGACATGGCGGCTCGTGTCCACGCACGGTTTGCTTTTTCCTATATTTAGAAGGAAAATATCACTTATTTTAGCAAGAGTTCAAAGATTCTAGTGGCGGCCAGTTTATTGGATTTATGCTTTTACCTTATTTTGGATATTTCAGAATAATTGACATTTACATTATAGGAAACAATTTACTGCCGTCATTCAGGCCTCTAATTCTGCTTAGTGATGCCATTATACACTGTATGTTCAATAATTATTTTTTAAATTCACCTGATTAGGATATGATATATTTAACCAAAGACTCAAAGGAAATCTACCCATTTGATGACATTTTAAGTTTAATATTTCTCTAAACAGCAAATTTTAATTTCCTCCATGACAAGTCTACTAAATCTGCAATATGGTGCCTAGTCTCTGCTCAAATGTAGCTTTTTGCAGCATATTGACGGAATGAAAAATTACGCTTTCGAACAAGAAAATATCTCCCCCACTTTGCATTAATAATGATGTACGTTATAATACACACATGAGCACAGTAAAACTTCTAGACCTCTGATCCTGAAATCACCCAACTATATCAGGTACACAATCGCACATTCAAATTTACACCAGGAGCCTCAAAGGAGCTCCGCAGCACAGCCACTGTCGGCTCGTCTCGAATGATCATTTTAAGTTCGGCAAACAGAGACTCTACAGAACATTTTCATGGCCATAAATAAATAGTGACTGAGATTTTGCAATTTGAAAAAGTTTCTTGGTCTGAAAGCATTAATCCCACATGTAGATGTGTGACACTGTAACACCGTAGCAGTGTCAGGAAGAAATACAACACTGACACTCACCATTGACTCACGCAGAGCATGGCTATGTAAGCACTTTTCAACAATACATAGCGCTTATTACAAATTTCAAACTTTCCATAGACTGTCAAACTTACCTCAGAGATCACCGGAGAGGCTTGTTCAAGCCTGACGGTTATCCTCTCCAGGGCAACCAGGTCACGGTCCATTCCTGCATTTCTCTGCATCTAGATGAATGCACAATAACCACATCGCACATTCGGTCAAAATTCTCTGGCTTTTCACTCATTGGACCAAATAACAAATTTTTTCTCAAATATTTTTGGTGGCTGAAAATTTGGTTAGAATGGATTTATGCCGTTTCACCTGTATTTCAATGATTACAAGAGCAACTGATAATTCTGTTATGTGATTCCACAGAGTCTCTTAAGCTGTGTTTTTTATTTTGCATGCTGCTTGATTATTTTGTTAAACTAGCAAACTAGCTGTTTAGGATTTCATCTGCTATGAAAGTTCTTTTTAGCATAATATCTGTTTTTTTTTTTTTTTTTTTAGATTTACCAAATAAAAACACTGAATGAAAAATATAAAATTGACTCCAGGCATAACAGTTGAGGTACTAGGGTTGTCTGGGTAAGGATCCAGGGTGGCCTGAATGAAAACATTTAGCAATTAAAGTGCAAAAATATGCATTTTCTTTGCACCTGGGAACAAAATTCAAGGTCTTATAGGTTGCTGAAAAGTTTGTTCGTGCAAGTAAAATTAGGAGACTTGGTTCTATATCCGATAGAAATGGACAAACTAGGGGCCTCCGGATGACTCACAGCTAAGACATTCATTCATCTGTGACGCTTGTGGTCTGGTGTTCGAATCCCTGCCACATCGTTACTGGCTACGGCCGGAGGTTCGCATGGACCGCATATCAATATCAGTGCGGCTGAACATCATTGGTCACCAGTAACCTCTCCAAACACAAAACATGCCTTTTCTCCATAATAAAGTTAACAATATAGTCCATTTTTCTTCGAAGTCTCCCAAGCATTGAATAAAGTGCTGATTAAACAGCTGTAACATTCACGCTGCAATGAAAAGCTAACCGCTCTCACATCCGAGCTCACAACCTTACACCTTATAAGGGAAAAAACTCACTAACTCAGTAATATCTGAATCTGAATATCTGAATGAACCAGGGATCTACCGACGTGCGTGGGCTCTATGCATTTGGAGAAACGAAAACCTCGGTATTCAATGTCTGTAAACGCGGTATAAATTCTACAGCAAAAAGCTATAATGAGCAAAATGCAAACAGAGTAGAAGTATAACCTGTTTTCTTCATTGATGCCCTCCTCCAGAGACAGATGTATCGGGTAGAAGGAACCCTCCAGTACTGTTTCATCCAAAATAATTCCCATTGACCGCGTCCGTACAACATGTATCTCGTAAATGAAACTGAACACTTCAAGCCGGTTTCGAGTGTCTTTGTTTCTTTCATATCGCATCATTTTCAGCAGCGCAATCGTGGCCAACATTCGAAGAACACAACCAACCTTACTTTAACGCTTAGCTTTGTATCCTATTCTTATTGTCCGATCAATGTATTTCAGTTATTGAGGAAAGTTTAAACACTCGGGAATTGGATAAGAAACGAGTCTATCAATACATCGTTACCGGGGAAGCTTCACGAGGGCATGAACTATAACTGTAGAGTTATAGAGTTTCACGCAGATGAATCTGAGTATATAATTGAGTGACTGGCTATCGACACCAGTACTTGGGTGGATAGATGGGAGCGCTGAATTTTTCAATGGAGGAATATACGCGTTAATCCATGGGAGGGAACTACGCATATTTTGTACGTGATGACTGTAATTGACAGTAGAATGTGAGAGAACCAATACTATGTCGGATTTTTTGCTTCACAAAACATATTTTTTTAACCACTGATTGGAATACTGTTGGCTCACTGTAGCTGAAATGGTTGCTACAGAGTACTAAGTTTTTTTCTGTCGCAAGTAATAATTTTTTAAAACTACTGGATCGATACTATGGGCAAGGATATTGACCAGTTTGCACATCAGGCTTAGCTGAGGAGTTTAATTCATGCTACTCCTGAAAAACAGGGATTGGAGGGAACTTCTCCATACACTAAATCGCGTTTCACCTCTGCCTGCTTGTGAATATTCAATAGCTGATCCGGGGGTGCCATCTCGTGTTCGAGTACTGTAACTAAGTGCTTAAATTTGAATATCTATAGACGTGAGCGTCTACATCTGCAGAAAGGGGTTAAAAGCACTTGGGAAATACTTTTAAAACAATGACATTTTTGTAGGGGGGCTAATATTTTTTCCTCGACTGTAAGCATACAGTATTTGTAACACTTGAACTCAAACCATTCAATTTTTTTTCAAAATGACTTGTGGACTTGTTCTCAAGTGCAATCCAGCATCATTTTTACTCCTGGATAAGCAAAGCTTATTGTGATGAGACTCAAGCGTCACTCAATAATCAATCAACCTAATAATCTGCCGTTAGCACGACCACGGGCTGTAAGATAAATATGATCTTGGCAAAGATGACCGGTCCCTAATTCACAAACGGCTTAACCAGGAGCTAACAACAGTGTCACTTTGATTCAGTTAACATGTTATAGATGGATAGAATAATCATGCAGATTAACGACCACCGTAAGTAATTCGTCAAATCGCTTTTAACCCCCCTTGGAAATACAAGCAACAGGTGAATATTTTGCGCACCAGCCGAAGTTAAGAATATTGGACAAGTTTGAACTGACACAACGCTGGTAGTTTTCGCCTGTAAGAAATCACACGACGTCTGAAATATTGACCAATCGCTTTTGTCACTTTTTATCCTGTGTTGTATATCTGTTTGTTTTAATGGTGTGTTGTCATGTGTACATATTTGTGAGAAGACAAAGACAAATTTCCACTTTGGTGGACAATAAAGTCAATCAATCAATCAATCAATCAAACTTTCCAAGAAACTACATTACCAATTATTTCTAAATAGGGGCCCAATGCCCATCTCCACCATACAGCCTTAAGCCTTGAACCCTCGGTACTCAGCTGACATCAGCTGGTAACTGCTTGAGTGCTTGAGGCTGCAGGAGCTTGAAATGGTATAAACAGGAATGGGAGAGCACTTCGCGATATTTCACGTTACCTTAATAACACCAAGACATCTAAAGCACAGGTGTGGATTTGGGACATTTTTATGTGCCTCCTCAGCCACCAGACAGAAGAAACAAAAAAGGCGAAATAAAATGTCCCAAACCTGCAATGGTACATAGTCTAACACGTCTTAGCGTCTTCAAAGTAAGGTGATTCATAAAGCCTGGGATGGAGTGAGGGAGGACTCCACTCTCACAGCTTCCTGTTTTATGGGGTACACCCGCCAGATACTCCAGAACCAATTGTGGCAGAGGAGCAGAAGCCCAAAAAATGGAAGTTTCCGGGGTAAAAGCTTCACTAACCTGAAATAATTTTATGTACATCGGATCATTTCCTTGCACGTCATCTTAAAAGTATCCTATCATGGCAGCAGGTGCACAGATTAGCCATTACAAGCCATTTTAAAATATGTTCCTTTGTGACATCAGATGCTGCCTATAGGTATGAAAGACTGATCAACTTCAGCCACCTAATCCGTTCCTTCAGTATTCAGGTTAGACTCTCCCCCTTGTGATGTCGCAAATGTTTGGAAACAGGTTATAACAGGTTATTGGCTTGGCACCTGCTGACATGATATGGGACCTTTAATAACCTCTCCTTTCAGCAGGATTAGTGTTTATAAAGTGCGGATTAAGTGCAGCTGAGTTTGGGCATTTTCAGAATTGGGACAGTTTTCCATATTTACTTGATGGCGCACAAACACGCTTTCAAAATCACATGACTGCAAGAGTGGTTAGCGGAACAAAGCCTCCATCTTCTAAGTCAATCTGCAGGAATCAGCCCCCAAATCCGATAACGGCTACATTTCCAGTCTCATAGACTATTATAAACTTACCTCTTGGTTTGTCTTGCTCTGGGCAGAAATTCTCTTGCACTGCGTCACTTCCATATCTGCGATAACCTGCATTAAGTCAAAAAACATTGTTCATTTCAGAGAAAATCTGACGAGCATTAAATATGATAAACATCATAATCGCTGATAAGCACAAGGCGTCCTTCTTTTTGAAGACATTTCTCTGGCCCACTGTTCTCAAACTCGGTGCTTGCGCCCCCCTGTGTATGCTGGTTTTTTTTTCAGCCACGATTACATTGGTAGAATTTGGATAAGCTGTTAATTCGCCTCAATTAGTTGCATTGCCTGTTTAGAGCCATAATGTACCATCTTAAGCCACTTTTTGATGGACATCCATTGTGCCATGATGATGAAAACCCTTGAACATATTGTGCTTATTTTTCTATGTAGTGAGGATTTACAAGAAAAAACATTTTTAAAGAGATCAAATCAGCCTCTGAGAAAATCAGTAAGCACTAAATTAGGTTGCTGAAAATGGGGTTTTGAGTTTTTCAAAATAATTCTTCTGAACTTCAATTAAACCTGAAACAAAATAGGTGTGACTCTGTTGTTTGCCAAATGACCACCTGTCAACAGTTTCACCGATGAGGAACATTGTTCATGTTCATGAAATATTTGGTTCAATCATTTCTCTCTGCAATTATTTATACTAGACTCTTTTCTATTCTATTCTATTATATTATATTATATTATATACACAACCCCAATTCGGAAATAGTTGGGATGAAGAGTAAATTGTGAATAAAATCAAAATGCAATGACTTTAAGATCACATGAGCCAATATGTTATTTACAATGAAACATAGATAACATTTCAAATGTTGAAAGAGACATTTGACATTTTTATCCAAAAAATGAGCTTATTTCAAATTTTCTGGCTGCAATAAGTCTCAAAAAAGTTGGGACACAGGCAAAAAGGCAACTAATATATAAGAGAATCAGCTGAAAGAACATTTAGCAAGTAAGTTAACTGGCATCAGGTGTGCAACATGATTGACTATAAAAGGGATGTCTTAGAGGCTGAGTCTCTCAGAAGTAAACATGGCCACTGGCTCTCCAACCTGTGAAGGCTTGCGTAAAAAAATTGTAAAATACTTTAAAATGTCAAATTGCAAAGGCTTTGAAGGTCTCATCGACGACAGCGCATAACATCATCGAAAGATTCAGAGAAACTGGAAAAAATCTCTGTTCGTAAGGGACAGGGCCGAAGACCTTCACCGGATGACCGTGATGCGCGGGCCCTCAGCTCCACTGCAGCACTCACCAGCATGATTCTGTTATTGAAATTACTAAATGAACCCAGAAATACTTCAAGAAAACACTGTCTGTAAACACAGTCTGCCGTGCCATCCACAGATGCCACCTAGAACTCTATCCTGCAGAAAGGAAGCCATCGTTGAGCATGATACAGAAGCGCTGCCGGGTTTTGTGGGCCAAGGCTCATTTAAAATGGACTGTAGCAAAGTGGCAAAGTGTCCCGTGGTCAGACAAGTCCGTATTTGACATTCTTGTTGGAAATCATGGGCGTCATGTCCTCCGGGCTAAAAAGGTGAAAGGACACCCCTCCTGTTATCAGCATTCAGTTCAAAAGCCAGCATCTCTGATGGTAAGGGGATGCATTAGATTAGTGCATATGGTGTGGGACACTTGCATGTTTTAAAAAGCGCCATGAATCCTGAAAGGCATATAAAGGTTTTAGAGCAACATATATTCCCCTCCAGACGACATCCATTCCAGGGAAGGCCTTGTGTATTTCAGCAGGACAACACAAAATCACATACTGCAGCTATTACAACATGGCTTCGTAGTATAGAGTCCATGTGCTGAACTGGCCTGCCTGCAGTCCTGATCTTTCACCCATTGAGAATATCTGGCACATATTTAAACGAAAAGTCCATCAAAGGAGAACCAAAACTCTCCAGCAACTGGAAGCCTGTATTAAACAAGAGTGGGATCAAATTCCAATGACTAAACTCAAGAAAGTGTGATTTGAAATTCATTGCGTTTTGATTTAATTCACAATTTACACTCTGTCCCAATTATTTCGGAATTGGGGTTGTGTGTGTGTGCGCGTGTGTGTGGGTATGAAATTATTATTCTTCGTGGCACGTATAGATTTTTCAAACGTGGCTGAAGAGGATAAATACCTGCTCTAAATATTAATGCACCTTATTGAGACAAGTCAACAGCTTTTAAAAATCCTAAGACTGCATCTGTGGCTGGAACAAAAACCATCATTCAGAGAGGGGCGCCAGGACTGAGTTCGGGAACCCCTGCGCTAGTCTGTGACAGGTAGACATGACTCTAACTCGCCCTAAAACCCTAAATGATTACTTCACACTTTAATGTCATCATTCTCTTAAAAATACAGTTGATGTGATCATCCCCAATTAGTATTGCGTGTAAAAAGGCATAAAAATTATTGCTACATGCTTCAAAGTTTACATGGACGGCAACGTGAAACGTTACATCAGGATTCCATGGGTGAACATATTCGATTTTAGTTTTTAAACTCTTACAGAAGAAAATGTTCTGATAAACATAAAAAGTGTCAAGAGGTGCTGGGTACTTACAAATACTAGGATAGGTCAAATGCTGAGGTCAGATTACTCCACGGGGTTCAATAAAGCGTATCTTATCGTATCTTAAGCTTCAACCGCACGCTGCTGCTTCTCTGAGCCGTAACGTTATGAGGAATCGCGGCTTCGAGGCAGACATAAATACCACAATGAACATTCGCAGTGACGACACTGAAGGAGGCCCAGTGACGCTGACATGCTGTCGTAATAAACGTTCTTCCCCGAGGCGCCACTGATCCGTATTGCGGACGCAATGTAAGCAGGGCTGGAAGGGCGACGCAACCGAGCGGTCATATTTGTATGTCCGGTAGTAATCAACTATTACATTGTCCCCTATGGCAGGGCGAACCACGAGTCTTTTCAGCGCAGCAAACATTTAATCGCGTCGGCAAGACGATTCATAGGGTGCAGTTACGATGGATATATCGTGATCAATAGGTTATGTCAACGCTAATTGCTATTATCGACCTTCCTTGTCACGGTAGCGAGCTATAATCAACATTAGAGAAGTTGGGCGACACTATAGCCTACTTCAAATTAGTCAGTAACCCCTTGCTTTGGCCTCATTTATGAGATCCATGTCACACACCATAACTATTTAAGCCAGCATCATTGATAGGCAACGCTGCTTTATAATAGACTGGGCTTAGAAAGCTGTCGTTCAGGCACTTAGCTAATAGCTTTCATAGCTCGCACCCGTCACGACTCGAGGCTACACCGATCTTGCGCCAACGTAAATATGTCATCTTTATTTGAGGTCAATGCCGTCACCAACTGAAATGTCAGTGCAATATTAATGCCCCTTATTGAGGCTAAACAACAGCTTTTAAAAATCCTAAGACTGCAACTGTGGCTGGAACAAAAACCATCATTCAGAGAGGGGCGCCAGGACTAAGTTCGGGAACCCCTGCGCTAGTCTGTGACAGGTAGACATGACTCTAACTCGCCCTAAAACCCTGAAGGATTATTTCACACTTTAACGTGATCATTCTCTTAAAATACGGTTGATGTGGTCATCCCCAGTTAGTATTGAGTCTGAAAGGCATAAACATTATTGCTACATGCTTCAAAGTTTACATAGACGGTAACGTGTAACGTTACATCAGGATTCCATGGGTGAACATATTGGATTTTAGTTTTTAAACCCTGACAGAAGAAAATGTTCTGATAAACATAAAAAAGTGTCAAGACGTGCAGGGTACTTACAAATACTAGGATAGGATAGGTCAAATGCTGAGGTCAGATTACTCCACGGGGTTCAATAAAGCGTATCTTATCGTATCTTATGCTCCAACCGCACGCTGCTGCTTCTCTGAGCCGTAACGTTATGAGGAATCGCGGCTTCGAGGCAGACATAAACACCACAATGAACATTCGCAGTGACGACACTGAAGGAGGCCCAGTGACGCTGACATGCTGTCGTAATAAACGTTCTTCCCCGAGGCGCCACTGATCCGTATTGCGGACGCAATGTAAGCAGGGCTGGAAGGGCGACGCAACCGAGCGGTCATATTTGTATGCCCGGTAGTAATCAACTATTACATTGTCCCCTATGGCAGGGCGAACCACGAGTCTTTTCAGCGCAGCAAACATTTAATCGCGTCGGCAAGACGATTCATAGGGTGCAGTTACGATGGATATATCGTGATTAATAGGTTATGTCAACGCTAATTGCTATTATCGACCTTCCTTGTCACGGTAGCGAGCTATAATCAACATTAGAGAAGTTGGGCGACACTATAGCCTACTTCAAATTAGTCAGTAACCCCTTGCTTTAGCCTCATTTATGAGATCCATGTCACACTCCATAACTATTTAAGCCAGCATCATGGGGTGGTGATACTCGTTTCAAATTAAAATATTAATTTTATTCATCATTTACGGATTATCTGCAAATCTATGCACGCAGTTACAATACTCTATCACTAGATGGCACATCAGGATCAGTTATTGAATATTCACAACTGCCAGTAAACTCAAATAAGAAGCGACTCCTCATTCCCCCCAATATCTGTGCTTTTTTAGTTTCATTGGGACTCCCCAGTATAATAAAGGCTAAATAAAATAATTATTTCGTGTATTTGTATCGTTTTGTCAGTCACAAACAAGAGATGTTGCGGTACTACCTCTGACACCGGATCGAAGCAGGGTTTGTTTCAGCCGAAATACACTACATGGAGAGCAGAGAGCCCCCCCCCCCCCCCTCCCCGTAACAAGTTACATGTCAATTCATTAAACCATAACCGTCCAAAGCTGTTTAATTGAGGTAAAAAATGATCCATAAAGCAAAAATCCTACATAGTTCCTCGACTTTAATAAGCGGTTATCGAAAAATAAAAGTAATGAAGTGATTACCTGATTTCGGGCTTCCACTTCCAGCTCTTCTCTGTCGCGTGCACACAATAGCATTCGCGCGCGTGTGGAAGACGTGATCAAGGCGCTGCTATTTCACCTGGCAACAAGAAATTCTATTTTCTGATTGGCTGATAGGTTTCTGATTCAAGCAGAGCCGTCTGCCTTCGCCTCATGCATTAATAGATGACTAATCTCATTTACAGTTTATGTTACTAATGTGCGGCGAGTTTTATCACTTCTCAGCGTGAGAAATGTCATGTCTGGCGTGAGAACTTATTGAAATGCATGAGACTTGAGAGCCCTGATAACCCCAAGTCTGCATATGATGGAAAGACGTGCATCAGCTGGCGGATTTTGTGTAAACGGAATGACTCTGAAAAAGAGAGATATTGAATGAAAAGAAACTTAGAGGTATTTTTGATCTTTATAGTTACAGTAGACGACATGTAATTCAGCAGGCGGTTGGCAGTTTGCCATAAGAACTAATTCTGGTGTAAGTAGAAACTGTTTAAAGAATCTGACCTTGAAGAAGTCTCTTCTATAAAATGACAGGTACCAGCACCCAATATCTCCATGTATAACTGTGTGCTCCGGGATTTCTTCCTTTGAGATATAACCCCAAGTCCACAATCATAAGAAGTAGGCTCGGGACAACTACTCAGCTGTATCGAGGCACAAAAATGTCTTAATTAAATAGATGTCATGACCAGATTTCGATAAATTTGCTTAATCATCAATTTTCCAAAGATTAAGAATAATCCATCGACAGTTTAACACTCATCCTTCTCTGCAATGCTGCGGTAGTAACATGGTGAATTCAACGAAGAAAAATGTTTTAATCACGTAAGAAAAAAGTTACATTAAAAAAAAAGTTACACTACAACTAAGTAGTTCTTTTTGTGTTTAGTGGTCTTTTGCACTATTCAACGATGGGGCATGCCGATCAGAACGCTTCCCATGTGCACACAACCTAAATTTGGTCTTAAAATCCACAGATGAATTTATAAAATGTTATCAGTGTGTTTCCCGCATCGGAAAGTGGAGCATTTTTTAATAGTAAAATCAAGGAATGAATTCATCATCAATAAAATTTATGGAAGCAAATTTCAACCAATAAATGCTCTGTTTCATCGATCTTTGTTGCCAACTAACGCCACCCTAACGCTGCTGCAGTTCATTGTTCCGATTGGTGTATAAAATGTTTACATTGAAGGATATGAATGAACCAGTCACGTTCGTCGTTAGTCAAACTCTGATTTGCAATCATTACATTATTTATTTATGTTATTCAAGTTGTGTTATTGTAAAAATGAAAGATTTGTATGATTATTATACAAGTTTCTATTTTCCAGATTTGTATAATATTTATACAAATATTATCATAGACTTCTATTTATTACAGATCCATTATTTCAGTTGTAAGTCACTTGTGCAACGTCTAGTTATGATAAAAGTTAATATAATGTGTGTCTCAAAAATAAAATTTCAAAAGGTAGGTCACAAATATATATATAATTTACCACATCCTTGAAGAGCTTTTGGTGCCAAGAATAACCCTCTTGCTTTATACATGTATAATGATTTGATAATTACATGAACACCCCTGCTTCTTGCTTAAAACCGTGCAGATCACGGGCATCCAAGATACTTGGATTTATGATATCATTTGCTGTTTATAAGAAAACTTATGCATTGTTTGAAGGATTGGCTGAATTTAGTTTTAACCTATGTCTGACCCTGAAGAGACTTATAATGTTGGCAGTTGTTCAGGCACTAGATCATAGTGGTTAGGCTATCAATTACTATCAGGACTGAATTTAGTCCACCCTTACACCTTATACCAAGTGTTTAGAATGTAAGCCAATGGCTGGTATTCACAAAGAATGAATATGTTTATTCCTGGAATAAAATAAATCATGGACTAAGTTTAGTTAATCAGCTTCATTCCATCGAGGCGTATACAAAAGTAATACACCATACAGCGATACTGGCCTCTGCCACCACAGCCACAAAACAATTACAAAGGAAACACTGAACCATGAACAGCAAAGCAACAGAATTCCCTGCTATCGCAGCTCAACTGCATGCTGGTAACCCCCTCTTTTACTGGGACAAAATCACAACATCCTTACTGAGACACAAACCACTGTGCAATACATTAAACTGCGTATGGAACAAAGTCATAATAAGCACAGCAGCTGCAACAGCAGCGCTTAACAACAGCAATGAACAGCAGCAGAAGAATAAATAGGCACTTATTCATTATGGCTAAAGCAGCTGTAAAATAGAACCAGCCTTAAAAATTAAACAGTGCAATATGCGTCAAATTTGTGGGATAAAATTCCCTGAGAAAGAGTTCCATACCCAACCTTCACTTTCCTTGGCTTTTTTTAAAATTTAGCCGTAGCCTTTTAAAAGGGGCACAATTATTTTGAGGGGTTTCATTAGTGAAAAGGGGGCATATAATTTAATATATAATATTGCCAATGCATATGCTGCGCCTGCCCTAGAAACCTGGTGTGAGTCATCAGTCACATGTACATTATCGCTGGCTAGTAGCTGCGTGGTATGATTAACTCTCGGCCCCCAAATAGCTCTCATGCTTTGGTAGAATCCTTTTGCGTCATTAAGGTCAGCCAGTTCTTGCAGTTCCGCTGCCTTCCTGGCCCACCGTTCATTTTTCAGTTTCCTGCAGTGATGCTGGAGAACTCTGCAGCTACTCTTGTACAAAGCCGTGTTAGATCGAGTGACTCTGCTGAGCAGATTGACTCTTGCTGCATCTCTTCTCTTAATCAGCTCTTGTAGCTCCAAACTATCCTTGTCAAACCAGTCTTCATATTTCCTCTTCACATAGCCCAGTTTTTGCTTTGACGCAGCATACATTACTTTGAATGTTGAGCAGCATACATGATTTGAATGTGTCCCACAGCTGATCCACGGATTGTTCTGTGTCAGCAGAGATATCATCCAGCTCGTCATTCAGGATATTCTACAACTCCTTCCACAGGGAATTGCCTTTCAACCGGTAGACATTGAGCCTGGTACTTGGTTTGGGTGATTTCTTCATCTTCTTACACACTTCAAGCTTCACAGCTGATTTCATGATGCGGTCAGCGGTCAGCGGTCAGCACTGCAGTTTGCGCTTCATGATCGCTTAAATTGTTGAAATGAATTAAACCACTGTTTGACATGCCTTTGTGTAACTGGCCTTTGTGTAATTTTCAATTACGCTGATTTAAATGCACCAAAGTGCGCGTCCGAATGAATGACAGTCGCCTCACTGTAACGGGGAGAGCTAGCAACGTCTCATACTGTGGATTGTTTTCCGGAGTTATTGTATTGTCATTCATTCATTTTCTATACCCGCTTATTCCTCACTAGGGGCGCGGGGCGAGCTGGAGCCTATCCCAGCTGACTACGAGCAAAGGCAGGGATCCACCCTGGACAGCTTTCCAAACCATCGCAGGACGCACACACCATTCACTCTCACACTCATACCTTTGGGCAATTTAGTGTCTCCAATTAACCTGATATGCATGTTTTTAGACTGTGGGAGGAAACCGGAGTACTCGGCGAAAACCCACGCGAACACGGGGAGAACATGCAAACTCCACACAGAAAGGCCCCAGGCCAGATTCAAACCCACGACCTTCTTGCTGTGAGGCAGCAATGCAAACCATTCTGCAACCGGGTTAGGGTTTTGGGGTTTTTTTGTTTTTAAATGGCACTAAATAAGGGTGCTAAAAGCCTCCGTTTCTTTGTCGTATATCGCCGCTTGGTCAGGTAGTGTCACCAAATGATGAGTTGAGATGAGATTGTGCCAGTTTTGCAGAGATTCTTAAACTCTTGGGTATTATGCGCGTAACTGACACTTTTTTAAAACCTCAACTAGGAAAAAGAGGGGACAGTAATGAAAATGAATATTAAGAAAAGAAATCAGTGATTTGTACATTTACTTTGTTCTATTTCATCGTAAACAGTACGAAGACAAGATATCTAACAACATGGCTGGTAAACTGCCTTTTTTTGTAAATGAACACACATCCCGCCCATTCAGGCCTCCAAAACAGGCCAAAAAAGTTGCAACAAGGACAAATTTAAGACTACTCATGAGATGAATGAAAAAATTGAATAATGTTATGATTTGGAAGAGCTGATGTCAGCTGATTGCAATCATGATTTGGGATAAAACAGCATCCAGGAATATACGAGCCCTTAAATGTGGGGGAAAATTATTGAGGCACCAATTCAGATTAAACTTGCCGAAGTTTATCCTAAAGTATCCGAAATAACCACAATAACTGTATTGAGAAATGTACTTGGTGGTGTCCTTGAAGGACCCCTATTATGCCACCAGGTGCACGGCTAATTAGCCATTATGAGCCAGTTCAAAATCTCCCCTTCCTGACATCACAAGGGGGAGTGACCACACAGAATAATGAAATCTGATTGGATCAGTTGAAGGTGATCAGTTCTTCTTGCCTCTGGTTAGTTACTTCCCCATGTGATGTCAAGAGAAAAAAGATTTTGAAATGGCTTGTAATAACTAAATAGCTTTGGTTGTGCTCATGGTGACATTTAAGCAAACTATATATTTGATGATATCGCATTATACCTGTCTTGCAGAACACAGGAAATATGTTCAATGCTATATTTTTATGGTTTAAAGGTCTATATGAGTCTGCAATTGTTAACTTGACATTAAGGTTTATGACAAATAAGAGAGCACAGAAAAACACATCAAGAATATAAATTTTATAAGGGTTGATAAGGATGATGTGATAAATAATTAAAAATCACTTAAAATGAGATTTTCAACGTCATCTACCAATTCAGGAACAAGATGACCTTTCATTCCTTGCCACAACACCACCTGAAGGTATCTCTGTTAATGCTTGTCAGCATTTTTACATTTATGTAGCCAATCACTACGTGAATCGGGGAACAGTAATTTGAATGCATGTGGGGACCTCTGGTGGTCAGTTTGGACCCCTGGTTTCCAAACTAATTAGGCTGGACTTGCCGTATATACTGGTTTTTGTTGCAACCCCAAGTACGATCAATTAAACAAGCTGTTAATATGTCTTTTAGGCGGGAAATGTATGCTGAGCGCAGCTATTTCTCCTCATAAACCTTGAAGTCACGATGAATAAAACTTCCATACCAATGTTGTGAAATATTTGAAACAACTGCATAAAAAGAGAAATAAATAAATAATCAACCAAAATAAAAACAATCACTAAGTTCTTTATTGAGTTTAAAACAGCACAAATAATATTTAAAGTAAAAAATAACTTACTCCCAGGAAACATAAATAAACTGTTCTCAGAGAGAGAAGGAGGCTATAATCTAAGAGGGGAACTGAACTTAAAAATAAATCGTGTCAGAACTACCTTGAAAAGCATGTGTGTCTCAGTCTCTGGGGTCAAATTATGGAACAGTTTAACAGATGAATTAAGGAAATGTAAAGCCATTGGCAAGTTTAAAAAAACATATAAAAAACAAATTTTAAATAAATATAAGGATGAGGAACAGCAGTTTGACCCAGGACGGTAATGGCAGGGTTAAGAAAAATGTGGATACATTGTCTTGTTATGTCTTCTTCTGTGTGTGCGCAGGGGGTTCTAGAAGTATAGAAATTCAGTATTATATACAGGTGCAATATTCTGTGTATATTTGTATATAAGTAGCCCATTGAATATTATTGTCAACAAATTGTAAGTATCATTGGTTCTTGAATAGACGGTGAATGTTGTAAATATAATAATAGAGAATTTAATAACTTGACTGTAGAATATGGTAATACAAGGGGTAGGATTAAATAAGTTCTTACTTCTTCCTACTCCTTTTCGAGCATACAATCTTGCTGCTCATACCAGACAGTTATCAACAGTTTGCTTTTTGTTTTTGTTTTTGTTTTTGTTTTTGTTTTGGTATTGGCATGGTGGCCATTTGTTTTGGTGATTATCTCTGTTTTATCTTTTAACGTGTTCGAAATAAAGATTTCGAAATAAAGATTTCATTTATTTGTTAAACCACTGAGGGTGCTAACCTGGGGCAACCCAGCCCGGGGCTTAGCAAAACTCTGGGTTAATGAGTAGTAATAGGAACGAAACTGTCATGGTTTGGAGGTATTGAGAGCTTTCTTTGTTGCTCTCGTCCGGGATGATATCGTTTGCTCCCTATCGGATTCCTGGGCCAGCTGGCATTGATTGGGGGCGTTGCCCGGACTCTATTTAGGCACCTATTTCACCTTGCTCCTGTTGCTAGAGTGTCAGTGTTTCTCCTGCGCTTTAGCCGGTAAGGTCTCTAGAGAGAGTATTGTCAGGGACTTTAGCGGCATAACAGGTTTAGTGTTGGTAAGCAATGGAATCTTTGGTTTATTTCCCTTTTCTTTTGGTTTCCTTGAGCTCGCCTGTTTTCTACCACGGATGGCGTCAGGTCCGTTGGTAGCGTGAGTCTCGTTATTTCTATTTGCTTTTAGTCTCTCAGCACGCTATGGGTTTTGCCTTTTATTTCTGGCCGCTGCTATTGGCGTCCTCTTCCAGCACCCATCACAGGAACTCAGAGATAACAAGCCTCCAGGGCAGGAAAAGCTTAACCCGGGTGGAGCTGGTTAGGCAGTGTGTAGTGGGAAAGGAGTAAAGTATCAGTTTGATTTCTTCTTCTTTACTACTTTTTTACTTGCTGAATTTCTTTAGGCAGTAAGTTGGTCAGTTTGGTTAGCGCACACCATTCACTCTCACACTCATACCTTTGGGCAATTTAGTGTCTCCAATTCATCTGATATGCATGTCTTTAGACTGTGGGAGGAAACCGGAGTACCCAAAGAAAACCCACGCAAACACAGGTAGAACATGCAAACTCCACAAAGGAAGGCCCCAAGCCTGATTCGAATCCACAACTTTCTTGCTGTGAGGCAGCAATGCTAACCACTGCACCACCATTTTGAAGGACTACAGTACAGATCTACAGCTCTGCATCATGAGTGAATAAAGCTAATCAAAGGGAAAATCTTAAAGACTCAGAGCAGCTACCTGAATTTCAAAGCCGATTAAGAGGCGTTTGTCCAAGCTTGCTTGTTCTACGGATTGAAAACATTGACAGGCTTTTGGCTGTGGATGACTACCAAGATAAGATTGTCAATTTCAACATATTTTGACAAACCTGAATGCTATACATTGACAAACCAATGCTATACAACTGAAATTATGGGACTCCACTGACAGGCGAAGGGTCATGATTTTCGCTATCGTTTTTGCATCTGTAATGTAGGGGAAAAAAGCCACTAGATGGCAGTACTGACATTTTTTTTGTTAAGCCAGCCTGGAGCTAGGGTTTGGGCATGTCCTGGGCATGTCTGAGAGGGGAAAGTCGCAGAGAATTGCAAAAGGTTAGGAAGGTGGGAGGGGGCTGGAAAAGAGTATATAAGGAGAAAAACTGAGAGAGTAAAGTAGTAGGAGAAATTGCAAGGAGAAGGATACATTTGACCAGACCTGTCACTCTTTTCAAGACCTGTGAAGCTCTCTTTTGTTGTGTTCCAGGGTTCTGGCCTTTGGCCAGAACAGTATTGTTTATGGTTTTAACAGTTTCATGTTCCAAGTTTCATAGTTCATAGTTCCATAGTTCATCTTCAGGTTCATAGTCATAGTATTTCATTATCCATGTTCCATGTCCATGTTTTTACTTTTCCATGTTTTTGTTTTTGCCAGGTCTGCCATGCCACTCCACCGCTTGTCTGCGTTCCGCCCCGTGCCTTCGTTGTTGCACATTTCTGAGCTCTGGTTGGCTTTGGTATTTCCCCTTCCTTCCATGCTGTGCTGATTCGGGGCTCTCTAAGCTTAATTGACAATTAACTGTTTTTAAGTTACTAACATTTACTAACACTCACTGGGTGGTGTAATTCTTAGACAGGCACATTACTAATATTACTAATTTAGACAGGGAGTTTATTGTCATGATTCCTGCTTTGCTATTTCAAGATCTTGCTGTGCTTTTCTGTTCTGAACATTCATGCTTGCTTCCAAACTGCATACTTAATTGGTACTTAAGCTGAGCACGCTCATTCTCTTAATGAGCAGGTCATGTCATCCAATCTCTGTCCATGTCTTGATCTTGCCATGCCTCTTGTTTCTCTCTCTCCAGGTGTTACCCCTCATGTCATGATTTCCAAGCCTTTATCTGGATGCGGTGGAAGTTGGCTGGCAGACAGTGTCTCAAGTTTGTTTCTAGTTGCGTCTCGTTTAGCCAAGTTCTTGTCAAGTTCCCTAGTATTTGTCCTAGCCTCTCGTCTTGTTTTGTGTATATATATTTAGTCTTGTTATTTATTTTTCTTGATCTTCTCGCCTGGAGTTTCCAGTGCCTTTTGTTTTTTGCCTTTTGCATTTATTGTTTTATAGCTCTGTGTAGCTTACCTCAGTTTGTTTTTTTGCAACCCTTTGGGCCAAGTTTTTTGTTGGCCCTCGTGCCTGTTTTGTTTTGTTTATTAATAAATCCTCATTCCCTTCTCCCCGCATCTGGTGTCTTACTGATCCCATATCATCTTTGTGGATTTTTGCCTGTGTTGGAGCATTTTCCTGTCCCAGGACATCGCACCATAGCAGCCCCATCTCAGCCACAAAGGGACTGTAACTATCTCATTTTTTTCTTTTATATTTCAATCTTGGTAAGTTTTTTTTTTTTTTTTGTTTTTTTTTTTTTTTTTTTTTTTGTTTTATTGAATCTGTTAAAGTTTTACAATTTTGTCCGTCATCCCTTGCTGTCTGATAACAAATTGGGGCCATAACACATCATAAAGGGGCTAACACAGTCATACAATATATGCAACAATATTTCAAACACAATATAGCTAGTTCTCCAGTGTAGCACAGTATCTGTTGGCAGGCTATGAAAACACTGTATAGGCGGCCCACCCTGGGACCGATGCCCGTAAAAGGGTTAGCCAGATTTTCTTAACTTCTACTTAGCCAGTAAAAATCAAATTTCCTCATACAAAACTTTCTTGAATTTCGTGAGTCAAATTTATGATGACATAGTTACCTCTGTACTATACTGTGTAAGTGCTCTGTGTAAGTGTTGCCACTAGGGCGTATATTTACTCAATAGATACTAAACTTTCTATTTGCTTGGTTTATTTTTTCACTGCTGAGGATATGATGCGAATGAAGTGACGACTCCATTAGCTGTCAGGCGAATGAGCTAACAATGGTTCTGAAGTAACAGTTTAAGTGTAGGTGTGAAGGACATTGTTGCCTTAAAATGGTCATTTGGGCTCAGGCATTGTTTCCGATTTGTCGGTTTGCATGGCCATGTCCTTGTGTAATGCTGGATGTGCAGGCATTTTGTACACTTGTTATAAAGGGATTTTGACTGTTGGTTTTATCTTCTGGGACATGAATAACATAAAAATATCTTGCCTGCCAATATTTTAATTTGTTTGATTCCCCCTTTTTCCATTTTTGTAAGCCTAATGAAAGCATAATATATTTTTCATTTTAATCTGTATTCTAAACCAACAATTTCTGGGCGGAAAAATGACCCGCTCACAGTTGTTCAGGCCCACCCCACCAAAAAAAATTGCCTATTTTCTGCCTATGCCACTGTTGCTACGTAAGTATATATCCGGGTCATTCTATAGGAGTTAGGAACTTTCCTCGGCAAAAAACGACTATTCGCACGCTGCCTAAGAGACGAAGAAATGAAAGTTTACATTGCCACCTTCTGGTAAATACGAACACTGCGCCTTCAGGTTGACTTCATCTGTGAATTTTCAGTAAAAATCTGTTCATTTTCATAGCTTAGGAAGCCTGATGGTGTGCACGGGCGGCACCGAAATTCTGCTATACATGTACGCAGCCGTAAAACTACTAAATCTGATCGTTGTCAGTGAAAGTTTTTTCCACGAGAATGTAGACGAGCAGTAACACCCAAATTTAACACAATTACATGGGGGATGTGGCAGCAGGTTTTTATCGATCAGAGTAGGTCAGTATGATCTCTTCCCTCTGTCTGAACAGCGACTCCACCCCGAAAGAGTAACATCATTTATTTTTGTCCACTGAGTTCACTTTTATGAACTTATTCTCTTACTGATGCATGCATGTATTTATCTGGTGAGTGCTACTGCCAGTGCGTACTGAATTAGTGTCGCCTATCTGCATGTCTCATGTCAAACTAGCCTTTCATCTCCCAGGTCATATGGGCCCGTTTTTGCTCCTTATCACGGGTAAGACAAATAAATTTATCCGGCCAGACAAATAAGAATATTTGGAAGAGAACTTGCCAATGAAATCACCCTGTGAAAAGTTATAGGCGATATTGGGGAGACAGCCTTTTTCTGTCTGTTTTTCAAACTATCAATCAATCAATCAATCAATCAAAGTTTATTTATATAGCACATTTAAAACAACCTCAGTCCTGTGCAGTTATGAAAATAGGGATAGATCATCATACACATATAAAATAAATAAAGAAAAACAGACGTATCCCGGGGCCTGGACTGAGACTTGAGCCTGCTTTTCAGTTCTACTGGGGCAGATTTTATAAATTCTATACACTGAATCAAATCATTAGCAGGTACCTCCACAATACTCTCGCGTATCAGGTCCCCAAGTGCCCCCTGACGACCTCAAGCATATTTAAATGATTAGAAGCACAATTTGATTTGATTTCGATTTTCCATTTTTGCCTCTCACTTGCTTGTTGTGTTGTCTTCAGACTTGACATCTGACTTGAATGGTGTTTAATTGCTGCAAAATGTTGCACTTGGCTCAGTGCTGAGTGGTTTTATTTATGTTATGTTACAGTATTTATGTTATAATAATGTCATTTTTTCTAATACATTTGTTTTAGGCTTCATGTGGAATTAAGGTGATGATCAGCAGATGGTAAAAAACGGTGGTGATAGCAAGAATACCGAGAGAAATTAGTTACGACATGGCAATACCTGTGATGGTTCTGCCCTGCAGTCCCTCCCCCCTCCTGCTGTCCCTCCCCCTCCTGCAGTCCCTCCCCCCTCCTGCAGTCCCTCCCCCCTCCTGCTGTCCCTCCCCCTCCTGCGGTCCCTCTCCCCTCCTGCAGTCCCTCCCCCCCTCCTGCTGTCCCTCCCCCCTCCTGCAGTCCCTCCCCCTCCTGCAGTCCCTCCCCCCTCCTGCTGTCCCTCCCCCTCCTGCAGTCCCTCCCCCCTCCTGCTGTCCTCGCCTCCACTTCAACAAACCACACCTGTCGCTGAGCCACACCTGTTGCTGTTGAAGTGGAGGTGAAGTGTATGATATTTAAGCTGCAGCTGCATTCAGATGCGGGAGCCCTGTGTTGTTTTGCTGCTGCTCCCGTGAGTTTTATGTTGTGTATAAATCAGCTTAATTAAACATTTCTATTTTTTACTCAGCCTGTGTGTGTGGGTCCCTTAACCACTTTTTGGGTACATGGTCTCAGTACCCACCGATTTCCTGTTTTCCTACCAGCGGGGGCTAAGTCATGACAGAATGCAGCTGCCAGTATGGGACGCAGCCATACTGAGTTTGAGGGGAGCAGTGCCAGCATTTTTTGTGTTGGGCCCTGTTTGGGGAGCAGCCTGTGTCCGGAGGTGGGCGCCGGGTTGGGCGCCAGGTGTTCCGGAGGTGGGCGCCAGGTTGGGCGCCGGGCATTGCGAAGCTGGGCGCCAGGTTTGGGGCCGGGCCTTCCAGAGGTGGGCGCCGGGCCTACCGGGGTTGGGCGCCAAGCCTTCTGGGGTTGGGCACCGGGCCTTCCGGAGGTGGGCGCCGGGCCTTCCGGGGTTGGGCGCTGGGCTTTCCAAGTTTGGGCGCCGGGCATTCCGGGGTTGGGCGCCGGTCCTTCTGGAGGTGGGCGCCAGGTTGGACTCTGGGCCTTCCGGGGTTGGGCGCCAGGCCTTCCGGAGGTGGGCGCCAGGTTGGGCGCCGGGCCTTCCGGAGATGGGCGCCGGGCCTTCCAGAGGTGGGTGCCAGGTTGGGCGCCGGGCCTTCCGGGGTTGGGCACCAGGTTGGTCACCGGGCCTTCCGGAGATGGGTGCCAGGCCTTCCGGGGTTGGGCGCCGGGTTGGGCGCTGGGCCTTCCAGGGTTGGGCGCCGGGCCTTCGGTGTTTGGGTGCCGGGCCTTCCGGAGATGGACGCCAGGCCTTCCGGGGTTGGGCGCCGGGTTGGGCGCTGGGCCTTCCAGGGTTGGGCGCCAGGCCTTCCGGGGTTGGGCTCCGGGCCCTCCAGAGGTGGGCGCCAGGTTGGGCGCCGGGCCTTGCGGAGCTGGGCGCCGGGCCTACCGGGGTTGGGCGCCAAGCCATCTGGGGTTGGGCACCGGGCCTTCCGGAGGTGGGCGCCGGGCCTTCCGGGGTTGGGCGCTGGGCTTTCCAAGTTTGGGCGCCGGGCATTCCGGGGTTGGGCGCCGGTCCTTCTGGAGGTGGGCGCCAGGTTGGACTCTGGGCCTTCCGGGGTTGGGCGCCAGGCCTTCCGGAGGTGGGCGCCAGGTTGGGCGCCGGGCCTTCCAGAGGTGGGTGCCAGGTTGGGCGCCGGGCCTTCCGGGGTTGGGCGCCAGGTTGGTCACCGGGCCTTCCGGAGATGGGTGCCAGGCCTTCCGGGGTTGGGCGCCGGGTTGGGCGCGGGGCCTTCCCGGGTTGGGCGCCGGGCCTTCGGTGTTTGGGTGCCGGGCCTTCCGGAGATGGACGCCAGGCCTTCCGGGGTTGGGCGCCGGGTTGGGCGCTGGGCCTTCCAGGGTTGGGCGCCGGGCCTTCCGGGGTTGGGCTCCGGGCCCTCCAGAGGTGGGCGCCAGGTTGGGCGCCGGGCCTTGCGGAGCTGGGCGCCAGGTTTGGGGCCGGGCCTTCCAGAGGTGGGCGCCAGGCCTACCGGGGTTGGGCACCGGGCCTTCCGGAGGTGGGCGCCGGGCCTTCCGGGGTTGGGCGCTGGGCTTTTCAGGGTTTGGCGCCAGGCATTCCGGGGTTGGGCGCTGGTCCTTCTGGACGTGGGCGCCAGTTTGGACTCTGGGCCTTCCGGGGTTGGGCGCCAGGCCTTCCGGAGGTGGGCGCCAGGTTGGGCGCCGGGCCTTCCGGAGATGGGCGCCAGGCCTTCCAGAGGTGGGTGCCAGGTTGGGCGCCGGGCCTTTCTGGGTTGGGCGCCAGGTTGGTCACCGGGCCTTCCGGAGATGGGTGCCAGGCCTTCTGGAGGTGGGCGCCAGGTTGGGCCCCAGGCCTTCCGGAGATGGGCGCCGGGCCTTCCAGAGGTGGGTGCCAGGTTGGGTGCCGGGCCTTCCGGGGTTGGGTTCCAGGTTGGTCACCGGGCCCTCCAGAGGTGGGCGCCAGGTTGGGCGCCGGGCCTTGCGGAGCTGGGTGCCAGGTTTGGGGCCGGGCCTTCCAGAGGTGGGCGCCGGGCCTACCGGGGTTGGGCACCGGGCCTTCCGGAGGTGGGCGCCGGGCCTTCCGGGGTTGGGCGCTGGGCTTTCCAGGGTTGGGCGCCAGGCCTTCCGGAGGTGGGCGCCAGGTTGGGCGCCGGGCCTTCCGGAGATGGGCGCCAGGCCTTCCAGAGGTGGGTGCCAGGTTGGGCGCCGGGCTTTTCAGGGTTTGGCGCCAGGCATTCTGGGGTTGGGCGCTGGTCCTTCTGGACGTGGGCGCCAGTTTGGACTCTGGGCCTTCCGGGGTTGGGCGCCAGGCCTTCCGGAGGTGGGCGCCAGGTTGGGCGCCGGGCCTTCCGGAGATGGGCGCCAGGCCTTCCAGAGGTGGGTGCCAGGTTGGGCGCCGGGCCTTCCGGAGATGGGTGCCAGGCCTTCTGGAGGTGGGCGCCAGGTTGGGCGCCAGGCCTTCCGGAGATGGGCGCCGGGCCTTCCAGAGGTGGGTGCCAGGTTGGGTGCCGGGCCTTCCGGGGTTGGGTTCCAGGTTGGTCACCGGGCCCTCCAGAGGTGGGTGCCAGGTTGGGCGCCGGGCCTTGCGGAGATGGGTGCCAGGTTTGGGGCAGGGCCTTCCAGAGGTGGGCGCCGGGCCTACCGGGGTTGGGCACCGGGCCTTCCGGAGGTGGGCGCCGGGCCTTCCGGGGTGGGGCGCTGGGCTTTCCAGGGTTGGCCGCCAGGCATTCCGGGGTTGGGCGCTGGTCCTTCTGGACTTGGGCGCCAGGTTGGACTCTGGGCCTTCCGGAGATGGGCGCCGGGCCTTCCGGAGGTGGGTGCCAGGTTGGGCATCGGGCCTTCCGGGGTTGGGCGCCGGGCCTTCCGGGAGTGGGTGCCGGGCCTTCCGGAGATGGGCGCTGGGCCTTCCGGAGGTGGGCGCCGGGCCTTCTGAGGTTGTGCGCTGGGCTTACCGGGGTTGGGCGCTGGGCATTCCGGGGTTTGGCGCCGAGCCTTCCGGAGGTGGGCGCCAGGTTGGACGCTGGGCCTTCTGGGGTTGGGCGCCGGGCCTTCCGGAAGTGGGCGCCAGGTTGGGCGCTGAGCCTTCCGGAGATGGGCGCCAGGCCTTCCGGGGTTGGGTGCCGGGCCTTCCGGAGATAGGCGCCAGGCCTTCCAGGGTTGGACGCTGGGCCTTCCGTGTTTGGGCGCCGGGCCTTCCAGAGGAAGGCGCCAGGTTGGGAGCCGGGCCTTTCGGGGTTGGGCGCCTGGCCTTCAGTGTTTGGATGCCGGGCCTTCCGGAGATGGACGCCAGGCCTTTCGGGGTTGGACGCCGGGTTGGGCGCTGGGCCTTTCAGGGTTGGGCGCCGGGTTTTCCGGGGTTGTGCTTCGGGCCTTCCAGAGGTGGGCGCCAGGTTGGGCGCCGGGTCTGCCGGGGTTGGGCGCTGGGCCTCCCGGGGTTGGTCGCCGGGCCTTTTGTGTTTGGGTGCTGGGCCTTCCTGAGATGGGCGTCGGGCCTTCCAGGGTTGGGCGCCGGGTTGGGCGCTGGGCCTTCCGTGTTTGGGCGCCGGGCCTTCCGGAGATGGGCGCCGGGCCTTCCAGAGATGGGCGCCGGGCTTTCCAGAGGTGGGTGCCAGGTTGGGCGCCGGGCCTTCCGGGGTTGGGCGCCAGGTTGGGCACCGGGCCTTCTGGAGATGGTTGCCAGGCCTTCTGGAGGTGGGCACCAGGTTGGGCGCCGGGTCTTCCGGGGGTGGGTGCCGGGCCTTTCGGAGATGGGCGCTGGGTCTTCCAGGGTTGGGCGCCAGGCCTTCCGGAGGTGGGCGCCAGGTTGGGCATCGGGTCTTCCGGGGTTGGGCGCTGGGCCTTCCAGGGTTGGGCGCCGGGCGTTCCGGGGTTGGGCACGGGTTTTCCGGAGGTGGGCGCCAGGTTGGGTGCTAGGCCTTCTGGGGTTGGGCGCCAGGTATTCCGGAGGTGGGAGGGGCCAGGTGTTTGCCTTTGGGGGAGGTTACAGTGATGGTTCGGCTCTTCAGTCCCTCCCTCCTCCTGCTGTCTTCGCCTCCACTTCAACGAGCCACACCTGTTACTGAGCCACACCTGTTGCTCGTTTAAATGGAGGTGAAGCAAATGAGAGCTGCACTGCTAGTTTGGCACTGCATCTGCACTCTGATGCGGGAGCCCTGTGTTTGTTTTTGTGTTGGAGTTTTATATTATCAGTTTAATAAAACATTTCTATTTTTCACTCAGCCTGTGCGTGTGGGTCCCTTAAACACTTCTTGGGTGCATTGTCCCAGTGCCCGCCAGATTTCAGCCGGCGGGGCCAAACCATGACAATGCCATAGCTTCAAAAACAACATTTGAGATTTTGTGAATAATGAAAATCATTTTACTGTTCATTTATTTGACTATATTTAAATTAGTTCATAATTTGTGTTCACTGAACAAATTATTTGTGCATATGAAAGCCACTCAATGGAAGTAATTCCCAAAATACAGTATGGCTTATGCATTACGATATACTATATTAAAACTATTTAAACTCAGTTATTAAAAAGTTTTTTAAATTGTTTACATGGGGGGGGGGGTTGATATAGAAATTTAAGCGATTCTTGCAGAAGCACCAAATTAGTCGTAAAGCATCCTCGCTAAGCTGTAGAGAGGTGGCATCTTTTGAAATTGGTGTATCAAACGTCTGCTTTATTTTAGTTAGTCTTTAAATCCACACCTGCCATGAAAAAATTACTTTTCCTTCCTGCTATTCAATCTGTTTGGTCTATTTATTCACCTCGTGCTTCTGCTAAACACCTTTGGTACAGGAAAACAAACGGATCACCCTGATTTATTTGAGGAACTGTGCAAACTCTTTGAGACTTGGAAGGGTGTGTCTCTCGCTCTCTCTCTCTCTCTATTGATGCCACAACAAAATAGACACACACTACTTGTGTTAATGGAACCCGACCCAAAAAAGGGCGGGGAGAATCAAGTGTCTAACTGATTGGTGGGATTAAAAACCTTCCCCGCAATGGCTCTTTCTGAATACGGTTCGATATCTCTGCTGTACGGTAAGCCCCTAAGCCTTCTGTAGAAACGCATTTGGTTGATGCGAACATCATTTTGAATGGTCAAGCAGAAGCTGAATTCTCACATGGAAATGGGGAGGCAAGTAAATGTGCACCTTTTTTTCACCTTGTGGCAGAGTAGTTTCAGTAATTTAGCACTGTTTCACTGTTTCAATGCGCCATCACACAGAGTATCAGGCCTTGCGTCCCTAATTGGCTGCATTCTTCACTACTCAGTAATTGGGTGTAACTCGAGCTTTTCCACCTTTTTTCCTGTATAAATTACAAGAGCGTGCAAATAGTCACACGCACACCTTTAAACCCAAGCTAGATTAACAGTGCTGCTGCAGTGCAGCGTCATTCTTCCTCCTCTCCGCCTCAGTAGAAATTGCTGATTTTTTTCTGGGCCAGCGTGAGGCGCTCCAGCCGATTCTGCATGTCGATCCTCCTGCGGCTGACATCCGTTTCTTCGCTCAGGATCTCGTTGACGTTTGCTTCATCCATCAGGTTAAGCATCTCCCGGCACAAAATCTGAGCCGATTCTTTCAGGAGGAAGAAGCGGATCAGCATCGGCACCTGGTCGGCCAGCCGCTGAGAGACGATCTGTGGAACAGGGAGTGGAGGAAGAGGTGATTTTATTGGACGATATTTTGTGTGAAAATATAAACAAACCTGACCCCTGCTCAATTTTAATTAAAGTTTGCCAAATGGTAGGATCCGTTTTGCCAACATGTTCTCATCCCGACTCGTCTTATTGTGACTCGACCTGACCAAGCGTTGATATAAAACAAAAAAGGAGACTTTTGGTGTGATTATTTGACGTTTAGGGTCAGGGTTGGAGTTAAGGCTTAGGGGGTGGGGTTTGTTTTAAACTGGTGCTGAATAAGGGCACCAAAAGCCTCCTTTTCATCATATATATCGCCGCTTGGTCAGGTAGTGTCACCAAACTGTCACCTTGCTAGTTTTGCTGATTCTTAAACCCTCAGTCATTACGTGTGTAACTGACACTTTTTTTAAACCGCAAGCAGGAAAATTGAGGGGAAAGTACTGAAAATGAATATAAAGAAAAGAAGTCAGTGATTTCGAACTTTACTTGTATTTCACAGTAAACAGTTTGAAGACAAGATATTTAACTACGTGGCTGGTAAACTTTAGTTTTTTTGTAAATAAGCACCCATTCCTCCCATTCAGACAAAAAGTTGTAACAGGGACAAATTTTAGACTATTAATAAGATTGAAAAAATTTGAATAATGATATGATTTGAAAGACCTGATGTCAGTAGGTGATGGGAATCATGATTTGGGATAAATCAGCGTGAAGGAAAGGCCTAGTCTCTCAGGAGTAAAGCTGGGTCCAAGGAAAGCGTAAGTCACACATGCCATGTGCACTGAAAACCCCCCAACCCGGACAGATGCTGGCTTTGGGACTTGACGCTGATAACAGCCTGGGATGTGCTTGTCATCTTTAGTCCATGGATCAAGTTAGCTGATTTTTTACCTCCCTAAAAACCACTTAATGTTGACCTGTCAAACTACAAAACATGCCTGTACATTGCAGGTGTCGGTCTTGGGTGACACCAAACCCGGAGAAGACAACACATTTGGAAGCCCTGACCAGGTTTCGTTATATATTGGTTTGATTTACTTTCTAGTACGGTTTTCCAGGTATCTGAATGGCTGAAACATTTTCAATCTTTCTAGTTTCAGTGGGTAGATTTAGATCTGACTCGATAAAAGTGTTCAAAGTCCTGCTCCAGATGAAGCTGAAATGTTTATATTTCTTGACTGTATGGATATAAAAATCCATTTAGTAAGGAACTCACAAGATTGACTTGCTAACCCACGTTTTCACTGATTGTAATGACTTCACACCCATTTAATTGTGCGTTTCGCATTAAAGCTCATTGTCTACAGTTGAACTTGACTTAAGCACTTGCTGCACATGGTAATATGAAATTTCATGGAGACGGCTGATTATAATACAGCACAACTGAAAAGAATTGTTACAATCTCAAGCCTGGTAAGTGATAGACCCCATGGGCCTCTTGTTTAAATCTATTATGCACCGTGGAGGGAAAAATGTGCCCAAAGTCTGACCCATCTGTATTCATTACTTTCAAAGTAATTCATTCTTCTTCTGGAAAACATGTGCATCTGGACTCCTCTTCGCTCTTGAGGGACTAGTCCCTTTTTTGGGGTCTCTTCTTGTACTATAACGTGACTTGATTGCCGGTTTAACATCAACTTATAACTTCAAGTTGCCCCATCATTATCAGTCCTATATTACCCCTGTACCAGCTTTTAGAGTCTGTTGCAGTCATCAAATTTCCAGCCTATATTTTCAATAAACAACTGAATTTAAAATTCAAAACATCAAATAATGTGTCATTGTAGTGATTTCTTTATTGTTAACCCTTTGAGCGCTGAATACATTTTCAAGGAATTAAAATGTAGTTATCCTGAGCTGTTGAAAACCTATCACATGGCAACTTGTTAATTGAGCTCCCCTGTGGGAGCTCTTTTGAACAAGTTGACACATGGTTTTCAACAGCGCCTGGTTTTGATATCTTACATCAGAGCCCATGGTCTTTTAAATCTCTTTTGAAGACTCATTTTCTCAGGCTTGCTTTTGCTGATTTTACAGTTTAAATTCTTTTATTATGGGGGTGTTTTCATGTAGGTCTCCTTTTATTGCCTTAATTCTTCCTATTTTGATGTTTAATTCCCTGTTTCCCCATTTTGTTTTATTGCTTTTATGCACATGTATTTTACCTGCTTGTGAAGCACTTTGTGCTGTATTGCTTGATAGGTGCTATATAAATAAAATATATCATTATTATTATTATGGTGCTGAAAGGGTTAGGGATGAATGAAATGGGAATTAAAGTAGTAAATTAAGTAATCTTTGTGACAAAGAGGGGCTTATTTAGACTTAAACCACTAGGGTATGTTATGTCCATTGTTCTGGCAGGTTGCTTTTCTGTGTATCAACCTCCTCACTGCACGTGCAGAGGTTGCTATTTGGATAACAGAGGTTACTATTTGGACAACAACCCGGTATGATATTTGGCAGCTGGACCATATAAGCCTTGGATAGATAAGTCAAACCTCGGCTACGCCTCGGTCATTGACTTATCTCCCCACGGGATTTTGGACATCGGTAATTTTGAAATATTATTTCTCGGCTTCGCCTCGAAACAATATTTCAAAATTACCTCTGTAATGGTGTCAAAAGGGTTTCAACACGGCCATACCGTCAAACTGTTGTATGCCCATTTATCCCGTCGCTGCGTGTTAACAGGCACAGCTTCCATGACACGCTTCTCAATTTCATTATCATCGGAAATGTGAACACGTTCATTAGTTTTACCTTCATGTTCACGTAATTCAGTTACTTGAGATGCTTCCAACAATTCACGATCAGAATCATCACTTGCATTATTAAGTTCTGCTGCAATTTCTTGCGAGGCCCGACAAAGCTCTTCGTCCGAATTCATTTTCAACACTGATTTCATTTCTCAAACCACGTTTTCATTTAACCTTATCCGTGCAGGTAACACACGTGCATTTAAGAATGGACGAGTCCATTCGTTGCCCACGTGGTGTAAGTAGGTTAGCACCCCTCTCTGCGGGTGATATGGATTTAACGCTCTCGCCTACCGGCTCGAGCGTTGAAATCCATATCACCCTTGAGGAGGGTGCTAACGTATACTCATTTTGCAAGTTTTTTCATTTTTATTAAAGTGGGGAAAAAAATCTTTGCCAATCTTTGTCTGCAGATAACACAGGGACTCCCATTTCACTGAAAATAAAACATAAACACCAAAAATATGCAACAGTGGGTCTTACATAAGAAATACCCTCAGTCTTACCCACCTCATAGTAGGCCCTGAGCATCTCAGGGTAATTGGACCGGCTGTCCATCGCCGCACAGTTCTCCTCGCTCCCCTTGACTGAACCAGTGCCATTCAGGGTTTTCCAGTAGATTCCATCCTGTGTGTAAACCAGCTGCTCCATCTCAAACTGTTCCACGATCCGTTCTTTCACCAGGGCCTCCTGTGTCGACTGTATGTTGTCTATCTTGTTCTATCAGGGATCATCCGGAGATAGAGGGTGAAGTTCATGTAGGTTTTGTGTAGTTTTCAAAACTTTTTAGTCACACTGACACTCAGTGTTTTGACACCTTAATTTAAATCACAGGCTCTGACCCTTATCCAAAAAGGACTGATGCAGGTACAGGCTTTCATTCCAGCCATGCTGTTGCTCAAGTGAAACTATCAATAAATCCCTGAAATTTTCACTGGAACCACGATGAGGAGAGTCAGGTGTGTAATTGGATGGAACAAGAGCCTGCATACACACCTGCCCATGTTACAGTGTGCAGATCGATTCTTCAGCAGACATGCATAAACCACTGGTCTAAACCATTATGAAATAATATGGTGGATTTGCACTTTCTCATGCAATATTTCTATTCTACAAATATGCGTCCTTTGACCACAGTATTACTGAAATAGCTTCAGCAAGTGTTTATTGTAGCCCTCAGATGAAGTCGGGCAGCTACTATGGATTCTCGCTTGTCGTTTCTGCTGCCGCGTCCACGTCCGTAGACACTTCCTTGTGGACGCTGTACAGGCTGTAATTTTGGACTGATTACTTTTATATTTGGTATGGACATGTGTATACTTTGCTTGTGACACCTATTGATTTTGGTTGCCATGGCGACAGTATTGGTGGTATAATGCGCTACAAAGGGGAGAACTGGGCTTTCGGGGGCTACACCCATGCAGTTTTGTATTGTATCAGCATGATACAATAAATTAATATGAGCCATTTTATGGAATTTTAAAATCGATATAGGTTCCCCAAGCGAGATTACTGTATATGTGCAAAAAATGTTTCAGGTATCCTCTACAGCAGGGATACTCACTCTTTTCCAGAATGAGCCGCAGTGGGTGCAGGCTTTCATTATAACCATGCAGTGACACACCTGATTCTACTTATCAAGGGTCTATGGCAAAAGCTTAAAGGGTTCATTAGTAGAATCAGGTGTGGGACAGGTTGGATAGAGCGAAAGCCTGCACCCACTGTGGCTCATTCTGGAAAAGAGTGCTCTACAGAATTCATGCTCCAAATTTTCCTCAATTCAGAGTTCAGATCAGCTGCAGCTAACTGTCGTGCAGTCACGATGAAAGGTTTGATTTTCAAATCGAAAGTACATATTAAGGCTTGTGAGAATAGAGTGCAATTAAATGCAATTAACTGTTTTAATTGATCATTTATCTATCATGTGGTAAATTACAGCAAAATCTGCTCTCAATTCAATGCTACAAACATGAAGAGAAACATAAAATGTCATATGATGAGTCATTTACCATGGAAACGCACTGAAGATATGGAAAATTCATGAAGGATGTTTTAGCCACATCTGTAAACTCTTCCTGGACGGTATCTGGCAATGAAACAAAGATGACACAGAACAAACACGGAAAAAAATTATTACGACCATAAAGCAATCAAACAGCCACCCTTTAAGAGTTAGAGTTGTGATTATTCGATGGGATTTTCCAAAAATGGTTTATCAAAGAGACCCGATCAATAGTTCCAAACAAACCCTGGGTACTATGGTTACTCATTCTCTTAAACAGGTCTTTATTTTAACTTTGAACCCTTATTCTTATTGACTCTATAGCCACCCATGCACCCATAAGATGTTACAAGAACATTATTATGCCACAGAACTTCAGATTTGGAGACCCACACGCTATCAAATCATAATGTCACAAAAGCGATCCAGGATAAATCACGTTGCCCCTCATAATTACCTCTGATGCTCTTCATTGTGTCCATGGCCGGCCCCTTGAGTTCCACCACAAGTTTCTGGACGACCATCTCAAACACGGTGTAGTTGTTGAACCCCGGTAGCTCCCGGCCCCTGTGCTTCAGATCGTACTCACTCACCACTTTCTGCACCGTTTCGTGAACTTGAAGGATACAGACAAAACAGAGTCAATGTGGGGCTTCTGCCACAGATACCAAAAACACCGCACTGTGGGCGAGGGTGGGCTATAAGAGAGAGGTCTGCTTACAGGATGGATGGTAAGAATAAGTTTTACAGAGTTCTTTAGTGTGGCAAAAGTGCTTTATAAATATAGTGTATTTTTATTTCCCATGACATGGAGGGAAAGCAACCTCTAATACTGAGCTGAAAATGTGAAGACATTCCTTTATTGATGCATTTCAAAATATTTTCTCTGGATCTTTTACGATCAAGCAAATAATCCACGTGCAAAATCAGTTCCGATGATTTTAATCTCATGTCACGGCTAACAAGTTTCCTCTCTCCAATTCCTTTTTGTTCACATCAGGGACAATCCCACTGAAAAAAATGCTGCTGCATTATGATGCAAATGCTGAGCGTGCCCAAGTTTAGCCTTCCTTTGTAAATAAGTAAAGACTCCGTACATGTGTCTTTACTGCCGTCCAGGTGTTCTTTCCACTTTTTAAATTCCGATCTCAGCAAGGAGAACAGGTTGTCTTGCTGGACAATCTCCCCTGTAGCCAGGCGGTTTATCTTGTCGTTGAACTTGGTGAGGATCTGTTGAGGAAGAGGGAGATTATTAATTTTAATTATTGAAGATACATAGCTCTCCAAATTCTGATTGTTTTTGTCAAGAGCAGAAATTCATGTTTAAAACTTCATCTCTCAGTTTATAATTTCCCACAGCTTTAGAGTTGTGAATGTTATTGTGGTGACTATTTCGAACAAACAAAAATAGCCGCTGAGAGACTTAGAAGGCTCGTGGTTTCTTGAATCGTTGAATTAATCCAAATCAACCAAAAGTAAGGTTTAAAGTGTTTAATCCAAATTTAATTCAAACAATAATACTTGTGGTTCAACTTAAATCAAATAAACAAAACTAAACGGTGACATACAGACGTCAGACGACGATCAACAGAAAATATGCCTCGAGCCAGCTAACCCCCTCTCTCTCTGTTCACCTGTCTTGGGCCCTCCCCTCAGCTATGTAAGTGAAATCCCCAAAACCACACCCACACAAACAAATTAGAAACCCAATTAGACAAATATCAAACAATAAGCAAAGGCAGATAACCAGGCTCATAAACAATAAGACAATATAACAACATATTATCAAAATCAACACTATGAACACCATGGCTCATACAGTTATTGTCAGTGATGTGCACATAGGGGTCTATTCTCCCGTCCTTTTTTACGCGATTCGAGTTAAGCGCATTTGAGTTACGCGTATTCTTCCATGGTACATGGAAAACGCAAACTAGACTTTAAATTTGAATATCGTGGGCCTGCTGATAAAACCTCGTATCTCCAAACTAATAAGAAACAAAAACTCCTATGTCCATTATTCTTACATGCAGAATTAAACATTTTTTAAATTTTAAATTATATTTATCAATTTATATAATTTTGATTGTTTATACATATGCATATATATTTTTCATATATATATATATATATTTTTTTTTTTTCCGGTGAAGTTTATCATTTTGAAGATACAAGGTTTTATCAGCAGGCCGACGATATGCCTCTGTAATAGTAGGCCTATGTAGGCCATGTCTGTGCCAATTACAAGAAGTAATGCAGGCATCTCTTTTTTATTTCTTATTCTAGCCACCATGGCATTAAGGCTATGCAAACAAACAAATTGCCGCAATAACGAAATTCTTACCCCGCAGGCCCCCCGCCCCGAAACCGCCTCAGCAATTCCATAGCGTATTATGTCCCATTTGATTTTAGCGACACATTCACTTGAACTTGTGCCTAATACTTTATTATAATCAATTATCCCATTTACTGATCATGATTCTTCCCATGTCGGCTATTCTTTATAGGCTAAAACTGATTAGCAAATGGGTAATGCTTTGCTATTGGCCAGGGTAGGGCTCAATCTAGAGTAGCCTATTTGATAATATCTTTATTCAGACATTAAAATACACAGTGTTTTCAATGGTAAAAAAAATTACAAAGACACGAGTTAGTTAAGACAGATATCCTCAATTAGAAAATCAATCTCCTCACTCGTGAGAATATCACAACTTTTTATATCAATATCACAACTTTAAGCCAGGGGGAGAATACGCGTAAGTGTTATTTGCCTGAGAAACGTCCGGAAACGCCCCGATTTTGGCCTTGCTCCGCCCCAAGTGCGTAACTGCCCTCAGGGCACATAATGCACAGACTTAAGTCGAGGGGAGAATACGCTTAGGCTGAAAAGCGCGTAGCTACGCGTTTTTTTCGACTTACGCACATGGGAGAATAGACCCCATGATGAATAACCATAAGGTGGTGAATGACCAGTCAATGGCACCTCCTGCCGTTCTTGTGTATTTGTGTTACATCTGTCACTTTCTCTTCAAAATGGCATCGCACAAATGCTCATTAATCCCAGAAATGAATAATTCATCCATTATCTAGCCTGCAAACAGGTGCTTGTAGTTGCTGAAGGCAATTTCTGCCACTCGACCCCCTAACCTTTGACCGGAACTCTGAATTCAAAAATAAACACGGCTAAAACACCAGCTGAGAGGCTATCCATTATCTAACACGTTTATTCCTGATTAGAGTTTCACAGGGTAGAGTGAATGATTCAGAATTCAAACTACTGTAGAAACCAAGGGAGAAAGACTAACCCTACATTTTATCCATTGGGGAATGAATTAATATGTTTGGAGATATAAGCCTCTACTGGTTTTCAGCAACATGTTGTACAAGGTGTAATGGCTCTTAGGGAATGTTAGGTGCCGTCCACTGGGTGGCAGCACTGGCCTGATATACAGCTTGGGTCACATTGGTGATTCATTGTAATCACTTCAGCTGTGGCTCGATGACTTCATGACTCTGTGACTTTCTTTAACAAATGGTGTGTATTGAAACATTCTTTTGAGTTTTAATCACCTGCCCCCCACATAAAAACAAGACCCTGCCTAACTAATCACCTGATGCCTTGTGCCAAATAAATCACCGCGTTCTTCACACTACCCTCCAAGTGCACTCTTTGATGACATTAGAAAAGTGTGGAATAATAATGCTGCTTGAGGGTGCAAGGGTTTAAAAGCAGCATTTGGGACATTCTACTAGCAAGGGACAATTCAAGCACATGGCAGTCATTGAACAGAATTGTGCATTGACAGGTACTGAGGAATCCACGTCGAGGCAGCGCATATCAAGAGCTGTAATTGGGCAGTTTTGGTGGATTTCAAAGGCTTGCTTAGATGCAGACTTTAAGTGTCTCATTTTTAGAATTAGGATAAGGCATTGACGGGGGCTCACATCGATGAGGAAGATCTTCCTCTTATGGGGGTCAAGAGGGGGCCCATTTTCAAACAGACTCAGCTCCTTCCTGGTGTCCCACAGCTGCTTCTTAATTTGCTCTGATATGAGAGGAAGAGATTTCTGGGAAACAAAAGAACAGACCAATTAGAAGGGAAAGTTAACCCTTTGAGCACCAGTGTTGCAAGATATCAAAATCAGATGACGATTTTTGTTATTTTTGCATGTTTTGCTTAAAAACTAAGAATTTTAAAGTTAGACCACACTTGCACTACTATCTATATTTCAGAGGTGGAACTAACAATCTTCTGGCCCATTATTGCATGAATAGATTTTACCTTTAGCTTGAAAATGTGGGTCTATTTTGGAAAATTAGAAAATCGGAGTTAGACCACTATTGTTCTGAGGGGCTCATTTTATACCCATTTCCCAGTAATTCAGCAGCACATATTTAGAATCCCTGGGATCTTCGCTAGAATTTGAAATTGGCATCAAATTCCACAGGTTTGAATAGAGCAGCTGCATTTGACTGACCCAGATGTGTTTCTACGGGCTTTATGGGGTCAGAAATCTTAGTTACATATTGATAAGGAAGCAAATTCAAGGAGGTCGCCAGTTTGAAACTCACTTTGATGTGGTCAACCAGGTCATTGGTCAGTTTTGTGGCAAGACACTGTGTGGTGGCTTTCTCTTCATATAGGAGACAACTGTTGAAAAAGTAGGTCAAAGCTTCAGTTCCCATACGGAAAGACTCAATACGGTTGGTGCCGTGGGCAGAAATGTATCCTGAAAAAATCTCTGATTCGAGGCACAAGTGTCAACATCGACAATAATTTACCCACCATCATCTATGACTTATAATCCTGCGATTGCATCCTCCCCGCTATCTAGTGGTCACATGACCACCTTCACACAGTGAAAGCTCCCTGAAATTCACTGAGAGGACTCCCAAAATGGCCTCTATGTTGCCCCTTCGTACAGCCCCAATTCTGGTTATCCCATCTGAGAAAATGCAAATAAAATCTAAAAGGACTGATTTTTTTTGGGTCTATTCAACCTCTATCGTGTCAAAAACAGTACAATGACACATGATTTCATGTTCTAACATGGATTTAATTGCTTATTGAAGATATGCGATCCCATGACTGTAACGTAGTGCAAAGAAAATGGCACTGTTGACAGTTCACCCCAGTATAAATCACCATGTCATTTACGCACTCTGACTTAGCATTTAGTCGCTAAAGACACCAGCAGGCGGATGTACAGCAGGTAGAATTGACCCCAGTCCTCTACGCAGGAACTAATCTTTGAAACTGGACTTGGCCTTCGTACCGTATATTTTGTCACCATGTACCGTATACTCTCAATCAGAGACCAATCAGGACTGCTGGCAGGCCAGTCTAGTACTCAAACTTTTTATGTATGCAGACAGGCACTTGTAATCAATGATTCATGATGTGCTAACGTTTTCAGAGATGGCTTTTTATGTAGTAAAATGGTAAGAATGCAAGGGTAGGAAAATGGGAAGCATTGCCGAGCTGAATTGCCAGTTCTCATCATTGTTATACTGACTTTGACATTACGATGAATTGACAAATACAATGTCATTGGTTCATTTTTTGCTCGTCTCTCACTTGAAGTATTCATGGCGTCTAAAGAAGTCTCTCTCTATCCTGGTGGCTTCCGGCAGGGACACCTTGTCATCAATCTGCTTTTGGCCGCGGCACTTCACGACGATGTAGCCCTTGCTCAGCGGGATCACCTGGTTTCGGATGATATCCAGAACGTTCTTCTCTGTCCCCTTATCAACCAGGTCTGGCTTGGTCAGAATTGCTTTTTAGAGTAACAGAAAAGTTATCATGAGTCATTTCTCACCCATATTTGACAGAAACCCTGTTCATGGTGGTCTACTGAGCTGTAGGTTCACATCACAACCTTAACCTGGCACACCTGACTAATTAGCCACACAACAGATCCTAGTTTTGGTGTGAGATGGACCGCATTAGGATTATGTGTGAATACTTCATTTAGGTGGGGCATTTAGGATGTCTAGATGTAATAACAGTACTGGAAACCATCATGATAAAACTTTAAAGTGCTTAATTTGTTCATCAACGCATTCAGTTTTTGTGAATAAAATCTGAGAAACCTTCCACTGACAAAAACATTTGATGTCATCGCAATCAGTCCATGAAGATGATTTTTGACAGGCTCCTGCATTTCTTACCCAGAGTTCTCTTCCCCTCAGGATCAACTTCCTGTGCCATCTTCAAAGCTTCCGTTGTTGCAATGTCAACATTACACGCAACCACGACTAATATAATGGTCTCAGTCTTCTCAATGAAATTCAGGAGGAGACTTTTGATCTGAAATGACAAAAAAAAATCTTTTTAAACAATTTTAATCATGAAATGTAAAAGATTTTAATCTTAAAGTACTTTATATTAACTTACATTAGGGAACAGACTACACCAAAGCTCGACTTTATTCACCATACAACCAAATCTATATCGCTGCAATTAGAGTGATAGAGTGGTTTATCCTTTTTATAATAAAATATTAAAACATGTTTTTCTGATATTGCGTCATTTGACCAAATATATATTTGAGTATCAGCGGATCCATTCAGGTCAGCTTGGACAGTTTACAACTTGAGGTACAACTTATTCAACCCAGCGAGAGAGATGACAAACCAGTCAGGTGTTTCCAAGTAATGGACATTTTTATGTCCCCAGGATTGATTTTTATTGAACTTGATTTTTTGCTCATCTGGACCAGAAGTTCGATCGGTGTAAGGCATGGCCTGCTTGTCTGTCAATGTCGGTTGTTTTTCGTCCGTGAACATCATCTTCCCCAAAACCGTTTAGTGGAACAACTTAAACCTTAGATATATGTTCCATGCACGATCTCTTTGAAATTTTGTAATTATTAATGAATTAATTAATCTTTATAGGCATAGTGTTGGTCTTGAATATTCAATAAATTAATTTCTTGCTTGTTAAATAGGTGATTTTAAATTGGTATAGATTGAGAGCAAACCTGTTAAAAGATGAAGTTATTGAAGGACTCCAGGGGAGTTGAGGGTTTAAGAAGTCAATCGTGAGTATTTAGGGTAAATAAACTGTTTGCTGTGAAATTAAATCCAGCGAGACTCCTCCATTTACTCTTCAATATGATTAAATGTCAGTTCCTCAGAAGAAATGCATGATGGCACACAGTGATAATGAAAAAAATCTTTTTAGACTTCATTTTAAGGCATGTTGAAAAACTAACATATGTGATAAAGTCTGCAAAAAATTTTACCATTGTACATAATTAAGATCATTCATTGCCATTTGAGCCTTGTCCTCCACATGAGGAGATAATCACGGATTAATATCACGTTGCTCATCCCTGACCACAGAGCTCGACAGGTAACGTACACACTCACCTGATCACCAATATCCTCAGGCTGGCCTTTTACAGGGACCCTGGCGATTCCGGGGAGATCGATGAGGGTGAGATCACACACATCAGGACAGCTGATCTCCAAAGTGATCATCTCATCACAGATCCCCACTCCATCTCCAGCCAGTGTGTTCTGAGCTGTGAACAAACAAGTTTTTCTGCTGGAATGGGAACCAGAAGGTTGGTGGATCGAGCCCCACTGAAGCCACAATGAGATCTGTTCCCACAAAAAATAACATGGTTTCCTCTCTGTTTGTCCATTGAAATTATAGAAATAAGTGAACTGGACTGGTAATGTTTTGCAGACCCAGTTCATTGTAATGTAATCCCTCTTCAGCGTTGGGAAAACTTATTTAGAGCAAGAGTGAACTGTGAGAGCTGAAATCTCAACAGAATCACCTGTTTAGAAAAAGATGGATATCATCTTATGGATACATATAAAGAAGTATAGTACTTACCTTTCCGTACATAGTCTTCCACCAGTGAAGGGTCATCAAACTGGATGAACTCGTCTCTGTAGGAGATGAAGGCTCTCCACGACACTCCACCTCGCACCTTCCTCAGCTTCAGCTCGAGAGGACAGCGGGTCACGATTCCTATGGAGGAAGTGGAAACAAGTTCAGTATTAGTCATTAACCCTGGTTTAAGATATCAAAATCAGGCGCTCCCTGTGGGAACTCTTTTAAACAAGTTGCCATATGATTGGCTCAGGATAACTACATTTCTAATTCCTTGAAAATGTATTCAGTGCTCAAAGGGTTAATTTTGCTTTCACATGGATCATGGTATGCGGTAAACCAGAGGGCTTTATATCGGAGGAGAGAACAACGGTGAAATCTATTGGAAAGGCATGTGTATCTGAGCATTAGAGAGAGAGAGAGAGTATGTGTGTGTGTATGAGTGTGTGTGTGTGTGTGTTGCATGCATGTGTGTAGGTACTGTATGTTTGCACAAAAATTATTTTATCTTGTCACTGGCCAAAAGTCAGGGTAATCCTGCAAAATTTTGGAATATTGTCAAGTCCCTGAATTTTAATCCTTCTTCATTTATACCATACTCTATCCACTGATAGGACCGATTCTGGTCCTATAACTGATAAACACAAAATCTGTGATCTTTTTAACCAACATTTCATCGCGGCCGAAAACCTTTTTGAAAATTATTTTTCAGTCCACTACAGGAGATATGTCTGACCTCAACTTCAGTTCATTCACAAATTGTCAAACACCTTGAGTACCATTTTTTTGAGAATTTCAAGTGAATGAGGTCCTACAAGAGATGAAATGAATTGACGTAAATAATTTCACGAGAGAGGATCATCTAGTTCTGAGTCTTCTGCGTCTAGCAGCCCCAATGATTGCGCAATCAATAATATTAATAATAATATTTTTAACTTGTCATTATTGATGAGGACTATTCCCAGTGTATGGAAAGCTGCTCATGTTTTTAAGGGTGGCGATCCCAGCTCAGTGAACAGCTACCGACCCATCTCAAAATTGCCTTGCCTGGCTAAGATTTTAGAATCTCTCATTAAACAACAACTTTGCAGCTTTTTAACTTTCAACAATATTTTAACTTCACAACAATCTGGCTTCAGGCCTGGTCATAGCGCTATCACAGCAGCCTCAGGGGTTATAAATCATTTGGTAGCAACTTTGGGTAATAAACAAAAATGTGCAGCCCTATTTATTGATTTAGCAGAAGCTTTCAAAACAGTAGATCACTTTATTCAATAAAAAAAACTTCTCCCTCCATTGGTCTTGATTGTGATGACTGCTTGTGGACGAACCCTCCAATAGATCAGGAGCTATTATGCTTGGGGATGCAAAGTTTACATTTCTAAAAGTGATGAAAAGAGTACCCCAAGAATCCATTCTTGGACCAATTTTGTTCACAATCTATATGAATAATATTGCATGTTATACTGCAAACTGCAAGGTTCATTTTTATGCAGATGACAATGTGCTGTACTCCTCTGCACCAACGTGTGCCCAGGCCCTTATCTACCTACAATCGGCTTTTAATCTTATTCAACACACTCTAGCTGATCTGAGACTTGTTTTAAATACTGATAAAACTAAGTTCATGTTTTTTCTTTTTTCGCATGAAATGCAGTTATGCCAAATGACTCAATTTTCTCTCAGTTCAGTCTCACAAATATTTGGGCATCTGGCTGGATCATGATTTTTCCTTTAAAACATGTGTCTAACTTGTCAGAAAATCAAGAAAATGAGAAAAAAAATTGGGTTTCCTTACAGAAACAGGTCTTGTTTATCGTAAGACAGTAGGAAGAGGATTGTCCAGGCAACAATCTTACTTTAATTTGACTATGGGGATGTCCTGTACATGCGTGCCTCTGATAGTACTTTAAGACCTTTGGACGCATTTATCACAGCGCTCTATGTTTTATCACTGGTGATCCACACTCAATACTGTGTTATATAGTTCATCAGGGTGGTTTTCTCTTCATTTTAGAGGGAAGCTCCATTGTATTTTATTTATTTTTAAAGTTCGCTAGGCAAATGTCCTTCTTATCTTACTAGTCATTTGTCCATCAAAATCAGAAACAAGCATGTCAGATCGCAAGGGTGAAGTTTGTTAGAGCTTTTAGCTCATTTGCACCCTGTGTCTGGAATAAATGACAAGACATTCTGAAGCTTAATTGTCTCATTCCAGAAGATTCCTTCAAGAGTCAACTATGGGAGATGTTAGTTGAGGAGGCCAGATGTACTTACCTTTAGTTTTAACTTTGGACTTGTTCACTGTCCTTTGTACTTTTATGATTTACTTATTTTATTACTTTCTTTTTTTATTTTTAATTGTATTTTAAAGTTTGTTTTCCTTTAGTCTGCAATTGTTGTATGTAATTGTGTGAATTATACTGACTACCTGACTTTGTATTTGTTTTATTGTATTCAGGGCTCCCCTGAAAAAGAGACCTCGGTCTCAGTGGGACTTTCCGGTAATAAAAGAAAATATATATATATATCTCACCACTTCCTCTGGGCAGGGCCACTCCAGACAGGGCCTCCAATACGGAGCTCTTGCCGGAGCTCTGGTCTCCGATCACAGCGATGGCGGGTAGAGCCAGATCCCTCTCAATCCCAATCACTCTCAGGGAGTCAATCAGGTCTATGTAAGGCCGCACCCTCTCATCCAGGTGGTTATGAACCACTCCCTCCATTGGTTGGCTGACACCATGAGGCAGAAACAAACCAAAATAAACAAAGATTTTGACATGAGCATTTTTTGGTTGCAGAAATCACCTGTCTGACAAAATTTGTTGCTTTTCAGAACATTTTTGAACAGATGCTGCAGGAGCTGTGAAAGAATGTGAACAGCCCTTACCTCTGCTCCCCAGAAGTACTGGCATCTTCAAAAGGTTCCTCAGGACTTTTCATGGTTTAAAAAAATCTGAAATATACAAAACATGATGACTGTCACTCCCAAGTTTGCTTAGTGCCTACTCACTTTATACTGCTATCACTTTTGAATATTCAACACAAAACTATTGAGCCTTTGCTGTAAGGCAGATGCAGGGGTCCTACACTTGTAAATTAACCTGTGAACTAGCTGAAGCAGTAGGCCCGTTTCCACCACAGGAACTTTAGGGTAATTTTATGGGGTTGGGGCTGTGGTTGCGTGTCTCCATCGCTGGAACCACCCCCGAAGGACAGAGTACCGGAACTTTTACAGGGGCTAAAAAAGTCCCAGTCTTGGAGCAGGTACTCCGAACGGCCCTGAAAAACTCCTGGGTGGGGCTTGGGGTTTACTTGGTGCTGATTGGATTTACTCAGGGCGGGATGTAACATCTACAGTAAGCGACAAAATAGCTGGCATTTTTAAACCTCAGCAGATGATGAGGGATCGTATTTTTAGAAGGAGTTCTCCTACTTCGCCCTCTCGGTGGAGACACGGCAGTTGAGAGGGCCGAGTGAGAGGACGTTCCTGTAGTAGTTCCTGCCTCCCCAATACTACCAGGAACTTCTTCGGTGGAAATGGGCCTAGTGACTCTACTAGAGCTCTGACGGTGTCTTGTGACATCTGGCACAAACTCTTTAGCAGCAGATCCATTAGCAGCTTATGGTTCTTCCAGAACATCCCAGGGACACTCCATCGGATTGAGATCCGGCGAATTTTGAAACCAGGGAAACATCATGAACTCTTTGTTACTGATGTCACAGGAATGTCTGAACTCAGCTCTTCCCAGTGGAACATTGCCCAGAGCATCACACTCCCTCCCCCTACCTGTCCTCTTCCCACAATGCACCCTGGTGCCATTTCTTCCCCAGATATATGGCTTGCGTGTTCCTGGCCATCCATAAGACGCAAAATACAATGGGACTCCTTGGACCGGGTGACGCTTTTCCATTACTCCTAAGTCCACATCCGACTCATGCCCAGTGATGGCCCGTTCGTCGGTGGGCAGTAATGACAATACTAAGGTTGAATATTGTAAACTGCGTGCTAAGGTCAAAAGAACTGAGGAAAGCTCAAAGACTCTGAAAGTCAAATTGCGGAGGGCGCAAAAACCTAATTCTAAGCTTTTTTTTCCAGAACTATTACTACTACTATAGGAAGTTAAGGGAAGGGGAAGTGCATGATGAATAAAGATGGCACACTGCTGTGTGCGAATAAGGATATTGCTCTTACCTTAAATTGTTACTTTACTGAGAGTTTTACTAAGGAGCACATTTCTAATTGGCCAGAGGACATTTCCAATGCTCAAATAATTTATTAGAATTTGAGATAAAGGTATTAAGAAGTACTTAACAAACTGCATAAATTAAAGATAAATGAGGCAGCTGGCACTGATTGCTTATACCCAAGAGTTCTCGGGAAAATAGGTGAGATCATCTCAAAGCCACTTTCTGCAATTTTTTAGACAATCTTTAGAAACTGAAGAAATACCAAATGATTGGAAGGAGGGCAACATAATTAACAGAACATAAGAAAGAGGACCGGAATTAGTCTAGAAACAACAGAACGGTCAGTTTAACTTCCATTGCATGTAATATACTGGGATTTGTCAATAAAGATAAGCTGGAATCATTTTGTGTCATAAAATCCTGACGAATAGCCAACATTATTTCCGTATGGGAAGGTCATCGCTGACGAACTCCATGGAATTCTTTCAAGAGCTTTTTTTTTCCTCACTTTTTTTGCTAGATGCCAACCCTCCCCAACTTTAGTTGCAATGCCTGTAATTTCACTATCTGTTAAAAAGCTAAAACTCAATCTGAGTTCAGGTGAGAAAAAGGTTCGTTCGTGGCACACAGTGCTGAATTTTCACAAAACAACTGTGCTGAGGCTAACTCAGTTACGTTATCTCAGTCTTTGTGGTTGCACAGACAGCGAGGCAACCACATAGTGAAAGTAAAACTAACGTAAGGTTGGGAATTCCCTTCGGCTATCAAGTGTCAGAGATATGCAAATAAAAACAATAAAACAAATTTTCAATGAAGGATGACACATCTCTAATTTATTGTAAATACAACGAGCATCAAGGTGAAGATAATCCTGCGCAGTATGCCTTCAGTCATTAAGAATTGAGAAAATCAAGTGAAAGTACAAAATTAGAAGACAAATACGCCACCTGACAATATGAGAGGTTTATGGCTGAGTGGAGATACTGAATAATGCATAAATCCTTAGGGTTGACCGGACACTGTACCAAACTTTGGGGACATAAAGCACATCGCATTTGGTCTGAAAACTGTGAGCTGGTTACATGGGGTCACAAGGAAGCTATTGCCTAGTATTCGCATAATGTGCTTCCAAAATGCACATCATGGAAATAACTGGGATTGTTTTCTATTTACTTCATTTCTACCATTTGAAGTGGTGTGGACAGTACCAGTCGAAAGTTTTGACACATTTGGATAATGTCAACAGCGCAAATTTAAATGGCTCAACATCTCTATATAATCTCAAATGGAATCTGGTAAGAGAGAAACTGTCAAAAGTTAAAAGAGAATAATTTACTTGTTTGAATAGTGTCCAAAATCTTGGAATTCTCAGAGAAGCGATATTCTGTGAAGTACACAGACAACTCCATCTTCCAACAGCTGAATTAAAGTCAAACTGTTTAAGGACTTATTGGACTAAAAGCTCAATGGAAAGCAAACTGCAAGTGCAGCTCATGTTTGGGAACACAGACGGTCTCTCAGCTGCAAACTCATTATAGTCATATAACTGCACTAAAAAAAAAGTATGCTCAGCTATTATGACAACAAATGCTGTTTAGTTTGATGGATTTAAGAATTAGATCTGTTTTGCAAAAGAAAGGGTGCTTACTTCTTTTTTTGACATGTAAGAAAATACTGTACATCTGCCCTTACTGACTGTGCAAATCACTGCTTGGAAAATTTTCAATTTTAAAAATACATTTTTAGCAAGGCAAGCATGAGGTAGACTTACCGCATCAAAGAGAGATGTTTTGTCTTAAAGGTTTAAACCATGCACTAAACCAGACAGGAGTGTCAGTGTTATTTATATTGCAAAGCTGAAAGTAACTGTATAAGGGGTCGGTCTCTCCTGGGAAAGTACAGAACTGGGTGTCACACCCACCATTCTAACGGAAATCCAACCCTTCTTAGCAAAAGAGACTGACTAAAATGCTATGGGCATGTTAGCATTTTTATGTTCTCGATGCATACTTTGTAAATTATAATCTTGAAACTGAGAAAGATTTATCAAGATGATAAATGCACAGTTGAAGTAGGTACATGCATGCTTAATGCTTATTAAATTTCACTTTCAATGTATTTGAAATTTCTGCATGCTTCACATTAACTTGGCAAACAGAAATGTGCCAATACTCTGGGTGCGGTGCTCAAATCATAACCAGTTCTGAAAGTGGAATTCAAACGGTGACATCACATAATTTTTGATTGTTGGTTTGTCCCAATGTAATAAATGTTTATTTGTAATTAAATTGAATAAAATCATGTTGACGGTTGAATTATTGATGATTCCATTCCCACCCCACCTAGACTCCGCTGCTGCCATGGTTTTGGGGGGGTTGCTGCCTGCTGTGCATTTGAAGAGTTTGGTTCCAAAATGCAATATATCCATTTTAGTCATTTTGAGTAAATCAGCTTTTTCTGTGCTGGCGCCTATTGCATTTTATTGAAAAACAGAAACTTTGACCATGAAAAAATATACCATATAGTATCCATTTCTAATTACTGTTTTTTGCACCATGTGTAAGAAGTGCAGGACTATCGCACTATGGTATTATCTCAATTTTTGTAATTTTGGCACTTATTGCATTTTGGAACCAAACTCTTCATTTTATTCCCCATCTGAGGGCTCCTGCTGTCTGATCAGGTGTTGATTGCTCATTGTTAGTAGCTGTAGAGAGACTATTTAAGAAGCTCTTCAGCGCTGTCTGGTGCTTTTGTGTCGCTCTTGGGGGACTATGAAGCCCTTAGCGTTTGGTCAGAGGAAACTCCTTGAAAGAGTTTAGGATTTGGTGTTTGTCCGTCTGATTTATCGTTTCATTTGTTCGAGTATATGCTCTGTCCTGCAGAAGGTCTCATTTGTTGGAGCATTGAGAAAGCTCTTATTTTCTGGGATTTTTTTTCTCCCACTTTTTCTGGGCTGTTTTTGTTGGCGGAATCGCCAGGGAGTTACGCCCCCCGTTTCTCCCATTTATGGTCTCTAATGTTTCGCGGGTGGCTTTCAGAAACCCCATCCTGTGTTGCGTCGGGGCCTCTGTTCCGTTGCCCCCTTCACAGCTGCAGACACCTCATGTGATTCGCTTCCCTCACACAGCAGCGTCTGCACACTCGAGCCGGGTTCGGAGTTCTGTGACGTAATAGCATTGTGCAAAATAAGCCAATCAGAATGCTTGTTAAAATAATTGTCCTTTTGGGCTTCCCAGTCAAATATTAATAAATAAAAATGGTGGTTTCTCCAAAACTCCCAAAAAACTTGTTGATAATATTTGTTTTGTGTCTAAAACAAGAATCAGATGTAAGAAAGAGAAGATACATGTAAATGAAGGGAGCCTACTCTGTGTTCCTTCAGTTATGAGTCGAACTCTTGTAAATTCTGCTTTTTATTCTTCAAGTGAACTGTTTGAGTGCCATACCAGACATAAACATTTATTAGAAAGTTTCTCAAGAATAAAATGCTGACTGGAGGAGAAAAAAAAAGAATTCAAGTGACTTTACCACGATAGCAACGGCTCTGCGTCAAACGTCTAATTACCGAAGCACCGACCAAAGTGAGCTGCTCTGCTGCTGAAGAACTTGTGTTCGGGAAAACTTCTGAAAAAGCCTGGAGATATTCCACCTTTTGAACATTTTCAACATGTTGGTGTTGGTCAGCCTCCATTGCAGATGTCTTACATGCTGCTTAACTCCCATAACAACAGGTGCCAACAGCCTCAGAAATTTCAGTGCTTCTCTCTGATTGGTTAAACTGAAAACCCGGCTCGCGTGTGCAGACATTGTTGTGTGAGGAAAGCAAACCACATGAGGTGCCTGCAACGGAGGCTACAGCCTATACAGGTGAGTCTGGTTTGCCCCCAGGTGAGTCTGGTTTGGCCTCAGGTGAGTCTGGTTTGCCCCCAGGTGAGTCTGGTTCACTGAAGCATGGATTCAAGTAGCTGCTGCAGACGTTCCTTAGAGTTTCTGGCCGATTTTACACGACTGCATGGTGCAGTAGCTGCCGAATTGTTGTCTGCATAATTCATGCAGCAAACCCACAGGTCCTCCACATCGCAAAGCTCTTTAATTGGACTGAGATCTGGTGACAGTGAAGGTCATAATAATCCACACTGAACTTAAAATGCAAATTCCTCAGTCCAGGGTCTCGCATTCATCTTCTGTCCAGTATTGTTGAGCCTTTGCTCACTGCAGCCTTAGTTTCCTGTTCTCAGCTGACGATCGTAGAACCTGATGTGGTCGATTGCTGCTGTAGTGCATCCACATCAAGGTTTAATGTGTTCTGCAGCCAAAGATACTGTTCTGCATAACACAGTTGTGACGCATGATTATATGAGTCGCTGTCGCCTTTCTGTCTGGCCATTTTCCTCCGACATTTTCATTAAAAAGGTATTTTTGCCCACAGAACTGCTGCTTACTGGATGGTTTCTTTCTCCATGCCAGACTCTGTAAACTCTAGACACTGCTGTGTATGAAAATCAGCAGTTTCTGAGATACTTAAATGACACTAACAATCGGTCAAAAGTTGAAGCTACATTTTTGCCCGTTTTGATGTTTGGTTTGGGCAACAATTGAACCTCTTGACAAATGGCTGATTAGATCGTCGCATTGACCAATAGATGTGCAGATGCACTAAATAGAGAAGCTCCAGGTGTTTATGTGGATTGAGGTCTTCAATGAGGTATTAGTGGAAGGAGGCCTAGTTAACGCCAGGGACGAGCTGTCAGGGTAGGAGCTCTCAACCTGTACTTTGCCAGAATAATAATCAAACAATTTGTCAACTGAGTGATCAAGACTAATAACTTGTCAAAATTGATCTAGACATGATAGTTACAATCAGATAACTGAGAAGCAATACAAAGGGCATACACTGAAAAATTATTTAAAAAATTAAAGAAAAAATTGAAAATAGCTTGGAATTCCATTTGCTTTGTTGGGAAAAACCAAAGATTAGTTTATTAAAAAGAAAGTAAAGAATAGGGGATTTAAGATGGCACTTGACTTTGCTTTAAGTGCTGCAAAATATACATTTTAACCTGAAAAAATAGCTTTAACCGCCTCAAGCACTGAACTCAATAACAAGGTCAAGGTCACTGTAAAATGCATTTGTCTCAAAAACAAACTACTCGCAAATAAAAACTGATATTCTGCACATCAGAATAGGTATTTGCATCAATATATCATGAACCGTTGGGACTTACAGCCCTTTAAAGTTGTGTCGCTATCCAAACAGCTGTGCATTTGAGGACTTCACTGCAAACTGAAGAACCTCTTCAAATAAATTCTTCATTTCTGAGAAAACAGAATTGCGTCATCACCTAATGATTCACCCGGCAAAAGTTCCATAAGCAGGGACAGGACTGTCTGCATGGCCTGGAAAGGCGGTAGTGGTTGCGGGGGTGGGCAACCATGCGAGACTGTGTGCAACCCTGCACTGCAAACTGAAACTAAAACACGCCCTTTGCCGGCCGGCTTGGCACTGTTACAGTTTTTTTCAATTGCTAACAAGCGCTTACCCATACTTCAGACACTTGTTCTAAACTCTTAACACAGACACACACCTACAAAACACAATAGGCCAAATGGTTAATTTTCTACTCAAAAACACATTCTGTTAAATATATACTAGCTCGTCGTTTCAAAATACAATACATCTTTCTCTGTACGCACTAACTTTACCAAAACACTGGAAATCTTACTCAAAATGAAATTATTCTGTCAAAGAATATTACATGTTTTCAGTTAACAAAATACATGCAGTCGAAGTGCACCAGGTTTCAAAATACTGGAAATTGTTGACATTACAAAAACTGCATAGACTTTTGTTTCAGTTTTACAAGTATTTGCTGGCAAAACATGCAATCCACCATTTTTACACTACATTTCTTGGTTGGGAACTGGATGTCCACATGTTCACATTCCAAAGCATTCCAGTAAAAAGCAGTTCAGTTTTTTTCCGCTTTACTGTATACAGCAGGAGGTACAGTAGAAATACTGTTTATGATAGAACAGGAAAAAGTTTTATTGCTTACAGTGAACAAAATATCCATGAAACATACAAGAGCATTCTGAACGTACACACAAAAAAAGCAACAAAAAGGTTCAGATGAAGGGGGGGGGGCCTAAAAAAAAGTACAAAATGATCTAATCTCTGCGATCTTTAGGGTTAGGCCACATGTTTTCGTCAGCATCGCATCTGATGTCATCTAAGGCGATGCACCAGGGATAAAACCGCTTGGTATGTCGGATCTACTCTTGGCAGTGTGTATCTGCGATGTCCCTGCAGCCTGCATCCATGGCATCAGGGAGGGACATCTGGTCATGCGGCTGATGGTCATAAACCCTCCACCTCCACGCAGAAAATAACTCCTCTATGGGACAGAGGAAAGGTGAATAGGGTGGAAGGAAGAGACGTACCAGTCTTGGGGAGACTTCAAACCACGTTTTGATAGCTTGTGAGTGATGGAAAGCCACAGTGTCTCAGGGGATGACAAATGTCCTCATTTTTACCCTCCTGATGCTTCTCTGGAACCAGGCGCTGGTGAAGATCATTCAGAAAGGCAAGAGGCGCTCCGTGTTGTAGGGTCCAACCTAACATCTATGTAGGACCAATCCAGCACTTGCAATTGCTGCACACATTGTGTTGTTTGCCCCTCTCTGTCCCGGAACTTCAACTGTGGCCATTTTTGTCATGGTTTAGTCTCCACCGGATGCAGTCAGCAATCCGGCGGGCACTGAGACCATGGACCCAAAAGCTGGGAAAGGGACCCACACGCACATGTAAATGCTGCAAGATTTTTGCTAAAACTAATGAAAAACAATATACAAAACTTACAATTGTTCCTATTATATTCCGACCTCTCTGACGCCTTTTGGCCAGATTGAATCCTGCCTCGTCTATGTAGATGAATTCATGAGGGGCCGGTTGGCCACCAACTCCATAACTCTCTCAAACAAAGTTTATCTAAATTTATGTCATTATACCATACTATACTGTAACCTCTTATAGGTGACCTTTACGTATACGTGCAAGGTGTAAAGCTTATAGAGCTGGACAGTGAATATACACTATACCTGGACATATTGTCGCCGGAGCTCCTTGACCCTCTCACTGTTCCTTTCAAAGGGAACAGTATAGAGCTGCTTCATCCATACTCTGTGTTTGGACAATGTCCAAGTAATCGTTGTGAGGCTGAGGTTATTGATATTGTGAAATATCTCATGGTCCTTCACAATTCTGGTTTGAATTTCATGCATTTTTATTGCATTATTTGCAACGACCGTTTCTACAATGGCCAGCGCTTGATCACTATGGAGGACCTTTCCTCTTCCCCCAGAGGGAGGAAGACTTTGCATCCTTTAGAGGGACAAAAAAATCAGCATATACATTACTGTATGGCCTTATTGTCATGTCAAGTGAGACCAGAAACAATCCATGTAAAATGCAATACTTACCTGTTGGTTTCTCGAAAGATACGTATAATGGAGGCAACCGTTGGCTGCCTCAGATTGGGCTGCACACTTTCACCAGCCTCTGTTACTGAAAGGCCGTGGTTGATGACATGGTCAGTGATAGGGACACATATTTCATCACTGACTACTGCTCTCGCAGCCCTTGGAATGCCACTACCACACATTCTTACACCTCTCCCATGGAATTACTGACCAAATAAATCTTCAATCATTGGCCAAATAAAACAGTCAAAATGTAAACAAACACAGCCAATGTGAAATCAACATTTTAATATTCACATAATCCCCTTTGCAGATGAAGAAATGCTTGTTTTGCAGGAAAAAATAATAAATGAAAACAAAATAGATTTTCGCTGTGCAACCCCCATTTCTGGATTTTTTACCACAGACAGGTTTTTTTTTTTTTTGGCTGACGGTAGAAAACAAACTGCTGGCGCTGCAAATCTCATCATTTTTTGTCCGTTGGATCTTGAATTCTTAATCTAATAGTCTGTACAGTTTTTATTTGAATTCCTACTTACCTTCTATAATCACAGGAACACTCCAAGCAGTACCCCTGACCAAGGAACTGGTTTCAGAACTGGAGTTGGTCCCCGGGCGCTGCTCCGTGGCTGCCCACTGCTCCTAATTATAGGATAGGTCAGATGCAGAGGAATTACCCCACGGGGTTCAATAAAGTGTATCTTATCTTATAAAATTGAAGGGTGTTTTTGTCACCTCAAACTTTGAAGTGCTCAGGCGGCCATCTTCAAAATCAAAAATTAAGAACAAGATAACAAGGGGAATTCTGGGTCATTTTTCTCTACTTCATCAACGGGATTTCCGGGAATTTCTTTCCTTTTGCCCATAAAAGGCGATTTTGATGGGTATACCTCTGCCACTTCGGGAAATTCCGGAACGGGCTATTGGAACCAATATGGCGGCGGCAGATTCGCTGATGCTAACTTACCTAGCTTCAGCCATTACTCTGTTCATCTTACTACATCGCAGAGCCTGTCCGAGCAAAAAAAAAAAAAGTTCTCAAGGTCTTCAAAAATAACTATTTTGGAGAAAAATGCCAGAGCTGCTTGCACACCTTACACATTTTTTTTTTTTTTTTAAAAGTAGTCAGATACCTTTACACACCATGCGACAAGTTACTTAATTGCCTCCCTTATCATATTGATATTGGTCACTGTTGTTGCTGCTAAAGATAGCATAAACACATCTAGTAGGTAGTCCTTCACATGACTGCGGGGGAATTTGGTCAATTTGTCGAGGCGCTTTGATCCAGCCGCACGCGACAGTGTTCTTGGATGTGCGTCCTCTTTAACATCCTGCTGCTAATTTTCCTTGGGATTGGTATAAGAACAAGAACTGAGTTGCTCACATTTTTTTTTTTTTGCCTTTAACAGGTGGACATGCGCTTGTGCTTTTGGGTTTTTGACTTCCAACCTAATTTCACTTCAGTTTCAGATCCCAAACTGATGACTGAACATTACCCCTCAGGATTTTCCAACAGAGAATAGAATTTATGTTTCCATCAATCAGGGCAAATCACCCAGGCCCTGCAGCAGCAAGGCAGCCCCACACCAGTGCACCACCTCCACCATGTTTGACTCTGGATCTTCATAGTGTGGAATTCTGTGTAAGCTTTACACCACATGTAGCAAGACCCATGTCTTCTAAAAAGTTCCACTATTACTGATAGTTTTCATCCTTCTCATCTATAAAATTTTTTACCCAATTTAATGGTTGAACCATGAAATTAGACCTCAGATTAGGCAAATGCTAAGTGCCCCTGATCTTCGATCCTTCAGATTAACTGAAGATTCACTTCGAGAGCAGTCTTTTCAGGTGCTGCTTGTTCTCCCCGATCAGGCAAAACCACAGTCATTCATCTGGATGCGTATTTGCTGTATTTAAATCAACGTTATTCTAAATTGCAAACCCGAGTTTAAAGGCAAGAAAAGTGACCATCACCTAATCAATGAATGCGGGAATCTGATGTATTAAAGTTATACTGCAGCAGAGCGTCTGTGACTAGTATCAGAAAATATACTGCATCCTTATCAAATGTTAAACTGCTGCGGGTGTCAGCAGCTACAATGCCTTTGTTAATCTGAGATATTTCCATAGAAATGAGTCAAAATAAGCGATTGTCACCAATGAGCGTGAGCCATTAGGTATTAGTTTTTGTTGAATTGTAATTCGTGACGCACTTGGCCGCATTCGTGCCTCCAAGGGCTGGTTCTCACATTCTGACATACACTGGCCCAGCGGAGTCATGTGCCGTGCCATTGACAAAACCTGCAAAAATGGAAATCGCCAGACACTACTTGTGTCTGGTATCGGTGTAACAACAACATATTAAAGATTCGTTCGGCACCAACCATTCATCGTAACTCCCTCTCGTTCCGAAAAATAAGTCTGGAAAAGGCAAAACGTCACCCCTGAAATCTCACTTCCTGCCCAGAATCGTTTATGGCACAGCCATGAAATTGTGACCCAAGTCTCTCAAGCGCTAGCCAATCAGCGCGCGTGTCACAATTTCATGGCTGTGCCGTGAATGATTATGGGCAGGAAGTTACGCTCTGTCATACTTCAACATGCCAATGTAAAGTGACAGCTGAGCTGATTTGATGATGAAAGCCAGATTTTTTTTCTTTTGAAAGATTATGATATCCAAAAAATCATAGTTTGCCACAATAATGCTGTTTTAGTCTAAAAAGGCATGTCATTTCACCGGGTATAACTACAACAGCTATGTGCTTGGAGTCTGACACGATTAATGCGCGTGCATGTGAGCAGGGCCTCGCGGTACATGTTTTCACAGGACCTCCTGCAGCACATGCCACACACTCATGATCCCAGTAGCTGCCTTTTTTTTAATTAAAAATTTAATTTTATTTAAACTTTATTTAACCAGGGAAGTCCCGTTGACATGCATGCGCGCCATTCAAGGCACCAAGGGGATTCAGCATTTTGCCTGAGGACACGTTGACACGATCCCTGGAGGAACCAGAATCCCTCTGATTTCTCAACAACCTGCTCTACCCCCTGAGCCACACCGCCCCTCAAACGAGGAAAAGTCAATCATGCGTCACGCAGTCCTGGTAGCATATATGACCACAGAGGGCGGTGCCAACATTCCTTTCTGAAGTTACCTATCCAGAAACCTCTCATTCATTTATCAGATTTGAATTTCTTTAATATAAAGCTTGATTGATTTTAGGATCAGGCATGTGGATGGAGGGAAAATGAGCAGTTGGAATGAATCCTCCATTTTTTCTCTTAAATATTGTCAACATAGACTTCCACCAGGAATCCACCTTGCAGGAGTCCACTTTATCGCAATACGGCGTGACTTCGCGTAACTGAACCTGCACTGTGTGCTTGTAACGGAGGGGAATTCCAAGACTGCGTCAGTTCAGAAAGTGAAAACTGTTCTAATTTGTCCCATTCACATGTAATGTAGTCTAGTGCCATGTCATGCTGTGATTCACATAGAAATTAGGTGGGCATTTGAATTATATTAGTATTGTTGCCGCGAGTCCAGGTGAATATTCCATGATTCCATGAAGTGGGTCACAGCACATGCATGCAGTAGTTTTCGGTCACAATATGCCCATAATGAATAGATGGAGCTGCATTGTGTATCTTTTTTATGAGTAACGTCAGGGAGGTCATGCGTCCCATGCTTTATTTATCATTTTTTTGGATTTCCTGCCAATCTATTTGATGGTTTCCTGTCTACAGTACCAGAAACAGGAAGCAGGAAAAACTGGAACTTCTGAACACAGGTTGGGTTAATCGCCTAGTTGGATGTTAATCAAGGCTGAAAGTACGAAGCAGTATACAGTATGTCACCTGCATGAAATTCGCTACCATGCCAAAGGTGCACTGGTGAAACACTAAACCAGCCAAACCGGAGCTGTTATCCTGCGTCCCGTGATGTATGTCTGCAGCAAACAAGTCTCCCACATTCAGAACACGCCCTGAGTCAGCGCATCTGTTGTGTTTTTGAGAGTTTCCTGTAAAAACAGCCGAGTTAGTAAATGCACTCATAAGGTGAGAAGAGTAAGGGCCACTCCTATGTCAAACCATTGAATATTGCCATAATTATCATTCAAAGCACTGATATGATGATAATAGAATGTATAATAATTATTTAATCGTGGCCGTGAGATAATCATAATCACACAATTCTTCGTATCTTATGTATAATGAGTAATGAGGCTATGCAATACACAGACATCTCCCTGAGCGAGAATGTTCACCCAAGGACCAAGAGAAGGGGGTAGTAGTAGTTTGGTGTCCCCAAAATGCCAGGGTTGGGGTACAGGTGGGAGGAGGTGCAGGGGCGAGAAAACACCCCCCCAAACTTTGTGGCGTCTGAAATTGCAGGGATTTTGAAGCCATATTTTCAATGGAGATTTCAAATTTTCTGGAGATTTTCGACCCATCTGCCAACATTCTGTGAGATTCAGGAAGGGTCTGGGAGCAGTCGGATGACTTAACCCTTTAACTGCCTGCTCAACATTGAGGTGAAGCAAACTTTGAGTTCCTGTCTGAAGTTGAAAGAAGTGTTAAACTTAACTCATTGGATTTTTTTTCAGCATAAAATACCAAAAACAAGTGTAAGACATATCTCAATCAGGTTAAGTTCGACACATCTTTCAAATAAATACAGTGAGTCAAAATGTGCTCTACCAAAAGGTCGAGCAGGCAGTTAAAGGGTTAATTAATCTGCACACAAGCAATGTTGATGCGTTGCTTTGTGGTCTAACACTTAGTCATCAAATATCCTGTGACACTCATCAGTAAGAGTAGGGTGTCACCCAGATTACTTGTTGCAAAAATGCAATCTGGCTCTTCCAAACTGCTACAAATCTAACCAGAACTGCACCTCTCCTAAAAGCAATGAAAGACTGGCTATCATGATGGATCTGACCAGTAAGACATAAACAAGAACCCTGACCCATCTATTCATGGGGTTTTATTTGCTTAGAAAATCATATTGCTGCACCCTCAGAAATAGGGGTACAGAAGGAGTCCATTTCTCTTCCCCAAGGTATTATGTACCCTTTAGGGCTAATTATAGGACCTCAGGGTACCTGTGTGAACCTTTTTGGCATCTAAAAGGTACTTTTATGTTCCAAAACAAATAAAAACCCACTTCTAAGGTACAACAGCAGTACCTTTGAGGGTACTGCCCCAGTGACAACCAAGGCTTTTCACTGGGGCAGTACTCTCAAAGGTACTGCTGCTGTACTTTAAGGAGTGGGTTTTTATTTGTTTTGGAACATAAAAGTACCTTTCATTCCATGAAAATGTACTCAGCGCTCAAATGGTTAAACTCAGAAACCGAGCCTTTAACACAGAGTGAGGCGAAAATAATAAATAAACATTTAAAAATAAATATAAGAATGTATTCAGATACTGAGATTAGAAAGGATAAATGGGTCATATCTCAAAACTGGGTGGGATTTGACAGTACCTTCCCAAAGGCCCGGTGGTGTCTGCGAACCATTTTAATTAGTATAACTGGTGTCTAGGAGGAGAGTTCAGTACTAACAGGATCTCAAACTGGGAAACATGGACAGCTTTGCATTTATTAGCACTAAGGATGACTAATTTGGCTGAATAACAGCACTGCATAAAGCCTGGAGCATTCTCTAATCCAGAGCACGGACTGAACTGAAAGAGCTATAACAGATTTGCTCATTCAGCCAATTGAGTAATAGTTTGTGAAACATCCCATTGCTCTACGGTCAGCATTGCATTTTGACTCATAATGGTTAAAGTTATAACAGGCCCAGCGATTCTTAATTTGGACTCTCTGGCTCAATACATTGGACATCACTTTGAATGCCAAGGCCAGCCATGATATTATCTGATGCTGCAGTGGCCTCTAATGTAAACCAAAGGTTAAATCAAACTTGTGGTGTAAGCGAAGGCTAACGGGGTGCTTGTGCATTAACTAGTGATTAGCTGACCAACTTCAAACCAGGAAAGGTTACTTTAAATACAACAGCATCTGAAACGTCAGGCGATCCTGAATTTTCCACCACAGTCAGGCGCAGAATGAGCAGTCTGTCAATCTGTCAGAGTGATTTCATCTTGGAAGTGGGAACCCGATGAGACGTCAGAATCAGTGGTATACCGATTGACCGAAGCCTTATTGTAAGATTTACAGTGAAACACAAAACAAAATTTTGCTGTAACATTCTAATAATTCTGCTGATGCTGCAGCCACAAGATGATTGAATGTTGAGCAAGCTGTGGTTGAACGCTGAGGGAACGCTGAGGAAACACTACTATCTTTGAAATGCTTACCCTGCAAATGTGCTTTTTGTTCCCAGCTACTCATCATGTGCTTTCACAAGAATATTTCAAAATGAAAGCAAATTAAAAGGAACCCACCATGTCTCACGTTCCAGAATATGTGCAGAACATGGAACCAGCAGATGTTAGTCACGAGCGTACCATGTTCTGCTCACAAGAAAAGCCTTCGATGGATCATCTTTCCCGTGTCCAATCGAACCCCGACCTTGTAGCGTAAATGGGTAAACTGGTACTTCATGGTTATATGGATCCTGTAACGAGACGGTTGTGCAACGTCTGTACCTACTGAGAAAACCTAACAGCCTCGCTGTAAGAGGGAAGTGCTTTTGAGTTGGTTAACAGGGGAAAGGCTGCATACTCACAGGTTCCGTTATTAGAAACGGGCACAACTGTCGCCGGTCATTCATGTGGCCTGGGAGATTACTGGGAAACCACAGAGGCGGCTCCCTGAGCGGTATGTGTTATGTAAGAGGTAATAAAGGCCAGAAAATCTTTCAGGGTTTCTCACATCCCTTTTTAATCCGATTTCACAATCTCCAGGCGCTCTATGATGTCCTGTTTTGCACCGTCCTGTGTTCATAAATGAGGTTTGTTGTTGCTCTAAATGTAGCCATAATGAAGCTAAGGAGAAATTTCCGGAAATGAAAAATTTACTCTTTTTATTCTGCTGCAAACCCGAATTCCAATGAAGTTGAGACATTGTGTAAAACGTGAATAAAAACAGAATACTATGATTTGCAAGACCTCGACCTATATTCCATTGAGTACATTACAAAGACAAGATATTTAATGTTCGGGCTGATAATCCTTATTGTTTTTTTTTCCTTTAAATATTCACTCATTTTAAATTTGATGCCTGCAACATGTTCCAAAAAAGCTGTGACAGGCAACAAAAGACAGGGAGATTTTATGAATATTCAAAAAACACCTTTTTGGAACATTCCACAGGTGAGCAAGTTAATTGGAAACAGATGAGTGTCATGATTAGGTATAAAAGGAACATCCCAGAAAAGCTCAGTCGTTCACAAGCAAAGATCGGTCAAGGTTCACCACTTTGTGAGCAACTGCGTGAGCAAATGGGCGAGCAGTTTAAGGAGAATATCTCTCAACGTGAAATTGCAAGGAATTTAGGGGTTTCATCATCTACAGCGCATAATATCTTCAAAAGATTCAGATAATCTGGAGGAATCTGTACATGTAAGTGGCAAGGCTGAAAACCAACATTGAATGCCAGTGACCGTCAGTCCGTCAGGCGACACTGCATTAAAAACCGACGTCATTTTGTAAAGGATATTACCATGTGGGCTCAAGAACACTTTGAAAAACCATAGTCAGTTAACACAGTTCGTCGCTACATCTAGCGCAAGTTAAAACCATGCAAAGCGAAAACCATATATCAACAATACCCAGAAACGCCGCCGGTTTCTCTGGGCCCAAGCTCATCTGAGATGGACTGATGCCAAGAGGAAAAATGTGCTGTGGTCTGACGAGGCCTCATTTCAAATCATGGACATCTCGTCCTCCGGGCTAAAGAGGAAAAGGACCATCCAGATTGTTATCAGCACAAAGTTCAAAAGCCAGAATCTGTGATGGTTTGGGAATGTGTTAATGCCCATGGCATGGGTAACCTGAACACCTGTGAAGGCAAAATGCTGAAAGGTGCATAGAGGTTTTGGAGCAACATATGATGCCATCCAAGCGACATCTTTTTCAGGGACGGCTCTGCTTATTTCAGCAAGACAATACCAAGCTACATTCTGCACGTGTTACGACAGCATGGCTTTGCAGTAAAAGAGTGGCATCACAGTGGTAAACATGCCTCTGTCCCACCTTTTTTGTGTAACAGGCATCAAATTCAAAATGAGTGAATATTTGCAAAAAATATACAAATAAATAAAATTTATCAGTTTGAACATTAAATATCTTGTCTTTTTAGAGCACTTGAATATAGGTTGAAAAGGATTTGCAAATCATTGTATTCAGTTTTTATTTACATTTTACACAATGTCCCAACTTCATTGGAATTGAGGTTTGTATAGTCTATTCTATGCTATTCTATTTTTTCCAATCTTTAAAAAAATTGGTTTCTAAGAAGTGACTGATACAGTCTGATATCTGATATCTGTTGGGTAGCAAGTGGAAGGCGTTTTGTTCAAATGTTTCCGGCTGTGGCCTAAGATCTCACTTTACTCACACTGTCTGTCAGTCTCCCAGATAGAATAGCCCTGTGGGACACTGAGCCTATCAGAGAGCAATGCAGTACAGCCTACAGCCAATAGCAGCTGACCCCTGACTAAGGCCTTTAACCGCACAATTAGGATTGGAGGATTGGCTCTTGCTTGGTTGAATCAACCATGAGTCACTTTAAATAACAGCGATTTGAGACAGCTTAATCTCCACCAGTCCTGGGTGCTGCATGGACACAGTGCCCTCTACAGGCTGCATTCCATGACAAAGATGAGAAAATGCTTATTAAATATGAGAATCTACTTACTTTTCTTTTTAACTGGCCTTGTCTTGCTGACAAAAATCTTGTGAACAATAATTAGCGATATGGTGCTCACGCTTGTATGAACAGATATTTGATTAATGTTCATTCAGAAATTTAATGAGGGGTCCTGACCAAAGTTTTCAAATCTGAGCTCCATACGATACTGGATAACATCTAATCCTAGATCATCTGAGGTGTTAGATTCACTTTAGCAATGGGAAAACGACAAGCCTAGTTGGGCTGAACATAACATCAACTGATCATGTGATGTTATTTCCATTGATTAAGGATGAAGCGTTTTTAACTTCTGGGAGGATGATGCCTAAAACTGATGCCTGCGAGTCCTTCAACAGCTGTGAGGGTGTCTTTGAAAAAGTTCCTTAAAAAAACTCTCATACAAGCAAAAAAAAAAAAAAAACCTGGACTGAGTCATTTGGACAGTGTAATTCTTGCAATTTCAGCCAGTTTCCCATGATGCTTTGTATGGGGTCCTGTCCCAAACGGGTTCGAGCTCGGTCCGGAGAGCATGGCTCTGGGGATCTCCAGCTCCACCCACCCTGTGGCTCCGCCCTTCTCTTGGACGTACGCAGGTGAGCGCATGTTCTACTCTGGCAAAAGGCTTCAAGTCCAACATTTAAAATCCAGATCGGCTCGGTGGTGCGGGGTCTCGTGCTTCTGACTCACAGCAACACAGATTTGAGTTTGCATCTGGCCTGGAGCTTTTCTGTACAGAGTTTGAATCTTGTCCCTGCAGTTGCATGAATTTTTTCCCAGAAATCTAGTCTCCTCTCACAGCCCAAAGGCATGTGTCAGGATAATTATAAACTGTAAATTTTCCATAGGTGTGAATGTGTTAATGAATAGAATTAGAATCGTTTGTGCGCCCTGCGATGGATTGGCGAACTCTCTTGGGTGTGGTTCTGCCTCTTGCCCATATTTTGCCGGGATAGGCTCCAGATCCCTGGCAAAGAAGCTGTTAGATCATTAATAGATGGAATTACTGCCCACCATTGGCAGCCCAGGTGAGGTCCTGACTTTCTATCAGACTTTGATTAAGTTTTCACCAGTTAGCTGACCTACAGAGGACGGGCTCCTCCAGTATACTGGCTGCCTCCTGAGCTCTCTTCCCATCGGGGAGTTTTCTCTTTCCACTACTCAGAGATTTTTTTCCCTTCAGGTTTTCTTTATCCATCTCATTTGCTATTTTGGGATTAGGCTCTTTTTTACTCTGGAAAGTGTGTCTGTGACTCCTTCTGTGAAAAGTGCTATAAAAATAAAATTGAAATGAAATGAAATGAAACTGTTGCACTTTTCTTGCCATTCATGGGAGGGAGCATATAGCAAATGGCATCCAGACCAGGAGGAGGGAACTTAGCGGAGGGAACGTAGGCCAAGAGGAGGATATTGTGGATGGACTAAAGCTCTGAAAGAGGACACAGTGGCTTGAATGCAGACAAATGCTTGTCCCGTGACTGTAAGAGGCTTCAGAGCGCATACATGGATGCTGCAGCCTGCTTCCTGTTCTGGTGAATTAACACTTCCTGTCCGGGTCAGTTTTATACTTCCTGTTCTGGTTTTCAGTTACAGGCCATTTGTCACTCAGCAGAGGCTTCATCACCTGAGGGTTAGACAGGACTTGGTCAGCTCACATTGCAGGGCCCGTCTCAAACAATGCCTTCCTCCTCCTATAGACAGATGCATTCGTCACCATCGAACATATACACCCCCACCCAGATCTGAACAACTGCGTTGGGCATTTTACCCAAAGAACAATAGGCAGTTTAGCCTAGATTTCATTTAAAAGTGACACGAATGCCCCAGGACTGATGTTATCCAATATTACACAGCTTTCTGCAAACTCTCAAATGCTTTATGTACATGAAATGAAATGATAGTCCATGTTTTTCATCTGGGCCTTTCATTTTAGATTTTATTTGACTTAACGTGAGTTTGATACCAGCTGTAATTCTCCCTCTCTTTGCCATCTGTGATATCATTCATGTACTCTCATAATATAACCCAACAACCCTTTTTAAAGCATGACATAATATAACACAAGATATGATGAAAGTTACTGATGTGTGATTAATCGTGGACTCCATATTTTGCCTGAGCAACCACGGACGAGAAAACTGGAAAAAAGCAACATTATAGTAAATTCTTGCATTTGGTTCCCGGTTGGCTTGTTCCTTTAGTATTTTTCTCATTTAACTCATTGGTATCCATCAGCGCCCTGGGATGTTTTGTACACCCTGATTTCACCGATGGCTATGAGCTGAAAATAAAGGAGCGACGACTGTCTATCTGTCTCGCCTTCTCTCCTCTTTCGGTGTCTCGCTCTCATGCCCAGATCTGTATGGACCCTGGGTCTTGGAAACTGGAGATGGCTTGGCTGTCGCTTAGCAACGCCAGGACTACCAACAAGCGGGGAGAGGGAGAGTGAACGCACACACAGTCCAGAGAGGAGCGTGTGGCCTCAGGTGTGGGACACCTGCGCACAGGTGAGACCTCACTCTTTCCAAATATGCACAGAAATAACATTTATGTGGAAGGGTTTGGAACAATTGGCTGAAAAAAAAATGTTAGTTTGATGTTGGAGACATTACCGTTTGTATTAAATTCCTTTCCTGTAAAGAGGATTCTCCGGTGGCTGTGCATTAGCATCAAAATTTTCTTATCTGTGAATTATGGTTCACAGTCTAGTAAATAAATATACATATTTCAATAAAGTAAGTGGTAACTGCAGTGATGTCGACCAAATTTAGGAAACAACCTATTTTCTGGGTTTTTATAAGTACATAGCTGTTGCCTGGAAGGTTTAAGCTTCAAGCCTTTGGGTCAGGCCCTGAAGACTGCAATGATTTAGGGGGGCTGGACTGGTGCCCCACTTATTACAACTATCCGTACTTCACCTTAACCCTTCTGCTGTCAAAAGACACTTCTGTCACCATTGGCTTACAGGTAAAGTAACACTATTCACACACTTGCGGAAGTGTTTATTGTAACCACAGGTATGATTAATAATGAGTTAATTCAAAAAATGCATGTTATTTCATTTTAAGGGGCATCGCTGTAACAGTATTGTAATTTTTGTTGGCTCATTCGTAAAATAAATGTGCCGAGAGGTGCTGTACAGCTGGAAGGAAATCATCCAGTAAAAGGGTTAAAGAGCGTCAGGGAAACAACCATTACCGTTGTTTGCAAGAAGAAATATGACTCCAAATGTCTTTTTCCTCAAGAAAGATGTTAATAACAAACTTCAGAGACAGTATATCAAGACTTAAAGAATGTCTTCTCACTGTTTGGATTGATCTCGCCGCCAACAAATTCCTCTTCTTCTTGGTGTCAGGTGACACTACACTGTGGCTTGTAACATTAGCCTCTCATTCAAAATGCAGGAGAGTAACGCTAGCGCTGACAGGTTTGTTTCAGGGGCATAAGTCAGTGTGATAGTGATGCACAGTCAGTGTATTTGTCCACCAGTAAACAATCTGATACCATTATTGGCCCTCAACTCTGCAGCAACTCTCTTTAGAACCTGACTAGCAGAAGCAGACTTATATACTTTAAAGCTGCCAATTTATGCACAATTATGGTCATTTAAGTAAATATTGCAGTGTGGGCATATAATATATATAATATGGCAGCCTGACTAATGTAATTCAGTCAGCATTGTCATTTTTGTGTGGACAGTTTGATTATTCTAATCAAATCTCCTCAGAAAAGTTTTCAGAATAATTTGTATATCCAGTGATTTCTTTTTTCTGTACTGCAGAAACATTTCTTGTGCAAATATCAGTCCAGTTACTCCAGGGGTTTCCTGGCTAGAATAGTGGAGGACTCAGCATTTACAGGGTTGAATAGAGCACATTTGAGCTGGCCACACCTTGTAGCCGCAACATTTTGACACTGTCTGATGATGTCACCGAGTACCCATGTATACTCAACTGACAGTGCACTCTACTGTCTCCAAGTGAAGATTTCAATGAAGATTCAGAGGCGCCATTTCAAACTGTCCTGTGCCAATGACATTACTGTTTTTGCATTCAACTTCACCAAAAACAAGGACAATTAGGTGGGGTTTGCTCTTGTTCATGGCTTCAATGCCCCTGACAAGTCTGCGGAAAAAAGTATTTGAATCCAAAACAACTGTGTAATCTATCCAGGTCTGTTTCCAACACCACTCCATTCAATCATGTTTCCCTCATCTCCTCCTGTTGTTTGCAGGAAGTGTAGAGTTACAGCAGGCATTGAGGAGTGCAGAGCAGACCCTCTCAGACCCTTTCTGAGCACGTGCAGACCAGACTCTCTCTGAGCACGTGCACAATGATGTTTACGGGGTCCCATTTGAGCAGCAAGGACCCCGTGAGGGAGGGCAGCTCAAGCCCCCTGCCGGTGCGCGACTCTGTCGCAAGAGGATCGTGCAATAGTGAGTCCCCGGAGGATCGGGGCCCCCCCTCGCCAACCGGACCCCCCAGGCCCCTGCCCTGCTGGGCCTCGCAGGGCCTGTGCGAGCTGGCACGGGCGAATAGCGAGCTGCGGCTGTTGCGGGAGCGACAGGCCAGGGAGGCGGAGTCAGTGGCCTGTGGCGTGGAGCGAGCGCTGCTGGGTGCCCGGCAGGAAGAGCGCCGTCTGCTGGAGAGGGTGGAGCAGGACCATCGCGATGCACAGCGGCGCCTGGAGCAGCTGCAGCGCGAGAACGCAGCCGCCCTCCGCGTGGGACAGGCACTGGTCGACCAGCGGGTACAGGAAGTAGGGAAGCTGAGGGAGCGGATTCAGGTGTGGGGGGCTGGCGGGGGCGAATCGGAGAGGGACCAGCTCCAGCAAGCCATCACCGAGCTCACCCAGCCCTGGGAAATCACCCTCTCGCTCAAGCGAGTCAGCTTCCGACCCAGCCCCCAGCCGAAGGCCATCGCATTCGGGGAGATCCGCGTGCACGAGCACAACATCACCTTCCCTGTCGCAACCTGCTGCGGCCCACAAGGACGCCACTGCAGCCTCCACTCTCTAGGGGGGCGGGGCCAGGAGGGGGGGCGGAACATGCTTGATGAGGCAATGAAGCGCGATCAGGTGATGGACGGCGGCGGGCGACGGAATGGGAGTGGGCGGGTGGTGAGGAAGCTCCGTCTCTCCTCGGGGTGCGAGGATGAGGAAGGTCGAGGTGAGGAGGAAGGGCAGGGGGAGCAGCTGAAGCTTCTGTCCCCTAGGTGGCGTCGTTGGCCCCCGCCAAAGCGCGAAGGCTCAGACTGGGAGTCGTCCCAAGAGGAGGACGAGGAGATGGATTCCTTGGGCAGCGATGCACGGGGGGAGGAGCTGTTCCAAGCCATCCCCGCTTACCTCAGCAATGGCGAATCTGAGGGGGAGGAGCCAGCTGAGGGGCAGGGGCTAATCAGGCGCCAGAGAGACCGCAGAATGCCAAGACGTAGGATATCTGCTCCACCAGGAGGGGATGGTATTGGACAGGATAGTCAAAGTCACAGCCAGGATGAGGCCAGAGGGATATCCTGCCACAATCACAAGGTCCTCGTCTCGCCCAAGACTAGCCCGAGGGAGCAAATGAGCAGCCTTGCCGTCCCGGGAGCCAGGCCCCTTCCCCGAACCCGCCTGAGCCTGTCATCCTCAGACGATACTCCCCTCGATTCCGGCCGTGCCCCCTCCCCAGCAGACAGTCTGGACTCTTGCTACACCTTCATTGTCAGCTCGCCTTGTGATTCCGGAGAGCCCCTGGTCCGGGACACCCGCCTGTCCCGATCCACCGCTGACCTCTCTCGCCAGACCCCACCTCTCATCGACGGATCGTGGCGAGTCAACCGTAGGCGCCATGGCTCCGACTCCTCCAGACTTAAGCGGGGTGAAAGCGGCGGGCAGGTTTGCCGGTCTCTCTCGCTGTCTGTCATAGATGCGTCCATCACCAGGACTGCTAAAGCACGACCTGCCCGAGAGGCAGGGGGTCGAGCGGCGTCTACGCTGAAGGAGGAAGATGAGGCAGAGGAGGGGCTCCCCAGCAGCACAGGGCGACTGCTGAGGCAGTTTGGGAAGCAGGGCTCGGGCCGGGCTGATTACACATTGCCCAGCGGCCTCCACGTCACTCTGCAGGGCCAGCTATTTATTGTGGACTGTGGCAACTCACGGCTGCAAGTGGCTGACGCCCGCGGTAACATAGTCCAGCAGGTGACCCCGGCGGAGGGGTCCAGCCAACGCTGCCGGAACTACTTTGACGTAGCGGTGAGTGCTAAGGGTCTGATTGCACTGAGCTGTGCTGCCGAGAGGGTGCTGCTTGTCTTCAACCGCCATGGCCGCCTCCTGCAGACCTTCGGCACACGCGAACAGCTGGATGCTCCTCGAGGCGTGTCCGTTGATGGCTCAGATCAGTTCCTGGTGGCGGATTTGAGGCGAGGCACACTTGTTGCTCTGAAGCTGGACCCTAAAACAGGCGCCCGCCTGGAACGCACTGTCGTGCCAGGCTTCCATCGACCCTACCTGGTGGCGGCCAGTACAACAACGGGCCTGGTGGCGGTGTCAGAGAGAGGCAGTGAGTTGGGTCGGGAACCATGCATCCGGGTGCTTGAGCCTGGCTGGACCACCGTGCGGATTCTGGGCATCTGCTCTGGGCTGGGGCCCCTGCTGACCTGCCCTTGGGGTATCTGCATTGACCATGATGGCGACGTCCTGGTGGCAGACTGGGGCGAGGACGTGCACCGGGTGCTGGTGTACCCCGTTCGGGGGCTGGGTCGACCGCTTGTCACCCAAGGTCTGAGCAACCCTCGAGGCCTGGCTCTGCTGCCGGAGGGTCACTTGGTGGTGTCGGACAGCATGCACCACTGCATCAAGATCTTCCAGTACAAATGAGGTCATTTAACTTGGAAGCACAAGGACCATATGACTGCATTAACCGAGTCTCCTCCTAAAGAAGAGAGTTGCTGTCTACCATCTACCACCAGTCTTCATCCCAACCCGAAGAATGCTCATTTCATTCGACAACTAGAGCAGGGTTGCCCGACCTTTTTCGTGGAGATCTACCATCCTGTAGGTTTGCACCCCAACCCTAGCAATGCACAGCTCACTCGACATTGAGAGCAGTCCAGCCCAAACCTGTTCCTGTAGATCTACTAAGATGTTGGTTTTCATGTTAACCCTGATTTTGTGTGCTTGATACTGCTAATTAATAGCAAAGGCAAATCGTCAACTGTTGAGTGTGCTTTGTTCGGGTTGGAATAAAAGCCTTCATAATGGTAGATCTCCAAAGACAAGGTTAATTGGACCTGCTCTAGTTGCTGAATGAGTTGCACTTTGTTAAGGTTGGAGTGAAAACTGGTAGATCTCCAGGAACAGATATGGTGAGCCTCGGTAGAGAAGAATTAGGATGCAACTGGGGAACCAAAGACCTGGCATTAAGGGGCAGAGTATCAGTGGAACATTGCAGTGTTCTTCTTAAACTGCAGCCAGTGCGAGCTGCAGAGACAAGATGTGAGAATCATAAAGCTACTGAATTACTGCACAGCTTACAAATGCCCAAAACCAACACACTGACCTCCCAGGACTGCATTTGTGCTTCTAGTGTTAGAAGATGAGAGATTTCATTCAAAGGTATTTTAATTTTTAAGCGCTGGCCAGTTAGATAGTTGTTCTTTCTGAGTCCTACACGAGCATTGTGCTCATTTTTCGGTAATAATGTTCAAGTGTGTGCGTGATTTATTGTAACGGAATGCAGTATTTTACGTTCATAGAGAATATAATGGTATAATGGACCGTGGTATACTGATTGACTGATTGCAAGGAACATTCTGATACCTCCAGATTTGTAGTTAATGCCGTATGTTACAGGTTGCTGAGTGGGTAAGAGTAGGGACTCCATGTTTGGACAACTGTCTGAAGTGCATTGTGTCCCTGCTGAAACAGAGGAAATAACTGATGACCAATTTTAGCAATGAAGTGCTTGAAATGTTGGAAAAGTAACTTTATAATCATAAAGAATGTTCATATTCAAACATTCATGACTGCAGTGACCCTGCCTATGACTGAAGAGGAACCTTTTCACATCTCACTATGCCTCCTCCAATCCCCTTTAAATATGCTTTCTTGCTTTCCACTTGGGATCATATTATGGATATAAAGGATTATATAAAGAAAAATGTGATATTGCATAACAAAACTATTTTGGTTTGGTTAACATTATGTTTATTGATTTTAAATAAGCCAAATGGGCGTTCTTGGCGGTATTCTTCATTCCTGAAATAATGAATATGTTCTCTGATTGTGTACACTCCGCTCTGGATTAAGTAAGGTGTTCACGAAGTTAACGCAATGCACTCGTTTAACGTTATACTGTTTGCATTTGCACCAATAGTGTGTTTCTCAATAACAGATAAATGAAGGGTAGTTCACAACAAAGCCAAGAGGTGTCAGTATAGCCTGCTAAAATCTCATGGGTTAAAAAAAAAAGAAAAAAAAAATCGAGCCATTTGAACGTAATTCTGAACCTCCAAGCTGTAACATATCTTACTTAGTTTACCGTTCACTGTTTGCTGTCAGTATTGCAAGAGATCACAAAGTTACGCATTTAAATGCACATTTTACTTCAGTGTCAAAACCGTTCTTGTAATCCCAATACACAAGAAGAAGAGTTTCACTTGGTGACTGCTTAGGCAGAAACCAAAATCCTAGAGGTCCCAGAACTGCCTGTAGTCCAACTTCCCCTAACCTGGGGTTGGATGGGGAGTCAGTCTGGCCAATCAAAAACCATAAATTGTTCAATTAAGAATCAGAATGAAAAGAAATATATGTCTGGATTTGCATTCAAGGTTCAGGTGTGATTATATCTGTTCTTGACCTTACATTATGCACTTGGCTTCAGCTCTGGACTGTCACGGGTTGTTGGCAATATCCCAACCTTTTATTCCCCGTATTGGAGCCAAAATGGAGAACTGTATGAGGAACACAAGGCTAAGGGCCTTTCTCAGCTCACTTATCTTCCCGCCGTCCAACTCCCGTCTCCCGTGCGTAAAAGAGGAAAGAGCTTCGGTTTACACTTTTACAAAAGGACATCAGCGTTAAGGCTGGAGTTCTCAAGAAAATGAAGGTCAGTTTCACAGGCTGAGTTGATTTCAGTCCTAGACAACGAAACTCACCTCTGTATGGAGAGTCTCTTTTCAGAATTCTGATCTGGGTGTTATGGTGGTACAGCTGGTTCATCACCTGCTCCTTACGAATGGAGCACGGCATCGCGGAAAAGTCACAAAAAGGAAAATACCTGAATAAATGTGAGGACAAACATGAATGCAGATGTAATGAGACTCACGCGTACACTCAATGCTTGCTGAAGCCGATCCGGCAGCTGGAGATTTTTCCATTAGTTTTCACGGGTTATATACACACACACACACACACACACACACACACACACACACATATAGTGTCCTATATGTATACATATATATAACAATACAGTAGGTTACCGTTGCTGCATCATAAAAAGCACCGACAGATTCAAAATGTCGGGAATTTATGTTAACCCCTTTGTGCAGAAGCCAAATTTGGCTATTTATGGGTTACCCACTTTAATGCTGTATAATTCAAGATTTAAGCTTCACAAAGAGGAAAAATGTGGCTCAATTCAGGAAAGACACTTACAGCATTTAGAATTACATTGTATTTCAGTTTATTTTCATGATTTTGGTAGAGAAAATGAGCAGCAAACATAAAAAATCTTCATGAGAATTCACCATTGAAATTGCAAAAAAAATAATTCTGACGATTGAAAAACTGCTGGGGCTTAAAACCATACATTTATGGTATCATAAACTCCTTGAGCACAAGTAGAATTCATCTTCAACATTACATTCTAGATTACCTACATGCTATTAGCCAAATTATACAGCTACCCAAGTGTCTCCCCAAAGTCTCAAAATGATTTGCTGTCAAATCATTAAAAAAATCATGTATTTAACACAATTGAAGCTTTAAGGCATGAAATTTAATATGAACGAATGATTTTCTGGTTGAGTTTAGTATGAATTTATCAATATCAGTGCAGTTGAATATCAGTGGTCACCAGTAACCTCTCCAAATACGAACGTGCCTTTTCTCCATAATAAAGTTTAGAGTTTTGGCCATTTTTCTTCAAAGCCAGCACAAACACGCATTAAATAAACTGCTTATTAAACGGTCAGAACATTCACCCTGTAATGAAAGCTACCAGTCCCCTCTTCAAAGCTCACGAACCCATTTCAACACTTATAAGGAGCAAGTACACCTCACGAACACAGTAATATCTGAATTCTGAAATATACCTTATTTTAACTGAACAGACACTCCACTTTCAGGGAGTATCAAATCCATTGCGTCTCCCGATTCAAAAGAAACGTGCAATGAACGTACCGGGGGTCCACACCAAAATGCACGGGCAGTTCGCGTTTTAAACAGGAAAAAAACCTCGACATTCGACTTTGTTGAGTACATATACATTCCGAAACAGAAAAAAAAAAAACAAACAAAAATAGCAGTCTGACCTTTTTCGTGAATCCCTCCTCCAGAGACATTGACTGTATAAAATAGAGACCGATGTACCCAGTAGCAAATACCCTCCGGTCCTGTTTCATTCGAAATAATTCCAATAGAGCATATCGTTCTCATTTAAATCCTGTAATGTAACTGAACACTTCAAGGCCAGTTTTGCGAACCGATTTTCTATAAATCCCGTCTATTTTAGCCGCGTAATGTGCATAACGTAGACAGGATACAACCGAGCCTGCTGATACGCATTGGTTTGTATGCTCTGTGTTTGTCCAATCAATGTGTTTCACTTACTCTAAAATGTTTAAACACTCGGGAATTGGATAAGAAACGAGCCGATCAATACATTGTTATCAGGGAAACTTCACGAGGCCATGAAGTGTAACTCTACAATTACGCAGAAGAGCTTGAGTGTATGGTTGAGTGATTGGCTATCAACGCCAGTACTCGGGTGGATATAAGGAAGCGCTGGATTTGGCAATGAAGGAATCTACGCGTAAATCCACGGTAGGGAACTACAATTTTTTTTGTATAAGACAACTGTAATAGGCAATAGAATGTGAGAGAATCAATACCATGTCGATTTTTTTGCCTCAGAAAACTGATTTTTATGAACTACTAATTGGAATACTGTTAGCTCACTGTGGCTAAACTGGTTGCTACTAAGGATAACGATTTTTTCTGTGTCAAGATATCGTTTTTTCAAACTGCTGAATCGACACTATGGGCAAGGATACTGACCAGTTTGCACATCAGGCTTAGCTGAGGAGTTTAATTCATGCAGCTCTCAAAAAAACAGGGAGTGGAGTGAACTTCACCGTATTCAGAACCGCGTTCGAGGTCTGCTTGCTTGTGAACATTCAATAACTGATCCGGGGGTGCTATCTAGTGATCGAGTACAGTAACAGCGTACTTCCAATTTGCAGGTCTATAGACGCGGGCATCTACATCTGCAGAAAGGGGTTAAGGACCGTAGAGGTCATTTCTTCCCAGGAGTAACACTAAGGTCTAACGATTAATATAAAAAAAAAGAAAAATATTCATCTGAACATCTCAAAATCATCGAGCGACCTTTATGAAGCCTTGATGAGAAGGTTAAGTGCTTGTTCATCTCGTTGGACCGGTTCCCCACATGGAGTTGGAACGCCAGCAGCTGATGTCTCCACCAACAACATGCAAGTGCAAGTCAGTTTAGCCGAGCGACGACACCGACAAGACATCCAGAGACAAAATGGCCACTTCACTCAAAGCTTTATTCACACAGAGATTCGGGTGAAAATTACAGTGAAGTGTTTTTTCAGTGATTTTTTCTTAGACAACACAGATAAGAAGAAATGATGGAGACCTGCCAGCCGAACATATCAGGGTACAAAAAGAACATTGTAAAATGTTTTAAAAATTAATTTAGCTAAAAATTTGTAAAAGGTTTTTACATTATCTTTAAAAAAGTTTTTATTGATATAGCACCAAAAAAAAGATCCATTACAAAGTCAGGGTCAGGGGTATGTGTGGTCAAACCCACAGATCTTTACAGTGTAGGGATTGGCTATTGAACAGGACATGAAAGGTCACTGAATGCATTCGATGAATCTTTAAAAACATGGAGTATTGGCCTCGCATGGCGGAATCATTGCATAAACAGGACTTAAATCACAGAATCCATATCGCATCAAATTTCACACATGACACTGGTCGCTCGCACTGTGTTAGATGTGTTGCTTTTCAGAAATACACTTATGCAAATATATCTGAAATTCAACTTATATGCCAGTTTTAAATTTTAGCAAGGGGTCCACGAAAATGGCAAGTTTACATGAAACTAGCGCTCCATAAATCGCGGTCAGACTGCAATGTCCACCTGAGCAAGTATTTTAACCCTTAGAGTGCTAAAATGAATTTTTTTTTTAAGTAACTTTGTTTTTACAAATCTGAAATTCACAACAAAAGTGGCGTACGCCACTGAAATGAATTTTTAAAAAACTATACATTTAATTATCTTGTGCTGTTGAAAACCTATGATGTGGCGACTTTAAACAAGTCACCACATGATAGGTTTTCAACAGCTTTGATTTTGATATCCGATAGCCGCATTCAGTGCTCTAAGGATTAATCTTATTTTGACACTGAAGTTCCTCATTTTTCCCTCTCAAATGGAAAACATCAGCTTATTTAAAGTTACCATTTGCTTGACAGGTTGAATTTTCTTATCGCACAGGCAAATCTAGAAATGAATCAAAATAATCTCAGCTCATTGGTATAATTTTTGCAACACATAGAAAAATGGTTACAGAAATAAGTGTTTTCAGTCCAAATACAAGATTAAGATGCTTTGTAAGATAGACTTACTAATGTTTTGCGGTGTTGTCTATTACATGCAGGGATGCACTCGTTTGGCACAAACACTCCTCATGAAACACTGGGATTCACTCGCATCACAGTTTCTGCTTCGTTCCATACTTGCGAAAACCACAAAGATTCACTGTTTGTAAAACAGCTTGAAGGGTCATCCGCGAGAGAAGCAGGTTCACATGCAGTAACAGATCACTCCTCTGTGTTCGAAACTTTTGGCACAGTAAGGAGAAAACATAAATTCATCAGGAGAGTGGGAGGAATTGCTAAATACTTCTCCACCATTCTGAAGAAATGACACTTATTCCAGTGATTTTGGTGGTGGTCTGAAACTATCCACTGGCAACCAGAGTCAGTGTTGATTAAGTCATTGGGCTTCAGCTGAGGTAATCATTGCTATAGTGGACACGAGACGGACAGGAGTCACACCGCATTCCTGCACCATGTCCATCTCTCTCCAGCTATAAACCCCAATTAGTGGCTGAGGTGTTTAGCTGAGACCTGGACGGTTTTTGTGTTGCCACAGTTAGATCTGTGCAGCATGTGTGGTTGTGCCATTGGGAAAAGCCCTCGACCCAATTTACTCCTGGGACACTGGTCCCTGCTCGGCCGAATCATCTGCATGTCGCTTGTGAAGTTGCGATAAATGCGTGGGCTTCAAATACTGCCGCCACATCAAACTTCCTGATAGTTTTCACAGCTTAAAGTTTTTAAAAATCTGAGCTTTTCCGCATGTTTCTATCCTAAACACAGTGGCAGACCTGCTGGGCGCATATTATATTTATTTTGGGGGAATGGTTAAGTAACTGGCACGAACATTGAGCTACACCCCTGTGGCGTTCGGTTACAGTGGATTCGGGTTTCAGCCGTTTTGGGGGTTTGTTCATTTTAGCATCTTAACTCCACTGCTGTCTTGTCTGACACCGTTGTGCTCGTGTCTGCAATCTGTGCGCCGACAAGAGGAGATATAAAACGGATTTATTATTCGTCAGCCTCTGACTCAGCGCAGACCCATTCCTCTACATCCTATCCATGTTTCTCTCTCTCTTTCGTTCTATCTCTCCCCCTCCCTCCTGCTCTCGCTCGTTCACAGATGGGAGAATTTCAGTATACCCCCCCACTGAGTCACTCCATCATGCTCTCCTGATATGTGGTGAGCATTCTGTCACAAAATGGCCGCCGTACATCTTCCAGGTGGGCGCTACATTTGGCAGTGGCTAAGGTGAGCCCATCGCTAAAATATGCTCTCAGTGCAAGAAAAGCCATGTATGAATGCGCCAGCCAGCCTACATCCCAGTCAAAGGCAGCATCAACATAAAAGACAGGAATGCTAATTACGGGATGAGAAAGGGCTGGGGAATGATCTCTGGGACAGCAGATGACCTCGTCTGTCCCTCGTGACCTCACCGAAGGTATTTACGGGCCACTCGTAAACCCTGAGTTCAGGCGAAGCAGCGGATTAAGAACCGACCCACTAAACACACGCCTGTCTCTGGCTCTGAGTTTTCATGTCGAGAAAGACAGCTATGCTGACTGAAACCAACAGCGGTTTAGAATGACAGGCAAATATCTTCAGATGAAACGCAAATATCAGTACTTCCCTGGCAAAGGTCGAGGCCATAAATACCTCTGAACATCTAAACTGTTATTCCTGAAACTGTCAGCTTCCCACTCTAAATTATCATGGAAGAAAACTCCTTTACAAACACATTGGATTTCTTCTCACAACAGAATGTGAAACAGGATCTTTCCGTATCTCACAGTTTTTATATATTTTTATAATATTTTTACTTGAATGGGCATGACAGAGGCAATCAACACTAGACCTTTGATTTGCATGATCATTAAAAATGAGCGCAATGCCCCAAATATTGCAGTGTCCCACTAATGCTAGTGGGCGAGATGTTAGCAGCTAGTGCTAAACTGCGCAGAGAAATGTTAGCGGCCAGGATTAAAGGGGGTGTTTAAAGGGGGAAAATAAACTGCTCCAGTAAAGATTTAACTCCAGAGACATGCCATCGACAACAGCATTGCCATGAAACTCAATTCTTTTGTGGTGTCCTTGAAAAACAGATGACATATCCACCCCCCACTCCCCCTCGGGTCAGATAAAGGGTTAAAAAATTCCTGAGGAACAGACAGGCGGAGTCTGTGTGTTGGGGGGGGGGGCAGAGGGCACACAGCTGGCCCTTCCCCCCCCCCCAGTGCGGACAAAGAAAACAGCTGGAATGTAAACAGAGCGTCCCTCACGCGTCGCCGGGTTCCTCCGTCAGGTCTGTCTGTGACAGTCGCAGACCAGCACTCCACGGCGCAAAGTACCGCCCGCTGTCGCCCCCCCACCGCATGCTGCGGGGGGAGTTATTGGCAGTCCACGCCTTCACTCCCTCCTACAAGCAAACAAAGCAAAGCGGTCATTACCGCGCCACACATTCTCTTCAGGCAGCTGTGCGGACGCCCGTCTCTGTAATTTCAGTTAAATAGCAGAGTTCAGTAGGCGCCTGTTCGGAGGGGTTTTCCAGCGAACGCGTGTTGCTTAATTTCCCCCCACACACCCACAGTGAACTAAGCCCAGGCTTCTTAAGGGGGGGGGAGCTGCCATTAGGGGTGGGCTTGAGATGTGGAAACCATAAAACACTGAATGTCAATCTATTACACAATTACTCAGCTCGATATATAAAAAGCAAACAACGAACAGTATGAAAGACATAACACTCATTCAACTTTCTGTGGATGTTACGGTAATACGTCAGCCATTTGCAACTAAATTTTCCTTGAAAAAAAAAAAAAAAAACAGTTTAACAATCGTTTAATGTTCCCACTATATGCTTCTTGTGTTGTTTGTTGTTCTGTATACGACTGCCTGTTACATGTCAGGATTGTAATGTAATGTATCGTTTGAATGAAATAAGCCTGAGAGACAGTATCAGAGTGTGTACTGATGGGATGTGTAGTTTCAATGAAATGAGCTTGACTGGCAGTGGCAGAGTGTGTATTGATGGAATGACAGTGATGTGGGCTCATTACAGGAGTTGTTTGGGCGGTTTTTAGAGTCTCGGGGCACAAACACTGATGACCACAGACTACAACAAAGTCGTTGAAGCCCTCAGATCCGTCCTTCAGTTAACAGACCCGAGATTTTGAGCTGGTCCGTGCTCGGGGGCTGAGGTGGACGTTCGTCATCGGTAAACACATGGACATGCACTTGCATCACAATCTGGCTGAAGGACCAATTAGTGGCCAAGTTTCAGCTCACTGAGGGAAGAACATCAGGTTTTAGGCAAAAATATACTGACCAGCATCAAAAATGCACCTCTCTAATTTCAAAGCCAAAATACAAATTATGCATGTTCGTGAAAAGGCTGAAATCAAGATTTTCTTCACCAGGGCAAAATGCAATAATGTCTTTCTGGGTCTGTTTATGAAATCTGATCTTTCAAAAGGTGGTAGGGCAAAAGCCAGCCCAAGACAGTTGATAAGCATCACCATTAGATGGCTATTGAGGCAAGAACTTGATGAAAATTAGTAAAAACACACAGTTAAAATGTTGCGAGCGAACATACGCGTCTGTGCTCTTGCTACATAGCAGCACCGTCAGTATTCCATCACTGGGAAGACTGACAAGAAGTTTGAGGGCATCTGTCTAGTGCTTGACCACAGATTGCCAGCCACGGTGTAAATTTAAGAATCGAGATCATTCAAATTGACTCGAAACTCACCCGGGTGATGTCAAAGGGGTCGAGTGTCCGAATCCACAGTCACAAGTCGCCTTACAGCAGCAAAAGCGCCATGTTAAACCCCCACTTGAACCCGTTTTCACCATTGACACCACTGTAGTACTGTTTAAAAGCGAGAGTTACTCCAAACTAGAGGTAAGAAATCTATACCTAAATCATTTGATCTGTGTCCAGTTTGATCATTAGAAACATCAACCTGATTTTGTTTATTATCAAACTTGTACATCATAAACATGCATAATTTGTATCTTGGTCATGAAGTTAAGGTGGTGCCTTTTCAGTGATGGTCAGTATATTTTGAGGCAAGTTCATGATTCTGTTACAGGACTGTTTTGCCTCGACTGATCCTGAGGCTTTTATGCGAGCTTCATGCAAAATCAATTCTCTCCGAGTAGCTGTAAAAGCTAAAAATGATTTTCCATTTATAAGAAAATACTGTATATCCTTTGCGTGAAACAAATATTGAATTTTGAGTCACTTTGAAGTTTCTTTGAAGTAACTTTAAGCAGCTGAATGCAAAGAGCTGACACAATATTTTAAGTGTATCCAGAATGACTGGCTTGAGGAGGGAAGGTGTACTTCACAGAGTCCTTTTTACATGAAGCCGATGATTTGAAATGACAGTTTCAGCATCTGATTCACCAGGAAAAGCAGTTCAACTGACGGGTTTGGTTTCTCAGTGGACCTCATTAACAGCATTTACCAACATCCTGCCAAATATAAATTATTCCTCCGACACAAATGAGGCTTGCTGTTCGCCGCTGCAAATAAGGCTCAATAATTCTGCCTGCCCAACAACTGTGGGTCAACCCACGGCAGGGTCAAAGTGTCCTGTTCATTTGCATTTTAAATCAGATGAAACACGCTCGACTGCAGCCATGATGTGCTGCTTATGTTATATTGAGTGGTTTTAGATTTCTTTTTTTTTGTAAATTATTGAATTTTGTTTCCCTGAAGCGTTACATCTAAAAAATGGTTTTCAAACCAAAATGGGTCCCAGTGCAGTAAAAGGTGGCTCCAAGACTATTTCTGTGTTACTCCAGGTTATTCGATCACGCGCATTTGATGAGCCACCTTTTCTTTTTAAATCCTGCTATTCGATGAGGTAGCATTTCTAATTTATGTCACAATATGTACAGGTATGTGAAACTGTCATACTGAGTTTTAATCCGGAAGGTAAAACTTTGAAACACACTGCAATATTCATGAGGAGTTGGGTGAAAACGAGGTGGAGTATCGCACATCTGTTTATTTGCCTATGATGATTTACAACACAGGGTGTCCCCAAAACTGTCCGAGCCCAACTGGGCAACCTCAGAATGCATGTTTCCCTGGATCCTTATATGGAAAAGCTTCTTATTTTCATCAAATTCGGTCAGGTGTATCAGACGTTATGTCAGGTTTGACGCAGCAAGGTCAGCCCCTCAACTACGCTGCCGTGAAATGACAAAAGGAAGCAAGTCCATGTTTAGTCAAAATTGAATTACATATAATTTTGGAATCAGAGAGGTTAAGTCCTATTTACTAATGGGTTCATTTCTGCAAAACATGTTTTAGTTCGGCCAATACTTGCCAGTGCAGAGGGAAGCAAGTCCAACACTTAGGCCTCATTGTCACGACAGAAGGAAGCACGTCCATATCCAATGAGGCCGGCCGATGCAAAACTTTCAGCCAATGAAATTCTTGTTTACAATGTGAACTGAGACTTCAGTCAGGGCATGAGGCATGTGAGGAGAACTTCGTTTACATAAAACAACTTCTCAAATCCCCTGAAAATGGTTTGCAGATGTTTTTAAAACTTTGATTGAAAGGCAAGCATTTCTGTACATTATAGGTGTATACTAATTGAATCCTTTGACTCTGCATAACTTATTTCAGTGCCTTTGATGGACTTGTTGATCCAGGCCTGGTGTAGGTGAGCACAAGCATGTCCTCATACGTTGTACAGGGCCTAGTCTGGTGATGTTAGGCCTGTAACCTGCACAATACCATGTGTGTTTTAAGCCCTGTGTGTTTATGCACGTTGAAAAAGGTTCTTCCATGATATTTTGGAAGACATCATTTGATGATGATGCATTTCAGTCTGGGGAGTTCCTCAGAAAATCATCAAGGGGAATTTCTTCCAAAAGGAAACAAGACATTGTTGATGCCCTTTGCCCACTGATGCCAGCAAATAGATCCCAATTCTGGAAGAATCTGCCCACCAGTGAAAATGCAGTGGATATGATTGATGTTCAGTAGCAATATCTACTTGACGAACTAGCACTACGTATGAACTGTTATCAGAAAAGGGTTAGAAACGTCAGAGGCTCAATGACTGTCCTCGCCCAAGGTGAACCCCCTCCCAGAATGCCTTGTGTAATCCTCAGACCATTCAAATTGTCAAATGATGATTGGCAAATGTCATTAAATTAAATTAAATGTCTTAATGTCATTTACATTAATAGTAAAAGCACAAATTAGTTGAAGTATCGACTTACTTCCTCACCACATCCATTGCATCGGTTTTGAAATACCATAACAAAAGGAAGCCTTAACCACATCTATGATTAATTTATTGATTTCTTTATGTCATGACAAGATGGGGCCCAGCATGAAGTTCTTCAGGGTCCCAGTGCAAAACATCAACTTCTAACCACGTTGGAGGGCGAGAATGAAAACTTTACTTTCATTTTTCTCAAAACATTTCATTCTGGTCTTGTTTCCTTTTGTCATTTCACAGTAGTACGATTGACTGACTAAGAGACATTTTGTTTTGCATTCTTTCTTCTTTTTATTCTCTCTTCATTCTTTTTTTGTGTTGATTAATTTGCAATAACAATTATTATTTACATTTAATTTCCTTTGATTGGGCCATGGAGACATGCTGCTCAATTGTGAACTGTTAGCCAACCATCTTGACAATGCAAACATGTGGACAAAATGCCATTAAAGAAGTTCCCCACCTCAGTAAATAGGCCTACATGGGTGCAATAATTATGCAGTCAGGCTGAAATTCACTTCGGCCAGTGACTGCCAAACCTTTGATTGGCTTGACCAATTTTGATGATATAAAGACTGATTTTTAAGAAAGATTTCCTTTCAGGATCCGGGGAAACTATAAATTCACAGGTTGCCTGGTTTGGCCAGGATATTTTTTTGGGACACTCTGTATTTTGCCACTGAACTCTCTTGTTAATTTTTGAGAAGCAGCAACCTAATCTGACTGGCCAATTTTGGACTCTCCTTTTATAGCGGTTGCTGGCTAGATCAGCGCTTATGACTTAGTTGATGCTTAAAGTAGCTACTGTTCGCAACTGCACTGTATATACAAAATTAAACAGTGAAACACAGCACAGCTGATCGATAGATTATTTGTGTCAGCGTTTCCCGTACTCACAGGGTTATCGCTCTTCCCTCAAAGAGGAGTCTCCCGCTTGTACAGGATGGCACTGGTGGGCCCCTCAAACTGCAGCTTAATGGCCTGTTTCAGGTTGAGCTGGGGGTCCGTGCTGGTTAGGGGCACAGCGCTGGTGGGGGTGAAGGCACTGGGAGTGGAGAACGCAAAGGGGGGAGTGAGGGAGCTCTTACGAGGCGAATCCTCGGCTTTCCTCCCGGCCTCCTGGACCTCCAGCGGGACGGGGTACCCGAGGAGGGGGCCGTCTCTGGTTTTTGGGGGCCGGGGGGAGCCGTCCTTTCCAGGGCTGACCCCCAGGGAGGCCATGATGGAGTTCCACCTGCCCTGCCGCTGCTCACTCCTGTCCTGCCCCGCAACCTTCGCCTCGGGGCTCTTAGCCTGGGTCTCGGGCCAGACCCCCAGGTCCCCGTCCCTGGGGATGAGCGACCCTTTGCGGGGGGCATGGATGGGGTAAGGGTTGACGGGAGGGGACCCAGCCTGGACCCGGGGCAGGCTGCTGGGGGTGGATTTGGGCAGGGGGAGGGTAGAGGGCCGACTGCGGGGCAGGGAGTGCTGCTGGATGAGTTGGGTGAAGGTCAGGCTGTCGGCCGGGACCGTCTGCACGGTGGCCAGAGAGTGGCAGGTGGAGGAGTGGGCGGAGTGGGAACGCTCGGCGGTGGACAATGGGGAGCCAGAGAAGGAGGAGCTGGAGGGCGGGGCTCGGTGTGAGGCGGAGCTCTCCGAGCTGAGGGATGACTGCGTCTGGAGGGTGGAGATCTGAAAGGAGGGCGGAGACGATGGGGACAGGAGGGGGAGGACTCCCAGGTAAGGCTCCGCCCCGTGACTCTCCAGGAGCTTGACGATACGGGTGTGGCCCCTCTTCCCCGCCACCTTCGCGGGGCCTCGTCCATAGAGGTCCGTGTGACAGGGATTGGCACCTCTCTCCAGGAGAACCGCCACCAACTCTGCGTGGCCCTCCTGCGCGGCAATGCACAGGGCCGTAGCGCCCTGTTGGAAACAGGCCAGGTCCACACTGGCGCCCCCAGAGTCCAGGAGCAGACGGGCGACCGAGGCATGGCCCCTCCAGGCGGCTGTGTGCAGGGGGGGTCTCCCCTCTGCGTCCCGAGCATCTGGATCAGCCCCTGCCTTCAGCAGCAGCCCCACCGCCTCCAGGCTGCCCTGCCAGGCGGCCACATGCAGTGCGCTGCGCCCCTCCGAATCACGCGACTCCAGCGGTGCCCGGCCCTTCCGTATGAGCATGGCCGCCATTTCACGCCGGCCTTCCAGCACTAACAGGTAGAGCAGCGGCCGCCCCTCAGCGTCCCGAACATCAGTGTCTGCTCCTCGCCTCAACAGCAGCTCCGCAACCTCGCCGTGACCCTCTAGAGTAGCGGCTGCCATGGCCGAACGCCCGTCGAAGCCTCGGTGGTCGATGGGTGAGCGGCGATCGAGCAGAAGTCGGACCGTAGAGCGGTGGCCCTCCTGGGCAGCAAGGATGAGTGGCGTGCGACCCTCGTTGTCTGGCTCGGCGACCCGCGCCAGGCTCCCGTTCTCCGTCAACGTGGCGCACACTCCGCGGTGGCCCTCGCAGGCGGCGGCATGCAGCGGCGTCCAGCCCAAGTGGTCCTTGTGGTTTTCGTCCAGTCCTCGGTCCAGCAGAAGGCGCACCACCTCCATGCTCCCCCGAGCGGCAGCCAGGCTCAGCGCTGTGCGACCCTCCCCGTCGATGGCGTCCGCAGCGGCGCCCCAGAACAGCGCCGCTTTCACTGCTGCCTGGTGGCCCATGGAGGCGGCAGCCAGTAGCGGCGTTATGGATGCAGAAGCGAAGCCTCGCAGCCCCGGAGACTCATCCACGTCCGCTCCGGCCTCCAGCAGCAGCTCCAGCACAGTGGCCTGGCCCTCATACGCCGCCAGCAGCAAGGGAGTCATCCCGTCATGGTCGCGGTGACTCGGGTCCGCGCCCTTTTCCAGGAGTGCACTCACCACCTCCTCCTGGCTCCTCCCCTCCCCGCTGCACATGGCGGCTACGCTCAGCGCGGTTCGGCCATCGCTATCCTGCGCGTCCACCATTGCCCCGTGTGCCAGCAGGGCCTCCAGCACCGCCTGGTGGCCCATGTAGGCTGCTGCGATAAGCGGTGTTCGGCCTTGGCGGTCAGGGAAGTCCGGCTGTGCTCCGTGCTCCAGGAGGCTGAGGAGGATCTCTAAGTGCCCCGCCCAGGCTGCCGCCCTCAGGGCAGTCCGCCCATCTGCGTCAGTCCCGTCCACCTCCGCCCCGGCGTCCAGCAGAAGGCGCACCGCCTCCCCATGCCCGCCCCAGGCCGCAGAACGTAGAGCGGTCCAGCCCTCCCCGTCCACATGCTCCAGAAGAGTCCTGGCCCCAGCCTCGCCGCATTGCCCAGCCCAGTCCAGCAGGGCATGCAGCGCCCCCAGGTGGCCCTGCCGCGCGGCTACAGTCAGAGGGGTCTGGCCGCGGTGATCAGTGAGTGAGGGGTCTGCTCCCCGCGACAGCAGGAGCTCCACGGCATTCGCTTCCCCAGCCTGAGCCGCAATCAACAGTGCGGTGTGCCCGTCCGCTGGGTCTGCCTGGTTCACACTCGCCCCGCTTTCCAAGAACAGCCGTAGGAACTCTGCCCCTTCTGCAAACTTCCCCAGGACCATCCCGCCTTCCCCACCATCGCCCTCGAGGCAGTGTACCCCAAAACTTGACCCGCTAGATGGTGGGTGCACCCCGCTCTTTAGCAGCAGCTGGAAGACATCGGGCCGAACCAGTACAGGAGGCGGACTTTGACATCCAGGGGGTGGAACTTGTGACAGGGAGGGGGAGTCGCCACTCAAAGTGGGAACGCCAGTCCACACCATCCACAGAGCCAGCAGGGTGGGGTCAGAGGAGTGGAGGCCGGTTGTGAGAAGGTGATTGGCCAGCTGGCAGATTTCGGGCGTGGTCAGCTGTGAGGCTGTAAGCGTCAGCGACATGGCAAGCGAGGTGTGGCCATCCTCTGCGCTGCACAGGTACCTCTGTGTGCAGTACTTCACGTCTGTCAGCCACTCAGCAAAGCTGGCATGGAATAGGAATACGGAACCCCCGCCATCTTCCGTAAGGAGTGGCGAAAGAGCGTCCAGCCTGCGGCGGAACTCAGTGGGCCCAAGGGCGGGTTCGCGGGTCCAGACAGCACGGAACAGGAGCTCAGGGGTCAGAGGGTATGGCGAGGCCAGGAGGGCATTGAGCAGGGGCCGCACCTGGGAGTAGAGGCTAATGGGAAAGAGCCGCTGGCAAAGCCACAGGTAGAGGCCATTGAGGGTGCCAGGGATGTGGCGGATCTCGCGCACGGCCAGCAGACCCCTGGAGACGGCGTCCAGCGCGCGCTCTAGGAACAGCAGGCAACCGCCACTCTTAATGTGCAGCAGGTTCAGCATCTCGGCCGTTTCAGGAGTCAGCTGCCTCCGCAGCGCCCCCTCCTGGTCCAGACGGCGAAGGATGTACCGCTGCAGGTCGTGCACCACCGATGTCTTCCTCAGGTCATCCAGAACCAGCTTACGGAAGCCTGAGAGAGGAGGAGTGAACGAGGGAAGGAGAGATGGGGAGTGAGCGGAGGGATAGGAGAGAGGAGGAGAGAACGAGGGAAGGAGAGATGGGGAGTGAGCGGAGGGATAGGAGAGAGGAGGAGAGAACGAGGGAAGGAGAGATGGGGAGTGAGCGGAGGGATAGGAGAGGGGAGGAGAGAACGAGGGAAGGAGAGATGGGGAGTGAGTGAAGGGATAGGAGAGAGGAGGAGAGAACGAGGGAAGGAGAGATGGGGAGTGAGCGGAGGGATAGGAGAGAGGAGGAGAGAACGAGGGAAGGAGAGATGGGGAGTGAGTGAAGGGATAGGAGAGAGGAGGAGAGAACGAGGGAAGGAGAGATGGGGAGTGAGTGGAGGGATAGGAGAGAGGAGGAGAGAACGAGGGAAGGAGAGATGGGGAGTGAGTGGAGGGATAGGAGAGAGGAGGAGAGAACGAGGGAAGGAGAGATGGGGAGTGAGCGGAGGGATAGGAGAGAGGAGGAGAGAACGAGGGAAGGAGAGATGGGGAGTGAGTGGAGGGATAGGAGAGAGGAGGAGAAAACGAGGGAAGGACAGACGTTGTGTCCGCAGAGGGATAGGAGAGAGAAGAGGAGGAGAGAAGGAACAGAGGAATAACACAAAAAAAGAGAAGAGGAGGGGAGAGGAAAGGAGAAAGTGGGGAGAGAGAGAGAGAGAGAGAGAGAGAGAGAGAGAGAGAGAGAGAGGACAGAAAAAGATCATCTCTTATACTAGACCTTATTAGCCACTGCAGGCGACACATTTGACTAAAAGAGACAGATAACAGGAGGGAGTATCCACACAGCACCGCGACCGCACTCATGAAGAGGGGAGAGAGACTAGGGTCAACCTCTCTTCTCCGTCTCCGAAAAACAGAGCGGAGGAGCGCTGAGCAGCGACTTCATTAAATTTCCCCCTTTATGTGTGGGCTGCGTGAAATCTCCCTTCCACTCTGCTTCTCATACTCAGCAAACTCCAAGAGCATTTGGGCAGTGATACGATATAAATGGCCCAGAATTCGACAATCTTCTCTCCTTGCTGATGTATAAACCCTGCGCCTACTGAAATAAGGCATTTACATCCATACCGAGTAGACCGTAAAGGAACTGCAGTCCTTTCAAATTCACTTGCTGCCGAAATACATTACTACCTCCATTTCATAAGGTCATCACCGAAAACAGGGAGGCCTGTGACACTTTAAATTTAGTTTAAGACAGGGCCTTTAGTGCAGTAAAACTCAACTCCTTAGATAACGAATCCCATCTCACTGTGTGGGCTACTCATTTTGAAACAAAAATGCTAATTTTGTTCAATGTGGGCAGGAAGACAAACAGATCAAACCCTAACCAGTGAAGTCCTGAGCAGAAGAGGGTACGGGTGCAGAACAGTGGCGTGTGAAGCCTGGAGATCCTGCAATCCCACAATGCCTGCATGATTCACAGCAGTGTTATATCCGGGGGTCAGACAGTAAAAGTCATATAAAGTGCTTCTACCTGCCATGAACTCGGGCAGCCGTCTCACAAACCTCTTCTAACCGCCTGGCAGCATTACTGTTCAACTGAGCAAATCCAGCAGAGTGGAATATCGTACTGGGGAGGAAATGCGCTTTCGGAGGCAAGAGTTTCTCTCTCTGTGGTTCAATTCTGCCTCACCTGGACCATAAAACGGGGGTGTCTGGTATATGCCTGATACAAAACTAAATTTGTTAAATTCACAAACGACTGTAGTAGTACATTCCGAGGCGCAGGTCAGGCAAAAATGGATAAAAATCACTAATGGCTCTTGTGCTCGGCACACAAATCTGACAGTCCTCTCGAAAATGTACCATTTTAAAAATGAAATGACAACTAGCATATTCACTATATGCTCATGATTTTCAGCCTTTAAGAAATGTGGTTACAGAACCCCAAGCTTCAGGCAAAAGTATAAAGCCCTGACTGTTTCCTTTAATGATGTAATGCGTTAGCCTTGCATCAAGCAGTACACCAGAAAAGGCATTCAACTACGCTTCCCCTCCTGCCTCTCGTCCAGACACTGTGATCGACTCTAGCCCGCCCTCCAACCGGTGACCAAACCCAAAATAAATAGATCGACTGATGGGTGCATGAATGGCAGGTACAGGGGACTATGGTTCAAGAGATACCTGAGAACATGTGGTAGATGGCCTGATTCTGCCGCCGGACCGAGCAGACGAGCAGCAGCCAGTTAGGGAAGAGGTGGTGGTTTCTGGAGAGGAGCTGCGCAATGGAGCTGCTCCATTCCCCTTCAACTCCGGCGCCCTGAAACCCCGAATCCAGGGAGTCCACCAGCAGTAAGAGCCTGTGGGCCGGTGGGGGGATCTCCTGCAGGGGTAACAGCACCGCCCTGCACAAGGAGGAACAGTCGAGAAGGAAAGCAGAGAGGAAAGCGAGGTCAGGACTGTCACTAGGAGAAGCACTACAAACTCTGGCCTGTTGCTAAGGATTCAAAACCAAAGGGCCAATGACTGGAGGGCACATTAGCCCAGAGGTATTTTGCTTGACTGGCACCTATAGAGTCATTGGGATTGGGATTCTGAATTGCATCTGCAGAGATAAGGCTGGGAAAGACTCTGTTGCGGGGCTTTGTGAGAAGCCTCACTGGGAGAATAACTGCAAGCCTAGGGTTGTTGCTAAGGCTCCAAAACCAAAGGGCCAAGCATTAGCCTTGGAGTACTTAGGCCACAGTTGGACAGAACAGCAAGATAACAAAAGAGGACACAAACACACCACTGAGAGTTTCTATAGCAGCATAGAAAAGAGGGTAGGGGAATGTTTGCATTAGGTGCTGGGCTGTGGGCCGCTACCACTATAATAACGTGCACTAGTGCAGAGCAATTCCTAGCAGGATAGCCTGATATTAAACTACATGACGGGCAACTGTAGAGTAGCTGGCTCAAGCCCTCCAGTGGGTCTTGGGATTCTGACTTGCATCTGAAGACAGGTAGTTGTAAAAGCATGATACAACTGTTGGGCTCATAGGCAAGGTCCTTAACCCACAAAAACTGTTTCAGGGTCTTAAAAGCCCCATTTCTTGTGCTCTCAGTCCCCTAATTTGCAACTTTCCATTGGAAATTTCTCCCATGGGAACTTTGAGAAAGAACTTTGGATATAACCTGGTTTTCAAAAGGGCTTTCAAACTAACAGGCCTTTTTTGGAGGACCCTGGGATGCGAACGAGGCCAAAAGGAGGGATCCATCTGAGGACCTCCAGCGGACAAATCCCAGTAAGACAGTGCACTGCTCAACCGCGCCCCTCAGTCCTGGGTTCTAACACTTTTTGCTGAGGATTCAAATGCTTTTCTGCAAGCCCGGTATATTCAAAAATATTTAATATCTTAAACACTGTGAAGTCTCCACCCATCTGCTCGTAGGCTCAGATGCACCAGACAAAAGCAATAGAGCCCAGAGAAGTATTAAATTCAAAATAAGTACTACTTACAAACTCAGGTCTGATGCTAATCTCACCCCGTCCAACAGGGTGGGTAATTTAGAAGGTGAAAGGGCTCACTTAACTCTCTAGATATCCCTGGAATCACAAGGCACAGGGCAAAAAAAAAAAAAAATCCCTTTTTTTATAATTCTTCGCTAAGGTGCTGGAGCCCATGAGTGTGGCCTTACTGTCAGGCACATCGATCGAACAGCACGTTGTCGGTAAATCCAACTCTTGACTGAGGAATCCAAATTGGGAGTAAAAATGGCAAATACATTCATTGAAAATTAGTTCACAGAGAGAAAAGGAAATAAAGAGGCCACATGAGAGTTGCAGAATCTGATTTGAATGGCATCGCTGCGCATCTCCGCTCACTTTTTCCCCCAAGAAGAAGCCCATTCTCCACTCTTCGCAGGCATGGCCATGTTCACAAAGTTACCGCCCAAAAACTTTCCTTTTCAATGGTGAACTTTATTTCAGGTCAGTCAGACAACAGTGTGAAAATGAAGGCGGATTGAAAAAAAAAAAAAAAGCCACTTTACGGGGTCAAACATAACTATCAACAAAGTGTCTGCGGAGGGAATCAAATTCCGAACAGCTTTCCCCAGCCACATAAACACTGGCACAACAGTGGCCTTTATAACTCCATTTGTTCCCCCTATTGTGCTTCTCAGATGGGATGTGTTATAAATAGAGCTTGTGCAGCCATTCTCAGAAGGGCCGTCGTAAGCCAGGGCCATGAAAGGGCTGCTTCACTGGGGTAAATATATATGCAGTGGGCAGCAGCATCAATCTCCTCGCTGTGATTTACAGGCCTGTACGGCCCTGACTGCAACAGGCTCTTTCCTCACCCGCATACACAGGATCCATTTCACACACCGGCGCTACCTCTCTCACACACACAAACACATTCTCTTTCACAGAGACACACACACACACACACACACACACACATACTTTCTAAGTCTCTTTTACAAGGACATATAGACTTACACACAAAGACATGCCTCTTTCGCCGTCATGAACACACGCACTAATATTCACAGACAAAAACAAAGACATCTCCTCATTCACTCATTTACAGTATATGCACACACACGCACACACACACACAGACACACACGCACACTAAGGTTCATCCACATTGACCTACTGAACAATGAGACACGTTGTTGTCTCTCCTACACAAGCACAGTCTCACGCAAACACACACACTACAGTAATGTACAAGCCCTGACGAGTCCCAGGCAGAGAATAGATCCTTCACTGCGGCACAGGAGGACAGCCTAATTACTGGTCTTTAATGACTAATACAGCCGTCGGGCAGCAAAGTGGCTTTAGTAGCAAATGGGCTTGTGGGTTCAAATCCCAGGCAGGTCAGAGTAGCTGCAGCCTTGAGCAAGGCTCTTAACCCCGAGACTGCTGGAAAAGCACTCAGCTGCACAGACCAGCATTTTGGAGCAATGTAAACTATGTGAGCGGCCTCGCATGAGGGCGTCAGCTGGGAGTGCGTAACCTCGCGGTAATGCAGAGTAATGCAGTGCAGCTTACGCCAAACACTGCGCAACACCTGAATACACGTGTTTCAACAATGCAGAACAAGACTCAGAGCAGCCTGGAAAGTAAAACTGCAAATTCATGGCATCACAATCTGACTTGCACAACAGAAATGTCGAGATTTGTTTTAACATTAAATCGAGATCACTTCACATGAAGCCCAATCCCCAGTTTGTCAATTTCTTTTCAAAGAAGCGCAGACATACTTCACGCAAACCAACACTCTAGAGGTGTGCGTTCCCCTTCAAATGATACAATAAACAGAACAGAGTGGAATGGAATAGCTTTGTTTTTCCTAAGAAGACTTCAGAATGAAGTGCGGTTTAGGATTATGGAGAGAATGGGCCGTGCAGCTCTTGTTGTGTGTAGTATAATGCCATAGATTAAGAGTAAGCCCTGAAAGAATGATAAAAGATGTGTATTGGTGGAGAGGTAAAGACCTTCTGAAGGTGTCGTCTGGATCTCTTTGACAGTGCAGAGGATGGAGGGCCCCCGTGATGGTGGGGGTGTCCAAGGTTTGGGGGTACCCCGGCGGGAGCAGGGGGCTTCTCTGCAGCTGCTTGGCGAGACCCAGGACAAACCGCCACACCTCCAAGCTCCGTTGGTCCTCGCGCCGGCAGAAGTGTGAGGCCAGGCAGCGGGGGGCCAATCCGGCCTGGAACCCAACGTCAGACGTGGGCTGGACGACCTCGGCGAGGAGCGCCGTTTTCCCCGCCCCTGGCCCGCCCGTCACCAGAGCGCCTGGGCAACCTGAGGACCCCAGCCATCGGTGCAGCTTCTCCAGAGCCCATTCCCGGCAGCGGAAGGGCCGCCGCTGGCCCGGCACACCGCCGGCGCTCATTACCTCCACTGAGGAAGACGGTCAGGCCGCGACCCAACACCCATCCTGGTCACAGCACTGCAAGGCTTCTTCTTCTAGTCTCACAAACCCCCTGTGGGGCTTTGGTCAGACTTCTGCCCTCCCACTCACACCACAGGACCCAGGACCCCTTCCTTCTCTCTCTTAGCACGACCCCCTCAGCCGTCTCCTTCTCCCAGGTTTCCGGGGTGCAGGGGCTTCTAAAAGTAGCGGAGCGCGTTCTCAACGGGCTCTATGAGCCTGAGGCTGAGCACAGTCACAAACCCGGTTCCTCCAACGCGGATCTGATGTGGCCACACCCACGTGCCCAAACAATCCAACCAAAAGAGGAAGAAAAAAACACACCACAAGACAGCAGGAAAACGGGAGAGGCGATCTGAAGACACAGCTCAGCGATAAGGCCCTTTCCCCCTTGTCGGTCCTCTGCTCCTCCTGTCTGACAGAGACGGTCAGCGCAACTTCACACACCGGTCCTCGGACAGTAGCCGGTTTGCGTGTCGATTCTCCCTCGTCTCTCGGTCACGCCCGTCTTCCTGTACACGCCTCTTCAGTGACTCCCGCACTCTATGACCGTCCCTGCTTTAAAATGTCCTTTCTTTAAAGGTGCAGCTCCTGTTCCCGTCTGAGTTTCCTGGTCCTGCGTAAGAACACGCAGGACAATCGATCCGCTCCCTCTCACTCCCCTTCTCACGCTCTCTTTCTCACCCTCCCTGCTCTCAACCCCTCCAGCTCCACATGTCAGGGCATGCAGGGGAGGAACTCACAGCCAAACTGAGAGAGGGAGAGAGACATGAGTAAGTGGGAAGCAGATGAAGTATATTTTACCAAAAATAAGCCAAGCGGCAATTACGCACACACAGCTATTACGAACCGGTTTACAGTATCAACAAGTACTTCTCGTTATCAGCAAAGCAAAGGAATATTCCTAACATTCAGCAATTCAAATCTGTTATGAGCATTTCTGTCGCCGAGCAAATAAATAAATATTTGATGCAGGCACAAATAATACCTTCCCAGGTGAATAGGCAATGCAAACCCTTACAGGTTTGAGTAATTCAACTCATTTAACTGCCCCCGTACAGACAAGACGGTCGATCGGACGGAGTTTTTACCAAGACAGTTTTTTTTCACGACTGATTGGTGGGTGCAGCCGATTCCCCTCCAGACTCGAACCTGCCTCCCTTTGTCCGCGTGGACCCGTTCGATGGACGGCGCTCTTCTCTCTGGCTCACAGAGATGAGTAAAACAGGCTCCAGCGTGTGCTGTCGGCTTGACAGACCGTAGCTACAATTACTAAAAAATAAGCTATTAGTTTCCAATGCAGTAAAAACAAGGATATCGAATATGGCGGGGAATCGTTCCATCTCATACTCAGGGATGACATGTCATGTTTGACACACCAGACAACGGGCAAATAAATTAACAGTTCCCATTTCATCAAGTGATTCAGACCTCAGACGACACCAGCAGCTATTTCGCACCCCACCCCCTCCCCGGACTGAGTGTGACACCCTCCGTTCATTTGCCCAAAATCTGATGCACACGCCTTCCGCAGATGGACGGAAATGATCAATGTTGCAGCCTAAGAGGTGAATTCGAGTACCGTACCAACTATGACACGAATCACTAAGCTGAAAAAAATCTGCCATCATCTAGCATTTAGCTGAGTGCGCTCTGTGCGTGGAACGAACAATAATTTGGCTGTATGCGGTACTTCATAGGCCACCGTGTCACATAAAATCACCTTAAACGCGTGTAACCTACAGCTGTGAGCGGACTCAGCGAAATAACTACAAAGAGGATACAAAGAAAGTACAACGATGCGACGGAATAAACGGGGAATAACTGAGTGAACTTTATTTGCAATGACTGATTATCTTAATCTATTGAACTGCAAAGCGAATCCGCGCATTCATGAGATAATCTGTTGCATTACTGCATATGAAGATGTCACTGTGGCTATTTCGCTTGGAACTGATCTAGTAACCGGCCCCAGCCTGATCTACAGGTGTCGCTGGGATTCCGGTGTCTCGACCGTCTTTGAATGAACAACGTGACAATATTTTCGATGTTGATTTCTGGACTGACTGTCACTTAACAAGCCACCCCATGCACAGGACTGTCAAGCAGATGCTTTCAAACACGCATTTAAATAATGGCAGACCACGGCTTTTGACCACAGCAGAGAAGTTAGGACCGTGCATGTACGTACTGTAAGCAGCCGGTGGAGCCGGACCAGGTTTCGCTCAGACGTACAGCAGCTCTGCGCTGTGTAAAGCAGCATCTTCCGCTGAACCTCAAGAAGAAATCTCGAGGCTGGTTCCCGCGGGCCTGGTCCTTAGAGGGTTAAAGTGAAGCCACGAATTATTTCTAGGTGCGAGATAAACTGGTCATTCAAGTAAGTTAGGTTCTGTCTTTGATGCCTCGAAGCAGCGGACACCTTCGCTTCTGCTTTGACTGCATTCGTCCATGCCGTTGTAGCTGCACCCCGCGTTATGACAGTCATCCATTCGAAACAGGTTTCCTCAAAGTTTCCGATGAAAATAATAAAGATAATGCAGGAATGAAAGAATAAATCGGCGTCACTCGAAAGCGCTTCGGTTGGAGCACGTACTTTGACGACTGAACTTGGAGAGTCGGGATCTGTTTTCCCGTTATTGCGTTAAGCAACCAGCCCTTGTATCTTGGTGACCACCAGAGGCATGCCATATGCGAGCTAGATGTCCGATGCTGCTGCTTTAAAAATATGTCCAGGATGAAATCCTTCTAATAATTTGCCTCGCGGTAAAAACAGGAAATATTATGCGCATCTATAACCCATCCTAAATAATCACGTGCCTGTTCGGAGGTTCCCTGAAATAAACGGTTTGGTCAACTTTCCTGTAGAAGACCGTGTGGATTTTTAAGGAAAAGGAACACGATAGCCAAGAGAGGTTTAAGTTGTTTTTTTCCCCATTGTGTAAGACAAAGGACATTCTGTCAGCGCCTGCTTTAGTCTTTTTTACTTCAAGGCAGGAAGAAAGTTCCACAATACCGAGAAAAGAAGACAGGAACCGATGTTTCCGCCCCGCTGTGTACCATAGATTGATCAGAGCCCGAGCACCAAGGGTGCGAGGACCCTCTTAGAAATGTAGTGTTTTTTATTATTATTCTTAGTCTTAGTCTTATTATTTTTTATTTATTCTTTAGCAAATGAAAACCGCATTTTTCAGGCCTTTCCCATGGGCAGAAAATCATCAAAATTGGCACATGCATCGGACATGGCGAAAAATCTAATATTTTATCGCCTATTTAAAGGAACACATAAAAATGGCTCTGCAGCGCCCCTTAGAATTTTTAAAATTCTATGGAAAATTGGCAGAAATACGTGTGATCACAAAACCTTTGCCGAATGATGCATCATACCAAAATCTACAAAAAAGTCTCCTGGAGCATGACCCCAAATCCAACAGGGAATCTGCCATTTTGAATTTTCCAAAAAGTCGGTCATATTTGGAAGGCTCGTATTTGAGCAAACTCCTCCTACACTTTTTAACCAAATGAGTTCTAATTTGGTCTGGGTGATTTCAAGGCATAAGCAATCAAAAATGATTGAAATTGTGAATTTTCGGCAATGGCCGTGGCCGTGATGACGTGGCAAATTCTAAATTCTCGCCATGAAACACAAGATTGCAATAATTTGCACATCATCATTCAACATCATTATCCATAAATATGATCGATCTTTTGTACTGACAAAATTGGCATAACAATTGAGCTTGGGCTTGCCCTGGTGGCTCTATAGCGCCATCAAACACATGCCCATTTTGGCATCTAGGTGCTTAGATTTTCATGGAATGTTGTGCATGCTCGAAAACTCGCAAAACTTTGCACACAAGTTTAAATTGTGATGCTCATCAATTCGATATCCCAGTGCGTAACACACTGGCTCTACAGCGCCCCCTACTCAATAGCTGTATTTTTCAGGGCCTCAGTATGCTCGAAAACTCACAGAATGTTGCACGTGCGTAAAGCCCGGCAAATATTTTACTGCAGTACAGGCTTTGCACATGAGCGAGGCAAAATGGCTCCATAGCGACCCCCTAGAAAATTTCAGCAAAGCAGCTATTGAAGCCTCTCTAACCTGCCTACCACTGTCCAGTGGTCGTGAAAGCACACCTGTACTCGTCAGGATCTCACCACCACCCCAAATGTGCGAAAGGGTGCGAGGGCTGGTTCATCACTGCTTGCAGCTTTAATTTGTGTTGTGGCTGTTTTTCTTTTTTCTTTTTTAACTGCCACATGGGGCATGTGGGCTGTCGCAAAGACCATTACGGATTCAAGGCCCCGGGCAGCAAACTAGAAAGGAGGCTATTTGTAACATGAACTTCAACACGGAATGTGTTAAATTGCAATCACTTTGCAATCACGGTCAAATTTCCTATTGCATCGAATATTTGTTTCCATTTTTTCTTCTGGCATATCAGCTAACAACCCAACCAACCAACGTGGAACAGTAAGAGGGTTGCATGAAGGATGGCTAGATTTCTATCTTCAAGGTAGCGAGAGAAGGTATCACTATTGACGATGAGCAAATGTAACCATGTGAAAATAGGATATATGGGTACATTTGTTGAACGGTGATAGAATTCAGCTGATTTAGAAAAATGTCAATTGTATTACTGCCTCTACAATTTATTATCACTCTCTTTCACATTTTTATGCAAGCCGCTGCCTACGACAAAATTGTGTTTATCTAATGTAATTATGGCAGATGCTAAATTTTGAGAAATAGGAAATTTCATTGTGTGTGTGTGTGTCTGTGTATGTGTGTGTGTATGTGTGTGTGTGTGTCTGTGTATGTGTGTGTGTGTGTGTCTCGCCCTGGGTCACACCAAAGGTCCTCCGTAGTTTACACAATAAATTTACACCTGCTTAAATAAGACAGTTAAAGAGACACACACACACACACACACACACTTGTGCGCGCGCACACTGTACAAATGAAGGTGTTGTTAAGAACATGGATACATAAAGGACTACAGACAGCTTCCCCTGATTTGGTCCATAAAATCCTGTAGAGGCTGCTCAGCGGCACAAGTTGAATGTTCATGTTGGCCGCCATTTTTGAATATTGAAAATTGATGGAGAAAAATATGGATGAACCAAGGTGTGTTTTCCATTTCAGAATGCAAAGAGATCGCCCCTGAATTGAATCCTGCGTCATGGCGCCAGGTTTCACCAGTGGGCATGAGCAGGCGGCAGCCATGAATGTTCGATTAAAATTAGGTTGGTTTAAATGTCGCTTTAAGGAGTTTCCCTGTCAACTACTAAACAGTTTCAAATCCCGAAACACATACAGCCAGCATTTGAGCAGACAAGAGTGAAAAAAATGTAACAACATGGGAATGATATGATGTTCCAAAAAACTAAATACACGCACACTGCTCTGGGCCAAGACAAATCTGTGAAACCATGTGTGAGGTTGATATCTGTAAAATTGTGGGAAAAGACATGGGTATAAGAAAGGGATTGAACAACAAAATAATTAATAACAAGAATAAAACAAGAATCTCTATAAGTGCTGGCTTTTGCTTCAATCACTTAAAAAAAATCTTGGTTTCCTCTCCTGTTCCTGAGGCTTTGTAAACTGCAGTACCCCTAGTAACCACTGGAGTCTGCCATTTCCCGGTGGTTTGCGTGACCTTGATGCGAGGGTATCGGTGGATCTCTGATGCAGCTCATTGACCTTTACTTGGGTTTGGCCTTACTGATGTGAGCAGGGCATGAATTCAAATTTTCGTTCCTGCATTGGAGAGCATTGCTTTCCAAACAAAGCTCCCCCCTCGCAGTGTCATGCTTGCCAACACAGATTTCTGAAATAAAGTAGTGTACACTCGCTCCATTAATGTTGGATATCCTCCCGAGTTACTTCTGCAAAATCCATGACAATGACATAACTATCAATTACGCAGCTGGGGGAGGGCTAGCTCTGTAACCTCACTGGAGGAAGGTTGTGAGTTCTAGTCTGGCCTGGGGCATTTCTGTGAGCAGAGCACATGCTCTCCCTGTGTTCACAACTTTCCTTCACCTACTCCAGTTTCCTCCCACAAGCCAAAGATCTGAGTGCTGGAGTGACTGTATCCTCCACATCGCCCACAGGTGTGTTTGTTTTAATGAGTGATGTGCCTGCCTGGCAATCGACTGGTGACCCTCTCCAGCGAGTGTTGCTGTCTCTGTGTTGGTGCAGACTCCAGCTCCTCTGTGATACAGGCCTGGGATCCCCAGGTTAAACAAGTCGACATGGTCTACAACATCCCCCGCCAATCGTGTGCTTCTCATTTTCGAACTCAATCAAGGCCTTTATGGTCTGAAGCTACACACCAAATTTGGTTGCTGTATCTGTAGTAGTTTCTGAGTAAAGCTGTCCCCTTTATCTCGGACGGACGGACGGACGGACGCACACACGGACAGACGGAGGTCAAACCTATATCCCCCTCCCACTTTGTGTTGGCGGGGGATAATAATAAAATGGAGCCATTTTATTCCCCTCAAGCAACACCTTTTTTCAGACTAAATTAAACACGCCCTGTGGAAAACAGCACACATTGCGGGATTGCATTAGCGGCAGCAGTGGCTGGGTGGAGGGCTTTGAGTGGTTTGACAATGAAAGAACCCACCATTTTGGCGAAAGCATAAAGTGAAAAATGAAAACACGGCAGGCTGCTCTGTTATAGGCTGCCCTGATGGACGTGATGTGCATAACGGCTCCTAATCGAGCTCAGCTGTTCTTCTGTCTGTTCTCTCGAGCCCTAGGGTTGGGTCACAGAGGAAGCACCCGCGGCTGGTAAAGGGCTCGTTTCCTTTGCTTTCTCATGTCCTTCCTGTCCTTGCTCTTATCTCCATGCATGAATCTCAATTATCCCGTTTGACATTTCCTTGCTTGATCATCCGCATTTAAACTGGAATTTGTTCCAGATCTGCCATCTTGCCGGCCATCCCAAAGCACTTATTTCTGCTGCAAGGAGCGAGGAGAGAGCTCTCAGGAGCCATGAGTGAGGACACATAAGGGTGGCCCTCCCAGCGGACATTGAGCTGAAAGCCATGATGTCAACCGGTAATGACAGATGCTGGCAACAGATTATACTGTCTAGCATCATCAGAAATGGACATCGCTTTTGGCGGGGCTTCAAAGGAAAGACTGTCTCATTTCTCATGAAACATATTTCCTCATTTCTTCTCTCCTTGCGTCTCGTCATGCGTACCCTGAGAAAGGGACTGAGACACAAGTAAGAGATGCAAGTGAGGGAAACAGTGCAATATAAGAGGATTGATATGTACCCCATCTGTTGGCAAGACAAGGAAGTAGAGTCAGAAAGGGAAGTTAAGATAGCAGAATTGAGGAAATACCAACTAGCGCAATGAGACATCCTGTAACGTGGCAGATGGATGCTTGATGGTCAATCCTTGATCCTTGCCATGTAATCTTGAAAATAATTCTTCCTCCAAGGATGGTTGTGTCTTTCCTTGAGTAGTGTCTTTGGGAAACTTCCCATTCTTATTTACTGAGTCATTTGGGAAAGGAGGACTGTGGAAAAATAAGGTGTTTGAACTAGATTCGTAGGGAGTACCAGCCTTTGAGGGTCGTTTCTTGACGGTCAAGCTTGACAAGACAAAACGTGATTGAATCTGCTATTGACCCAGTGCCGTCTTTTGTGGCCAAACCACCAACAACTGTCAATACTCCTCTGTGTATAATTACATAAGTTGAATTTAGTTTCATTTATATTCATGTGAAGAGTTTCAGGGGAAAAGGGGATTTAATCTGCAGTGGGATGGGATGTGTCTCGCTTTGCCCCAAAACCCTTCTTATGTACCCTCCATATGTTTTATTTGTTTATCGATTTATCTTTTTCTGTTCGATTTGCAAAACTCTTTGGGACATAAGTTTCATGCAAAGTAAAACATGCTTCATGAGTTTTAAAAAGTCAATAACAATAACATACCTTTTCGCAAATTGTAAAACTCAGCTGGAGGGTACTGGCCTGTAGTAATGAGCAAACACAACACGTCTTGGCAAAATATCAGTGCTCTGTCAGTGCTGATCTTATCGATTTAAGTCAGTGCGGCTTGACGAACTTTTGTTGAAACTTTTGTTGGACATGAGTTTACTCCACCAGTATTTTGTAACCAGTGGAGAACATAAAGGCAAAATAAATTACTGATTGGTCGTTGTGTATTTGAAATCTGTTGCACTGCCTCTACCTCGGTCTTGTGTGTATACTATGAGACAAAATGGCTGAAATGCTAATCTCAGATTTTCTGGACGATGTGATTGCATGAGATGGTTTTAGATTCGGTATGTTTCACAAAGAGAGATAATCACCTCTCTGAAAGATAAGTATGAATATATGTAGCTAGTTTTATCATTTCAGTTAGTTTTATCATTTCAGCCCAACTGATGGGGTAGATCTAATTTGTTGATTTGAAAGAAAAGTAATGTAAATTGCACAGACCTATTACCATATTGTGCTGTTTGTCAGGGATGACCATAGATATGATAACTACAAAACCCAAAACCAGTGAAGTTGGCACGTTATGTAAATCGTAGATAAAAACAGAATACAATGATTTGCAAATCCTTTTCATCTTATATTCAATTGAATACACTGCAAAGACAAGATGTTTAATGTTCAAACTTTTTTTTTTTGCAAATAATCATTAACTTAGAATTTAAAGGCAGCAACAGATTGCAAAAAAGTTGGCACAGGGGCCTTTTTACTACTGTGTTACATCGCCTTTCCTTTTTACGACACTCTGTAAACGTTTGGGAACTGAGGAGACCAATTTTTGAAGCTTTTCAGGTGGAAATCTTTCCCATTCTTGCTTGATGTACAGCTTAAGTTGTTCAACAGTCCGGGGTCTCCGTTGTCGTATTTTACACTTCATAATGCGCCGCACATTTTCAATGGGAGACAGGTCTGGACTACAGGCAGGCCAGTCTAGTACCCGCACTCTTTTACTACGGAGCCATGCTGTTGTAACACGTGCAGAATGTGGCTTGGCATTGTCTTGCTGAAATAAGCAGGGGCGTCCATGAAAAAGATGTTGCTTGGATGGCAACGTATGTTGCTCCAAAACCTGTATGTACTTTTCAGCATTAATGGTGCCTTCACATATGCGTAAGTTGCCCATGCCTTGGGCACTAATACAACCCCATATCATCACAGATGCTGGCTTTTGAACTTTGCGCTTCTAACAGTCCGGATGGTTCTTTCCCTCTTTGGTCCGGAGGACATGACGTCCACAGTTTCCAAAAACAATTTGAAATGTGGACTCGTCAGACCACAGAACACTTTTCCACTTTGCATCAGTCCATCTTAGATGAGCTTGGGCCCAGCGAAGCCGGCAGCGTTTCTGGGTGCTGTTGATAAATGGCTTTCGCTTTGCATTGTAGAGTTTTAACTTGCACTTGCAGATGTAGCGACGAACTGTAGTTACTGACAGTGGTTTTCTGAAGTGTTCTTGAGCCCATGTGGTGATGTCCTCTACACACTGATGTCTGTTTTTGATGCAGTACCGCCTGAGGGATCGAAGGTCACGGGCATTCAATGTTGGTTTTCGGCCTTTTCACTTACGTGCAGTGATTTCTCCTGATTCTCTGAACCTTTTGACGATATCACGGACCGTAGATGATGAAATCCCTAAATTTCTTGCAATAGCTCGTTGAGGAATGTTGTTTTTGAACTGTTCGACAATCAGCTCAAGCATTTGTTCACTAAGTGGTGACCCTCGCCCCATCCTTGTTTGTGAATGACTGAGCATTTCAGGGAAGCTGCTTTTATACCCAATCATGGCACCCACCTGTTCCCAATTAGCCCGTTCACCTGTGGGATGTTCCAAATAGGTGTTTGATGCGCATTCCTCAACTCTCTCAGTCTTTTTTGCCACTTGTGCCAGCTTTTTTGAAACATGTTGCAGGCATCAAATTCCAAATGAGCTAATATTTGAAAAAAATTACAAAGTTTACCTGTTCGAACATTAAGTAACTTGTCTTTGCAGTGTATTCAATTGAATATAGGTTGAAAAGGATTTGCAAATCATTGTACTCTGTTTTTATTTACGATTTACTCAACGTGCCAACTTCACTGGTTTTGGGTTTTGTTCAATGTTCAGCGTTAAATGTAAATATTTATCGTTTATTAGGGCCCAAGCACCGACCGGTGCCAGGAACCTATTGTTTTTGATTATTATTATTTATTAATATTATTATTATTATGATTTCTTGGCTTTACCCCCACTTTTGAGGCCTTTCTTGCGCTCTGAGCCACACAAAATTTGGCACAGACCTCAATCCTGGTGTAACTCAAAATTTTCTGGAGTGACTGGCCTCGGTCAGGGGGCTCCACAGCGCCCCTAAATGTAGGATCGTTTTTGGGCCTATTTCATCGGAGGTGCACGAAATTTGGTGACATCATAGCTCACATGGTTACGATGTCATGAGATTTTTAAAAAATTTTTTGGCCCTACAGAAAGTCAGCTGTGGACCATTTCCGGCAGAAATTTTCAATTTACGATCGCAGTTTTGAGGCCTTCAGGATGTGGAAAAACCACGAAACTTTGCACATATGTCTAAAATCTTAAGCAATTTCATATATATCACAGCTGGCCAAGGGCGTGGCAGACCAGGTCTGTAGCGCCCCCTAACGCGTTTTATGGTATTATAGATGATAGGTAGCTTGTAGGCTCATGATACATGGCATGTATGTCTGGACTTGATTTTTAAAGGGGGTCGCGGGCATGGGCGTGGCAAATTGGCTGAATGGCGCCCCCTAGGCACTGCCGATAGTGTTTCAATGACGCAACCCCTGCGTACCATTTCACTTACATTTATGAAAATCGCCAGTCACCTGTAGGAGGCCAAGACGTACAAAAAAGGCACTTGGAGCCATATCGTAAAACCAACAGGAAGTCAGCCATTTTGAATTTTATGTTCATGTGCAAGTGTCGTACTTCAACGAACTCCTTCTACAGATTTAAGGCGATCGACTTCAAATTTGGTCTGTGCCTTCATAAGATCTGTGAGAGCAAAAGGTATTGAAAACTTGCAGAGAAGTCTTAGGGCGTGGCCGTGGGGGCGTGGCAAACTTCAATGATCGCCATGAGAAATATGTTGTTATATCTCGGCCATACGTGATCTGATCCACCTGAAACTTCACATGTGTGATGACAGTCTTGCCCTGAAGATTTGTTAACTGTTTGTTAACATTCGGTAGAAGTCACAGCGCCACCTGCTGGCGACAGGAAATGTCATGTTTCTGCCTTTTATGTGCACTTCCAACATATGAAGGAAGATTTCCCAGACAGTTCATCATATCCTCCTCAAACTTGGCTAGATTAGTCTACAGGCTTTGCTGATGAACTGCTGCGAATATTGTGTGTTTTTGTCACACAGCGCGGCCGTGGCGGCCCATCAAATTTGAGGTGGTGCCGTGACCCAGGAAGTGGATGAAAAAGAAATTCCCAAAATTCACCAGTTGGTCCAAATGAGCTGAAAATTTCTCAACTTAACCATCAGACCAAGGCGAAACTTTGGTACACTGCAAACCATACTGTATTTTCAAGTCCGTCACTCTAAATTTTTCAATATATCTTGATAATCATAATGTAATAATATTTCCAAAAGTTTTGATTCAAATTTTACCAAACTTCGTAACAATGTTCTCTGTGTTGTGTTGATGAAGTGTACCAAACGGCGTTTGATTCCGTCAAACGGTTCGTGAGATATGATGTAAGGATGACAGTGAGTGCTGCAGCAGCAGTCATTGTGTAATTTGAGCTGCTTGGTCTCAGGGCAGGTAGGGGAGGGGGAGGGGTGTTTGGCATGTCAGAATGGTATCATAGCGCCCTGCAGAAAATTTTTGCACTCACCTCAGGAAACTACATTGTACGCGGTCCCGCAGTGTCCAATGGCTCTGAATGGACACCTGCACCCATCAAGATCTTGCCGCCACCCCAACGTGCACGAGGGGTGCGAGGGCCCTTTCAACGCTGCTTGCAGCTTTAATATTTACATTGTTTTAATTTAATATGAAAGAACAACAACTATTATGAATAATATTTTGTTCAGTTTTCAATGTCTGTGTAAATACTCTGCTATATAGGCCATAGAATGACGGCGTTAAAACATTTATAAAGTTTTGAGCAATTTGCTTACAAAGTTCAGTGTACACTCAGGGAACTTGAACTTTGTAATTCTGATCTGAACCCAATTTAACAAATTAATTGAACTAATTAATGATACTTAGGTATCATTAGATAGAATCATTTATTACCAATTATGTGCTATAGTTAACTCAATTATGACCAAAATGTCAGTTAGAACTATATATATATATATATTTAGAACCCTAGATTGCTGATGATGTCATATTTACATTACCCAAAGTGAAGCACCCGGCCGCCATATTGATGCACCCAATTTCTTCATAAAAAATGAATGGTTTCCTATGAGGCCAATTTCAAATAAGTCAATAAAAGCATGGAAATGCCGAGATGTGCGGCTGCCTTTTGCAGCAATATTTATTTGAAGAGCTTTAATAAAATATTTCATGCGTAAATTAATGTAGAAACGCAAATTTCTCACTTTAATAGAAAAAAATCGCATGCTGTGCTAGCAAGCTAATTAGCCGTCCCATTGACTTGAATAGACCGCTGACTGAAAGCAAACGCAAGCGATTGATAATGGTCACCAGCGAGCTACCCTGGTACCCTTACCGTCGCGGGGACTTCATTGACTTAAAATTGATATGTAATTGTAATTATAATTTTCAAGTAGGTGAAAATGAATGCGAGTCTACGTGCAAATTTTACCTCCAGGTGTATAAACCGATGCTTCACTTGAGCGTACCCTATCAGCGATTTAGTGTTCTTTATATAGCCTATATATATATATAGTTAGAACCCTGTAATTCTAAGGTCTCGACTTTATACAGTTTGTTGCAAATGAAGAATCTTTCACAAATGAGCATAAGGTTGTAAATACATATGTCACTTATGATTGTACTGGGTTGTATTGTTGTTGTAATATAGATACATTGTCTTATATATAGATTTCCACAATTATTATTGTATGTCTATTTAAAATAGATTCAGTGGAAATCAATGGTGGAACACTTGTCATTTGGCATCGTCTACTGGAAAATTCCCTGCATCATGCTGATTCCATGATTAATGCTCATGTAATTAAATGCTAAGCTGTGATTTTCCCCTCTAATATTGACAGAGGATTTTGACCTTGGTTTCCCAATGAGTTCTAACAAGTCAATTCCAAAGTTCAACTCAGCTTTTCAGAGCCGTAATACAGTAATATAAAGACTTAGATAAGAGTCTTCCACCTGCTGTGGCCCTGTGTTCTTACCTTAGCGGAATGAAATGTTGATATATTGGAATGAAATTATTTTGCAGCACAGTTGATGTATTGCTTCACATGTTAAAGACAACTGAAAATATGCATTGTGAAACAAGACAAACATTCAAGTAAAAAAAAAAAAGACACACATTAGGTCAGTTAAACAAACAGAAATGTCTGGCTTGTTCAATCGTCAAACATTTGTGTTCAGGAAAAAAAAAAAAAAAATTTGTTTGCAGGATCAAGTTAAGGACAGATATTGATCTACTCTTGGCCTGAACCTACTGAGTAAGAATCATATTCTCTGGGATCATTATTGCTGCACATTTATTCAAAGCTTAAGGAAAAATAAGCGCTTGAAAGCAGCAAATAATTTCAACCTGTGATGAAAGCAGCCGTTCGGCAGAAATAAAGGTGATGTATTGTGCTTTCCTCTGAGTGGTAATAAAATGCATTGTGCTGCTGGTTTATGGAGGGTCCGTTGTTCCCAGCTGTAATATCAAGGACTTCGCTTCATCTCATTTCATGGGCAATTTCTGAATAAGTGTTTGCTTGATTGCTCAATCTGCGCAAAGCCTCAAAGGATACTGTATTACGGTGGCTGCGGTAAAATGACTTCAATGAGGGGCTCACAGTTACAGGATGAAAAATTAAGGGCAACGCGATCAAAAAGTGCACCGACATTTGACGAAAAAAAAACACACAAATGAGCCAAAACATTATGAGCACATGTTTAATTTGCTGTTTGTCTACCACGTGCCACCAAAGCAGCTCCATCTAATTGACGTCCACATGAATGCCTGGACCCAGACTTTCCCAGCAGAACATTCCTCTGGGCTTCACTCTCCCTCCTTCTGCTTGTCTTCCTTCCTCTCCTCTGCCGTCTCTTCTCCGTGGTACACCTGTACCCCGATGATGCGCATGATGTTAAAGAAAGTGAGACTCGCTGGATCAGGCAACCTTTAGTCGCTCCATGGTCCAGTTCCTATGCTCACTTGTCCGATGCAGGACTTTTCGGCAGTAGATCGGGGTTAGAATGGACATCCTGACTGGTCTGCAGCTAATTAGCCCAATACACGGCAGGGTGCGATGCACGGTGTTGTGATAAATGTCCTCCATAATTAATTAAATTCTCTGCAACTTTGCCTTTTGTTGGTTTGAACCAGCGGGTATAGCCTTGATTGCCCCTGTGTACTGATGTGCCTTGGCAGCGTAACACCCTGTCCCTGGTTCATGGTTATAGACTCTTAGGACCACTCTGAGTACTCGCCACTGCTGCTTTGGAAGCCTTACTGCTTTGGAGATACACTGAGCCAGCTGTGAGGCCATAATGATTTGGCCCTTTTCAAAATAGCTCCGGTTACATCTTTTCAACATCAACAAGGAGAACCTTGGCATGTGCCATTAGTTACAAGATACAAGATAATCGTTAACGGGTTGAACTAGAGGGAATGTGATCAAAACTGCAGAACTTGGGGGTGAGGTGACATGGTCTGATGAATCTTGAAACTAGAAAAAAGATCAATGTAGCTGTTCTACTCGATTATGGGTAAGGCTAAATACTTAACTTAGTATGAGCACAGATGTCAAAATTTCTCTGTTTTGTCCGCGAGGGGCTGGAACTCTGCTCCTGGAGAACTATAGCCAGAGGTGGACAATCCAGGTTCAAAAAGTAAAAGTCCTCCCCAGTATTTAGTTCCAACCTCTTGGATTTCGTAAATAAAACAGCCCTTCAGACCAGAGGTTCGACTAATCTAGAAAATCATCTGGTTGAGTTGATGGGTGGAAGTAAAACATGGTGGGACTTTTACTTTCTGACCCCTGGAATCTCCACCTCCGACTTCGGCTCTGCATGTATTATACTGTCGACACACTGAGAGGAGTGATAGCAAGAGATATTGTTGTGCTACTGAAGTAGTATAAACCAAAGCAAAAGCAAAGGGATATGATCCTGGAGTCCAATGACACACTGCCAACCGGTGTGTTCGCTTGTGTCGGCCTTTGCTCCGGCCGCACCGTTTCACAAACAGTTCCACTGATCTCCCCTGGAGACTGAGCTGGGGAAGGGGACCCTGTTCCTGGGGAGCCGGAGCCCTGCATGTTTTATGCTCCTCAGCCACAAAACACCTGATTCAAATGACTGTAGCCTGTCATGGGTTTGGTAACTAGGCAACGGTTTGAAGATACTTAGCCGCCAACTACAATCTTCTGGTATATGATGAACAATTTTCAGACAAAGTGATAATGTGGCAAACCTGCATTTTGTTCATATTAAAAGATGAAAAAAAATCAAAGACAACCAAATTATGAGCCTAGTAACGTCAGTCCTTTGTGTTAGCTCTTATTTGGGTCTGGCCCCACATCTGGAATGTCAGTGAGTGAGTGAGTGAGTGAGTGAGTGATGAAGTTACGCCATTGGTCAGCTGGCTGAGTGTACTTTCCTAATTGGCTGTTGCCCATTGCCCACAATTTTGCTCTTGGACCATAAACAGTGCAGCCATATGCTAGGTTCTGACATAGTCTTATAATATAATTGTTTGCCATAATGCAATAAGCACAATATAAATTTTTGGAATCATATATATATATTTTGGCATGATGTTGATGTAGAAGATAAGAAATCCCTCTAAACATCGAAACACCAAATCAGGAAAAAAAATTAATAAGTTGTTCAATGTATTTGACAGCAATTTTGATTGGAAAGAAACCAACAAAACCGTCGTGTTCTGAAGGGGTGCCTTTCATTATGATAACTTATGCTTCCTCGTGTCCTCTCCTGTGCAGTGACCCGGAAGTATTTCCACCTCAGCTATCATGGAGGATCTTCCAATCCCTTGCTTGCACCCAGATGAGATGCGGAGCTGGGCAGGGAGGAGGCTTCCAGGAGAGTTTAAGGCGAGGAGACACAGGTGTTTCACAGGTGTATCCAATGTGGAAGCCTTTTATCAAGTGGCGTGAGGTTTAAAAGCTGCACCTCCATAAGTGACGTCCCTTAACAGAGCGAAGGATATCTCATGTGGCAACTGTCAGCTCCTCCGCCCTTGCAGCGCTTCCTCGCATGTCTCTGAGATCCTCGCTGGGAGGAGCTAAGAAGCGAGGAAGAGAAGGAAGTGAGGGAAGTGAGGAGACACGTTAGCGTAATGAAAAGCACCCTGGACAATGTCCGGGAACCACAGGACTAATGCTGCATTCGGTAACGCGTCCCACGAACCGTGTTTTCGAGACACGACAGGTGAATTCCGTTATTTAGACCTCACGACCTAACTGTCCGAATGAACCTTCCTCGTACCTTCAACCAAATTCAGGACACGACTCGTGTTTACGAGTGTTACCGAATGCAGCATAATGGGCTGTGGTGGGCTGGGATTGTCATGTAAACATGCAAAAATACTTCCTGAAAGGATGCACATACGGATCAGTGACATGCGGTCGGAGGTTAGTTTGGTGAGGCAGAATCCTCCCCGTTTTCTTGATTCGCAATCAGACGATTAACTAGTTTAGTAAGACTATTTGGCAGAATGACAGGCCAGTTTAAGTTTCCGCGGCGTTATTACTCAGTAGGCTCCATCGAACTTGAAATGCTCACGAAACTGCAGATTTGTGAGTATTTGCTTACAGGAAGGCAGAGACGTGCGGTGAGGTGAGGCAGTGACCCAAACTTTTATCACCGGATTTTGTGAACCTGTTCCCACGTACTATTCCTGATTGACAATCAAAAAATTAAGACCAAGCCTATGGAGAGCCCGTAGACTGATAGGAGATAGTGACAAAAAGATTCACTCGTGTACACGCTTCAATTCGAGACTGCAAGGATGTAAATCTGCATAATCAATTAGGAAAAATTCTTGGCTCTCGGTGATTCTGGATATCGTCTAAACATTTTGTTAATAGGGTTATAAAAGAAGACTGAAAATCAATGCCCGCTTTTTTTGGGGGGTTATTAAAGCGCGTATTTAAAGGAGAATACATTGTATATTGATCAAGCATTGAACTCTGAAAAGAGTTCAGTACTGCTTTTTACAAATCATTAGAAATTCTTGCAGCATCACTTCAATGAGGTAAAGGTGTCCCCTTTGGGTAATTGCGATATGTCGGCATCTGCTAGCCTAATTAGTTCCATCCGTTTCTGGTTTTGAGATTTCTGTTAGTGATCTGTATCATATATATATACAGGGATGGATCTGGGGGAGTTTCCTGGGTTCCGGACACCCCACCCCCCCCTGCCCTGAGCATTTACCTTCAAAATAAGCAAAAAAAGAGAAACTTCCAAAGAAACTTTCATCGCTCTTTTCTTCTCAGGCACCACATGATGCAGATGAAAGTAAGAAAAACCGAAATCTTCGTTGAGAGAGATCACAGGCAGAGAGATCCTGCCTGACTGCAAGGCTGGAAATCAGTGGGCTTGCATTGCAATTTGCGAGTCAAAATTAGCATTTTACGCCTCATTAACCTTTTAAGCCCGGGGTTATGCATAATAAATACAGCATGTTTCCAAATCGCAACATTGTCATGTGGCTGATCCGCTTTCCACAAAGAAACTAGGCAAAAAGCTCATGTAAACCATTTTTACCTCAAATGAACACAATTCAAGCACCAAGCAAGTAAATAAGCATGTAGCAAAACAGGATAAAATTATATCAGCACTGAATCCTTAGAATTTCTCCTGAATTTGTGCTGTGCATACAAACGATACCTCAAATGAAAGAGGAAAGTACACAGAATCCAACAATATATGCCCTGACATTTTAAACTGACACCACACTCAAAGAACAGCAGGCATACACTTTACAGTCTACAGAGATGAGCAAAGAAATTTCTTACCTTTGATATTTTGCAATAAAGAAAAACTGTGAGGGTAAATCTGCGCTTGCTATTGTTCGGTCAATGTGTCTGTGTTATAACCAAACTAGATCTACCAGTCTCAACGCATGTTTTTCTTCTCGAGCATTGCTTCAAAGATCTCAGTTCCTCAGCATTCAGCTTGCTTGCAATGTATTTTCGTCTCTGTGATCAGCTTGTGATGCTGTCAAATGGCTACAGACTTTGCCAGTAGCCATTTGATTGAATGGCTTCTGACGTTTCCAACGAACCAGCTTAATCGCACAAAGCTAGCCTCAGCTAGAGCCTTGTGTTCCTGGTGCGTTTAATTGAGTTCATGGGCTATTCAAATGTACATACATAGAAATAAATAGAAACTTGTATAGACTTGACATCACTCCCCTGCCAGAGCCACAGACACAATGAACCTTTGCTATATGTCTGTGCTGAAAGACAAGTCAGTGCACATTTTCTTGCATGATCTAATAAAAATCATGCTCTCTTTGAACTCAAGGTTTGAAATTTTGTTGTTGATTTTTGATGAGGCTTTTACATTTAGGATATTTTCTCAGTTGCACGGGTGAAGACATATGATCTTGGTGTAGATTTACTGTTAAGCTGAATGGGTACTTGGTTTAAAAGGCATTCCTGTTGGTTATTAGAGACATTTTAACATGATCTATTTCGGTTGAAATTGGATGTGCCTCAGAAATACCCAAAATACTGGATTTTTCAGGAAGCTTCGCCCCCCCCGAGCCCCTTAAGAGGCTCTACCCCTTGATCCCGCCAGGGGGCCTATGTGGCCCCCTAGACCCCCGACAAGAAACCCCCCCCTCACAACTCATTTGAACTGGCCCTGTATATATACATTTTCAGGATAATCCAAACCAATATGAAGCTTATGATAATTAAGAAATGATAATTATGAAGATATTGCCTTTCAGCTGCATTCATATAATGGATATGTTCATTTTCAATTTCAATTTCAATTTATTTGTATAGCGCTTTTCACAGACAAACTGTCACAAAGACGCTTTACAGTGAGAGATGAAGTTGCTGAAAGGGCAGTGCCCAGCCTATTCCCCTCTACAGCAAATGTTATTGTACGGATGGCACTGATGCATAAAAAATCATAAGATGGCGTTTGAGTTCCTAAGAAAGTACTGAGCATTCAAAAGAATACATCTGAAGAGGAAGGAATATTAAGGTGTTTCAAACCACACCAAATCTCTGGGTGAAAGGGCTGAATTGCAACAATTCTCACAAACTAAGTTATGGAAATATCTGCATTTTCACAGGCAACTTGAATTCAGAAACTGTAAAAGATGTGCTGACATTTTATTTCATCATTCATGTGATTTGGAAAATACCTCATAACTTTCTGACACACTGTACTACTAAAATGTTGGCTTTGACCAGCCAACTTAATGAAAATGCGAGGAAAAACACAAACTATCTTGTCTTTATACTGTCTGTAGTGAAATTCCGAGTGAAAATAAATGTATAAATCACTGCTCTTTGTTATTATGTACTGTATATTTTTCATACTGTCTCAGCTTTTTCTGAGTTGGGGTTGTAGTTCAGTCAGGGGGTGAATTGGTGGTGGCGATGTGGGTGGGGTGGGGGGGTGATGTGATTTTTGAGTAGCTTGGTGTATCTGTGCCCCCCCAGACAAACACACATTCACACTTGGGTAAACAGTGAGGGCAGGCACCCGCCTGAATCAGTTGTACTCAGACGAGCCACCCCCGCAGGTCTCTTGTATAAAAGTCGGGGCTCGCTGGAGCCCAGCACCTCTCCCTGCTCCGCACTGCTCCCGTCTCCGCGCCCACAGGACCGTCGACATGAGGCTACTCAGTGCATCGCTGTGCCTGCTGATCACCCTGCACCTCGGCTCGGCCGCCCCAACGTGAGTCCTGCAGCAGCTATCCCTGCATCTCTTAAGTTATTTACCTACTTCATCCAAAGGCACTTACATTTAATTAGCCAAAGCAGGGGTCAGTTCCTCCTAAAGAAATGAGGAGTTAAGGGTCTGTCTCAAGAGCCTGATGGTCATGATCTTATTGTGGTTAAGCAGCGGTTTGACCCGGCGCCCTTCTCCAGTTCAGTATTTTATCCAACAGGCTATTGGCTTCTCTCTAGGCTTTTTATTTTATTTATTTATTTTTTGTTGAAAACCTTTTTCTTGAGAACATTGAGGCAAAAAAGCCCTAATATTAAAAATATGTTGAGAGCTTCTGAGACTCAGATGGAGTATTGAAGTAAGGAACTTGATAGAATGTAAAATTTGTCACTACACAATAAAGTGGGCTAATGTTCATGAGAGTGCTTTATTACCTACTAAAAATGCTAATTACTCTCAAACAATTACAATGTCTTTAGCCAAGATTAAAGCAAAGTAAAAGGCTCTCATTAATTAAGCAAATTTCTGAACTGAAAAAAAAATGTTTTAATATTTAAGGCTCAAAAAATGTAACAACATTCAGGCTCAGCACTCAAGATATTTTTAATTAAAAATGAGTTGAATAAATCTAGTTTAAAACTTCCCTTGAACCCAGTTGCATTAAGTTGGCATAGCGCTGTCATAAACATGACAGAAAAGCTTTCTTGAGATGTCATTAACATATAAACTCAATTTATGTCCGGTTGTAGAGGGTTGTCGTACTTCAGTAATCGCGACAGATCGTACTGCTCTTTCATTTATCCGAAGATCTTCGGGCTGTCTGGGACAGTTGACGTAACTGAATTAATCTTTCCTGCCATCTTGTGGCAGCTGTTGTGTCGTGCCTCATGAATGTGCTTCGTCAGCTTCTTTTGGATCGGGCTGAAGCAAACCTTCACTGTTATGTCCGGTTCGGGGAAAAACCTGAAGATAAAATAACGACTTCACTCTTTTCCCGCTCCCAAGCATGACCAGTGCCACGGCAGATGCAGTCCAAAGAAAAACGATTTATTCGTGTTGCACAATAATTAAGGTAGAGACGTCAGGGTGAGCATGGCCCAAAATAACAAACAAAACGGCCCAGAAGTGACCTATCTTACCTAATCGCAAAAGGAGACAATAAAACAAAAAGACACGTAGCTCACCTGTCCTAAACAGGTGAAAAGTCTGGGGTTTAGAAACAAAGCGGGCTTCCCACCCCTGCAGCTACCAGGACTGCTTTTTTAGAGCAAATACCGATATCTAGATTTTGAAAGTAACAGGTTTGATCACAGCACAAACTTTTTAAAACGCAGTATTGCACAATTGAACAAGGTTGGGGCAGCGTGGCAGGGTCTGGTTGGAAGCCAGCAAAAAGAGGAAAGTCCCGCTGGTACCGGCATGTCCCCATTTTATATAGGCGCATCAATCTCTGGACCAATCATCGGCCGACACACCTACTGAATAGAAGAGAGCGCAAACAAAACAGCACCAGCCTGCCATAAGGAGGCAGAAAATACACGCATTTCCATAAATAATAGCCTACTATACTCCGGGTAGTTACAGTCACCCCAAATTTGAAGGACAAAAAAAAAAAATGGTATAACTTTGCAGGGTGGGGGTTTGATAGTCAGTTATGAATATGTATTAATTTGTGAGACACTGTACACTCCAAGTTAGCTATACAGATAATGAGCAATACTGTTTGAACAGGCTCTGAGGAAAATCTAATCGCCATTTCCCCCTCAATTACGTTAGGAGTCATGATTTCACAATGCCTTGTGCTTTGCACTTAGTGCTCCCTTTTCTAGAATTCACAAATTATCTTTCGACAGACTTTTCCAGATTTGACAACTATATTGGTGGCCCAAAAAAAAAAAAACCCCCAAAGACAATTCTTCAGTCCGTGTGTGTTTGTGTATGTGTGTGAGAAATTTCCTGTCTCAAATTTCCTGCGGGCATGCTGGTTAAATAACTGACCAGATGAATCATTTCCGGCTCGGACACATGCAGTGTATTTACATGAGAGCGATGGCACAGCAGCTGAGAATGGCTAGAAATGGGATAAACATGAAGCGCATGCCGGTCTTGCATTGCTACCAGAATAACGAAAAAAAACATACAATTTCACCAGGTCTTCTATTCTGAAGTGAGAACCTGATGATGCCCAGTTTGTGAAAAGTGTCCCATTAAACCCCTCCAGGTGGTTGTAAGTATTTATGCCAGATCACCATGAGAGAAATGATTGATCTTCATCCTCTTCTTCTTTGAACAGGCATCATGACATCATGATGGCAGGTGAGTGTGGACAGGGGCCATCTCTGCCCTATAGTACTTGTGACACAAGTTCACACACACACACACACACACACACACACACACACACACACACACACACACACACACACACTCAAACACGTTCACACTCACTCATCTACTATTCCTTCAGTGGATCTTTATTTAATCTCCCTGTGATTCCAAATGTATTATTTCAGGGCCGCCATAAATATTACTTTCAAATAAGCACAAGGGCTGCGGCGCTGGTAGCAACTAAGACGTCGCCTCTCAATGAGAATCCCAAATCCTGCTGTGCATCTGCTGGCCAAAAGAGGGTGCTTGTGCTCTTCAGTTAGTTATCCTCACGATCACACAGTGGTGCCCTACAAGCATTACCCTTCTTGCGATTGAGGCAGTCACACTAAACTCCTCACTCATATTTGCTGCTTGTTAAGTGCAGAGTAGAAGCTCTCCACCACAGCATTTTTCAGGAGCGAAAAGTGCTGATAATCCTTGAGGGAAGTGACAATCCAGGTTCCTGAAAAGGTGGCTAACATAGATCAAGCCTGCAGTCTGTGGATTACCTGTGATCTAGAGATTAATGTGGGAAGAGCCACCATGTTCTTTTTGCATTTCCATGAATCTGATTGGCTCTTTCAGACCACCATGGGGACAATCACGATAATGACAAGCCTGACCGCTGCGCTGGAATAGAGTTTGACGCCATTGCCCCCGATGAGAAGGGAATTACTTACTTCTTCAAAGGTACTGAAACCCCATACGCTTAATCCAGAGTCAACATCATTAGTGAGCCTTACTTTCGCCAAAATTTGTACACAATTTGAAACACGTGTCCCTGTAATTCAGCTGGATATATTTATGATTGTTGGAAACTTTGGAATCTCCATTAGAGCATAAAATAGGCCTAAAGTTCGATAGGTCTGGATACAGCAGTTGCGTCTGATGGACCCATAAACAGGTCTGTAGGTTTCATGTGGTTAAAAACTGGCCTAAACTTTTCTCCAGGCGATTACCTGTGGAAGGGCTACACGGGACAGGCGGTGCACATCAACACAAGCTTCGAGGAGCTGGATGATCATAATCACCTGGACCATGTGGACGCGGCCTTCCGCATGCACAGTGGGAGCGATTCTGATGACCACGACCACATCTTCTTTTTTCTGGTACTGACCGCTAACCTGTACTGCTGACTTGTAAAACCCGCCTTTCTGTTGACTGGAATTCCTCCGCACAAAATGCCGAGGCATTTTTCCTCTTGCAACAACTGAATATGCCAATATGCTGGCTTAAACCTAACTGTCTTGTGAAATTTATTTCGAAGCTCTAAGGGTTAAGCATCAGGTGTTCTGAGCTTTCGTCAGACTGGATCGCTGGCCATTCCTCTCGCTAGCTCATATGACATACAGCGTGTCTTATGCCACATGAAATAAGGTCCTGTAAGATCGTAAGCCCGTAAGGCACTTGTATACAGCTGTACGTTAACACCGCAGCTGTATCTCGTTAAGACTCAAAGCACCACAAACTCGTCTTTTTGCCCTCAGAACGAAAAAGTCTTCAGCTACTACAACCACACCCTGGAACCAGGCTTTCCAAAAGACATCAAAGAGGAGTTCCCTGGCATTCCAGACCACCTGGACGCGGCGGTCGAGTGCCCGAAAGGGGAGTGTAAGGAAGACGCCGTCATCTTCTTCAAGGGTAAGAGCAAACGCCAACTCCCTTCGAGAAGGCCTGGGAGGAGATTCAAACCCACACCCTACTTGTAGTCAGGCGGCAATGCGGCCAACTCACTTTGCCCTGCTTGTTTGGGAATTAATATCCTTGTATCCATACATAATAGTATTTAAAAACAGCAGTATATCACCACTATGTGACTTTCATGTAAAACATCTTGCCATTGATTAGGCAAAACAGGGGCCAATTTCCTTCTGGTGCCTTTTTCTCATAATTTCATTTCATCTCCAGTATGCTGTAGCAGACGGCTAACATCACAGTTACTCTGTCAATGCGCTAACACTCGTGGACATTACCATTCACTGTAATATCGTGAGAGATGACGCGAAAGATGCAAACCCTTCATTGTCGCTTCCATTTACAAATTTACCAACTAAATTGAAAATTTTTTGTGCATCGTTCTGCGGGGGTTGTTCATCACAAGTGTAGTTCACCATAAACATCTGCCTTCTCGAATGCATCGTGCTCAAAATCACATTCCTGGGCTGCTGGATAGCTCACTCCGTAATGCACTGCACTGCGAAGCAGAAGTGACTATCACGTTGTGGGTTCGAGTCCTGCTACTTACCAGCTGGCAGTGGTCGGCAGCTTTTTCAGAGTAGCGCTCAATTGGCTATAGCGCTACAGGGTTGCAAATTGGGAAGGGACTGCCGGGAAGGGAATATAATAGTTGCCTTGTTTGTTGCTCAAGCGCCTCCTGTTAGCCAGACAGGCGCTCGTTAGGAAGATTCTAAGCCTGGTCATATCGGGGTATCCTCCGCCCTTGTTTTGAACTTGCGAGGATTCAACGAATGAGTCAATAAGAAGCGGTGGCTGACAGGCGCGTGCTTCAGAGGAGAGCCGCGAACTGTCTACACTGTCCTGAATTTGCAGCAGGAGGTTGCATACGAGCAAGCCTTGTACATAGTTCACCAATTGGGAATTCCAGATTCGGGTGGGATCGGAGATGCCAAATTAAAAAATACATATATATATATCACATTCCTTCCTCTCTCATTTCCCAGGAGACGAGATATACCACTATGACATCACCACCAAGGAGGTGAAGGAGAAAAAATGGCCGCAGGTGCCGAAATGCACCTCTGCTTACCGCTGGCTGGAGCGCTACTACTGTTTCCACGGACACAACTTTACCAGGTTCCACCCCTTGACCGGAGTCGTGGAGCCACAGTATCCCAAGGATGCCCGCAACTACTTTATGACGTGCGCCGGTTTCGGTACGTGGACTTACTACACTGATGTGCATCCTACATGCAGCTCAGGAGTATCTGCAGGCTAACATGCAAAGAGAGACGGACAGGGCCACAAACATTATGCAGAGAGAGGTTGGGCGTTAATTTAACACTTCACAGTGTAATATGAAACCAGAGCCACTAAACTTGCACACTGGATGGTTTTACATTACCATCCATTATTTAACTGTGTGGGTACGGCAAAAAAAGTATTGTCATCAAGTACAAGGTCCCTTACTCACGAGGTGATTTTTTTTTCAGCCTGTGGTCACTGTTTCATTTTAGCCAGATTTTGACTGTGTTGCTGTGAACATACTTGTGACAGTTTTATGTGAAAGGTGCAGTACAAACAAGCTTGATTTCATGTGCTGTTATTTGAACATCTATTCTGAACATTTACTGAGATGAAAAGTTTGCGCAGTTATCTGGTTAACTCAGGAATCCTGCTCAACAGGATTGTTCAACAGGCCTCAGTTCAAGCTCATCTCACTGTTTAACACATTCTCATCCTGACTCGTAATATACTGATGCTTCCTTACCAAACGTCATTATGCAGCCAAACAGAAGGCTTTTAGTGTCCTTATTTGACATTTAGGGTGAGGGTTTGGGTTAAGAGTGAGGGGTTCGGGGATAGGATTTGTTTCAAACCGGCATGAAATAAGGACGCTAAAAGCTTTCTTTTTTTGCTGTATATCAACGCTTGGTCAAGTGGCATCACTGTGTGACGCGCCAGGTTTGGACTGGGCTCTGCTGTACGGTTATGGGTCGTAGTTACTCCTCGATATTATTCCATGCAGGTCATGGTGGCACTCATCCGAACTGCACTGGTGCCCACCTGGATGCAGTCACTTCAGACGACTCAGGAAAGTCCTACGCATTCAGGGGTGAGTCCCTGTCTCTATCCTTTACCCTCCACTTCTGAAGAAATCGAGATAATTTACGTTATGTGCACTATGCAGCCAAAAGTGCGCGGATGTCCACACGTCCCTCCTCTCGATTCAAAACTGTTTACATTAACATGGAGTCTATCGGCTGTTAGCTCCCTCATTTGTGAGAAGAAACAGATGATTCTCTTCTGGGGAGAGTTTACGCCAGTTATTAGGGCTCAGTGCTGGGAATTGTTTCCATCCGAGCCTTAAATTCAGCGATGTGATCGGGCAGTGATGTTGACCGATTAGGCCTGGCGTGACGCTGGAATGGCTGCTGATTTCAGTGATGCTTGCCTAAGGGGCTCAGATCAAGGCCCTGTGCAGGCATTTAATGCTGCAGCATCAAGATTGTCCTTCAGTGGGACAAAGAGGCCAGGACCAAACCTTGAGAAATAGCTGCGGGTCAGTGAGACTCCACACACTTTTTTCGCCGCGTAGACTTGCTGTTGTGCGATCGTGTGAACTGACTGAATCTTTGTCAGGTGAGCTGTATTTACGCCTGGACACCGAACGCGATGGATGGCACCCCTTCCGCATCGATAGCCTCTGGAAGGAGATCCACGACAATGTCGAAGCCGCCTTCTCTTACGACGGAAAGCTTTATTTCATCAAGGTGAGCAACATTGGCTGTTACAGTCCGGTGAAACCGAAAGCGGGTTCTTCCAGGGTTTCACAAGCCCGAGTGTATGAATGTGGGCCGCAGAAAAGCTTGGGACAGAAGCACAGTTCTTGTGATGTTTGGTGCTGTGCTCCAGTGCTTTAACTATAAATCAAACAGTTAATATGGAGTCAAGGCAGGGACGGACAGATTTAATTTGGACAGATTTCCAACCAGTTTGAGTGACTTGTGTCGGAATCACTTCTGTCCTCCATTTAAGAGCAGCTAAAGCAATCAGACAAACAGTATCAAATAAAGTTAATGTTAAATAAAGTTGTTCTTGATTTTGATTGGTTGCAAGCCTCAAGTTTTTGATGACTGGCTGACGTCTACAACCCTCAGATGTCACCCAACTCTGGGCATCTTCCCTGCCAACACAACAGAGAGAAACTGCTGTTACCGTTGGCAAAACTGTTCATGTGTCTACGCGTGCATGCATGATTCTGTAAGGTTCGGTGCATGTAAATGTGTGGGTAAATGCATCGCAGTGGCATTACACTGTTTGTCCTCTCTTTTCAGGACGATCAGGTTTATATCTACAAAGCGGAGGCGACTTACACCCTCGTGGAGGGGTACCCCAAACCTCTGAAGGAGGAGTTGGGGATCGAGGGTCACGTGGACGCTGCGTGTGTGTGCGACGGGGAACACACTGTGGAAATCATCCAAGGTGAAGGGGTCCACCTCTCCTCTCTGCCGCTCGCATTAGTCTTTTATATTCGGCCTCCTGAGAAAGAACTAATCTTTCGCATAATCACCCGAATTAACGATTGTGTCCCATTTGACTGGGGGACTTTGCTACCTCCGTGAATACATGTAACCACTGAAAATATGACTAGACAATATTTTAAGAGGCTGTCATCGCATCCCTGCTGACCCTCTTTCCCCCCCTACCCTTCTCTATTGGTCCATTATCTGTCAGTCTCAAAACTGGGCGGGACCTCCCTCACCCAGCCTTGTTTCTGCATCATTGAGTTAGACCGTCACCTTATGCCAGGTTCCCACAATCACGATTCGTGGCACGATTGAAATCGTGGTCTTAATCATGGAGTAGGCCTAATCCTGGTGATCTATCATTTTGGACGGTTCAAAAAGTTCCTACGATCAACACAATTAATTTTCAATCGTAATCATTGCATCGCCTCGTATCCAAACCTGAAATTTTAAGCCGCTTTCACGCTGGACGCAAAACGAATTTTTCACATGACAGATAACATTCAAAGTCAACGCAAAGACGCAAATACATGTTTCTTTGAATTCTTTCACAAATTCATTGCATTGACTTTGAATGTGATCTGTCATGTGAGAAATTAGTTACATGTCCGGTGCGAAAGCAGCTTCAGAGAAGTTCCACGATCGGCCATGAATGGCCAATCGTGGCGTTTGTAACGGAGCGCATGACAGTGGGAACTAAGCATTAGAAAAACCAGAAGCCCTCCCAAATCTACAACATGCACTTTAGTTAAAGGAGATGTTTCTGGTTTCGCATCACACATTTATCCAGCTAACTCTAATCCTGCTTTGTGAAACACCCCGTCATTATCGCTTAAAATTTTTGGTCGACAGTGGCTTAGCTTCCCTGGCACTTGCTGTACTTTATCTGAAAATAAACAAAATAATAACATTAACAATAGCGATAATAATATCAATAATAATCATAATGATAACTTTTACACTCTCTCCACCCCCTCTTCCTCTCTACAGGACAACACATGAAGTTCATTGATCTGACAGCCACCCCACGGACTGTGGTCAAGGACATCCAAATGCCATTCAAAGGCGTTGATGCAGCCTTGTGCAGTCAGGATGGGATCAAAGTTTACATCGGTCAGGAGTACTACCAGGCTGATTCCCCCATGATCCTGGCGACTGGCAAAATTCGACTGCGACCCCACGAAGTTCCCCAGGAAATGCTGGGGTGCAAACAGTAGGGTCCTGATCCCACGGGGGAAATGGAAGGGGAAGCTTTGGATGTCGTTTAGGGACAGTTGTTCCATGACGAGCCTCACAAGCACCTCAGAAGGCAGCCATTTTGGAAGCTGCGTTCATGCTTTGTAGGTAAACATAAATACATAGAATATATACATATGTATGTATGTATGTATGTATGTATGTATGTATGGATGCACGTCCCTGATACGCACGTTCATTTTCCACGTTTCAGTCAGTCTGGCCACTAGTGCCATAATACTGTGATATTCTCAGAGGAAAAAAATAAAATTACATTGCGAAAACATATATTGGATTCCATTCAATCTGCCAATTTTTGTTTGCTTCGTTTTTATATTTTTTGTTCTCACATACAATGAACAAACGGGGCTGATCACAAAGTGTTTTTATTGTGGAAGTCTTTTCACGCCTGTGGTTATGAGGTGGTGTATCGGGCCCCACGTTTACCGTGTGACGAGTTTAGGTCTTCTCATGCCACAGACAAAATCAAGAACAAAATGTAAATGCGGAATCTCTCGACTGTGAAATAGGAATGTTCCAGAGTTGGAACGGCTCGTCTCAAAGAGAGAAACAGTTTCAAGTTTTATAACAGACACAATTTTCTTTTTTTTTTTTTTTGTTTGGTTTTATGTGTTACAAGGGCTTTAGGCCTTCAGCCGGAGAGTGAAAAGGGCCAGTAACCAGACAGTGGTCTGACTCCCACTTGGATCACACTGAAGCGTGTGATAAGTGGTTTGGAGGTGAACAAGAGTTACCTTAGAGCTACTGAGCTGATGCTTTTATTCAAAGTGGCCGAGAACTGATATGACTGAGTGCACTCAGGCCGGGAAAAATGTCCCACAAGGCATCATTCTCCCATTCCCAGATCACATGACCATATCAGTCCCTTGATCACTCCCCTTCGAGTTGAACGAGATAGAAAAGAATATTAAAAATGTTTGATATTGGGTCACGTTAAAGGTCCAAATTCTTAAGTGTGCTCTTAATACGCAAGAGGACATCTGAAAAAAAACAAAAACAAACAAAATGTGTCATTTTATGTCATTATATGGGGTCACTCACATCTTAACATCAGTTATGATTCAAAACATAAGTAGGTGTGGTCCAGGCTTCAGCCGGACGACTGCTTTGTCAAACCTGGAACAAACGTGGACTGAAGTAAAAAGATGGGAAGTAGGTTTGGTAATTTAACTCTTTACTCCTTAGTAGCCATCTTAGACTGCTGCCCTAACAGCCACTGACCCCTGGTGCCCTAGGACAATATGGCTGGTGTAGCTTTCTTAATTTGTGGGGATCTAATTTCTTGGCGCAGCGCAGGTGGCGTAGCGTGGCGCAGCCCATGCAGTGTAATTTCGTCCGGCGCAGCCCGCGCAGTGGTAATTTCGTGAGGAGCAACATCGTGCGCAGCCTTTGGTAGACGAACGTGCGCCGAGATGGATGTGGCGGCGTAGTAGGGGGAGGTGTCACATATTCATCTAGACGCAGTGACAATTTCGTAGAAAAAGTCTGCGCTGCAGTTGCTCGGGAAGCTCGCCTGCTCAAACCTGGTTCTCTTTCTGTGCAGTGGTAATTTGGCTGACCGGCGCACAGTGCGCACATGTCACCGAAATCTCACTGGCAAGTTTCCAGAATGTCAGGCACACTTCAATGCAATAAATAATTAAACCACCCACTATTTAATGTAACTATCTGAATCAGCACATAAATGATAGAATCGATATCGATTGTCCTAATGTCAGATCAAGGTGGTTAGCACGCGTAATGGAAACTCGACCTGGCTTAATCAAGGCAGCTGAATTTATGTGCTAGTTAACAACTTCACATCTTTCTCAGCCATCCACAAACTGCCTAGGCATCAAGCAGTGCGTATATATAATGCTTGCGTTCTGTGCTCAGTAAAGCTGCTTGCACACTGGACGCGTAACATATTTTTCGCACCAGTGATTACAAAGTCAAGGCAAACAGGGTTTTAAATATATCTCCGTGTCTGAAAGTAATAAAAGGTTTTTATTTATTTATTTTATTTATTTTTCCAGAATTCCAGAAATTATGCAAACTTGACCATGTTTGTGTTCGACCGTCATTGATAGCTATCGACTTTTCTTCGTCTTTTTATTCATCTGTTTTCTTCCGTTGAAGATAGACAAGTCTTCATTCAGTCTCTCTTTTGAAAATTAGTCAGATGGATCGAACAGATTCACGGTTTATTTCCTCATCAGAAATAAAATAGTACTTGTAGTCAGTGAGCAAATCAATTCCATGACCATTGACAATGTGAATAAATCATTGCATGCACGATCAAGACTGTCCGACGCGAAATGCAAAATAATCCACGTCCGGCAGCCGACAAAAAGTAAAAGTATTGATATGACAACAGATTTATAAGGAAATAAAGAATAGAAATATATCACCGACAAACAGAACATCCAGAAAAGATGGCCCACAAATAAATAAATCGCAGCGTTCATTGGATGTTCTGTTTGTTGTTAAAATGTTTCTGATTAACCTATATTTCTTTATCAGTCTGTTCAGTCTGTGCGCCGCGCCTGCGCCTGGTCTACGAATTTAGAGCCCTTAATATTTATTCGCCAAATTTTCAGAACTTTTTATTATTATTATCCGCCCATCTTAAGACGTATTATGTCATCACCCCCGTCCGTCCGACCGTCCGTCCGTCTGTCTGTTGTCTGTTAGCAATTTCTTGTCCGGGGCATAACTCCTGAGCCGCTTCAGCTACATTCGTGATACTTCCCATACACGTGCACCATCACTAGGCGCTGTGTCGTGCGCCATGATTTCCTTCACCTGGTCAAGGTCAAGGTCACTGGCAAAGCTCAAAGGTCACATGGGGCCTAGATGGGGCTTGTCCGGAGCATAACTTCACAACCGCTTGAGATACATCCATGACATTTCACACCCACGTGTACCATCACTGAGCGGAGTGTCGCGTACCATGTTTACGGCCCTCCCTCCAAGGTCAAGGTCACGGACAAAGGTCAAAGGTCACATGGGGCTGTTGTCTGTTGGATATTGGTATCATTTTGTCTGTCCACTTCCTGATCCATGTTCATGACGGGCGTATTATGCACTGTTGCCGGTGCTCTTGTTCCTAATAGTTTAATCCTTATTCACACCAAAAATGAATTAAAATTAAATTAAATTGTCTTTTGTCAAGTTCATCACATAAACTATTTTCAAGTTTGTTTCTATTCAGTGTTTTACATAACATTGTGCTATCTGTTCGTTTCATCGGCAAATGTTTGGTATAATGAATCGTCAAGGATCAAATGGAAAAAAGTCCATATCAGTCTTAGTTTCGTGAAGAATTGTAACTGGCCCGGGATTCCGAACAAAATCGTCAATATCTTTAGCAGTGAGCTGATGTGTCCACATATCTGCGTCTGGTTCCTGAGCTTCATCAACGCCGCCTTTATCGGCACTGTTTTGTCGAACTCTGAACAGTCTCACTAGGGGTACATCATCGTCACTGTTGTCTTGATCGTCTTCGAAATCATTCAGATCGATGTCTGAAGCTTCCTCTAATAACCAATCTTGTCTATCCTGAGCTAACTCTATATAGTTTGCAGTAAAACCATCAAATTCTGACCCACTACCATTGCTAGAATCAATGTTTGTTTGTAAGAAAATCTCATTCATAAATTGCATGAGACTTCGACCTTTGCATTGTAAAGTGACCAATGAAAGAACGGCATATCGTTTTCGGAAGTTGTATAAAGCTTTATTAGACCCTTTCTGATTGGCTGGTATTCAAGGTTTTTCTCTGGAATGTCACATCTCGGCCAATCATGCATCGTTTCACAACAGGTAAGTACCACGACTGTAGTTGGGATTCGCCGGCAGAAGCGGTGTTTATCACGCCTGTAGTCGGGACTCGCCTGCACAGCGACCTAAATTATCACGACTGTAGTCTGTATCAGGGAGTAAAGGGTTAAAGGAGAATTCCGGTGTGAAATTGACTTGGAGTGTATTGAAACATGATAACGAGTACTAACTTTTGTTGAATACCCCACCTCCGTACGCACGCAACACTTTGAAATACATGGCTTTTTGGCCAATGCTCCCAACAGGCTTACAATCGTGAATTAGGCATAACGTTGCTATGCAAAGAAATCGCGATTTTTTTCATCATTAGCAAGGCTCAAAGAAGCTCCACACTTCATCGGTAGAATTCCGAGGGCTGACATTTAAAATGAGGCACTGAGAACTTTGAAAATGCACAGATAATTTATTAAAAAAAGACTTTTTATGCAAACCCTACCTTGAGGTAGTTTCCAGTCGCCTCCATGTTGAGAGTCACGATAAGGCAATTGACGAGCAGGACAGAATAGAATCTCTTCCCTTATCCTTCATATTCGTTGGTGCTCGTCAATCGACTTGTCAATGGAAAGGAGCCTTCTTAATGATGAAAAAATTGCAATTTCTTTGCATGGCAACAGTATGCCCAATTCACTACCATTGTAAGCCTGTTGCGAGCTTCGGCTAAAAAGCCATGTATTTTGAAGTGTTGCGTGCGTACGGAGGTGGGGTATTCGACAAAAGTTAGTACTCGTTATCATGTTTCAATACACCACAAGTCAATTTCACACCGGAATTCTATTTTAAGTAACCACTGAGCAACAAAGAATGAAAGGTTTTCAACAATCCTGCTATATGTAATACCACTCTGAAGAAAAAAAAAAAAAAAACAATAAGTGGCCTTTGTTACTTAACGGACGTCACTGAGTTAGCAGATAATGTAATTAATCCATATCATTAATCCTGCTTTGCAAAATACTCCACACTTTAATCCAAGTGTGCAATGTCAATGCAAGGTTGTCTGTATAACCGCCTATTTAGGCTCCCAAAAAACAGTTAAGTTCCGTAATTTGCTCACCCAGATACTTGAGTTTTGATGGATTATGCGCTTAATCCATCAGAGCATTTTAATCCAGATGGTGTGCTAGGTTAGTTCACAGTTGAGTCCATTTCGACAAGAAACCAGCCCAAGCAGGCGGTGAATAAAAACAATGGGGACCCTTTTGTACTTAAGCAGTAAAAGACAAGGCTCCTGATCGATCGTCTCATGTTTTATTTTGAGCGCTCATCCGCCTGACTCAGCCTGGAATGTGAATTAAACCCCAGAAATAGATGCATTGTTGAATGTTTCTGAACTGCGAGGACATGAAGTTAGCCATTCTTGCTGTTCGTGCTTGTTGGAATCAAGTACAACCCCAATTCTGAAATAGTTGGGCTGAAGTGCAAATTGTAAATAAAATCAAAATGCAAGGACTTTCAGATCATATGAGCAAATATGTTATTCACAATAGAAAATAGATAACATTTCAAATGTTGAAACTGAGACATATTACATTATTATCCACACAATGAGCTTATTTCAAATTTTCTGGCTGCAACAGGTCTCCTGTTGTTAGGACACAGGCAAAAAAAGGGCTAAAAATGCAATTAATATATGAGAGTCATCTGAAAGAACATTTAGTAAGTAATTACATTAACTGGCATCAGGTGTGTAACATGATTGGCTATAAAAGGGATGTCTTAGAGAGGCTGAGTCTCTCAGAAGTAAAGATGCCAGAGTACCTTCAATCAGTGAAGGCTTACGTAAAAAAACTGTGGAATACTTAAAAAACAATTCTTCAAGAAAGTAGTGAAACCAAGGCACTCTTCTTCTCATAAAAAACTTTAATCAATAGGCCTTCCTCAGGACTAGTGTCTAGTCTAGAGTGACTCTAGTCCCGAGGAGGGCCTGTGTGTTAGGCCTTGTGTCTGTCAGCGTAGTGTCCAGAGCATGGAGGCGCGACCAGGAGACTGGCCAGTACATCGGGAGACGTGGAGGAGGCCGTAGGAGGGCAACAACCCAGCAGCAGGACCGCTACCTCCGCCTTTGTGCAAGGAGCAACAGGAGGAGCACTGCCAGAGGCCTGCAGAATGAACTCCAGCAGGCCACTAATGGGCATGCATCTGCTCAAATGGTCAGAAACTGACTCATGAGGATGGTATGAGGGCCCGACGTCCACAGGTGGGGGTTGTGCTCACAGCCCAACACTGTGCAGGACGTTTGGCATTTGCCAGTGAACACCAAGATTGGCAAATTCACCACTGGCGCCCTGTGCTCCTCATAGATGAAAGCAGGTTCACACTGAGCACACGTGACAGACGTGGCAGAGTCTGAAGACGGCGTGGAGAACGTTCTGCTGCCTGCAACATCCTCCAGCATGACCGGTTTGGCAGTGGATCAGTAATGGTGTGGGGTGGCATTTCTTTGGGGGGCCGCACAGCCCTCAATGTGCTCTCCAAAGGTGGACTGACTGCCATTAGGTACCGAGATGAGATCCTCAGACCCCTTGTGAGACCATATGCTGGTGCGGTTGGCCCTGGGTTCCTCCTAATGCAAGACAATGCTAGACCTCATGTGGCTGGAGTGTCAGCAGTTCCTGCAAGACGAAGGCATTGATGCTATGGACTGGCCCATCTGTTCCCCAGACCTGAACCCAATTGAGCACATCTGGGACATCATGTCTCGCTCCATCCACCAACGCCACGTTGCACCACAGACTGTCCAGGAGTTGGCGGATGCTTTAGTCCAGGTCTGGGAGGAAGGAACTCCGTGATCTGGAAGGATTAAAAACCGACGCAGAGTTGGCGACTTATCTGCTTGACAGGTAAACCCCTGCTTTAAAACTTGGTTCATTTTTTGCCCCGCAAAACTCTGGAATGAGCGAGTTGGTGATGCTTACAAGCACAGCTAGAACTGTTCAATATAGCCAGCGTCTTGTAATTGTTACAGTACTCTGTAGTGCATATGATATTACTGTGATGTTGCAGTCGGGCTAACGTCAGCTTGTTTCTTTGGTCGGGAATGGAACATTGGGGTGGAGAGGGAAGTGCAGTCCTGTGAGGAGTGTCAAGAACATCAAAAAGGCTCCTCCCATGGCACCATTACACCCCTGGGAATGGCCTGAGTCTCCATGGTCAAGTTCCATTTCTACATTTGGATTTTCTACTGGAATCTGTTCCAGATCTCCTGGTGCAAACACATTTTCATCAATGTAATATTCAACAATCTCTCTAGCCAGTCTTGCTTTTCGCATGGCTGGTTTTACCTCTGTCAGCTCAAACTGTCTGCATATTTCTAGCAGTTCTGTCTTTTTAAAAGACTTCAAAACCTCTACGGTTGGTGATGCCAAGAAATCATCCATTGCTGTTGATCTGTCTATATATATATAGGAAAAAAACAATTTCACAATTTGAAATGTTAGATTTTCAATAAATGACTCCCTCAATGGTCACCCCCAGACGAGCCCCCAAATTGTTATGGACCCAATTTGTTATGACATACAAGACAGCAAGGGATGACAGACAAAATTTTTAAAAACTTAAACAGATTTAATTAAACAAAGACTGACAACTAACCTACAATTTATACTACTGACCAAGATTAACATATACAAGAAAAATATATTTACAGTCCCTTGAGATGGGGTTGCTTGGTGATGTCCTGGGACAGGGAAATGCTGCAACACAGGCAAAAATCCACAAAAAAACTTCACAGGTCTTGAAAAGAGTGACAGGTCTGGTCAAATGTATCCTTCCACTATTTCTCTTACAACTCTACTCTCTCAATTTTTCTCCTTATATATTCTTTTCCAGCCCCCTCCCACCTTTTAGACTTTCCTCTGAGACTTTCCCCCCTCAGACATGCTCAGGACATGCCCAAAACCTAGCTCCAGACTGGCTTAACAAAAAAAAGTCAATACTGCCATCTAGCGGCTGTTTTCCACATTACATAGTACAGAAAATAATTTTTATCATTAGGTCCATGCACCATCACTCGGCGATGGCATTTCAGACCTTTGCAAAGAATGGTCATTTTGGTGACTAGTACTTCCTCAATTTACATTTTCCAATCGGATGACTGTCTATTTTTCTTACAGCGAGTTGAGTGACCGTGCTGCTAAAACAGGTGTACTTACTTGTTGCCAAAATTACCTTCATTCAATGAAGAGTTTTGAAATACCATCGCCGAGTGACGTAGACCTAATTATAAAGAAATTATTTTTCGGCACTGAATGTATCCCATTATTTTGTCGCTTTTAGATCGCATGGGGCAGAGAAGCCGTGTCTTCGATTGCCACTTGATTATTCTTGAATTGGAAAATGTGTTGTTATGACTTGAAAAAAATCACAACAAAGAAAACCAGCAATGACTGCTAAAACAAATTTATTCTTCACTAAAAAAGTTTTACAAAAAAAGTCTACTGTTTATTTCTCTAATAACACTCTAATGCCACTAATTAACTCGGTTGCCAAAACAAAAACTCTGCTTCTGCTCTGCTCTAAAATCAAGCATTTATGAAGACTAGCAGCATTCTGGAAAGATCCACAGGATTCCAGGGAAATCCCCCCCCCCCCCCCCCCAGGCAGGAGGGGGCCAGAAGCTTCTAGAGAGTACTAGTCCTTTACATAGAAGTGAGATATTACATCAGATTATGTTTTACAGACACACCACCAGAGAGTGCCAAATCAGCAAAATTAATATAGCTTACAAGCAAGGCAGCAAAACAGCATGTAATATATCTCCATTTACAAATGAAATATAATGTTGTACAAAAAATACTCATACATAACACCTCCTCTCTTTAAGAAAAGAAAGGTTTGCTAAAGCTTTCTGTTGTTAGAATACAGTTTTATAATCAGTATTATCTTGAACTTTACACAAAAGTATCATTGATCATTATAACAATCATATACATAACAAACAATGTAATTTTCACAATCAGATAGAAAAGTAAAATTACATTTTTCCCAATCAAATCAAGAAATAAAATTACATGCGTCAAAGTGTATCTGGGATTACATTGTCTTTTCCCCTGATGTGAGAAATATCCAAATCATACTCTGGCAAAGGTAAACTCCATCTCAGTAATCTTTGATTCTTGTTTTTGATCTTGTGCAAGAATGTGTGGGGATTGTGATCGCTGAAGACCTTGATGGAAGTAGCTGAACAAGTCAAATACACTTCAAAATGTTGTAAAGCCAAAACAAGTGCCAAACATTCTTTTTCAATTGTTGAATAGTTTTTCCGATGTTTATCAAACTTTTTGGAAAAGTAACAAACAGGATGATCTACTCCATCAGTGTCTTCCTGCAGTAAAACTTCACCTGCACCAATGTCACTGGTATCAACTGCCAGCTTGAACTCCTTTTTGAAATTAGGAGATTAGAGAACTGGTGGATTTTTGAGGATAGCCTTCAGCTGGTCAAATGAATTTTGACATTTTTCATCCCAAACAAATTTAGGAGTGCTAACCACTGTACCACCATGCCGGGCGATCATGGAAGTCAGAGACATGCTGAAGCAAGTTCATTGGGATATCGTCTTCGACCAGCAACTTTTCCTTCAGAAGCTTCAAAGGTCCACGGACTGTATGCCCAAAAACAAGCTCAAAAGGACTGGACCCAAGAGACTCCTGAACAGCTTCACGGGCAGCAAACAGAAGAAGATGGACACCTTCAACCCAGTCTTTCTCTGTGTCAAGGCAGTAGGTCCTTATCGTGTTCTTCAGGGTTTGATGGAACCTCTCCAAAGCACCTTGACTTTCAGGATGGTAAGCTGATGGCCTGTATTGTTTAATAACAAGCTCATGCATAACTTGTTGAAATGTGCTAGACATGAAATTTGACCCTTGATCAGACTGAATAGACTTAGGAAGACCAACAAAGCAGAAAAACTTGGTAAGAGCCTTGATGATAGTCTTTGCCTTGATATTACAAAGTGGAATTGCCTCAGGAAACCGAGTGGAAGCACACATGATAGTCAGTAAGTACTCACCACCAGATGTAGTCTTCGGCAATGGTCCAACACAGTCAATGATGATCCGACTGAAAGGTTCTTCAGAAGCGGGAATGGGCTTAAGTCGAGCCTTTGAACTATTCTGGTTCGGCTTCCCAACCATTTGACAGGTATGGCAGGATTTGCAGTACTCCTGTACATCAGACCTCATGGAAGGCCAGAAGAAGTGGTTTCTGACACGTTGAAAGGTCTTCTTGATTCCCAAATGACCTGACATAGGATAGTCATGGGCCAGACAAAGAGTTTCTCGATGATAAGACTTTGGGAGAACAATTTGATGGGTGATCATCCACTCTTCATCTGCAGAAACATCAGGTGGACGCCACTTTCTCATAAGCACACCATTTTTGTAGTAAAAACAGACAGGAACTTGAGTAGCCTCTTGTTCACTTGCAGCCTGTGGTAGAAGATGCGCTAGATTACGAGCTTGTTGTTGCTCATGAATAAGTTGTTTCCGAGACAAAATGTCATAAGACTGACCTGACAAGGACAAGTCTGAAGATTTCCCAGACATCTCAAGACTGGAAGGTTCCTGATGAAAGACTGCCCAAGGAAGGTGTCAGCTAGGTTGAAGTCCAGGTCAGCATCATCTTGAATGGCCTTTTTGGCCATAGAACGAGTAACTGCACATGAAGGATAGAGGTCTGGAATTTCCTCCTCTGTAGAGTCAGATTCTTGATGAATCAAAGGAGTGTCAGTTACAATAGGGTAGGGCACAACCTTATCCCCAGCAAGATCATTACCAAGAAGCAAATGAATGACTTTGAAAGGAAGAGAAGACCTAACACCAACAGTAACAGGCCCAGAGACCAAGTGTGATTTGAGATGAACATTATGGAGAGGTACACTTGTAACACCACATTCTACTCCTTGAATAAGGATCTTAGCCTGAGTAGACGATTTGTCCGCAAAAGGCAGAATATCTGCAAGAATAAGAGATTGGGAAGACCCAGTATCCCTTAGAGTCCGAACAGGAGCAGATGAGGAAAAATCATGTCAAAGTGGGACAAAACCATCAGTGATGAATGGCTCAAAACCCTCCATAACAGAATCAGACACAGAAGGTAGAAGATCAGGTGAACTGACTTTTGATACAAGAGATTCTCTCTTTGTCGAAGCAGTTGGCTTGGTTTCTTCTCGTTGTTGTTTTTTCTTGAGAGTGTAACACTCAGAAATAAGGTGACCTTGCTTTTCGCAATATTGGCAAGACACAGAGGGTAAAGAATCAGAGGATTGCTTCTCACTGGAAGGTTTTCTCTCAGAAGTGGCCTTAGAATCATTAGAAGTGTTATTAGAAGAAGTCTTGGACTGAAACTTGCTTTGAAATTTAGAAAAAGTAGATTATTGGACAAAAGAAGACTTATGAGTCAGTGCATAACTACAAAACCCAAAACCAGTGAAGTTGGCACGTTGTGTAAATCGTAAATAAAAACAGAATACAATGATTTGCAAATCCTTTTCAACCTATATTCAATTGAATACACTGCAAAGACAAGTTACTTAATGTTCGAACAGGTAAACTTTGTAACTTTTTGCAAATATTAGCTCATTTGGAATTTGAGGCCTGCAACATGTTTCAAAAAAGCTGGCACAAGTGGCAAAAAAGACTGAGAGAGTTGAGGAATGCTCATTAAACACTTATTTGGAACATCCCACAGGTGGAAGGGCTAATTGGGAACAGGTGGGTGCCATGATTGAGTATAAAAGCAGCTTCCCTGAAATACTCAGTCATTCACAAACAAGGATGGGGCGAGGGTTACCACTTAGTGAACAAATGCGTGAGCTGATTGTTGAACAGTTTAAAATAACATTCCTCAACGAGCTATTGCAAGAAATTTAGGGATTTCATCATCTACGGTCCGTAATATCGTCAAAAGGTTCAGAGAATCTGGAGAAATCACTGCACGAAAGCGACAAGGCCGAAAACCAACATTGAATGCCCGTGACCTTCGATCCCTCAGGCGGTACTGCATCAAAAACCGACATCAGTATGTAAAGAACATCACCACATGGGCTCATAAACACTTCAGAAAACAACTGTCAGTAACTACAGTTCGTCGCTACATCTGCAAGTGCAAGTTAAAACTCTACAATGCAAAGCGAAAGCCATTTATCAACAGCACCCAGAAACCCCGCCGGCTTCGCTGGGCCCAAGCTCATCTAAGATGGACTGATGCAAAGTGGAAAAGTGTTCGGTGGTCTGACGAGTCAACATTTCAAATTGTTTTTGGAAACTGTGGACGTCGTGTCCTCCGGATCAAAGAGGAAAAGAACCATCCGGACTGTTAGAGGCGCAAAGTTCAAAAGCCAGCATCTGTGATGGTATGGGGGTGTATTAGTGCCCAAGGCATGGGCAACTTACGCATATGTGAAGGCAACATTAATGCTGAAAGGTACATACAGGTTTTGGAGCAACATATGTTGCCATCAAAGCAACGTCTTTTTCATGGACGCCCCTGCTTATTTCAGCAAGACAATGCCAAGCCACATTCTGCACGTGTTACATCACAATGGCTCCGTAGTAAAAGAGTGCGGGTACTAGACTGGCCTGCCTGTAGTCCAGACCTGTCTCCCATTGAAAATATGTGGCACATTATGAAGCGTAAAATACGACAACGGAGACCCCGGACTGTTGAACAACTTAAGCTGTACATCAAGCAAGAATGGGAAAGATTTCCACCTAAAAACCTTCAAAAATTGGTCTCCTCAGTTCCCAAACGTTTACTGAGTGTCGTTAAAAGGAATGGCGATGTAACAGAGGTAAAAAGGCCCCTGTGCCAACATTTTTGCAATGTGTTGCTGCTTTTAAATTCTAAGTTAATGATTATTTACAAAAAAAAAAAAAAATTTCTCAGTTTGAACATTAAACATCTTGTCTTTGCAGTGTATTCAATTGAATTTAAGTTTAAAAGGATTTGCAAATCATTGTATTCTGTTTTTATCTACGATTTACATAATGTGCCAACTTCACAGGTTTTGGGTTTTGCACTACAAAAAGAGATGAAATGCTGAGTTGGGATGTGGCAATGTTGAACGAGGATTTTTTTATACGTGTGATGAGATCACTTGCCGTCATGGGGTTTGTAGGCAGTCGCGAGTAATTTCTTAAAACATACACACCTGAAGCGGCTTAAACGATTTAAAATGCCTCTGGGAAGAAGACAGAGTTTAGATTTCACTAATTGCAGGTGCTCCGCCCTTCCCTAAATCTGCTCCCGTGTACTTGGCCTAAATAACAATCAAGAAATTTAGCCTGTAGCCTATAACTATTAAGATGTGATGGTGAAAAGCAGACAAACCTAACTGGGCAACAGTGTTAGATTGAAAGAATGCCAATAATTTGTCCAATTAAGTTAGAATGAATCCTATAGGCTGGTCCTTGTTTTGAAGGTTGTCGAACAGGACACTTTTTTCAGGCAGGCATAAAATCAAAACAAAATGTCCAATTGGAAAAAAATCGAAAACGAGCTGACAGAGGGGCTTTTCCTCGACGTGATAGGAAGGATTCCCCAGGAATTACCTCATGCGAGCCCATAAATACCGTGCATTTCGAGGGAATCTCTTTGCACACTGAGCACAGCGCTCAGCAGGTGGCAGCGGAACGCCTGGCAGCCAGCAATGGCAGTCACAAACCTACTTGGGAGTGTGTTACTGGTAAAGGAGGAAAGTCCGAATCTGTAATAGTTGCAACCTGCTGAAGTTTGATGCACTAGTCGAGCACGTCGTACCCATGAGGGTGGTCCATTAGCTCCATATTGATGGGATAGCGAGCAATTAACAAAACTCTGTTCCGTTGGATGATTGCCAACGCTGATAAATATCAGCTGTATGATAGTGTGGAAGCAGAAAACATTGCTTTAAAAACGATATGCTTTATAAGACTTATTTGCAATGTTCAACTTATTTTATAAAGTTTAAAGGAACTCTATTACCGGGTACTTTGACACTAATTCATGTGCGCAATACCATGAAAATGATCGAGAGATAATAAGAAAGAGAATTCATGTTGTTGCTGTTTGTTGTTACCTGGCCCCTCCCCTAGGGGGCCAGGTTAAGCAATGATCATGTCTGTGTGAGTGTGTGTCTGTCACTCTGTCTGTCAGCCCGTGGCTGGGGCCAGGTCTGCTATCTCTGATTGCCTTGTTGTGCTATGCTTTGTTTAACTGTTTTGGACCATTTGACAATTTTATTATTCTTTAAATAATTTTACCTTATACAAATATTGCCTGGCAAAAGTAATTGTCTTATGATTACACTTCTAAAAGCATATATACATGGGTTACACTGAAAGCACTTCAGTTTTTTAAGGAAATTAATCGACATTGAGAAAAACTTTCGAAGTTAAAGTAAGAAAAAAAAAAAAGATTTTCAACCACATCTTGAAAAGAATAGAGGGCCCAGACTCACACAAGCATAGATATAAAAATATCAATGGACTTCCCATGGTCAGTAAACACAAAATAGACACCATATAAGTCCTTTGTAGCTCATTTGGTTCAAAATCTGTAGCTAAAAACCTTTTCCGAACAGCAGTAATATTGGATTTTAGAAATTCGGGGACCTGATATACTCAATCATAAATGTAAGTTTTTCATTGGGGTTCCCATGGTCAAAAAAAGTTAAAATAGACATCAAGTTTTTATATATATCTCATTTGGTTCATAAGTTATAGCCGAATCCTTTTTCAGGCGGCGGCTATGATGGATTTGGCCACCATCTTGGCCTCAGTTGTTTCTGGCTCGGGCGCCCTGGCTAAATCATTTGCCTTCAACTACATCTGTGCCAAATTTGGTGCTTTTAGATGAATTTGCGCAAACTTAGCCATAAGGCCCCCAACTACTTGAGATTTAGTTACTCTTTAACTGTGCTGGCGCTCAGAATGACTCATCACGAATGCAATGCTACAAACAGGCCGTCCCTTTTCCCTTCAAGTAGTTCCCTTGGAGTACTGGCACAGTAGCATTCCAGTGCCCGACGTGTCCGGCTATCTTGTTGGCCACACGTCCGCTAAACTGAACTGGAGCCCCGAGATAAAGCACGCACATTTGAGCCATTTGTTTTCTCCATTTCTTTCCAGCTTTCGTCACTTCTGCCTTACCTAATGTGACTGAAACTTAGCTGTATTTATTTTTGTATGCTATAATGGTTTTAGTATGTTTTGACTGAAAATTTGTGAGTCAGTCAGTGTTGATGACCTGTTTAAAATCATTATTTTGTAACCTGTCGCTCAATATTTTAAACGTCGCTAATTTTTTAACATGTCGCGCAAAATTTGGAATCTGTCACGCTTACATGTTAAAAGTCGTTGTGGAAAACACTGAACTGTTGACAATGAAATGATCTACAACATTTGTTTTAAAATAATGGTACCTTTATTATTTCATTTGGGGACATTAGGTAGTCACATAGACAATGCCACCAAAATTTGACTTTTTATTGCCTCCAATCTCCAAAAAAAATTGAAATGTTACAGCAAACAAGCTTGTATTTAAGGATGGCCTAATATTGACAGAGGCCTGGACCCCGCTTTCCCAATGACTTCTAACAAATCAATTGCAAAGTTCAACTCAGCTTTGCTGAGCTGCAATACAAGGACTCAGATCAGAGTCTTCCACCTGCTGTGGCCCTGTGTTCTTACCGTAGAGGAATGAAATATTGATAAATTGGAATTAATAAAATAATGAAATTTTTTTGTAGCACAGAATATGTATTGCTTCACATGCTAAAGACAACAGAAAATATGCATTGTAACGCATGACAAACACTCAAGTGTAAAAAAAACACACACACACTAGGTCAGTTAAACAAACAGAAATGTTTGGCTTGTTCAATCATCAAACGTGTGTTCGGTAAAAAAACCCCAAAACATTTGTTTGTAGGATCAAGTTAAATCCAGATATTGATCGACTCTTGGCCTGAACCTACTGACGAAGAATCATATTCTCTGGGATCATTATTGCTGCACATTAATTCAAAGCTTAAAGCTGCAGTTGGTAATTTTAGGAGAGAGAGGACTTCGCATAAAAAATTTGAAAAAAGCAACTTTCAGATCCCCCCCCCCCCCCGAGAAAGCTGCCGTGCAAGCGAAGGCACGTGAGCTCTCATGCATGCAACTGCGGAGAGATTTTGCACGTTCACATTATGAAAGCGGCCAAGTTGTCAAGGCTAGACGTTACTGTTGCGAACAGTCAACACTGCTGGTTAACAAACAGGCGCATCGTTTGACCTGAAAATTCCGGGGCTAATATCTCTCCTTTTATTGAAAATAATTAGTCCTGGCAAATTCTAGATGGTTTTCCTTCATTCACACGTTTTCCAATTCAAGAATAATCAAGTGGCAGTTGAAGACACGGCTTCTCTCCCCTATGCGATCTAAAAGCAACAAAATAATGGCTACATTCAGTACTGAAAAATAATTTGATTATAATTAGGTCGATGCACCGTCACAGACGATGCCATTTCAGAATGGCATTTCAGAACTCTTCAGCGAATTAAGGTAATTTCGGCGACAAGTACATACACCCGTTTTTGCAGCACGGTCGCTCAATTCGCAGTAAAAAAAAAAAAATAGATAGCTGTCCGATTGGAAAATGTAAACGGACGAAACCACTTACTTGTCTGAAATGCCGTCGCCGAGTGCAGGTGCATAGATCTAATTATAATTATCTTTCTGTCCTGAATGGAGCCCATTATTTTTTGCTTTTAGATCGCATGAGGGAGAGAACCCGTCTCTTCGATTGCCACTTGATTATTCTTGAATTGGAAAACGTGTAAATTAAGGAAACCCATCTAAAATTAGCCAAGACTAATTATTTTCAATAAAGGGAGGGATATTAGCCCCAGATTTTTCAGGTCTAACGACGCGCCTGCCTACAAACGAGCAGAAATAATTCATGTTGACATGAAAAGTAACCTACAGCAGTATGTATTCATTAAAAACCCAGCATACACTTATTTCAGTAAGTCACCCGTTTTTTTAGTACAGAAATTGTCGTGAATCCAGCTGAATGGCCAGTAAATCATGTATGTCAGCATTTAGCTGTGAGAGCACAGAAACGTTACACATATTTATAAGGACAACTACACAACTGATAAGACTGCCAGGTCACTTCATAAGGATATTTTCTGCAGCTTTCTATAAAACGACGCCAGTAACGTTAGCCCTAGCATCTGAAACAAGCTAACGTTAGCTCGACTGCAACATCACACTAACATCACATGCACTGCGGAGTGCTGCAACAATTACATGACTCTGGCTATTCGAACAGCGACTGTGCTTGTAAGCGACATTCACTCGCTTATTTGCAGAGCAAAAATGAAGTAGGGGTTTACCTGTCACGGAGAAAAGTTGCAAACTTCGCGTCAGTTTTTAATCCTTCCAAATTACTGAGTTCCTCCTACCTCTAAAAAGCCACTCCGATGTTCACTCTGGTTTTAACCCGGGTTTTGTCAAATTTTTTCTTTTGTGCTTTTTACCCCTCAGCCCTCAAGGCTGACGGGGTATTGCTATCCTTCGTGCGGTTGGGCAGGTGGGCGGGCGGTCGGGCGGCGGGCGGGCGGGCGTCTCCAAAAACTTTGACATCGGGCTGAGGGGTACTCCGTGCATTGCACACCTATTTTTTTCACTTGTCTTAGCCGTGGGTGCTGTTGCCGGTAACGGAGGTATCGGTATTTTTTTCCTCGCTGATGGCTCTAAGCTCCTGAACCCGCTCTCGGAGATTTGAACTTGACTGAGCACAGGCGTTAACTGAGGAGGAAGGGGGAGGGGCTGTCTGCAGTGCGTGCATGTGCACTGTTTGACGGCTGTCAGACACCATCCTGGCTGTAATTGGTTCTTTTCGGTCGGTCCGAACGATTCTTTTCAATTGCAGTAGGAGCATTCGGTGGGTTTGAAGACGGCTTTTTTTTTATTTCAGAGTACTAGTTTTATGTAATACTGTCTGTACACAGTGACATTTTTAGCAAAAATGACAAAAAGTTACTTTTCTAAAACTTACCAACTGCAGCTTTAAGGAAAATTAAGCGCTTGAAAGCAGCAAATAATTTCAACCTGTGATGAAAGCAGCTGTTCGGCAGAAATAAAGGTGATGTATTGTGCTTTCCTCTGAGTGGTAATAAAATGCATTGTGCTGCTGGTTTATGGAGGGTCTGTTGTTCTCAGCTGTAATATCAAGGACTTCGCTTCATCTTATTTCATGGGCAATTTCTGAACGTTTGCTTGATTGTTCAATGTTGTTCAATATTTCTTATGTCATGAACAAATAACCGCCAAGTCAGGTTCCTTGCCGGACAAGAGCTTAACCCCAGAGGGATACCGTTTTGTCTGGCTCAAAATCTGCTTTTTGGTACTTGCTAGGTTTTTCCATAACACTCAGGAGTCATCAGTCAAGCAACCTACCGTTAGGCCACCTTACCGTCCCCAAATTCATTTGCAGGATCATCTTAAACCAATATGAAGCTTATGATGATTAAGAAATGATAACGATGAGGATACTGCCTTTCAGCTGCATTCATATAATATGTTATTGCACAGGTGTCAAACTGACCCGTAAAAGGGCCAAAAGGCTGCAGGTTTTCACTCCAACAATGCAGAGGCTCACCTGATACAACTAATCAGTTGTGCAGGTCTAGATCAGTTGATTAATTGATATCAGGTATGCTTCTGCTTGGTAGGATTGAAAACCTGCAGCCTCTTGGCCCTTTTACGGGTCAGTTTGAAACCCCTGTGTTATTGTATAGATGGCACTGACATAATAAATCATAGGATGGCGTTTAGAGTTCCTCAGAAAGCATAGAGCATTCAAAGGAATATAGGGTGTTTCAAACCACAACAATTCTCAAAAAAAAAAAAACTAAGTTATGGAAATCTCTGCCATTTCACTGGCAACTTGAATTCAGAATCTGTAATAGATGTGCTGGCTTTTTATTTCATTATTTATGTGATTTGGAAAATGCCTCATGACTTTATGACACACTGTACTACTAAAATGTTGGCTTTGTCCAGCCAACTTAATGAAAATGCAAGAAAAAACATAAACCCCCATCTTAATACTGTCGGCCGAGGGCACTCAAAAATGATGCAACAAGCAGCAGATGCTTTGGTACGGTATTTATTCTTTGACACAATCATGCTTGACTGGTGACTAAAAATGGTGACTGGTGACTGAAAACCTTATCTGGATCTGCAATCTGCCTACTATTTCCAAGATGGTTGCCTGGGTATCAACTTCATGCAATGAATCTAGCTTTTTCAGTACCATGGAAGCAGTTATCATCTCATCTGCCAGCTGCTTAACTTCATGGGGAGGACCTTACTGCTTTACCATACCTGAGCTCACCAGTAATGCGTTTGGTAACAAAATGTGAGTTGCCAAATCTGTGCTCTAGAATTTCTCTTGCTTTTGTATACCCAGCGTCACCCCCAATCAGTCGTCAGTTACATATGGCATCAGGACCTACTGTATACAGCATGAGCCGAGTCAACTTATGATCACTGTTACTTGGAAGGCTATGAACATTTTGATCAAAGGTCTTGAAAAACTGGTGGTACTCCAATGGTTCCCCACTGAAGGTCTGAAGCTCTACTTTTGGCATATTCAACAAAGAAAGCTATTCTGATGATGTACTACCAACTCCAGCTTCAGTTTTGACCTTAGCATCCATGTTAGCATCAACAGCATTCTTAATCAGGACTTTTACTTTCTCCAAGACCGATATATATTTATCCTGCTCTGTACAAAAATACAACTCACTCTCATCGATAGCCTCCTTGTCAACTAAAGCATCCTGACAATTTTCATCAGCAGTTCTGAAAATACCAAACAGTTTTCTCAAGTAAGCTACGAACTGTGGTGCATCACTGGGTATGATTTTGAGATCATCTTCCGCGATGCACTGACGAATTAAATTAACTTCTCTGGTAAGATTACGCTTAGCAAGGGTTCGAGCTTTCTTTAACTCCTCCATTCTGATCATCAGTTCTACAGAATTTACATCAACTTACTGTCATTAAACCTAAAGGGTCACACTTTAGATGAGGTACTGCTCATAAAGGCTTTATACAGCACGTATAATGCCTTCATAAATGAGACATAATGTCTTCATAAATCATGCAGAAGCAAATGTGATGCTTTGTAAAAGGTGAAATAATTAATCCTTACTCAGCATGCGATGCCAGATATGACAATGACAATGTCACTTCACTGACAATGTCACCCTTAATGACATTCAGCCACTAGCTAAGTGACATCGGCAGTTGTATCACATTTGGCATCAGATCCTGAATAAGGATGTGTTATTTAACCTGTTAGAAAGCATGACATTTGCTTATGTATGATTTATAAAGACATTGTCTTATTTATGAAGGCATTATGCATGCTGTAGTATTGCAAAAAAAAATAATCCAGCACTCACGGATCAAAGTAAATAAATTTTATTTCGGCACGGGCAGCAATACACGAACGTTTCAGTCTACTGTATTTCTTCAGCGTGTTACACAGCAAGGCAGGAGGCGTTCTTTTGTAGACGTGTACCGGGTATGACCCTTGAACCACCAACTTAGGTCATTTGCGATTATGAAGGAGAAATACCAATTCAGAAACCCCAAACCAAAAAAATAAAATAAAAATAAAATAAAAAAAGATTATATACATATAGATTCATACATATTCACATCTACAAACATATTGTCACAAAAAGCACCCCAAAAGCAATTCTTCATTAAGGCCTTTAGGCCATTCAGTTTGCAGTGTGTGTATCCAGTGGGCTTCCCTTTGAAGAAGGGTTCTATCCCGGCGCCCCCCTCTCTTAAAAGGCTGTACCGATTCTATCCCCTGAAACCTTAGGGGACAATTATGACAAGGAAAATTTCCTGTCGGAAGGTCTGTTAAAAAATGTTTGGGTGGCACATAGCTATCAGTCCGCACCAATTAATCCCTCAGATTTCTAGGCCGTTTCTGTGCGAATATAGGCAGGTGTTTAAAGGCGTGTCCCACGCTGGGATCACTTGACAAAATATGCCAGTGTTTATGAACCGATTCTTTTATACCCTTCGAAATAGGGGAAAATGTGGTCGCCAACACTAATGTGGAATCTCTTGCTTTCGGAGGACTGGGGACCAGCAAATTAGATCAATCAACATCCCTTACGCTTTGAATATTGTTTCCTCATAACCCTTGCTCCGAAAACGACTTAACAATTCAGGAACTTGTTCTTCAAAAGCCTCGTTTGTATTGCAAATGCGATTTATGCGTAACAAATGGCAATAGGGGAGCCCCCTCTTCAAGCGAGGTGGATGATAGCTCGAAAACTCGAGATAATTGTTACGATCTGTTTTTTTCCTAAACACTTTGGTGTATATCTGGTCAGATCTATGTACCCACACATCAAGAAATGGCACAGATTCCCGACTTGATTCTAAAGAAAACTTCAAGGAGGGCATTCGGACCCGAATGCCCTCCTTGAAGTTTTCTTTAGAATCAAGTCGGGAATCTGTGTCATTGCCGCCCGTGCCGAAATAAAATTTATTTACTTTGATCCGTGAGTGCTGGATTAATTTTTTTTGCTATACGTCTGCCCTGACCGTGCACCCGGTAAGAGACATTGTTACTTTTTCATAGAGTGCTCGCATTATCACTTTATACTGTAGTATTGCTCATAAAGGCATTATTCATCTTAAGTGTGACCACCAAAAGTATTCATTCAACACCAGCCTTAACAAGGAGCACAATGAAGATGGACCTGAGGAACCAGGAGCAGCATGGGAAAAGAGGCCTCAGGGATCACAGAAGTGTCATGGCAGCAACATGCAGACATGCACGGAAGCAGTCAAGTGAAAAAACAGTCATTAGCAGCAAGCGGGGAAGCAGCGTCGACATTTCTTTCACTGTCGAGGGCACTCAAAAATGATGCAATAAGCAGCAGATGCTTTGGTACGGTATTTATTCTTTGACACAATCATGCTTGACTGGTGACTAAAATTGAGGAAAAACATAATGGCATTGTATGAAAAAGGTAAGTGGTAATTAAATTTGACAAAATATATCTACTCCAGGAAGTTTATACACAGAGACTGTTGAAGTATAGAATTATTGATGACATAACTATGACATAATACATCTGTGACATGACCATAACATATGGTAGACAAACCAAAACACAATGGTCTGTCTTGAAAGAGAAAATCTACAACAAAATGATTTAAACATACAAAAATAGTAACACGTCTGACATACTCACAAGAAATGCTTGGAGTTTCCACCCATCCCAAAGCTCTGAAGCTCAGGACTACAGGTATCAATTACAGCAAGCTGAAAATTTGTGCATGATTCATTCCCCTGAACAGTGACATATATTACTCATTGCATGCAACTTGGGCAATCGCAATTTAATTCATATATAAGCTTGAGAAAGAGAAACACAGTATACTTTAACGAACACGAATTATCACATCACAAACCGATGTAACTCCATCTCACTACAACCTTAATCTTTGTTTGTCCAGAGCATCTCACTACATTTCCAGGGCAAAATGTCGAAACTTCCAGAAACTCACCAATTATGTCCTCCACTGTTCATAAAATAGTCAGGAAGCATGAGCTTATACATAAGCTCCTTATGTTGCAAAAAACCCTCGATGGATGCAGATTATAAAAACTGAGATGCAAGACTCACCTTCCCAAATGGATCTCAAACAGGAAGTCCAATACACAGGAAGTCCTACATACAGGAAGTTCTCATATGCCCTCTAGGGCTTACAGGAAAAAACTGCCCTCAGATGGGAAATTTTAAAAGCAATGATGGTACTATGGTGCAACATCTTACATTATTTTACTATTGGGTGAAGGATCCATGTAAATGTCGATAACACTGTCTGTAGTGAAAGTCCGAGTCAAAATAAATGTATAAAACACTGCTCTTTGTTATTATGCACATTTGTCATATTGTCTCAACTTTTAATGAGTTGGGGTTGTAGTTCAGTCAAGGGGTGAATTGGTGGTGGCGATGTGGGTGGGGTGGGGGGGTGATTTGATCTTTGAGTAGCTTGGTGTATCTGTGCCCCCCCCCCAGACAAATTCACACTTGGGTAAACAGTGTGGACAGGCACCCGCCTGAATCAGTTGTACTCAGACGAGCCACCCCCGCAGGTCTCTGGTATAAAAGTCGGGGCTCGCTGGAGCCCAGCACCTCTCCCTGCTCCGCACTGCTCCCGTCTCCGCGCCCACAGGACCGTCGACATGAGGCTACTCAGTGCATCGCTGTGCCTGCTGATCACCCTGCACCTCGGCTCGGCCGCCCCGACGTGAGTCCTGCAGCAGCTATCCCTGCATCTCTTAAGTTATTTACCTACTTCATCCAAAGGGACTTACATTTAATTAGCCAAAGCAGGGGTCAGTTCCTCCTAAAGAAATGAGGAGTTAAGGGTCTGTCTGATGGTCATGATCTTATTGTGGTTAAGCAGCGGTTTGACCCGGCGCCCTTCTCCAGTTCAGTATTTTATCCAACAGGCTATTGGCTTCTCTCTAGGCTTTTTATTTTATTTATTTATTTTTTGTTGAAAACCTTTTTCTTGAGAACATTGAGGCAAAAAAGCCCTAATATTAAAAATATGTTGAGAGCTTCTGAGACTCAGATGGAGTATTGAAGTAAGGAACTTGATAGAATGTAAAATTTGTCACTACACAATAAAGTGGGCTAATGTTCATGAGAGTGCTTTATTACCTACTAAAAATGCTAATACTCTCAAACAATTACAATGTCTTTAGCCAAGATTAAAGCAAAGTAAAAGGCTTTCATTAATTAAGCAAATTTCTGAACTGAAAAAAAAAAATGTTTTAATATTTAAGGCTCAAAAAATGTAACAACATTCAGGCTCAGCACTCAAGATATTTTTAATTAAAAATGAGTTGAATAAATCTAGTTTTAAACTTCCCTTGAACCCAGTTGCATTAAGTTGGCATAGCGCTGTCATAAACATGACAGAAAAGCTTTCTTGAGAAAGCATTAACATGTAAACTCAATTTATGTCCGGTTGTAGAGGGTTGTCGTACTTCAGTAATCGCGATAGATCGTACTGCTCTTTCATTTATCTGAAGATCTTCGGGCTGTTTGGGACAGTTGACGTAACTGAATTAATCTTTCCTGCCATCTTGTGGCAGCTGTTGTGTCGTGCCTCATTAATGTGCTTCGTCAGCTTCTTTTGGATCGGGCTGAAGCAAACCTTCACTGTTATGTCCGGTTCGGGGAAAAACCTGAAGATAAAACAACGACTTCACTCTTTTCCCGCTCCCAAGCATGACCAGTGCCACGGCAGATGCAGTCCAAAGAAGAACGATTTATTCGTTTTGCACAATAATTAAGGTAGAGACGTCAGGGTGAGCATGGCCCAAAATAACAAACAAAACGGCCCAGAAGTGACCCATCTTACCTAATCGCAAAAGGAGACAATAAAACAAAAAGACACGTAGCTCACCTGTCCTAAACAGGTGAAAAGTCTGGGGTTTAGAAACAAAGCGGGCTTCCCACCCCTGCAGCTACCAGGACTGCTTTTTTAGAGCAAATACCGATATCTGGATTTTGAAAGTAACAGGTTTGATCACAGCACAAACTTTTTAAAACGCAGAATTGCACAATTGAACAAGGTTGGGACAGCGTGGCAGGGTCTGAGTGGAAGCCAGGAAAAAGAGTCCCGCTGCTGGTACCGGCATGTCCCCATTTAATATAGGCGCATCAATCTCTGGACCAATCATCGGCCGACCCACCTACTGAATAGAAGAGAGCGCAAACAAAACAGCACCAGCCTGCCATAAGGAGGCAGAAAATACACGCATTTCCATAAATAATAGCCTACTATACTCCGGGTAGTAACAGTCACCCCAAATTTGAAGGACAAAAAAAAAAAAAATGGTATAACTTTGCAGGGTGGGGGTTTGATAGTCAGTTATGAATATGTATTAATTTGTGAGACACTGTACACTCCAAGTTAGCTATACAGATAATGAGCAATACTGTTTGAACAGGCTCTGAGGAAAATCTAATCGCCATTTCCCCCTCAATTACGTTAGGAGTCATGATTTCACAAAGCCTTGTGCTTTGCACTTAGTGCTCCCTTTTCTAGAATTCACAAATTATCTTTCGACAGACTTTTCCAGATTTGACAACTATATTGGTGGCCCAAAAAAAAAAAAACCCCCAAAGACAATTCTTCAGTCCGTGTGTGTTTGTGTATGTGTGTGAGAAATTTCCTTTCTCAAATTTCCTGCGGGCATGCTGGTTAAATAACTGACCGGATGAATCATTTCCGGCCCGGAGACATGCAGTGTATTTACATGAGAGCGATGGCACAGCAGCTGAGAATGGCTAGAAATGGGATAAACATGAAGCGCATGCCGGTCTTGCATTGCTACCAGAATAACGAAAAAAAACATACAATTTCACCAGGTCTTCTATTCTGAAGTGAGAACCTGATGATGCCCAGTTTGTGAAAAGTGTCCCATTAAACCCCTGCAGGTGGTTGTGAGTATTTATGCCAGATCACCATGAGAGAAATGATTGATCTTCTTCCTCTTCTTCTTTGAACAGGCATCATGACATCATGATGGCAGGTGAGTGTGGACAGGGGCCATCTCTGCCCTATAGTACTTGTGACACAAGTTCACACACACACACACACACACACACACACACACACACACACACACACACACACACACACACTCAAACACGTTCACACTCACTCATCTACTATTCCTTCAGTGGATCTTTATTTAATCTCCCTGTGATTCCAAATGTATTATTTCAGGGCCGCCATAAATATTACTTTCAAATAAGCACAAGGGCTGCGGCGCTGGTAGCAACTAAGACGTCGCCTCTCAATGAGAATCCCAAATCCTGCTGTGCATCTGCTGGCCAAAAGAGGGTGCTTGTGCTCTTCAGTTAGTTATCCTCACGAACACACAGTGGTGCCCTACAAGCATTACCCTTCTTGCGATTGAGGCAGTCACACTAAACTCCTCACTCATATTTGCTGCTTGTTAAGTGCAGAGTAGAAGCTCTCCACCACAGCATTTTTCAGGAGCGAAAAGTGCTGATAATCCTTGAGGGAAGTGACAATCCAGGTTCCTGAAAAGGTGGCTAACATAGATCAAGCCTGCAGTCTGTGGATTACCTGTGATCTAGAGATTAATGTGGGAAGAGCCACCATGTTCTTTTTGCATTTCCATGAATCTGATTGGCTCTTTCAGACCACCATGGGGACAATCACGATAACGACAAGCCTGACCGCTGCGCTGGAATAGAGTTTGACGCCATTGCCCCCGATGAGAAGGGAATTACTTACTTCTTCAAAGGTACTGAAACCCCATACGCTTAATCCAACATCATTAGTGAGCCTTACTTTCGCCAAAATTTGTACACAATTTGAAACACGTGTCCCTGTAATTCAGCTGGATATATTTATGATTGTTGGAAACTTTGGAATCTCCATTAGAGCATAAAATAGGCCTAAAGTTCGATAGGTCTGGATACAGCAGTTGCGTCTGATGGACCCATAAACAGGTCTGTAGGTTTCATGTGGTTAAAAACTGGCCTAAACTTTTCTCCAGGCGATTACCTGTGGAAGGGCTACACGGGACAGGCGGTGCACATCAACACAAGCTTCGAGGAGCTGGATGACCATAATCACCTGGACCATGTGGACGCGGCCTTCCGCATGCACAGCGGGAGTGATCCTGATGACCACGACCACATCTTCTTTTTTCTGGTACTGACCGCTAACCTGTACTGCTAACTTGTAAAACCCGCCTTTCTGTTGACTGGAATTCCTCCGCACAAAATGCTGAGGCATTTTTGCTCTTGCAACAACTGAATATGCCAGTATGCTGGCTGAAACCTAACTGTCTTGTGAAATTTATATCTGAGCTCTAAGGGTTAAACATCAGGTGTTCTGAGCTTTCGTCAGGCTGGATCACTGGCCATTCCTCTCGCTAGCTCATATGTCATACAGCGTGTCTTATGTGACATGAAATAAGGTCCTGTAAGATCGTGAGCCCGTCAGGCACTTGTATACAGCTGTACGTTAACACCGCAGCTGTATCTCGTTAAGACTCAAAGCACCACAAACCCGTCTTTTCGCCCTCAGAACGAAAAAGTCTTCAGCTACTACAACCACACCCTGGAACCAGGCTTTCCGAAAGACATCAAAGAGGTGTTCCCTGGCATTCCAGACCACCTGGACGCGGCGGTCGAGTGCCCGAAAGGGGAGTGTATGGAAGATGCCGTCATCTTCTTCAAGGGTAAGAGCAAACGCCAACTGCCTTCGAGAAGGCCTGGGAGGAGATTCGAACTCTCAACCTACTTGTAGTCAGGCGGCAATACAGCCATCTCACTGTGTCATGCTTATTCGGGAAATAATATCCTTGTGTCCATACATAATAGTGTTTAAAAACAGCAGTACATTACCACTATTTAACTTTCATGTAAAACAACTTGCAATTGATTAGACAAAACAGGGGCCAATTTCCTTCTGGAGCCTTCTTCTCATAATTTAATTTTATCTCCAGTATGCTGTAGCAGACGGCTAACATCACAGTTAGTCTGTCAATGCGCCAACGCTTGTGGACATGATCATACCCTGAAATATTGTGGGAACTGACGCAAAAGATGCAAACCCTTCATTGTTGCTTCTATTTACAAATTTATCAATTAAATTGAAAGTTTATCGCACATCGTTCCGTGGTGGTTCTTTACCACAAGTGTGGTTTGCCTCCTCGAATGCATCGCACGCAAAAATCACATTCTTTTCTCTCTCGTTTCCCAGGAGACGAGATATACCACTATGACATTTCCACCAAGGCGGTGAAGCCGAAAAAATGGCCGCAGATGCCGAAATGCACCTCTGCTTACCGCTGGCTGGAGCGCTACTACTGTTTCCACGGACACAACTTTACCAGGTTCCACCCCGTGACCGGAGTCGTGGAGCCACAGTATCCCAAGGATGCCCGCAACTACTTTATGACGTGCGCCGGTTTCGGTACGTGGACTTACTACACTGATGTGCTTCTCTCGCGTCCTACATGCAGCTCAGGAGTATCTGCAGACTAACGTGCAAAAAGAGACGGACAGGGCCACAGACATTGTGCAGAAAGAGGTTGGGCGTTAATTTAACACTTCACAGTGTAATATGAAACCAGAGCCACCACACTCGCACACTGTACGGTGTTACATTGCCATCCATTATTTAACTGTGAGGGTACGGCAAAAAGGGTATAGTCTGCATAAAGCGTATGCATCGAGTATATGGTCCCTTACTTACTTACTAGGTGATTTTTTTCCTTTCAGCACGAGGTCACTGTTTTGTTTAAGCCAGATTTTGACAGTTTGTGTTGTTGTGAACATACTTGTGACAGTTTTATGTGAAAGGTGCTGTACAAACAAGCTTGATTTCATGTGCTGTTATTTGAACATCTATTCTGTTCCAATGCTGGAACATTTATTGAGCCGAAAAGACCTGTTCCAGGCTTTTTTTTGTAAGTTTGTGCAGTTATATGGTTAACTCAGGAATCCTGCTCAACTGGATTGTTCAACAGACCTCAGTTCCAGCTTATCTCTCTGTTTAACACATTCTCATCCTGACTCGTAATATAGTGATGCTTCCTTACCAGACGTCATTATGCAACCAAAAAGGAGGTTTTTAGTGTCCTTATTTGACATTTAGGGTGAGGGTTTGGGTTAAGAGTGAGGGGTTCGGGGATAGGATTTGTTTCAAACTGGCGTGAAAAAGGGTTGCCAAAAGCCTCCATTTTTGTTCTATATCAACTCTTGGTCAGATAGCATCACTGTATGACGCGCCAGGTTTGGACTGGGCTCTGCTGTACGGTTATGGGTCGTAGTTACTCCTTGATATTATTCCATGCAGGTCATGGTGGCACTCATCCGAACTGCACTGGTGCCCACCTGGATGCAGTCACTTCAGACGACTCAGGAAAGTCCTACGCATTCAGAGGTGAGTCCCTGTCTCTATCCTTCATTCTCCACCTCTGAAGTGTAATGCGGAAAGAAGCCACTAGATGGCAGAATTTACCTTTTTTTGTTAAGCCCACTCTGGAGCTAGGTTTGGGTTTGTCCTGAGCATGTCTGAGACGGAAAGTCCCAGAGAGAAAGAAAAAGTCTAAATGTGGGAGGGGGCTGCAAAAGAGTATATAAGGAGAGAAACTGAGAGAGAAAGGTAGTCGGAGAAATTGCAAGGAGAAGGAGACATTTGACCAGACCTGTCACTCTTTTCAAGACCTGTGAAGCTTTTTGTGGATTTTTGCCAAGCAACCCCATCTCAAGGGACTGTAAATTTTTTTTTCTTGTATATTATCAATCTTGGTCAGTGGTATAAATTGTAGGTTAGTGTAAGTCTTTGTTGAATTAAATCTGTTTTAGTTTTAAAATTTTGTCTGTCATCCCTTGCTGTCTTATATGTCGCAGCAAATTGGGGCCATAACAGAAGAATCGATATAATTTACGTTATGTGTGCTACGCAGCCAAAAGTGCGCGGATGTCCACGCGTCCCACTCTCTCAATCCAAAACTGTTTACATTAAAATGGAGTCTATCGGCTGTTAGCTCCCTCATTTGTGATAACAGCTGCTTATCTTCTGGAAATAGTTTACACCAGTTATTAGGGCTCAGTGCTGGGAATTGTTTCGATCCCAGCCTTAAATTCAGCGATGTGGTCGGGCAGTGATGTTGGGCGATTAGGCCTGGCGTGACGCTGGAATGGCAGCTGAGTTCAGTGATGCTTGCCTAAGGGGTTCAGATCAAGGCCCTGTGCAGGCATTTAATGCTGCAGCATCAAGATTGTCCTTCAGTGGGACAAAGAGGCCAGGACCAAACCCTGAGAAATAGCTGCGGGTCAGTGAGACTCCACACACTTTTTTCGCCGCGTAGACTTGCTGTTGTGCGATCGTGTGAACTGACTGAATCTTGGTCAGGTGAGCTGTATTTACGCCTGGACACCAAACGCGATGGATGGCACCCCTTCCGCATCGATAGCCTCTGGAAGGAGATCCACGACAATGTCGAAGCCGCCTTCTCTTACGACGGAAAGCTTTATTTCATCAAGGTGAGCAACATTGGCTGTTACAGTCCGGTGAAACCGAAAGCGGGTTCTTCCAGGGTTTCACAAGCCCGAGTGTATGAATGTGGGCCGGAGAAAAGCTTGGGACAGAAGCACAGTTCTCGTGATGTTTGGTGCTGTGCTCCTGTGCTTTAACTATATATCAAACAGTTAATATGGAGTCAAGGCAGGGACGGACAGATTTAATTTGGAAAGATTTCCAACCAGTTTGAGTGACGTGACGGAATCACTTCAGTCCTCCATTTAAGAGCAGCTAAAGCAATCAGACAAACAGTATCAAATAAAGTTAATGTTAAATAAAGTTGTTCTTGATTTTGATTGGTTGCAAGCCTCAAGTTTTTGATGACTGGCTGACGTCTACAGCCCTCAGATGTCACCCAACTCTGGGCATCTTCCCTGCCAACACAACAGAGAGAAACTGCTGTTACCGTTGGCAAAACTGTTCATGTGTCTACGCGCGCATGCATGATTCTGTAAGGTTCGGTGCATGTAAATGTGTGGGTAAATGCATCGCAGTGGCATTACACTGTTTGTCCTCTCTTTTCAGGACGATCAGGTCTATATCTACAAAGCGGAGGCGACTTACACCCTCGTGGAGGGGTACCCCAAACCTCTGAAGGAGGAGTTGGGAATCGAGGGTCACGTGGACGCTGCGTGTGTGTGCGACGGGGAACACACTGTGCAAATCATCCAAGGTGAAGGGGTCCACCTCTCCTCTCTGCCGCTCGCATTAGTCTTTTATATTCGGCCTCCTGAGAAAGAACTAATCTTTGGCGAAATCGCCCGAATTAACGATTGTGTTTCATTTGACTGGGGAACTTTGCTACCTCCGTGAATACATGTAACCACTGAAAATATGACTAGACAATATTTTAAGAGGCTGTCATCGCATCCCTGCTGACCCTCTTTCCCCCCCACCCTTCTCTATTGGTCCATTATCTGTCAGTCTCAAAACTGGGCGGGACCTCCCTCACCCAGCCTTGTTTCTGCATCACTGAGTTAGACCGTCACCTTACGCTAGGTTCCCACAATCACGATTCGCGGCACGATTGAAATCGTGGTCTTAAACGTGCAGTAGGCCTACTCATGGTGATCTGTCAAATCTGATCAGATCTTGAGGTCAGTCGTGGCAATGGTGTTGATCATTGAAAAATTTTGGACAGTTCAAAAAGTTCCTACAATCAACGCGATTAATTGTCGATCGTGTCCAAACCTGAAATTTTAAGCCGCTTTTACACTGGACGCAAAACTAATTTTTCGCTCTACAGTTTACATTCAAAGTCAATGCAAAGACGCGAATACACGTTTCTGTGAATTCTTCCACAAATTCTTTACATTGACTTTGAATGTAATCTGTCATGTGAAAAAATTCGTTTTGTGTCCGGTGCGAAAGCAGCTTCAGCAAGTTCCATGATCAGCCGCGAATGGCCAATCGTGGCGTTCGTAACGGAGCGCTTGACAGTGGGAATTAAGCATTAGAAAAACCAGAAGCCCTCCCAAATCTACAACCTGCACTTAAGTTAAAGGAGATGTTTCTGGTTCTACATCACGCAGTTATCCAGCTAACTCAGTAATCCTGCTTTGTGAAACACCCCGTCATTATCACTTAAATTTTTTGGTCGACAGTGGCTTAGCTTCCTTGACACTTGCTATACTTTACCTAAAAATAAACAAAATAATAAGAATAACAATAATAATAATTGTGCAATCTTCTCATTTTTTAAGGAACATTTTGTTTCAAGCTAGACCTAAAGAATTATATGCTAAGATTTTTATATATCAATGACACACATTTATACTACAAGAAAAGCTACACAAGGTCATATAGTAGTTTGTAGGCCAGAAACAAGTGCAATGCAGAAAACTGTGATGCATAGAGCCTCCGCTTACTGGAACACATTACCAAGTACACTAAAAAAAATCCTCCAGTAAGGCAACTTTTTAAAAATGTTTTTAAAAAATGGGTTCGGTCAATTGAATAGAATAGTTCTAAAAGAATCTCCTGGCTGTCTGTTAAACATGACATTATAATGTTATTGTCTCATTTCTTTTGGAATCATTATTGTACTATTTGTGTCGGTATTGGTACCATAAATAAATGGAATATGCAAATAGCAAAAGATTTTGATGGTTGCTAATGTAATTTTTTTGTATATATGAGTCAAGGCAAATGAATTTGAACACAAATTTTTAGTGGGTCTGGGTGGGAGGGAATGGGGGGGGGGGTGGGGGGTAATGTATACATTTTGTATTACGGCTGTATTTTTGTATTACTTTTATATGAGGACCCCAGGAAGAGTAGTTGCTACTTCGGTATCAACTAATGGGGATCCTAATAAATAAACAATAATGAATAATAATGATAACATTTACACTCTCACCACCCCCTCTTCCTTTCCACAGGACAACACATGAAGTTCATTGATCTGACAGCCACCCCACGGACTGTGGTCAAGGATTACCAAATGCCATTTAAAAGCGTTGATGCAGCCTTGTGCAGTCAGGATGGGATCAAAGTGTACATTGGTCAGAAATACTACAAGGCTGTGTCCCCCAAGATCCTGGCGACTACCAGAGTTCGACTGCGACCCCACGATGTTCCCCAGGAAATGCTGGGGTGCAAACAGTAGGGTCCTGATCCCACGGGGGAAATGGAAGGGGAAGCTTTGGATGTCAGTTAGGGACAGTTTTTCAATGACGAGCCTCACAAGCACCTCAGAAGGCAGCCATTTTGGAAGCTGCGCTAACTTTTTCTATGTAAACATAAATACATAGAATAAATATGCATGGATGCATGTCCCTGGCCAGTATGATCATTTTCCACATTTCAGTCAGTCTGGCCACCAGTGCCATTATATTGTTATATTCTCCGAGGAAACAAATAAAATTGCATTGCAAAAACATACATTGGATGCCATTCAATTTGCCAATTTTTATGATTTTTATTTTTTTGCTCAGATACAATGAACAAACGGGCTGATCACAAAGTGTTTTTATTGTGGAAGTCTTTTCACGCCTGTGGTTATGAGGTGGTGTATCGGGCCCCACGGTTACCGTGTGACGAGTTTAGGTCTTCTCATGCCACAGACAAAACAAAGAACAAAATGTAAATGCTGAATCTCTCGACTGTGAAATAGGAATGTTCCAGATTTGGAACGGCTCGGATCAAAGAGAAATAGTTTAAAATTTTATCAGACACATTTTCGTTTTGTTTTGTTTTTGTTTGGTTTTGTGTGTTACAAGGCCTTAAGGCCTTCAGCCAGAGAGTATAAAAGGGCCAGTAACCAGACAATGGTCTGATTCCCACTTGGATCAGTTATGACCCCAATTTGTTACAACATGTTGGAAGGGATTACAGACAACATTTTACAATTAAACAGATTTAATAAAACAAAGACTGACCAAGATTGACATAAAAAATGAGATGGTTACAGTCCCTTGGTACTTGAGATGGGGCTGCTAGGTTGCGATGTCTTGGGACAGGAAAATGCTCCAAAACAGGGAAAAATCCACAAAAAGCTTCACAGGTCTTGTAGAGAGCGACAGGTCTGGTCAAATGCATCCTTCCACCATTTCTCCGACCACCACCTCTCTCAATTTTTCTCCTTATATACTCTTTTCCAGCCCCCTCCCACCTTTCAGACTTTTTCAATTCTCTGGGACTTTCCCCTCTCAGACATGCCCAGAACATGCCCAATACCTAGCTCCAGACTGGGCTTAACAAGAAAAGAAAAAAAAAGTCAATACTGCCATCTAGTGGCTTTCTTTTTTCCACATTACAGATCACACTGAAACACTTTGGTAAATGGTTTGTAGAGGTGAACAAGAGTTACATTAGAGCTACTGAGCTGATGCTTTTTTTCAAAGTGGCCGAGAACTGATATGACTCAGTGCACTCAGGCCGGGGGAAATGTCCCACAAGGCATCATTCTCCCATTCCCCTTTCAGTTGAAGAAAATTAAAAATGGTTGTTATTGGGTCCAAATTGTTAAGTGTGCTCTTAATACGCAAGAGGACATCAAAAAAAAAAAAAAAGACAAAATCCTGCTAATAACCTCCATTCTAATCCTAAAGGTCTGTAGTATCAATGGATGTCTGCAAGCCCCGACATTATGATTTGACTCAAAAATATGTCATTTTCACTATGTTTTTTACATAAATGTCCAATGTATTCACTGAGCCAGGAGCCATGATTTTTTTTCCCTCGGGAAGAGTGCAGTTCCGTGACTTGGAGGACTCAAAATACGAAGACGACCTAGAAACACCCGTCATAAAACTAGAGGAAGACCTAGCATTTTACGTTTTTTTAAAGTCGCTTTTTTTAAAGCTCGAAATGGTAAGCCCAGTTGGGCTGAACGGCCGGTTCTCACCACTCATGTCATGTTATTTTATGTTGTGTTATGTTAACATCCAAATGATCAAAATGAACCAACAGAAATCGGCAGGCAAATCACAGAAGAAAGGAACAGACTACAGGACACGAGTATTATTGCTAATTCAAACATTTATAAATTAATACAAACATTCCCTTTAATGCTTTGCACAGCTTTGTCCCCGCATTGTGTTTTTGTAGTTTTAAATATATAAAAATATTTCTGACATTCATAATACTTTGTGGGCTCCGTTCCATTTTGCAAACTCAATCTCCCATTGTCCTTTTTTAATCAGTTCAGCTTGTACAGTATTTACAAGTTCCAGTCTGTCAGACCACATTTATTAAAACAGGGGTGAAGAACAATAGCTGTTGCATAGATTCCAAACCAGACATTTTCTTGTTGATTATAAAAATGGAAAATAAAAAATATGAATCAGTTTTCAGTCAATCAGACCGTTTGCCAGAGAGGCAAGCCTCAACCAATCAAAGGCCTCTCTGCTAACCTCCACAGTAAAGATACAGAGATTAAACAATGAAGTTGTAGACGCCCCAGTTATAAATATTTGTTTCACTTCAGTGCATAACGATCAACAGTACATAGCGGTTTAAGAGATTACTTTACATAGAATTTACTTGAGTTTCCCATTTTCCCATAAAAGATAAAAAGACAGTCTACCTGATGCTCCTAATTTCAGATGAGCCCGGCAAAGCATACTGGGAAAATGAGTTTGATCAGGAGGATATTTACCTAACAGGTCTGAGATGCATCCAGTTAGCACAGGATGAGAGGTGGTAATACAAGCTACAACAGAAAGGACAGGAGTGTCATCCTACTGAAACAGACCAATCATGACCACTGGGCGGTGTGGTGACCATCGATATTTCTCATTCCTCAAATTTTTGTTCAATTAATTTGTCTCTGGCAGTCATATTCCTCACATGGACTACATATAAGTAGTTTGGATTCTGCCAAAACAAACTCGGAAGGAATTGCAGAGCTTTCTTGGCTGTCCATCAGGAGCCGACCCCACAGATGGGAGAGGGAGAGGGGACTGTGCCAATCTGGACAGGCCCACAGAGCAAGGCAGGGAGGGAGTGTCAGGGCACCATACAATGAATTTAAGGGAGGGGTAGCTGATCATTGCAAATATGACACAACCTTCTAACATCATTACATATTCAGGTAAGGTGATTGGGCAAAAGGGATTTGTACAGTAAAAATAGTGTCCAGGGCAGGAAGCCGGTGATTGAGGCAGGATATCCAGGTAAAAGGGTTTAAAGGTAAGGTAAGGTAGTCAGGAGTATACAGGTAAAATGGCCAGTCAGAAAAACATCCAGGTAAAGTGATCAGATGAAACGGTTTTATAGTGCAGTCAGCCAAGACTCCCAGGCTAACAACCAGGTAAAAAAAAAAAAAAAAAATTCCAGGTAAGGTGACCAGATAAAACAGTTTTAAGGTAAGGTAGTCAGCTGAGATTATCCTTGTAAATTAACCGGGTAAAAAGGTATCTAGGTAAAATAACCAGGTAAAAGGGTATCCAGGTAGACCGATGCCCTGAGAGGCCTGTTTGATGGCAACATTCACTCAGTGTGAAAAATCAGGACTTCAGTCTTTGTGATGCAAACCCAACTACATTAATAATAAAAATTATAATGACTTCAGTTCACAAAGGGGGAAGATTGAGTGCAGGTCTTTCTTCACTGGAACAGGACACCGAGAAATAATACTGTCTTCCAGAAGCCTTCTATAAAGTCACCCAACATGACCACAGCTCATGCTAATCACAAAGGGATATGACAGCATTCTGCTCATAAGCAGCCATCTTGTTCAAAGAGCACAAGCTGAGGGTGACTGGCAGGTCAGGTGATCGCGTTAAGAGCAGGACACCCGGATGCCAGCAGAGTAACCCGTGTAAATTCATGAGGCCATCGACTTTGGAAAATACTATCATTTTATCAACATGCAACACATCAAAACCTATTTTATATATATATATATATATATATATATATATATATATATATAAAATAAAAACATTATCTGGCATTGAGAGGACCTTCAAAAACAGTATCGCAGAATAAACGGAACACGAAGGAAATGGCCTTCATGGCTCCGAAGTGCGGAGGACAGGACAGTGAAGCGAAGCATTATGGGATGGAGTGACAGAGGGGAGGAGCAGACGGAGGAACACTTTCTCCATCCTTCTGTGCTGTGCAGGCGGGTTCTTCAGAGGGCGGGTCTCTGGCCGCTTGTCACACGGGACGCGTTACAAATTTTTCGCGCGACAGATTACCTTCAAAGCGTGTATTCGCCTCTTTGCACTGGCTTTGAATGTAATCTGTCATGTGATAAATTCGTTTCGCGTCCGGTGTTTAAGCAGCTCCTCCCACCACAGTCTCCCGTCCTTCTCAAAGTATGACTTCGCCCAAAAAAAAAAACCCACAAAAAAATGAAAGTACACAGCTGCAGCTGCGGCGGGTCGTTCTGCCTGAAATCTTTAGCACGTGAAAACGCTTGAGTGAAATGCAGTGATGGGAAAACAAAAATTAATCAGCTTTGCTCAAGACAAACAATAAAATAGGCTTTTTAGTAGGAAAAATAAATCAAACAAATTGATGGCAGCAGTGAATAGCTAAAGGAAGTGCTCCATTTTCCTAAACCCTGTCCTTAGGACACAGCAGGCAGACGCAGGTCTTGCAGGTACGCAGGTATTGCACAGCAGGCAGATGCAACTAATCTTAGGCTTGACTGGTTGCATCAGGTTTGCTTAAGGTGGAACTCAACAAATACCTGGATTTGGCAGACATGCCGAGATGACAGGGTTAAGAACCACTGGGATAAGGTACATCATTGGTTCCCATCTTAATAATCAACAATACACATCTCCTTAAAACCACAGTTCTAAAAAATATTCCAGTCCATCTGCTCTCTGATTGGCTGTTTTACAGAGGGTGCAAGAAAAACTTCATGTCCAAAGACAGAATTCTGCACCGCAACAGGGAGACTACACCAGTATTTTGTTGACAAAGGCTACTCCAGTGAAACTGCACCAGTGCACTGAGGACAGTGCGACTCCATGTTATATTAGGAGTATAAATGAAGTATAGCGAATGAGTGAATAAAATTCAGGATGACCCCTGAGGTCCCCACAAGATGGGATTGTACCAATGATATAAATCCAGCCCAGTATCGCAAAAGACAGAAGGCAGACCGCGAGTGGTTGGGCGTGGGGGTAATTAGCCTACTCCTTCAAATCTTCAGTTTTATTGGTTTAATGTATTCACATGACTATCAAAATTACTCAAAACTACTGAAATGACAAAGTGGGTGGTTTGGATGATCTCAACAAGTGGACTTCAGCAGAACTTCCTTTCTTTCTAGTATTTCAACCCCTTTGTCTGGACAGCCTACTTCATCGTTCAAGCGATCATGCTATTGGTCAATGAGCTGAAGTGGGGCCCATATTAGAGGAAATGGGACCCATGGAGGCCAAATGTCAGCTCGTGTAAATAGCAGGAGTAACGGACGCACAGCTCATTTTAAACAGAACGCGGAGGAACCAGCAGGGCTGTTTGCTAAAGGATTCCAGTTTCACACCACAACTAGGTGGCTCAAAAATGTTTCAATTAGGCATGTTGCAAAAGCCAGAACACACCGTTACATGATTAAATAACACCCATGCCAAGAGTGTAAAAATGAATTGAAAGTTAAAGGACAGGGATACGACGAAAATCTTCCGAGGAAACCGCTCATAAAGTGAACTGCTAGATTCCATGCATCCAAACAAGCGAGCTGGAGGTTAATAGGTCATGAGAAACAATTTCATGCTCTTAGCACCTTCAAAACGCTCTGCTTCACCTCTCCAATACCACTGAACTTCAGTGCTCAAGGTGTTCAAGCAATCTCACAACATCAGCAGCTCAAACATGGCAAGGGAATTAAATGTCACATAAGTTATTCATGGAAAAAAAAAAACTGAGTTGTAAGAAGCGTACCAAAACATTTCTCCGTGCAGTTGACACCAGAAAAATGGCGATGGGTAAAATGCAGGTCAATCTCAGCAAAAAGCCCAGTTTACTTGTCAGATAACAATACGATCTGTGAGTGCAGTACGCATAGGCCCACGGACCTAATGTTTTGCTGATTTTGGCAAATTCTCAATAGAGGTCCTAAGTTCAAGTTGCAAAATGAAGGCTCCAGAAAATCTGGTTACAGAGCCATTCAGTTTCCACTGCAGTACCGGGTAAACTCAAAGCAAATTAATTTTCTTTTCTCATGTCCAAACATTTCCCCTCTTAAGCTGGTTGAAACCATTACTAGCTGGTTAATCCTTCCCCCTGCCCCACGTTACTATGCTTCCCTTCAGAAAAAAAGAACTAAAAGAATGCAACGATTTGCATTGTACAAAACTGCATTGAAACAAAATGGCTCCTATTGTTGAGTTGTCATGACACTCTCAACCTCAGGACTTCAGCTCTCAAGAGATCAGAGTCGACCCGAAGCAGCTCTAACGCCACCACAGCAGTATCGATGGCAGGACCGCCTCCAAAACTGCAACTTTGACTCTGGGCTCTTCAAAAGGCTGTCGCCCCCTTATATCTCATACCACTGGACCTCAGGCGAGCCTGCAGTCTGGCCATTAAACACTGCCAGAACTCGCCATCAGCGTAAACTCGCTCACATTTCTGATTATGCATTCAAATCTCACACTTAAACAGTGATCACTGCAAGCAAAAGTCGAGCAGAGTTTCCGTTCAATGTTGGCACGCATTAAAATTTCACCATAAATTCAACAGCAAAGTCACCGAAAATGTAAAGCAACAGAAAAACAACTGAAAAAGTAATATAATGAAAAAAAGGCATGCTGTCACACTGGTTTTTTTTGATCACAGAGGATTGGGCTGTATTACAGAGCTCCAATTAGAGGACCTCCAAACCAAAACCAACTATCCCACCACCAGTTGGCTAATGGCACTGATCCTTTTTCGGCAGCTAGTGCTGATTGCACGTTTTCTTGTGAGGCCTTAATCAATGCTGGCATTCCACTGCCAACCGAATACCCAGTCCTATAAGTGATGTCACAGCCTATTAAACTGCTGTGATGTCACAGTATAAGGGTATGCTTCCATGAAAGTGCAAGTGTATGGGTGCGAGTGTATCCAAGACAGGACTCAATCTTCCATTAAAAAAAAAAAAAAAAAAACTAATAAACCAATGCAGTTTGAGTGCCAGGTGACAACATTGCCCAAAGTGTCATTCATCAATGACACGGAGAGTGGACTATGAGCACTCACGCAGTCATGTACCATCAGAACTGGGCCAACAGAGTAGAGGTGACTACGTCACACTGGTGTCGGACGTATAAATTCCCAATCATTTCACCATGAGATTTTTTTCTTTGAATTCACTTCTGAAGTACTTCCCATTATTTTCAAGCCTCCATCAATTTCGAGACTTTATATTTTTAAGTAACTACACATTGTTTTTCTTGACCGTAGTTGTGCCAAAATGCTAATCCTCCATGTAGTCAAAAAATTGCATGTCCCATGATGGTAGGGAGTCCTGAGGAAAAACGAGTTCAGATTTGCTTTCCAAATTTGCTCGCACCTTGCCATCTTTAAGAGTTTAGCCTGCAAAGCTATATGCCTCCTAAATATTTAGCAATCGCATGTTGTTCCAAGTAATGTGCGCCAGTTATCAAGTTATGCAGCTGGCGGAAATTGAAATTACTAGCCAAGTATCTTTGGCAAATGCTAGTAAGCATTAAAACTAAGTACATGGCAAACTAGCTAATAAGTCTTGTCAATGCATAACCGACCTAGCCAGCTGCATAGCTAAATAACCACAACTCTCCATTCTAGCTAACCAAACACTAACCAAAAAGAGAAATAATCACCATCTACGGTGCTCTATACATGCACTATATCATTAATATCCACTCAATTTAGCAGCTAATAATAGCCAGCAATCCAGCTACCTAGCTGGCCAACTAATCAGCCTCACTAATGTGCAATTGACCGCGAGCTAAGCTGGACAAATAATCACAACTCGCTTTTCTTGCTGACTTACACGAGCACTATTCTTTGTTATCTATTAATTTCTTTCAAATGCAAGCTACCCAATTCTAGCCAGCTGTGTAATAAGTTCGCCTGGTAGCAGGTTCTCCAGGGTTCTAAAGATATCGAGCGATGCATAAGCCTTATTATCCCCCGCCACAAAGTGTGAAAGAGATATAGGTTTATGCTCCGTCCATCCGAAAAGGGGACAGCTTTTCTCAGGAACTATTAGAGGTAGGACAACCAAACTTGGTGTGTAGCTTCAGACCATCAAGGCCTTGGAGCTCGAAAATGAGGTGGGTGCGATACAGGCGTTTGGCGGGGGATGTCTACTTGTTTTCCTCTATTTTTGTCTCTGACCAACCGGAGTTAAGTAACCAGTGTAATTGTTTGCTGAAACGTAGGTACATAATTGGCCAGGAAAAAGAACAAGGGCTATTCACTTGTTTGAGAAGTGGATATGTAGTTTAAAAAAAAGGACCCCAGAGATTTGAAAACAAATACAATAGAATTACATTTTCGAAAAAGAACTGTGAATTTGATGTTATTGTTTACATCTGTATACCCCATAAGCGAGTCTCTAAGCCAACCGGATCATAAAATTCTAATCTGAGTAATGGCGGAAAGCGTCCAAATGCCATTATGAATTCCCGTGGGGATTTTACTTCCGACACCAGAAGCCAAGTAGCAGTGATGTCATCACCTCAGTACTCCATGGGTGCAGCTAAAATGAACTCATTCCCATGCCGATGACAGACCTCAGTCAGTGAGCATAAGCAAATACAATACGGTGCTGAAGTCACAAGAGGCACAACAAATTATTTAAGATAATTTTGGTCATAGATGTTTTTCACTGTGTATCATTTTCTGCATTATTGCATCAGAAGAGCAAATTGGGGAATTCCAAACATTCATACTCCAATGCATTAAACAATAACAAGTTTTAATATTGAATAAACAAATGTAACGGACAGTATGGCTTCTGAAGGGCCCAGCTCTCCGTATCATTGAGGCCGTGTTGATATTAGCTTAAGAGACAGACGTGAGTGAAACAGCCTATCGGCAGAAGAACTGCGTTCATTTCTCCAAAATACTCAGCGCAGCCAGCCAAGCTGATGTTATGCTTAAACTGCAAGACAGTGTTCCCAGGAAAACTGAGGCAGTTTTAAAGGGCATCACGCCGATTTCACTTGGTTTTTATTCCTTGACCGCTCTTCTCAAAAAATATTCCGATGTCCCAAAACTTTCAATGTCATCATCTTTAAAACGTTGGTTCACAACGTTACAAAGTTTAATGACAAAACAAATTTTTTGACATGTGCCCATGACTTTAGCACAGTAGTGTACCACCACCCAACAGGCCGGTACATCCAGCCACAGACTCCTCTTCCACACCTGAATATCACGGAGCCTCCCATACTGTATATGCCTGTACACATAAATATTATTTACATATGTATATATTTATACATATATGCACAGTGTCCTAAATCTGTACAGTGCCCTCTAACTCGACACTCAGTCTCGGGAAGGCTGCTCTCCAGCTGAGATCACTCTTCTGCCCCCTGGCTGCGGGGGAAGGGCATTGCGACAGCATGTTCCTGTGCCAGAGCCGCCAGCTCTTTGAGGAACTCTGAGAACACCAGGGCGCTGTAGACTGCGTTCTTCACGCGCAGGGCCTCTGCCTGCCTCTCCACGCCTGAGGCTCCGCCCCGAAACAGCGTGGTGTGCAGTGATTGGCCACCATCGCGTACGTGAGCCATGGCCAGCTGTGCGGCCTGCCGCGCGCGGGTCGGGCTCTGAGTGTGGCGCAGGAGCAAGTCCCCCAAGGAAGGCTTCCGGCTCTTCACTGCAAAACAAACACACACATACATAAACACACACACACCACAAATACACACATGCATGCACACACATCCTTGTACTGTACTTACATACTGTGAGGACATTACATTGACCACCATTCATTCGCTATCCCTAATTCTAACCTTTCCCCAAACCCTTAGCCTAACCTTATCCCATCCCTAATTCTAACCCAAACCCAAACCCTAACCTTAACCCATCCCTAATTCTAACCTTAACCCTAACCTTAACTAATAAGTCACAATTTGTCTTTGTAGTTGTAAGGACATCTGAAAATGCCATCATTTCCCAGTAAATTACCATTCTGTAGAAAAAAAAAAAAAAAAAAAAAAAAAAAAAAAAAAAACAGATTTCTGGATCTATTTCATCCCTGCTGACCGCCAGAGGGCGGTGCTTAAAGCACTGAATATTCCCCTTCGCGCATGCGTAGTGCGAGTATGTATACCAACAATGTCACCTGTGACCTGCAGGTGACCCAAAGAAGATTATATCTTCCGGTGTCACCTGAGGATCGTTTCTTATTTTCTTCTCGCGCGTAGTTTGCTTGCTTGGAAAGCAATGAGTCTATTGCTTTACTACTAAATTCCGTTGCTAGTAGTTCCGCGACCATTGTCGGTCGGAGCAGCGATTGTTCGCCCTCCAGGAACTGCGACGGCGATCTTTCTCTGGTTGAGAGAGACTTTACGTTACTTTGCTGCGTTTGTTAATTACTTATCGGTGACGGTTGCGTTCGCGCATCCTTATCCCGACGTTTTAATGTAGTCTGTCGAGCTGACTTTGTTTGCTGGCTGGCGGGTTGCGTCAGCGTTTCCCGGTGTCCAGCGTGGATAATTATTAGCGGTAGCGCTTGCATAGCTACACCTTCAAGTGAGTTGCATTAGCCTCTGTTGGGACAGGCTGCGTAGGCGCTGCCTCCCCCCAGCATATGGTCTGTTTTTGTGTTTGTGCTGTGTCCCGACGTTTAATTTAGTCGGTCGAGCTGACATCGTTTGCTGGCTGGCGGGTTGCGTGAGCGTTTCCCGGTGTCCAGCGGATAATTATTAGCAGTAACGCTTGCATAGCTACACCTTCAGGTGAGTTTGCATTAGCCTCTGCTGGTTCAGGCTGCGTGGGCGCTGCCTCCCCCCAGCATATGGTTTGTTTATATGTTTGTGCTGCGCCCCGACATTTAATTTAGTCGGTCGAGCTGACTTTGTTTGCTGGCTGGCGGGTTGCGTGAGCGTTTCCCGGTGTCCAGCGTGAATAATTATTAGCAGTAACGCTTGCATAGCTACACCTTCAGGTGAGTTTGCATTAGCCTCTGCTGGTTCAGGCTGCGTGGGCGCTGCCTCCCCCCAGCATATGGTCTGTTTTTGTGTTTGTGCTGTGTGCCGACGTTTAATTTAGTCGGTCAAGCTGACTTTGTTGCTGGCTGGCGGGTTGCGTGAGCGTTTCCCGGTGTCCAGTGTGAATAATTATTATCAGTAACGCTTGCATAGCTACACCTGCTGGTGAGTTTGCATTAACGTCTGTTGGTACAGGCTGCGTGCGCGCTGCTTCCCCCCAGCATATGATTTGTTTATATGTTTGTGCTGCGCCCCGACGTTTAATTTAGTCGGTCGAGCTGACTTTGTTGCTGGCTGGCGGGTTGCGTGAGCGTTTCCCGGTGTCCAGCGTGACTAATTATTAGCGGTAACGCTTGCATAGCTACACCTGCTGGTGAGTTTGCATTAACGTCTGTTGGTACAGGCTGCGTGCACGCTGCTTCCCCCCAGCATATGGTCTGTTTTTGTGTTTGTGCTGTGTCCCGACGTTTAATTAGTCGGTCAAGCTGACTTTGTTTGCTGGCTGGCGGGTTGCGTAAGCGTTTTCCCGGTGTCCAGCGTGAGTAATTATTAGCGGTAACGCTTGCATAGCTACACCTGCTGGTGAGTTTGCATTAACCTCTGTTGGTAGCGGCTGCGTGCGCGCTGCCTCCTCCCAGCATATGGTTTGTGTTTTGCTTTGTGCTGTGTCCCGATTTGGATTTGTTACTGAGCCCCTGCTGGTATAGGCAGCGTACGCGCTCCCTCCCTCCAGCTTACGGCGTCCATACTCGGTTTGTCCATAGCGTTCGCGCTCAGGTTATCCGAGGAGTATTCCAGGTTACCCGAGGAGTATTCATTAAATACCAGCTGGGTTCCTTACTCGGTATAGGCAGCGTACGCGCTCCCTCCCTCCGGCTTACGGTGTCCATACTCTGTTTGTCCTTAGCGTTCGCGCTCAGGTTATCCGAGGAGTATTCATTAAATACCAGCTGGGTTCCTTACTCGGTATAGGCAGCGTACGCGCTCCCTCCCTCCGGCTTACGGTGTCCATACTCGGTTTGTCCTTAGCGTTCGCGCTCAGGTTATCCGAGAAATATTCATTAAATACCAGCTGGGTTCCTTACTCGGTATAGGCAGCGTACGCGCTCCCTCCCTCCAGTGCAAGCCCCTGTAGCATACTAGCGGGAGCGTCTGGGCTTATTTGGACAGGTGAGTGTCGTGTAAGCCTCCAGCGCCACCACAATGGATGACTCCCATTTCTGTACGTCATGTGAGGCTCCTCTACAGCCAGAGGACGGCCATGACCTATGCCCCGCATGCCTCGGTCCTGAGCACCTGCGGGAGGCGCCGTCAGACAACCCCTGCATGAACTGCAGTTACTTGCCTTGGGCGGTGAGGGCTGCCAGTCGGGCGCAGGTGGAACATCAAGGGGATGAAAGTGACCTCCCCCCATCAGGCCAGTCTCCCCCGGCCTGTTAGAGACGCTCTAAGCGGCGGGCTGCGGCTACAGCAGTCGCACCCTCCAGGAAGAGGGCGAAATCTGCTCAAAAAGAGACAAGAAAGCAGGCTCTCATCTAAAGTCGATCAGCTGTCTGCTGAGCTGGCCCAGGTCAGGCCCATGCTCAGAGACTGCCAGCCTGATGCCCCATTGCAAGGTGATTTGACACCCTCTCCTCCAATGCCAGTGCTGGTACCTGAGGAGGATACATTTTCCCTGGCAGCTTCGGCTACCTACTTCCATGGTTATGGGAGAGATTCGTAAAATGGGGGTTCCCAGGCATCTGAGCGGGGCGCCCACTCCTCGGCTCCGAGTTCAGTGGCTGAGTTGGGGGATGGCTCCATGCGGGCAATCATGCGCATGGCTTTAGATCGACTGCACATGCATGTACCACAGCAGGCAGAAGCTGCACCTGCTAGTGCCCTCTTCAGGCGCAGGCCAGCCCCCACTACCTTCGTTATTCCCCACTCTAAGGACTATCTGAAGGAGCTGCAGGCCTGTTGGAGACCTTCTCACAAGGCCTTATGATGCTGGAGCACGTGCTTGCCGCATGGGGAGCTCTTTGTCGAATCTCACGTTGGCGCTCTCAGCTTCACTGCAGGAGGGCAACGTGGCTGCTAATTCTGTCACTTTTTGTGATGCCTCACTGGAGGCATTCGGCCTTCTGTCCAGGGAACTTGGACGGATGATGTCCATCCTGGTTCAGGCTCGTCGCCAGGTTTGGCTATCTCAGTCAAACTTGACAGAGGCATCCAGGAGACTCCTTCGCAGTCTCCCCATGGAACCGGGAGAGATATTTGGTCCTGCAGCCCAGGAAGCACTGGAAAGGACCATCCAGGCTGTGCAAACCAGGCAGCGGCTTGCGGGCCTTAGGCGGATGCCTCTTCTTGATAGGCCTCCTGCCAGCAGAACGAGGGGTTCCTCGGCTGCTTCTCACACCCGCTTACCACGGCCGACCCACTCCACTGGCCGTCGTGTTGCCCAGCGTCCCATGCGGAGACCAGCTTGGGACTTTCGTGGCCCTGCCCGCCTGTCCACCCCCCCTCCACCCCCCCCCCCCCTTAGGGGCCGGGGGGCCAGACATTGAGGCCGTGGGGCCGGCGGTCGGATATTTTTCACATCAGCCCCAACAGTGGGCTGCTCATACTTCAGACCCGTGGGTGGTTGCCACCTTGACCCACGGGTACAAGCTTCAATTCCGCCGCCGGCCCCTCACTTCTGGACGGGTCAAAATGGCCTCTATCAGCGACCCGGCAAAGGCTCGCGTGTTGGGCCAGGAGTTATCCACCCTCCTGGCCAAAGGCGCCATCGAGCCCGTGGACCCTCTGTCGCGTCCCCGGGGGTACTATTCAACATACTTCCTAGTGACGAAACAGACTGGCGGATTTCGCCCAATCTTGGACCTCAGAGGGCTGAACATATTTATGAAGGTCATCCCTTTCCACATGTTGACCACTGCAGATGTCCTGCAAACTGTGGCACAGGGAGAATGGTTTACGTCCATTGACCTCAAGGACGCTTACTTCCGTGTCCCCATCACTCAAAAACATCGGCGGTTTCTCCGCTTTGCCTACCGAGACCGCCACTGGCAGTTCAGGTTGCTACCCTTTGGGCTCTCCCTCTCTCCAAGGGTCTTCACGAGGTGTGTTGCCGCAGCCCTTGCGCCTCTACAGTCTCAAGGCTTGAAAATTCTCCCATACCTGGATGACTGGCTGGTCTGTCCACCATCCCATGCTCAGGTGTCCAGTGATACAGCATGTCTCCTGTCCCACGTGGCCTGCCTCGGACTCGAGGTGAATATGGGAAAGAGTTGCCTGGTGCCATCTCAGGCTACAACTTTCATTGGGATTGCATTGGACAGTGTAGCCATGATAGCCAGACCGCCCCCCGCTGTGTGGGCGACATCCTTCACCTTCTTGCCCTGTTCCAAGAGGGCCATTGGCTGACCTTCCTTGCATTTCCTCGCCTCGTGGGCGAACTAACGTCCATTTCAGCTGTGGTTCCGCTGAGCTTGCTGGCACTACGCCCCCTGCTGAGGTGGCTGAACAGCTTCCACTTGGATGCCAAGCGACACTGGCACAGGAAGCTCAGGGTGTCACAAAGGTGTCTCCTTGCCTTGGCTCACCCGGCACTCAGGCACTTTCTGCCACACCTGAGGGGCAAGCATGTCCTCGTAAGGTCAGACACATCAACCGTATATCATATAAATCATCAGGGCAGGACCAAGTCTGCGCGGTCGCTGCGACTGGCAGAAGAGCTCCTCATGTGGGCGGCCCCCCCGTCTGATCAGCCTTCGGGCAATGTATCTATCGGGAGAGCGGAGCAACCTGACAGACTCCCTCTCCCGTCAAAAACTCCGTCAGGAGTGTGGCGCCTCCACCCGGAAATGGTCAGCACTATTTGGAGCCTCTTCGGCAGAGTGGACGTGGACCTCTTCGCTTCAGAAGTCTCTACCCACTGTCCTCTGTGGTTCTCCTTAGCCGAGACAACCAGTCCCTCGGGCCAGGACGCATTGGCCCACCCTTGGCCGGACGGCCTCCTGTATGCCTTACCCCCGCTTCCTCTGATTCGGTCGGTACTTCAGAGGATCCTTCAGGGGGGTCGCAGTGTCCTCCTTGTGGCTCCCTTCTGGCCAGGGAGGAGCTGGTTCCCACTGCTGCACGGACTCTGTCGCGGTGTACCGTGGCGCCTTCCGGACAGGAGGGATCTCCTGTCCCAGCTGGCGGGGCGGATCTGGCACCCCAATCCACGATGCCTCCAACTGTCTGTTTGGCTGCTGGAGGGCCCGAGTTGCTGTTTAGCTCCTGTGCGGACCCTGTCGAATACACCATATTGAATGCTAGAGCGCCGTCCACTCGTCTTCAATATGAGAATAGATGGAAACTGTTTTCCGACTGGTGTACAAGTCGGGATGAGGACCCTGTGCGCTGCTCTGTGCCAACTATTTTTGACCTCTTCAGTCTCTTCTGGATGAAGGTCGGTCTCATTCGACGTTGAAAGTGTACGTAGCGGCAATATCTTGTGGTCATGTGAGGATTGACAATGGCACTGTGGGGAGCCATAGTTTGGTGTTCCTCTTCTTGAAGGGGGCTCAGAGATTACATCCTCTGAGTGCCCCAAGAGCTCCAGCATGGGATCTCCCCTGGTACTGGATGCACTAAGCCGGCCCCCATTTGAACCCTTGACACAAGCGGAGCTGAAGTGGTGTCTTGTAAGACTGCGTTCCTTCTGGCCATTTGCTCTGCAAAGCGTGTCAGCGAGCTGCATGCCCTGTCTGTCAGTGACTCGTGTTTGAGGTGGAACTCTGATGGCTCAGGGGTCACTCTGTGGCCGAACACAGCGTTTCTCCCTAAAGTGTTGGCTCACGCTCACCGCAACCAGCCTATTCGGCTGGCTCGGTTTGACCCTTCTCCAAGGGAGAGTGGGGATGAGCCTGAACTGTTATGTCCAGTGCGGGCTCTGAAGGCCTACACTGCAGCTACTGTATGCATTCGAAGGTCTGAACGACTTTTTCTCTGCTACGGTGGCCCTAACAGGAGTTGCGCCATCTCCAAGCAGCGTGTGTCCCACTGGATTATTAATGTCATCACCCATGCCTATCGGACGAGTAACCGTCCCCTTCCACCTGGCGTGAGGTGCCACTCTACCAGGAGTGTTGCTACTTCATGGGCTGCCCTGAGGGGAGTGTCCTTGGAGGACATTTGTGCCGCAGCTTCATGGTTGTCACCGGACACGTTCTCCAGGTTCTACAGGGTGAACGTCGCCACACCCCACCCCTTAGCCGTGGTTCTGCGGCCGGGGTCTTCTGACTTTTTGCACACTGAAGGTCCGTGATTCGGATTCTTCGTGACCTTGTTGGTATAAGTCATTCAGTGCTTTAAGCACCGCCCTCTGGCGGTCAGCAGGGATGAAATAGAACGAAAGTTACGAATGTAACTACGGTTCTATGAATCCCGAATGACCGCCAGAGCTCTCTGTCACTCAGAATCCTCGTGTGCTCGCGAGAAGATTCTGTAAGAAACGATCCTCAGGTGACACCGGAAGATATAATCTTCTTTGGGTCACCTGCAGGTCACAGGTGACATTGTTGGTATACATACTCGCACTACGCATGCGCGAAGGGGAATATTCAGTGCTTTAAGCACCGCCCTCTGGCGGTCATTCGGGATTCATAGAACCGTAGTTACATTCGTAACTTTCGTTTTCACTTTGTTGCATGTACAAGAATGCACACACACACACACACACACACACACACACACACCATCTCAAAAATTAACCTGAATAATACTTCATGAACAGTATGAGCAGTAAAGGCGGCTCAGAGCAGATCAGCACGCAGGTGTGACTCAGCACTGATAGATCCCGCTGCAAACACCCAGAAAAACACCCGACTGTTCTGCCGAGATGGTTTCTTCGACTAATACCCACATCTTATAGAGCTCAAGAACAACGGCTAAACATCTGCAAGACCACGACCACTCAACCCTGCTCCCGGATATCCACTGTGCCAACATAACAGCTGACAAGGATCCACTGTGCCAACATTACAGCAGACATAAGATCCACTGTGCCAACATTACAAATGACATAAAGATCCACTGTGCCAACATTACAGCTGACATAAAGATCCACTGTGCCAACATTGCAGTTGACATGAAGATCCACTGTGCCAACATTACAAATGACATAAAGATCCACTGTGCCAACATTACAGCTGACATAAAGATCCACTGTGCCAACATTACAGTTGACATAAAGATCCACTGTGCCAACATTACAGCTGACATAAAGATCCACTGTGCCAACATTACAGCTGACATAAAGATCCACTGTGCCAACATGACAGTTAACATAAAGATCCACTGTGCCAACATTACAGCTGACATAAAGATCCACTGTGCCAACATTACAGCAGACATAAAGATCCACTGTGCCAACATTACAGCAGACATAAAGATCCACTGTGCCAACATTACAGCTGACATAAAGATCCACTGTGCCAACATTACAGCTGACATAAAGATCCACTGTGCCAACATTACAGCTGACAAAGATACACTGTGCCAACATTACAGTTGACATAAAGATCCACTGTGCCAACATTACAGCTGACATAAAGATCCACTGTGCCAACATTACAGCAGACATAAAGATCCACTGTGCCAACATTACAGCTGACATAAAGATCCACTGTGCCAACATTACAGCTGACAAAGATACACTGTGCCAACATTACAGCAGACATAAAGATCCACTGTGCCAACATGACAGTTAACATAAAGATCCACTGTGCCAACATTACAGCTGACATAAAGATCCACTGTGCCAACATTACAGCAGACATAAAGATCCACTGTGCCAACATTACAGCAGACATAAAGATCCACTGTGCCAACATTACAGCTGACATAAACATCCACTGTGCCAACATTACAGCTGACAATAAGATCCACTGTGCCAACATTACAGCTGACAAAGATACACTGTGCCAACATTACAGTTGACATAAAGATCCACTGTGCCAACATTACAGCAGACATGAAGATCCACTGTGCCAACATTACAGCAGACATGAAGATCCACTGTGCCAACATTACAGCAGACATGAAGATCCACTGTGCCAACATTACAGCAGACATGAAGATCCACTGTGCCAACATTACAGCAGACATAAAGATCCACTGTCCTAACATTACAGCTGAAAAAGATCCACTGTCCCAAAATTACAGCTGACAAGGATCCACTGAGCCAACATTACAGCTGACAAAGATCCACTGTGCCAACATTACAGCAGACATAAAGATCCACTGTGCCAACATTACAGCTGACATAAAGATCCACTGTGCCAACATTACAGCTGACATAAAGATCCACTGTGCCAACATTACAGCTGACATAAAGATCCACTGTGCCAACATTACAGCTGACAAAGATACACTGTGCCAACATTACAGTTGACATAAAGATCCACTGTGCCAACATTACAGCTGACATAAAGATCCACTGTGCCAACATTACAGCAGACATAAAGATCCACTGTGCCAACATTACAGCTGACATAAAGATCCACTGTGCCAACATTACAGCTGACAAAGATACACTGTGCCAACATTACAGCAGACATAAAGATCCACTGTGCCAACATTACAGCAGACATGAAGATCCACTGTGCCAACATTACAGCAGACATAAAGATCCACTGAGCCAACATTACAGCAGACATTAAGATCCACTGTCCTAACATTACAGCTGAAAAAGATCCACTGTCCCAAAATTACAGCTGACAAGGATCCACTGAGCCAACATTACAGCTGACAACAAGATCCACTGTCCCAACTTTACAGCTGACAAAGATCCACTGTGCCAACATTAAAGTTGACATAAAGATCCACTGTCCCAACTTTACAGCGGACATAAAGATCCACTGTCCCAACTTTACAGCGGACATAAAGATCCACTGTCCCAACTTTACAGCTGACATAAAGATCCACTGTCCCAACATTACAGCGGACATAAAGATACACTGTCCCAACTTTACAGCTGACATAAAGATCCACTGTCCCAACTTTACAACTGACATAAAGATCCACTGTCCCAACATTACAGCTGACATAAAGATCCACTGTGCCAACATTACAGTTGACATAAAGATCCACTGTGCCAACATTACAGCTGACATAAAGATCCACTGTGCCAACATTACAGCTGACATAAAGATCCACTGTGCCAACATGACAGTTAACATAAAGATCCACTGTGCCAACATTACAGCTGACATAAAGATCCACTGTGCCAACATTACAGCAGACATAAAGATCCACTGTGCCAACATTACAGCAGACATAAAGATCCACTGTGCCAACATTACAGCTGACATAAACATCCACTGTGCCAACATTACAGCTGACAATAAGATCCACTGTGCCAACATTACAGCTGACAAAGATACACTGTGCCAACATTACAGTTGACATAAAGATCCACTGTGCCAACATTACAGCAGACATGAAGATCCACTGTGCCAACATTACAGCAGACATGAAGATCCACTGTGCCAACATTACAGCAGACATGAAGATCCACTGTGCCAACATTACAGCAGACATGAAGATCCACTGTGCCAACATTACAGCAGACATAAAGATCCACTGTCCTAACATTACAGCTGAAAAAGATCCACTGTCCCAAAATTACAGCTGACAAGGATCCACTGAGCCAACATTACAGCTGACAAAGATCCACTGTGCCAACATTACAGCAGACATAAAGATCCACTGTGCCAACATTACAGCTGACATAAAGATCCACTGTGCCAACATTACAGCTGACATAAAGATCCACTGTGCCAACATTACAGCTGACATAAAGATCCACTGTGCCAACATTACAGCTGACAAAGATACACTGTGCCAACATTACAGTTGACATAAAGATCCACTGTGCCAACATTACAGCTGACATAAAGATCCACTGTGCCAACATTACAGCAGACATAAAGATCCACTGTGCCAACATTACAGCTGACATAAAGATCCACTGTGCCAACATTACAGCTGACAAAGATACACTGTGCCAACATTACAGCAGACATAAAGATCCACTGTGCCAACATTACAGCAGACATGAAGATCCACTGTGCCAACATTACAGCAGACATAAAGATCCACTGAGCCAACATTACAGCAGACATTAAGATCCACTGTCCTAACATTACAGCTGAAAAAGATCCACTGTCCCAAAATTACAGCTGACAAGGATCCACTGAGCCAACATTACAGCTGACAACAAGATCCACTGTCCCAACTTTACAGCTGACAAAGATCCACTGTGCCAACATTAAAGTTGACATAAAGATCCACTGTCCCAACTTTACAGCGGACATAAAGATCCACTGTCCCAACTTTACAGCGGACATAAAGATCCACTGTCCCAACTTTACAGCTGACATAAAGATCCACTGTCCCAACATTACAGCGGACATAAAGATACACTGTCCCAACTTTACAGCTGACATAAAGATCCACTGTCCCAACTTTACAACTGACATAAAGATCCACTGTCCCAACATTACAGCAGACATAAAGATCCACTGTCCCAACTTTACAGCAGACATAAAGATCTAGATCTCCAGGGTCAGGGCTGGGCTGCTCTCGATGCTGAATGATGTATGGCTTTGTGAGGCCATGATGGAGACTGTAACAAATAGGCCCAAACCACTTATTGACGTGACACGACAGTGACTCAGTTTTCCCTACTGTCTACGAATCGGTCGATCCCAGCTCAGCCTTGCCGTCAAGGAGCTCTCACCCAATGAGTCGGAGCGGCGTAGGCTGGGCACGCCCACAGGCGAGTCACCCCAGTCCAGCCTTCCCCGAGCAGACAGGTACCGTCGAGCCTTCCGCAGCATGGCCGGGAAATCCTCCTGCGCCGCAGCAAAGGCCTCGATGCGGTTCTTCACTGACCCCAGAACCTGTGCGTGAGAGAAATATACAGCACAAATACCTTACTGTGGTTCAACACTGACCCCAGAACCGGAGTATGCAGATATTGGAGGAATCTGCACCAACCAATTGTTTTCCAACCAGGGATTGGAGGAATGCAGTGTCAGTCATAAATTTGCAAATGGTCGATTGGCTGGACAATAAATAGACTTCACAATCACTGGTCATCACATTATGATGAAGATAACCCCCTCCCCCAATCACGACAGGAGGCGGAGGACAGGTCTGGAGGAGAGGAAGGGTTCGATGGGAAGGAAAGGTCCGGAGGGAGGGAGGGAGAGTTTTGTACCTGGATGAGCGATTTGACGCTGGGCTGAAAGACCATGTTGGTGTTGAGCAGGAAGGAGCGGAGGAGGGGCTGGGGGTAGCAGGCGAGTTGCGCCAGGATGCCGGTCAGCAGGATGTTCACATACAGGGAGTTTTGCAGCATTCCCTCCAGCTTGGCAAACAGCACCCCCACAAAGGGCCCTGCGGGTGGCAGCAGAGAGCAAGCTTTACAAACTCCAGTCCTGGAGACCCGCAATCTCGCCCAGATTTTGGGATCTCCTCGAAATCAGATGCCAACTCATGCTTTAGCCAATAATGGTGTCTTCAGAGAGTTGGAGTCTTGGATTTGTCACCCAAGCAGAGATTGTAGCCTCAACCCAACCCGTGGGAGACTTGGGGAGATTCCACACCACTGAAACGGTTGGCCTTCAATTGCTATGCAAATTTCATGCCTGCAAAGGTTGGATATTTCATAGGCTACATCTGAGATCTCTCAGATCACTCACAGGCCTCTGGTCGCAGGTCTCAGAGGAGACCAACAGGAAGTGCGACATTTCTGCTTTTGAGCAGGAACAGGAATCTATATATGAATCTGGTCAGCATCTTCAGCAGCCTGACATATGAAAAGTGGTATTCATTAAAAAGAAAGTTACAATTATTACTATAATTGTTATTATTATACTCATCAACTAGCAGACCTCCACGACAGACCTCCAGGTCAGGATGTAACTCGTCCGGCCCGACTGCACATCGAACTCTAGGCCATGGGATCCCCTCAGCAACACAGGTGTAACAAACCCTAGGGTCTGTGTGTCAACTCTGCGACCCCACCCTCACCTGACTGAGCGCACTCACCTGTGTATGGCTGAGAAAGGGGCGGAACCACTGTGTGGGCAGGGCTGAAGACCCCCACAGCTGCGTTCTCTGGTCTGGGCTCAGCTGTACTGCGGTTGGCGTCCGGCGGGTTTGGAGAGTAGCTGGCGTCGGGAGCAGGAGGGTCTCGGTCAGACTCGTCCACCCTCCCCCTCTCCTGCACACGGCCCTCCAGCTCCCGCAGCTCCTGACGGAAGGCCTCAATGCTAATGCCCTGGACGCCCTGGTCTCCAGCCGGCGGCCCAGCAGCTGGCGCCTGCTCCAGGAGCTCTTCAATCAGGCTCTCCACCGACTCCAGCCCCAGGCCCGGGCCCGCTGGTTCCGGAGGCCCCGCTCCAGAGTGAAAAGTGGAATTTGGATTCACAGTGGGCTCCGAACTCTCAACATTATTCAGTAAAGGTAAAGGTCGGTCAGACTGGCCTTGATCGCCCTGATCTCGGTCTTGCTGTTCTAACCGCGGGACAGGAGGGCCGCCCATTGGGTGCTCCGCCCCGCCTACATTAGGAAGCAGGCCAATCCCAGTGTCCCTCTTCACTTTCTTGACCTCAGACTCCGCCTCCTGCAGGTCCGTACACGCCCCTCCCTGCCCTGCTCCGTTGTACAGCGGGGCCTGCTCTTCTCGAGACCTTGCTGCAGGGTTGGGCAGAGGCGGGGTGCTGGTGGAGGACGATGGCGATCGAGGCCCAGGTTGGAGCAGGGGCGTGTGTTTGAGGGGCTCCTCTCGCTGCAGACCGCGCTTCTTTGTGCGAGGCGTCAGGCTGATGCAGTTCTTACTGATTGTGATGTCCCATTCCCCGCTGTCTCGGTCGTAGCTGTTCCACTCGACTGCCCTCTGCTGGTCAGAGTCCATAACTGCGCCCGCCGCTCCATTCACGGGGAGGACGGGTGGTGGGGGCGGTGGAGTCGGAGTTACAGAGTTTGGTGAGGGGTGTTCGCCGTCGTAGGGGGCGGACCAATCGCGGCAGCCCCAAGAGCAAAGCTCCACGCCGCGCCGCGCGTCCCGCAGGTACGCCAGGTATCCGGCCTCCGCTTCCGGGCTCTCGGGGGCCGGGTGCACGGGGCTATCGGGGGACAGGGGCCCAGGGCCGCCTCGGGGAGACACGGGGACTGTTTCAGGGCCCCCTCCACTGCTCTGCTGCCGAATGAAGAGCACCAGCCGGGACGGGGTGCTAGGTTTGGGGTGCACCGGCGACTCTGTGCAGGGGCTCCCTGGCGCTGCAGAGAGAGAGAAGGAACCCCAGAGGTGAGGCCTCCGCAGGAACACTGACCGCTGCAGTGTCAATCACATCATGCACACGGTCCAGATGAGCTCAATTTCATTAATGTAGGAGCTTTTTACTGGAGCTCAAAGCATAAATACCGTAGAATGTATAAGAATGAATACCAGCTATATGCAACATCCACCCACTCAATTTCTTTACATTAATCCGCTGTCTCTCCAATAGTTTGTGAAATTAAATGGCAGAGACACTGAATTATGAACTAGGCTTATGCCGTCGGAGGCGACAGCTAGGGGTATATCCCCGAACGCCCCCAATCCACCAATTCCCCAATCCTTGAATAGTTAATTCAAACTTAATTAAGGTCAATTGGTCAAATAGTTCTGAAGATAAGGCCAAAATGGTAATTTTCCATCACAAAGTGCCACCTGGTGGCAAAATATTGAACCATACATGTATGATGTCATCATGTGACACGTTGTGAGGTCATGCCCGTGCAGTTGCACATAGTTTCATGTCAATTGGAGAAATAGTTCCAAAGATATAGCAAAAATGGTGAATTTTATGTGACAAAGCTCCACTTTGTATCAAAATTTTGAACCAAACAGGTATAATGTCATCCTCAGGTCATGACCTTTCATTTGCACTTGATTTGAGGTCAATCGGACAAATATTTCCAGAGATATGATAAAAACAGTGATTTTTTTCAGTTTTTGGCCCCTGGTGGCCAATCTAGAAATTGTGAATTGTCCAAAATCGAATCAGTTCTTCCTCTTTATGATACTGGCTTACAAAACCCAAAACCAGTGAGGTTGGCACATTATCTAATTCGTAGATAAAAACAGAATACAATGATTTGCAAATCCTTTTCAACTTGTATTCAATTGAATACACTGCAAAGACAAGATGTTTAATGTTCAAACTGAGAAACTTGTACTTTTTTTTGCAAATAATCGTTAACTTAGAATTTAAAGCCAGCAACACATTGCAAAAAAGTTGGCACAGGGGCCTTTTTACCACTGTGTTACATCGCCTTTCCTTTCAACGACACTCAGTAAACGTTATGGAACTGAGGAGACCAATTTTTGAAGCTTTTCTGGTGGAACTCTTTCCCATTCTTGCTTGATGTACAGCTTCAGTTGTTCAACAGTCCGGGGTCTCCGTTGTCGTATTTTACGCTTCATAATGCGCCACACATTTTCAATGGGAGACAGGTCTGGACTACAGGCAGGCCAGTCTAGTACCCGCACTCTTTTACTACGGAGCCATGCCGTTGTAACGCGCAGAATGCGGCTTGGCATTGTCTTGCTGAAATAAGCAGGGGCGTCCATGAAAAAGACGTTGCTTGGATGGCAACATACAGTATGTTGCTCCAAAACCTGTATGTACCTTCCAGCATTAATGGTGCCTTCACATATGTGTAAGTTGCCCATGCCTTGGGCACTAATACACCCCCATACCATCATAGATGCTGGCTTTTGAACTTTGCACCTATAACAGTCCGGATGGTTCTTTTCCTCTTTGGTCCAGTTGACACGACGTCCACAGTTTCCAAAAACAATTTGAAATGTGGACTCATCAGGACCACAGAACACTTTTCCACTTTGCATCAGTCCATCTTAGATGAGCTTGGGCCCACCGAAGCCGGCGGCGTTTCTGGGTGCTGTTGATAAATGGCTTTCGCTTTGCATTGCAGAGTTTTGCAGATGTAGCGACGAACTGTAGTTACTGACAGTGGTTTTCTGAAGTGTTCCTGAGCCCATGTGGTGATGTCCTTTACACACAGATGTCGGTTTTTGATGCAGTATCGCCTGAGGGATCGAAGGTCACGGGCATTCAATGTTGGTTTTCGGCCTTGTCGCTTACGTGCAGTGATTTCTCCAGATTCTCTGAACTTTTTGACGATATTACGGACCGTAGATGATAAAAATCCCAAAATTTCTTGCAATAGCTCGTTGAGGAATGTTGTTTATAAACTGTTCGACAATCAACTCACACATTTGTTCACCAAGTGGTGACCCTCGCCCCCTCCTTGTTTGTGAATGACTGAGCATTTCAGGGAAGCTGCTTTAATACCCAATCATGCCACCCACCTGTTCCCAATTAGCCCGTTCACCAGTGGGATGTTCCAAATAAGTGTTTGATGAGCATTCCTCAACTCTCTCAGTCTTTTTTGCCACTTGTACCAGCTTTTTTGAAACATGTTGCAGGCATCAAATTCCAAATGAGCAATTATTTGCAAAAAATTACAAAGTTTACCTGTTTGGTCATTAAGTAACTTGTCTTTGCAGTGTATTCAATTGAATATAGGTTGAAAAGGATTTGCAAATCATTGTATTCTGTTTTTATTTATGACTTACACAACGTGCCAACTTCACTGGTTTTGGGTTTTGTAAATGCAAAACTTGGAATTTCTAACTGAAATATTACTGCAGTTATCGCGTTAACACTGAAATCAGTTTTTGGCCCCTGGTGGCCAATCTAGACATCGTAAATTGTCCAAAATCGAATCAGTTCTTTCTCTTTATGATACTTACTGATGTGCAAAATTTGGAATTTGTAATTAAAGTGATAACTTCAGTGATATTTCAACACATAGTGCGGCGGCGGCGGTCGGACCAAAAACATAATATCCCCTGGAACGCCATTCGGTGCTCGGAGATATAATGACTGGCACTAGAAACATAAAAAACAAGAGCCATCTGGCAATGGCGTATCCCCCGGCCCCCCACATTCATGGATTAACTGCTCAAGAAATTCCTAAATACCAAAAGGCACATCTACATATGACACCGTGAGGAAATACTGAACGGTTTTCAAGTTATGCTCCAGACAAGAGAATGTTTACAGACGGACGGACAGAGCGATAGCTATATCCCCCAAAAAAGAAATGCACAGATCAATCTCACCTTTTTCCCAGTATGTAGGGTCTTCCTCTCGGTCACTAGAGGGCGCCGTGTCCATGCGACAGCACTCGGGGATCAGCGAGAGGAACTTGTGGGCAGATTTGCCGTAGATGTCGGTCTCCTTCACAGCTCGTCTCTGGCTCAGCATGACGTGTGTACAGGGGATCAGATACCTGCAGAGGGCAGAGACACGGGGCTCATTTCCTCACATCCTAACGTCCTTCCTACCTTTCTTTCCTTTCCTTGATCTTAGTTCCACCCATCCTTCCAAGGGAAGGAAGAATAAAATGAAATGGAGATGAGGGAAATCACTGTGAATCGGGGAACCGAGATGCACACGCTTCTTCAAACATCAGTAAAAAGCGACGTCGGTTAAAGCAGGTCGATTACTCATGCATCAACTTCTGATAACATATTCCTCTCCATCAAAGAAAGCTCTCACCTAAATCCAACAAGGCACAATAATCAGACTGGAAATAATCCAATAGTTGGGTATTGTGATTGCTTCTCCAGTCAGGCAAAAGGGAAAGGATGGATGGACTTGAATTGCGGGCACGCTGTACTGATCTGGGATCAGCAAATCTAGGCCCTGAATTCAAATTCAAATTTCTCCAGGTAATTGTCTAATAAACTGAACCATCAGACCTTCTGATTGGCCAGAGAGTTCTTAAACCTGACTACTAGGTCAGGAAGGTGACTCAACAATTCTCAGACCTCCAGCACCATGATTCGTTGATCCCTGTGTTAAGGTCAAACACGGCAAATACATTTTCACAACACGTCATTGCAGATTTTAACGAGGCAAGGCGCGCTAATCTAATCCCACAACAGGCATAAAATACTCAGATGCCCGACCGATATTTTGGCGTTCTCCCATGGGCACGAAACGTGAGGGAGGGACGGACAGACAGGAGGACGGACAGATGCATGAAAAAGCACATCTGCACTAAAAGATGTATCCATTTATTAGATTTTGTGGAGAAAATGTTGAACGATTTAGAAATTCTGGCCCAGAAAACACAAAGACCGATTTGGTAGGACAACGCTTCACTGCAGAGGATTTAAAAAAAAAAAAAAGGCCTCATCTCGTTACAGCGTTCCCGTCCTGACAGACGAGGCGACTCACCGGAGAACGAGCTGCAGCATGAGGTCTTCGCAGTTCAGGGACAGCAGGGTGCGGAACAGCCCCAGGGACACCATACACAGCTGTGGGGCAGGAGCGCAGCGCGTTAGCACATCAGTCCATTCGCACACGTCTGACCTCTGTGAGAACTCACCTCCCCTGCAATGTTCTAACATCTGAAGGAAGGCCTTCTCAGAGCAGTGGGCGTGAGAGCAGCAGAGGGGTGACCAGCACATATTATACTGCCTGAGATTTGGGAAAGAGCTCGAATCCACACAGTCATGTTGAGGTGAAGGTGTCAGAGCTGCATTGCCAATACAGGTCATTGTAAAAAAGTTCATACTAATTTTTCATAGAAATTGCACAAAAATAAAACCAAAAAGTTTACCAGCGCTAAAAAGTATAAACAGCCTTGGAAGTCGAAGGTAAACAGGCAGACCAAGCAGTTTCAGCACAGCTATGGTTTAACTGTCAGCATCAGTGAGAGTGACAACATAACACTGCTCTCCTCCCACTGTCAGAGTCACTGCCTCTTCTGTACGTCTCCATCTCCTGCGGACGGAACATCTCTCCTTGTTTTCTCTGTTGCCATAGTGATCCAGCACAATGTTAACTCAACTACCTCCCCTACAGTACCACACATCTGTGCAGCTCCCGCTCTAACGAGTGTTACATAATCTCCAACCGGCCCCCTGCTCACCCTGGAGTTGCTGCTGATGCGAGCGAGCAGCGTGTTGAGGATGGTGTCGTTGTCATGGCGATGCATGAGAACAAAGCGCAGGAAGGTCTTAAGGAGGTCCGTTTCCGTGACGCTGCGGATGAACAGGTCCAGGTACGCTGTGCTGGCAATCATCTCTTCCACTGAGGACTGGAGAGGGAGAGAGAGAGAGATTAGAAAAGGAAAGAGGGAGAGAAAGAGGGAGGGAGGGAGAGAGAGAGAGAGAGAGGGAGGGGGAGAGAGAGAGAGAGAGAGAGAGAGAGAGAGAGAAGGTCTCACGCTGACAGGTGAACACAGGTACCTTGTGCAGGGCGGGGCCCATGACGGGCACCAGAAAGCCGTTGTGGACGTAATGGAGCAGCTGTCGGCGCACCAACGGGTGAGACACCTGCACCACGGCGTTACAGAACTCCAGCGAGTTCATGAAGAGCACCAGCGAAGACTCGCCCACCCAGTCCTCGCGCCGCAGCGCGTGCCAGTCGTCCCCGCGAACCTCCATCTTCCGCGGCAGAGACGAGTACAGAGCGCTCAGGCCCGTTGCCAGCACCTGGGGGCAAAGGTCACCTGTGGTCAGAGGACAATTCAGCCTTCCCAGCATGCACTTCTACAACAGTGCCACACTGAGGAGAGGTCGCCCAATTTCCAGCTGAAGTCATCCAAAGTTATCATGAGCAACTGCTATTGGTTAAGAATCCCACGCCACATGATCATCCATCCATCCACTTTCTAGATCCGCTCATTCCTCACGAGGGTCACGGGACGAGCTGGAGCCTATCCCAGCTGTCCACGGGCAAAGGCAGGGACCCACCCTGGACAGCTTGCCAATCCATCGCAGGGCGCACACACCATTCAATCTCACACTGCCACACGATCATGATAAATACAATCATATTACGCTTATACAATCAGGATTCTGAATGCCACCGACATTGAGCCAACAGAGCTGACCCAACCGTCGAGGGGCGAACATAAACACATCGAGTACTCTGGGGTCCGCATGAGGGTTCAACCACACCCAGGCAGGCCTCAGAACAAGAGTAAAAATGTTATGGCAGAACGGGCGAGGAGCTCGGCTAAAAAGACGAGAAACTAAATGTGAAATGCGCTGACAGGAGAGGAAAACGAAGGCGCTTGATTGATCCCCGAGATTCATCCAAAGATCTGTGCGCCTTCATTCAGTCCTGCAATGAGAAATTATAATGACCTTCCCTCCCTAATTCATAAGCTCAATACAGCCTATGCCGTAACTATCTGGTCGGATTTCACGTCTGACCATGGACTACATCTGTAGACGCCGCAAGCAGCTAGTTTTCAGAAATCACTGACGCTCACAAGGGAGAGAGGAACAGCAGTGTGTGCAGAGCTCAGAGATGATCTCCGTCTGGAGAGCAGAGCTCAGAGCTCAGTTTAGCTCCACTGAATAACACTCTTCCCGTACACAACACCCGTGTAACACACCCATAAAGAGCATCCTGGTGACCAGCCCTTACGCAGCACCCTTATACCGCACCTTTCCACCAGGACCTTTTGCTGCGCCCTTACACTGCCCTCTTACGCTCCCTGACGCTGCGCCCTTATGAAAAGCCACAGGCCAAGAAGTGGACACACATTTCTGAACCAGCAGCGCCTGACCACACAGCTCAGAGATACAGCAGGTTATTTCAGCGCTGGGGCTCATGGTCACACACCCCTCCAGCTGAAGACCCGCTCATCAGAAACACACTCCAGTGATTAACATGCTGCATCGCGGCTCAGAAGGGTGTTGATTTAAGTCCCAGTGCAGCCACAATGCCAGATACGTCACTGCTAGGCCCTTAACCCCTCGTTGCCAAACAGACAGGCTTCAGTCCCCTCCGTGCCACACAAAAGTCGTTAAGCCGCTTTGAATAAACGATCAGTCCCACAACAGTCAGTGGTGCATGTGCCAGAGGAGCTCGTCAGTAGCTCCATACTGAGCATTTAGCGGTAACCGCGGCCCCGGCCCCGCTCACCGGACAGAAGTAGGAGTTCTCGGCGATGTAGCGAGCCATGTCCTGGTTGTCGGCGGATGATGCCATGACGAGGAGCAGGGCGTCCCGGGCCTGCTGGCCGATGGCCCCGTCGCGGTGGATGAAGGGGACCAGCAGGGAGAAGATGAGCAGGTTTGCGGGCCCCTGGCTGTTGGGCCCCTGGTTAGCGGACTGGAGCAGTAGCTGCAGTACGGCGGGCTGGCGGCCCACACAGGCGCACACCTGGTTCAGCAGCAGCACCAGGCTGCTCTCCAGGGCGGGGGGGCAGCCCAGCTGGGGGTCGGCGCAGGTGGCCAGCAGCCGGAGGAGGGGCTGCAGGAGGGGCTTGTGCTGCAGCAGGGGCTGCTGGGATCGGCCCATCAGCATCTCAAACAGCTTCAGCAGCGCCCCCTGGCTGTCGGGGTCCAGGCCGCGTCGCAGGTGCCACTGCAGCAGGCGCTCCAGGACGTTCTCCGTCACCACCAGCTCCAGGATGGGGCCCATGCTATCCCCGGGGCCCGTCCGCTCCTCTGCCAGCAGCAGCATCATCTGATCGGTGTGGTTCCGTACCGCCGTGAGGTCATCGCCCCCACCTGTCCCCGGCGAGCCACTCTCCAGCACCCAGGAGACCTGAGAGAGGGAGACAGGGGGAGGGGGGAGAGAGAGAGAACAGAAGAGAGTGATGGTGAGAGAGGAGAGAGCCGAAGAGAGGCACACACAGCATCGGTTATCCCGCTGTGAGCCAGTGTTCTCTCAGACCCACCTGCCTCCAGTGGTTCTCAAACACCATCAGGCAGGTCTCCGGGTCGGCTGTGACCGGACTGGAGGGGGCCCCGTTCCGTCCGCTTCGGCTCCCAGGGCCCCGAGGGGCCAAACGACTCAGCCAACTCATCCTGACCACCCCAGAGGTCAGAAGGGAGATGGGAGGACAGGAGAGAGAGAGAGGAGGAGCAGAGGAGAGGTGGGAAGAGAGGGAGAGGGGGAGAGAGGGGAGGAGGGAAGGGAGGAAGGGGGTTTGGGGCTCAGAGGGAGCAAGGACAGGAAGAGAAGAAGGGAAGGAGGGGAGGAGGGGAGGAGGGGAGGGGGGTTTGGGATCGCAGAAGAGACCAAAGGTGAGGAGGGAGGAAGCCAAGTACAGGGGTGAAACGGTGGCGTCTGACTCGTTGTTCCGTCTGTTTGTCGCCGCACCGGCTCTGCCTATTGGCTCAGTTGGGTCTCCAGGTCCCACCTTTCTGTGCTTCAGCTCTCCAATAACAGGCCGTCATCCAGTCTGCAGCCAACGCCGCTCCATAGCCCCGCCCACCTGCACAGACCAGCGCACATCATTCTAAAGCTCACACTTCCTTAAAACATGTGCATTACTTTTTCACTAATTATGCTAAAACAGAGCCAGTGAGAAAAGACTACTTAACCAATTTCAAGATTTGCTAATGGCATAATAATAATAACAAGTCGACATGGTCTACAACATCCCCCGCCAATCGTGCGCTTCTCATTTTCGAACTCGATCAAGGCCTTTATGGTCTGAAGATACACACCAAATTTGGTTACTGTATCTGTAGTAGTTTCTGAGTAAAGCTGTCCCCTTTATCTCGGACGGACGCACGCACGCACGGACGGACGGAGGTCAAACCTATATCCCCCTCCCACTTCGTGTTGGCGGGGGATAATAATAACTAGATAACTCTAGTTAGATGCTACTGGCTTTTTCCTATCTTTATTATTTCATTCTCTCTGAACTAGATAACTCGGTCGCAACAGGGACTGAGTCATGTATCTCCCCGATCCCCAAATTCCAGGCAAAATGGTCACCGGCACCCATATAGGACATCCAAAATTTCCAAAAATCGGTCTTGAGCATTGTGAAATAAATATCTTCACCTGTGCAAAATTAGAAAAAATTCCTGTGATAACTTTCGCTTCCAGAGCCCAGAACAGAAAATATCTGCAGGAGCGCCGGCGGCTCCGGAACCAAACCCTATATCTAACGACAATAGTCATCTGGGAGATACAATAATAATTATAATAATAATAATAATCACTCCATTACGAACAAGCATAGCAAAACAGGCGATTTTATTTGACCATTTCAGTTCCCAAAGCATCCAGAGAAACTCTGTCCTTAATACAATTCACTCCATTACGTGCAGTGGCGCAGATAGAACTGGGATCTGTGGGGCACACAGACATGTCCCAGGGCAGCTGTGGCTACAAAAACGTAGTTTACCACCATCAGAGCGTGAATGTGTGAGTGAATGAATAATGCCTCCATTGTAAAGCGTCTTTGAGTGTGCAGAAAAGCGCTATATAAAATTGATGCATTATTATTATTATTATTTATGACAATTAGTCCTGGCTAGTTCTCAATCATTTTCCTTTATTGACGCTTTTTCCAATTATCGTAACTGGCAACTGAAGACACGGTTTCTCTCCATATGCGATATAACAGCGATGAAATCATGGGGTAAATGCAGTACAGAAATGGGCAACTTGTGTGAGGGTCGACAGGTTCGCAATTTTGAATAATGTTGATTTAAATACAGCAAATACGCGTCCAGATGAATGATTGTCGTCTTACTTGATCGGAGAGAACAAGCAGCACCTGTTAAGTGTGGAGCCTCTCGGAGTGAACATTTAGTTAATTATGACAAGAGCAACGCAGAGCGTGTCATATGCCCCCGCCTGTATGTTGATCAAGGGCATATTGAGATGGCTGCTGTGGCGGCCATATTCGATATCGCACAACGCTGGTTTTCGAAAGGAACCTTCCTCTAGCCACTCCCAATACGCTATTAAGAAATGGTATCAATCTGACGAGCGATTCTATAGTTATCCCATGGAAACGAAAAGTTGACGGACATGGTGTCGACATAATGCCCCCTCTCCTCTTTGGAGGAGGGGGCATAAAAACGATAGAGAACTGAGAGGGTTCACTCCGAGAGCGCTCCACACTTAACAGGTGCTGCTTGTTCTCTCCGATCAAATAAGACGACAATCATTCATCTGGACGCGTATTTGCTGTATTTAAATCAACATTATTCAAAATTGCGAACCTGTCGACCCTCACACAAGTAGCCCATTTCTGTACTGCATTTACCCCATGATTTCATCGCTGTTAGATCGCATATGGAGAGAAACCGTGTCTTCAGTTGCCAGTTACGATGATTGGAAAAAGCGTCAATAAAGGAAAATGATTGAGAACTGGCCAGGACTAATTGTCATAAAGGACATGTCTGTGTCCCCCCCAGTTCCCGGTTCTATCTGCGCCACTGATTACGTGAGAGTCACACACTGAGTTCAGTGTATCGACCAGCCCACACACAGGGCCCGAACCCTGGCACCGATCACACCGACAGGGCCGCAGCTGGAGCCAGCGAGACTGGAAGAGCGCACTTCAGAGCAGCGCGACACCTACACCACCGCTGTCAATTAGTGATGCCGAGGTTTTGTTTTGATACCAGAGGAGTTACTTCCTGATTTGTAGAAATCCGATCCACAGCTTCACAGAGTAAAACACAGCCCCGCCCCCTGAACCACTTCAGTTTCTGTATCAGAACTGAAACAATCACAACACAAAACATGCAGTAAAGATAATTACCACAAACACGGGACGTACTGCCTTCCCTTACAAATTTACGCTCTTTAATTATACCTCATGGGTCTTATAACCATGCAAACTTCAGAGCTGTAAAATGCTAGCCCTGAGTGCAGTAATCTACTGTGGGCTGATCTGACAGCCAATCAGCAGGGCTTAAATTACAGGTATTAAGCAGTTACACTTATACAGTTATTAATACAGCTAGTAAACTTTCCAGCTTAAATGTGATTGGTGGGCAAACATCACATGATCCTTCGTGCACCTGATACACACAGAGGTGTAAACGCACGCACGCACGCACGCACACCGCAGGGAACTTTGGTTTAGCACAGACACCAGAAACTGCGGCTCAGAGGAAAACCATAATGGCGAAAGCCAGCCGACAGACAGACCCAGAGGGAGGCTGCCCTCTCGCCAGTGAAGATGTCAAGAGGAACACAGACAGACTGAAACACAGGCGGTGTGACCAAAGCTCTAATTATTTGGTATACGCAAAGTCAGACCGTGGCGCTGCTGTATGGAAATGCAAGCACAAGCTAAAATGATAAAATGATGAAAAGTCATTCGCAAGAGGAAAAAAAATTCCCCTTGATTTTGAAATTTACTTTCACTTCAATTTCCTCTCCGAGGTCTAACCCATCCTCCTGCTCAAGCCCATGTGACAGGTGAGACTCCTCCCACACTTCTGTTTCCAGGCAACAGGCCCCACACACTCCATGCCACCGGCCACTCATGTCACCAGAGCAGAGATCAGCCCCCAAAAATCCGCACATGAAGCGTCTCCCCCATCGAGTGTAACACGCAGATCCGGAGCATTTGACCCAGGAAAGGTGACCTCACACAGAGGCGTCGCAGGACTGCGCCAGTGAACAACGGCCCCTAATGTTCTGTGGATCAACGGACACG